>CM072884.1:77952606-79265863 GCA_037013685.1 Acridotheres tristis
TTAAGCTCTACTCATGTTATGTTTGTGTAATGCCCAAGTACCTTGTATACCTTTTCTATTTTTCTTTCTCATTCCTATTCAGTGATCTGAACTATTCAACTACATTACTGCAAAATGTTGACTTTCACAGTTCTTGCAGTAATGAAGGAAGATGCTATTTGATTTTGCAAGAGGGATGCTTTAACTCATTATAAGGTCTGCTTCTGAGAAGGCCATGTCTGATATTCTTAGAGATCTATTATCTTTCTTCCAGCGACTGTGTTTCAAACTACAACTTTTTTTTTTTTTTAAGGGGACATTTTTATTTACTGTTATTTTTTTTATCCCAAAGACTGGTTGAGGTAAGGGTCTTTCACAGAAAACCACATTTTTATGCTTAACATCTATAGTAGATCTAACAATAAATAAGATCATATCTTACTCAGAAATAATATTCTGGAGTTTTCACTCTGTATTTCTACAGAGGTTTGCCACTCTAAAATCTGTGTCTTTGATATGTTTAATCTAATTTGTCATCTTCGTTTTGACCAACAGTGAGAACATGGCTCTGATTATTCTATCTTTCAGTTATAATGAGGATATATAAAGCAGTTTTACGACATGCCTAAAAGGAAGATGTCAGGGCTCAATCACTCTTAATGGACTTTTTACCCAAAGTAATTTGATTTCTGTTTGTTTGGTCTCAATCAGAATTCAATTATACACTGCATACAGTAAGATTGCAGCTTTTTGAATTATGTTTGTTCTTAATGTAAAGGAAAAATATCTTGAACATGGGGTTCATTGAGCTTTCCCATTGAAGAATGCCTAAGAATTACTGAGAGAGGAGGATGGAAGTCAGAGTTTTAACACTTCATTGAAGCAAAGAGCTGTTTATTACCCTATTCACTTCTAAATGTGAACAAATACTACAACAAAGACATATTTTCTTATCTACGGAAGGGGAAAAAACCTTTATTCTAATTAAAGGCTGTCTAGACTGCTTCCTACTTAACAAGAAAGAAAATAAATCTGAGGGATGAAATGTTAAGCTAGTCCATATCTTTTCAAGGACTTCAGAGGAAAGATTGACTATTAAACCAAATACAGTCCACTAAAAGAAAGAAAATATACTGTCTGATTGCTGTATGGTTTATTAAGATAGAGCAATTTGATAAATATCATAAAGACAGACCTTTTGATACAACTTTTGGATTTTTCTGAAGATTTATCACTGAGTTGTCTTTTTTAGACACTGTCAATATTTGCATATTTACTGTAAACTGACTTGAAGAAGGCATATTTTACAGTGATAAGAAAACAATAAAACATCCAATCAATTATATTTTGGAAATTAAGAAGATATGGACTGGATGAACAGATCATTGGATGGGTTAAATGTTGGTTGGGCAAGGAGGCTAAAAGGGTATCAGTTGTTGGCTTAATATTTGGTTGGCAGCCAATAACAAACAAACAGCCCAAGGGTCAATTCTGGACTGCTGTTATTCAATTCTCGTCTAAATTGTGGAATGGACTGCACCCTCAGCCACTTTTCATATGGTACTAAATTACGATAAAAAATTCTAGTGCCAAATTATAGAATTCAGTCCTTTGGGACCATGATAAAGTTTGTAACTGGAGCCAGCAGAAAATGTGAGAAATTCAGTAATAAGAGATGCAAAATTCTGCAGAGGAAGTGATAAAAGAATAAAAAATCCCATGAATCTGTACAGCTGAGAAGCAACTGACTGAATAACAGGCACGCTGAGAAAGACCCAAGTTATTCATATTAACTACCAGAGTTCTGTCCTCATGAGCATGCCAAAATCATAGTGTGTTCAAAGAGGCAGAGTGTGGTCAGCAGACTCAGGGAAGTTAATGTCTTCCCATTTAACACTAGGGAGACCAAAAGTTTGTGCATCACTAGTACTCGGACTCCAATTTAGCTTGTCTTCAAACAGGTCAGGCTGGAAATAAACTTTTCCTATTGTAAATGTTCTCTTTCTTATTTTTTTCTCTTCCTCTTCATTTTATTCTGTTTTTCAGATCTGTGTGGGCTGAAGTCCTGCTTGCACAAGAGTGAGTACTACTCTTCATCCACAAAATAGAGAAAGCTTTCAGATTGTGTAGGTTAACAGGCTGCCAAACCCTCATGATATGTGAGGCTTCACCCTACACTCACACTTCCTGCTGATGAGCAAAGTGCAGAACACTAACACATTGATTTATACATTCCATCAGAGCCCTTCAGGTCTCTGTGGAACAGACATAATATGGACTAATGATAAGACTTAAAATGTATCTGCTCCTTTGAACTTCATTCTGTTCCTCACTTTTTTCACAAAATATGTATGTATAAATAGTTATATCAATATGTATCTATGTATATTTTTATAATTATATCCTTTATTATTTACTTTATGAATTTGTTATATGTTTTCTGTTATATGTTTATTCTGTTTCTATATTTATTTATTTATACTTATTTATGTACATATTTATATATCTTTAATTGCTTTAATGTGCTCTTCTAGAGAAAATACGAAGTTTTTCAGCTGAGAATTACTATCAGGTGAATGCTAATGCTTTATGTTAAAGCCTTCCCCTTACTAGCAATATAGTTGGTTCCAAAACTTCTATATAAGTTTATATATCAAAGCATCAGAGAAAGAAGGAAGAATTTGGGACTAGCTTTCTAAAAAACTGTGTTTGGCGAGTAAGGTGAAAGCAGGTAATACAAAACTGGTGACTTATTCAGAGATTCAGTCAAAGTGTCAAAATTTACACTTTTCCAGGATGTAAGAACTTTGCAACATCACTTATAAATTGGCAAGTACTGACCAGGTGAAAACATCTCTATTAATTTTTTTCCTCAGTGGATTTTTAAGCAGCAGCAAATGCTGCAATCCAGTCAAGCCTCTAAAGTGTAGAGGCAGCCTTACACAGAAACAGCAAGAAATATAGAATTATCCAGATGTCATCCTCCCACCTTTTTCTTATGTATTCTTTGACTGCAGTCATAGAGTGGTTTTGTAAAATATTCTATTGTCAGGATGACCATTTTTACTTTGTATGTGTTATGCAGCAATTTATACTTAATAAAAAGCTATAGTGACCATCCTGATACTGAAGACACCAGAATAGTTCCCTCCTTGGAACACAAAAGCACTCTGCTACTACAAATGTCATAATGTGGCAGCTATTGAGAAATAGAAATAGAAATTAGCCCTAAAAGGAGCAACCAGTACACCTGCACTAAACTGTTTCAGATTCCTGAGTATAATGCAGCACTAAAATTACCTTTTCAAGTACTGATTTTGGCTGAGACATGTTGGCAGAAGTCCACTTCAGTTAAAAATTTACTGCTAATAATTGCTGAACTAGGAAGGACTGATATTTTTCATACTGCTTCTGTTTCAACATTCCCTTGCTGTCAGCACTAGCCTTTGTGCTGTTCTAAGGCAATTCCACACTGAGGAGACTGAGGCAAACCACTTAGTCATCAGCTAAAACAGTGCCACAGAGTTCTTGGGATTTGGCCCACAGAGTATAATAACTCCTCTACCTGCCTAAAATTTCACTTCGATTTTTTTATTAAGCAAACCCTTACACTGAAGTGCTCCCTAGTATTGATTGCTTTTCTGTGGTTTTGCATAAGCAGTATGGTGCAGTGTGTTCATATAATAAGGTGATGAAAGCATATGAAGAGATTAATGTGATTCTTTTCCTTGAAGTTCCTTTTTTTGAACATCAGATATTGACAGAGAAGATAAATATGAAAATACAAGTACTTACCTTCAAATTTAAACAACTGGTTATCTGCCAATTCTCAGTCAGAAAGGGTTTGTATTGTAAATGAAATATCTCTCTATGCTATTTTTAAAGGCATAACCTAGAAAAAAGTTTCAATTATTTTTCTTGCAGACCTTCTTCCATGGCCCAAATTCTCTTTTAAGTAACCAAATAAATAAGCACATGTATCCCTAGTCCTTCTTCACAGATAATTTTTTACTTTTGTCTTCCTTTCCTTCTACATCAACCTTTATAGAACTCTAACAAAGGCTTCTATTCAGCAGTCTGCAGGGTGGTTTGCAGGGTTCAAATTCATCTGTATCTTTTTGCAGCATAGTGCCCACTTTGAATCAGAGTGTAAAAAAGTGGCTGTTATGTCTCTGATTCAGGATGCTCTGCCCTGACGTTCAGTTCCATCATCAGTCCATGGCCTATTGAAAATGTTACGGCTTCTCAAAGGTATGTCATGTTAAATGCCAGCATTTCAGATTTGCTTTTCTCAGATGCATTAGCCTGACTTTTCCAAGATAAATTTCCCTTTGTTTTTCTCAGCCTGTGCTTTTATAATAGCTTTTGAAGTATTATTTATTTTTTTCAGAAGGTGTTTGTTCTTCAGTCTGCTTTTACTTTATTTATGAATTTCATTAATGTGATTGGCTTTGATTGATTGACAGTTAAAACTACCTGCAGAATGAAAAGTCAGAGCTATGTCCTAGTTTAATATACGATTGCCATCTGAGTATATGACAGCTAGCTGAATAGTGAGCTCCAAGAGACATCTGGAAGATTTGAAAACACCAGTATCTGCATTTTAGAGGATGAAAAATAAGCTAGTATAAAGATTTAGGGAATTTTGGACAGCCTTGATGTGTACTATGGCATGTAACTATAATGTGGCTATTATCCAGAGTATGGAGCATAAATGGTCAGGCTTTTGAAGCAAGGAGCTGCAGGTGACCTTTGTGGAAGAGGCCATGAAGTGCTCCATGCTTATTTCAACCCGGTCTGATGCTGGGCTGAACAGCCCATTGCCTGTCAAGACTGCAGCCTGACAGGGAACACTGTGGTGCAATTTTAAGGAAGAACAGCAGGCCTGAGGGACTGGTAAGGCTCTGGATGCTGTGGAGACTTGCAGAGGGATACAGTTTTAGGAAGATAGGGTAGAAAAGATGCTAAGGTGGAGAGAGCTAAGGGCAAGACTGGAGGTACTGTCCTGGAAAGAGGTGACCCATGTTGGCTTAGGGATGCTTCTTGGGTTGGGGACTCTGGCTGTGGGTGACCCTTGTCAGGGAAGGAGCACTCCTAAGGGACTTCAGCCTCTGGAGGACATGCATTAAGGCATAGAAACTGTTGAAGAGCTGTGTGGCCATGGGTGACCACCGCTGTGACACACACCCTGAAGAGCTGCAGCTATGGATGACCCACACTGAGGCAGGGACTCCTCTGAAGCCAGCAGCCTGACCACAGGACATGTCAGAGCAGTGGAAAGCCCAAAGAAGAAGCCCAAAGTGAAGAAGCCAAAGCAGTGGAAGAGACAGAGGCATGCTGCAGCAGATAAAAAGCAGAACATACCTATCTCCCTGTGCTGCCTGGGTTTTCACCATATGAATATGATAGGATAGACTGTGTGTAGTCCATGTCAAATATGAGAGAAAATTAGACTAGGAAAAGGTGAAAAAGTAAGTAATATTTTATACTGGGTCATTCCACACATGTACCCAAATCAATCATGAGAACATCGTGTCAATGAATGATACATTAATAGAAGTAAAATTACAAAGTTAATGTTTTGTTCATGTTGATGTTGGATATAGTGCAGAATTGTCTGAGAAGGGAAAACACCTAGACTGAATGGGAGCCTCCCTAAGTGATCAGCTGGAATTTGGCAGGGGAAAAATGCTTACTTAAAACATTCATTGTGGCAAAAATTAGGGCATGTTGATAATAGGCCTCCTTTTTCAGTCAAGAGTCCTTATACCAAGTAGCATCCATGATATTTAGCATTAGTAACTGCTAATACTAACTTAGTATTAGCTGCTTCCTTGGGATTGCAAAAGCAGAGTACAAAGGTAGCATGACTTGAAGCTGAGACTAGACCCTGCTTCTCTTTTTGTGACTTCTTATACTAACAAGAAGATTTTTTATATGTGCATTGTAATAGATTCAAAATATATTCTACATCAAATCCCGAGCAAATAAATTGTGATACTGACTGTATCTAAAGTTATGCAAGAATATATTAAGGAAATTAAAAAATGAGAAATATAATATTCAAATGGAGTGCAACATAATTTTATGCGATAAATTTTCCTTATTAAGAAGCACAGTGTACAGTGTTGAATGAAACAAAGAAACTTTTTCTTTTTTCTTTCTGCATAGTTCTTTGGAATGATTTGATTCATAAACACAGAAGTTCTGAGTAGTGTCTAAGAGCTGTTCTTTTGAAAATAACTGTATATGGATTTAAAATGCCCCATCTACTTTTTCTTGCAGTGTTCTGCATGGCCTCTGAAAGCTCCACATAATAAAATTAGGATGAGAAAATATAAATGAAGCTACTAGGTTCATTAAATAGCAAATGGAAAGACAGCTGCCACGTTGATATATAACTCAAGTCCTCTGTGTGTGCTGTGATTTGCAAGTAGAATGCTCTTAGTGTATTAGCTCCTAAGTGTTTCAGTGGCACATATCTAAAAGCTGCAGTAAAAAAAACCACATTTATTGTGAAACAATAATACCAAAAGGAAAATTCACTTAATCTTCCACTTAACAAACCTCACAATTTGTCTTCTCTGGAAATGCTGCATTAGTTGTGTTAACTTCTCACAACTATTTGAATCTCTAAAATTGTCATTTCTGGAATACTAAATTTTCACTGTTTTAATGTACAATATTTGGAGGGTTTATTTTTTTTTAATATTCAGAAAATGCACTCAATATGAGTTTACCATTGCTAACCAAGATCTTATTTGATATAAGTAAATGAAAAAGACTTGCTGTAGAGTGCATGCTGTACTTCCAAGATTATTTTGAGCCTATTAAGTACATCAGTACTTTAACTTTTGGTTATCCTCAGTTATCTTTCGTATGACCCCAGGGAGGGAATATGAAGCTTCTGGAGCATGCAAAACCCCCAAGCCTACCCAGAGGCGTAGTGTTGCATTAGTACAGCACCACGAGGTTTAGATACCTGCAGGGAGGGATGGAAAGACTTTTGGCTCTCCCAGTGGTCCTGCTTTGATGGCATGCAGGCAAACTCTGGGTCACAATGTTCTACCTAAGCACTGACTAAACACACTCATACCTGTTCTTGACAATTTACTGTTTGAATCATACCACGCTGATGTAGTTCTAGTCAGATCAAGTTGCATCTGTTTAACTGTGAAATGTGCTCTGTGAGTATGATGGGAAAACATGGTCAGGATAAATGAAAAAGAAATGGGATTCTTTTGTTGGTTGGGAGGTATTTTTAATTGAAAAAAGAAAATAGCATTGAATATATGATGATGACATGGACTGCTGACCAGTAAGTTTTCTTACATGACTGATGTGGTAGTCTTGGGGATGAAAGCACAGAGACAGCCATTCATACAGCTTCAGGGAATAATGGGTGATAAGTATTGAATGATGAGTTTTAATTTCGTCTTTGTTCTAATCCAGCAGCCTTCAGAAGAAAATCACACCGAAAAGATTTGGCTTAGAACAAAGTTCTGTCATCTCTGCTTTCTTTCTCAACACTGTAAAGTATTTGAGTGATGTAGAAATATATATATTTCAGCAGGTAGGAAACCCACACTTGTGTTCACCATATGCAGAATTTATCTAAAGGCTGGTGGGTGATAGGGAAAACTGGTTTGCACATTGTGTGGGTTGATTCTGGCTTGATACCCACCAAAGCTGCTGTATCACTGCCCTCCACAAATAGACAAAGGGGAGAAGATATAACAAAAGGTTCATAAATTGAGATAAGAACAGGGAGAGATCACTCATTGCTTCCTGTCACAGGCAAAACAGACTTGACTTGGGGAAATTAACTGAATTTGTTACCAGTCAAAATCAGAGCAGGATAGCGAGAAATAAAACAAATATCTAAAACCAGGTTGTTTCACCTGAAGGAGAGGAGTCCTTCCCTGGCTCTAGTGTTGAATTCCTCCCAGAGAAGACAGTCCTCCGTGAACTTCTCCAATGTCAGTCCTTTCCAGGGTGCCAGTTCTTTGTGAACTGCTCCAATGTGTTTCCCTTTCTAGAAGGTGCAGTCCATCAAGGACAGGCAGCTTGGGTTCCCCACAGGATCACAAGTCCTACCAGCATACCTGCTCCAGCATGGGCTCCTCTCTCCACAGGTTACAGGACCCTGCCAGGACTCTGCTCCAGTGTGGGTGTCCCCTGGGGTCACAGCCTCCTCTCAGGCTCCCACCTGCTCTTGTGTGGGTCTGCTCTATGGGCTGCAGGTGGGTCTCTGCATCTTCTTGGTCCTCCATGCAAGGGCAGAGCTGCTACACCAGGGTCTTCACTGTGGGCTGAAAGGGAATCTCATTTTGGGCACCTGGAGCACCTCTGCCACTCCTTGTCCACTGAACTTTGTGTTTGCAGAGCTGTCTCTCTCACACATGCTCCTTCCTCTAATCTCGTAGTGCAATTACATCTGTGCAATAACATTTTTTCCTTATTAAATATATTATCACAGAGATGTTACTACCTTCTCTGATGGGCTCAGCCTTGGCCAGTGACAGGTCTGTCCTGGAGCTGGCTGGCATTGGCTCTGGCAGACATGGGAGAAGTTTCCAGAAACTTCTCACAGAAGCCACCCCGTAGTCTCTCCTACTACCAAAACCTAGCAATGCAAATCCAATACACATGGATACTTACGCTGAGAATGTCTCCAAAGCTTTTTCTATTTTAGTTAAAATAAACTGAGACTTTTTTTGGATACTTTGAAAAGGACCATAGGTGAATGAATACAGTCAAAAGCCCCGTCTGAAAATCGAAAGTACTACTGATCTTATCTGATTGCTTTTCTGTCTCTTGTTAATATAAATGAGCTCAAAGACCAAGTGTTATGGTGAAGCAGCATTTAGATATCCTAGTCCTGATATTCAAGACTATTTGGATTCTAGTTTGCTACGATTTTTCAGGCTTAAAAGTATAAATTATTTCATAAAATCCTGTCAGGAAGCGAACCGTTTAAAATGCCCCTTTTTCTCCCTAGTGCCTATGTTTTTTAGTTCGAATTCAAAAGAGCATCTCTGTGAAAAACGTAGCTTCATTGTGCAGCTTGTCACCAAAAAATAGGACATTTTACGATTTGTTAAATTGCCAGTCTAGGGGCCCAAATCCTGGTAGCTTTAAATAATTTTAATAAGATAAACTTTCTTTAAATTAACTTAAAATCAGGATGAATTTTATAGGTCATTCTGTTATCTGAGGTAACTGCAGAATAGTTCAATCGAATAAATTTTTTTTAAAAAAACTTTTCATTATAACTGCAATGTCGTTGTGGATGGTGAGAGTCTGAAGTCATATAAACCAGCAGAGCTAGAGAAAGAACCAAAATGTATTTGGTTCTTTTAAATGATAGGAAAATTTGTGACTTTGAGTAAGTTTTCTTAACAGCTATGCTTCAATCCTTGTTCTACTTGAAAGTAATGGAGTATAAAATAATCTCCCATTGATGACTGACCATGTGAAATGGCAACAGATGAAAGTGACAGTTTTTAAAACCACTGAGGCACAAACACTAGTGCAATTTGTGGACTTACGCTGACAAATTGCTCAAGGAAGTAAGAGAAGCAAGTTTAGCTTATTGCATAATGAAAATTGGGAATAAATAAGCTTGAACATCACCACTCTATAATAAAAAGTGGAACTATTTTTAATTTTTTTGTTTGGTTGGTTGTTTTTTTTTTTTTTTTTTTGGTCACTGAGAAATCTACTGACATGATTGAGCCCTGGAATAAGTATGGATATTGAGAAGTCAAGTGATGGTTCATAGTGTGCACTTCTGGAAATGGAATCTTATAGTCTTTCTTCTGCCTGTGTTACGGAATGCCTATATTAAGATACCTATCTGCAGCTTGTTCTTACCTCAATTATATTTGATTTGCATTTGGATTTTAGCATCTTGTAGCAAATTATCAGTCCTTTTAAGCTTATCTTACATCAACAGGTCTCAACAATGATAGAAAATTTGTTTTAAAGTAAATCTGTGAGGCTTTTACATAAATCACTGTCAAAAAAGATACTTCAGTTAAGCTAAAAAACCCCTGACCCTCCTCAAACGTTATTCCTTATTCTAGAGTAAAGAAAATTCCTTTCTCCCACTCTCTTACATTTTAAATTACATCATTATTGAAAAACATTATAAATTATATTCTTTCACCTGAAATCAAGCTTATGAATTCCCTATGGGAGGATAGCCCTACATTAATGCTATTTCTTGGGTAATTTCTAAGTTTCCTTTAGACTCTGGTACAGAATTCCTGACTAGAAACTGCATTTTTTGTTTAATAAATTTTGATCCACTTTTTGCTCATGAATTCATCAAATTGATTTTTTAACCCATCTCAGCTGTTAACATGCACAACATTATAAACAGTAAGTGCTACAATTTAATTGTATGTTACACAGAAAAATATTTTCTAAAAAATTTTTCTAAAAAATTTCTAAAATTTCTAAAAAATTACTATTTCATTTGATTGCCCTTCATTCATCTATTCATTGTGGGAAACTGTGAATTCTCTAAATGAGTATGTTTTTCTACGTTTTTCTCCATCTCATTAATTATTAAATACAACTGTTTTGTCACCTACAAAATTTTCACATTTTTAAGCTTTAAGACTTTGTCCTTGTGCAGAAGTTTAAAACCTTTGTTTACCTTTGTAGTTTTCTTCACATTTTTCCCTATTATACCTTGCCAATTATCATCTTCAGAAAACAAAATGATCAAGTTTGAAATATTTACCCAGTAGCCAAATTATGTTTCGTGCTGGTTTGTTTTTTTTTTATTTTTTAATTTCCTCTCCTAATAATGCTGTTTTTGTTTTTTATTCAATCAATGGTGAACACCAAAATTTTGAAAGACCTATTCACCATAAATGTGCTGAGTTATAGTTACTTCAAATTTATTTTTGTCTGGATATGGTTACGTTTGTTTTACTCTGTGTATTATTTCACATTGAATTTTATGGAATCATAAAATGTTAGGGGTTGAAAGGAACCTCAAAGATCACCCAGTTCAAATCCCTTTCCATAGGCAGGACACCTTTTTGCCAGATCAGGCTGCTCTAATCCCATCCTACTTTGAATATCCAACTGATGAGGCAGACGCAGCTTCTCTGGCCAACCTGTTACACTGCCTCACCAGATTAATTGCACCAACTGGTTTTTGAGTTTTTGTCATGCAACTCTTTTGAGTCAGATTTAATTTTCCTATGTTTGTAATATCAACAAACCTTGTCATTTCACTGTTCTCTCTGTTCACTGTATTAGATGCAAATGCATTGAGGACCACAAATCCTTACACAAATCTCTGAATATTTCCTTTCTCTAATCATGAGACAAATTTTAGCAGTACTTAATTAGTTAATTACATAGAATTTATCTAGTAAAATACAGACATAATTGAAATTTCCATGGTTTAATAAAGCTCATTTAAAAATGTTGACTAGCCATAATATTGCTGACTTGCTGATTTGTCTAGCCATAATATTGTTGATTTGTCTTCGTCTTTCAGTTTGTTTTGATGTTTGTTCTGTGCTTGGAAATATTTTCTCAAATTAATTTCTTTAAAAAGATCTAGCACAAGAACTTCCTAAATCTCTCAATATAATAAACAAGAATTTTCATCATGATAAATTGATGTGTTATGTGACATGTAGAATTTAAATTTTATTTTCCCCTCACATATGATAATTTATTTCTCATTGTCTGTTTTTAACTTCCAGGATTCTGCAGAAATTTTATCTAGAGAGTTCTAGAAGGTTTAATTTCTGTTGGTTTGGAACAGGAGTGCTCTGAGCTAAAAATCAGTCTCGAGGCCATTTTCAAAAAGCATATGCTACCTAATGATTATGACAATGTTAAATATACAGGTTTCTCTTCTCTATGACCTCAGAATACTAACATATTTTCATATGGGCAGCTAAATAACTTTCAGGTGGTAATGATTTTCAGCCATTAGTGACCTGGACTGAATGTGAACCTGTGACCTGTACGTGTATTCTGGATTTTTAATCATAACTGTAAAGCCCTTCAGATCAAACCTTTCTCTTTCATTTTGCCATTCTTTTTTACAAAGAGGAGTTTAGTCTGATATTCTGCTTCCTCATTCTATGGTTACAATTTAATAGACCTAAGCCACAGTCTTATATGAGACCTAATTTAAATTTTTTTCTTACGTTTCCTGATAATAGGCTATATCAGAAATCAAATAATAATAGAGGTCATGACTGAAGAATGGACTGAATAATACTGAGCACTTACATAGTACTTTATGTGCTCAAAGAGCTGCACAAACATTATCTAAATAAAACAAATGTGTCTCATTAAGAAATCTGTTCACGTGTACTCTGAGGAGACAAACAAGCATGCAAAAAATGCATGACAAATTACTTAAATAGTTCTCCTTTGCAAAGGGAATTGTGCCTGAAATGTGGTTCATCTTTTCACAACAGAATGTTTGTTTCTTTTTCATTAGTAGAGTGAATAGACATTATTTAAGGTGTCTCTTCAGGGTGGGTGAATGTGTTTTGTGAAAAATAACTTTGGATTTTATGACAAATATTCTGCATGGCATTATTATTATGTGAATTAGCCAAGGAAACTTCAGCTTTAGCATTTAGCAGCGTGTGGTAAAGAATTTTAATTTCCTTATTTTAAAGGTTAAGTATTCCTTCAAGCCTACTTGTTACCATTTCCAAACAGAATAAATAGGGAACTTCCTCTAAGAAACTACTAGTTCATTTTATAAATATTTTAATAGAAATATGTTGCTTTCACATTCCTATCCCTAAATGAGCAGTCAAGAATGAACATAAATAACTTATTTTATATAAGACCGAGATTTTTCAATTCTAAGCATTTCTTTTTTTTAATTGAATAAAGCATTTGAGCAAACCTTGGGCAAATATAAATAATTGGTCAAGATGTATAGGAGGATTGCTGAGGAATTTTTTTACAGCCAAACTATTTATTAAAGCACCATTCTCACCAGCTCTCTGAGGCTGACATAATTGCACTACTCATATATGATATGAAGCAAGGGGCAATATGTATATCCATGAGAAATTTAAATAATCTTTGGAAATCAATGTTCTTATTCTTCTCATGTGACAATCCCTTCCTCTGGTAGATAGGGCAACTCAGACTTTTGAGAAGTCAAGTTTAATTTTGATAAAATATATCTGAGTGACATACTGCAATTAAAATCATGATAGAAGAGTGAGAGCAATTTTTTCACTAGTCCACTTCTCTGGATAATCTTATGGTCTCAGTAAAGATTGATAACTTGGGCAGAAGGACCACTGGAGTTCTTTCCCTAGAAGATGTCATTATCCTTGCTGAACTTCCACCCATTCAGTGGGTTATACTTAGAAGTCCCTTTGAGTGTACTTGACCCCTCACTTTCTCATACAGATTCTGTTATTTCCTTACTTGCACAATATTTTTTATTTAAGTCTTTCTTCCTTCCTGCCTTTGCACTACTTCTTCCTAGAAGGTAGCAGCTGTCTGCATAAGCAGAATTAAAACACAGACTTTGTATATCTGGAAATACATGGGAAAGCAAAACACTGAGATCCTGGACATTATGGACCACATCTGCACAGCTTAGTATTGACAGTTTCCCTTTACTCCACCCATTCTACTGCACAATTTGTTACAAAAACATTTCAGGCATTGCTGCATGGAAGTGAGGCGACTCTCTTTGCACAGAAGTGTTGGCTCAGAGTGCAGAAGGAAACCCATAGTACTATCTTCACTTGATCACACGGTGAACATTTCTAGGACTTTGCTAAAATATTTTAGCATCTGATGATGCTAAATATACCCCGCAATGACTGCCCTTATTTCCCTTACTAAAAGCAAACAAGTGAACATACAGCATTAATCCAAAAAAATTATTAAATAGAAGAGCTTAATCCAGCAAATTATTTACTCTAATGAGAGATTTTTATTCTTTACCAGCTTGACAATAGATTTGAGAAATACTTACCTGTTTAAAAATTGAACTGACCATACCAAGGCAATGCAGAATACAGGTTCTGCAGATTTAGGGTTTGTATTATATTTGCACATTTTATGTGAAAATATCTCTAACTTTAGGCATAATTTAGGGAATGGAGCATAAGAAAAAAATAACACCATCTTTTAAACACATTTTCAATAAATTCTTTTCTTGACTAACTTTTAAAACTGAATTTTGGGGCTCTCTTTTTTAGTTTTGCTTATATTTCTCATATATGAACATATGTGATTGCAGCAACTATGCGTGACAACCTAGAATTTTAATTTTCTATTCAAAATATGGACTAGCTTATCTTTTCAGTTTTTATACAATACAGCCTTGGAAAACAGGCTTTAGATATCAAACGACAGCTGAAGGGAAAACTTATGGGGTATGATCACACATAAAAGTTCAAACAATCTTCCTTTTGAATACAAGTGCTATATTATGCAAGTAGCAGATACTTTGTAAATATGCACTTTTATTTTTCAGTTCTAAACTATAAGCTCTGAATTGAAGGACAATTAATTCCAGGGGAAGTTAAGAATTCACTTATACCAGTCACAACCCCATTGGAATAAAACAAATCTTAACAGACAAGAAATCAAATAACTCAGTATGAAATAACAAACCTAACTCAGGAGGTGACACTGAGGAGATCAAGAAAAATATACAAGTAAAATATTTCAGAAACAGGAAAGGTTACAGGTGAACAAACATAGTCTCAGGAATGCTGCCAAGCATTGAAAAGTGAAATAAAAATTGACTAAATTTGAAATAATTACAAATTCAAGTTTTGATTTTTTTTTTAATGAAAATTAATGTAGAAACTGCCAGAGATAATCAGAATAAGAGTAGTAGGACTGTAAGCTAAAACTTGTAAAGGACTCATTCTAGCAGTGCATTAAAGAGAAATCCATAACTTGTGTTCAGAAATTTAACATCAAATCCTACTTCCTTACTGATCAGAAATTGACCATTTGAAAATAAAGTCAAATTTTGTTCCAACGCAGCTTCTTTTTCTCTAAATTTCAACTTCATAAGCCCTCTTATCTGCCCTTGTATCTGCCCTTATTGACTTCCAGTTTTCAGTAATTTTTCTAAGCCTGTATCTACTTATCTGATGCTTATAGACATGTTTGTTTGTATTCTTAATCTTTTTTTTGTTGCCTCTTATTTTAATTTAGTTTTTCCAAAGTATTTGTCTGATTAACTATAGAATAGAATCACAGAATGTTTTGAATTGCAAGAGACCTTAAAGATCATCTAGTTCTAACCTCCCCACCGTGGGCAGGGGCACCTTCCATTAGACCAGGTTTTTCAAACCCCCAATCCAACCCACCTTGAACAATTAGAGGGGTGGAGCATTCACAACTTCTCTGAACAACCTGTTCCAGTGCCTTCCCACCTTCACAGTTAAGAATTTCTTTCTAATATCTAATCCTAACCTACCCATGTTCAGTTTAAGGCCATTCCCCTTTGTCCTATCACTGTAGGCTTCCCGTAAAAATTCCCTCTCCAGCTCTCTTGTAAGCCCCTTTACGTACTGGAAAGCTGCTCTGAGGTCAGCCCAGAGCCTTCTCTTCTCCAGGATGAACAGCCCCAACTCTCTCAGCCTGTCTTCATAACAGAACTTTTCCAGCCCTCTCATCATCTCTGTGTCTCCTCTGGACTCTCTCCAACAGTTCAATGTCCTATGTATGCTGGGGACCCCAGAGCTGGATGCAGCATTCCAGGTGGAAGTAGAGAAGAGGGGGAGGATCACTTTCCTTGTCCTGCTGGCCATGCTGCTTTTGATGCATTGCAGGATATGGTTGGCTTTCTGCACTGCAAGCTCACACTATTGGGTCATAAATTTCTCATCAGTCAACAACCCCAAGTCCTCCTCAGGGCTGCCTCTAATCTATTTTCCATCCAGCCAATATTCGTGTTAAGGATTTTCCTAATCCAGGTGCAGGACGTTTTGCTTTACCCAGGTTCACATGGACTTGCCTGACAAGGTCCCTCTGGATGGAATCCTTTGCCTTCAGTGTGTCCACCACATCACACGGCTTGGAGTTGTGGACAAGCTTGATGAGGGTGCAGGGAATCCCACTGTCCATATCCCTGCCAAAGATGTTAAACAAGGTTACTTGTCTGGAAATATAGTGTACCTCATTCTGTTCTTTCTGAGCTGGATATACAGTTCTCTCCTTCATTTTATGAGAGAGAACACTGTACTGCTGAAAAACCTTGTCAGTATGAGCATGAAGGATTTTTATGCCCTTCATATGAATCATTCATTAAAGCATTTCAGCTATTGCAGTGAGATTTTTGTTGGCACATATAAGACACCAAGTAGTTTATGCTTACTTATTGCATCAAGTGAGATTTAACGAATTGCTCTGTGCAGGAGATACTGGGACCTTATGTACTATAAGTAGAATTATGTATATTTCACTTCGATAATTCCTTATAAACCAATCAAAGAGAGGTATTCAACGTTTATTTTTAGAAAGTATTAGGACAACTAAAGACCCATTAAAAATTTGCAAACATGCTTTCAGAGTGTCCTAAGGGCAATACACCAAAAACAATGATGAGAAATTCTGTTCAAAAATGTTTCTTTTAAAAGAAATTTTAATAACTTGTCATTGTTTCAGACAGTACTGTATGTAGTAGTGTCTTTAGAAATATATCTAACTTTACATTTGTATTCTGAGGAGAAAAAGTAGATACAATTATTAAGTTGTGGGTTAGCTTATATCTGATACAATCTTTTTTCCCACTGAATGCATGAATTTCCCACTGAATGCATTCCCACTGTGGCAAGAAATTTCATTACATATGTCAGAATATTTTACATGAGATCAGTCAGTCCTGAATCAGAACAGCTCAGAAACTTTTTAAAAATCTACCTACATAAAGTTCTTCAATTCATGTGGATGCATCAGTGAAAACATTGCATGATATCTTAGAAGAAATCTGGAAATGCCCTATGTTGTGATTCAGGTGCTGTCGATAGGTTATGAACTCAGCTGTTCCAATATTAATTGAAATTTAATAACTGCTTCATATTCAATCCATCTTCAAGCCATTTCATTCTATTAGTTAATTCCTATAAAGTTTCCTCGTATGCCCTTTAGAGAAAAAGCAGATGTCTTTCAGTCATCTCCAGCTAGAAATGAGCCTTGATGACGAAACCCAATCTTAAAACAAAATAAACACCACCACTCCTCAAAAAAGCAGACATTTAGTACACCTGCCATACGTATATTGATGTTCTGTGGTTCTCCTAGCCTTTAAATTAATATGTCTCTTTTAAAATTTTGTAGTGCAATATTTAGGAAGCTGAGATCTGTCGTGCTTTGTAGTTTTTGGTTTTTTTTCTTTGAACTATGAACTAGATTAAAATATAAATGTTTTGTCCTGACTCTTGGTCTATAGAGCTATAAGACTTTTAAAAATTTAGTCCTCAAGAAAAATTATTATGCACTTCAAGAAATGGCTTGTTTCTTCAGAATTTCAGAATATGAGAAGCATCTTGCTCTTTTTATATATAACTCTTCTTGGAATAGATGCTAATTTAGTCTTTTCCTGATATTCTCTTGCAAAAGGTTCAGGTAAGAGTAGATGTGATATGTGGAAACTAAATGTTAGTTTGCCACTAAAGTAGAGCCTGTAATAAAAATACTTTTTACAAACATTCTTACTGAAACATTATGATGTTATAATTGTTTTACCAGAAAGAGAGAAAGGTCAAATGTCAATTCTTCTGCTTATTTTGTTCCCCATGTATATATTTCTCTCCTACCTCTTTTTAAATATTTTAATTTTTTAAAATTCATTTTCAGAATTAACATTGCTAATTAATTTTATTTTGATCATATAGATGGTCTTATGATTGTCCTGTGGATTTACTTAACTCTGAAGTCTCAGAATTTCAAAATACTTGGAGAGCACTGTACATCCAGCTGGTCACAGGTGCTACTGAAAGCTATTTGCCAGGGCATTTCTTTGAGATGTTTGGCCTTCCTATATATTTTATTCTAGTTCTTTAATTTGTTTAATAATGCCTCACACAAATCCCAGGATAGAATACGTTACTAAACAAGAAATGGGGATATACTCACAACTGGGAGTATGTATTAGGAGAACTGCTGATAGAGATTAAAGTTTCTATGAGATAAATCTTCACAAAGAGCTTCTCAAAACTGTGGATTAAGTAATACACAGGGGATATAAAGCATGAATTTTTTGCCTTGTCACTCCATGAAAGTTATATCTTTCCTATTAATATTGAAATTTATACTGGGATCTGAATCGACTTACCCTGAAAAAATAATATTATACTAATAAATGGCAATGTCAATTACAAATACTCTTTAAATCCTCGGCCATATTAAAAAGCAGACTGATCTGGTGTTTATTGCCCAGTCATGTGGATTTCCCACATAGAACTGGGAAATTCTGAATCTTTGAAAGACTCGATGTTCGTCTTACATGAGAAAAACTTACTTTCTTTTTGAAGGAAATGACTTTTCCTAGGATAGATGTTTTCCACACCTTCACTCAAGCAGTAGATAGTGTAAAAAACAAACAAACAAACAAACAAACAAACAAACAAACAAAAAAACCCAAAAACCCAAAAAACAACCTGTGTGCTTACGGAAGCATTGTGAATGTCCTACACCTTTGCAGTTTTACACCAGAAGCAGACATAACCGTGCCTGTCTGCTGTTACAGAAACATGGAAGGAATGGTAGTCTTCAGGGAAGGGTTGACATCCAGAGGGACCTTGCTAGCCTGTAAAAGTGGGTTAATATAAGCCTCATGAGTACTACAAGGCCAAGTGGAAAGTCCTCTATATGATCTGGAAATATTAGATGAATTGCCTTTCATCTTAGAAAGGCAGTCACAATTAGAAAGGCAGTCACAACCTGGGCTGCATCAAAATAATTGTGGCCAGCAGCAGACCAAGGGAGGCGATTTTTCCTGTCCACTCCACCTCACTCTCATGAGACTCTGCCTAGAGTACTGCACCCCACTCCGGGCTCAGCAGTAAAGCAAGACATAAGCACCTTGGAGCAGGTCCAGAGGGAGGTCACAAAAATGGTCAGAAAGGGGAACATATCTCACGCGAAGAAAGGCCGAGATTGCTGGGGTTGTTCAGACTGGAGAGGAAACCTTATTGAAGCCTTCAAGCATCAAAAAAAAAATACTAAAAGACAGGTGGAGATAAACTTTTGTTACCAAGGCCTGCAATGACAAGACAAGGAGCAATGGTTTTAAATTGGAAGAGAGATGATAAAATTGAACATAAGCATGAAATATTTTATGATGAGAGTGAGAAGTTGCGGCTGTCACAGCACTATAAGTGTTGAGGGTTGAATGGGGCTTTTAGCAGCCTGACCTAATGAACTGTGTCACTGTCCACAGCAAGGGACTTAGAGTAGATCTTTAAAGATTGCTTCCAACCCAAAACTTTCTATGGTTCTATAAAAACAGAAGTAAATAAGTGAAAAGCAGACATGGGAGTCATGAAGTTAAACACAGTACAATCAAAGCACGTTGAAGTTTCAGAAAATTTGAGCATAGAGTTTCAAATGCATGTGTAAATGAAATTACTATTAAGTCCATGTACATATGAGGATTTGGGTGGGAGCTATCTTATACCATGTACTTGTGTGGGTCAGCACCTAGGATGGTTTGGTCATGGTATGGAGTTTAGTCTTCCTAAACACTAAATGAACCTCATTTACCCATAGTATTAGAGAAGTGCTGGAATCTGGGGCTATAATGAAAGAATATTTCACCTGCTAAGGAAGGTATGCACCAAAACCAAAGTACAAGTTTTGAAAAATAACTATTTCCAGTAGTAGATAGGGAGATGGTGATGTTTTGGGGTTGTTTTTTTTCCCTCTACAGTTTTGTGTCTGCATGGGGCTGACTGAGTCTGAAAGCTCATCCAGCTGAACCAGCTGGAGATATCATAAATCTGGTCTAAGGAACCAACAATCAGGACAGCCACTTGATCCTGAAATGCCTGAAGTCTACATAATTTTGACTGAAGTATTTAAATATTAATTAAGGGGAGTTGATAATTTGGGGGTTTGTGTGTATGTGGGAGGATTGTGGTGGTTATGTTATTTGTTGGTTTGTTTACTTTTAGTTTAGATCCATTTGTCAAAGCCTGGCTCAGGACTGAGAATTTGTGAGTGCTTTCCAGCTCGCTCCTTTTCTGTTTAAATGCTCCCAGCCCAACATACAACAGTAGCATAGTAATAGCAAGTTTTAGAAGGAACACTGCTTTGGCTAGTTCAAAATTGCTATTACAGTAGAGGGAGAGGTAGCTCTGCATCCTTTTTAAATCAGCAGCTTACATAGTGTTACTTGTACTACCAGAGGTTTCTTCCTCTATGTTGGGTAAAAAGAAACGATATACATTCAGCACTATGGAAATTATTTATAAGTGGCATTTGTTCAACAACAACACTTTTGAAATGCAGTACAATATTTATTTATCTTTCAATTATTCTCTTACCTAAGTGCTTTCTGTGTTTTTATTGACTGCTATTTCAAGCAAGATTCTGTTTGATATTCTTCTAACTAGAGCTCACACCGAAAATGATGCGTTTCATAGACACCTCATGAAACCACCATTTTACCCTTAAGACTATCATATTGAGATGCAGACTATTAAGTTTCCAGAATCCTAGTGGGTCTTTTCAGTGTGACTCGGCATCTAAATCAAAATATCAGAATAGTCTCCAGGAGTGATCTCCGGATACATACAGTCCAATGAGAGAACAAGTCAAGAGACCACCTTTTATCTGAATCCTTTGAAGAATTCTGCTGTGAAGCATAACACCTAAAGCTGTCTCATCTCACTTTCCTAATTAGTAGTATGGAGTGGAGCATCAGTATGATAGCCTGCTATTCTTGTGTCAT
The DNA here is from genome assembly GCA_037013685.1 of Acridotheres tristis. Lineage (NCBI taxonomy): Eukaryota > Metazoa > Chordata > Aves > Passeriformes > Sturnidae > Acridotheres > Acridotheres tristis. The sequence goes on from CM072884.1 coordinate 77,973,530, forward strand.
GAGTGCAGTGCACTATCACAGTTCCAGTCACATGGATTGACAAATGTTCCCTTTTCTAGTGGCAGGTCTAGAAAACAGAAAATTCGAGTGTCTACAAATTAAATTCTGAAAGAGAATTCAAGTTATAATGCTTCATGTGTCTCTCTGTTTGCACCTCATAAGCTTCTTGTATGGTGTTTGTTATAAGTCTGTTACAACATTGATTTGTATGCAGAGTGACAATATTAACAGTTTAATATTTTGTGAGATAAAAGGAAGTGGATGAAAATTTTAAACCTAGAAGGAATATTTAATATTTTTTTTCATTGCATCAATGTCAGAAGATTGATAAAGCTTTTTCTCCTGGCTCAGACACTTTACTAGGTTTAAATTTATTGCAGGATGTGGAAAGTATGTAAAACAAACCTTTTGTATTTTTATGTAGTAATCAAAATATTCTACCCTTGAGAAATACTCCTTTTCTAAAGGAATGAACTGGAAATTACTTCTCTTTACAGTACAGAAAAATTGCAGAGAAAGGTTGATTGAATATATTTGGCTTATTCTGCTGAACTCTAAGCTTGCTATAATTATTAAATCTTTAAAAAATGAAAGCTAAAACCTTGATTACTGATTCACATCAACAAAATACAGAGAAAAAGATTACCATTTATGAAACTGGCATCATACATCTGGATTTTTTTTCTTTGAATTGAGTTAGTTCTGGTTAGTGACTGAATCTACCTGACAAGAGCTGTGGGAACATTGTGGAGGGAAACGAACTGCTAGATTTGGGAAATTAATGTGGTTGGTTTAAGTAATTTTATATTCTCAGTGTCTGATATTGATTGTGTTTCTATTTTTATTTAATAGATATGACAATTTGGCAACAAGGCCTACCTCTTCTCTAGATTCTGTAACATTGCCTTGAAAGTCTTTTTGCTAACATTCAATGATTTTAAAAATGCATGGCTATTCTTGTGTTTTAATAATGTCTTTATTATTAATATGATTTCTTATTTTTGAATATAGAGCTTCCTTTTAGCCACAATAATGCTGATTATTTCTAATTATTAATGTATTAAAATGGGGTAATTTTTTTTCCAAAGAAGCTGCTTAAAGGTGATTGTGGCTTTGTTTCTGTAAGTAATGATTTCAAGGATATTTCTTGTTCTTGAGTTTGCTTTATTAGGAGAATCTTTTGCTCCCATGCCATTGCCCAAGCTTTAAATATATATTGTCACAGAAGAAAAACAGAAGAAATTTCTAGAAAACGTCCATTGTTTTCAGAAGAGTAAAAAGTGAGACAAACAAAAAGGAAACAAAATTGTGTCCAAAATACCACAGTCACTTTTAATTTTCCTATCTCTTATCTGTAGCAGTTGACAAGTACTATTGAAATAAAGAATCTTAGAGAGAATAAAAGTGCTGGAACTCCTAAACATGTTATAGAGTTAAGAGAAGAAAACAAAATAAAGCTGGTGAGGAATTTCTTAAATTTCATCATGGAAGTCTGGAAAAGAGTCTTCATTTTCTAAGACCACACTATTATAAACCTATGATTGTCTCACACATTATCTTTACCAAAGTTTCTATTTATTTCAGAATATATGTAAAGCTCAGAGTAATAAGGCAGCAGTGAATGCCATTGCCTATCAAGTACCTGAAGACTAGAGAAAATACTGATTCTGTGGTATGGTTACTGAGAAAGGAAAAAAAATATAGCATGAACATAGAATTTCAGTTTTCAAGATAATGCCTGGGAATTTAATGTGCTTGTTAGCTATTTGCAGGAGATATTTTGGTCTTTGTTTCTACTTTGGATTCTTAAGATCACGCTTCCTATCACTGTGAAGTCCTCAAACCCTTATTGAGACAAAAAGTAAAATGTCTGCATTTGCTTTATGACTCTGGGCAATAACACATATTCTTTTCTTCAGTAATATCTTGAGGAAAAGCAACATTTTTTTCTATGATCATTTTTTAAGGTTGCAGAATTCCTATGGAAGATCAGAGTGAGATTATTATGCACGTTTGTACTAAAATGGTCTTTTTATTCTACTATTTCCTAGAGTTCACTCAAGAAAAAAGAAGGGCAGTGAAGGAACATCAATACAGGGATAAGAATATAATTGAACAACTGAGTAATTGAACTTACTTGTACTTAGAGGACCTGTGAAGAAAAGTTTATTGCAATGCAGTGCATAAATAACATGTTTTTTTTATCTTCAGTCTTCCAGAATCATTTGTATACAGAAAGCAGCTTACTCTAGGATGTGTGAGAAAAATTTATAAAGGAAACTAAAGGGGGCAGAGGATGAGAGGAAGAAAAGAAAAGAAAATACAAGGTCATGGAAGATTTACCTAGCTGGTATGAGATCAATATAATTTTTGTAACTCATTATCCTGACCCCAAAAGATGGTATAAAAGTCAACAACATATTGAAGTAACTACACCTTCCTCAGCAAGATTTATGAGGCAAAGGGAAAGAGAAGAAGCTAGCTCCTATATCACCAAAGATATCAAATCTTCATTAATGTTGTGAAAACAAGATAATTTATATTTATTTTCAGTGAGCTAGAAAAATCCAATAGATGTATAAACTCAGAAATGTATGTTTGCTGTAACATCATGCACAGCATATAATTTTAAAGTATATTTTCCCCCACTAGATATAATTAATGCAGCCTGATTTAGGCACAGTGGTAGAACACTATTTTAAATTTCCTTCCTTTCTTCTACATTTTTAGCCGAACATTACTCTTTTATTTCAAAATTAGCTGCATCAAGAAGACCTGGTTTTGCAATATCTGTGAAAACTGAAGCACCACTTCAGAAAATAATGAAGGTGGGAAAAGAGACAGAAAACTAATCAAAGGCCTACGGGTTACAGGTCACAAGAAATATGGATATATTTATGCATATGGTAAGGCTATTAAAAAGAGTAGATTTAGGTTTATTAAGAAGAAATTATCAGAAATATCATAAGTGTAATTATGGAAAAAATAAATCTACTTCATATTTTTGCAAAAGGATTATCAACATCTATAAGGAAAATTTTTGCATTTGAAGATTCATGCTATGCACATTTACGTAAGTTAGTTTTTCCTTTCCAGTTAAATCCAGAATTTAACTAAATTTTTATTCTTATATGAAATATTTTTCCTGTGTCATTCTTGAAGAAGTGACTCTGGAATAAAACCAGGATATGAGTCAAACATTTTCTACTCTTCCTTCACTCATATAAAAATTATCTCCAGTCATCTTCCCATTCAGTTACACAATAAATAGAAAGGAGAGCAGAACAGAAAGGTGATACAGAACATTTCATGAATTACCAGACCTACATTTTATGAGATCAAGAAGGGAAGCCATTTGGATGATCTAGAAGATTTTAACTGTCCCATATACAATTCTATTTTTGCCAAGAGGAAACGATGAGCTTAAGAAACTATTTTTTTTCTCAGTTGCTGTAATATTCCATTTTCACCCTCTAAAATACTGAAATCTACAGTAGACCCTTAAAAACTGTCTTCTGACATTATTTTCTCCTTTTCTGTAGACAATAGCTATATGTGTGACATAGAGAAAAGGCACAAGTATTTTAATGACATCAAAAATGAAAGATATCTGCATATCTCTCTGTGTGGGCTGCATTTTATTTGAACTCTAAGCATTCTGCAAGTGGTTAAAGCATTATAATTTTATGCATAGATCTACAAAGGAAGATCTTACTTTCAGTCTTGCAGATTTGTCTAATTCATCTTGTTGATTTATTTTACTGAAGAGGAATTTTCTGTTGCATGATTTTGACCTCATTTAAAATGCATTTTTCAAGTGCAGACAAAAAAAAACCCAGTGGAACTTTTTCAAATGTACACCATAATTCTACAAATTTGGAATGTTTCAAAGAGCCAGTCCAAAGCCTATATACTAAAAATACTTTATTAGATGTGTCACATTAAACAAACTGTGAGCTACAATTCAAGGTCAAACAATTATATATATATTTTTCCCTGTTATATTTTTGAGTCCTGGTAGTATGAGAGATGTGGTGGAGTCACCATCCTTGGAACTGCTAAAAAAATAACTTTTTTTAACAGGGCACTTTTTCATATGGTTTAGTGGGCATAGTGGTATTACATCAGAGGTCAGACTTGATGATCTTGGAAGTCTTTTCCAACCTTAATGACTTATGATTCTGTGAAAACACCAGTTAATTCACTGATTCACACAATGGCCTTTTCTAGTTTATTTAATGGGTATATTTGAGCTCTGCACAACTAATGAAAAGACAAAATAGGATTTTGGCATGTGACAAAGCAGGTTTGTGTCTAGTCTAAAACCATGATTTTATCAACAGTGGACAAAAAAATTTGATAAGATTGCTACTTTTAAATCTAGAAATCTTTTAAAATTTGATTTGAAAAATATTTTTAAATAAGCTTTTAAACTTTTGATTACATCCTGCTGATGTGGTTACACTCTTTCTGAAAAGTAATCATGCCAAGAAATCTCAGATTTGGTGTAGGGTGAAAATTGTGACATAAATTGCTGAGCTGTGATGCACCATATGTGGAAGGATTAGGGGAAAAAAAGGGAGAAAATGTTATTTGGTGACTTTCTCAAACACCAAATTAGAAATATGTACACATGATTTCACCCTCTCCTTTTCCTCTTGAGTGTTACTTTTGTTTCACAGCAAACTGTAGACAGCCTATGTTCTGACCTAAAGCAAAGTGTATGTAAGACTCCTTTGGTTGAGGGACAGGAAAAAAAAAAAATTTCCTAGCATTTCCACCCAAATATCTTCAGGAAGAGCAAAGGGATTAACTGATGAAAGCCTTTTAACATACAGTCATAGTCTAGTTGTTGCTGATGCATTAAGTATAGGCCACCACAAAAGAAACTTCCCACCTCTCTGCAAGCATGTGTTTGAGACATTGAACACCATTTAGCTGTTAAAATGATGAACCACAGGTAATAAACATTTCTTTTTAGGTAGATATGATATGAATTGTTTTTGGTTTTGGAGTTTTACTTATTAGTTACTAGGAAAAGGTATTCTTTGACTGTAACATAACACAGTTCACCTGAGTGTTATATGTCAACTCCTGAATTTTAAATTAAATGACGAAATTTTATTTCAAAGTTCCAAAATATTGTGGCAGCATTACTCACAAGCCAAGAGAGGAAACCAAGAACATTTGAATAGATCTGCTGAGTTTCAGTGCAGTGAAGCCCAAAAATTTTGAATCTTCATTTTTCATTATTAAACATTTTTGCCCTAATTCTTTATAAATTTATCTATAGTCCATTTTGACAGTTCCATTTTCTTTCTAACACTCATAAAACCTTTCCACTGCATACGAAGGAAAAGAGTGGACCCTGTTAATGGCTTGTAATCCAGCATATCTTTAAGAGAAATTGATCTTCAAGTAGTAAGTATTCCTTATATTTTTAAAAACAGCTTAATAGTACACTTTTGAAAAGCAGAATTTCTATTTTGGTTATAATGTAAGTACATTTTGAATTATTAGCTTATCAGTGGAATAAAGTTAGCATTTATTTAAAATACCAATTTATTAGATGAGGAGAAAAATAATGCTGGGAAAATTAATGATGGAAAAACATTCAAGGTTTATATTAGCTGGGGTTATAAAAACATAGCAAAAATTAATAGGTCTGATTGCTTTTTCTTATTGGAGCTCTCTGTGTGGGTTCTCAGTGGGATTCTTAGGAGTTGTTATATTGTTGCAGTGTTTAAGTTTTAGGATAATATTCATAGACAAAGTGAACAGTGAAGTTCTCCTGTACAACCAGCAAAAGAATGTGGGTATAGAAAATTTTACTTGCAGGAAGGTAGCCAAGGATAATTTGTGCATTATAAGGCGCATTTTTCTTATTTGGTGAGAAGAGGAACACTTCCATTAAGTTCACTCTTAGATACATACAGTAGGATTTTTAAAACAAGAGATATATCAAATAGAAGCAGGAAATGGTTATTGTAACTTATACCAAGCAAAGTATAATAATTCTTTGTGAGTTTCATTTTGCATATCTTATTTACCAGACCCACTTTTTTAAAAAAAAAAATCAATATATCTAAGTAATTAATTTAATTGGAAAATAAAACTATATGAAAAGTTAATTAAATTGTAATACCTTGAAGAATATACTGTAATATCGTCTTACTTGAAGATATTAATTCAAAATACTGTCCTTCCATAGACCATCAGTCAGGTCTGAACAATGCTTCCAAATGTAAGGTGTATTCAGTAAAGCTAGCCAGACTGTTTCTGAAGTTCACATTTATCACCAACTTCTTTTCTAGTTAATGAATCATCCACAGTCTGATTTCTTTTTTCCCCTGGGAACATGTCTGTTAATTTTTGTATATGCCCAGAATAGTTTCAACAAGAAATGTTGAAGAGTAATTGTGTTTTGACTTTTAATGAAGGAGTGTAATATACACAGCTTAGAATGTCTTGTTCACTTTTATTTTGGAGTGTTTTCTCATACATTTGGCCTGTGTACTTCAGGCTACAAAATACATTAAATAACATGGACAATAAAATCATATTGAAAAACCTGAAGGTAAATTTGATACATGAGTTTGACTTCTACTGTTCTCCTTTCTGGTTACAGCCAAATTTTACGGGATCTTTTGATTCTAACACTGATTTCTGAATGTGCAGTATCTCAATACATTGGCACTAGTCACTGCTAAAAGTTTAGGTTAAGCAGCTTTTGAAACACGGCTAGTGAGAGATTACAATCACTATAAACTGCACAATAGACAGTTAAGTCTGAATACTCATCTATGAGTTTTGATATCAATTGAAGTTTGAGCAATGGAATTAATTTTTTTTTTTGGGGGGGGGTTGTTTCTTTTTTTAGAGCAGGGAGAATTTTCTGTGCTTCATTTTTGACATTGCATCACTGTATTTCAAAATGCAAAACTAGATCGAAGACCTGATGGCCCCAAGGTTTAATTGAAGTCTCCTGAACTCATCTCAAATGACAAGTTGGCCTCTTCACACTGAAGAATAAAATCAATATTTTAAAAAAAGAATGTACTGTACTTTATTCTGGAAAGTACATTCTGGAACTTTTTCAAGTTAGGTTTATAAAAAATAAATGTTAGATAACCTTTTTGAGGGAAGGAGCCCAAGGGTATATGTACTAAACCCTTCATTCTAAGTGTGTCACTTGACAGGCTGTGCTCTCTAGTTGGCTAAAAGGTGGTTTAATTACAGAAGAAAATAATTTAGAAGGAAAAAAAAGATGTATGGATTAAAAAGCTGAATGTATTTCATGGTTTATTTCGGGAAGTGTGCCCAGTTCAAGATGAATGCTGAGGCAAAGTTAAGTGAGAGTGAGAAAATAGTAGTTTGAAATAATTTTTGTGTATGAATAAAAAGGTAAGCATTTTAGATTTGTAGATTTTATCACACTTAAGACCAGCATGTCCCAGAAAGAACTTCCAATGCATTCTTGGTGAAATATAGGGACACTATATATATGCTGGCAACCTGTGACTCGTGGGGTTCCACAGAGCTCTGTCTTAGGCCTTGTCCTCTTCAACAACTTCAGAAAGAGCTTTAACACAGGACTTGAAGAGACACTAACCAAGTTTCCTGATGATACAAAACTAGGAGAAGCTGTTTGCTCCTTTGAAGATCAAAAGGCATTGCAGTGAGGTCTTGATAAATTATAGGGCTGAGAAATCACTAATTGTAGAAGCTTAACTAGGGCAAGCAGAGAAATTAACAAAGGAAAATCCAAGTTATTTTGTAGTGAGGTCTGTAATCTTCACTCATGTTTCAGAGGGGTTGGCAGAAGGACAAGTAGTCCAATTGTGTGCACCTGTACCACTTACATCTCTTCTGCTGAACAAAGTCATACAGGATGAGACATTAAAGTCTATTTGGAGCATGCCTGACAAAGATTTTAACAATACTACTTATCCAAGTTAATCTGCTGATTGTTCTTATAACTGACATAATTCTTGGCATAATTTATTCCAGGCTATACAAATTAAGAATATCCTGACGACTGACTTAATGAAGTATAGTTTTTAAAAGAATAAGATTTATCTAATTTTAGCTAAACCTGAAATTAAACTTCACTATTATCTAACACATAAAGATTCCAGATTTAGCCAGTGTATTCAGAAAAATTACCCAGCATTGTTTGTAAAGCTTTACAAAGCTTCAAAATGGCCATCATATATTAGAAATGTTTTTCATTGAACTATGGCTCAAATGGAATCACTCTAGTATTTCCTCATTAAAAGCAGCCTTCTGTTTGTCCAAACATTTGTGAATAAGGAAGCAGCTTCATTCACATTTCCCAGACAATCATTCCTTAATATGCATATCATATTAGTGTATTGCATTTCCTGGATATTTGACTTATATACATGAATTTGAAAGTAGAAGAGGAAACAGACACAGGAGAGGATAAAGCTTACCATTGACAAAATGAACTACAACAGGAACAAAAGAAAATTAAAGGCGAAAGAAAGGAGACAAGAAAGAAAAAACAACAAGAAAAACCAAACCAAAAACATGTCTGAGACATGAGAGACTGAAACAGAAGGAAGACAGAGAAAAATTAAATCTAAGTATGAGAGGAGGAAAACCACATGACTGTGATGAAAGAGACAATACAAAATATAATCTGAAAGGCAAGAAAAGAGATACATGTCTGGGAAAAAGAAAAACTACATGAAAGAAGATCAGGTTTTAGGATTAGTAGATTATTTTTTTTTATTCCAATCCTTGTATTTAGTTCTTTGGCAGATTTCCCATAACCGTGTTCACTTAACTAAAAGAAAAAAAAAAAGCTTTATGATATGTTAAGCTGTTGGCTCATTACATTTTATGTCAATTCAAAAGTATACTCTTTGGGAGTATGCTCTCCATACTTTCTTGGTGGTCCAACAGTAAAGTTTTTAGAACATTCAGTAAAGTGACAATTCCCATGAATATACCATTCTATGTTAATAAGAAATTAAGGGAGGTTGATTTTAGTGAGATCATTCTTTACATTGAACAAAAATGCAAGCCTTTCATTTTTCCGTTATTTTATTAGTGTTCATGACATATTCAACCAAAATTTTTAAATAAGTAGATTGTTCATACTCTAAAGAATAAAAAAAGTTTTTAGCAGGCAATTGTTTGCACAAAGATAGTGTGAAAACACATGAACTTTACTATCACCGGTTGCAGTTAGCCATTTAATTTAGAGGAAGTTCTGTCAGTGAAAAGAAAAATTGTATTTACAGATTTGTCACCCGGTAGTCACTTTCTTCTGAATGGAAGAAGTATTAAACAAGGAATTTGTCTGTATTAACATCTAAATAGCACTTGGATCTTTTATTGGATTTTCTAATTCATGAATAGATCAATTTAGTTTAAAAGAAAAACAGCAGAGAAAAACAAAAATACTAATAAAAAATGGCATAAGACAAATCTCCTCAGTGCAAGCCACAGTAACATAAAAAACTGAGAAAGACCAAAAACACGATCTAGGCAACTACACATGGGTCAACCTTACTTCCACCCCTGGAAGAATGTGAAGTAACCTTCATGAAAACCCTGTAAATCTTGGAAAATGCTTCTGAACATTTCAAGGAGACAAAGGTTATTGGAAGTAGTCAATAAGGATTTTCCAGGGATAAATCATGCCTGCCCAATAATTTGCCTTTTATAATAAAATGAATGGATTTGTGGACAAGGAGAGAGTACTAGGTGTCATTTATCTCAACTTTAGCAAGGTTTTTGACACTGTCTTCCATAATATTCTTGAACCCAAGCCAAGATATTGCAGTATGGATGAGTGGATAAAGAATCTGTAAAACAGTTGTTTGGAAGGCTGGGCACAGAGGGCCGTGATTAATGGGTGGTACTCTGGCTGGAGGCCAGTGACAAGAGCAGTACTGCACAGGTCTGTCCTGCATAACATCGCTACCAGCAGCAACAGCAACAGACCCTTAGCAAGTTTGCAGATGTTGTGACAGGGAGGGCAGCAGTCAATGTGCTTGAGAGCAGAGCTGTCTCACGGGAGACGTACACAAAAGGGGAGAAATGGACAAACAGGAACCTTGTCAAATTCAACAAGGACAAATGCAAAGCCCTGCTCCTTGAAAGGAATAGTCCTCTGCAGTGATATGCATTGGGTACTTCTTTACTGAGGAAAAGTTCTGGAGAAAGGAGCAGGGTGTCCTAATGAAAAGCAAGCTGAACCTGAACCAGACAGAGATAAAAGCATCCAGGGCTACTCCAGCAGAAGCTGGGAAAACTAAGAAAATTATTACCTCCTTTTAGCCAGCATTCATTAGACAATAGATATAGGCCTCCAGTACAGAAAGGACTGAGAAATTTCAGTGAGTTCAGCAGCAGCCATCAGCGTGGTTTGAATCTGGAGTGGCTGCTCCATGCAGAGCGACTGGGGAACAGGTGTCTTTCAGGCAGAGCTGGAGGTGGCTTTGAGGACATGTCACAGCTATGCCAGGTCCTACAGGGAGATCACCAAGGAGATGTAAACAGACTTTACATAGCTGTACATGGTGAAAGGGGCCTAAACTGAAAAAAGAGGTTTTGGATTGAATACGAGATGAGCTTTTTCCTCAGGAAAACAGTAATTGTAACAACTCGCCCAGACAGGCACTCTGCATCCTTGGAGGTTTTGGATAAAGCCCTGAGAAACCTGTTTGGTCCAACACTGCTATCCGGACTAGATAATGCCTGAGGTCCCTTCCAGAATGAGTGATTCCTGGACGGTGACCTATGTGCACAGAGGTCCACCAGAGAAAGAGGGACTAACACCAGTTCTCAGAAATATCCTGTTCTCTTCTTCCTTATACATCAAGTGCTTATTTCAATAATTTCAAACCATGTAGTTTTTAAACAAATAGCCAGAACCTAAAAATGCCATGAAGTTTTAAGAGGTGTCTCTAATTTATTCATACAGAGAGTGAAAGATAGGGTATGATCAAGCAATATATGTTTTTTTATTCAAAATGTGTGTAGAAGGGGACTTTGAATAAATATATAAAATATTACACCTTTGATTACATGTCTTTTCTTTTTCAAAATTGTCATCATTACCAATCTCTATTTTTTAGTGTTCAGGGTACTAACTTTTTTTATTGTATTCACTTTAATTTCCAGGAAATTGTACACATCTCTGTGTCAGGATTAGATGTGTCAGAATTCTTTCATGAGAGTGGATCATTCACTTTATCCCAGTTGATACCCTTTTCCTTGATCATTCTGCCAATCTGGAAGTTTGATTTTCCTTATTGAGCTTCATAATGGTTGAGTTTTCTGTTTCTGATTTTATTTTCCTTTGTGCTGCAATACTATAGCTAACACATTGTATGCAAAACTTATGTACTTTATCAAATAAAGATCTCTCTATGAAATTCTCAATAACACTGAATTCTAAAAATATTTAGATGTAAAACACATTTATTGGAGACTCCACCAAATTTTCTTTTAAGTTATTTTAATATTGCTTGGGAGAACATTCAAATACAAAAGATGAAGTTTTCATTTATTTAAAAATAATTTCAGGAATATATTAATATGAACAGTTTTAATTCTTTTAATGTAATGTTTCTCCCATTACCTTTTCTAACCTCTACCTGCGACAGATTGCTGCCCTCAGAAAATACCTATTTAGTGCTGAGTAAAATTTTATACTTTTGGACTAACCTTTTGGACCATCTTATTGCAGATAAATTAAGTCTGAATAAGTTGCTCTTATTATAAACACATTATAAGCAAGTTAAATTAATGCCTAAAGCCTTTACTGGCTCTCTGATTTCAGCCTTATTTTCTTTTTCTACGTTTCAGGCTTCTCAAAGAGAATATAACCAGCCAAGCCACCTCTGCTTGCACTCATCAATATATTGATTATCCATCATTGAAATCAATACTGTGATTTCATTGCTCCCTTTTAAATATGGTATATTTAAAATCTTTGAAGCAAACAGTCTCTAGGATGAATGCATTTATTTGTTGACTTGTAATATTTACAGGGCTTCATATGACACTTCTATATCATTTCACTACAAATGACCTAAGCATAATGAGGCTTCTCAATTTTATTTTTCATTTTGTTTGTTGCTATTCTCAAAGCCATACCAAATATTATATATATATATATATTTGATGTATATATATCAATGGTGCACATTTGACACTTTACCACATCAAAGATGTAATTTTTCTCTTCTGTTCCTTTATAGACACAAAAATTATTTTGTATTCTAAACATGGAAAGAAAATTATGGTCTCAGATACCACTCTGTGGTGTCCAGGCAGAAGCAGTGCCCCTGCCGTGGTGTTGCCTAGTCCTCTCACATCCTTATCTCCCAGTTGACACATGCAGACTCTAGTTCCACAGTATGGTATACAGAGTTTCTCATCTCACACCTGATCTTCTCACACAGGGTTTTTAAGACTCTACTTTCTGGAGGCACAAATTTTCCTTAATAAAAACCTCGCAAACAAAGAAACCAAACAAAGACGCAAAAAACCCCCACTAAAGTCCCAGAGTGGCTTATAGAGAAATACAGATGTGATTTATAAGGGCAATGCGTGATTTTAATCTGACAGCTTGCGTTTTTGCTGCAGTGTCTCTAGGCACATTATGTGATCAAATTTTGTTTTTGTTATCAATTGTTTTCCCATCACAAAGATTCATTATCCTTAGTCTTTCATTAATTAATCTTGAAGTTTCCTCATGGTTTTTCTGTTTAGGTTCATTTCACTAGTCCTTTCCATACACTCATTTATTCCACACCCCCTGGAGAGTGCTGTCCTTTATTTAAGAACAGGCCAAGTAAAGAATGAAGGGAATATATTTAAGATTCATACTAATTGACAATAAATAGCCCCTGGGACTCAGATGCCACAGCTGCCCCCCTATTAGATCACTATTCAGATTATCAAGTTAAAATAATCTTTTCTGAAAACTGGGATACAAAGAAAAATATCAGACAGATCCTGAAAGCCTCCAGGGTGAATAATGTCTGCAGTCTGCAGTGAAAAATGGGCCAAATGACAGCTGACTTAGTATGGTCTGTTGATAGACCTAATATTCAATGCTTCTGTATTATACAGAGAAGTGCAGCTGAATGTTTGCAGCTGACTGACCGTCAGCTTTAGTTCAGCAGGTCAAGGTGCATAGGGATGTGAAGCTCCCTATCATATCAATACTCTGTCTCCTGTGTATATTTTCTGAATTATAGGATAATAAAGTCAGGCATGCATGAATGTACAATGTAGGGGCTAGAGACTTTAATGAGGGGGAAGGGCTTAGATCAAATATTTTATCAGCCTAGTCTCCTGAGAGCTGTTTTATGCTGATTTTTGAACTAAGTGGTTTCAGGCTATGATTTGTGGAAGAGGAATATATGTTAGAAGAAAGTGCTTTGTTCCTTCCCTAGTCAAATTCTTAATGTCTCTGGAGAACTTTGTATTGCCATTAGGTTGGTGTGGAAGATGCTTCAGAAAAGAGACTCTCTTCTGATCTTCAGGTGCTAGGATTCTGGCAGATAAACTATGTGTTCTCACACAGTTGTAGCTCTCCTTAGCTAACTAGAGTTAAATAACTAAATCTCAATGTAATATCACAGTTTTAAATTTTGGTACTGCTACCCCTTAAAGATATTCAAACATTTAGTTCCTGATCTTGAATCTGGGCTCTCAGATATATCATCACTTGTTTTCTCAAAGCACAGGTTTGAGAACAAAACACTGGAAATTAGAATATCCATTTCTTACCTTGGAACTGCATCGCTCATCCTGAACAAACTTTTCATATAGGCTTTTAGTTGTTTTATGGTATTTTTTATCATATCCTATACTTGACTATTGTTTTAAAAATATTATTTCGAAATCATTGAACTTCACGTCTAGGTTCAGGCACTTTTAAATTTATCATTAGTGTGTTTAAGAAGTTTTGCATGATGCCTGCTTTTCAAATTTGATATGGAATGCTCTTCCTAACCACAATAATCTGCCCATTCAGTCAAAAGATAGAAAGAGATAAAAAGACAATATAAGTTCTGGATCCCACAGGTGGCTTCACAAAAGTAGAATCAACTTCTATAATTTGTTCATCTCATGGATTATTAAATAAAGTTATAGTATTTTATTTGTCCTTGCATTTTTATGCAACACAGACCTGAAGACACATGCAGAGAGCTTTTTCCTTTCCCATCTCAAATTTTCAAAGCCAAACTCCTCACCAGAGGCAGCTTTGTACTGTAGAAGTAGATACAGTTGAAGAATATGGAGAGTAGTAAAGTCCAAACCCCATTTCTCTTGGCTACTGTTTGTAATGAGAATTGCCTGCATTTTTCTGCCAACCCAACATGCAAAACACTTGGGTTTTGTCACTTGGATGATATATATGTAATCATTAGAAATGGAAAAAACAGGTAGATTCTTCAGGATACATTTGCTATATTTCTGTTGAAGACTCAAAGTTCTCAAAGTAGTTTGGGTGCAGTTTTGTTTATCATAGCTCTTTTGAGTTACTAATCACTAATATTAGGTGGTTGTAGCAGTTCTTTTTATGATTTCATTGGTCATGCCTAAATATTATCTGAGCTGCTCAGATACCCGAAAGGGTCGAAGGCAAGATATGCATGTGAGCAATGGAGAAATACAAAATGGCTTCCTGTATCATAAATTTTCCCAGCAGATATTTTTCCTGTGTATCTTGGACAGCATACTGACAGGAAAAATACAAAACCATAAACCATCACAAAAATTTCCCACTACACTGAAAAAACAAATAAAAAACCTCAACACAAAAACTAACTAAACAAACTAAAACAAAGCAGCCAAAGAAAAACACAAAAAACAAGCAAACAAACAAAAAAACCCCCAAACCCAAACAAAACCTCCAGAATTACTGGAAAATAAAACAATACAAGTTCACAGGAAGTATTATCCATTAAAAAAACCCGAAAAACCCTTTTTTTCTGAAAGATTTTTTTCTTATTTTTATTCATTTTAGTAGCAATTTTAACATAATTTTCAAATATATTTCAGTAAAGAAGCTGCTTACTCCCTGTTAAATTACATAGGGACATTAAAAAATATTCTTCAGCCTTCTCCAGAATGTCTATATATGCGAATATTATAACGAGCATATTTTGTGATTTCACTGGGACACCTTTCAGTACTTGACTGTTGCTGATGCTGGATGAATATGAGAAGCACTAAGGGAATTCTAAAAATAGTTCTTTGTCCTTTACAGTAATTGTTTTCAGAAACATCCAAGAATCATAGCATCAGTAAGGTTGGAAAAGATGTCTAAGATCTTTGTGTCCCACCTTTGACTGAATACCACCATACCAACTGAACCATAGCATGTTCATAATGTGATGGCATGTCCAGGCATTTCTTGAACACTTCCATGGATGGTAACTCCACAACCTCCCTGGGCAGCCCATTTCAGTACTTAACCACCCTTTCAGTGAAGAAATTCTTCCTAATGTCCAGCCTGAGCTTGAGGCCATTTCCCCATGTCCTGTAGCTGGTTGCCTTGGAGAAGAGACCGACCCTGACCAGCTGCAGCTTCCTTTCAGGTGGTTGTGGAGAGTGATAAGGTACTGCCTGAGCTTCCCTTTCTCCAGGATAAACAATCTCAGTTCCTCATAGCACTTGTGCTCCAGACACTTCCCCAGCTCTGTTTCCCTTCTCTGGACTCCTTGCAGCACCTCGGTGTCTTTTGAGTGGTGAAGGGCCCAAAACTGCGCGCAGCGTTCAAGGTGAGGCCTCACCAGCACTGAGTACAGGGCAGTGATCACTGCCCTGATCCTGCTGCCCTGGAATCCACTAACTTCATGGTCTTAAAAACCTCAAAATGAGAGATTCTAATCATATTGAGCAGGACAGCGTGAAGAAGATTTGCAAGAGAAAACAGCGCTGAGAATACAATCAGAAAGCAGGTGCGCTGAGTTAGTGAGGGTTTTCTGTGTGCTAGAGGAAGATTAAAAATTTGGAGTAATCAGAGTAAACAACATTATGATTTAAAAGTGCAAAAGGGGAAATATTTGCCAGTTGTAATCAGATAAATGTAATATAGACATTTAAATTGTTGATTTTGAAAAAATACTTAGTAAGACCAATAGCTATATCTTAAATGAACCATTTCAACGTAAGGTAATTGCAGTGTATGAGACACAACTTAGTGATACTGCCTGTTATTTTGGGCCACTTATGAGTAGTTACAATTACTATTTTTAATTAAAATGTTTTATTTGCTAGCTGTGTTATTGAGATCAGCCTGGACCATGCACAGGCCTGAAAATTCAGAAGTGGTACAGGCCACTCTCCTCAGAACAGAACTTAAAAACAATTAATTTGTGACTCTGATCAGCATGACTTAGTTGGTCCTGAATAACACTGTTAGAAGTTAAATACACAAGTTTTTTGGGATTGAAAATTCCCGTAGTTCTTCTTTGTCAGTTCTAGCATGACATCTTTTAGTATCTCGTGTAACCACTTGCTCTTTCCATTTCTTTCTCCTTTTAGGCAAAAAAATATGCTTTTATTTTTGTTGTGTTTGTTTGGGTTTTTATTTTTTTTTTTGTTTTGTTTTTTGTTGTTGTTGTTTGTTTTTGTTTTTGTTTTTGTTGTTAAGAGCAAAGCCAAATTTTATGCAGTTCCAAATATTTAACTTATTAATTTACCTTAATTAATTTATGACTCCTGTATGAAGATTTATAGTTTTAAAAATAGTATCTGTGTGTAGATTGGCATTATATTGTCTGTGATTTGCTGGAGACATGTCCATTTCTGCAGCAGACACAGCCAGAAGTGATGTCTGGTAAAGTATAAAGCAGTCTAGCATGAAGGAAATTATGTTTTTTCTTGCAAAATATATCTGACAAAAACACAACTGCATCAATTTATCTGAATACCTATTCCTTCACATTATCTAAAATCCTAGCTGCAGTATTCATATACATAACAGACATCAGTTTTTCCTAAAGGAAAAAAAAATTCTCTTCAGAGGTGGCTTGTTTTTTCTTAAATAAGAATAAAGTAACCCCATGTCGAGCTATGAATAACGTCATAGCTCCAGTTTTCTATAGGGCGCCTCTAACACTTTGTGGGCAAAGACTTGAACTTTGTCTTTGCTTATTAAAATATTTGTAGGCAATTCAAAAATGCACAGCTCAATGTTTATTAATTTGGGGGCCTTGTTTGAAAAGCCTTCTATCTGTCCCATGCTGTAGAAATAGCTTGTTTGATTTTGTATAAAAGGTCATGAATTTTCAAGTGTACCATAGGGGAAAAGAGTTGCAGCCATTCTGGCACTATATTTGAAATTAGAAATAAATGCTATGTTTTACATGAATAAGATTATAAAGCAGCTTGGCTACTCTAAGCCTGGAAAGTAGATAGTGGGACAAATAGACATGGTATTTTAAATATTAAGAGATGACAGATTTTAAAGAAGAGACTTCAGGAGTTTGACAATTATTTAGACAGATGGAAGATCGGGTTCATATCACTCCATTGTATATATTTTTTTTAATTGCTCCCTATCTGAACCACAGTGGATCTGAGTGAAAAATAATTTTGCTAAAAGCCATAATTTATCCCAGCCAGCAAACTAAGGCCTACACATCTGCTTGCTCACTGTAGTGGAGGTAGAGTAAATAAAAACAAGAAAATCAGTGCATGAATGTTACAGAAATTTTCTTCTCAGGCCTTTTTCAAAAGAAATTTTGTTCTAGCTTTGTCACATTTCTGTCTTTGTCAGTCTGCTGATATATGCAGGAAATAAAATCGTGCTAGGCTGATAGAAAGCCTGTTCAATAAAATGGAACTAAATAGTGTCTTGGAGAGCTGCATTTCTGAAATCACTTTCCTGTTTTAGGTCTGATATTTGCTGCTAATGCTTGTGAACACAGGATGTCTTTGTTCCTTTAATGATTTTTGTATAGAAAATTATTGACTACATTTTTTTTAAGGTAAGATTTTCAGAAAAGAGAAATTTCTTAATCTCAGGGGCACTGAAGCATTACATGGTCCTGTTATATTCAAATCTGGAAGGACAATTCTTTCCAAACTTAAAGAAATTCAACTTATTTCTGAACCTATCAAAGTACATTTATGAGGAAATGTGATTTCTCTGCATCCTTCTTTGAATTTTATACCACACATTAACACATCTGTAAGGAATATAAGAAAATGAATAAATCTTGATGATGGAATGACACCTGAAGTGTTTTCACAAACATTTCAGGAGTGAAATCCTTAATATATGTATTAAAAAATCAAGTTTAAATTTTCTTTGAAGTCTTAGTGAAAACATTTGGAAACAAACATTTTCATAGTCTTGCCTAAATGTAATAAAAAATGTTTTTGTCTCCTTCAGGAAAAAAAGTATACAAATTATTTAAAAATAAAAATTTAAAGTTCTGTAAATTATTTCAGAAGACCAAGCTGGAAGTATTTGGAAATATCCTGGCTAAACAGTTCTAAGCACTGATTTTCCTTCTTTATTCAGTTGCATTAACATCCCTAATTTTAATTTCATACAGTGTCAGCAAGCTATTTAAGGAAAATAAACTCAAAGTCAGAATACCAGATCATGCTATAAGTTGAGGTTTCATATAACTTTAATGAGTTAGGGGAGTTAATGGTTATTAATGGTTTATTATAATGATTATACTGATTCTGCTTGGATAGAGCATAACACTGTGAAATACTTTGCTGAGTAATCACCCTGTGCTCTGTATGCACCACAAATGCAGGACTGGTTCTTTTATTTTTAGAAGATATCAACAATGCTGACTTGTAAAGAAATCTAATAGATACATAATTTTTTTTGTGTGTACAAAACGTACTAATAACAAAGGGTCTTCTCATCTTTTTTGTTGTTTAGAAAGACAACAGAAAATATTATTTCTCAAAATCTTCTGATGGAACTCTGAAGAAAGAAAAAAATAAAAAAAAGAAACACAATAAAAACAAAATCACGCAAAAAAAAGTATTGCATTGAGAATAAAAAAATGCAAAAATTTTCTAAATCTATCCGATTTCTTGGTTGTTAGTCACAATTCTTTTCAAAGGCCTTTTATCAGCAAAAATCTTTTGGCATATATTTCCTTACATCACTATCATAAATATGTATAATTCATTAGATGATGATGAAGAGTCTGAACTATGCTGTATAAATCATGTTCCTTGTAATTTTACTTCTGCTTTACTGGTTGTGATTTTTGAATTACATTGTTTATTCTGAACATAGTGGCTGAGAATGGAAGAGAGAGAAAAGAAAAACAAAAAAAAAGGCTTGAAATAGACACTCTTCTCTCGTACAGATAACCTTAAATGATAAATGTGAAAATAAGTAAGTGCCTTTTTAAAAATTATTTGTTGCTGGAGTTCTAAAACA
Source organism: Acridotheres tristis (assembly GCA_037013685.1). NCBI lineage: Eukaryota > Metazoa > Chordata > Aves > Passeriformes > Sturnidae > Acridotheres > Acridotheres tristis. The sequence continues at coordinate 77,992,956 of CM072884.1, forward strand.
AAACAAGCCATATTAATTCTTTGATTTATGAGTGAATAAATAAATAATATTTATGTAGAAAATATAAATAAGCAATATGAATATAAATAAGCAGCAATTAATCATCTGTTTCATTTATTAGAACAGAGTGAGCCTTAACAAATTAGCTTATGTTTAAATTTGGATGTATATTTAAGTATTCCATGTAGTACCTAAGATTTGGCTTTGGGAATGTATCTTAGACCAATTAGGGATGGCTACATCTCATCTAAAGGCTTAAAGGGGGTTCCACATATGATAAGACCAATTGTTTGCTTTGAACCCTCTCCAACTCCATATTACAAGACTGAAGCCCACTTTTTTATCACTTAGCTTTGTTTCATGCAAAAATATCTTATAACTTGTCTATGCCGTGTTTAAAATAGGTCCTTAATCTTGATGACTGGGTAACCCACATCTGGGATGGGTGTATCTCTTGTATTCAGATCAGTTCAGACAAGGTCTGTATATAGAGAGGTCTTATTTTCAGATTCCATATGTCAAATATTAATTATGGGGAAAATGGGTGGGAAGAATGCACAATCCAAAACCAAAATAATGGATACAAATGAACTACATATTTTTACATTATCTGATCAGCATTTCATCATTTTGCAAACTCAGAAGAAAAAACACAGTATACTTTGTTTCCACGAAGGTATGTCTACAGAATAAAGCCATTTCTTTCCAAGTTAAAGAGAAAGCCAAAGAAGTCTAAAATAAGATTTGTGAGAAATAATTAACCTTCGCTAAGGTCACACCTCACAACACGAGGACATTTTTTCCTTTATTGTTTGTTTCTGTGCTAATAAGCTGCTCTAATATTTGAGAGGAAATGGTACAATTGTAATTAAATAAGTTATTTGATCGTGAAAAGTATTACGAGTTTAAGCTGTAGTTTTGTTGTCTGGGAAACCTGAACAGAGTGCTCCCTTACTTGGCATCAAAAAGCATTTTAATTTGGTTTCCTAAGAACATAAGTTTATGCGAAGGCTGAGTTTTTCCTGCTTACCTACCTGTCAGTTCTCACATGAAAACTGAACCCATCCCCCTACAGTGTGACGGAAGGGTAAAAAACACGAAAATAATAAGCTGGCCAAACCTAATTAAAACCTAAAATTTCATGAAAATTCAGGGCTTGGTAGCAGACAGAGCATCACATTAGAGAAGCTGGTGAAGGAAAGTCTTGATTCTGAGCCGCTGACTCTTCTGCTTTCTTAGATCTGCTGTGTTTTCTGGTCTGGTGGAGCCACAAAGAGAGTTCAGGGTATAGCAAATGCAACAGAAAACTTGTATTTCTGCTAAATAGCTTTAGAGAATAAACTTATTAAGGCAGAATTGAAAGCTTTCCCAAATATTTCAGGAAATCTTTTATTTATTGTTTATGATTTAATAACAGTCGCAAGCCTCATCATTCTCCTTCCCTGACAATATAAAAATAGTAAGAAATGAAAAATTGTGCACTTACAATGTCTCTGTTATTCAAAGTATATGAAAACCAAAGGCATTCTAAATATAGAAACATTACATATCTTTTTATGTCTTGCATGATTTAGATGATTGAGATGTATATGTGACTATAAAATATTTATTACTAATGTTATATTTTGTATTAGCCCTTAATTATATATATTTATTAATTGTTTTACGGTAACAATAGAAAAACAAAGAAGGAAGGAACCAATGATACACCAATTTATTGAACCAGAATGAATATCTATTTAATTAAGATCTGCTTCTTGCTCAAGCTTGTTGAAAACAATTCACTTAGTGGCACTAGGTTTTCTTTCCAAGAATAAGTTTTTGATCTTAATTATAAAATACTTAAGCAGTTTATTTATAATCCTTGGTTTCTCTGAGATACTTTCACAAGAAATTGCATAGATATCACCAGCCCTGCATAATCCAATATGGAGCATTACAATCTTTGGATGATAAAAAACTGGTGTCATAGCTTCTGAGACTTAAATTGTTGAATGAGTATATTAAAAACAATGGTCTACTGTAGAGTATTTAAAGAGGTCACATTCATATTCATTAAATGAATTTATTATTGCAAATTAAGTATGGTAATCTGTTACAACATATCATTAAGAGTGCCATAAAACATCACTACAATAGTATGCTAAAATAAGAGGGGTTATACATCATTAAAGCTGTGTAGTACTTTTATATTTGAATATAATTACTGAAAGAAGATAATGACTATTTAAGTATAGCAGAAGTATAAGACTTCATATATGGTACTACAACATTTTGAACTATGGAAATGGAAGTATCCCTTCTAAGGCTGAAGCTAAACAGATGATTTAAGTGAAAATGACAAATGTATTTCTAAAAATGCTGGAGAGAGACTAAAAATTTATCCTAGTTTATTTTAAATAAGACAGAATAGTGATTCTCACAATGAAAACCAGTTAATAGCTTTGATTACATTGGTAAAATGGTGCATTTTTTATTATTCCTATTACGCCACGTGTTTGTTAAGAAAGAAGAAAATAAGATCCTAATTCCACAATTATTCAGGTATGTCTGTAAATTGATATCTATTAATTTCTCAGATTGAGTGCATATGTGTAAATTTAGTACATTCACAGAAACCTGAAAGAGATTTTTCAGATCATTAAAAACTATTTTAGAAGCATTTTGAAATCAAACATTACTCAAAAATATTTGACTATTACAAAACCTCACTATCTGGTTAAAGCACAGTATTGGAGTATTCTTGTAAGGACAGAAATCAAAAGTGGCCCTCCTTTATCATTACCTGGCTCACATGACTTAAATTTTGTGATTTTTTTTTTCTTTTAAATTTAGCGTATAAGGATGGGGAGGGAGATGAATTAATCCTGGTCACAGGATTAAAAATAATAATATGATTATTTGTTAGTGGAAGTGAGATCTGCACTTGTTGCCTTTGTGTTTCTGAAAACTTCCGTAATGTGTCACCACACCCATTTAAGTAAGCAGAAGTGTCTCATAATATGTAAGCAATCTAATCTTTTCCATGAAATTTATGTCAAGCCACCAATTCTTCCATACAAAATATCAGCTTATTTTAGGAAATGCTGTAAGGATATTAACACGATAGTTACTGGAAAATGCAATTCATTATAGTGTGATTTCATATTTGGATGTTTTGCAGGAAATAAACTGGAACTTTGAAAACACAGATAGTTAAGTGTTCATGTACTTTCAAATTAACTTTTTACAGGAAAAACAGGAAAATAGAAGAAGTTAATGCTGGAACTAAGCACAAGGTGTTTTAATAGTGAAACTTGTTTTAATTCAATTAACAGATTTATAATGTCCTTAAATCCTGGTTTAAGCAGCTAAAATTGATGGGATAGAGGAGAAAACTGTCAGACATCAGTGTTGGAAAATGTCTTCTGAAAAATTTTTGATTCTTTCAGTAAAAAATGAGTGTTTAAAGCACTCAGTTGTGTTTTAAATATTGCTACAATTCTTAGTTCCTTAGGCTCCTCATTTGCTAGAGAAATAAAAAACAACCCCAAACCAGATTCAAAACAGACATTGGTAAGAATCAGCGTAAGACAGAAAAATTACAGGAAGGGATGCGAAGGTGCCCAAGTTGAAGGAGAAATACATAGTCATATACATAGTCAATACATAGTCATTTGGAAATAATAAACAGTGTGTTTTTATGAGGACCAGGTCTGAAAACTGAGCACAATGAGAATCTCTCTGTTGAATTCGAAGAGAAGTGAACCGAAGACATAGGATCAATTTTCCTGCCGTTATGGTAGCAAATCTTTTGAAATGCAAAGACTAAAAATAAATTGCGTCTTTACTGTGTACAATTTGATAATTTTAACAGAATATTATCAAATACTATAATAGATTACAGTATCATACTGCTTTTAAAAAGCTATAGTTTTAGAATATGCTATGTATTAAAAGAATTTTATGCATCTAACCTTTTAATATTTGTTGAAGTGCTGTATTGTTTAGATTTTTATTTTTTAAAAGTCTTTTTTGGAGGAGAAAATAAAAACAAATGCTGATTATTCTAATGTTTGAATCTTATTAAAAGTGTTAATTTGCTGCAGTAATAATTTAGGGGTTTAATTATCAGCTCGGAAAGCAGATTTAGAAGCATAGTTGGCACAACTGTAATGTTAATTTGTCCTTTAACGTTTATTGAAAGCAATATGTCCAATATGATTACAGTGTGTGTCAAATAACCCACTGCTTTTTTTTTTTTTTTTTTTAAATATAATTCCTAATCAGTTAATTTACTTGATTACGATGACTTGCCATCTGCTACGGAATTTTTCTGTGCTTTCGTCACTACTTCTAAATGCTAAGAAAAGTTATAAAGCATTTCCTATGATTTTCTTTAAGCTCCATTTACTTTCTGTTACTCTGTTAAGCCTTTACTATGGTGTTCATCATCAATTTCTTCCTGGCTCCTACAAGGGTTATGTAGTAACTATTTCACTAAGCAGGACAAGTGAATTACAGAACCACATGGGTGTAGTTGTATTAGACATGAAATCAATGTCAAATACTCAGTAGTGTATTACATTGTGAGAGCATTTAAATATTTATTTTCCTAAAAGTATGACTATTGTCTTATAATTAAAATGATATTCAATTGAAACTAGAGAGTTTATTAACCCACTTCTTCCATTTCCTTAATTACCAAACCATAGAGTTTTACAAATATTGCCAAAGAAATGTGTAGTCAATTTAAACCTAATGAGATTACATTCTTAGTGTCTTGGCTGGGTAGAATAGAGAAGCAGTAAGTATGATTATGCATTTACATGCTCTCCTTGCAATCCATAAATCTCACAAGTACTTTTTTGCCAGCATTGGGAGTTGCTCTGTCCAGACCTTTTTGGCAGTGTGTCTTCATAGTCCACAAAACTCAGTGTTAATTCTGAAATCCTTTGATTATGCTGAGAATATAATTATTTTTATAAATAGACAGCTGCAGAGAAGAAAATGAGCTCAGTAAAGAAAATGTTTTCGTTTTCTCTTTTTCATGGCTATCTTAGGAAACATTTTTGTCTCGCTGCACCTAAATTTTCAGGTTTATTTGTTTATCATCTCTGTTTGCAAAAAGGATTTTTTCAGATCTTAAATTAGGAGTTACTCAAAGATTTTTTTAAAAAGTCAAAGCTTGAGTTGAAATTTCAAATACACATCTGTCTTTCAACTAATTTTGATTATGAAATTCACTTTTGATTTTTTACTGACTGATCTACTGAAGTATGTTCCAGCAATTCATGCTAACAAAAGGGAGTCACTTTATAAATTACTGACTATAGGAAATTGCATGCTCTGGAGATTGATGCCTAAAAATTATGATGAATTTTATTATGTCTTCTCTGGATGAGATAGACAGTTGCCTCCATGACATATTCTCCTTTTCCCTCAAGACTGCTGATACCACTTGATAAATACGAAAGCCAAGTCAGAGATGGGTTGCCTAGAGGCAGAGCAAAGAAAATTCAGGTCATTCTTCCACCAGGACCATCAAACAGACAAGGAAGTAATAATGCAGCCCAGGGCTGCAGAGGTTCTACTCTATAAGGACTTGAAAAATCATTAGACAGCCCAACTCAGTCCAGTCTAGCCCTGCCCAGGGAATCCCTGATAAAGTGCTTACATAGATTTGTGTTTCAGGGCCCATGGAAAAGGAGGTCAGCAGAGCAAAGCAATTATGCATACTTAGTATTTCCTCACTGAAACTGGATGAATATTTTATCATTGAACATTCATGATTGAGGAAATCTGAACTTTTACTGCTTTGGGCCATTTTCATTAAGGGGATTCACCTTAAATGAAAAAAGAATATGTTTCAATTCGCTGCATCACTTTGTAGAACCATTTTTGGTTTGGTTTTTTTTTGGGGGGGGGGGTTTTTTTGAGAAGAGAGAATTCCTTCCTGTCTTTGTGTAATGTAATAGGAAGGGGAAACAGAAGGAAATTTCCCATCAAAATAGAATAAAATATGTAGAGTTTTAAAATGTATTTGTCCTTCATATGTACTTTTTTCATTATATCAAGTGTGGATTTGGTTTTGTGGTGAGTTGACCCTAGCTGGATACCAGGTGCTCACCAGAGCCACTATATCTCCTTAAGGGACAGAAAACTGAGTTCCATTTCAGCAGAGAATTACAAGGGAAGCATAGAGATGGAAGCGAACTGTTTGCCTACCTCTATGCAAAGCTGGTACAAATTAATGAAGTAGAAACATTTACGATTATGAGAGATACACTATAGCACACATCTCAGAAACAGCATTAGAGTCAGCAAAATACTGAAATAGCAGGACACAAATGGTACTGAAATGAGAGGAAAGGTGTCATATGGAGCCATGAGATTGAACATTGGCAAGATTGTAACTGACCTGGAGACAGGGTCAATAGCAAAGGACACATCTCCCTGATGAATACTGAGTTATTAACAGCAGCAAAGATGAAAGTTGATTGAAGAATGGCAAAGGACAGTACAATACCGTGTGACTAGACACTATTAAAAAAAGAGAAATTCAGTGCTGATAAATAGTAATGTGGTACACACTGTGGAAAAAAGGAATCGTAATTTTAGAGAGGAAGGATTGGTCTGAGTTAGCTATAGCCACTCATTACTGGAAACTTTATGACAAATAAAATTAGTATTTTATTTACCAGTTTTTTCTGCTGTTAAACATATTCATAAATTATTGGGAAATAGAATGAATAATGAGATGTCAAGCTTTGTTAGTAATAAAAAATTATTCACATAGTTAAAACTAAAATTGACTGCAAAATACCACAGATGACTCTCATGACAATAAAGTGGTAAATGAAATTCATTGTTGATAAATACAAAATAATTTTCAGGGGGGAAAAATACCAAATGCATTCTAATTATACACACAAAGTGATTGGCTCTAAATTAGCTTTCAGTATTCCACAAGGAAATTGTGTACAGTTTTCTAAATGTCAGCCTGGTGCTGAATAGCAATTTAAAGAACAAATAGAATGTTGAAATTATCAGAAAGACAATAAAGAACAAGATGAAAGACGTGACTCTGCCATTGTATAAACCACTGGAACAGTCACAGTGTAAATGCTGCACCCTCTTTTGCTGGTTCAAGGGTGGAGTGGGACACAAAAGGGCTGCGAGCTCAGTCAGAATAGTGGGACAGCTACCAAGGAGAGGTTAAATAAAGAAGATGTAGCTAAGATCTACAAAATCACCAATGATTCTTCCATTTTTTCATGATGTTATGTGGAAGACATAAGCCAAAACCGGGACAGTAAGAGAGGGCTTGGAAGAAAGTCTTGTTATGGACTTCCTATAATTGCAGCCTCAAGTTCAGGATGTACTTGTAACATTGACTCCCAGAAATCAGGAAGGTACAGATGGAAAGTGTATTGTCTCTGTTTTAGATAGCCTTTTCCTTTGCAGTTATCACTGACCAATATCAAAGACAAAGCATTGGACTAAATAGGTTTTTGGTCAAATCTGGGACACTAATCATAAAGTATTATAGTAAATTTGGGTTTGAAGCATCATTACAGAGACACATACATATAAGAAATTTCTGGCAGTGAATTTTGGACAAATCAGGATGACAAAACTTCTTGTGTGGAAGGTCTGTATTTAAAGGAGTTAACCTACATGCTTCTCTTGCAGATTATGTTTAAATATTTCATAAGATATATATATATATATATAAGAATAGCATATGTACAGGCAGATACATCATTTATTAGTTGCTAACATTAGGTTTGGGCTTCCTTTCTGAAATGTTCTGTGTTCTTACAAAATGACAAGTTTTCTGCAGTTTAAGAAGATAAATCTGAATCCAGATTTCACATTGAGGTTTTAGTGATACTTGGATTTGTGCTTCAAGACTCTAATTGAGTTAGGTTCATCACATACTTGATCCATTTAATGAACTTGTATTTTTATTTCCTGAAATGTTAAATTTGTTTTTCAATCTCACTTAACATCTATTTATTGCTTCCATTAATAGAATTTGTATAATTTTACACCTCAAAACACCATAAAGAGTTGCAACAATTTAAATTAAACAAAGTTGAAAAGAATTTGACCATCTGATGATTGTATTATTCAAAATTCAGTGTAATAGGCTTTGATCTAATTTTTGACATGAATGATAGATAATGAAGGATGAATTCCCCTATGAGAGTTTTATTCTCCTTCGAGTCAATTGCAGGTACATCAAGATAGTTATAAGTGCCAAAATACAGAATTAGATATCTAATGATTATTCTCATGTGACTGTTATTTCCTCACATTCTGATATTTAAATAGTTATTATCCATTTAAGTGGATTTAAGTGGAGTATTAGCAAGAGTTCAGTGGAGTATTAGCAAGATTTGAATGGAAATAAAGCAATCTCTAGTTACTTGTTTTTGTTGACATTTAGGGACAGCAAAGAATAATAGCCATCAAATTTCTCATGGTGTAGGAATGACATTCCTTCATGTGTAGAACATGTTCACATAATGTTGCATTTTTTAACCTCACTGCATGCAAGAGAAGAAAATATTCCTGCAGTAGGTGAAGGCCCCTTCATTGCTGACCTAAAAGATCAAGAGAATTTTCACCCTCTCCTCTCAGCCATAAAAGCAGGGAGGGCAGCTAGTCATGCACTGACAAACCATCTACTGTCAAATTGAGGGAGTTAATTGAAAAGGTGCTTTGAATAACTTTTTTGAAGTAAGACAAGAAAGCAAAGAATAAAAGAAAAAAGAAGGCCAAATGAATAAAAAGGCTTAGAGGCATATTAACTCTTGAAGTAACCTGTTCTAAAGGACTTGTTCTCTGGAGCTCATCAGTGCAGAACTTATGTCATCTTGAACAGGACAAAATGTTATTTACAAAGGTGAATTCCAGTTCAAACTCTGCTTTCTTTCCAACAGTTGGATTTTCTGGGCCTAATTCCTCATTTAGCCAAATCAATATAAGTGGGAAATGACTCCAGAAGAGAAGACTATGTTTAAAGGTCACCTCAAACCCACCTGCTACAGTTTTTGGAAATAAACTTTTGCAGTTGTTTTACAGCTATTAGAAAGTGTTTCATAGTTCATGAGGTATAACAAGAGCCAGTAGCAATGAAAATCTATAAAATGGATGAAAAATTGACTAAATTAGTCTAAAACCAAAAGAATGCCAAGATAATCTCATAAAATTAAATGGTGAGCTGTAAATAAATGGGGAATCCAATCAGTGGTCAATGGACCAAAACTGATATTTCAACAACAGACTATTTAATGAACAGAATAAAGAAAGGGATTATGTACTACTATTTTCTCTTTTCCTTCAGTGCATGCTCTGAAGATAGTGAGGCATCTGCTCACATTTGCACTGATGCTATGAAATCTTAGCCACTCACAGTTTTCATATGTTGAGTTTATCTTCTAACCAGGAGACTTTAAAATTTCCTCAAATTTGGAAGCAATAGAGTAAGTGTATCAAAAGATAACTTCTTAGCATAAAGATAATCCACCAGGTTGCAATCAGTTTTTCACCTGACATTCTGATCTTGTTTGAGAAATTCAATAGTTACAACACCTAAACTATCATATATATGCTTAGGAGAATGCTAAATTAATGGATATTGGATGACTTAGAAAAATGGACTCTTGCTCTGCCTTCCCTATGATTTTGATTCCCTTCTACCTACATACTCTCCCCACACATGTTTTCCTGTCTGCCTCTTTTCATCCTGCCTTAGGAGAAATTGTGCTGGCAAACACCAGAGGATAGATCTAGATGAGTCAGAACTCAGAAATAAAGCCAAAGAACACCTAATCAATCAGAAAATGGTTTCTGTTGACAGCAAAAGCAAGCCAGAATTCACAGCAGCCACTGACACACGTTTGCTCATCCATAACATTAATCTAGGAGTGATAACATATTCTATAGCTATTGACAAATTCCTATTTTTTTCTCATATTTTTTTAATGTTTACTATTGTTTTCCTTCTTTCTACACCTTTTTTGGCAAATGTAGGCAATAAGTAATATTTGTATTCATCTACTGAAATCTTACAGAAGGAACATACGGAAAGAAAATTTCACTTGTCAAAGGGGGAGGTAGAGCAATTTTGGTGAGCATCTGGAATATACCCAGAGTCAACCTACCACAAAGCATAAAACATGGTTGTTGTTTCCAGACTGATGTTGTTGAAAGGAGGTTTTGGAATTTGTTTTAAATTCAGTGCTTACATCTCTAATTAGTCCTGCTTTATGGATCCTTGTCTTTACCGAAGATTTTAAAAACATACAAAATGAATGACAGACTCATAAATTTCAGTAGAATTAGGCTAAGACTTTTATTCTCTCATTCTTTCACCTACAGAATAGGATTTTTCCACGTGGAAAGAATGTTTTGACTCATGTCATAGATGCCTTAAAAATAGTCAAGTCCATTTTCAAAGAACAAAATTATTAATATAAAACAATATTCTTTTAAAGGAGTGTGGTCTTGTCCATATATTTAGGCAAACTTTGTCCAGAAATTTAAAACAATTTCATACCAAACAACTGGTCTTTGCTCCTTCTGAGATTGTTTTCATCAGGTGGACATTTTTCTCTCTTGTTTATTAAAACTGTTTTCTTTCCACTAGGTGCTGGTAATTTTCCAAAGAAATCAAGAAGACTTTTCAGGGGAAAATATGAGGTGATTCAGGCTCAAAATACAGCAAAATAAGAAAGATATGCAAGTCAGAAGTATGAGGCAGGGGGGGAGAAAAATCTATTTTAGCTCTTTTTCCTCTAATTCTTTTGCTGTTAGTAATAATGGATTACAAGAGGGGAAATTAAAACAAATAAGGGAGAGTCTTTTGTTGCAGGGCACTAGTCTCTTTAAAAACAGAAACTAGTGATAAGCTTTTTTTTTAAAAAAAAGGGCTCTTATTTGCTGTGTGTGTTCACCTCTTCAATGTCTTTGGATGAACCACAATCCCAAATCAAATATTGTCATGCATTATTAAATTAAGTCAATTATATGTCAAACAGATGACGTTATGCATTAAATTTGTGCTGATAGAGACTGCATTTTTAGAGGGCAGTCAACATATTAAATTCTAAAAAGAGGCAATATATTTTTCTGCTTGTAGATTCCTTTGTAATTCACTGGGATACATTATATAGAAGTTCCCACATGCCAAATGCAACCCTAATAATTTACAGGGAAATGTAGTGATAAAGAATTCAGAGGACTGGAGGAAATACAAATCCATTATCAACTTTAGACATCAGGCTGTGTTGGCAGTTTTTAATTCTTCTAAGGCTTATTCTACTTCTGGTTTTAATTTACCTTCACCTTATCCTGCCCCACTGACAGCCTCCTGGCATCCATATGTTATTGCTATTAAAAAAAAAAAAGGCTAAGAGAACCCAGTAGCTCTTCTCTCTAAACTTTAAATTCTCTAAACCTGTTTTGTATCTTGCACATGCTTACCAGGTGCTCATTCTTAACTTTGAGAGGGTATCTAAGTGGCAGCTTTTCTGATTCTCACCTAAGATACATCTGACCATCTGTGCAGAGATTGTTTGTAATGTCCCTGATTTCTCAACCCACCAAGTCCCACATTCACAAAAATTAAGTTTCAAAAAAAAAAAAAAATCTTCAAGTTGCCTGGATTATTGATTAAAAGAAAAAAAATGGTCAAACTTGCAGCCAAATGGTAAATTCATGACTAATAGTGTCATGAAAATAGTCTTTTTGAAGGGTAAACTAACCTTTCACAGGTTGTAATTACTATCCTACACACAGAAAATTCCCTTGTATACGTTATGGAAATGAGCCTGTTCCAGATGAATAATGTAAAAGTTTGCTTGGAAAAGCAGGGAGATCCACAAGGCTGTTCTCCTGCAGGCATTACTTCATCTACAGCTCATTCCCTCTGTCCATTGTTTATTTGTATTGTTTAATATTTGTTTGATATTATTTTCCAAGGGAAAATAATCTTTATATAAACTCTCCCTTTCCCTTTCCCTTTCCCTTTCCCTTTCCCTTTCCCTTTCCCTTTCCCTTTCCCTTTCCTTCCCCTTCCAAAAAAAAAAAAAAATCTGTTTAAAATAAATATGTGTTGCAAATTCAATTCCTATTTACACACACTTGAATATAAAAACAAAACAAAATGATGATGTGAATTCATGTGAATAGAACTGATGACAGAAACTGATCCAAAATAACTAAAAATAGTGGTATCTGCTAGTATCACACAGAGGGTTAAGTACATCTAAGGCATATGAAGTCCTGGGTAAAGGTAAGTGCATTAGATTTGCTTTGGTCTTTTGGGAATAGAAACAGATTGGCAAGATGACTTTTGCAAGTTCTTTCAGTAAGTCATGAACAGTGGTGGAAAATAAAAACTGGCCAGCTTTTAAGTCTAGACAACACATACTCCTTATCTTGACTGAGAGTTGATTTTCAAAGACACACCGGAAACATTAACCCTTCCCTTAAGACTGATATACATTGTCTGGATTTAAAATTTTTCCTAAATATTGAAATTTAGGTGCATTTTTTTAATATTTTATTTGTCTTTATTTTCAACATACACTATTAGCAAGGTTATTGCCAGCTGTCTCTGAACAGCTAAGTTGGCAATATGCTCACTTTTGGTTTGGACCCCAAGCTGAGAAATGTCATGCTGCACCTCAAGTATGCTTCCCGATTTCCTGGGAAGACAGCTGGACTTGTAAACTAAATTTATTACTTTTTTACTTCTAGTCAGAGATTATGCAGAATGTGCCACTAAAGAACCTGCCTTTGGTTTGATTCCCAAAATCAACAATCCAATGTTAAGCTGACTTTTGGGAGAAAAAACAGTAGTAGAACTACTTCTACAGGAGAAGGGGGAAAACCAAAATTTCCTACAATTTAGAAATCATAAGGGTAAAAAAAAGAATATGTGAAATATTTCCAAATTATTTCATGAGGGAATTGCAAAGTTAGAATAGGAAAATACTCCTGTTAGACTGAAGACAATTTGTTTCTTCCTTTCTTTTTTTACTGTCTGTCTTGATGCTAGAAACCAAACCCCAAATATATTACTGAGGCTTTCAGATTTATCTTGCCACTTGCAGAAAATGACTGCTATTGCCTAAGGAAAACTCAAGGGCTATCCAGATAGATACAGGAAAATTAAGCAATTTACAAACAGTGGTCTAGATAGTGGTTTTGGATCAAATTCATTTTATGTAATGAATTCTATTCAAAGCCAGCAGAAAAGATTTAATCTTATTAGTACAATTTCTTGATAAATTGCACAGTTTTAAATTGCAAATGATGATGTAAAATTGAGGAGTGACTTCTAGCTATGTAGAGAAAAACTGTTACCAAAATGAAAACTCAGTAAATGGCTCCATTCTCTGCTGTCACAGTTCTATATGGATACAATGGATTTATGGAAGGAGGTTTTTTCTACTTCTCTCCTTGGATGGATTTAGTGATCAGAGAGATTGTTTAGGAATGAAATAAATTTATTCTATTTTAATTTGGTGAGAAAAATATATTTTTTTCTGTAGAGAATAATTTCTTATGTCTTTCCACCCTGGGATTTTTTTTTTTAATTTCTATTTTGAGAGGTAAACCAGGATAAGTAAAACCCATTTCTGCCAGCAAACATGCATTGAGGCATATGTTCAATGTTCCTCATATTCATTACTATTTTTTTCTTTCTAGAAGCCAAAAAGGTTCAATTTACTTTGCAAAACTATAATTTGTTAGTCTTTGCAGGTTCTGATGCTAGAGAATGGGTTTAAAAATAACAAAGTTGCTAAGCTCGGAACAAAACAATTGAAGTTATCTTAGAAGGCCATGACCTGCTAGTGGTGAAGTAATTTAATTGCCCTCTTACAATTACTAGAAACTCTGTGAACAGGTGAAAGCAAGTGTGTGTGTGCGCTGAAGCACTAATCCTACAAAGCAATTAAATAGTTAATGGAAGTTCCCACTGCATGTATTTCTATCCTTCAGTTATGATTCTATGATATTTCAAAATGTTAATCTTTATCTTCCTTATTCAGTTTATTATTTTCCTCTTATTATGTTGCATGTGCTTCATTTTTATAATGACCTTTATTCTCTGAAGGAACAGCTGAGTTAGTTTCTTCCCTCCTGAACCACAAGAATGAATAGTGCTTTAAATAAATGATCCAAAATAGATCAGTTTCAGATGCAAATGGAGATCCTGTATCACTAGTTGTTATTATTTAAACAGCCACATGAAATCTGTGTACCTCTAAAGACCCTTTACAGAGCTACTGCTTTTCAAAAGTGGTTTTGTCTACTCACTTACAGCTTTCTCATTTCTTTCAGTCATTGTCTCCAGGATACATTGTGTCCAGAACCATGCATTTTGATGTATTTCATATAACTTTGATGGTCAAATTCACATGAACTGGCAAAACTCTGTTTAAGAGAAAAAGTGAAAATCCGAGACATGCCTGTTACAATGACAATCTACTCAGTTCAGCTTTCCTGTAATACCTTCAGAATGAATTGCTCTTCTTCCCACTCTCTGCCACCTAAAATACTTTCCTCACTTTCCTCACTAAAATGTTCTACTTTAAATTGTAGTTTCTCTGCTTTATAGAAGATTATTTAGCACAGCTCAGTAGAGGGACAAGTTTCTGTAACATATGGCACCACTGTGCTTTGGCAAAGGTATGCTGACATGCTTCTGCTTCCTCAGCAATGATTCAGGTTTGGAGCCATTCACTCCTGTCTCTGCCCATTGATTGACTTCAGAGCTATCTGGCACAGTGAAAGATTTGTAGAATCGTTCCTTAGTATATACAATTGGGGTGTGTGGGGGTGTGTGTGTCTTGTAATACAAGAATGAGTTCATCCAAGCTTTTGTGTGTTAAGAGTTTTTTGATAGGCTTTCCTGGTTTATTTGTTTCATGCTTTAGTTCAATTTATTTTTTTTAATCCTTTAAATTCTTCATTACACAAGCAAATGTTATTCAGCAAAAATACAAAAGCATTTTCCAATTCAAAGACGGTAATTTTAAGATAGGTTTGTTAATGAAAAAGTCTACTACCCTCCTTCCCCCACCTACTACCCTCCTTCCCCCACCCCTTCAATCTAATTCAAACATATGTCTGGACTTCGCTCAGATTTTCCAATGTCATTCCTACTTGGGCAGAAACCAAGGAAAAAATATTCCTTACCAAAAGAAAATGTTTAATAGTCGGTTATAAGTAAAACCAGGAGGTTACAACGAAACCTGAGCTGAGTGAACTGATACTGTAAAACCTCAACTGGTGGAAACCAAGCCTCAATTTTTACATCAAAATATCAAAGCAGCTGGGTTTCGCTTGATGAGTTTTGAATGCTTTTGGCAAAACTTATTATATTCTCTATATTGGCTCCTATATGTGCTCATATTTATTCCATTTCTGAGCAATAAACATTCTTTTCTCCTGGACAGAACAACTTTAAACCCCATGATTGCAGACTGAAACCCCATGGTTACAGATCCTGAATCCTGACATTTTGAGATTTCGTCTCTGTGGCAGAGGGATGGTTGGTGTACTCAGAACCATGGACTCATATATGCCCTATCCAGTCTTCAGAAGGGCTTGAGAGTTGTCTGCATGTTGGTTGTCTGCTTTCATCTAAGTCCAGAACACTATCGAGTCCTCATTATTGCTCTTCTTTTCTGGGCAGATAAAACTCAGCCTTCAGATGTAGTCCCATGAGAAAAAAAAAAGTTTGGGGTGTATAGAAAGGTCACTGCTTGGGCCTCTCATGTTCAGGGATGTACCTGAAGTGCTGTCTCCAGGGAACAATGTTCTCTGAAAAGTACTCTCCCACATAGTCTTCAGCCACAGAGGACTGATTTTGATAAATAGTAGCTTAATCTTCCATTTCAATAGTATATTCTGTCAGTGCAGGGTCCCTCTAATTTAGCTTTGATTTGATGGCCCTTTTTGTGATTCACAGGGTAAATCTTAAATGTTATTGATTTTCAAAACTATGTGAATGATCATTGGATGTTCAGAAAAAAATTATATGCTGAGTAGACATCTGCACTTATAGTCGCAAAAGACCTCTAGGTATGAAGATGTAAAGATGGATTTATAGCCTGTTAAGTCCTGCCTGAATCTTTATAGCAACAGTTAGCTCTTTGTCCCATTACTTATTCTAAATAATGAATTTTTTTATTATTTTACTGGTATATTTTCACAACTTTTTAAAATTTCATGGTCAGATAGATTTTCATGATGGTTAAGATTACTTTTTCCTTATTATTCATCTCTCTTTAAGTCCTCTAGTCCTTTTATCCACTCCTTTATTTTTCACTTGTTTTTCTCCTACATTTTTCCCTAAAAAGTATTTCTTCACAAAAAACATTACTTAACAGTAATTAGCTGTAGAACATTTTGTCTGGTTGGTACATTTGGTGGGGTTTTTTTTGTGGTTTTAGTAATGGTTACAAGTGGAGAAAAGTGAGATTTTTTCTTTGCAAAACCATTAACTAAGTTTCAGTATTTTTCTTCTCACTGTCTGTGTCCTAAACATACGCTTATAATTCCAAATGTCAAAAATATTAAAATTTTATCTGACCTTAAATTCCTACAGGAGATTGAACCATTATAAAACCAGAGGTCAAACAGAACTGCTGATTATGATGACAGCATTGTTTAATCTAATTCATTAAATGACATTTCATCTGGCAAGGTCCAGGCCATATTAGAGTAATATGGAACAAAACAACCTAAGAAAGAATAAAAAGGAGGAGTCACAATATGATGAGAATAGCTGTGAATCCTCATTCACCGCAGGAAATCAAACCTTTTTTTCTTCAAAATTCTGCCCTTGCCTAACAGCAGTAAGTGCACAGAGGTAAATGCATTCACAATTTGGGAAATTTATATGTGGTTCCAAACCATATTTGTGCTATCCCACCAACAAGTGAAAACAAGGTATGGGAAAGGCAGATGTCCCTCTCTCTCCAGAATAGTTTAGGTGTAAGTTTTCTGTCCTAGAAGGTCTTGTAAACTCTCAGAGAAGAGATCAGAATTTGAAAGAAACAGATGCAAACTTCAGAGCCATAGGTAGTCTCTATACATCAGACTGGACGTGTAGGGACAGAGTAATATAATCAGTTCTCCTTAAAACCAGCTACCTTTTTTCTCTTTTGGGTGTGAGTGAAAATGATGCAGAAGTTAAATAAGATTCACACTGCGAATAAGGAATGTTGTTGAGCTGTTACCTAGGATGGAACCTTTGCTATTGTCTGTCCATAGACCAAGAAAGTAGTAGAAGAGTATTACAGAATCAGAGGATCAAACTATTAGGCTGGAAAAGACCCCCAAGATCATCAAGTCCAACCCTATGACTGAACCACCATGTCAGCTAGACCATGGCACTAAGTGCCATGTCCAGTCTGTCCTTAAACATCTCCAGGACAGTGATTCCACCACCCTCCTGGCCAGCCCATTCCAACGTTTAATTATCCTTTCCCTGAAGAAATTCCTTTTTATTTCCAACCCGAACCTACTTTGGTGCTCTGTGAAAAGAAGTTGACCTCCACCTGGCTATAAACTTCTTTTGGGTATTTGCACATTTATTGCAAAACTGGGGCGAAGAAATCTTCAGAATTGGAAAGGCTCAAACCTCCCCCCACAAAAAATACTTTAAAAATACTTTGGACTTTTCAAAACCTTATAATTATAATTTTCTTTTTTGTAAAAAATATTAATGTAGGTTTCTTTGCCAGTGGAAAAGTATTGTATCTAGAGATTTTTCTGAAATTCAATCGAGAATGCTTTAAAACATGCTTTCCTAACAGCAAAGCTGAATAAATAAAACTTTTCTTATGGAACCTCTGGAAAGTCTTATATAGAGGACTCCATTCTGAAAATCATGCTCATCTCAGTAAAGTACAATGATAAAAAGTGAAGAGTTAGGATTGTCCCTTTGTTCCTCTAGCTCCACTATACACTGGTGTCACAGATCATGATGACTACAGACAAAAATACTTTTTTACTTCAGACCGTACCTTCCACTTTCCAGGAAGTTTCACACATTCTTTCCATTCTGCCTTTGAGATGAGTTTTGCATCTAAGTTTTGGTATAAACGTTTGATTTTTGCATTAGAAATGTCTGTGCAGTTAAGGTTACCTACCTATTACCTGAAGGGTAGGGAATAAAAAAGAAGGGAACTAGTGGAAAAGAAAAAGTTACCCAAAAGTATGTGACTCTTGCTGTGGAATAGTGAGTGAACTAGATTATGTTTGTTAATCCTTAGTATAAATTGTTTGAGGATTATATAACAAACCTGCACCAAAGACAATACTCTGCAGTATTACTACAGTAAAATTAAATCTACATGAAACTTCTATCTATCCATAATACTATCATCATGCCATTTATCATGAAAAGCAAGTATAGCTTCAGTTAAAGCAGTCTATTCATTGTGAGTGTCAGCGGACTATTATGTACTTTCTACAATATATTGCCCAGTGAAATAGTGAATTTATGGTAATTCTTCCCCATCCTCCCAAATATATATTATGCACTACATCAATCAAGTTAATTCCCACATGTAATTATTTCTTTTTATTTATTTATTTAGTTTTTTTGTTTTTGTTTTTTTTTTTTTTTTTTTTTTATTTTATGTGGCTGTTTTGGGTTTTTACCTTTAAAATGTATGGCACAAGAGGTATTAATTTTGCATGCTTGTTTGTACTATTTCAAGTCTTAAGTGGAAAGAGAAGTACAGGCCTACTGCAGAACCCAAATCCTGATCTGAGTTTCATTTGGACTGAACACTTAGAGAACTGGCTAGGATATGTATGGATAAGAAATAAAGTGATTTGTAAGAATTGTTATGAAGTCAATTGCTAGAAGAAAGCATTTCGGTATTTTTTTACCAAGAAGTAAAATCCAAGGATCACTTAGAAGCGTTTTATAGGATATAAATTTTAAAATCCAACAGGACTTCATACATTTTGGGAATAATAACACACTAGATGAACCTCACAGTTGGCAGAAAAATGGAAGGATAAAGGCAAGTCACTCAAAATGCAACAGATCGGTAGACTACAGCAACTCACTAAAGATATAACTCTTGCTTTGTAGAATACGTAGGACACGAAAAAATCAAACAATGCAGATATATATATAATATTAAACTTAAAATAATTAGTGCTGTTGTGCACTCATGCCACTAGTTATAGTTTGTTTCTTGCAGCCATCTTAAAAGACTTAAATTATCCTTTGAATAAATAGGTCAGATGGGTCAGGCATCAGATTCTGTTTGCTCTCCATAAATCACAAATTCAAAGGTTAAAATCTATAACTAAAAATGATGATAATTATAGTAAATATCAGCAGAATACCTAACATTGTAGAAAGTTTTGAGTTAGACAGTAAGTCTAATGAAAAATTAAATAATTTGTTTCTAATAAAATTCTGTGATGATTGAAAACTCCCAATTTGGATACTGGGAGGATGAATTTACTTATGTTCCTATCCCAAATAAGAAAATGTGTCCCTTAGAAAAGCACTTCCTGCTGTGTAGCTTTATGTTTACTGCATGAGGGCAGTAAGGAATGCAAAAGGAAAATTTGTCTTTTCTAAAGCTTAATACCAAAGTCTAGCATATATTAACTAGCACGAGAAGTAAAGAAACTGACAAAATAATAAGACATCAACATGGCTTTTCATGTCTTATTTTCTTTCTCTTCCATGTGGAGTCTTTGAGATGTGAAAGTAATCTAGGATTTTTTAATCTCTTGCTCCATAGGAAACACCATGTCAGATGGGAATCCTTCTGATATTACATTCTGGACTGTTTAAATCCATGTGGAAACAAAACACTATAGGGGCCAAAGATCCCCCACATTTAAAAGTAACATTGGAGCCCAAATGAAGTCATAGAGACTACCAGATACTAACCAGGATCACTATATTACATGAATCCAAGCCTTCAAAGCCTGTGAGGAGACCACTTCAGCTTTCCCCATGTTTGCTTCCCCCACATCCCTGTGGAAACACATCCTTGCTCTAGGTCTGCTGAGTTTACAGTACTAAATTTTCTTAATGATTTCTATCCTTCGATTTCATTGCAACATTAAACTTGTGCTAAGATTAAAAGAAGAAAGTATAGGTGCAGTGACTTCTCCACCCTCACCTAATGTATCATATATATATTCTTAAATGTGCAAATTACATAAAAATCTCAGAAGTACCTGAGCCTTACACTACTATATGATGGGTCTCCTTGTGATGCCATAAAACCTCAGTGACTTCAAAGGAATGCTAAAATATTCTCCCTGGATGGTAAGCACTGTGGAATAAGGAGCATATTTTACCATGAGACTATTATTTATTTTCTGTTATTTTTTTTGTAAAATTTTCTGGCAGTATTGAGATACCAAAGACTGAAACATCAAAACGCAGGAGACATGAGAAAACTCCTCTGCTCTCAGAAATTAATTGAAAATCTTTTTCAAGAAACTTTAAGAGGCCTGCATGATTATCTACCCCTATATGTCTCCTTTATTAATTGAACATACTGCATGAAAAGTTTAAATTTTGTTCTTCAGGCAGTAGAGAAATAGAATAACATATATTAAACACCTACTCCTTCTTTGAATGAAGAACAGAATCTTTTAAGTAAAAATATTTATGAAATTTTAAGACTTTAATTCCTTTTATGTGGCTAAATATTGAAATAAATATTGACATTTAACATTATGTGAAGAGGTAAGTTTATGTCAATATTTTCTTAATATTTCCTGTATGAAATAAAATGTGAATCTTTGTTGATGGCAGTTACTTGTAAAAACTGATTGCAATATCAGAAAAGAAGCAAAAAAAGAACATAATTTTAAATATCCCATGCTTTTACTGACTAAGTAAATATGTAATTGGAATGGAGCCTTACACTGCATCACATTCATAATCATTATGACAGTTTAAGTTTTGATAGCTATTAAGCTATACTTATTTCCCTAGCCCACATATTGGTCAGATCTCCTTAAAAGTTTGCTTGAATATGTTGCAAATATAATGTAGGTTTTTTATAAGAGAAATTCAGAAAATTTGAGTTTCAATCAGTTATTTAATGTTCAGGTTTTCCAGTATTGTGTCAGAATTTGAAAAGTATTCCAGAAAATATCATTGTCTCACATTTTTTGTATTGTCCTTATACTCATCTGGGCAATTTGCATAGTAAGCTATTTATTATCCATGAGTAGGAATATCATTATTAATCATTTAACTGCATTTGAAAAATATAGGCTTCCTTCTTGCTACTATTCTGGTAGAGGCAAATAATTTCCTTTGGATGATTAAGGAAGTGATTGTGCCTGCAAAGCAGATGCCTAAAGCTCTACCATATTTTAATTATATGATAGGAGAAGTTTGCGATGGTATCATTTTCTCTTTCTAAACTCTTACTTAAATACAGGATTTGTTCAATATGTTTTGCTCTTCAGAAACAGCATTCTTAGAAAACTCTTTAAACTCCCTCTTTGTAATGAGCACTCCTGCTACTTGTGACATCAGGCTATCATTTTGTCTTTGTGACTCTGCCACTGTGCAGAAGACTGTGGAGGACTGTGGGATTAGTTATGGCTTTGTTGACCTGGATTCAGATCTGTGTGCTGTGCCTCTGGGATGACCTCACTGCAGTCAACAGTTCTGCCGCTATGTGCATTCACATCACTAAATACTGTGTTGCTTTATTCCCCAGTGTGGAGGCGACTTGTACATCTGTGAAAAATGAGCAAATATAAAATTTTACATGTATTCACATTTTACCACATAAAAATTTTATGACTTAGCACTTACAGCAAATTTCACCTTGTTTGACTTTGGTCATGTGAAAATTCAACATCTATTTTAATCTGGTGATAGGGTAATGTATTCCAGGCTAAAATGAATCTCATATGCAGCTAAAATGGACAACTACCTGAGAGATTTGTCTTTCTCTCCACTATACACAGCATTAGCCTTGATGGCAAATTAAAAGCTTGGTCTTTAATCTTGCTTAAGTTTAAAGGCTAAAAGTTGGATGGCTTAACTTGTCATCATCCTAGGCTCAATGTATAAGGGCTGAATATGGATAACTCTATCCTGAAGGAGTTTGAGTTAAAAACATAATGTTTAAACTTTCATCCTATAATATAGAGCAGGTGCAATTGATTATAGGAGCAGCATATCTGAATTTTTTGTGCCTTGTTTTGAGGAAGCTGATAATCAAAATATCTCTGGAAATTGGAAGTCACTGTTCACATAGAGAAGTATTAAAAATCAGCTGCTACTGTGCCACTGAATTTGTTTTAAGCACTGAGTCTTCATTATGCCAGACTAAAAAGTTACTGCTGAGTCATAAGCAATGAAATAGTTCTTACAATTTTTAAAGAAAAGAGAAAATTTCCTGAGTCTGTTGTTATTTTCAAAATTAAATGGGTAATAACATAGATATCCAAAGAGAGTAAGCCTTCCAAAACCAAGATCTGCTAAAGTCATACTTGGAGATTTTTTTCCCCTCTCTGCCTTCCAAACTCGAGCTCCCTGGCCTTTGTAGCACTGTAACACTAGGGAGCACACTTTCATCAGGAATTATGCTTTCTGCAGCATCTACCGAGGCTGGGAGATAGTCAGTTCTGCACATCAGCAGTTGGGCAGTGCGCCAGCCCTTGCCCTGCTGCACAGAATGACAAGGCATGCGAAGATGACAGAGCTAATGGTAAACAATGACAGATCTGTCGAGAGTCTGATGGGATGCATCTCTTGTTTGTTCATGTACAGTACAGGAATCAGAGCTATTTTGTTCAGGGTGTGCTTAGATGCCTGTTTGAACTCTTCACCCCGCCTTTTACAAATCAGACTTAGCAGAGCAATGAAGAGAGGTTTTTTTGTGAGTATGAGAGACTTACAGTAAGCTCTAAACTAGGACAAGCAATTCTTAGAGAAGGGAGAAAATATACTTGCTCTTCAATTTTATTTAATTTAAAAATTCCTTTATTCCTATTGACCAGTTAATAAAACCTCATTGAATAATTGTTACTTCCAATAATCAAGATATTTTTCTGTAGAATTAATGGTGCAGGAGAACTGAAAGGAATTCTTTCTTTGGAGTTTCTTTGAGCTTTAGACTCAATTTTATTCATACAAGAACGAGTTACAATTTAAAATGCACTAAGTTATTCTTCCCTGCAATAATTTCCAAGCAAATTTATTTTCATGTTAAATCAGTTTATCTGCTGATTTATATTTTAATATAAGCCAAATGTGCCTATCTTGTGTATTGTACCATTGCTTTTAGGGAGTTTAGAATAAAAGTCTACATTACACATTTTATACTTTTGATACACTACTATTTATTCAGTTATGGTGACCAAGTTTGTTTTTTACAAGGCTGAGAAATTATGAACAAATTAACTTTAACCTGAGTAACTTTCATATGGTCACACAAAAAGATGTTTGACAATCCTTGCCATTTATCCTGTAGAAAACTTGCCTTATCAGAAAAAGATATGTTGCATTAGACCGTGCTAGAAATAACTACTACTAATAATAACAACCCCAGCAAAACAACAACAAACACCACAAAACCTTTCCCAGAAACTCAGCAGAAGAACAGCTACCCTGAATCAGATCTGTGGTTCATACATTCCACATTTATGTCTTTTTCATTAGCTTCATGAAAAGGTTTAAGCTAACGTGCAAACAACAGTTAATAGGCAATCAGCTTAAATTCAAAACAATATTACAAGTTTTCCAGGTATTTCAAGTTATTGATTTTCTTTGAAACATTTTTCTGTTCTTCTCCATTTATGCAACCTTGCCTGTCACCTTCTGTGTGCTGAAGTATGGTGAAACAGTACCTTAATGATTTGGTATGTGTAGCAAGAAGATAGAAATATGTAGAGCAATGTCTTTAAGACCTCCTGTCTTTGGAGGACACAGGCAAGTATTTTTATTCTCTGGTCGTGAGCAACCCCTTCCCAAAGCATTAAAGTAGACTACTTGAAAAACTCCTGCATATGAAACAGCAGTCACCTACTGCTAAATAAAGAACTCCAGAGCTACCAAATTGAGCCAAGAAATTCCAGTTGACAAATTCAGATCTTCAGGGGGGTACTAGGGTATGTGATCATAGTGTAATTAATTTCTATTAAGAGAACGGTATAAATCAGATTATGTAGTTGTTACTCTGAGTAGAATTTGCCTGAAATTAAATTTATAAAGCATTATCCTGCATAAGATCAAGTTTGGGCTACAATTCTAGAAGTTCAACACCTAATCCAAAGTGCAATCAAGAGAAAATCTCAGATTATAGAGTGAATAAATATAAACCATTGAAAACATAGCTGCGCCATCAGTTTTTAACTAGAAGTTCCAATTGATTTCAGTGCTTGAAAATCAATGCATTCTCTGCAGAAAAATAGATTCAGATTAACAGCTATTATTTATCATATTGACTCTATTTCATAAATATATGCTTAGTACTCCTGTTTAATATTTGGTCTATTGCAATATTCCTAATATTCTGTGAAGAAACCATTATCTGCCTTTACAAAGTTTCCATTGTTTTAATGCAAAGATGTAAGGAACTTCTTGGGAGGATTGCAATCTGCATGGAAGAGCTCCAGCCTGTGATGTTACAGCTCTTGTTTGCTACCTGTGGAACGATGTCAGCCAGAGATCACATCTAGTCAATGGGGATCCACCACGTAAAGATCTACTTGCATGCTCTATAAAAGCTAGATGCTCCTCTAGAAAGCTTTACAGACTAAAAAGACTGAAGAGTTGAAAGACAAAAAAAGTCTGAAATAGCTCAGCTGCCTGGTGAAAGGTCAATGACAGTGATGGATGCAACACTGGAACCTTTAAATTCAGTAAACTTCACAGAATATAGTCAGTGAAATTTCTTCCTCTTGAAATTTATTTAACTTCAAAATCTTAAAGTCTGATTACTTAAGCTATTTATGAAAAACATAGAGACTGAATTCAAATGGGCAAAATGCTTTGCTAAATAATCTGCTAATTTCAAAACTCTGCCAGATTTTACCACTTTAAAGACTTCCATGCCTTAAGAGTAAAACTCTTAAATATTAATTATATAAACAATTCTGCTAAGTGATAGGACTATACATACAAATCTGGAATTATTTATTTCCAAAATGCTCTAGTCACTGTATATCTGATCCTATATGTAATGAAAATTATGTTCATTGTCAAAATTATTCTTTTACATTGGGAAATGTAAATTGAATTTAAATACTATTTCATTTTCCCTCATTTTTCCAGAAGAAAACATCTAAAGTTATGCTAACTGAAGTGTGTAACTTATGGCTTGGAAATGTTGTGTGTTTTGGAAGCTGAGGAGATATGCCTATTTAATAAGGGTTATAAAGAAGATTTAAATGCCTCTCACAAGGGAAAAGTTCTGCTGCCACAAGTTTAGCCCACATACAAACTTTTCATTCACAAAAAACAGGGAAAATTCCCAACATAACTCTGAGTGAAAGGAAATAACTGTAGAAAGTAAGTTGGCTTCAGAAACAAAAAAAACCACAAAACCCCCCAAAAAACAAACAACAACAACAAAAAAACCCAAAACCCAACAAAACAAAACAAAAAAAAACCCCAGACCAAATAAACAAACCAAAACCAAATAACAAACATCATAATATTTTCAAAAGCTATTGTAATATCAAAATCAAATATACCATCAGGAAAGAAATAGTTATTTCATTTGTCATTTAAAAAAAAATGGTTACTAAATATAGAAACATTCCATCTGATCTATTTCTTACTCTTTCACTGTAGAAAAATACCTAATAGAACTCTATTTGGGTCGTTCTGTTATACATAAATATTATCTATCATACAAAACTACAGTGACTTTTATTGTTCATGTCTTCTCCAGAAATCACTTAGCATTTACTTTGCTGTGGAAACTTGTAATAAAATGGTTATAACAGGAGAAGCAAGTCACCTAGCAGTATAACCCACAGAAAAATGAACACTTCAGCACTTATTTTTTATGGGCTAGTTAACCTCATTGGATTTATATAACTGCCAAAGCCTGACCTTCATTACTGTTGATCAGAGCTGAAATTTACTTCCATAACATATTGTATTGACTGCTTTAGAGAAATAAAGGAAAACACAAAAGGCACAGAACCTACTTACTCTTATTATTGGATATATTTGTCCCAATTTCTGAGGCTTACCCTTAACTGCTGCACTGGGTAAACTGGAAAGTAAGTCTGTGTTCATGCACTAAGCCTGCCAAAAATGATCTATCAATTTCCAAATGTGTAAGTGACTATTTAATAAACAAGAAAGGGCAAGCCCCTTAATGTAGCAAAATTTAAAATGTGACCTACCTCGAAGTGTTAGGAGCTGAATTTCATTGGCTCTGAGTTCTGGTTTTGCAATACTACATGCATTTATACTACGAACTTATTTTGCCAGTTTGACAGCAATCATCTCTCACTATCTGATTATCAGAAATAAGCTTTGTCTGTCCTTTTATTCCCTTATGTTAACTTCTTCATAATGTTTTAGTTATTCCACAAATACATTCTACATATTAAAAATGTTTGGATAATCAAAATCCTATGTATAAAATACTGTTATAATAGCATAATTAAATTGAAAAAAAGCTTGTAGGTATACATCATAATAATAATGAAAAAAAATTTTTAACAATTAACTAATATTATCTCCTTTTCCTTAGAGGGAAGTAACCCTTTATTACTTTATTATCTTGAGCCATGAATGAAGTACATAATATGTACAAAACCTCAAAATGCTGCTCTAAATTTTGGTTGACTAATACGTGTTTGGCCTCATCATATATTTATTCCTTGGAAATTCTGAATAAAAATTTCTGAAAAGCTAAGTATATGTAGGTTTCTAGATGTATTATTTAGGAAACGAGGTCTTTATGTTTGTTTTATTGTAGGAGTAAAATGTAATTTAATTATGGTGATACTTTCTGTTAGGACTTATATTTTTGAGATCAGTATAACAATGTGGAAGACAGAAGGAATTAAATCTGTTTATTGTCTGACTTTAAATTATTTAGATTTACTTGTTACTTGTAATTTTACATTCCTCTTTTCTTACTTGTCTTATTTAGCTTTCTGACTTAGAAGTTTTGCTTTTCCTTCTTGCCAACTTTATTTACTTTTCTTTAATTTTCTTTGCACTATTTTTATTCCTTTAGCTTCCTTATTTTTTAATAGAAATAAAACAGACAAAATGCAGTATTATTGCACATTTCCTGGAGACACTGTAAACAGAAAAATCAGTCTTTGGCAATAAATTCTAAATTTATTTATAAGAAGAAAAGCAACATTTTACCACAAACCTTCAAGAATCATAAGTCAAGGCATGGTAATTTAGATTAACTTGAAAATCACAATTTGGGAGAGGAGAGTGACATCCTCTTGTGCTGCTTACTCATTCAGATATGCTCTAAAAGTTTTCTAACTACAGCAGTGATTAGAGGCATACTAATTTGGAAATTACTCTAGTGTAATACAAAAATGTCAGTAGCTGGGCTGGAGAACAAACTGATGCTTTGAGATATTTCTTAAAAGCTGCAATAGCTGCCAAGTGAGTGGCAAGGAAACAGCTGTTTTGGAGTCTTCTGCTGTGGGTGTGAAATGTGCATTTGGCTACGGACATCATTGACCACAACTAACCAAAATATACAAACGTGTGAACTTTATGTACATTTATGTATGTGAATCTTTTCCAATTTGATAATTACATCAGCTAAATGCATGGTTGACAGCCATACAGGATGGAGGCCTTTTGAAAAGCAGTCAAACATTTCAATGGGGTTTTTTGAGGATATATGCATTGAGTCATATTTCTTTCTAGCGGTGATCTATGGGCAACATCTTCAAGGTACCTTGTGCTGTTACTTCCCTGGTGGTAATCTAGGTCTCCATTCAATTTTTGAAATCAGTATTTTTAAAGAGATCAGATTAAATTTACCAAGATCTATTAACATAAACCCTTACAGTAAATATTTAATTCAGAAATCCTTGGGGCATTTCTTCAAAATTTCTTCAAAATTTCTTCACTTTTGAATAAAAAACAACCTAAGAAGCCACGTGTCAAAGGAAAGGACTCAAAAAGGTAGATTTACATTAGAGTGATAATATGGGGATGCTAGAATTGATTTTGAAAATTGAATATTTGCCCCCACTGCTAGCTGCAATGATGTCAGTAGATGTTACACAAGTATGCTTGTTACCAAAGATTAGGGCTGAATACTCTTTACTGGAAGTTTGCAGATTTTAAACAGTCATAGTGCATTTGAAAAAAAAAGGTTAAATAATGATCCTTTATGTATTTATGTACTAAAATCAACTTTGACTTTGTAGGGTATCTTCAGATTCTCACTTATTCAATGAATGACATTATGCAAAATGAGCTTTACAGATAATAATCCCCTTTAAATGACCCTTTTTAAAACTCTCTGGCTTGTCTGAACATAGGATCTTTACAGCTACACTCCGAATGTACCAATTTTTAAAGGTCTCACTGCTCAGTATGTATTTATGTTTCTCTCTCTTTTCCCTCCTGAGACTACAGCAGGACTTGAACCATATCAAACCACACTAGCATCTTCACCAGCCATTTGAAACTGCAGTATTACTTGGGCAAGGAGTATATGGGGAAAATGGATAAAATGTAAATTGTGCTGGAAAGAAAGTTTATTTTATAAGTTGTTTATATTAAAATTTAGTGTGAAACAATATATCACTAGATTGTACTTTTTTTACTGTTCTTTCCTATGAAAGTAAATTAAGACCTTAGTTTTCTGGATAATTTACAGTGACAGACATTATATTCTTTGCCAGGATGATGTTCATAGCAGGTTGTTCTTTCTGAGCTTTTATTTTTCTTCATTATTCATTAGATGTAAACAACTCTTAGGTCAATAAAGTGAAATAAGTCATTCAAGAAAACCTTCTTGGGAAGGATTATGCAAAAAATCCCTGTCCTCTAAGTAACAAAAGCTGATCTTGAATACCTCTTCTCTCCACATAAAAGGGCAATGGAAGTCCATTTCTATATTCTTCTGTTTTGCTTTGTTTTAACTTCCTCCATTTGATAGCATTTAAAAAAGATCTCCAGATTCTCTTTTAGATAACCACTGTACAATTAGAAATAGGTTTCAGAAACGAGATTAGTTCTTCCGGAATGATGATGTTGAACTATTGACCTGTGGGGGAGAGAGATGATGATGTTGATTTTCACTCTGCCAGCTTGTCTATCTCTAGTAATTTTCCTCTAAATAGTGGTAGGTTACAAAGTAGAGGTCGAGGCAAATTAAGTGGCAGCCAACCCACTGCATTATTCTATGCCTGTGATCTGTCTTCGTCTCTTGGTTATTCAAATGCAGGTGATGATTTCAGTGCTGAAACAGTGAGGTGAAATGTAACTTTATTTAACATTTTAACCAGAAGGGATTGCTCTCTTCCTCTACTGCTTCACTGTAAGGCCTTTGATAATAACCAATGGTGATGGCAAAGTATATAATGAATGAAGGCACTGGGTCCTAGTGCTACTCATAAAAAAGAGCTTGGAGGTAGTTAAATCTGTGGGTTTAAATTTAGACTAGGCAAGCAATTTGTGATGAATTATTTATTGGGTTAAATTTCACCAACTTTTTTTTCTGTTCACCAGTTGTCCACAAACATATGGCAAAATTTGTGGATTTATTCATTACCTAGAAAATATTCATTTATTTCCTCAGTGAATAAATTCTTGGCCTGCAGATTGCTCATGAGCAGTTCATAGGGAATATTCAGAAGATGCACTGTGTGTGTTAGTTTCCACGTCTGCTTCGATATGCTGTAAATTAGCACTATTATTATGACTAAAAGATCAAACGAGCAGATGCTGTGCTGACAGCAATATTTCAGCTAGCCCTTTATTTAATTCTCCTCAGAACATAACGTAGTACACTAACATTCACTTCTGGATTTACCTGCAGCATATCATAGCTCCTATTAAATGAAGAATTGCTTTCAGTCTGAATTTGTTTACTGATCCTATTTACATCATGGCCCCAGCATTGTTGGCACAGATGACAGGACAGAGAATTGAAGTTCAGTCAGGAATGAATGTTTAAGAATAGGATGTTATTGCATCATTATTATCAGCAAAATCTTTCTGGTTAAAGTCTTGCATAAAATGAAAATGCATATTAATACACTTTATTTACATTATGGTGCACGCACTTAGCCTCAGTAGAGAGCAAAGAGAGAGCTCTTAGTTCTTCACTCTGGCCAAGGGTGTTGCTTGCTTTTTTTAGTTTTTCTTATGTTAGCAATGCAGAAGCATGCTTATTATTAAAAAGATGTTTGGGGGATGAAAAAATAGGTCAATAAAATCAATAAACATTAATTGTAACTTTCCCTATTTGGAGAGATGACAACATTTGCATTATGTTGGTAGTGTATATTCCCCACATGTTAGGGATCACTTGTACCGCAGTGGAGATAGTCAGGTTGGCAGGGGTGATAAAACAGTCATACCCACTTTAATAGGGTTCTTTGTTGAAGCTATTTTCATGCCCATCCCTTCCTTTTACCTACAAAGAATACCCTTCAACGTCCCCTGTACATATTGTCTATAGACTGCCACAGTACTTCTCTGCAAATCTTACCCAAAACAGAGGAACTTTTTCACTAGTTTTTCTATATCAGAGCATGAAAAAAAAACATTTGAGGCTAGCACTCTAGAGGTATCTTCTTAGTTTCCCCAGAGAACGAAGAGAAGTGGAGAAAACTTCTTGCTATTTGAAAGGGTTTTGAATTTGTCGAACGTTCAGAGGTACACCACCCAATACACCTGGGTATTCACTTAGTGGGTATGACTTGGTATGAATGTTTCTTACACTGCAGTAATGCAACTAGATCTATAAATTGGAGCTGTCACGAACATTTGCAAAAAAGGCAAATCTGAAAAAGAAGAAAGACTCTAATGTTATTATTTTTGGACTCAGCCCATGATCAAGTATCAGTTGAAAAGCATATGATATGAAAATTAAAGATGATACTTTTAAAATAAGATATTCTTTAATGTAACATAATGCTTTAAAATAACATAAAGCTGAAATATTCATTAGAGGAATACTGAAATAAAAGATTATTTTAACATTATCAGAATGATTACAATTATTATTCATAGGTGGGAAGAACTGGTTTTGGTGTTCTGGGTTGAAAGTGAAGATTCCCATTTTCTATGGGAGAAATCTACAGCAAGCTGCAAAACTCAGGAAGAAGGACCTTCCATTTCTCCAAATGGACCTGCATTTCTGTGCAATCCTTAACATGAGATTTATGAAAGGGGAATAAACAAACAGGTTTTTTCCTAGTGGTTCATACCTCGACATCAAAAGTATGAAGTGACTTTGAAATCCATGAAAACAATTATATTCTTGAAATGAACATTTCCTGTTGCACTCACTGAGTGTAAGAAAAGCCATTGCAAATGGTCATTGTGGTTTAAGCAAAAAATGTGAAGGAAATTGTTTTAAGCTCAGAAATGTTGTGAGACAAAAGGACTTAAAGTAGAAAAGAGAAATGAAGTTTCATTGTGTTGGGGATTGGTGCTCATATTACCTGGTTTAAGTAGTTTTTGTCACACTTCTTGTCCCATTATGAGGTGCCAGTTTTTCTCTTTCATTGCACATGGAATGTGGGAATGTAAGAAATCCCTGAATTACACACCTGGGCTCACTGCCTAGCACTGAATTGCTGCAATGCTTTGTGTCAGGAAGCCTAATCCCATTTGGGACCTGACCCAAATGATTCAATCTTATTACACCCAAAGGCATTGTGATAGCTTTTATAGAAGATTTCTGATATCTGTGAAATAAATACAGGTGATGTATGTACTTCAAGAGAGTAAATGCTGATTAGAAAAATTCTTCAAATTACTAGTATATTTCAGTCCTGAAATTACACCTGCCGGTGTAACAGTGAGAAAACAGTTTTACTATTAGAAATATATCATAAATTGAAATAACTATCTCAACTTGATAAAGAACAGTATATTTATTTAGTCTTATTGGAATTCGTTTCAGATTCAAGAAAATGAGAATGTTTTTATCTCAAGATTGAAACCCTTGGAAAATTAGTATAGATAATATCCTCAATATCGATCTTATATTTATCTTCAATAAAGAAAATAGAAATATTTTTTAGCTATATTTTTCACTTTATTTCAGTAATCATTGCTAAAAATTAAATTTGCAATGGAGTTATATTATTTTTTTGCCATTATTGCCATCAGTTCATCATTTTCTTCCCCTGAAATGCAAGTTCTCAGAAATCTTCATTGTATTTGAAATTATAAGAAAATATAAAGATATTCAGGTATTTTGAAAATAGTCACTTTAAAATAGATTTAAGTATAGCATTTTTTAAAAATTAATTTTTTTAAAATGCTGAATTTTTATGATGCATTATTTAAATATTCATTAGCTGATAAACGGAACACTAGAATAGATACTGTATCATAAAAACATCAGGAAATAACATAGGAAAAATGATTGCTCAAAAATCTTTTTGATTATAGACCTCTTGCTGGAATATAGAAATAAATATTGGGGCCTTTAATGAAAGGATTATGAGAATGGAAGGACTTCTGATACCATCTGAGTTGAAGGTGAAATATTTCCCTTACAGCAATAAAAATGAATGTGCAAATTTTTTTTTATAACTCACCCAGTGCCCAAGATCCTCTGTAACCTCTGGTTGACTTGTCACTTGGAAGACAAATTTGCTCATAGATCGTGACTGTCAGGGTGTCTTTTCTGCAACTGTATCAGTAATTAGCCATGCCTTGTTAGTGCTCAAGGCAAGTACATCTGTCACATTGAAATAAAG
This sequence comes from Acridotheres tristis, assembly GCA_037013685.1. Taxonomy (NCBI): domain Eukaryota; kingdom Metazoa; phylum Chordata; class Aves; order Passeriformes; family Sturnidae; genus Acridotheres; species Acridotheres tristis. Next base: position 78,025,884 of record CM072884.1, read on the forward strand.
GGTTAGATTTTTCACAATTTTAGATAACATTTCAGCCTTTCGGCTTTGTAGCACCAACAAAAAATCCAAACTAATGACAAGACTGAGTCAATGGCTTTTGTAAATGTCTGTGTTGTATTACTAAAAAAAAAAAAAAAAAAAAAAAAGTAACTGAATTTTAAATTTTTTATTAAATATAGAATGAAACAAGAATTCAGGGAAAAATGGGGAGAGTCACTGTGCTGATTTTAGTTTAGGCTTAATCCTAAAACCTATTGAGTTTTTCTGTGACTTTCTTCATGCCATCAGTTTCAATTGATTTGATGTAGCAAGGATCAATCCTTTGTCACTTAATTGTATTATAGCTGTCTGTGCCTCTGAAAACAATTACAGAGCTATCTATAAATCTAGCACCAATAAATATAACTTCATACAATTATAGCTAATAAAAAATTAGTTTACGCACATTGATTATGGCTATCTTATGAAGAGGCTGCAGTTTATTAAATAACCTTCAATGAAGAAGATGGATTGCAAGTATAATGAGGTGAATCTGTGTTAGTATATGATGTTATCAATCAAAAATACAACAGTCCAGGCATTTTGCACTTTGGAAGGTGCTGAACAGAAAAGAATGATGGCCTGTTCCAGAGTAAGCTGGCCCCCTGGTTGCCTTTGATATTTAGCGTTTCCCAGTCTAAAAGAATCAGGGCTATTTAATTTACAGAAATTTAAAAGCAGCTTCAGACACACATAGGGTTGTACCATTCATGCTGTTAGTTATTATAGTGTAGTCTGTTCTCTTGCCAAATGAGGAGTCCTCTTGTGTCCTATGCCAAAATTAATGGGCATAGATAATGCATAAGATGCCGGATTACAGATTTGGTCTAACTAAGCAATCCTCAATTAACTGGTTTTAGCCATTTTTTATACCTTGTGCTGCTTAAGTGCTACCAGTTGGAAGAAAATGGTATTTGGACATAGAGGGCAAATTAACGAATTTATTGAATAGGTTTTGCATATGTGAGAAATATTTTCTCGATGTTATATGAAGTCCAATAAAACATAGAATTATAAAATATCCTGAGTTAGAAGAGACCCACAAGGATCATCGAGTCCAGTTCCTGTCCCTGCACAGGACAGCCCTTGAGGCACAGCATGTGCTTGAGAGCATTGTTCAAACACTTGAGCTCTCTCAGGCTTGATGTTGTGACCACTTAACCTGGGGAGCCTGTTCCAGCGGCCAACCACCATCTGGATGAAGAACCTTTTCCTAATATCCAGCCTAAACCTCCTCTGACACAGCTTTATGCCATTCCTTCAGTTAATACATATTATTAAATGACATACATCTTCATGAAGGTTAAACATGGCCACGATCTTCAATGCAGCAGTTTTGCTACAAACTGTTGTCTGTTACCCTTTTCCAAGATATTTTCCTCCTTCTTTGCTTAGCTCTTCCTCTAAAAGTCTATCTTGGGATAATCTGTATCTTAAAATTTGTTGGACCCATGAATTGAACTCTCATTGAAAATATCAGGAGCACAGATGTACTGTCCCAGTGCAAACATTCTACACAGTGGATATCAAAACTAAGACAAGAAGGTCTAAATTTTCTGAATTTTCACCCTTGCGAACTAAAGTATTTTTTGTGGTGTATATTAATCTGTAAAACATTTTTTTGTCATGTGTATTTCTTGATTTAGAAAGAATGAAACATGCTTTTCCTTGCTTTTAACTTAAAAGCTATCTATAATCCATTTGTCTTTATTTTTTTTGCTTTTGTGTCTTTTGTTTCCAGGGCTTGATCTTTATAGGAAAAACAGCTGCCATTTAATGAAACTGCCATGAGGCAGACTACAGAACTTTAGCTTCTATGGTTTTTAAGCTTCTATTAAAAATGCAACTTAGAATGGAACTAACTGTTGGTGGGTTCTCACTCAGATATGAGAAATGAAAAAAGTCAAAACTTCCCAAATGTTAAATAAATCATCACATGAAAGTACAATAAGTGAAACAATGTGCTGGAAGTCTCTCGCTTAAGACTCATGCAGCCATGATGCATATACAAGTTATTACAGATAAAAGAGTTATATAAATTTTGTAAGTTATATAAATCTTCCTTTACATGTTCCAACTGGGTTTTTTTGGGCCACTGTGCTTTGCATAGACATAATTTTAACCATGAAACCTCTACAATAATGTTGTTAACGTTTGCATATAAGTACTTAGTATCATAACAGGTACTTACATTCAAACTGGAAATTTCAAAATTTTCTGCCTTGACTTAAAAGATTCTTTTTGAATGTCTGTTTCAGCTATCATCTCATGCAGCTACATTCAAGTGATATGCTAAGATTTAATTGTAACACCCAAATTCACTAAGGACGTTTTCGAATTTGCAGTTCAGGAATAAAATCAGAATGTGATGACTTTTATTTTTCTTGTTTTGTTTAAATTTATTTTTTCTTTAAGAAACCAAATGTTATTTTTCACACAATAGTACGTGATAAAGTTCACACTGTAGTGTGACTTCACACTTCGTTTTCTCTCACCACTGTTCTGATGAAGGACTATTTTTGACTGATTAAATAGAAAAAAATGAAGCTTTAAAATTTTGCCTTTTTCATCTGAAAAATTATCTTACACTTCAATAATTTCACCATTAAGTATTCACCATTAATTTCACTCACAAAAACAGTTTCTCTTTTTAGTTAGATACACAGACTCAGCCATTTTGGACTCTGCAATAAATGCTTTTTTTTTTATTACAGGGGTTTCCAAATATCTACTCTTGATCCTACATTTTTGGCATGTACATATTTTTGCTGAGCTTAGTTTACTTTGTGAAACTTCACACTTTCAAGGCAGGGAAACACTATAACTAGAACCTCTTTCCCCTCCCCCCCAAATTATATGTCCTCTGATATCAAGAAAAAAAATGACATCATATTTTAAATAAATAAGACCTAAGATTTTCTCTAATGTCAAATGTTCACGTCATGATTTAATTGGAATAATTTTATTCAACAATTAATTTTTTTGGGGGGGCGTGAGGCTTTTTGTTTTCCCGTAGTTGCTATTAACATGAACCAGTGAACTGAAATACATACTGAAATAGAGAATTGATTACATGACATGATGAGCAGCACAAGGGGGTTGATTGTCCCCCTCTACTCCGTTCTCACGAGACCCCACCTGGAGTTCTACATCCAGCTCTGGGATCCTGAGCAGCAGAAAGACATGGAGCTGGTGAAGCAGGTCCAGAGGAGGGACAAAAAGATGATCTGAGGCTTTAAGTGCCTCTCTTACAAAGACTGAGAGAGTTGGGATTGTTCAGTATGGAGAAGTCTCTGGGGAAACCTTAGAGGACCCTCCCAGTACTTAAGAGGGGCTTAAAAAAGAGATGGAGAGCCATAAGAGCACATAGTGATAGGACAAGGCATATTGGTTTTAAATTAATAGGGAGTAGATTTGGATTACACTTCAGGAGGAAATTCTTTATACAGACACTGGTGAAACACTGCAACGACACCCCACTCCTGGAAATGTTCAAGGCTAGATTAGATGGAGCTTTGAGAAACTTGGTCTAGTGAGAGGTGTCCCTACCCATGGAAGGGGGGTTGCAACTAGAGGCTTTTTCAGGCTACTTCCAATACAAACCATGCTAGGAGTCTATGGTCCATGACATTTGACATATGACAGTGATAGAAAGCACACTTACATGGGGTATGGGCTTTGAACCCATGAAGAAACTGGAAGAGGGAATCATGGGCTGCTGTGATCTTGGCAGAATATACACCTTGAAAAACACTGCTGTAGTAATTAAGTACAGAGTCCTACATTATCTTCTAGAGCAACTGAAGTATACCTAACAGAAAAAGAAAATATTTTTCTGTTATTGAAAGCTCTTTTCACAACTAAGATAGTTTTTCATTTAAAATGGATGCTTACCCCTAAGTAGTTATTCCTTGAGGTGGAAAAGAGCCATAAGTGGTGACTCCTGGAACGTTCAGTTCAAAAGTTAGCACAAACCTTATCTGAACAATTCAAAGGTAAACATGTCTGTAAATCTTGTGAGGAAATTTGTCATATGTAGGCTTTTTAGTTTTGGAAACGCTTTAAGAAAGAGGTCCTTTAAGCTTTTTGGATGTGCATCCAAATTCTAAAAAACTGTGGAATTGTGAAAAACGTTCTACAGTTGAGTTTTAACACTGGATGCAGTTGAAGAATAAGGATTAAAAATTTTTATGACTGAAAAGTGGTAAATAAAATAGATTATATCATGAACATTTAAATTTTAGCTGAATTAAGATATTTGCCTAGGTAGGGTAGCCAACATATTATAGAACTAGAAGTAAATCAATTTAACTCAAGACTGTCAAATACACAGCAATATATTAAATAAATAAGTGTCATCTTAAAGCTGTGATTCATTCACAGATCTATGGCATGAAGAATGTAATACAGGAAAGCTGGCAGCATAAGACAATTTACAGGAGTCTTCAGGTGTAGTAGAGCAATTATTATGTTCTTTATCCAGAGCCTGTAAAATGTTCCCTTGACAAAATGGTACAGATCTGAACATTTTGTCATGATAGGTGTCACACATATCAAACAAAAGAAAGATTTACAGTGCCCAGGGATAATAAATGAAATGCATTTTCAACCCAAAATTTTGAAACAATTATAGCATTCATAAATCATGCATTTTTTTCTGCATGTCTGTAAGAAAAGGAACTTGAGTCACAGTGGGGATGACAATGTATTGCTGGCTTTTGCACTATCAAACACAATAATTTTACATGATGCCACAAAGATGTTCACGTTGCAAATGGAAGTGAGATGAGATTTGAGGGCTTTCCATGACTAACTTTTTAATGCATTCTTTAAAATCAGGAAGTTGATGCCAGGGGAATTAATTTAATTGTGAGACAGCAGCAACAACAACAACCACCACCAAGCCACTTTTTCTAATTGGAGAAAAGAACAGAAGAGAGAGAAAAGTGTACCAGTGCTAGGTAGAAGTAGCCTAGAAAGTCACCGAAGCATATCAAAATGATGAAATTAAACATCTGGAGAGTCATCCAGTAACTTGAGAGGGGTTGCTGTAATGAACCGCATCAGGACCACCTGTCAATTAGTAGAAGAGCTCAGAGGAAATGGAAAAGAGAATTCACAAGTCAAAAGAAAAGTGATAAGAGAAAAGTAACCTCAGATTATGATTTATTCAAATAATGAGAATGTCTTTTGCAATAGATTAACAATCATACTCTCCCAGGAAGTGACTGTCAAAATCAAGTCTATTTCCTTACATCTTCAAAGCAGCAATTACATAAAAAAATGAGTGAGATGGTGGAATGCATCAACATACCAGGTGTATAAAAAATAGTTTATGTAGATTGAGGTGTTACAGCCAAGATGCTTTCAGGACTGAAGCTTTCAGGTCACAGTGTTACTTCTCAGAGCAGGCAATATCTCACTGCTGATGACTTGTTAAAGGAAGGACCTGATGTTAATTGTTGCAAGGCTCTACAACGAAATTCTTTTGAAGTTACTGTGTGCATGTTTTGATGCAAAGGATTAAAGATAACATAAAAAAGGAGGAAGAGTATGAAGCACTTACATGCATTCTTTGCTTTGGGATGGATAACCTGAGGTCAGAAGAGCTTCCATATACACTCAGGTAGACATATTACTTTAAGACTGTATGACATGTTCAACATGGTGTTTAAAGAGAGCATTTTTTTTCTAGATTCCTTATATAATTTAAAATATGCTCTCCTTATATAATTCTTATAATTTCAAATCAGATACCGTCTATATTGCCATATGAATGTCAGTTTCATCATTTTACTAATCTTATCAGGCAACGTACCAATCAGAACATTTTTCATTTAAAATTTTTAATAACTGGAGGTGTGCTTATACACATAGGTGTTTGTCATGTAACATTCAGTTCCCTGTCATGATCAAAAGAACAGATCTTTTTTTTGATCTGGTTTTCTTTGAGTACTCCTTCAGATAATTTATGGAGTATATTGTGCTGGAATCTCTCCTAATTCAACAAGTTAATAGTTGGAGACACTGAGAGGTTAGCATAAGGAGCTGAGAAGAGATAAAGACAGCTTAACTAAGCTATAAAGCATTTAAACATGCTTTGTCTTTGGCTTAGATAATCAGGCGTCTTTCCTGATACATTGAGCCTAAGCCTGTACACTTGCCATTAAGTCTAGTCATAGCATTACCTCAACCTTATCTCAGAAAGAAAAAACAAAAACAATATAACCTTTATCTCTTTGTCATCTCTGCTCCTAGCCAGTCTACTAGAACTTATCCTTTTCAAAAGCTGTCTGTTTACTACTCCTAGTAGCCATCCAAGCACATACCAGGCCCTGAGGAGAACATGGTGTGATTGCTGCATAATGAACCAAGTTAAAACCAACCAAATACTGTGCTAGATTCAGGTCTTCTTAGGTCAAGAACGAACTGCATGGATAGGGGAGGAGCGTAATCAGAATTTGTTAAACCTGACCTTTCTGTTCTCTATGCTGTAAAGCTCAGCATTCGTTGCTAAGTCAACGCCCAGTTCTAGATACTGATGTATTTAATCTACTCAGTGTATTTAGTTTTCTACTGTTGCTGCTACTACGAGTGTATTTCAAACATTTACCCTATGTCTCTCTCTTTCCTGTGATCTTATGTATCAGATATAAAGAATGTTTGAGGAGGGCTATTGCAAATCCATCTACAACAACAAAAATACCTTGTCCATGGAAAATGTTGGAGTGATCAGTTTTTCAAAGAAATGCTGAGAGGTGCACAGCAACTGTAAAGGCTGACTTTGTATTCAGGACAATTGTTTTAAAGGATATGTTTGATTACAGGAAGAAATAATTACATTTATTCACTCTATATGTGCTGATACATTGTAAAAATAGATCCTTTTTTTGTTTAAGACTTCTAAATAAGCGCTACCTTGCAAGTGGAATATATGTTCATATGGACCTAGAGGAGTTACTACTGTAAAGGAAAAATATTTGTTTCCTCATTAGATGGTAGAACAGGTCTTACAGAAGTCTGCTTTTTTTACCAAGTTTTTGCTGACTATATTTTTTTCAAAAAATGGGAATTTATTGTATTCATTTTAAAATATATGTGAATATCTCTGGAATGGATTTCCTTTAATTTTAAATAAATTTTATTTACATAAACTTTACTGTACTGCTTTTTATAAAGTCACCACTGTTTCAAGTTTCAGGATCTAAACCTGCTATATAAAAATTATTTTGGACATTTCTGACTCAAGAATGCTTTGACAGTAAGTAAATCCTTTTCTATTACTAGAAGACAGTATATTTAGCACAAATAAAAAGAGTATGGAAAATTGATAGAATTCAATTTGCTTGTGATTGTTTAATACATTTGCTATTATTTTATTAAGGCTGATGTTATACAAGAAATTTCAGTAATCCAGTTGTGTCTCAAGTTTAGCTCCCTTAATGGGTTCCTTGACAAGGATGAGCTCATATAACTTACCATCAACTGTTCACTCTTCCTGTGCAGTTACTCTCAGTATTATGTGAATTAGATATTGCAATGGCTCATTGCTCTTGCTCTCTCAGAAAGCACTTCAATGAATTTCTATTTCCTACTTAATAAATGTGCTGTAGATTTCTAGTAAGAGTCCTAGAAATTAATCTTTTTGGAGAGGACCAGAGGCATGTCAAACAACGCTCAGCACATTTCTGCCCAATTTCAGGGTAAAAGGGAAAACCAAAGAAGTTTCCATGCTAGTAAAATGGATTTAACAAGGTGGTTTTGAGAGTGGGTTACCTGCTCTGACATGTCAAATTCAGTGAATCTAAATGAGCAGAACTTTATGTCTGGCACTTTATTGCCAGGCTGCTGTTTGGATCCAATACCAGATCCATGTGTTTCCAAGAACTTTTTCTGCAAAGACTAGTAATATATTGAACCGTGCTGACTCCTCACAATTAAAAAGGTTGTGCAGGTTTCCCTCACTGCATTTCTGCTCTTACTTCCACATACCTGGAATGGAGTTGAAAGTTATTATTTCATGTCGGTATGTTTTTCTTGTCATTTTGACTGCCAGAAAGGAATCCAAATGGAATATTTTGTATTTTTATTGAAGAGTCTGGAATAACTGGATGATTTTATAGTCTATTAGCCCACCTTTCTTCCTCAAAACATTGCATATTGCATATATGTTAGAGTTCAATGACTGTATTTCTTTGTTGTCTCTTCCATCAGCTTGGTTTCCTTTCATTAAGGAATTTTTCTCTAACAAAGAGTTACGGATTTTAAGTGAAACAAAAGCACAGTAGGGCTGTGATATGGCTTTGATAAAACATCAAGGAATTTGAATTGCTATTGCTTTGGTATTTTTACATCTGTCACAAAAAGGGTAGTCTTTCACAAAAGCAAAGACTTTATTTTCTTCCTTTATTTTCTCAGCCAGTAATGAACCACCTAATAACATACTCTCCTTTCACTTATATAATGATAGAACAGTTTTCTTCTGAGATAAAATTTTCTTTAAACAACCATTATTCCCTTGAATTTGCTGACTCAGACTGTACTGCTTTTCACATGATCTTTTCCAGCCCCAACTCCATGTACATTTGGAATCAGAAGTATGAATTTACTAAGCAGATGTTGAGCTGAAGATAGCTCAGAGTAACTTCGAAGGATTCAAGCTTTTTGTAGTCTTTAAATTTTTATTTCAGAGAGAAAATTTTTATACTTAGGAGCTGAAACATGATGAAATTTTGGTTAATCACAGCACAGAAAAAATTCTGCATAGTGACTGTTCACGGAAGTATTTGCATTTGCAATAATTAGTTGCAAGCAATCTTGTCATGTACTGTCATACATATTCACAGCAACAGTTTCTTGAACATTTTTCCTCCAGGAAGGGACCTGTGCAATGACGTAGTGCCTTTTGCAACAGAACCTGGATTCTCACCATGAAGTCAACTGATAGATAGGTTTTTGCTCTACATATTTATGGATAATTTGCAGATGGAAGAAATGGCTGACTTTTTTGACTCAGTCTGAAGTGTGCAATCCACTAGTAATATAAATAGAACAAAATGTATTGGTGTGAAGTACAAGATCATTTATGCAGTAATGCAATTTTTCTCTGTAAGCTGAGACCCACTGGAAATGATAGATGACGAGAAAGCTCCTAGGTATATTATGTGGTCACAGAGTGAGTCCATGTCATGATAAAGGAGAAAGAAATCCCAACTCAAGGAAATTTCAATTGAGGCCCTTGTGAGAGAGATATTTTTGTACAAGACCTTGCTGGAACTTCCTTTATTATTATGAGAAATCAAAAAAGGGAAATAAAGAGCTATATGGATAACAGGAGGCCCAGAAAATTTTTACTTCTTTGGAGAAATTAAAGCTGATAAAGAATCTAGTTCTATAAAAGTTATACATAACAAATTAATGTAGTGAGAAAATTAAGCATTTTCCTAGAAAAATGATAAATGGTACAAACTGTAAACAAATTTATAGTGGAATAAAGCTGACATGAATCTCTGAAAAAAATCTTGTGTTGAAATAGTGAGGGGGAAATATTTGTTTTCAAGACTGTGATGACAACAAACATCCTTTACCATTTTTTATGTTGGTGGATGCACGTGTTAACCCTCAAGCTTCAGAAAACAGTATCTTTGCTGCATTTTATTAAGCTTTTTCTTGTTGTTGTTGTTGTTGTTTTTTGCTGTTTGTTGGTTTGCTTATTTTTTCCTAGAACTGACCTTTCCAGAAGAGAAATAGCAGTATTGTCATCAGAAATATCCTCCACCTGCTTTAAGCAGATCTGGTTGCAGCCCTGGAAGACAGCTTCTTTTCTCAGGTTGAAAATTATTCACAGGAAAGACTTTCTTCTCTTGCACTCTGATAACTGCTCTTTAGAGTGCTGTCTTGAGAGGTAAAATGGGAAGACAAAAATAAAACATGGTCCAGTCCTTACTTGTTAAATTTTGAGTAATGTTTCAGCAGAATTGAATGTTAGCTACTTCAAAATTATTTGCATTCTCAACAGTGTTGTTCATAAATTCCAGTATCCCATGTGTACCTGATGAGATTGAAATCTTATTGTCTTTATTTTTAATTCATGAAGCTTTTATACTTCATTGCTATTTTTAAAATTTCCCCGTTGACAGAAAGTTATTTCTAAAGGCAATGCAAACTCATCTACAGTGGATTATAAAGATCTGCTGTAATGAACAAGAGCAGCATAAGACCTTTGACTGTATTATGTCATGGGTTTGTTTGTTTAAAGCAGGAGAAGTGATTTTAAAATGTTTGAACAAGGTCCAATCCAGAGTATCTTGATGTCAGCTATTATAAATTACATTAATGGCAGAACTGACAGTTTCTCAAATATTTTTTTTTCCAGAGTGAAGTGTTTTATAATAATCAGGAGCTACGTGTTTTCTATGCAATTGATGCCACTGATTTTCTGAAGCCAGCTCTTGATAGAAGAATGTCTGTGGATAGGAACTGAATAGATTTGCATCTGCTATATGTCACTGGACCCAAGGCTGAAGCTGAGCCTTATGTCATTTACCTGTGGGAATCTTAGAATCATGGAATGACTTGGGTTGGAAGAGTCCTTAAAGATCAGGTATTTTTTCCGATTGTTTTTTGTATGGTGGTTCTATTTTGTGACAGAATTTTTTATTATTAGGTCTAACATATTTATCTTAAAAAAAAACCACTGATAAAAGGTAGTTGATTTTTTTTCATTATTTCAAATTCTCTGTTGTGTAGAGAAGTTGTGTGGCCTTAAAGATTTTCCACATATGTATTCCTATGAATGTCCTTGCATCATATCACAATCAGGAATGTACGCAATTTTCTCAGGTAACAGCATAGCAAGCACCTAATTTAAAACATAAAATTGAGCTTCAGTTCCCACCTTGATCCCGCAATAGCTTTGGTTCAGATCCAATCAAAGAACTAGTGAAATTATTAGGAGTCTTTCTTCTTTGATAGGGCTCGGATTAAACTGCCGATTCTTAGCAGTACCTATTATTCTGCAGTGTTCACATATTAGCTGAAAGCCACCTGACTCTCAAATCAACCAAGAATCACACTGCCACATCAGAAACATGATAACAATTCTTTGGATGCATCACTGCCTTGGGATATTTATCACTTTTGCCTGACCAGATCTATTTCTATTAAAACTAAAAAAAAAAATTAAATAGAAAAAAATAAATAAAGAGACAAATATTTGTGAAAAATGATCAGTCAAGGGATGCTGAACTTGCCTAGGTATAGAAGAAGTTCTCGTGTATATACAGCTACAGTCTGATGAGAAGATATTTTATGTCCTCCAGATACAAGAAAATTGGTAAAAATTGGGATCTTCCTTTTGAGAATTTGTTTTTTCTGCCTATCATCCTATCCTGATAATTTGTGACGATTATGTCAACAGTATCACACCTATATTCTACTAATAAATGTAAGATTATTTTATGTGGGGGTTTTTTTGGGTTTTTTTTGGTTTTTTTTGGTTTTTTTTGTTTGTTTGTTTTTGTTTGTTTGTTTGTTTGTTTGTTTTTTCCCTCCTTATCTTTTATGACCCTCCTAGGATTCAGGAGTCTTTCTGAGGTAAGTAGGGAGCCAATGTTCAAAGTTGGGTAAAAATGAGGAAGAGATTAATTATTTAAATTACTGCTTGCATGAAACTTACTGCATTCACAACCACAAGGTTTTAAATTTTTGTGCAAAAGTAGGCTGTCAACAAATTTATTCTTCTGTTTTAGAGAATGATATGTGCATTTGAAATCTACATCTCAGTTGACTGAGCTATCAAAAAGCCCATGGTACAGTGCTAAGGGAACTAGGTGCCTGATTCAATCATATTCAAGCTCAATTTTTTTTCCTCTAGATTGTGTTAAACCTCACCTGAGCATGGTTTTGGAGGTAAAAATGAGACAAATATGTTAGTTGACAAGAGTCACAATACACCAGTTACATACCCTATGTAGGCTCAACACCAAACAAAGAAGCAATGTGTTTATAAAAAATACTGTATTTGCTGTATAAACTGGAAATTAAATCAGGATTTTCCCCTACTCAATTGTCCAGTGAGCACTGCTTGAAAGTTGTGCCATAGTTGCAAGAGAAGCTGTGAAAAGAGCTATACAACAATGCCAAGTGTCTTCTACTCCACAGTCCTTCTTTATGACCTAGAAGAGTTTTGATCCTTACCAAGTCTGAAATATGCAGCTGCTAAGGATACCTATATGATAGGCAGGATGCTTCTCTCAATTAGGGAAGCAGTGTAGTTTGCATGTTTGTTTGTATGTCTTCACACGTGCTGCACACATTCCCTGTGTATTATTTGAGTTTCAGAAATGACTATCAGTGAATAAAAAGACTGCTAGTTTGGAGTACAGATGCTGGACAGCCTTGAATCTAACATGTACTTCACAGTTCGCTGAAATAAATTATGAAAGAATTGAGATTAAAAACCTCTTTACCCTGTTTCCTTAAAAACAATTCAAAACAACCCAACCTGAAACAAATCAAGTAACCAACCAAAAAAACCAAAAACAACAATAAAATCCCCCAGACTTGTATTATGGAGATTTCCAAGGAAATCGAGTTTTCAGATGAGAACGAAAAGTCTGTTGACAGTCAAATGTCATAATGCAGAAAATGTTGACTGTCAAATGTCAAAGCTGCTTGATAGTTTAAATAGTTTCAATAGTTTAATATTCCTGGAAACTAAAACTCAATTACCAAAATGTCATTTGCACACAGATACATCGAACTGTAAGCACAAGAGAAAACCTATAAATTCTCAAACCAATAAGTGATTGTGGTGGTCCATCAAAAAATACAGTTTCCAAAAGAGGATTCTGTACCTTTTAGAATGTATCATTTAACTAATAATATCCAACACACTCTCTATGTAGCCATAGTAATGGAGAATAAACAAGTCACAGACTAAATAAACACAATAAAATTCAGGTTTCCAAAATTGTATTGCTTCATGTCTTAATTTGCCTCATTTTTTTTCATACTCTACTACCCCTTTGAATGAAAAAAATTACTTGCCTTTGGTTACTAGACCCAACCATTATATTAAAGTCCAGAAGACTGCAGACCAAGTAAATCAATACTTTAAAATGCTGAAAAATACTATAACTTCATATGAACTGGGAATTCTGACTTTTGTTCAGAGACACACTCACCAAAAATCACATTAATTAAACTGTTTTGTGGTCTTCTCCTTTTTGCAAAAGGCACTTTGTTGGATCATTTTGGGCAGTCTTTTCCTAGTAATGGAAAAATAATTTCAGAAGGTATTTATTTCATCATATTGCTTTCAATTCTTCTGAAATATATTTTAGCTCTTGGTCAAAGTATTTTTAAAAATTATATCATTAGACAAGGTTATACTTTATCTTCTCTTTCATTTGTTCTACCTCTTGAACACATCTTTTTACAGAGTCTTAAGGAGACCAAAATCAGTCATAATAAGAATTTCTTAGTTTTCTTTTTTGCCTTTTTTTCTTAATAGTTAAATATCTAACTCATATTATTAGCATATAAATCAAATTTAAATATAACTGAAGCATATCAGAAGCCTACAAGAGGTAGGCATGCTACTCAGTATATGTTGGCTCTGCAAAAGTAGCAGAGAGTCCCTACATATTTTTCACTCAAAAATAATCTTGTACAAGAAGGTTCCCAAATGACACTTGGCAAAAGATGAGGTAGATCCTCTTGTATCCTTTACAAGCAACAAAGAAAAGGAAACAAAAGGAGAAGGACACTTCTAAGGTGTATCTCCCTGGAAACCACAGCCACCTGAAACAGATAAGCACTAACCTAGAATTTACATTTAATGAATCTCAAAATTATGGAGCTGCAGATGCCTTCTCAGATGTCTCAGGTCTATTTCTGGGTGGATTTTCTAAGGAAGATGAGGTGTACTTTAAAGAACACAATCATCAAAATAATTTCATTAATTTCTTCTTGTAACAACCACTGCAGGAACTCATGTACCTGTGGAATGTCAGTCTTAGCCAATTTATCCAAAAGACAATATATGAAGACTTTCTAAGTGCAGGTTTCAAGTCATGCTTCCAGTAACTCTATTACAGAATTGGAAAATTAAAAGGAATTGGAAAAGAACATGGAAACCTTGTTTCAACAAGCTGACCAGCAGCTTGTTTCAGCATCAAACACTGACAACAAAACTCTGCATTAACCTACTCATCCATGAATCCAGTAATTGGGCAGCTGCAGCTTGAAATGCTTAGAACCAACTGTATTTTACAGAAACTTGAATCAACTCCACATAGTAAGGCACTGTAGCAACATATTGCCTTCTTTTTTTCTTTGCAGACTGATTTATGAGCCGGAAATTCTGCTTCCTCTAGAGATCAGTGAACATCCTTTCTGAGGGTTGGCTGTTCGAAAAAGTGTGGGACACAAGAGAAAGCAATCAGGTAGCTTGGCACCCTGCCAGAGCCCTCATTGCCTTCCCACGTGTGCAGGCTACCTGGCCTTTTTCCAGGAATGGAAGATGCTATCTTTAGAAGATGAGATGCCAAAGGTCTATTGACCATAGAGACATTTTCCAGGGCAGACTCCTTACCTTTGAACAGGTCAGAATTAATTTTAATGTACTGTCTTCTGTGTGAATTTATCTGCAAGTGAGACATATCCTAGACAGCTGAAAAAAGAGAGTCTATCCACGGGGATGGAATTAATTGAAAGAAACACTCAGGCAGAAACTTAATTCAAATAGGTAATTCGCATAAAATCTTTAGTGAGAAAAAAAATTGCAAAAGTATATTCCACTTCCAGTCCTCTGTTCTTGAGATCTAAAAATATACGAAGGTAATCAATAGGGAACTGCACAGAACAATCCTTTGGATGAAATGCAGGACTTTCTACTGCATAGGTTTTACTATTTTTTTCTCATGTTGAACAAAGTGAATTAAGAATGACATTGAGGATACTCTAGATGTGACAATAGCTCACCTTCACTTAGACATTGTTTATACAACTGCCATTACAGGCACTAATTTGGAGAAACTAATTTGCAATTTCTTATTTTCAGGCTGACTTGCAGATTCATTCTTCATTGCTGTACAATGCTTTCCATGAATCCATAGGAAGAAAGGATTGTATAAGAGTGTTCAAGGCCAGACTGAATAGGGCTCTGAGCAGTCTTGTTTGCTGAAAGGTGTCCTTGCCAACGCCAGGTGGTTTGTAACAAACAAAGCAAGACTACAAAAAACAAACAAAAACGAACAAATCGCCAAAACAACATTTTAAGTTGTTTAGTTTAAATTGCTCAGTTTTCCTTCATGAATTTTTGGTCTCACATACTTTGAGTATGCTTTGATATTCTTGAAAAGTCACTTAGAAGGCAAGTCAGACACAGAAATCAGAAAAAAATGAAATTATTTTCCAATATTTCTCTGACTTTGTGTTGAATAAATTAAATTCATATATATAATTTTCATTTACTACAGTGATTTCTAGAGGTAAAATATTACTAGCATTTTCTGCCAATTCCAAATGTAAGAAAATGCCTTGTTTGAGTTTTGAAAGACTTATTTACTGGCATTCTTACAGAAATTCAAAATGAAACGAGTTCAAGAGAAATATTTCAGAAAAGCACCTATAGGTTCTTATTCATAAATAAAATGGCTTACCTCTTTTTGGTCTGTGCAGCTGGGAAGATTCCTGCTAGGTTTTGCTGTGCTGCTTTTGCTGGTTTAGTTTTGCACTTCATTTTTTCAGGTTTGAGGTCAAAAAGTATAAAGTCCTGTGAAAGTTAAGAAAATCAATCAAGGTAACTGAATGTATTTCCATATTAAAAGTATTCATAATGACAGAGGATGTAATGGCTCTCCAAAAGACAGTGACTTGGAAAAACTGTTGGGATAAACTAATGACTCATCTTTGCTCTAGTGGGGCAATGTGGTTAAGTGGACAAATAATTTTTCATTAGTGAGAGATATTACTTTTTTCATTGAAAAAAATTATGTTCCTATTTTAAGAAGGTTATTAAAAATCTGAGAAAAATTGTTTAATATTGATATTCTACAATCTGAGATTCAATATGACATTAAATTAAAAGATTACTTATATGCAGTAAATACTTTCTAAAGATACAAACGGTAATGCAAATGGATAGTGCCATTTTTTCTAGTTTAGGAGAAGACAACAAAATGAGGAGTTTGATGCTGAAGCCACATGCTTGACTGCTAGATAAAGACACTCACTGTTAAACAAACAGATATTACTCTCTCAGAAAGACTATTGAACAAGGTAGTTGATTTTCCACCTCTTAATGGCTTTAAATCAGCATGAAATGTTTTTCTGCAAGAGGTGTTCTTGGTAAACACAACCTATGCTTCAGTCAGAGACAAGTTATTCTTCTAAGTAGATTTAGTGAGATGAAAAAGAATAGCCTGTGACACAATGACACAATATAATAGTACTCTGGCTTTAAATGACATAAATTTATGAAAACACAAAACTGTATCTTATTTTCTTTTATGATATGCATTTAATGTGGATATTTCTATTACAGTTCCTGTCCTCACCCTTTCTAAACATAATACTCATGCTTTTAAAAGTAAATTTACAGACTAGACCAGTGAAATTGAGGACATGCTATGTAATGCTTATTTAAACCAAATATTTTATTTCAGTTTAGTAACCTGTTGAAAGAAACTCTTAGACAGTTAGAAGAATGTGCTCTTTCTGTTTAACTTGCTTTGCTATTTGCATTTAGCTATACCAGTTAAACTTATTTTAAGAAGAGGAAGAAGAAATTTTCTAGAGAAACCTTTTGCTGAGGTCAAGCTCAGAGAAGTTACACAAATTTTTGCTCTTCCAGTTGTAACATTTTTCCTGATTGTTGATTTATGAGTTTTTAAAGTTTTTGTGCTATGTTCACTCTGTGGATGAAGAAGGTCTATTTCTGTCAATGGTAATAATACACATTTGAAATTGACCCTTTATATGAATTTCTATTACTACTTTTTTAAATCCCCTTCTGGTTTTCTTTCTTTTTCTTTTATATTTGATTTTATATTGATCAATTTAACTTGCACATACTAAATAATTTGGTAATTACATTGCTTTTAGGGCCTGAACAAAATGTAAAGTATCAATAAACTACATGTGGTCAACTGCTTCTTTTGAAATGCTTTACCTAATACCTCCCTGCATGTGGCTACAGAGATTATGTATTTTTATATCATAGCTTATATTTGCTTCATAAATGAACATCTTAATCAATAGACTAGATTTTATTATGCCTGACCAAAGGACTTAAACAGAAAGATTTAGAAGAAAGGCAATGAAGGAAAGAAATGTGGAACTAAGGCTCCTTAAAATAACATGTGAAAACTGTGAATTGAAGAATATCCCTGACAAACTTTAAGTACTGAAGATTAGAGGTGATTCAAAAGCCTTTAAGAAGGAAAATGGGAGTCAGTAATCCCGAGTTGTTCTGCTGAGGTTAAAGTCACTTAAGGAGAGGCTGGCTAGGCCTGTTAGGATATAGATGATGGTGAAATGGTAAGGGGATGCCTGTGACTCAGACACTTATTCTAAGAGATTTCATCTCGTAGAAAGAATGTGACGGTAGAATTTGTCCCTCTACAAGTTGACAGGGGAGATGCTGATCCTCTTCACCCAAGTCTTTCAAGATTCAGGAGGTATTTGAGATTGATAGAGAGTCTCTCATCATTTTCTGTACTTGGGCAATCTACCACATCTGAAACTGATTCAATTTCATGGTATCACGAGGCATGTTTATCTCAGTGCACTCTGCCTAGATTTTTGCTTTTTCTCATAACCATACTTCTGTCTGCAGAAACAAGGTCCTGCATTTTAACATGGAACTTTTGCCCTTCATGTGTCTTTTTTTCATAGCATGCCCACTGGGGTGAGAGTATCCATGGCGTGAGAAGTGTCTGCCCTATTGTCTAGTTTGAATGTAGATTACTGCCTACAAGTGACTTGTTGTTTTTAATTTGCCCACGCTTTATCTTGGCTTTCATTCCCCCAAATCATAAAGAATGCTGATATCTTTGGTCCTTTGCTCACACTCTAGCCGCTACCAATCAATCATAACTATAAAAAAAATTTAAGTAAATGCAGTTAAACCATGTCACTGGCTACTGCTTAATCAAGTAAACCAGACTGAGAACAACCTTTTGACTTTCCCTTCCCCACTCTGGCACCGTTGCTGTTTCATTACCCATCAATAGAATATATTCCCGAAGAGTAGCAGTGCCAATTCTGATGACTAACTCATGAAAACATATTCATACTAAATAATTGTGAATTCAAAGCCCTTTTATTTTTTTTGCTTAATTGCTGAGTAAAAGATGGAAGCCCTGTAATAACCACAAACATCATGTTTGTCTACACTATTTATTCAACAAACCCAAGCAGATGAATTGCGTAGCTACAGAATATCAAGGCAAACCTCAGAAAAGATGGTGATGTGGAAAACCCTTTTGCAGAGCTCTCACATCTTCTGAAAACTACAAATATGCTATTTTGGAGTAGAGCTGTGTGTACCCTATGCCTTGGTTTTCTATCTCCATTAGCTTGAGAGCAGTGGAAATTACTTTTCCTGAGTTGGAGACTGCATATTTACTTAGAGAGACATGAAGAGCTTTCCCTGCAATCTCTCCGAAGCATTTCTCCAAAGTTTGGCTCAATGAAATCTTGGTTTTAGACAATTATATAGAAGGAAATTTGAAGCTCTCTGCCTGAAGTAGTAGTGGTGGTATCTGCAGAAGGTGTGCAAAACTTATCAATAAAGATTTTAGAAATGTTAAAGTACATCCATCTAAAAGACCTCCTAAAACAGATAAATTCATTACTGTAGATTTTTTTCATAAATCTGGATTATGCATGGTTCTGTAGTGCTCCTACCATGTAAAACAGCATATTGTGGATGACTGATGTCCAGTAGTCAATGTATTTTGTAGAGGGTAAGGCTGAAATCCAACAGGAAAAAGAAATAATTTTGGGTCATTTTCATCCATTAAGCCAGTCTAGTGTTTCTGTGCACAGACAGCACTGAAGGTGTCTTCTTCAGTAATTGTATCAATGTAATGCTGAATCACAGCAACATTAAATTATGCCAAATGGAAGCAAGCAAAGCAGATGAAAACCAGACAATCATCTCTAACAGAGAGGAACAGAAGAAAAGAAAAAAAAAAAACCCAGAGGAAATTTTTAAATTCATTCTGATGAAGTTTGCAAATATTTGAAACAATATACAAGTCATAATACCTATCACTAATTAGCCAATAATTAAATGGAGAGTAATAAAGAAATCAGAAGTGATTTAGGTTTCACTGTAACTCTGCTTGGATTTTAGTGAGCACCATTTAAGGTGAGTCTCTTCACAAATATCAAAGCACTGTAGAGGAAGAAACTGAATTGTCACTGACAGTAGAAATATTCCTATGATTTCAGGGGGGAAGGCCAATAAGAGCAAAAAATTAAAGCAGACAGAAGGATGAATGTAAATGCAGCAATGAAACATAGGTGCAATAAAGTAAGATGATTTTGAATTAGTGATAATTTTGATATTTCCTGTTTAAGATGAAACTGGGAAATATTAGAATTAGTACAAATGTTAGTTGTACAACCTTTTCTAACTATTAGAATAAGACAATAACATCACTACAGAGAATTTTTCAATCTTCTTATTGTTAGGTAAACAAAACAAGTTATATTTTAGCTATTTCCTCCCACAGCAGTTATGGATTCCAGAGAAATTTTTCCCAAGTTACTGAAGTTGACCAAAGTTATTATCTTCTGGAAATCTTTTTTTTTCTACTGCTGAATATAGCTTATTTTTATAATTAGAGGGCATTTAAATTCTACCTTCTTCCTGACCTTCTTCCCAGCTAAGTTCTATTTTTACATACACACATATGGAAATTTATTATTTATAAATTTAATTTTATGAATTATTAAGTACAGAAACTAGAAATATAATTTATACTTGTGTATCTTAGAGTGAGATTTGGTTCATTGCCTTCATATTAATTCAGACATGAACAAGGAAAAAAAGAAATATTTTCTTCTGTCTTAAATGCATAAGTAATTGAATTTTATCTATAAACTCATTATTAAAAAGAAACTCTGGTTTTAAATCTCTCAATTATTTGCACACATCAAATTTGCATTATTGAGCATAAGAATTTTTTCCTTAAATCCTAAATATTAATTTAAATAGGAATAAAAATGTTTCATAATTCACTAATTAAATAAAAGCAAGTAGGAAAGCTCCATTTTAAAGGACTCATATTTTATTCATAATTTAACAAAGTATAGGATAAATTAACAAAGTATAAGATACCTAAAAAATGCAATAAAATAAATACATGAGTACTAAGCTCATGGATATCACAGCATGGACACAACAGCCCCATTAGAACATGGAAGGATAAAGGTAACTGAATCACAGAATGAATGAAATTGGAAATCACTTCACTTAGTTCAACCCCCCTGCTCAGAGCAAGATAACCCAGAGCAAATTGATAGGGGTTGAGACTGTTTGTTTTTTAATACTTCCAAGGATATAGACTCCACAACCTGCATAGGTAAGTTCCAGTGTATGGACACAATCACAAGGAAAAAAAAAAAAAAGTTTGAGTGGAATTGTCTGTGTTTTACTTTGTGTGCACTGAGTCTTGCTCTGTCACTAGACATAATTAAGAAGAGTCTGGCTTCTCCCATCACGTAATTATACATATTGATGAGATTTTCATGAGCCCACTCCAGTCGGAAGTCTCCCAGCTTTATCCTCAGCTCATGCCACCGATGTTCCAACAACTGCTTCATCTCTGCAGCCTTGCACTGGACTTTCTCCACTAAGTGTATTTGTCTCTTGAGCTAGGGAGCCCTGGCCTTGACCCAGAACATCAGACGTGTCTCATCAGGAGTAGAAGGGAATAATCACTTCCCTTGGCCTGCTGGTGAAGCTTTTCCTAACTCAGCCTGGGATACCACTGGCCTTCTTTGCTGTGCTTCTTGGTGGGTAACCACAAGGCCATCAGGCCCTTCTTTACCAAATTGCATTCCAACCAATTTGACCAAATGTTTACTAGTGATTGACATTATTCCCCTCTAGGTGCAGAACTTGGCATTTACCTTTGTTGAATTTTGTGACGTTCCTGTCAGCTCATTTCTCCAATCATCTGGTGTATCAGAGACTTGTCCCAGTTTTACATATTCTGCAAACCTGCTGTAAGTGCATTCTGCCCCATTGTCCAGATTGTCAAAGATGTTAAATAGCAGTGGTGCCAATATCATCCCCTGGGGTACATTATTTGTGGCTGACCTCCAGCTGGACTCATTACCACTGATGCTAACCTTTTGAGCCCAGCAATTCAGCAAATTTCCTGATCATTTTACTGTTCATTTTTCTAGCCCATGGTTCATCAATTTGCCTGTGAGGGAATTATGGGACACAGTGTCAAAAGTCTTGCTAAAGTAGACAATATTCACTACTCTCCCCTCATCTACTGAGCCAGTCTTCTCATTGTGGAAGGCTATAAGGTCAGTCAGACGTAAATAATTTCTGCTTCAGAGATCCACAATGACTATTCCCTATCACCTCCTTGCCCTCCATATATTCAGAAACTGTTTCTAGATCGGTTGTTTCATCAGTTTCATGAGGTGAGATTGACCAGACTGTAATTTCCTCAATACTCTTTCTTGCTCTTCCTGAAAAGAGAACATTTTCTCTCTTCCAGTCATCGGGAACCTCCCTTGATCCCATGAGCTTCCAAAGATGATCAAGGGTGGGCTTGCAATGGTATCAGACAGCTCCCTCAGCACTTGTGAGTGTGCCCATCCCCATCTTCTATGTGTTCAGTTCTTTTAGGTCATGCCTAATTTGCATGGAGGATAAGCTTCCCTTACCCCACACTTTCCTTACCCACTGATTTCAGGATCCTGAAATGGCTGTAACAATGTACACCTATAAAAACTGAGATGAAGAGGGTACTGAATGTCTCTGCCTTCTGCTTCACCAATGATAATTTTAGATTATTGAGATTTAGTTATGAACTGTGCTTTATTGCACGCAGTGCATATAACATCGCACAAAATTTATAAAATAGTATTTTTGCACTTCAGTTCCAAAATCTGGTAAAACAGACTCAAATATAGTTGTTTTGGGAGCTGTTCTATGGAACATCCTGATTTTAAGGGAACATATTGATTTTTATGAAACATGAACACTTAAGTGCTTAAGAATTCCATATGAAGAGATTCTCCCCTCCATATAGTAAAATAAAAACACTGACCTGTTTAATCAGTAAAATGTGGTCAAATATCTTGCTAATTTGTTCAATTTCTCCAATGATATTCATTTTATGCAGTTAGTAAAAATATTGCTGTTATAATAGCAAGGTATGATATTGTGATGTATTCTGTTTGGGATATGTTTTTACTTAGGTCTCAAACATTTTTAAGTGTAATTCTTCCAAGATCATAAGGTTTGAGTATATGAAATCCAGTTTTAGATGTCTGCCAGGTAAACAGCTTTATTTGAATAGTCATTTAGATTCCATTCAGAACCTTTAGAATGAAAGTATACTTATGAAACACAGTTCACCTTTGATATATTAGATTTTTCCATCAGAGTTAACAATTCAATGAAAAATATTGATTAATAATAAAACTGCTAAAAATCGTCTTTCTGGCATATAAATACAATATTTAAATACAATATCTTCCTATTACAAAAAGACTATATGGGGAATATACATTTTACAAACAAAGGAATATAGTATGATCATGCAATTCAATTCTGAGATTAAAAAAAAATCAACAGCAATGTTCTTTGACCTTTTTCTCTCTTCCCTTTTTGACAATGCTAACAAGACAAACATATTATTTCAATTTGGCTAGTTTCTGGGTTATTGCTTAAATGCTAGCCCTTCTTTGGCTTTTGTCTACAGTGAATAAAGTTAACCTACTGCAAAACCAATGGTAATAAGACACATTAAAGGTATTTTAAGTTTCATGTCATTGTTGGAGATCTTTCTGTGAAAAATACTTGAGTTTTTCACACTTGGGTGTGAATTGCTTGTGTTTTTGTGCAGTTTTTCACATATTTTTCTTCTGACAAGGGAATTTGAAGATGCATGAAGAGGAATAGTCTTGGATCAGGGAAAATGAAAATCGGATGGAAACTTTAGGAAGGAGAAATAGAAATGTCTATAATAATAATAATAATATCTAAGTCATTATTTTAAGAAGTCTGAAGAAGTCTGCTCTCTAAAGTTTGAAAAGTAAAAGAGAGAGAATGAAGGAAAAAAGTTCTTATCTTTTTGACTCCCATATGAGAAAATGGACATCAGGAACCAAATTATTTCCCCGTGGAAATTTAATGATTCCTTATAATTATTCTTATATATATATATGTGTGTGTGTGTGTGTGTGTGTATGTACATATTTGACTGAGAAATATGTCATCTACTCCCTAACATAGTTTATAAAATATGTCTAGCATCAATCAAGTGGTTGTGTGTGGGTGTTAATTGTATTTACATGTTGTAATAATAGTGGGAAATTTAGAGAAGTTGTTTTGCCCTTTTGTTATTCTCATATGTTGCTTAAGCTTAGAGGAATATCTTTTCTGTTTGCAAAAGGTTCAGAAATGCATAGATGAGGA
Organism: Acridotheres tristis; assembly: GCA_037013685.1. NCBI lineage: Eukaryota > Metazoa > Chordata > Aves > Passeriformes > Sturnidae > Acridotheres > Acridotheres tristis. The sequence continues at coordinate 78,049,609 of CM072884.1, forward strand.
AATGAAAGTCACAGGAAATCAAGTTTCAACAAACAAGCAAGTTTCCCAGTTACAACGTTGACACCCTGATAAGAGGTGGAAGTTATTTCTTCATGATATTTTCATTGTACCAATGGAATTAATGTTTAAGGACTTTTCAAATATCTGTGAACTGAGATCATTGTCTAGTGGCTAAGAGTATAAACAAAAAGTAGTTCATATCTTTGAATTTGCAACCATTTTGAAAAAAATATTATTTTGCCCTAAGATTTTTTAATATATCGTGATTTCAGCAATAGCACGCTAATAAAAAATGAGGCACAAAAAGCCATGAAAATGCAATTTTTCCTTGTAAAAGTAATGTAGGGAATATACTACAAAGCTTGCTATCCTTTACTGTACAATATTACTTTGTATTTATTGCATTTTGCTTGCTATATCTAATATGTTAAATAAAATTATCTAATAAAATCATAATTTACATATTAGCATATTTAAAATAACTAATAAATGTTCAAAACCTTTAATGATATCTAATGATATCTGTTATTTTTATTCAATCAATTCTGGCATTGGTAAAATTTTCACTATAACTGAATTAGTCTGCAAATAAGGGCCGCAGACTAGATAATTTGAAATCACACATTCATTGTCAGTTTTCTTAATAGTTCTAAAATGTAAATAAGCCTTCTGGCAGTGTAATATTTGCTCCTTTCTTGTTAGATTTGCTCATGTACTGGACATCTAAGGAAGCTACAATTTCTCTGAAGCACAAACTTTTTATGTGAAGAAAATGTTTCTTTCAAATTTTTTCTTAGTTACCATGGAGCTGAATGCTGGAGAGGCCATCATTTGTCTTTAAATTTTCTTTAAAAGTCCATTCTGCAAAGACAAATGGGACATAAATTAGAATTCAGGTGAGGTACGTTTAATGCACTTATAACTTTCACAGTTATATTTAATTAGCAATGGACACTACAGCAGTGCATAACTTCAATTGCCAGGTGTCTGAGCACTAAGACCAGGTAAAATCCCAATACAGACATTATGTTATTTTAGAAGGTACATAAATAACCAATTCCTTTTAATTTTAATTTTAATTTTAATTTTAATTTAGCACATTTCAGAGTTTTATCCAATCTGTTTTTAAATTACTTATGTCTATGTCCTGCTTGAGGTTGATTCCCAAATCTGAAGCTATCTCTGATATTCAGGACACTGCAGCCCAGCTTTCTAATAACTTTGTTTCCATTTAATGGCTGTGCATTTCAGGGACTGCTTTATCGATTTAGTCCTATCTGTACAGGTGACAACATTCTTGTTATCAAAGTTGCTGCACCCCAGATGAGCAAGACAGCAACTTTGAAACTTTGTCTTTTCAGGGAGTTCTTAATTTTTAATTTTTTTAATTTTTTTAATTTTTTTTTTCAGTACAGCAACTTTCTGTGCTGTGTGTGCATGAGCATGGGATTCCTCTTGGTTTCTCCTTTCCCTAGTTTAAATCTCAGATTTTCTTCTATTTTTTTTGTAACAGAAAGTTACAGGATATTGTTTCATTTATTTACACGAGATGCATGGAGTCATCTTCATTCCAAACTAAAATATTATATTAATTGTCAAAGTTTTTTCTAAGTTGATTGCATAATCCATCCTTTTCTCATGTGTTATTAGCTATATTAATATATATCAAAGAGTTATATCAGTGTTTATTCTTTTTTTTCCACAGACCACACCTGTTTGAATAACAAAATATTTTGGTTGTTTGACTGGATTCCAAATAGCTGTTCAGTTTGACAGCATCCATTATCTTTATAAGCACAAAGTTTTCATTCACCCAGTATGGATGAGGAAGGTTAGTTCTTCATCCTTTTACTGTTTGTGTCTGAATAAGATTACTGCCTGGTGTTTATTTGTTTTCTTTTATGGATCATTATTCCATGTTTTTTCCCAGCTCAGTGCAGAAGAAAATCTAAACAATATGGCTTACATTAGGAGTTGTAACTTGCAGCAACAAAACATATTGACAAAAAAATACATAGAACTTCTCCTTTCACAGGGTTTCCAAACAGAAACACATTTCAAATTTCTCAGCAGTCTCCTGGAACATTTTTAGTCATAACTTTTCTAGAAAATCTGACTTTTCTAGAAACTTACTTCTAGAAGAATTATTTGTCAAGATGAGAGACGTTTTGAATTACTCAGGACTAACTCAGCTCTAAGGATATAATGAGTTATGTAGTGAACAGGAAAAATGAATTCTTAATCATGAAGAGCAGTGTGGGAGCTAATATGATGGTATTTGTGGTATTTGTGGGAGACAGATCTAAGGAGGAGGAATTCTAATTGCCAGATGGTAAGGTATTAGCATATTCCATCGTCCTTTTATGTCATCATGTGGCTTGACACTGCTCCTAATTCTACTTCCTACAGTTTACTTCATTAGAATCCAATCCCATTTTAAGTGTTTAGTATTACGGCTGGGACATTGTCTAAGGGTATGCCAGTAGTAACAGTGTTGCTAGTTCTTTCTTAAAAACAATCTTTTCTGGAGAATATGGATAAATTGAGGTATTTGAACAAACATAAAAAAATGTCAAAGTGAATTTCTTATATATTGAAATTTATATACAGATTAGATATTGTCTATGGTGTTTTTTGTTCAGTTTTGGTTTTGTTTTTGCTTTTTTCTTAAGTTATATACTCCACATATCTATTTATTACAGATTTTCTTGTTTTTCAAATTGGTGAGGATCCAAGAATTTTTCTTTAATTCTGCTCTCAAGTCTGCAGAGTCTATGCATATGTGGGAACATATATAGTTATATATATATATATTCTGTACCACAGACAAATTGCTAGTTTTCTTAATGAACACATTGCATTTTCAAAGAGTAATTATGTATTTGTCACTATCTCCTTCCATTGTCAGTGCCTATTAAGTGTTCCCTATAGGCCCATCAAACACGGGCTCTCTGTGAAATGAAGCATTGCAGTCAGGCAGTTTGAAAACAAGTATTACCACCCCAGCAGATGGAACATCAGTAATTTAGTACTAATCAGCTCAACTGGTTTTACATAGTTTCTGCCTTTAATGTTCTGTGCCTTCATTTTATGTTATTTACATCTGACTTGAGTGCAGCTTCAAAGGCTGGCAGCCATCAGTAGCCGACTGGAAATATCTCACTGCGATTAGATCCACCTTGTAAAGCAATCCCACGACTGGGTGGCCAGGAGGATGCAGATTCTGCTACACACCTGCAAAATTACTTTCCTTATGCTACACTGAACTGTGATTAGGTAGATAAAGGGCAGATTGCCATTGCAGGCCACCAAGCAACCATGCTGTTATCCTGTCAACTTGCAGCGATGGGAAGACAGATGAAGACAAATGGTATATTGCTGAGCCACCTTTGCCCAGGCAGAGGTGAATGAAATGTCAAAATTAGGGTCTCTTCTGGACTACACCAGCTGCTATCTTTTCCTCACAGCATCAGTTACTACTGCTGTTTGAATTATGATTAATATCACCATCCTCTTGTCAAAGCTGTTAGAATTTGTCTTTCATAAAGGGTTGTGCAGTGCTTCAGGGAAGTAAAGATTTTGTATGAGTTTCTTCAATGATTTTTTTTTGCCTCAGTTTTGCAAAGTATATTGTACCAACTGAATTGTTTGCCTTTAACAGACAGGTATATCTATTACACTACACTCACCTGTGCATACGGCTGGCATCGTATTAGCTGAGAAAATATTGTCTTCTTGAAAAAACAGCACTAAATTATTCATTCATACTTGCAAACTGAAAACTTGTGGATTGAATATGTGTATATGTGTGTATCCAACACAAAATACAAGTAACCCTATACATAAATCTTTTTTCAGAAGCTTTTATTTTTAAATTTCATGTGGGAAATTAAAAATAGAACCTGAAGAAATTTCAGATTTTAGGTTTCGTATAGATATAGTCACAATGCCATTACATGCAGAAATATTCTTCTCAGTTGTATTTTTCTATTTTTGTCGTATTAATAAGTCTATATGCCTTGGAAAATTTAGGAGAATTCAAATTGTATATAGACATATGGAAGATAAGATCAACACTTTTTAAAATGTGGAAAAGACCAGATATACCTAATTTAGGCACTTGGATCTATGCTTTTAAACTACAGGTAAATTGCTAAGTCCCAGTACAGTAAATGAAAGGAAAAAGTAATGTTTGAAGGTCTACAGGGAGAATTTCTAAGCCTTAACTTAGATACCTTCAAAGGTTGAATGTGGTCTTTGTGATGCTTTGATTTTGTGTGTGTATGTGTCTGTGCTTTAACTCTAGTAGAGGTAAGGTCCATTTACTTCCATTAGTACTGACTGTGGTCAAGCAGTTCTCTTGATAAAAGTGAAACTTAACTGTAGACCACTCATTAGTATGAGAAAGGATATCAACAGGGGGCCATTTGTGCTGGAGTTTCCCTTCATGACAGTGGGACTGCGTTTTGGTATTTAGTGTGTGATTTTAACTTTCACATATTTTCAGAAAAAAAGCCCTAAGAATGTTAAGTTAAATGCTATGGTCTTAACAATCATAGCATCCTTTGATTGCTACCAGGCCATTAGGATTTGAAAAATAAGACTCCAGTTCTTTTCGACATGACCAGAAAAAAATCTCTAGAATGAAAGATATAAGAAAAAATACTAATAAATACTTATATAAGTATTTTGTAAAAGAATTCCAGGAAAAGGAAAGAATAATGCTTGCTTATGGACAAATAACAAACTTTTCTTCCCAGAACGTGAAAAGCAAGGGTTGAAGGCAAACCAAATACTAAAATGTGTTGAATGTCATACTTAAAATCCATTTGTCTGATATCCCCTCACTTGTGCCAGAGACAAGACTGCATTATTGTGAAAGAAACAAAAAAACAACCAAAAAAAAAAATCACATAAACTTCCCCTGACCTTTAGGGAGCAATCTGAATTTTTACTTTTTCAGGAAGCAGTTTGTATTCTGAGAAACTGAGAAATTAAACAAATGTCTATTCAATGGAATGTAAATTTATCAATATGGCACTTGTGCCTCATGGAGGGGCAATACGATTTTGGAAAGTAAATTGCCTGCTGTTTAGATGCCTTCTGAACTGGGAAGAAATGTTTTCCACAAGGCTGTTTTTAACAGGTGGGGTGCATGTTACAGCCATGTGTCAGATGAAAATCAGAAGTTAATCAAATCAGTTTTCAAGTATGAATAAGAGTGGTAAGGCTCCAGTAATAAAAATAGAGTATAGGACAAACCTTTGAAAAGTGACCTTCTCCTTTATTGTATCAATTCCTTAGTGGGTAGAAGTTATTTCATTTTTTTTTCATTTTTTTTTTTTTCTTTCTTGGTAGAATTGCTCTTATTACATTAGCTACAAAATCAGATGTTCTAATAAAGCCAGGTACAAAGTCTGTATCAGACACTAATCCTGGATACTACCATAAACTTCATTATATTCTATTGTTTTACTTCCCTTGCAAAGGCAAAAAACTGTTTCAGATCATTAGATAACTGCAATAATTTAGAATTAAATAGAAAGATAAACAGTCATGGAAAATCTTTTCAAATAGCTGCTCAATCAAAGAGCTTGTACTTGTTAAAGACAAGAGACACAACAGAAAATGTGCCAGATATGCCTGGTTTTTTACATTTTTGTGCTTTAAAAAGTTTTTATCTGCGAATATTTTTATATTAGTGGCTCTAAAACAGAAAAAAAAAACACTTGCTGTTCACACAAGATGTGACCCTGGGAAATTTTTTATCTTGTTATTTTGGTATGCATGAGCTGTTAGGAATTTTAGTGGGAGTACTGAAGAATAGCAATGGTACTTTCTCAGTCAAGCAATGTGTATGTTGTGTCTATACTGTATCCTTCAGGGTCTTTTGAGGTGGGTAATTGTCTAGGCAAGCCCTGTAAGGAAAATATTTCTGAATTGTAGCAGGTTGATCACAAGAAGAATGTAATTTATTTTCTATATCACAAAGGCACAAAAGAACCCTTATTGCTAACTTTAGCTTAATAATAAATGATTGCACACAGCGTAAGAGCTCCCTATCCTGTTATCTAACTTTCTCCTGTCTCTCCTGGCATTTTCTGCACCTGTATTTTTGCTTACATGTGAACAGAAAATGGAAAAATTAAAAGCAATCCACTAGTTTATTAGGGAGAAAATGTAATTAGAAATATAGAAAATAGAACAACAATTGCACTCAAGAAAAAAATACTATTATTATTAAATATTTTATAATTACTTCCACTATTTTATTACTGAATGTATTTTATCTGCCTTAAAATCATCTAGAGTGTTCAGCAGGTATCAGAGACAAATCCCCATGGAAAAAAGATGCTTTGCAGATGTTTCAAAAATAGTTAATAACGTGACAACGAGAAGAAAATTTGAAATGCAAAGACTGTGAAGCCAAGAGTTAGATACAGAAATTTTAATAACACAGTATGTAGAAAGTAGGGAAAAGGTGTGAAGGTACATAACAACAAAAGAAAACCTCTGCTTGATACTTGACGCATCATTCACTTTTCCTTCAAGGAAAGAGAAGTGAAATGAAAATGTAGCTATGAGAGAATTTTGTTTTCAATTTTTCTTATTTAATTACATGAAGATACCGATTTTTTTAAATTTAAGGTATCTCAGTTACGCTGACTCAGAGTTTTTAAGACCACTCAATGATAATTTAATTGATTTTTTTTGAAGCAAAGGATAAAACTATCAAATCTGAAAGAAGCTGAGTTAGTTAAAGGGCAAATAACTAAAAAATAATTTGCTCATTTCTATAGGATGTTGTAGGATCTATAAAAATCTTCAAAAATTACTTAAGTTTGATTATAATCCAAGTATTTTTCATTTTTGAAGTGAGACCATGAAGTGGTTGCATGGCACAGTTGCACTTGCTTAAAACAATGTATATTTGTTCTAGACTATTGATATAAACCCGAGTTTAAATCAAATATATTTTTATATAATGGCATAACTCTTAAATACTTGAGCCCAGAATATAAATTCTTTTAAGATCAACATTGATCCTCTATTAGTACTAAAACATTCTGTGTCTGACAGTCTTGTAACTGACTGCATATAGTGACCACCATGGTCAGCTTCAATGTCAATGTCTCCTGGTAGTTAGGGTGAGTTAAGAAAACCTACAAAAAGTAATTAGAAAATGTCAAGGGTAAGTGTCCCTGACACACACACACTCTGATTCTCCTGCTGTGAAAGATATTGTTGTGCAATCCAATGAGTGGCCTCATTAATGCTACTAATTATCTCCTGCTGCTTTGAAATGTGCATTAATTTTTAAAAATATCTGTTTAGCTAGGAATGTGTCAAAAGTCACCAGTAGCATGACAAGACCTCTAAGTGCGTAAAGAAGCTGATGGCAACATGGAGTTACATTCAGACACCATTATGTTCTTCCATTTCCATTTAAATCCAAGTAAAATTTCAATTAAAAACCAGCAGCAGGGTGTTTATACTGTTATTTATTCAGGTGTGCCAAAGACATGTAATCTAAGTAAAGCAAAATATTCAATTATTTTAGATCTGTATATTAGTAAGATGTTGATGGTTCAGATGAAGAAAAGGCAAACAAATATAGGAAAAGAAAATAAAAAGGAAAAAAGAAAAGAAAAGAAAAGAAAAGAAAAGAAAAGAAAAGAAAAGAAAAGAAAAGAAAAGAAAAGAAAAGAAAAGAAAAGAAAAGAAAAGAAAAGAAAAGAAAAGAAAAGAAAAGAAAAGAAAAGAAAAGAAAAGAAAAGAAAAGAAAAGAAAAGAAAAGAAAAAAGAAAAGAGAAAGAAAAGAGAAAGAAAAGAGAAAAAGAGAAAAAGAAAAGGTGCAGATATTATGAATCTGATTGTTTAGCACTGATCTCAATTAAACTAAAAAATATTTTAAAAAGATATGTGCTCAAGGATCTATACTTATTTTTTGTTCCCAGAAAAATCAATAAAAACAAGAAGAAGAAATTTTCAGTGATCTTCAAATGTTCAATGACTGTTGATGGTTTTGATACTTTTACTTATTGTATAGGTTACTTTTAGAATGAGATTTTATATATATATATGTAAAAAGTAGATTTATTGTTATTTGGAATTATCAAAGATATATGGAGAGTACATTCACCAGAGTAATATATTTAGATACAGCAAATATATGGAGATCAAGAGCACAAATGCAACAAAACAAAGTAAAAAATATTTTTGCTTTCATTTGAATGCACAGAGACTCCTTGTGAAAGGAACCAGCGTGGTTTGGCAGAGAAGACACGGCTTGCAGGATGCTCTGCAGAAGGTGGTGGGTTTTGACTTTTTTTCATGGCAGAGAAATGCACTGGATCTGCTCACAGAAGTATTTGTTTGGGGAGTTTTAATTTATGTGTGTGTGGGGCACGGTGTTTCCCAGATTTTCTAAAGATGGAGGGGTTTTTTTGCCTATATCTTAGGCTGTGGAGTTGAGGAAAGGTACCAGTTGAAATCTGTCAGATCATATAATGTTTTCTAGTACAGTACAGTGACTGTCTAACAGAGTATATGCAAGTGTAGCTTTGAGAAATGAGTCCTTGCCCAAAATCAGTGAAGTCTATGTTTGAGATATAAATTATCTACATATAAGAATATGTAGATAGTCAGGAGATAAACTGCATTTTCTCTTACCAATCAGTATTTTTCTAGTTGCCATATTTCAATTTGTGTCCAAAATTTGAAATAGAAACTTTGTTTTTTCATGTTCTGAGTATTTTCTGTTGTGGAGGCAAAGAAAGACATGTTTCATAAAGCTTTGTCTGTGGGTAACAAGAATGAGCACTAAACTTTCTCCCTTCCTGGTGAATGTCCCTCTCCAGGTGAACTCCAAAGGGGATTGTTATGTCAACAAAGCTCTACCATGAAGATCAAGGCCTTTAGCAGAAGATCAAAGTTTTACATTCACTCACCTTCTGTTCAGTATATAGACCAACATGTATATATTTATCCAAGGCATTATATGAGTTTCAAGCTTTCTGCCATATCTACTCTTCATGATGCACTGGAGAGCTTGAAAGAAGACTGAAAATGATGTAACTTTTACAAAATATTCTCGCAGCCTCAAACAGTTTACTATTACATAACATCATGCACCAGAGAAAAATGTAAGAAAAAATTCTTCTGGTACCAAAAAGAGAGAGAAGGGGTTGACAAGAATTAGCAATCATGTCTGAAGTAGCCTTGATGTTCACTTATTTTGATAGTGAATACAGTGTATTCTATATATGAAAGAGAAAGTCTAAATCACCCAAAGAACTTGAGTGGTGTTCATATTTATAGTAGCATCTCTTTTTCTGTATTAAATATGGTAGCTGTAATGGTTATTAGACATTGATATCCCCACATCATGACCTATCATGGATGTTTTCTCATGATTAAAATTAAGAACATCTATTTCCTAATTTCTTATATTGATATTGTAATTACTGGGGTTTTTTTAAAAAATAGGAAATGGAAAATACCATCACATTCTGTAACAGTTTGAAAGGATCAAAATCAAATTATCCTCTCTTTACTCTGTGTAGTGCACTGTAATGCTTTATAAATCAATGGAATTTTAATATAGATGTGTATTTTAAACATGATGCAAATTCATTTTTAAGTTTCTTTAGGCTATATTAGAATGTAAGATACAGTAGAATTGAGGTTTTCTCAGATGTGGGCCTACTTCAAAGAGCAATATCTGCACTGCAGTTTTAAACAAAAATTAAATCTGAAAATTGTCTGAAACATTCAGAGACATTCTGGCAAGAGACACAGAATTTGAAAAAATACCTGACTCTCTGCCAAAGCCCAAAGAGAGATGAGTGAGTCTATTCTGAATGGCAAATTGACATGAAAAATTGATCCAACTGCTTAGGACAAGATACTTACTACCTTTGCCCATCTTTGGTGCATTTTGTTTTGATATCACCTATATGAAGCATGCATGACCGGAGAAAAGTAATGCCACTTTCCAAATTGTTATTCCCAATTACTAAATTAGAATGTGATATATCTCCAACTCACCATTATGATGATGAAATATATGTAGATTTGTAGTATTCTTTGGTGTCTTTTAGTGAGGTGTCTTATAGACTAATAAGGTATTGCCTTTGGCCAAAATTATAATAAAATAGTTTGACAAAATAATTTCTTTAAACTCCAAGCTGTTAATGAGACTAGTGAAATTAACTATGAACTGTGTTCAGTGAACTTTCTACCACTACACCTGACAGTTTACTCACATATCAAATACTCAACTTCTACAAAGTACTGATGAATGGTCTTTTAAAATTGTGACATTCTTTTTCCTTTCTTTTTTTTTTTTTTTCCCTCAGTCTTTTGGAATGGAAGATTCAAAAGTACTTATCCAACATAACTTCTTTCCTAATTAACATACGAAGAAGTGTACTTAAGATAGAGATTTAAGTACTATGAGGCACTGTGTTTTACAGTTCCACTGACAAAAGCTTCACCTGTTGAGGGGGTCTTGTTATTTAAGTCATAGTTCTACTGGATTGAAAATAAAATAAGTAGCTAAGGGTTTCTGATGTGATCCCTTATTAACAGTTTACATTTGTAGTATTCTTCATGATCTTCATATTTAAAACTATTTGTAATCTTTCTCTCTTTTGTCCTAGCCTTTTCTTCCAAATTCCTGCCAGTTTTCTTTATCCTGTAATAAGTGGTTGGTCAGAACTAAAATTTTCTGAATTTAAATTGAAATATGATCCTAAGTCAGTATTTTCACATTCATCTTGAAATAAGTAGTCAAGTCAGTTATTCTGGTATTAAGGACCCACAAGCAGGTGACATTAATCTCAAAGTTTCCTTTACTATGTAACTACAGAAAATGCCAACTAATGATACTAGACAGAAAATGCTAGCTAAGAATACTAGACAGGAAATGCCAACTCAGGATAGCTCAGGATAGCAGACAGATGGTTATTGTTGATTTTTGCCATCATTAATGCTGGATTTTTATTTATTTGTGTTCTAAATCTCGAATTTATACCTCTAGTAATCCTATGTAACTTTGATTTCTCAAAGTTTTAAGTTTAATTTTTCAGCTTTCATCCCCTCTGGCTATTATATAGTGTTAGATTTACATAAAGAGAGAGCCTTTCAAGTTCTTTGTTGTTTCTCACTATCACAGTTATATTGTCCAGAACTAACTGCTAACAACTGAGACCTCTGCCCTAATGAGAAAGTTTGATGCTAGTATATGTCAGATAACCAGACAGAGACATGTTGATGATGTTGTTGAATTCTACATAAACTGTTTTCTTATCTGGTTTTTCACTGTTGTGCTACTTAAAATATTTTTATGTGCAATTTAAATATACTCTGTGTTCTCATATATGGCAATATGTTTAATTCAAATGATCTTGGTATAGATTTTGAATGTATGAAAATGTATCTATGCAACAATCTCTGCATGGAATTGAGTCAGGCATTTGAATTCTCTTTCTAATTTAAGCTGTTTGACTCAGTCAGGTTTCTAGACCTGATTTTTTTTTATTGTATTTATGATCTATCTTAACCAGCCTACTCAGGATTTTCCTCTGAGAACTTATCTGCAAAACAAAGCCAAATTCTCCTTCAGCACCGATGTTATGATTCATTTGTTTGTTAAGATAAGGTAAATGCGAAGTAAACAATACAAAGAATATTTAGAAGAGGTAGAAACCTATTGATAGCCACTGAAGAAGCTCTAAACACTCAGGAAAACCTGAGTTAATAATACTTTCTACTCCACTGCTCATTATGTCCATTCTTACTTGTGACTTTCATAAATTGTCCAAAAACACTGTTTTTGTCTGAAGATACATGTATTCTATTACAACAATTTTCTCTTTTCTCTCACTATTTTGAATAAGAGTAAGGGGAAAAATATCATCCTGAAGCAAAATCAGCAGAAATATAATTTCTATACCCCTTTTGAGCACTTTGTGACTGTATCAGTTTTCTAGTCATCATGTCAGCCTGTCTCTGAGTTCTTTAAATATTTCTGTGTAAATTATCTCTTGAAAGCACAATGTTAAGACAATTCTAAAAGGTTTGAGCTGTTGCTATAAAATAGAGAATGCAGCTTTGGAGCACATAGCAGCTTTTTCAGTTGTGTTTAACCATTCAAGGTGTGGCTGAGTAGAGTAAAATTACTATGTGTTCCACAATGGTTTCTAGTAGTGATTGAGGAGAGGTCTTTCCTAGGAGGTGTATGCTGAAGAAATGTTTCAAATAGAGATTATGTGGCTGGAAGAGTGACAAGTAGCCTAGTTATTGGATAACATCATTAATCAAAATGCATCTGTCACCAATTTTCTAGGTGAAATTTCTAGGCAGATCCAAAGCTGGCACTAATCACAGATTATTAATTGTTTTTAAAGCATTAAAAAACACTGAGAGGAATTCAGGAACCCAAATATGAGGATGGCAGGAGAATTAAATAAATTATTTTATATCTGTCTTCTCAGTCAACCTGTCCTATAAGTCTCAAGGACAGAAAGATATCAAATGGTATAATAAAATTCAATTGCAATTGACATTGAAGATGCAATGAAAAATTAAGTTAGAGAACTTTAAATGTACTCTGTACTTTAGAACATCATGTGGTGCCTGTAGATTAATAATGAATATTTTGCGTGTTCACATCATTAAGTTTCTCTAAAAATCAAATTCTCATGACTGAGTAGTGACTAGAATTTGCTGTTGTATGTGCAGAGAAAAGAGCAAAGGACTCTTGATGGATGTGCATTTTTACAAGGAATGTACACTGATATCTTGCAAGAACCTTCAAAGTACAGTGCAATTCCTACATGAAACAGTTTTTCGGGAGGATCTTTCAATAATTATTTCATGATAATAGATTCCTTTATGGGTAAAGACAAAAGATTGTAGGACGCTTGAAAGAATGCCAGGGGAACAGAATTTAAAAAATGGAAAACAGAGAGTAAGAGAATCTGGTAGTCAAAACTTTCAGGGGTTAGTTTAATTACATACACATATCTCAGAGTGGTGACATTTTCTGTTCATAATTAGTGATGGTTTTACAGTGATTGTGCAACAAATATCTAGAGTGCATTCATTATCTTTGTAGAACTATGTAAAGTCATGAAAAAACGGGACAATAATAAAAAATTTCCATGAGAATCCAAAGGATTTCTGTGTGACATAATATTTGACTGATAACTTTGATCAAGGCCTTTCTAAATGTAGCAGGCAGTCTCTTTTCAACAATCTTTTATCTACCTGACAATGAGACAGCTGAAGCATTTCTGATAACTAATAACGAAAGCTTCTGGAAATGTGTTATTATACTAAAAAAACAGGTCAGTGCAAAGATTAGGAGTACAAAATTGCTAAACATTTCAGTCCATGATTGTTAGTGGTAGACAATATGGTTATGCTGTGCCTATTAGAAAAAAAAATCTAAATTATTTGAAGGAAAGTTGTTCAAATATTAGGAGTATTAAATATTAAGTAGTGCTTACATTATTTTGGAAAAAAAAAGCATGAGGTTATAAAAACACCATGTTTTAAAAAGATGCTGGCTAGGTGTTAGGGAATTTGAAGTTGTTGAGTGCTCAGCAAATTGAAAAATTACATGTCTTAGGAGCTTCTCTTAGGAGCATAGGTAGTTTGGATAAAATTGAAAATTTAAACCAAATTTTCTTTGGTTAATTCTGTAAGAAAGTGCATTATTTTACCTGGTACTTATTATGATAGTGAAACTTAAGCTTTATATCTAGCTGCAAACAAAATTGTCATGAAGATTTTAGGAAGTTTAGTAAATCATAAGTTAAGCCATATTTTTCTGCTGTTTCAGGTCTGTTTCAGTGAAGTCCATACATTTCTTAGTAAGGTACTGGGCTTCTGAATTTTTGGGTGAAAAAATGAGAATATAATTCACTTATAGGGGAGCCTCTTTTTGAGTCCTAGCATAGAAACCATGCTTGAATCTGAAGCTATGATTCATATTTTTTTTCTGTTGATCACTTGGAACCACTAAATATTGCTTGTAAAGCTAATGCATTAATTAAAAAGCTCTCTTAATTTATTAATCATCATGGAAATTGACAGTCTAAACTCCTTCAAGGAAATACTGAATGAAAATATAAAATAATACTGGAATATAGAGTTTGTAGACTACTAGTGCACCAGGATCTCTACAAATGCAGATTTCAATCACTTGGGTAATTAAACATCAGACACCAACCTCTCTCATAAGGAGCTTATTTTTCAAGTACTGTAAACAAATACTTGAGCAAGTAGCTATTCCCAATTTCTAATTATTCAGGCCTTTTGGCAGAGGTGGTTCAGACAACATGGCTATTTAGATGTCATTTCTCCTTAGTGTGTTTTGCAGCTCAGGGGCTCTTTTGCTGTGGTCAGCATGTTGGCTTGCATGCAATCTTGATAAACTGAACCTTGAAGTCAGCTAGACTCAAATGATGTCAGGGCATCATATTCATTAGTTAGATCTTATAACCATGGTTTACAGCCATGATCCATAATTAAAGGCCTGCTCACAAAAACTACATGTTGCTACAAATCAGCAGGTATGCTACTCATTAGTTAAAAATGTAAGGTCCAGTTAGTTAACACTAATGTTAACAATAATGCATTGAAATTTGGTTTATCTAAATGTTAGTAGGATCCAATGCTTGAAACAGGTTAATCCTTTTGGTTTAATTAGATTGGTCAGATATTCAGGAAACTTCCAGACAAAAGTAATGACACTAATATCTCACTGTTTAGTCCAACAATATTTAAGCACAGTTCTTTCAAATATATATGGCAACATTTGCCATTTCTGTTTCTAACAGAGTTGCTTGATATGCATAATAAGATGGAATCTAAATTTGGCCTACATTCTGAATTGCTTTATTGAATTTAGTGCTGAGCAATGTCTCAGTTCTAAGGTCATCAGGCTAGATCTGAGTAGGTATGTGTAAAAAAAGTCCTATAGGTGTCTGAGAGGATCTTTTTTTTTTAATACTGTGATATGCAACTAAGAAAAATAAACAGAAGGGCAAACATTATACCTGAAAAAATGGAAAAGCAAAAAGACTGAGCATTTGTTAAGTAAAAGGTATGTACAAGAACGTTAAGATTAACTCATCACCTAAAGTATCAAAGTCCAACTTAAAACTTTCAGTTTCTTCCAGA
This sequence comes from Acridotheres tristis, assembly GCA_037013685.1. NCBI lineage: Eukaryota > Metazoa > Chordata > Aves > Passeriformes > Sturnidae > Acridotheres > Acridotheres tristis. The sequence continues at coordinate 78,064,804 of CM072884.1, forward strand.
TAGTAGACCTAGGTAGGAATTGTTGTCTTTTCTCTGTAGACACTTTTTTGCTTCTTTCTTTGAAAGTAGAATTTCCTATTGATGTCTTAACCACCACTAACTTTTCCTCCACAGAGCCTCCATCTTTGCTGTTTGATGAGTTTACTTTCTTCTGTGTCTGGAATCATGGTGAAATTAGATATTTCATTTAGTCTGTTGTTTTGGGTTTTTGTTTGTTTTTGGTTGGTTGGTTGGTTGGTTGGTTGTTTTGTTTTGTTGGTTTTTTGTTTTGTTTTGTTTTTTTCCGCAGAAGTCCTTCAAAATTACTTCTGGCTTATTTCTAAACAGTTGGAAATTATGGAAGTGATTATAAGTTTCAGTTTCAATTTAATGTGAAAAGTGTTATTTTCATTTTGACATAGATATGTCCAATCACTAGCATGCTCTATTTACTTCCAATATGATATGTGACTGTGTGTGGTTTTGTGTCAGTATCTATTTAGTCATTTATGAATAATTAGGTTGATTAACTTGTTTCATAAATAATTTTAAGTTGAACAAATAGTCACCTGATTATTTTAAAATTAACTTTTGACAAAAGTTCAAAATCTTTCTCTGTAGAAGTAAAATTTTACCTTAAAAAAGGGGTCTAAAATTAATCAGACATAAAAATTGGAGTGTCCTTTTCCCATCACTCTTCTGTACAGTTAGGTTCTGGCACCAAAATACAAATACTAGACAAAATTAAAAATCAGGAAATTTATGTACTAGGGAGCTGTTGCATAGTCTGTGTGTTTGACAGAGGTAATATATTTTAAAGCACTGTATCTCTCGACCCACTACACAAATTCTTCATCATGTGAACAGTTGACTCAAGACGTCTGTTGGTTTTGTTGTTTTTTTGTTTTGTTTTGTTTTTTTCCTCCAACAGATCAAATCATTATTCTTTGATTATTACTTTGTATGGCAAGCTTCTCCTCATTAGATTAAATGTAATGTAATGTAATGTTAGTGGGTTTTGTCTTCTTTGTCTGATGTGTGAATGCATGTATTTGTTTTTCATTGTGCACTTTTTCTGTCATATTTACAGAGCTTATATTTCCACTTGATCTGACCCCAGCTCAGAACAAGTGATATTGATGGTTGTCAGTTCATGTTGGTCTCACAGTGCAAACATCTTGAGACAAAATAAATTGCTACATAGAGTAGGATTTGTGTTTGGGTTTTTTTACTAAGAAAATAATGGAAGTACCAGAATATGCATTTCTTATTAGAAATAAATAAAATAGAATGATGAAGAGGTTAAATATTTTTGTGTTCAGAGCAGACCTGCAAGGGATAGAGCTGGATTGACTCTGATGCATGTGACTTTTACACAAGAACTTAGTGCATGCTCTGCTACCACCAACTCGTTGTGGAGGTAAGATATCCCACATCCCTGTCCTTCCTTACCTGGGGTCTCAAAGCTACAGCTCCCAGGAGATCATCAGTGCACCATGACAAATGAAGGTAGAGGTAAAAGTAAATTTTAACTGGAATTGCAAAAAAACTGGACAATGCTATTTTCCCTCTAAAAAAACATAGGTTTGCATTCAAATCATGGTTATTGCTTTTCTGGTAGCTGGCATCCAGCTAGCACCCTGATCAGAGCCAAAATATGCCTTTCATTCACCAGAGGACATACTGATTTCCAAACTCCCAGGCACCTAACACACATTTGTGGAAGCCATCTGGACAAAGTGACTGAAAGTTAGCTTTTGCAGAACTTAAATTGTAGCTGCCAGGTTCCTAATTTTTTTCTTTTTTTTTTAAATCTAACTCATTAATTGATAGGAAGAAGTATTTTAATCATATTATTAAAAAAGAAGATAAGTAGTGTTCTGAAGTATAGTTCTATAAGTCATTGTCTCTGGGGAGCAATTTAAATTTTAACTGCAGGAAAGTGTAAAGATCCTCTTACTGACTTTCTAGTGTCTGGACTTCTGTGTGATCAAATAAAAGTAGCAGCAGGCTGTTCCAGGTAGCAATAAAATTTAAATGCTCAAAATTTAGGAAATAAGTTCAAGGACTAAAGACTAGTAAGTACTATAAAGTGAAGAAGTTAACTGTTTTAGAGGTAGTATTGCAGTAAGAAAAGTAACTTATAAAACTTCTAATGAAGAAAGTCAGCAATGGTTTAAAGATATGATGGGACTTTGCAAATGCTACTGCCTTGAAACATGTAAAGAAAGAAGAAAAGTAGTGGCTTTAGTGTCTTCTCCAGTGTTGTCAGTTGTCTCTATTTTAAATATGAGTCTTTTGTAATGGGTTTGAAAGCTTTTTGAGTTCAGTTCCATCTAAGACTGCCCACAAAGTCCAAGGGCTGAAGAAGGCAGAACACATAATCATAACCAGAAGGTCGATGTCTCAACATTTAGTATCACAGTAGAAAGAGTAATTGTTAGAGCTTCAAAAATGGTAGTACGTTGAAAAAATTCTAGATGTTGGTCTTATGCTTTTATAAGAAATTTTGTGCTTACATGGATCTTAAAGAAAATATAATTCATTTTGTGACACACATATTTCCTCTGAAACCTGCGTCTCAGCCACGAATATGTATGCTTAATTACAAGTTCAAAGAAAGTTTCACATACCCAAAATGGTATTTAACTACTCAGCAACATGGGTGCAGCATCTCAATTCTGTGTGATGCAGACTTGAAAAAGATGTTAAAAGCTTTAATAGCAGGGAAAAAAAACCTCAGCAAAACAAAAACACTCTTGATTGTTATATTTATGCAATCAGGATAATTTATATATTCTCTATATTTTTAACAGATATATTGGTCCTTACTTTAAGAAATTGAATTAAACTTAAATAGAGTATCAATACCTTTATTGATTTTATTTTCTAAACCAATAAAATAAACAGAAGGTAGCGTATGGGTGAGAAGGGAGTGTAAGGTCAGGGAAGGAGGAGAGGGGTTTGTAGGTCAATCAACAGGAAAATCCCAGACTCTTCCATTTTCAAGTTATGCTAAAAATCTTCTCAACTGCTCTTTATCTTTTCGCAATATCCATTTCCAGCTGTAATTATTAGGCCTTTAAAAAACCTTTCCTTTGCGTTTTAAAATGACTTGCAGCAACTTTGGGATGGTATAAACATATATAGAGAATACATTACTTAAAAGAAACTAAATGTACATACTTTAAAAAAAATATTTAAAAGTCTGTACATACTTCTGAAAAAAATTGAAATTATTTTTTTCAGATAATATGCTAATATACCATTGGAAGTAGGCATTGAAAAATGAAATTACAAAATATTTTTTGCTTTGCAACACTCCAATTCTCAGTTTAAAATGTAGTATTTTTATTTGCCTTGTTATATAGTTGAAACTTGAGTTAAAAGGGTTCATAAAACTTCCAAAGCATATTTTCCCACATTTTCATAAAGAGGAGAATAATATCAAGATATAGGTCATAATATGTATGCTAAAAATGTATTTTTAACACACTCCTGTGCAGCCTAAATGTTCAAATTTATTTTCTGTTATATTTTGTTGAGTTTAGCTGGAATTTGAGATGGACTTACAAATGCTCAGGGATTTATTTTGTCCAAATAAGCTTATTTTTCTTTCTCTGCATACCTACAATTGTTATTACGATATTGCCTGATGAATTTTCATAAGCTAACACTGGCTTGGTTTTGTGTGTTGGAGGGAAAGTCATAAGATATTTTTCCTTTATACCTGGTAAATTGAAGCAATCACTTGTACTTATGATGCTCAACCAAAAGCAAAAGCAAGTTTCAGTGACTTACCTAGGTAAAGATGGCTACATATTCTTTGTTCTTTTGCAGCCTGACAGAAATAATCACACTGTGGATATGTCTCTAAAGATACCATAAGTAAAAAATTTCAATTTTTTGCTTGTTTTGTTGTTGCTTTTTCAGGTTTTGTTTTGTTTTGTTTATATTATTTTGTGTGTCCAAGTCGAGGGAGATGACAAAGTTCCCTCTATAAGTTAGGATTCTCTGGCCATTGCTGGACTAGGAATGTTCTTTTAAAAGAAACTAATAGGCTGCACAGCGTTTATTATCCACTTGCCATGTGGCCTCACTTCTCAAAACCATAAAACATTTAGTTTTGGAGGCTTTGTCTAATTAATTAACCAATACCTACTTTTGTACAAGGGCATCAGGCTTTGTTCTTTAACTGAGTTATGTCCAGCTGATTAAAGGAGATTTTGTGTCTTTGGTTTTTTAGATAACCAATTTGCCCAACATGTAGGGTGGATAGTGATACACTGAGCACCCCACACAAAGAGGGATTTTATCAGTTAATGTAACATCTCTTTTTTGTGTGAGAGCAGAGACTTTTCCTTGAATGGAGACAAAACTTGGCCTATTCATTACAAATATCCAAGAAATCTTCTGTGGGTAATGACTTTGGTCCACTTAACCTCCTGTCACCAAGATGGTGTTCAGGCCTCAGGTTGCAAGGTGAACATGAAATATTGCTTTAGAGTGGAACTAAAGGGCTCAGCAGGGCTTCCTAAAGCTCTCATTGTCTTGTTTGCTCTCAGTGGACAGGCAAATGACTTGACTAACACACAGGAAAATATAACCTATGAATTGACTTGTTCCTAAAGATTGCATAGGGTCTGCATTCTAAACGATTGTTTATATTCTCCCTGACAATGTTAAAAGGCAAGGAAATAATCCCTTATTAGAGATGTGATGTTTTTACGAATGATTTTTTTTTTAACACAGATATTTTACTTGAGTGACTTCTAATATACAATATATAGTTAAATATTAGTAGTACAGAGTGAGGAATATTTGTGAATACAACGGAGCACTGACAAAACTTCTTACTTATTTTCTACAGTTTGTACTTCAATATTTTGCACAAAGTATTTTATTCCCAATCGTGATTTCATATGATTTTAAATAACGAAGATGTGTTCCTGTGAAATATTTTAATAAATATTTCCAATGAGAAAGTGAGAGGTTGATCCGTTGCTCCTAGCAGTTAACAAAAACTCTTGTTGATATAGTGAGCATTACATTACAGCCTGAGAAGTCCCCACGGATTCAGACTGTCACAGTTCAGAGAAGACACCCAGATACCTTTAGGGGCTCCTCAGGGATGCAGTGAGACCTGAAAGCACACGATACAGTGCTAAGGAAAATGTTTTAATTCTATATATTCTGGATAGAAAAAAAAAAATTTGGACAAAGGAAATTAAAACATTGCCATCAATTTTTTGTCTAGAATACATCAGGGTTTTTTCATAAAATAGAGTATTTTGATTTTTAATTCTTAGAAATACTGTACAGTAGAAAATGTTCAAAAATTCAGATAAAAGTAAGGTTGAATTTAAAGTATTTCAATTAAATGTCTGATTTTAATTTTAAAAAATAAATATTTTGGACTAATATTAACTGAAATAAGCATAACTAATATATTTAGAATTTAAGTAAAAGTGGGTAGGAGACAATTAGACTATGCCTACATAGGCAAACCCTTCCTGATTTCTTTGAATAATTAATATATTTTATATAGATTGAAATACATTTCCTGATAAGTTACAAACAGAAAAAAAAGCTAAATTATTCATTGTTGTGTGTATCTAGCAACCCTTCAGCTGTTGAGTGAGTAAACGCAGTATGGACTTGCTGGTTTTGCAATATATTAGTATATATTGTTTTTTAGTTATGTATATAATGAAATAAATTATGAGCATCACAATAACATGCTTATTAATATTATTTTGTTAATTAATATGACTCATGCATAATTACTTAAATAAGGAAGGGATTTCTGAGATGCAATTTTCAGAAGTCATAGAATTTATATTAAATTTATATGCTGATAGCCAAAATAAATTAACACAGGGATTCAGAATGTTTTGGGTGGAAGAGGGACAAAGAACCCACAATACAGAACCTTCTGTTCTAGATTTTTGCAATTAATATCATTTGGAGCCAAATGTTATATGTGATTTTCTTTGAGAAATTCAAAGCGCATTAGCAGCATTCATGATATAAAAAAGAAAAGCTTAATAAATGTTTATTACACAGAGTAAGCACAAGTGGATAAAACTACAGACTGATTAATAATTAAGATGGTTTGCTAAATATGTCTTCTTAATTTAGTCAAGTGGGTTTCACTTTCAAAACATTTGCTATGAGAAAAGGAAGACTGAAGTTCAGCCTAAGTGGGGCAGTAATTCTGCAGGCAGTGAATGGCTGCTTGCAAGCTGAATAGAGCCACGGATAACAGCGTCTGCAATTAGATCAGTGTGTATCTGAAGTATCTGGAACCCTGCATCACTCTAAAATTTTTATTAAAATGTCTTTTATTCAACTGTAGGTTATATGAAATCAATGGGTATTTAACTGTATGATAAGCATTACCTGGTGAGTTTCTTTCCTTTAAAAGCAGCATGAGTGCTTTTTTAAATTAATTTATTTAAAATTTATTTAAAATACATAGATCTGATTACCCACTTACTGGGCTGTTTGAGTGGACCAGATAGACATGGGAAAGAAGGGACCAAGAAAGTTAATATAGACAGGATCTGAAATCAAAAGAGGATTGGAGAAGGGTGAAAGAAAAAATAATTAATTTTCTTTCCAAATTAAGAGACAGTAGTCACTCAATAATTTTGGAAGGACATGGTTAAAGCAAACACTTATTTTTCACCTTGTGTAATCTGGATTGCCAAGAGAGCAATGCAGAGTCCAGGTGAATGATCTAAGAGAGGACAGATTCAGAACTGCTTGTAAAATATGACACTAAATATGAGAATCTGGAGAGAAAAGAGTGAGGGAAGGAAAACTCCAAGTGATGGTCCAGCTAGACATATAATCTTTTCCTTGAGTCATCCATCCCTTGATGGCATGGCAAGGGACCAAGGGACCTATTGTTTTCATGGATGGACCAGAGCTGTAGATAAGCACTGGTAATGGCAAATCCTGAGATCTGAATGAATGACATGAATAACACCACTTTAGATAAATCTGGATGTTACTTGGCTTCCTGTGAAGTGATGGGTCTCTAAGCATGCAAAAAATACTAGTATCTATGCAAGTAATTTTATTTCCCAAGAAGAATGTCTGGGATTGCAAAATACCTCAGAAATTTTTACTCTTGCAATTATAATGAATGTTGACTATTCAGGTTGTAAAAAACCCAATCTTTAAATGATCTAACCATGCACATTGTTTAAAAAATCTGTCTTAATAGATTAGCAGAAGTAATCACTGCTATGTTTTATGATAAATGCACTAAAGCAGAATTTACTGTGTGTCTTCCCTGTTGGAAGTCAGTGTGTGCCAGGCACTATTCCAGCGCTCAGAGTATATGTGTAATTTCAATTGATTATTCCTTGGCAACTGCAGTGTGATGCTCATGTGGAGTGTTGCTGATGAGAACCATAACATATGTTTCATGGAAGAAGCAGGTTGTGTTCTGACACTTAACCAGAGAGATGCAAGTGAGCATGTTTTATGCTACAATTATAGAACACATGATTTTGATTTATTTTAGTACTGGACCTTTAACCAAAAGAGTTAAATATTAATGGTTTCATAAAATACATCCTGAAAAGCTGTGCAGCTGATAATGCATACTTTGGGCTTTCAGTGTTGTTTTTTTTACCCATTTTTAAAAATAGTGTTTTCCGAATTCCTCTTTAACTCCCTCAGCATTTCTATATTTTCTAAGCTGTAAAATCAGAACAAGATCTTTAGAAACATTCTTCGTGTGAAAATGAAACAAAAAAGGCATCTTGAGAAAGTTGCTTGCTTATTTCTTTCTTGTCTCTTTCTTTTCTTATGTTTCTAGCAGGGAAAGGGACAAGACGTGGTCCCTGTTTCTTGCAGGTGAGAAGGTCTCACTGGGTTCATGCTTTTATTCTTTCTTTTTCAAATAAGAAAATGTTATTTATTTATTTATTTACTTATTTTTCCCATGGAGCGTGAGAGCAGAAATGGAAAGAACAGCAAACAGAAACAGTGAAGGAACAAAGGAGAAAGTGACATATTCAGGATTTATGATTTATTCAATCAGAACTTCTGAAAAGCTCAGATAATATTGGAGCATCAAATTTAATGGTTTCAGGAACTTGACTTTTTGAGTGCTGAGTCTCTGTGAAAAACATGTTCTTCAGAGGCATACTGGAGGTGCTAAGCTATGAGTGCTTGTGAATGCATGGGCAGTTACTTTGGTGCCCATGAGGAAGCTAAGATGTCTTGACAGTCCTGTCCCTGGTGTGCAAAGGCATACAGCATGGCTGGTGCTGGTGTCAGGAACTATATGGGGGAGGGACAGTGGAAAAAAAAATTCCATGAGGCTTGGAAAATGTATATATTGCTACAATCAAAATTATTTATTAGTGGCTCCTTTTAAGGCTTAAGTTCTGTTTAGAATAAAAAAATAAAAACAAAAAAAAACAAATAATCTTTTCTACAGAAAACGAGCAATCTGTTCTTCTTGATTAGCAATCAAGGCAAAATAATATTATCATCCAGACACCCAGGGGTTGGTTTTGTTCAGCTATGTGCAGGCAGGAAAAGACCTCTAAAATCATAGGATAATGTTGTCAAAACAAAATAAAACTGAACAAAGAAAAGCCCTTGAACGAACAAGAGTTATTAGAAGTAGTGCAGAAACTGCTGACATTTATTCCAGCCTCCCAACACTTCAGCATGGTGCACCTTGTCCTGTGGTTTGTGGGTGGGACTCTCCTGTCATGCCATTATGTCAGGAAGGAGAAGAGAAAGGTGTTTTTTTAGCATCCTACATAATTTTAAATACAATACAAAAATAAGGAAATGTAAGTGCCTTAGAAAAAATAGGTTCATAAAACAGATTTGGCTTGAAAAATTATTGTGCTGTAATACATCTTGGTGGCAGTGCTGAAGCTTCACAGCCGGCTATGGAAGAATGCCCAACATGGATCTAGCAAAGAACTCTCTTTACCACCCTCATTTACAACGCCTTAAAACAGTGCTTTCAGCTCTTCACAGAAATGGCTGTAGACTAAGGAATATATTCATCAGGAAGTTACATGATCCTCCTTTCAACCTGACAATCATTTTCTTAGAACATCTGTTTGGTTTTATTGTACTTCTGACATTTTTGGCTGACATTTTCTTGGTTTTCTGTAATTTAAATGTGAAAATTAGTTAGTAAGTGAAAAACTAACTGTAACAATTCATATTGATTCAAAACATATTTTTTCTGTTTTTTTAAATTACTTTCTACCAAGTGATTAGATTTCATAGATTTTGTGCAACCAACACATTTAAGCCCTACTATCGTTTCTAAGAAAACTATTGCAAAATAAAGATTGAGAAATGTATTATACTTCTGCTTTGGATAAGTATTGTCACATTAGAAGGTGTTGCCATAGTAGCTTAAGAGGTTAATATTTGAATGGAATTCTGACATTCTTTAATTTGTCTAATTTTTATAGGTGGAAAAGTAGGAAATCTTTCAGGTTAATAGAAATCCTCCTGTGTGATTGAATGTGTATTTATTATAACAAATTACTTAATATAATGAAGAAGACCAGTGTCTTTCTGCACAGATCCTGTCTACTAGTCTACTAAGGTAGCTTATATATTTTCCTTTACGTGCTGTTTCTCACTGAAGGAAACTGAGCTACTATGTAGCTGTTATGGATTCATAAATGTTTAACAGGTAGAAAAAGAGGGTAGGAGTACATGATAATTTTTTAGTTGTAAGAATAAGAAAGTTACCAATTTTGACAGTTGAGCTATGTTATTTGTCATATTTCTCATGAAATGAAAAGGAATGAAAATTGACATGACAAGGGTTTTAAATACTACAATATTACTTGGGATAATAAAATCTGATCCTGACTCTGGAGAGTTGCAGAAGAGTCTAGCCAGAGTGACTGAACGATTAAAGTGACAGGTGAAATTAAATGACAATAAATGCAAAATAATGTACTTGAAGGAAGCAAAAATTTCACATATTCAGAGATTGTTTTCCAGGAAAATAATTTTTACTGACTGTAATCTCTGAAAATACCATGTCAGTATTCAACAATGATTCAACATGTACACTTGGATACCATCAGGAAAATAACAATTAATAAATAGAAAACATACTTGCATGTATTGCAATCCAGATCAGGAAATACCAGAACCTCTTAGTACTGGAATGTAATAAAAAGGACTTTAAATTTCTGTCTAAATGGGGGGGGGGGGTGTCTTTTTTGTTTTTCTGGGTATCCTCCATTCACTACTACAAGAGAGTATTTTAGGCTAAAGAAATATTTGGCCTGTCTCACTGCAGAATTTCTTATATTATTTTAAATTAATTATTTTTAAAAGATATTATTAAGAAAAGAATTGGACTGGATTCTTGCATGATAATGGACATGGCTCCTCTCAAGCCTGCAGAAGCAAGAAGATTTACATCAGTTGAAAATTTCTCTCATCTTCCACCTTTTTTACCTTGGAGATTACTTCCAGACATTTCCCAGTTATTGTAACATTATTCGCTCATTATGAACTCTGGTTTATGGATTTACTAAATTCAGTCCTCTATTTCCCCTGTGGTTATAGCTATTCTATTCTCAAATAAGGAAAAACTGTTTTCTTTGTAAACTTTCCAGTAAAGTCTTGTCATATGTATCAGAGGAATATCTCAGACAAAAATTACTTTTATTCACAGACATCCAGAAGACGAAGTACTTAAGAAACTCTAAAAGACAGTTCTGACACTGCCAGTCTTATTTATAGTTAGCCTACTTGGAAAAGACACACTGAAATCAGGAAATTTTCTGAAGAATTAATTTAGGAGTTACTATTACTCATCATGTTTTTGGGGCTTTTTTCCTCCCTAAATCATAAGACATATATGTCTGACTAATTCGTTGAGGAGAAGGACTGCTTTTATAACTAAAGTGGAGATTAAGTCAAACAACCAGGTTCTGACTTATGGGGTCATGGAGTGTGAAGGAGACCGGGATAAAACTTTGAAAAGGCACAGATGTGCATTTATTGCATATACTCTATTTAACAGGTCACTCAGAATTTGCTGAAGAATTGTGCTCTTCATGCTATCACTTCTTTTCTGATTATAAAATTTGTCAAGATGTGCTGCCGTGTTACACCTGCTGCTTTGATAAGTGTTAATCTTTACAGAGATTTTCCTAAAGCATTTCATGTGTTATCAGGAGACCAGAATTTTTGTGTAACTGAATCCATAGTTCTGACTCAGTCTCATAGAATGAAGTTTCTGGTGAAAGTGATGTTTCATCAGTGATACTGATGAAGAACTGTTGTATTCTGTTTTGTTATCGTAATGTTTAATGTTCATATTTTATTGTTGTCCCCCATATGTTGTGAAATGGTTTGTTCCCTTCCCGCCGTTGCCCCTGTCAGTTATCCCCAAGCCCCTCCCGTATTCCAGAGCCTTCCCTGCTCGTCTCCCGAAACCCGGCCCCTTCCCTTGTCAATCCTCCCGAGAACCGTGCCCCCTTTCCAGAAGATTCCCCCTACTTCATCCCATTATTGGTTGATGTGCCCCTGTTACCGCCCCTAAGTAACCCTATTGGACTATTGTATCCCTTTCCCCGCCTGTTGTACCTCCCCTGGTGTACCGCGATTGGCCAACCTTTGTACCTCCCCTTGGTCTCCTCCCCCGTATTTAAGTTGCTGCGCACAGTGTAAAACCGCCTTTTGCGGTTCCCTCTCCTCGACCCCGGACCTCGTCCCTCCGCTCCTCCAATAAACCTCTCCCTGGAACCGTGAAAGGTGTCTCCCTTACTCTTTATCCTGCCTTCGACCGCCTGCGCTTGTTGTGGTTCTGACCACACACCTCGACCGCGAACCCTCGAAGGGTATAGTGGCGAGGCCACTCCTTGCACTGCTCTGCGGTGCTAGCCGGACACCTGAGGAGTGACAGAACACCTCAGGGGCAGGGCAGCGTCAGAGTGGCGCCCAACGTGGGGCAGTTCTACTGACCCACGACGAGCTTCAAGGGATCTGCGGATCCGAAGCCTTGGGCTCCATCTACCCCGGTAGGAGCAGGCCATTGCGGCAGCGCTCCCGGGGAGGAGGCGGCAATCCTCTAGCGCCGAGGATCGCCTCCGAAGGCAGGACCTCTTGCTGGCCACGGCTGGACCACCCAACGGAGCAGGTAAGTATCCCCCAAAGAAGGTGAGGGGGGTTTACCAGGAAGCGGGGCACGGTGCAGGGTCTTTGGTGTGGGACCCAGTGTACAAAAGGCCGCTTGTCGGCTGCGTTTTTGCACCGTTGCCTTTAGTCCCCTAGGGGTGGGGGCTCACCGGGTGGGCAGCCCTTATTTTCAGTTCTTTTAAGTTCATCTTTTTGGGTCAGCAAGAGAGTGAGTTAAGGTTGCCGATAGTCACACCATGGGCGCCAAAGTATCGGCAACCCAAAGGGAGATGTTTGTCCAAGTTGCGGGTTCCCTAGAGGGTGGGAAAGTTAAGTTTTCGAGGGGGGTTTTAAAGTCTTTTATTCGGTGGCTGGTCTCCCAATTCCCCGAGGCGTCACCCCAAGATATGAACTCCCTAAGGTTTTGGGAGAAGGTCGGTCAGCGTCTGCTGACGCTGAGCCGACAGGGTGACGCCTCTGTAGACAAATATTATACGCTGTTTATACAGATAAAAGATCTGGTCAAAAGAAAAGGGGGAAGAGAGAGCCAGCCACCGCGGGTTTCCCCAGTTTTACCCCCTCCTTCCCCTCGTCCCGCTCCCTCTTCCCTGGGGTCGGGAGATTCGAGAGGGGCAGCACGGCAGGAGCCGCAGGCAAGTCACTCGCCTGGCCCCTCTCGGTCCCCTCGACACCCTAGCCCTGGCAGCAAGGTACCAGCTGCCAGGGAGCCTTCTCCTGCTCCCTCTACCCACAGTTTGACGTCCCAAAGTTCAGCCCCCAGTTTTACCCCGGTTTCTACCCCTAAACCTGTTTTAAAAAGTTGTAAGTCCCGTGTCCCCACTCCGAGACCCTCTCCCTCGTTGTCCACCCCCCGTACCCCAAAATCTGTTAGGTTTCAGTTTGATTCCCCGGAGCCACAAAATGGCCTCTGGGACTCCGAGGCACAAAATGGCGCCGGCCACGTGGCGTGGTCGGCTCCTAGTGTCTCGGGTTCTTCTTCCCAGAATCCCTTTACCCAAGACATGTCCCCACCCCCTCCGTTTGTGGCTCCGCCCCCGAACCCCTTCGCCAACCCTTTCCTCTTCCCTCCTCCTTTCCCTATCCCCTCCTACTACCCCGCCTACAGCCCTGCCCTTAAACACTCCCCCTGGGGGGAAGTCCCTACCCCCAGCGCTCCTCCCCGATCTCCTTCCCCTCTCCCGCCTCCGCCTCCCCAAACTCCTCCCCCTCTCCCGCCTCCGCCTCCCCAAACTCCTCCCCCTCTCCCACCTCCGCCTCCCCAAACTCCTCCCCCTCTCCCGCCTCGTGCCCCTCCTCCAGCTAGCTCGGGAGGTTCCACCCATTCCCAGGAATGTAGCCAGGATTCTGGCCCCTCCTCGGCTAGCGGTCCCGCCCAACCGCTTCCGACTTCCGGTTCCCACGCCCCTCCTTCCGGTTCCCACGATGTGGAACCCGGAAGTGACAGGCCCGAGACCCGGAACCCGGAACCGGAGACCACTCTTACAGCCGCACCAGTTTTTTATTCTCGACAGCGGGGTATTCCTAATTGGAGACCGTTTGAATACTCCCATAAGAAGGAGCTTTGCAAAGCTCAGAAGGAGTTCGGGAGGAAAAGTGAATATTTTAAAGGGCTATTAAAAGCCACCTTTTCCTCTAACATACTCGTCCCTAGTGACCTAAAGAGTTTGTTTCAATGTCTCCTATTGTCCATGGAATATGGGCTTTGGGAAGACACCTGGAAAAGGATGCTAGGGGAACTCCTTCCAGAACTTTTGCAAATTCCCGACTGCGCGGTTGACGCAGATCAAAAACCTATGACGTTCAACCATCTGTGCGGCGAAGGAGAGTGGTCACAGGCGGAGGCACAGGCCGAAAAAATCCCTAAACCTGTGCTTTTAAAGATCCAAGCCGCTGCCGAGAAGGCATTCATGAGAATGCCTACCATCGAGCCCCAAATTAATTATATGACAATCAGACAGGGGCCGGCGGAACCATTCATTCAGTTCGTAGAGAAGCTAAAACTACAAGTAGAGAGACAAATCAAGAGCCCGGAGGCTCTTGAAGAAGTCCTTATGGAGACTGTGAGAGCGAACGCAAATGATATGTGCAAACAAATAATAGCGTCTCTCCCTCTCTACCCCGAGCCTAGTTTAAGGTTAATGATAGAGGCGTGCACCAAGAGAGCCGTCATGACAGCACCCTCTACAACTGCCAGAGGAGGAGGAAGACCGACCGCGCTGCAAGCCGCGACACCAAGCTTCCCGGTTCGGTGCTTCCTGTGCAATAAGATTGGGCACGTGGCGCGGGCCTGTCCCCAGAGAAAACCCAATAACACCGGACAGCAGGGAGGAGGGGTTGGGGAGTCTCAACATCAACAAAAAAAAAACTAAGTGGGGAGCGCGGGCCCGCCTCGCGTGAAAAAACAAATGAGGCGGGCCACAAGGGGAATCAAGGGGGGGACACCGGACGCGACATTGCTACCGAACATGACAAAAACATTAATAGCGACAACCGCCAAACGCAGCCAGCGGTGAAGGGGTGGACTCCACATCCACCCCTGAGCTTGGCTTTGACGGAGAACACCCTTTTCGAAACAACCGATTGGCAGTTGGTGACGGTACGACCCATCTCTTCGGGTTTGTTCGCCGGACTCGATTGCACGTATGTGGTCCTTGGGGATACAAAATGTACCCCGTCTGAGATTGAAATCGTGCCGCAGACACAACCTTTGTGTCCGGACGGTTTCACTCTCGTGGCACGTTGCATACAGCCGCCGTACTTCCTGCCGAAACTACAACCTATAGCGCAGGCGATCCCAGTCCCTAACTACAACAGGGATAAGTTGGCGGATCCCTGTGCCTATTGGGCGGAAGTAATCGGCGAAGAAAGACCAAATATTGTATGCGGACTCCGGCAAGGTGGCGACTATATGCGCCTCAAAGGAGTCTTTGACACGGGAGCTGATGTGACGATCATCCCAGAAAACATCTGGCCGTCACAATGGGAATTGCAACCCGTGGATTGCAAAATTCGAGGAATCGGGGGGGCCCAATTGGCTAGGCAGTCAAAAGGTGTCGTTACTATTGAGGGTCCTGATGGACAGGTGGCAAATGTCCGTCCCTTTGTGATGGACTACAAAGCGCCCCTGTGGGGCAGGGACGCCATGTCTCAATGGGGGGTCAAAATTGAAATCCCGAAGACCCCGCGGGATTTTTGCTAGCGGCCACTGTGGAGCGCCCTATCCAGAAACTGAATTGGCTGTCTGATGAACCGGTTTGGGTAGATCAGTGGCCGCTCAACAAACAGAAATTAAAGGCGCTCAACGAACTCGTGGAGGAGCAATTGGCAAAAGGCAACATCGAGCCATCCTTCAGCCCTTGGAATTCTCCGGTGTTCGTCATCAAAAAGCCGGGGAAGGACAAGTGGCGGCTCCTCCACGACCTTCGTGAAATAAATAAAAGGATTGAAGACATGGGATCCTTGCAACCAGGTATGCCATCACCCTCAATGCTGCCACAAAATTGGAATCTGGCCGTTATTGATATAAAGGATTGTTTTTTCCAAATTCCCCTCGACCCCGAAGATGCGCCACGGTTTGCCTTCTCGGTACCTTCTATCAACCGAGAAGCCCCGATGAAGCGCTATCATTGGCGAGTACTACCTCAGGGTATGAAGAACAGCCCCAGTATTTGCCAATGGTACGTGGCTTCATTGCTGTCTCCCGTACGTGCCAAGGCAGAGGAGGCCGTCATCCTGCACTACATGGATGACGTGCTAATTTGTGCCCCCACGGACGACCAACTGCAGCATGTCCTTGACCAGGTAATTGAGGTTCTGACATCTGCAGGGTTTGAACTCCAAAAGGAGAAGGTTCAGAGGATGCCCCCGTGGAAATATCTCGGGCTCCAAATTACCAACAGGACGATTGTCCCGCAGAAATTGGCTATTAACACCAAGCCAAAAACCCTCGCGGACTTCCACCAGCTGTGTGGTTCATTGAATTGGGTCAGGCCCTGGCTAGGACTTACCACCGAGGACCTAGCCCCCCTTTTCAATTTATTGAAAGGGGGAGATGAGTTACTTTCCCCTAGGGTACTGACCCCAGAGGCCAAGGTTGCCTTGGAGAAGGTGGAGAAAGCGATGGGATCCAGACAGGCCCATCGCTACCTACCGAACCTGCCCTTCGAGTTTATCATAATGGGACGATTGCCGCACCTCCACGGCCTGATCTATCAGTGGGACCAGGACCAGAAGGACCCCCTCTTGATTATAGAGTGGGTGTTCCTCAGTCACCAAAGGTCCAAAAGTGTCACCAAGCCACAGGAGCTGATGGCTCAGCTCATCAGAAAGGCCAGGACCCGCCTACGGGAGCTGGCGGGGTGCGAGTTCGCGTGCATACGTATACCGCTTGCCTTGTCATCGGGCAAGCTAACGAAGGAGGCACTAGAACATTTGCTCAGGGAGAATGAAACTCTCCTCTTTGCTTTAGACAGCTACACCGGACAAACATCAGTACACCACCAGAAACACAAATTATTTAATTCAAATTTCAATTTGGTCCCTAAGGAGAAATTGAGCCGAGTGCCACTCAAGGCCTTGACAGTTTTTACGGATGCGTCCGGGGCTTCTCGCAAGTCAGTTATGACTTGGAAGAACCCCCAAACTCAGCAGTGGGAGGCAGATGTTAAGATAGTTGAGGGTTCCCCTCAGATTGCTGAGTTGGATGCCGTCGTCAGAGCCTTTGAGAGGTTCTCAGAGCCACTTAATTTGGTAACTGATTCGGCCTATGTGGCAGGTGTAGTGTCCAGAGCAGAGAATTCAGTACTAAAGGAAGTTTCAAATCCCAACCTCCATCGTCTGCTCTCGAAACTTATTTACACTGTCTCCCACCGAGAGCACCCGTATTACGTGATGCACGTGAGGTCGCACACAGATCTGCCCGGCTTCATTGCGGAAGGCAATGAGAGGGCAGATGCTCTGGCTGCGCCTGCGCATATGGCAAATGTGCCTGATGTTTATCAGCAAGCCAAGCTGAGCCACCAGCGGTTCCACCAAAATGCCCCTGGACTTGTACGGCAGTTCCACCTGAGCCGTGATCAAGCCAGGGACATTGTGGCTACATGTCCCGACTGCCAGAAGCTCAGTGTACCAACTGTGAGCTCTGGAGTCAACCCTAGGGGCCTGGAGAGTTGCGAGCTGTGGCAAATGGATGTCACACACGTCCCACAGTTCGGTAGGCTTAAATACGTTCATGTCAGCGTGGATACCTTCTCCGGAGCAGTCTTCGCCTCTGCCCACACAGGAGAGAAGGCCAAAGACGTTAAGAAACATCTAATGCAGGCCTTCTCTGTGTTGGGAATCCCGAGGGAAATTAAAACGGACAATGGCCCGGCGTATATTTCCACGGTATACAAGGAGTTCCTGCAGAAGTGGGGAATAAAGCATAAGACTGGCATCCCATATTCCCCTACCGGTCAAGGCATGGTTGAGCGTGCCCATCAGACGCTCAAGCGAGTCCTGGAGCAGCAACAGGGCGATACTCAATTCGACAATCCACACTCCAAATTGCATCGCGCCCTTTTTACCATCAACTTCCTAAACTGCTCCTTTGAGATGCTAAGTCCTCCCATTGTGAGGCACTTTGCGAACTCTTCCCCATTACGTTTGAGGAAACACCCTCCCGTAATGGTGAAGAACCCGGAGACCGGACAGGTGGAGGGCCCACATGAATTGGTCACCTGGGGACGGGGACATGCCTGTGTGTCCACGCCCTCAGGTTTGAGGTGGGTCCCTCAAAGATGGGTCAGACCCTACACTGCAGGAAAGGTTTCTCCGTCGGGGCCAGGCATTAAGGATGTAGGATATGCTGCGTTGCGTCGTCGCCGCCGTCCCTCCGGCAGTAACATCGACTCCCCTTGTGGATGGGGTAGCCCTCTTCATGACCCCTTTTCCCTGGACCTACCCGAGTTGTTTGATTAACCCTCCCCTACTCTGTTTTCTCTTAGTTTCGGCTAGTCGCTCGGAACCCCAGCATGAACAAGGCGTACGTCATCTTCGCCTGGTGCACCATCTTCGCGGTGGTGTACCTGAGTCGGTCCTCGGAAGGCTGGATAGTCCCGCAGCCTAAAAAGAACGTGTGGGTCACCTTAGCGCAGGCCATGCGTCAAGACCATCTCTGCCTGGCAACATCGGCGGTAGGAAATCCTTTATCAACCTGCCTGGTGGGGATCCCATTAAAGCCCGATGAATATCCGGAATCGCTGCTCCGCTTAATGAGTGAATACAACGCCCGCGGCTGGTACCCCGCTTTCCCTGGCAGACCCTTGTCCAACCCCCTCTGGATGTTGGAGTGGTCCTATCCATTTCCCAAGTTATCCGAGGAACCCCAGGAGTTCGAACTTCTTGGTTCAGCCCCCGCGCCCTTTTGTGTTTTTAATAACTGGTCCAACCCTACCTCCCATCTCCAAGTTATTCAAATTAACCCGGAGTACCAGCCAGAATCTTGGTGTCAAGACACAGCCCAGATCTCGGGACTCCCGTCAGAACAACCCCTCCGACTAGGCAAGGGAGTCTTCCTAATCTGCGGCGACAGGGCGTGGGCTGGCATCCCCTCTCGCCTTATAGGAGGGCCTTGCACACTGGGGCGACTGACCTTGTTTTCCCCCAATCGAACCCAAATTATGAATTGGAAAGCTAAAAATAACTCATTGGCTATCCAAAAAAGAGAAATACACAATCTGGACGAAAATTGCGATGCAGACATATTTCATTGGTCCAAATCCAAAAGGATTGCTGCCTCCATCCTATTGCCTTGGGTGGCAGCAGCCAAGGCTCTAGGTGAATTGGGCCACCTAGAGTGTTGGGTGGTAAAACAAGCCCGTTTAACGTCGTCAGCCCTTAGCGACCTCCTCGAAGACGAGGAAATTACCAGGCGGGCAACCCTGCAGAATAGAGCAGCAATTGATTTCCTACTTTTGGCGCATGGCCACGGCTGCGAAGACTTTGAAGGCCTCTGCTGCTTCAATCTCTCATCGCGAAGCAGCAGCATCCACCAAAAGATAAATCAAGTCAAAGAGATGATCAAGAACATCACGGTGGAGTCCGAGGACTGGCTCGCAAAAACCTTCAAAGGCTGGGGACTTTCAGAGTGGCTAGCCTCTGTTGTTAAATCAGTTATTTATGTTGTACTAGTTATAACTGTTGTTTGTATCGCTGCTATCATTTTAAAAAGGCTTATTTTGAAAAGCATCTCCCCCGGCCCGAACATCAACAGGGCAGAGGCACCACCCCAAGCTGATGAAAGTCCTTATGAGAATATGGGTGGTGCCCGAGAAGATGACGCCAACTCGCACTTCTCAACCGATCTTTAAAAAAGAAAAGGGGGAGATGTTGTATTCTGTTTTGTTATCGTAATGTTTAATGTTCATATTTTATTGTTGTCCCCCATATGTTGTGAAATGGTTTGTTCCCTTCCCGCCGTTGCCCCTGTCAGTTATCCCCAAGCCCCTCCCGTATTCCAGAGCCTTCCCTGCTCGTCTCCTGAAACCCGGCCCCTTCCCTTGTCAATCCTCCCGAGAACCGTGCCCCCTTTCCAGAAGATTCCCCCTACTTCGTCCCATTATTGGTTGATGTGCCCCTGTTACCGCCCCTAAGTAACCCTATTGGACTATTGTATCCCTTTCCCCGCCTGTTGTACCTCCCCTGGTGTACCGCGATTGGCCAACCTTTGTACCTCCCCTTGGTCTCCTCCCCCGTATTTAAGTTGCTGCACACAGTGTAAAACCGCCTTTTGCGGTTCCCTCTCCTCGACCCCGGACCTCGTCCCTCCGCTCCTCCAATAAACCTCTCCCTGGAACCGTGAAAGGTGTCTCCCTTACTCTTTATCCTGCCTTCGACCGCCTGCGCTTGTTGTGGTTCTGACCACACACCTCGACCGCGAACCCTCGAAGGGTATAGTGGCGAGGCCACTCCTTGCACTGCTCTGCGGTGCTAGCCGGACACCTGAGGAGTGACAGAACACCTCAGGGGCAGGGCAGCGTCAAAGAACAAGATTTTTCAGCTTCAATTTCCAGCTATACAGATAGCATTCAACATCCTCCTCCAGCATATCCTGCTCTTTTCCTCCTCTCCATTCTGCGTTCTTTGTAATTGTTGTTTCTACTATATTAGAGCTGCCCAACTCCCCGGGTGATAAGGCTGGGTAAGGAAACACTGCAAATTGAGTGAAAGCTGAGAAAAGCTAGATCTTGTCAGGTTTTCCATGCCTTAGTTGGATCCCCTGCCTCCTTTTGTCCTTTATGTATTTTGGAGGTACAGCTGCTGCATGACTCCTATTGTTGAATGGGGCACAATAATTTTCTATCCCTTTATGAGCTCATGCAACCATCACTATAAAATCACTTGAAAATGCATGTGAGATGAAAGTGTATTATATTTTCAGTAGTATTTCACTGGATAAACTGATTCTTGGAGAGTTTAAATGACATCAACATCAACAGACAGGAAATACCAAAGCTGGTGTTTTCCAACTTGAAAAATACATTAAAGATTTGGATTGCTAAAAGATAGTCATCAATATTTGTTATGTTGCATAGTTTGTACGTGCTTTCTAAAGTTTTTGAAAATACTGCTTAAGGAATCTTGATTTTTTTTTAATCATGTCTTTTGTGCACCTCTTTTCTGTTTGTCCCTGGACCCCAACATCAATAACATTGTTTCAACACTGCTTATGCCTCAATGAAACCTAGGAATCAGGAATTTTAACAAATACTAATGCAGGTCAGGGACTTCAAGCAGAACCTAGCTTGGGGATTGGTGTGTGATATAATTCTTATTTTGACTTTGAATAAACAGTGTAATGGCACAGCATTGTTGCCATTGTCTTTTCCTAATCTGCAGCAGGCAAATGCTACCGCAAGATGCTATTTCGCTCATAAAGGGAAATTATTTAAATCAGAGAATCTGTCTCTTGTGCTTTCAGAATGCCCCAGAGTGGAAATTCCTGATGAGAATTGTACAGATGCTCAATGAGAGGAAAATCAGAAACATACTCCATATTTTTGGAACTAGGCCAAACTATTTATGTTCTTCTGAACTGGGACTGAGATTACTGGTGCTGTTGTACAAGTATTCACTCAGAGGGTGGTTTATATATAATATATGGCATAATTTCTACGCTATTGCTGCCAACTGGGGAGTCTTCCAAAGAATTATGTCTCAAATACTGAATTGCATTTGAATAGGATGCATTTCCCTGTTATTTCCCAATACATCCATATTCCATCTTGCCTTTTTAATTAGTGACTATATTGACTGTATATGTATTATTATAATTTCCTCTGCCAGTCTGCATGCTTTTAATTGTGGATAAATTATTTCTATCATCTCTCCCTAATTGTAGAAGTCTGTGTTTATTGCAATTACTACTAACTGCTGGAAAATGGTCTGCCTAATCCTGAGTTTTAGCCTCTGTCATATACAGTTATGATATTGTTTTCTAGATGCACCCTATTCTTTCCACTTGATCTCTGCCTCACTTAGATTTTGATTTTTCTGTTAATATCTGTTGTGACAGTAACAAGCTTCAAGATTCCTATGTTCTTCTCCTATAAAAATATAAATATCCCTGGATAAAGTATTTTAAATTGTTCACTTATCTAGACTGGCTTCCGATACAACATGAAGTACAAAGGACATTATCAGTAATGGTGCATTTGTCTCACCATCTAACAACATCAAGCTCTAATATGTTTAATAGTAATTAATATGGCCATAAAATAAAACACAAGATGTTTCATCTAAAGATGAGGAAGAGTTTCTTTACATTGCTTATGGCAGAGCAATGGAATAGGCTGCCATGGAGTGTCCCTCTCTGGAGACATTCAAAACCCACCTGGATGTGTTCCTTTGTAAGCTGTCCCAGGTGACTGCTTTGGTAGGGAGTGAGTTGGATGATCTCCAGAAGTCCCTTTCAGCTCCAACAGATCTGTGATTCAGCAAATTAAACTCACAGTATTTTCTGAAAGAAATTTAATAGAATTAAGCACCCATTTTATAAATTACCATGCTAGGAAGGTGATGTTTATATTAATTTTGAAGATAGAAAAACTATGGAATGCTCTTATTTGTCTGAATGTTTTAAGTTCCACAGCTGAAAACTACAAATCAGTGTTCATCAGGGTTCTCGTACTGATCTGTACTTCTATATATTACTCCTACTTTTCAGGTACATCCTGATTGTATTTTTGAAACTATTTTTTTCTCTACTCCACATTTAAATTGACAGAATGGATCAAAAAAAAAAGCTTATTACTGTTTTCATACTGAGATGATATTGTCCAGAACTAGAAACTGTCTGTGCATCTGGTTAAAATGCCAGCATTCTGATTATCTTCCTGTTATTTCCCACTGCTTTTGTAAACATCTTTCCTATTAATTTTTCCAGTGTAAAGGGTAAGTTCTCAGAAAGAATGAATAACGCTCATTTTTAATACTTTAAATCCTTTGTGCTACAAAACAAATCTAAGTATAACATAAAAGCTCTTTTTCCTCTTTTGTCACCATCATTCATGGCAGTTAATGTGGCAATTGGAAAAAATCTATTGATTACATTGTGTTGGTTTGAAAGTAAAACCAGTGCGAGACTCCAAGTCAGTAATACAATACAGGAGAAAACAGAAAAAAACTACCGACACAGTCAGAAATACAACCTGACACCCTGTCAGTCAGGGTGTTGGTAGCAGTCCGTATAAATGGTGGCTGCAGTCCTCCTGGATGACAGATGTGGCTCAGTTGAAGCAGTGCTGTAGAAGGTGCAGTTTTCCTCCGAAGATCCAGCGATGATGTGGAAATGATCCGACTTTCCTCTGGGATCCAGTGGAAAGGTCTGCCCTCTTGTCCCAAACCCCAGTTTTTTATCTAGGTAGGAAAGGCTTGGCTCCTGCCCCTGGCTGGGGCATCTCCCAATGGGATGATGTAATCTTATCAGTCACACAATATCCCATTAACGGAATATATCTCCCGGAGGAAGGATGGGTTGTGAATAGATAACGATGATCATCCCCTGATCTTATCAGATGGCACATCAGCAGAGGATATCTCCCACAGAGATAAGGATCACCACCCCTCCCACATTTTAACAGATGGTGATAGAATACACATTTTTGCATTGTACCCCAGGACATACATAGAGATCCAAATTGCAACAGGCAAATGATGAAATCAGTACCTAATTTTTATTTCTCAATATAATGAGCTCTTTATTTTCTTGGTCTAGACAATTCAAGCACAGCTATTCTATGTTTCATAGTGGCTCATAATTTAAGACCTGTAATCTTTTGTTAAAAGTTTTAGCTTCAAATCAATTAAAATTCCTCATTTAATTGAGGAATTAAGTAAAAGTTGGATAGCATCTCAGTCCTGTTTTATCACCTGGCCTTACTGGGGGAAGTGAGAGAGAGTAACAACTTCAAATATGTAACCTGTTGCTTTATTGCACTTGAATGTATCTTTTTTATTCCCTAAAAGCTGCAAAAGATGAAGAAACAACCACAGTCAGAACGCCTTGGAAAAACAGAAGATTTTAAAAAATTGGTAAACAAGGTGAAAATGAAGCTGGCAGGGTTTTATTCTGATCTTGAATTTTTTTTTTTTCCTTAGTGGATAAGCAATGCAAATAAATATTAAACAAAAATTATATTTTTTTTCTGTATATATTTTTTTACCTTTGAAAAAAACCAATCCAACCCTTTTTACATTAGTTTAAGAATATTTGCTTTGAAAATACAATATTCACTGTCAATCACAAACCATCTTGATATGTGAAATAAATATTCTTAAAAGTTAATCATTATATTATTTTGATTTATATGTTAAGGTATTTAACTATCTTAGAAAGTTATGGGAATATTTGAGGTATTATGTTCTTTTTACTGTAACTGAGGAATTTTGGCAATTAGAAATTGAAACAAGTCCAGCATGTTGAATAAATAGCTTTAATGAAGTATTGAAATACTAAATCATTTGAGAAAGCAGAGTAGATAGTGCTTGGCATTAAAAAAAAGTCAACAATAAGGATTTCCTTTTTTAGTGGCTCCTTCAGTTGTATGAAGAGATAGAATTTTCTAGAAATTTTTTTTGCCAGCTTTTTAGTAGTTCATAATTTAGGGTAATTTCTCTCAGTAGTCTTTCTTAGCCTTCAATAAATGTGTAAATCCACAAATTTCATAAAATATATGAAGTAGTCAGCCATATATAGTTAGAAGTAAGCAGAAAAACTTATACTAACCAGTTTTCTAGTACTTTAGCTATTTCTGAACAAATCTCAGTTTTTGTTTCAGTGAGCCCAGCATCTTCAGGGAGATATCACAGATTTACTAGGTGGTCCTGTTCTTTCCTTTTTGTGTATATATTTGTGTAGTAATATTGCACAGAAAGGAGTAGAACATATTACTTTCTAAATTAGCTCTGTAAGGCTGATTTTGTCTCTGATAATGGTAGGTTTTCTACAGTAACAGGCTTTTTGATAAAAAAAAAAAGGCCAGATTTAATACAGTTTCTTCTTAAAGAAGAACTGTAATTCATAAAATGAGAGAATTTCTGAATTATGTTTTATGTGACATCTTAACTTTTTGAGTTCATCCTTTTCAGTTCTTTTCAGAAGGACGAATTTAGATCATCAGTAATTTCCACTTTTCTCTCATTGTCCCTTTGTGGTCTGCAATGTTTTATGCCTTGCTGGGACTTGAGCATTTGGTGGAAGGTTTCTTAACTAATCCCAAATCCACTTTTTTTTCCTTAATATAATAGTCTTGACTTAGACATTGAAATGAATATTGACAAATGAGTAAAAATCCCAAAGCATTTCAGTGCATTTTATAAAAAATACCAAAGTTTTCAGATAGAGATCTACAGTGGCAGGTCCCAGTTTGAAGGAGGAAGCCTCCACAGGATATACAGATCCAAATTCTACAGGAAACTAAAGATGTGCAGAATGTGCAGCTAAAAAAAGCACAAAAAAGGGCGCTCTTTGACAAGTTTACACTGGAGAAAAACCACATATAGGCGGACTTTCAGGGCTCATCCACTGATCTCTTTGAACTTGCAGTCAAAATTTCATAGAATGTGTAGTTCCACTGATTAGTATTTTGCCCATCAAACTGTAGCTGTGAATGAAAGTACATTCTGCTTCTCTTCAGTATCAATTTATTTATTCAACCTTCAAGAACACCTTTAATTGTTTTTCACAGCAGTTGAGAGAAGGATTACAGAACTTTTTGGAGGCAAACATTCCCCTCATCATCCAGGCCAATTTATGGATTTGAATCCTGCCATAGTTTTGATTTGCCAATTTAAATATGCTAGTTTTCTGTTGTGAGACAGAACCAGGAGCAAAAGTAAGGCAGGCCTAAAACTTAAAAGGGTATAAAAAGAAATTTATTAACTACACAAAGAAAAAGAAAACAGTAAATTCAGAATAAGATTTTCAGACCACTCCCTCCTCCATCTTCCCATTCCTTCTTAACAACAACATACAAAGACACTTCAGTCAGTTCCCCACTTAAATGATCCTATTCAGTTCACTTCAGAGAGAGGAGTTTTATCTTGTTCATTTATAGGGATTCCTTTCCCAAAAGGGGAGGGAAACAGTTTTCTTTTGACTTCATTTTCACTAGTAGCAGCCGCTCGGGAATCTGCAACCGTGACTCTCCTCCCAACTACACAGCGTTCCCAGAGCTGTGCTTGTGGGCCATGTTAAACTCATGGGGTATGACACTTTTAAGACTGAGCTGTTTCAAAGCAAAAGTTCTCTTCATCTCTTTTCTCTCTGTTCATGCTTCATCTTTAGAAAACAGAGATCCCCTTCTTTCCTCGGGGCAAAAGATTCTCAACACAGATGCTTTTGGTCAACAATCTATCAAATGGAACACTCCATCCCCCCATGTATTTTCTCCACAGTTTATAGGAATTTTCAGTGCAGTATCAGTTCATCTCTACAATTTATAAAAGGATTTTCAGCCATCTTCACAGCATCTCCTCATTCTCTTTCCATCTAAAGAAACTTAGCTCTTGCTTCACTGACTTTAGAGTACCTCCTTTTTCTTCTCTCTCATTCAAAGGAAGGTCGAAGGTCTGCAAGTCTTATCTGAGCACTAAAGAGTTAAGATCTCACACGGGGAATGCAAGGCTGTAATGCTGGAGCTGTGCCAGTATCTCAGGAGACTCAGGCCGTGCTGGAAAGGGGGAGGAGGGGGAACGGCTGGGACCTCACTCAGCCTCCCTGGGTCTCAGTTACAGCACCCATCATTGATGGCCACCCCTCCTCCCTGCCACGCCATGCCAGCTCCCCAGACAGGGGCCCTGTCCTGCCCATGGCCACCCCTCCTCCCTGCCAGGCCATGCCAGCTCCCCAGACAGGGGCCCTGTCCTGCCCATGGCCACCCCTCCTCCCTGCCAGGCCATGCCAGCTCCCCAGACAGGGGTCCTGTCCTGCCCATGGCCACCTCTCCTCCCTGCCGGGCCATGCCAGCTCCCCAGACAGGGGCCCTGTCCTGCCCATGGCCACCTCTCCTCCCTGCCACGCCATGCCAGCTCCCCAGACAGGGGCCCTGTCCTGCCCATGGCCACCTCTCCTCCCTGCCACGCCATGCCAGCTCCCCAGACAGGGGACCCGGCCCTGCCCCCTGCGAGGCCCGCAGGCCTGCAGTGGAGCCAGGCTGGGGTCTGTTACCTGCACTGCTGCTGGAAAAGAAAGAGCTTTTTTCCGGGTTACTTCCTTCAAACTAACTTTCTCCAATTGGTTTCTCCAGCTGTCAACCTGTGGACACAAACATTTAGAAAGCTAGGAAATTACAGCTTGGCAATTCCTTTCAGGCCTGGATTTCTCCTGTTCTCAGGTCCATTCCCAGGCTGACAAGCTGACTACAGCTTCAGTTACGGGAGGCAGTCTCCCAGAGTGATAACTTGGTGAAAAACAGAAAGGAATTCATAATAAAGATTAATACCTGGTGTCTTTCCCATGGGACAGCCAGACGTGCTGTCCCAGGGATGTTTGTCCCAATTGTCCAATGAACTACTGTCCTGTCCTAGCTGCACGAGCTGCACGTAACACACTTTAAATATGGGATGTCCGTACAATAAAGTTGGCCTTTTTTTCCCAAAAAAGGTCCATGTGTGTTGCTGTCTTTTCTCTCTCTTTGCAGCTCAGTAACCACAATAACCAAACCAGCCTCCAATTGGTCCCATCAACTCACAGAGGATGTTCTCATAGAGAAAAACCTCTCTGAGTCTGCTCAGCCAGGTGTAACCAGCACAAATGCATACTATGACAATATTGTTCCTTAACTTCTCTTTGATGGGTTTTCATTTTTGTGTCTTCATTGTTGCTTCATTGCACTTTACAAGTGTGGTGGCAAATGTGCAGCAGAGCTTCAGTGCGTTAAATTTGCTAAAATTCTCTCTTGCAGAGATTCCAGTTACAGTTTTGATGTAGGCTCAGTTTTGGCCTAAAACCGTATATCTTCAATTGGAAGGAGAATTCGTCTTTTTTTTTTTTCTTTTTATTTCCACGTGTTGCAGTTTTTGTATCAGCAGACAAAAAGTATTCTTGTTGATGAAGATGAATGTGAGACCAAATGAGAGAATTTTTCTGGGTTAAGGTCACAGTGTTTTCACCATGTTGGCAATTTTGTACATGAGGAGCCACTTCAAGATTTTATCTTTACTTAGAAGTAAAGAGAACTTGAAGAGCTTCGCAATGCCTATGAGGGTCTCTCATAGAACTGTACCTTAGATGTCATCATCCCAAAGGGCAGGTGAACCTCCCAATTAAAAATCACATAGTGTCTTTCACATTGGGGATATTCTCTCAATTTACAGTTTTCTCCTAGAGAGCTTCTAAACATCAAGGTTCTAAGAGATTCTGGAGTCTCTTGAGATGTCTGTAATAACTTTGTAAAGCTTTTTCTTTTTTCTTTTTTTTTTTTTTTCCCCCACTTTTAATAGAAAGAAGGAAGACAGCTTTAGGCAAAGGGTAAATGAAAAAAATTGTCATCAGGGCAAGACTACTTTGCTCTTACACCTTCTAACAGCAGGGATGTTCTAACTTTTCCTGTGCTTTCTCAACTATATAGAAAGCAAGCTCCTTACTCACAGTTCATTCTATGAGTTTCTCTCCATCCTAATGCTTTGAGTTCTCACCAGAACTTTTTTCACTAAAACTTTTTCACCAGAACAAGTCTAGAATCACTTGCAGAAGTCCTACCTTCAAGTTATGAATATTCTCTTTTACACTCAACTGTCTCTGCTGATTGTTAGTATCTATTTTCTTCTGAAAATACTGTACACTTTTACAAGTAAGATAAATCCTTACATTTTCTGTATATATATATATTTTTTTTAATCTGTCTGCAAGTAAAACTGAGGAAGAAAATGCTGAAGGAGGAAAATTGAAGTGCCTATGATACCTAGGTGTCAAATAATTTTCTTCTAGAAAAAGAAAGGAGGATCAGAAGAGTTCTTAAGGGCTCCTTCTTAGTTAAAATTCACTGGGAAATGGGAAAAAAATGCATTCTGATTGCATTGTATGCAGTACACAACACATGATTTTTCTCACAAATGTGTGTATAAAGGGATAAAACCTTCTTTAGTTTTAGTACTCTGATATAGTCCAAGCCATTACTACATTATAGGTTGACCTCATCTGATTAATAACAATTATTTCCTTGATTTACAGTCCAAGCTGGTTAATTCATTCTTGATTTATCTATGTTCTTGTTATGTTAAGAATTTGAACTGCAACCTATTCTGTGGTCTGAATTTACCCAAGGATTTGTTAATCTAAATAAAAATGTTGTTTACAGACAAACCTGGATTAATTAGATCAGAATGAATACAATTTGGTGGTGTCATCTTTGTTACTGGGATGAATTTAAGTAGCTGTTCTCCCTCACTGCCCTTTCTCTGTGGTAGCTGATCAGACCACAGCTGTAGCAAATGTTTCTCCCTGTGTCAGACATCTCTCAAAGCACAATCAATACATTTCATGGTGTGTTTAGCTCAGACAAAGTTCAGTTATTAGAGTAAAAAGGAGAAAGTATTCATGAATCTGAAATGTTTTCTATGTCTAAGAGAAGACTGGTGATGACCAAAACCTTTTGCCTCACATAATTCCCTTCACTGTGTCCCCCGTTTCTTTCTGGTTTAGTCTTTTTGTGTTTTCTTGTTGACTTCTCTGCTGAATAGCTATTTGTCTTCTCAGTGTTTAAAAAAAAAAAAAAAATCTGAGATTTTTTTTGTGTGTGTTTCTCTTCGCTGAAGTCAACACTGTAACGTTATAGTGGTGCTTAAGATGTATGTAAACAAGCACAATTGCATCTGTGTTCAGCTCTAAAGAAGGCCACAACTGGGTGCAGCTTAGTTAAAAAAAACAAAACAAAACAGTGTGGTGAGTTTTCATGAACTGTCTCTCTTGGAGGCACAAAAATTATAGAGAGGATTCAAGAGGTCAGTCCCTCAGATCTGTGCTAGTAAGTTTAATGACAATAATAAAGTGGTAACCCTTTGAAGTAGTGGGGTTGTCCCTGGCACTGTGCTGGTGCTGCAATTGAAAAAGAGATCAACATTTATCTTGTAAAGCAAATGGGAGTTTGATTGCTCCTTCTCTGAGCAATGGTTTAGCAGATAACCATGAAAAGTAGTCCTTGTGAGAATTGTATCTTCATGCCTATAAATTCCAGAATACTTTAAATGTGCAAGTTAACTTAAAATGTACTACTTTGAATGGAAAAGAGCTAAGTTTGAAACTGCACATTTTTTAATATTTAGTTCCTGTTAGACTTTTTGGCTTTCAACTGTGTGACAAAGCACCCCACAGTTCCAACATGTAAATCCAATCTTCAGGTATTTTGTACTCCATTCAGTAAGTAATACATTGTTAGGAGCATGTGAGGGATGACTGCATACATATATTTGGCATCTCTAGCCCAATGAGTGTATGCAGTCCCTATAACTGTGATGTAGGGTAGGTTGTTTTCTGCTATTTTGAGGGTGCAAACTGTGGAAATAGTTTCTTTGCAACCATAAAAATGTTACAAAATAAAAAGGAAAATATAGAAACTGGGAAGAAATTATTTTTAGATAACAATGTTACTCACTGTATTCTCAAAAAGCCTTTCTTACAGAGGAGAAAAAAAAGAGTATTGAGAGATAAAACCACAACACAGAAGAGTATCTGAAATGAAATATAGAAATGAGAACATAGACCTCTAATACTGGGCTTTAAATTAGTCACCATGGAAGTCAGCATCAGTATATAAGGAGAATTTAAATTCCTGTTAGCACAGGAAATCTTCTGTGACAGAGGACATAAAAATTCTGCTTGTGTTTTCTGTAGATCTTTGCTTTTTTTTTTTTTTATAACTGTGAACTCATGACAGAAATATTCATTCAATAAAGAATTCAATCTTATATTTTAACAGTTTAAATTGACAAAAGATAAATGAAACCAATTTAGTACGTATTGGATTCATTCAGCTAGGTTACAACCAGCAGTGAGAGTCTTCAACTAGACTTGAACTGCTATTTCATTACGTAGGAAAACAGGGATCTAAGAAACCTTGATCATACTCTTTATTCCCAGCTGTTGCTGTCATTCACAGTTATACTTCTAAAAAATAAACTGCAAATTTTTTTCTATTATTTTACTTACTTTTTTTTTACCTAAAGGGGTAATCCTGTTCTTTACCATGCTTATGACTAGAAAACTTCTAAGATTCATCTGGAATGCATTCAAGTTCACTTCATAATATGTTCTTATCCTTCTCTAATGACATTCCTTGCTTTTCCTTCCTCTTGGTGTTGTAAAAAGCCACTGCTTTCCTGTCACATCTTGTTTAGCTAGGCCATGATTATTCAAATTCCAACCACATTTTCTTCCCCTTCCTGTTTTCCTGGCAGGTTTAGGAGGTTCAACATTTCAACATTTCAGAGGCATCAGTGACACAGATGTGTGACCAATGATGCATTCATCCTGCTCTGTGTGTCTGACTGGAAAGCATAAGGAGATGTTGGCCTTCAACACAGTGCACTGCCAGTGCAAAGAAAGAATGTGAGCCAGAGGGTCTTGCAGGCTGGACAGCCCCTGTGACTTGAAAGATCCCAAGTCCTGGTCTATGAAAACCATTTTGGAGCTCACCTGGAGCAGGTGAGCTCAATCTTTCATGTCTTGAGTATCTTGTTGCTCTTTTGATGTTGTAGTTTTACTTGAAAAATTCAGCTGAACATTTTGCAAAGGCAGTGAGCGTTGCATACAAACTGTATTATCATCTTAGTGTGAATTTATTGCATTGATTTTTTTCTATTAATTGTACATATGAAATAGTGCCCCCTGAAGAACTTCAAAAACAATACAATAACTCAATGACTTAAAGAGCAACTGAGTATTTGTTTAAATGCTTAATTTATGGTGAATAGTTCCATCTAATGCAAAAATCACTTTTATTTTTTTTCTGTGGGGTTAAATTAGGTTCATTTTGTCTGTAAAGATCAATTGCTACGCTTTTATTCATTATTCCATACAAAACCAGTACCTTTACTGCATGTATACCTAAAAGACCAGTGAATATATACTTTTAATATAAGAAAGCTTGAAGTAAATGCATTTGCTCATAAGTCTGGACATTAGAGTGGGAAGATGAAAGGGCATGAAATAATCCACGGAGTTTTATGAGTAACAAACTGTACAGAGAATAAAGTGTACCTTGAAATATTGTTCTAAATAACTTGTCACTGTCCTTTAATGTAAGTAAAAAAGAGCATCACTAAAAAATAACTATGTCATTTCTAAAATGACATTTTTTCTTTCTGACACTTTGACATGTCGGTGCAGTAATTCTTCCTTTACCCTTTAAGTGCCCTTAGCTTAATTTAACCTTGAAAGTAGAATTGGCATAGCAACACTTTTAAAGAAAGCATCAAAGTTTCCAGTCTTTCTGCAGTTTAAAGGTTAATTATGCACACTGCCCATGCCTGCAAGCAGCCAGGCTTTATACGCTATTCTGGTGTAAAGCTGAAAAATACTGTTGAAAGAGGATACACATTTTAAAATAAAACTTGTGAAGTCCCCCTTTTCCATTCAAACAGCTTGCACTGTCAGTTTAGCTAACCTTTGTTTGCCTGTCACTGTGTTCCCATGATTAAATGTGAAGATTATAATCATTAACCGTGCTGGGGGTTCACTGTGGGTGGAATTTTGATGGGTGGATGACATTCTGTTTATACGATGAAGTCAAAATCAGACTTCATCTCTTCCAGCTCAACACCCGGAGGTCTCTAGGTTAGCTACCATAGCCTAGATGCAGTTGTGTCACCTGACTTTAATATTAAATACTGCATCCATGGCAGATTGGAAGGTATTTTACTATACTCTTTAATCTTTGTCTTTCCTTTTAACTGGAATAATCTAGTGGACATAGATGAACTTGATTTGACCTAGAGATGAACTAGTATTAAAAAAAAAAAAAAAAACAAGATAGAATAATAATAAGGGGGCAGGCAGAGACAGAGAGACAAAGGAAAAGCTTTTGTTGAATGTACAGAAAACCAGATATTTTTAGGTCTCCCTTTTTTTTCTTTTTCCTTTCTTTTTTCACTTAAGGTTAGCAAATGTTTTAAATTTTATTTTCCCTTTTGAGATCAGTCCTTACATTTTTTTCTTTAATAATCCTATTGATGGCATAAGAAATTAATGAGGTACTTTCAAAGATGTCGAGTATTCCTAATATTTGAATTAGCATCACACAGAAGGAAGAATTTCTTCCTTTTCATGTGATCCTTTCTACATAGTAATAGGAGAAAAAAAACCAAATTAATGACTTGTTTGAGGTACCTGCTTATATGTAATTGTAAAGCAAGAAAATATACTATGTTCTCTTTTAAGTATTTTATCTGTGATGATGTAGCCAGCTGGCCAGTAGAGATTCCACACAAAATCATTAAAAGTTAATTGAATGCAAGTGATCAGCAAACTCTCCTAAGCTCATGAGATCCACTAGCTCAGTCAATTAATATTACAGAAAAAACAATCTTGAAAAAAAAAAAAAAAAGAAAAAAAAGTGTTTTATTGGGCAGTGGGCAGTTCCTGAATTTCTGATTAATTTGCATCATCTTTTTCTCATTTCCTGTCAGGCTTCACTTTCAGATAAACACATTTCTGAATTATATTGCACCTAGATCTCAGTGGCGTTAACATGCTCCAATTTCAGTTTGCGTAGCTTCAGTGTGAAAATATTAAAGTGAATAGAATTTGTAAGGAATTCTGGGAGGTATCGCAGGTATAACTCAAATGACAGGTGACTTTTTCTGTCTTTAACAAGTGAATCTTAGAGTGCTAAAGGGCTTATTCATCAGCACCTGAACCTCTGACGAACTCTGATCTTGCCTTTAGCCATGCAGACTCACCTTCTCATCACCTTTAAACTCATGTTTAAACTCAGACAGAAGGGGTCTGTGCAGAAATAGCTTCAAAGGTTCTTTGTTGCTGTTTTCCAAGAAATTTAAGCAATCTAGTATTTCATAACGTTATTTAGATAAGTGTCTCAGAGAAGTGAATAATCTTAGGAAACCTAAAACACAAATTTCAGTTTGTCTTTTTCTTACCTTGACTTGAAATCTTTAATTCTAAATGCCTTCAGACATCTGGTTACTTTCACACACTTGAAACACCATCTGCATTTGTCAAGTCACTACCCTTCCTTACATATTGAAGTGCATACTGCAAATGCACTTCCATCTTAACTATTTAATAAAATCATTCGATGCATAAAAATCACATCTTTCACTGACTTTTTTGCCTTTTGGGGGGTGTCTTAAAATATTGTCTATTTGCAGTCAAACCACTGTGGAAGGATAAATTCCACTGTGCAGTATCATTTCAAATATGAAAGTGTAGTTGTGCTAACTCAGTGTGGAGAAGTGTATCTCTTAAAAGGAGCAGAGTACCTTCCTGTATGTGTGTACTGTGCACACAGATATGCATTGATTTGAACTAATAGGGAAGACATGAGTAGTAAATGCGCATGAAATTTTGCTTCCTAAAATCCCATGCTGTCCACAACATAGCAAGGTTTCCCATTTTCTAATAAGTATAAGTAATGTAGGCAGAATATTGTTGAAAACAGCGAATAATGGAAATCTCATCTGAAGATTTCATTATGACTATTAAATATTTTTATGAGGATGTATTACATTAAATCTGTGTGTTTGTGTAGAGTGCTTCTAATATAAATGTCATCCAAAGAAAAATAGAAGAAACCTGGTCAACATTTTCCATTCAATTAAAGGTAATGTTGTAATTATTTCTTCCATTAATTGAGCATGATTCAAAATATAGTGATTTCTAATATGTATAATGGTTGTAAAATGTTGACAGTTGGAGAATATCTCATTGACATAAAAAAGATTAAGGTAACAGTTTGGAGGCTGTTAAGCTATTAATGATAATGAGTATAAGAAATGTGTAACTAGCAAAGGTGGAATCCCATTTAGCTGTCTTCACAATGGTTTTCCATAAAGTAGATGGAAGGTAAAGAGGTTGCTCTGAATTTGACTACATGAATTTAGTATCAAGGATAGATAAGTCTCAGTTGGTACTTAATTATTTAAAAACTTCATATAAATAATTACTATTGAAATTGAAAACATGTGCACATGGGACCAGGATATAAATATATTTAACATATCAGAACATATTTTTAATCCTGAAGTTCAGGGATAAGTTCTTTACCTTTTTTCCTTCCCCCATCCCTTCTCCCTGAAGTCTTTTTAATGCATTGATGCTGAAATATAATAACAAAATTGCACTATGAATTTCTTTCCACCATAGTATTTGGAGCCTGATCCTGCTTCAGTAAAAGTCAGTGAAAAACATTCTACCGATGCCCCTTAACTAACATTAGATACAATATCTTAAAGGAATTCCAGAAGTCCTCTGTACTTCCAGACTGATGAAAGATCAGATGATTAGTCAACATTGTGACTCTATGTATCTCTGTGACCTTCCTTTTCTGTTTATTTTGAAAGCAAATAATTATTTTGACTCTTTGACCACCTGCACTGTTATAGTATAATGAAACTACTACACAATATTGCAACATATAATGCTGCTGCCAAAAAGTATGTAACTAATTATCCTGCCACTTGCACATGCATTGAAGTTACAGGAGCTGCAACTGCAGCTCGTAGCTAATCTGTTTTATGGCTTAAAATAGATGCTTTATACAATGGGCCCATTGAATAAAGTAAATTAAAATATTACAGAATAACATTTTTCAGAGTAATATGACTTTTTTGCACTTGCTTGTCATAATAAATACTTGACCACATGGTAAGATTTTATTTGGACCTCTACTTAAACCTTGGTATGAGAGGTATACACAAAGCCTAGTTTTACTGGGGGAGTCAAAGAATTCCAGAACAAAAATGATTTTCAGCAAATTAAATTCAGTGTTTCTATCCAGCACAAGGGTTCATAATGTAAAAGTTGTTCAATCTGTTGCAGAAGAGAAAGCAAAGTGTCATAATTCAAATATATGGCTGAAGCCTTTCTCCTACACACAGACTGTAGTAAAAAATTCTGCACTGAATATATGAAAACTGGATTTCTGGACTCACTATGGAATATTTAAAAATTATTCACTTGTGAAGACTTACATAATTCCTCTGTTGCCCACACTATTTATGAAGCGAGAACACTAGTCTGTTTTGCTACCAATATGTATTTTTGTAAGAATAAGTTCTTAAAATAGAAAATAAATAAATCTCCTCCATTGCAAGTCGAGAGATGAAATTAGTATTTTCCTTGTGGAGGTTTTCTTTGACTGGTCTCTTGCCTCTAGTGAAAAGCAATTTACTTATTTACTGGCAAAATCCATTGCATTTGAAACTATATTAGAGTGATGAGACTAGTTTTCTGTGCTTCATGAGAAGCTTTGAACAAATTGGCTTCACTCTGGCTTTCAGTAACGCAGAATTTTCATGCTGCCAACAGGAGATTCCTGCCAAGCCGAGAAGCAGCTGTTTGAGTTGGTAAGGCAGTCCTCATAGAACATAGATGCACCAAATGAATTACAGGAAAAAATGTAAAGAGAGAATAGAAAAGCTTGCAGATGATATACAATATAATGCAGTCAAGATAAAAGAAATAAAAGCTAGAAAAAAAAGGTTAAATAAATTAAAGAGAAATAAACCCCAGAAGTTTCTGTCAATTTCTGTACAATTTCATTTGCATTTATTGACTAGTTGAACTTTATTGTATTGATCTTGCTTTCTCTTGTGGAAGTGCTTATATCTTAATGCTTAACGCTGTTTCCATTTTCCTATAAAAACAAAGCTTGCTTTATTCTGGATTAAAAAAAAAAAAAAAATAGAGTCCCTTTTCACAGATACCACAGAAATGGTACCAAAGGCAGAGAGTGTAAGAATCTACTTCACTCAATGCCATAAAGCTGTAGGGGCTGCCACAGTGTGCATCAAATCTGTATTCACTCTGGTTTTGAGCACATCTCACCTTCCCTGCTTCCGTTGCTGTGGAATTGACCTTCCATCACGTGACTGGGATGCACTTGAACAGTGCAGCAAGTTTTCACCTGTTTGTATGAACTGTTAACTATACTCTAGCCCGTCTTATCTTCTGTGGAACTAAAAGCCTATCAGTCTCTTCTAGAAAGAAAAAACTTTTTTCACCCCTTTCATTATTTTCCTTATTTTGCATCATTTCAGGATAATTTACTCATACTTTTGAGCAATATTTAAGTTGAGGTGAACAGCCTGTATAAGTGTTATAAGAATTAGCCCATAGGCAATGACTAGAAAAAAATTTCTGGTTTGCATATAGGAAGAATACCAAACCTTTGGCCTGCTCAAAACTTCTTTTGAAACCTGAAGAGCTTACAAGACTGTGTACACCATAAATTATTATTCAATACTTAAACTCTGAACCCATTTAAGCATATGGTTTTCTTATACTGCATATGCATTGACAATTAAATGATGGAAGGAATTGAAATGTCTAAATTCCTATGTCTAGCTCAGTAAAAACATTGTCATAATGTGTTATGGTGAGTATGGAAGTCAGTACACCTGAATATGTAAATGTGTATAGAAACAAAGAATCACATATATTTTAAGGTATTAAACCTTACTGTAGGTCTATGGTGTTGTATGCACTGTAACAATGGTGACTGCAATAGATTACAGATATATTCACATTACGTTTAAGCTTGTTAACTCACTACTAGTATCACTTAGTCATGGCAGCCAAAGGAAATATATTTTGTATCTTGGATGAGTCTTGCAATGACTCAATGCCTGCAGCATTGGCAAGTAGTTCTCTCTTTTCCGAGACTGAGCAGTCCTGGGCATCTTACCCAAAAATCTTTTCCTAGAAGGATTAAGATGGTTTCAGATGAAATGTACTGGGAGTGATAAAAACTAATAAAATAATCAACAATGATGTTTCTAAGGTGTAAGGAGACACAGAAGGCGGGATATGTTTCATATAATAATAAAAGTTCTATATTTGTAAAATTACTCTTATTTACTCATTTTCATGGCCCAATTGGAACAATATAGAAACAGCAGCCAACAGGTTCAAACACAGGAAATAAATCAAGGCATTCATTACTAAGTTCAGTCAAGACTAGTGACTTAAAAGATGGAAAATAAAGCAGAAAGCTTAAGTGTTTCATGTTTCTAATAGAGCAAGAAAAGATGTTCAATAACACGAGGTCTTGGAAATCAGTGTATCTTAGGCTTTGATCATTGGCTCATGCTAGTGGATGTTGCTAGCCAGTGGCCTTAATTAGCCAACACTGCTGCTTTTTTATAAGTGAAATTAGAAGTGATTATATATGCCATTGTAATATTTTTATAATGCAATCTGTCTTTGAGAATAGTGATAAAGAAATGTTTGATATTCTTGCCTTAATGCACTCATCACTAAACTTCTTATTAAATAGACCTTTAAAATTACATTCTACTGTGGAGTCAGTTGCCAACAGTAAAGAGTCACAAAAGGATTCTTAAAGCTAAGGGAAAAAAGAAATGTGCGTAGCTTGAGAGAGAAGGAAAGGCACAGGCAGGCCAATAGGACCCTGAAACAATGGAATCATCAACACTGCTTTACACAACAGTCTAATTCAATGTGTCAGGCCATAATCAGCTCCGTTTCACAGTGCTTTGCTCCATAAAAGCAGATTTGTTTAACCACAGCCTCTATTTCAGCTTGACTGAGAATGAAGAATAACCAATGAAGCCAGGCATATCTCTCGGGTTATGTTGTGGGCATATAGTGAATCCATCATTTGCTGAAGAGGCAGAGAAAAAGTGACAGGCTCATTCATGCCTTAGAGTCATTTTTAGGCCTATTGAAAATTTTAATCTGTGCACTTTGGATGAACTTCCCCACTTCTTAATTTAGTACATGTAGCCATGTGATAAAGTCTGTCTGTCTCAGATAGGGCAGACTTACTTCTCTGGGACATCAACCCCTTCAAGCAGTTTTCTTCTATGGATTCAGACTGGCTGCCTTGAACTTTACACAGACATATAAGCCCCATTTACAGGAAGACTCCAGAGTTAAGTAAATGCTAAAATCACATATGTCCAAGGGCTAACATTACACCATTCCAGCAATATTTTTAATTTAGCATTAAAGATAGTGTAAATTTTTAAGATGTATTGTCTTTAAAAATATACATCTATACTTAATGGCATGATTTTTCTCTCCCTTGTCTCTATATAATATAAGAGGCGCTTGGAAAGAAAAAAGGAAAAGGAAAACGAAATTTAAAAAAAGAGGATTTTAAAAAGTGTTGCAAATCAGCAAATTCAAGGAAATTGCTTATTTAGAAAGTGTATGCAGCTGTCAAATAAATGAAATTGTTATTAAAAATGGTGGCAGGTCATATAAATGAGGTAAAAGCAGCAGCTCAGATAAATGAGGTAAAAGCATTGGCTCATTTCTGCTAAAAAGATTTCATGTTTGCCTCTCGGTGCCATAGATTGTGCTGCACCGTGCATTTGCTGTGCATGACAGATATGTTTGAAACACTGGAAGTACTGAGGCACAATGTGTATAAACGCTTGACCTAAACTTGACAGTCTCGATTAATAATATCAAGTTTGGAAAATGGCAGCATTTACAGCACTCACGCACACCCAGACATTAGATTTTACCCTTTGCAAAAAATGTAAAATGACATGTGAATTAATTTCCTAATGCCCAAAGTGAATGAAGAACCATTCTTCTGAAATAGATTTGTTTTTAAAAATTTTTCACAAGAAATAAAATAAATGCAGTGTCTTACATTCATTTTATTGACATCCCTGGGCTACAATATATTCAAGATGGCTGCACTTCAGTGAAATATGCAATTTGATGGCTCACACTTTTATTGTGAAACTTGGGAAAGAGCAAATCACTCTGATGTTAAAATTCAAGAAGAAACAAAAATACTTACATTTTGCAAGTGGTAGAACCTTGAAAATTGTGGGTGCCTTTGTTTTCCTTTGTGCTTTTTTGGTCATATTTGAAGTGAACAGCTTGCCAAATATTAGGTTTACATCATTTCACTGTCTTCCCTCTTCTGCCTAACCCCCCCTTTCCAGACATTTGAATTGAAGATTAAGAGGCAAAGAGACAACTAACTCAATCTCAGGGCTATGCATGGAGAGAAATGATAATCAGCCTTGTTTCTTTCAAACTTCAGATTTAAATGTAGAGCAAAGCAATTTGAACATACTCTAAGCCAGCATTTGCCCGATTAAACAGGAAAAAGTTCAAGGGGTGAGGAAGACCAGAGACACCAGTGAATGAAATTACAATAGTGAAACAAAACATTACAAAATTAGGGCAAAGCATGTCCAGTCTCATAAATCTTGTTTATCAGAGGCTTTTTAAAAAACACTAGAGCAGTGGAAAAATTTGAGTATTAGTTTTGAGAGCATTTAATTTATTCTTTTTGTTTAAAAAAAATGTAATAGGTATAATGGAGATATTAAGAGCACTGTCAACCAACATAATATATACAATGTATTAATGACCAAATGAGACTTGTTTCTTTTGCACTCATGACCTATATGTATTTTATATTAGAGAGTTCAAATCTTATTTGGTGCCTTTAGAATTTAACACATTTAGTTATTAATTTTACAACTGAATTTACAAGATTCCTGAAAGAATTAATAAAATGCACTTGTTCTTATGCTCTCTCAATATTCTAAATTTTCATAAAGCAGCTATTTTTGTCTAAATATAATTGAAAAAGGAAACTCATAAGAAAAAGTCAACAACGTAATATGAGAAAACGCATAATCTTAGAAGTATATTAAGTCAGATTAAAATGCTATAGCTGAATCTCCTCTTCTTTGGCAAATGAGATAATTTTGCATAAAATCAAGAACAGACTTTCAGAAACTGATAGAGGCTACATTAACTTGTTTTGCACTCTAAAAATGTTACCTAAAATATGTATGTTGTCTGTTGGAGCTATGGATTTTTCTCATATTCTGTCTCACATTATCCGGAAAGAGAATAGAATACATCTTGAATAGCGCTTGACATGGCAATGTCCCTCTATTTCCTATGATATGGATACAATGTTTCACACTATTAAAAAACCTTTATGTTAAGAACCAAGGTCTCATTTCTACATGCACAGGCTGAACAAGGGAATGCAGAAAACCTGTAGAAAAGCCAAATCAAAATTACCCCAGTGGTTTGGTAAATTTCTGAAATATCAACATTACACATCAGCATAAAATACTATGCGCATAACCATAAAAAGTCACTTGTCTTTCATTGCAATTTAATCTGACAATATTCTTTATTAGGAACAGAATTTTTAAAAATAGATATTAAACTGTATTGAAATCTCTGAAGTCACATATTTGCACACAGATGGTAGCTAGAAATAGGAAAACTTGGATTAGACAGTTTTTTCTATGTCAGGTCTGTGCCATGACCACCACACTTCAGATGAGAAGTAACTCTGAAGTCTGGCTCTCTGAAACTGTTCTCAAAACTCTGCTAGCTTGACATGTTCCTGCTGTGAATGTGTGTATCTCCAAGAGTTTCAAAGCTGAGAATAATTTGTCAGGTTGAATTCTTGCCCTTACATCTTCCCGTTTGACTTGTATTCAGCTCTGAATAGCTATGTGTAACATATACTAAAATAAGAAAAAGAAACTTAAAATGTCCAATATCTGTCAGCATTGTGGATTTTGTGTTAAAAATTCTGCTTTCATAACGTGTATTTTAAATATTATTCTGAAAAGAGGAGATTATCCTAAAAATTATGATTAGGTGAACAGTGGATACTGATATATTGATAAAATAGGTGTTCTTTACTTTTTGTTCAAAAATATTATAATCATAGTATTTTATACTATATTTTATAATGTATTGAATTTTTATTTTCCTGTCATAGATTTCTAATACTAAGACACTCTTCAGTATTTTTTCTGTTTGTGTAGCTATTACCAGAAAGAACAATTTTTATGGTCTTGATGACCTTTACAGTCTAACAGATTTTTAGTATATTTCAGTGAATCAGAATAATTTTGGTTTTCAGATTTACAAAATTACTCAGAAGTTTGTATGATATGATTATATTGCTGTTCACTTTTTGGTATGCTTATCTGGTTTAGTGATCAAATTGAGGCTTTAGTTTTAACAAGAAATTAATTACTGAGAGGATTTCTAATACTTATGCATCTGGAGATGAAATAGAGATTTCAAATGTGAATCTCTCAGATCAGACCAGTGAAGATTATAGTATTTTGACTTTTTGATTCTTCTACTAGGATTCACAAAGAAACAGTTATGCAAATTATTGATATCAGATATAATTTTCCGGTTCAGCTTGTATTCATTCAGGTCGGTTTTGAGTCTGAACCAAATTTCAGAAACATGGATAGGCTATGAATTCAACTTTTATTAAAATAAATATCTTCCAGCATCGTCTGATCAAGCTTCCTAGCTTATCAAGAAATCAAAAGATTTTTACAAATTT
This sequence comes from Acridotheres tristis, assembly GCA_037013685.1. Classification (NCBI taxonomy): domain Eukaryota; kingdom Metazoa; phylum Chordata; class Aves; order Passeriformes; family Sturnidae; genus Acridotheres; species Acridotheres tristis. Next base: position 78,106,995 of record CM072884.1, read on the forward strand.
CAGTGAATGATGTTTGACTGTGATACAGAACTGAAAAATCAATTACATAGTCACGATTTCCACCTTTAATCTTTTAAATTCAGAATTCTGATTGATGCTTGCGAAAGAAAGCAAATTTTTTCCTTTCATTCTCAGGAAAAAATATGCTTTCTGAAAACAAATTAAAAATTTAATTTTGTTTAAATTGAAGCTCATATTTTATATACATTGAAGACAAGACACACTCCCATTTCTTGGAACAAGATAAAGGAAATAGGTGGTCAGCAAAGCCACATGCAGCTTTTACCCAGGAGGCAAGCATTTAGCACTTTCATCAGTTTCCTTTTATCTGCCTCCCTCTGTCGGTACCACTCAGCTCAGCCTTCGATCTCATGAGAGGGCACTGGTGTCATGGCCGAGAATGTGAGCTAATGAAAGTGTAAAGCTTCGGTTCAACAGAGTAGAAAATTCCCATCTAGTCAGCAGAAACCGCAATCTGACACGATTGAGTTTTTAGTAGATGTCGCTATTAAGTCCTTAGAGGTCCAGGATGGTAAAACTTCTGATCCTCTTAACATTGAACATTAAACATTTTTTTTTCTTCGATTACTTTTGTGTTTTGTTTTGTCAGTTTGGGATTTTTGGGGGTATTTTTGTTGGTTTGTTTGGTTGTTTTTTGTTTTAAATTTATGAAGGCTTTTAACACCAAAACCCAACACATTAATTTTATTATGTAGCATAGCTTATTAAATTACAAATACTTTAATTAATGCTGCCAGAGAAATGCAACCAATCTCAATCCAGACTGAGAAGTAATCAGAACCAGAATCAGAATTCCTGAGACTTTAATATAAGGTTCAAGTCCATATATGAAATTTGTAACAAAGTTTTATCAATACAGTAGACACACTCGTGGAATGTAAAATCTGGACACACATAAAATTTGGATTTTCATTTGCCTTGTATTAGATTACCTCACTCACAACCTGCTATCCTACCTGATCACCTCATTAAATATTTCTGACATAACTATTTGCTATTGAGTTCCCTAATATCTGGGTAAAAATGTAGAAAATCTAAAGAAATGGAAGAGTCTGGGCCACAAGAAATAATGGATTCATGCTTGTTGCTTTACTCATAGATTTTTCCTAAAATATTTTCTTCTGTGAACACCATGGGAGGAAATGATATGAATTGACTTAGCCCCACAAAATTTAGAATGCAGATTAAATATCCAAAGGTACTTATTTAGATTCTTGCAGAGGTATTTCATTCCGTCATCTTAGGCACTATAAGTTGTTCACAAGAAAAGTCTTTCCATTGAGTACTTGAAGGAAGCCCAAGCTGCCAATTTTCACTAAAGCTCAGGTTATGCTAAAGATCAGTCCAATAAATCAAACATCTCTACTTCTTCAAGGATTGTTCTGACTGCTCATTTTTGCTAGTCTGGCATTTTGCTGCCAGCTTGGAACTCAATTTATTTGGAACACCCTGAAGAAAGGCGAAAAGTCTCCAGTGTGCAGACACCAATTTGGAGAGAGTGGTACCTGATATACGTCAACCTGAGAAAGACTCAGAAGCAAAGCTGGCATTTAAAGCACCTTGAGAAAGAGTGAGAAAAAAAAACCATATTATAGAAAAATTTATATCAGTCACTCATAGTTTTATATTTTACCAATAAAAAGGGTACACTTAGGAAAAATTATTCTCTTGGGATGTCTGCCATTCCATGCATCATTACACAGGAAATGTGGGATGTCGGAAAACATTGATATTCTTGGCTAACTTGCTACGAAGGCTAGTTCTGTGTGAACTTTTGACTGTCAGCATTCATTTTGTAGTTAGGGGGTATTTGATGGTCTTTCAGCATACAATATCTCTTCTGAGGATCTATCTTGCACCAGTGTTTGTCAAATGCATTACTTATAGGAGAGAGATCTTTTGAAGAATAACAGTCATTGTAGACTCTGAGCAATACTATTCTGTTCCAATTTTACATAACAACTATCATCATAGCACTAGGTTATTATCAATTACACTTAAGGTTTCTCTTTCATTTTAATTTTTGCATTTCTTTAACAACTCTGTAACATTGCCCTAGAAACACATTACTAGGTTACAAAATTAAGATATATGCTTTAGCAGTTCACAGGAATTAATAATATGAATTGATGTGGTTTTATGTATATTTAAAATACTATTAATATTCTGCAATTTTTTCCTAGGGAAGCAAGTATTCAGATATTCAGAACCTGAAAATTACATTGTTAACTCTGCCATCAGTGATAATTTGTAACCACTACATTTTCTGATAATGATTCTAAGAATAAAAAATATCTGAAAGTTGTCTTGATGGAAAGAATTTCAGATATTCAAAATAACTCATGATTAATCATTTAGCATTTCTAGGAAGTCTCAAGATACAGAGGAGGTTGAAATGAATCAGACAAGTTTTAGCATCTCAGTTAGGAAGATTTTTGGTAATTGTTTTAAATACTCATTTTCTTTGGTAACATAAGTCTGGCAATAGGTCCAGCTATTTCAGTATAAAGCTCTATTTTGAAATTTAAAACACCCCAAATGATTAATTTCAAATATTCAAATATGAGCAATGGCAAAAAAACCTCCAATGATTTCAAGCTCTAGGTTATTGTGCATCATGTAATTCAAAGACTAATACATGCAATGCTGCAGTGTCAACAATGTGGCATGCATTAACACTGATGCAAACGTATTTTGACAGGTGATAGTGAACTTGAACTTTTTCACAATGTTTCCATAAATGTGCAAAAGAGCCAAGCAGACAAACAAATGCTATCCTTTTTATGCTACCTTTAATGTTCTTGTACATCATGTTCAACACCATATTCTGTTCTTTCACAGCTAATGTGAGGGAAAGATTACCAACAGGGCTACATTCTCAAAGAGAATATTTTTTATTATTTATCTACTCTTCTACTCCTGGTAGCTGCTTTACCTATTGCTGCTTTCTGTTGGATGACAAAAAACATCCACCGGCCTTTTTATTGTTGTTTTATTTTTATTTGTTTTTCTATTTTAAATAGATTGCAAAAAATAAAGACAGATATGGTTCACTTTATGCCAGTGTTCAAACTAAGTGACAAACTAAGTGTTCATGCCCTTATTCCTGCAATCTTGTCAACAAACTTCTGCAAGTGGATAGTCTGAACACAGACATTATCAACTCACAGATTTTCCACATAGTATTTCTGTTATGAAAGAAATAAAAAAAATAATTAAAATTGTTCAACAAACCCTAAACCTCTGAAACGGCAGTGGACAAAATAGATATGAGCTCCAAAAAACTAGAAAGGTATTTGTCTGAGACAAGCTACAGCGAGCAGAGTAAATATTATTTGATGCAATTCAATTCTGACTTGACACAGGACAGTAGACAGAAAAGTATCTCTGAAACACTGAAAGCAAAATGTTTGGAAGTGCAGTTAGCTGGCTTTTCACTGAATATTTAAGCTCCTCCTTTCCAGCTTCAGCTTAGCTAAAAGGAAGTTACTGAGATAAATCACTGCTATGTCTTTCACTGGTGTCCTTTGAATGGATTGGTTGGGAATGATGCATTTTAAAATGTGTTTTCTCAAAATGTTATACATTTCTGTGAGTACATGCATGACCTTTATTCAGAGACACAACTGTAATATGTTGATTTGCAAATACTTGTTAGATATACTGATGACAGCTGTTCATCGCTTACTGCAAGAAGGAGTAATAACAAGGATGCAAATACTGGAAGTGGAGCTTGTATCATGAATCATTTCCCTTATACAGACTTGTTTCCAAAGCAACTCCTCTAAAATCTGTGGCATTCACATTTGGTACTGAGGTGTTTTGCTGTTACTCTGTCAGATCAGTCAATAATAATTATGCTTTCCTCCAGTACTTCGAAATAGAATACATAGTGAAAAAAAGATGTGTTTTGTTGCATTTGTTGCGCAGTGTACACTTAACACTTCCCCAAGAAAGCCCAACTTCCATTTTTAAAAAGAGAAGTTATTAAAAAGATTTTTACTGGGGACACTGTTAACTCACTGTAACTTGTTTTTTAAAACTACATTCACGGGTATCATCTCCAAATGGTGTGTACTCTTTCTTCCCTTCCTATAATGCACAATATCTTACCTGATCCTTAGTCCTGCTGATACTGGTGAGGGTTTCATGCAAGCAAATATTATTCAGGGCACGGCTGCAAAAAATTGTTTAAGTGTGAAAAGTGTTGTGCAGTATAATGATATGTCTTAATAGGCATTTAAATGACAATGTCTTTTGTGGTGTGAAATTCTGTTTTATCCAGCTCAAAGTCCAAAGACTATTGATTCATATCAATAAAATACAAGCTGTGGTCTTAGTTCTGTCTATGGTGTCTCTTTGTAGCTTGTTCTGTGATTAGCAGATGCTTTTCAAGTACATTAAAACTGAATTTTGTGCTTCTCTGTAAGGTTTATTCAGAAAGTGTTGTGGACTCTTATTTCACCACCTGTGTAATTGCTACTCAATACTGTAAACTGCTACTAAACTCAGCATAAAAAGTATTTAGTGTTTTAAAGTGACAGAATTGCTCTTTATAATGTAAAATAACTCTTTGATGTCCTTGAACTCTAAATTGGAAATATTTTAAGGGAAATTTTGTCTAATCTTTAAATGCCAAGAAAAGAATAAGGAGTTTTGAATCACAGTATGCTTTAGTTTAGACTGACTCTAACATTCCTTTAATATTTGATTTTTCTCTCAGACTTTTGTGGATACAGCATAATTACCATGGTCTTTCAAATTTTATAGAAAATATTATATACTTACTCCATGTACCACTGTTCCTCAAAATAAAAACTTTGACACTTGCTAGATTCGGCATGTGTTCATTCTCATAGAAACAAAAAGAAATTTCCATTGTAAAATATCATCTGTTGATTTGGTCCCTGTTCTTTTCCCTAGAACAGTTTCTTCTGGAGTTTGTGCACAATTTCTGCTTCAGAGTTAATTGTATATTTTGCCAGAACTGAAATCAAAATGGTAGGATTTTCTTGTACCTGCCTTGAAATGAAAAAATACCTGCTATTGTGGAATATTATTCACAGTAGGTATCCCACACATTTCCACATAAATTGCTAGACAGGAATACAGAAAGTAACCAGATTTCTTCCAAAAAAAATTCTTAAACACTGTATTTGAACATGTAGGATTTTTCCAAATGTTATTTTATATATGCTCTTATAAATTGTTAGTCATTGAAGTACCTAATAGCATTCTTTACTCTGCTGAGTGGGTATAAATTTAAATACATGTGTAATTAGTGAAATGTAAGGGAGAGGCCCTCCTATGTCTCAAAACTCTTATGACTTGCTGATAGGTTTTGATTTGAAATGTTTCTCTCAGTATATCAGTGAAATTAAAGCAATGAACTTACCACTCTTCTGCCTAATAGAGCAGGACAGTGTAGCTATCAGACAAAAAAGACCAGTAATATTGCTTCTATTTTTCCACCCAATTCAATAGAACTGAAAATATTTAGGAAAACTTTATGACTTAGGGTTCAAGAAGCAATAGGAATGTTTTCATTATATTTCCCAACCCCCCCAGAAGCACTGCTCACAATTAATCTATTTTAAAATATGAGGTAATAAGTATCAACATGATAAAAATCATTCAGTTGCCACTGAATTTTCTGAAGTCTTGTAAAAATACAAAAGCTTATTTTCCTGAATACAGACACTGATTTATTGAAGATCATTATTGAGGTGGTATTGAGCTGCTGCTGCCTGTTCGTATATTGAAGATACTTGTTCTGTTTTGTCAAAAGTATTGTCAGAGCATAGAGATACTGTATATAAATTTTTTTGTTATAATTGTATCAGTAACCAAACAGCAGAGCATTTTCACTTAATATCTGTTTTAAACCAGATTCTTAAATGAATATGAAGATGACGGTGCTCTTAGATAATTGTCAAAGTTCTTGGGCATCTGATACTCTGCTCCTCTTTGGTGAATATCTATTACTACACTTGGTAATCTCTGCATCCACTGAGGATATCCAGTCATATTCAGTAAAATAGGGAACTCTGCCTGAAATAGGTTTATTATGTTAAAAACTTGCCCTTTGTATGCTCCACGTAACAGGATAGAGGCATTGCAGACTTCTCACTCCCAGTTCACAGCTATGTAAGTGCCAGAGAAACAGTCTGCCTCTGAATAAGCACAGTCCCTTGTCTGTGAAAGTTTCATGCATGCCTTTTCATGTTATTTAGCATCTGACACTCTATCAAAGCTATACTTCTTGTTGCATTACGCTAAACATTGTCATGATGCAGCAGGCCACCCCACACATCGAAACGTAGGACAAATTCGTGACCAGAGTAAGGGCTGGGAGGGTATTTCCTCTTGTAATGACATTAGAAACAAATAAAAAATTTAAGACTCTTGGGAAGTATTATGTTCGTGTTGCAACACAGTAGTCTGAACTGTGTCAAAAGGCTCTTAGAACACCCTAGCTCCAAAAAGGAAAAATGTCTTGTTATCTGAGCTAACAGATGCAAGTGCATTTTATTATGTCTCTTTGCATTAGGAAGCAGCCATTAAATAAAAGCAAAGCTTTCTAAAGTGCCCTAGAGGGAATACACATGGAAGTGTGCTTCAAATGCCCTCTGTGCTCCTGTGCTGTAAGTATTACTGCAAAGCTTGTTTCATCCACAGCAACTTTTCTGCTTTCTCTTCCCTGCAAGTGACACTACAGTTGAAATGATTTAGTGCTGAATTATTCGCTTCTGAAATAATAGACACTATCCTTGTTCCCTAATGATAACATCATTGCTTGCAACAGATTCTTTATGACATATTAAACAGCAGAAGTACCCTACACAACTGTCAGCTACTATTTTCTGGATAAGAAACATTTATGGATTCTTAAGGTGCATACAGTAGAAAGAAATAACAAAGCAAGGCACTAACTAACAAAAAAAAAAAAAACACAAAAAAAACCCCAGCAGAACCCTTCTTGTATTATCTTATTTTTCAGAGTAGGTCACTGAGCACTGAAAATAAAACCTAATTACTCCCAGTTGAAAAGTTCAATGTCACTATTATGGTATGACCTACTTTCTGAAGCTCTGAAATTTTTGGCTGGGTGGATAATGGTTGAATATATTTTTTCACTTTGCTTCATTTTTAATCTACCACAGAAATCTGAACATTCACTTAAATAAATTGATACTATAATTAGAGGAATATATGGAAAATGTAGGTGAAGCATGATGAAGTAGTAGAATTTTGTAGGGCTAGAATATGTATTTATGATTAGTATCAGATGCCAATTCTGCTGTATAAATAGTATGAAAGAGAAATAATATCTTTAAAGAGTCATACTGATTATTAAAATGAAGCAAATACAGCACCCGCCATTAATTTCATAATAGGTATTTATGGACTCAGCATTTCAACATTTTTTGTCTAATGACATTATTCATTTAAATTTTGATCTGCGCATGAATGTTTCCACTGCCCATTAGTTTTGTTTAGAAGTGAAGACATGTCATTTTGTGAAAAATGGGAGTTATTAGGAGTTTGTTGGACTGCTCCTGATAGAAACTATGAAATTAAATCAAGTAACTGACTACTTCTCAATTTATTTTCCCCAATATCTTGACTGAAAAAAATCTAAATATCTTTAGTGTTTTTACATAGAGCTAGTCTTTGACCTGCTAAACTTAGCACATTATCCTCAGACAGATATCCTAAAGAGCTGAAATATGAGCAAATGACAGACTGAAATGTTTTAAAAGGACAGGCTTTTGACGTCTAAGATAAGTATGACAAACTCAGTACTTACGTAAATAAATGAATGTGGAGTTGTTAAAATAGAGATATTTAAATTTATTTGCCTGCTGGGCTGTGGAAAATAAATTTAAACTATCATGATTTGTGACAGTGTAGAAGGGGGTGCTAATTGCTTTCAGAATCTCAGGTACCAAAAAAAAGTAATAGCAAATGTGGCTGAAGGAAACTATTGGATGGAAGGGGCTCACAGTATATAGAGAATATTATTAAAACAATTTTTTGTCATAAACTATATGAATGCACTTTTTTTGTTGAATGTATTAATATAAGTGGATTTCCTTCCAAATTTGGTCAATCTCCTGCTTATGTCCATAGCAAGACACTGAACTTGTACAAGAGTAAGCAATTTGAAGGGGAGGAAAAAAAATCATCCAACTGATTACTTAAAAACTACTTATTTATTTGTTTATTAATTGAGACAAAGAATTACATGGATCATACTATAAATTATTTGTTATGAATATGTAACACTTGTATTAAGAATATGACAGATATCATATTCATAAAGTAAGCCTTTCCAAAAATTAATTGTGGTGTCTAAAAGCTTTGCTTTTTAGGTAATTATGTTCTATGTTCAGTATTTTGCTTCCCTTCCTAGAGGAGAAAAAGTTGTGGATTTGCAGCTGAGAAAGTCAATTGTGTCTTAGGTTGCAAAAAAAGAAACACGGTCAGCAGATTGAGGGAGGTGATTCTCCCCTCTACTCTGCTTTCATGAGACCATGTAGAGAACTGAGCCAAATTCTGGGGAACCCAGTGCAGGAAGAACATGGGCCTGTTAAAATGGGTCCAGAGGGGAGCCATGGAAATGATCAGATGGCTTGAACATCTCTCCTGTGCTGTTAGGCTGAGCACCAGAACAGGTTGCCCAGAGAAGCTGTGGATGCCCATTCCTGGAAGTGTTCAAGGCCAGGTTGGATGAAGCTTTGAAAATGTGATCTAGTGAAAGATGTCCCTGTCCGTTGTCAGAGTGGTTGTACTAGATGATCTTTAAAGTTCTGTAGGGATACATATTGAGAAAGTATGAAAATTACAGCTTGAAAAATATTCCAGGCTGGAGCTTTTCAGCTCTGTTCCCAGCCAATAAGCTGGTCCAGCTCAAGGCTAGGGAGAATTTCTCCCAGGGTGATAATTTGGACAAAACAAAAAGAAATTAATTACAAAGATAGAACCTGTTGTGGTGTGTGACCAGGCCCTGGGGATGGGGTGTCTTCTCTCTGAACCAATCACCTTTTCTCTACTCTTGGAATTGCGAGTCATGCTATAAAACCAAGTGTGTTTCTGAATAAACTTGTCTGTTTCTTTCTATCATGAAAGACGACCATGTAGCTGTGCATCTTATTTCCGCCACACTTAAAGGGTTAAAACTTCTTTCCATGGCTACAAAGTTCCTCCCAACCAAGCACATTTCATGATTCCATGGATTTTCTACTTATAATTTGCCAGTGTTTTTGTGTCAGAAAATATTAAAAAGCAATGGAGAAGAAACACAAACCCAAAGCTATGTAAAAAACTTATCACACGTTTGTGCTTCTTTTTGCAGGAAATGTTTATAAATCAGAAAATGATGAATAACCAAGAAGAAATTAATAATGTAGTCCTATATTTTCTGGGGAAAAAAAAAAAAGTTAAACAATTATTTTTAATGTTTTCCCAAGTGAGATTTCATTGGAATGACTCTATTATTATAATGAATTATATGAAGTATCAAAAAAGATAGTCCAACAAAATAAAGACTGTGCCAAAATGATTCACTGAATTCATAGGATCATAGAATGGCTTGGGCTGGAAGGAACCTTCCTTTAAAGATCATCTGCTCCAAACCCCCTGTCACAGCCAAGGACACATTTTATTAGATCAAGTTATTCAATCCCAACTCATCTGACTTTGTATATTTCCAGCAATGGGACAAGCATACTTTCTATCATTAAAAAGTTTGTTATAATCTGGAAAATTAATTTATTCATTTTGTCCAGGCTGAAGGGCAGGAGTCCTTACAAATATACAATTTAAGCGCAAATATTTCTATTTTGAAAACAAGAACAAAACAAACTAACAAAAAAGCTTAACTGAAAATTAGAAAGAATATTTTAGCTTAGATCATAAGCTAAAGAATATTTTAGGACCTTCAATCATAAGCTATGTTAAATTGAAAGAAAAAAGGTCTCCAAAGGATGATTTTAGTGTTATCAATTGTCTTTGATTTTAATCTGAAATTCTTAGGCTGCTTCCCTGATGAACATCTAAATTGATCCTTTGTTGGAATTATATTAGAATGAAGTGAGTAAAGGGCGTGGGAAAAAATCTCTCATTGAACAATTAAGTTTAATAAATAGACAGATTTCACACTTAAGATCTTATTTATCCAGTAACTTTCAAGTAATAAAATAAATTATTTCAGATTCTATCTTTCCATATCCAAGCCTTAATACATATATAACTATAGAAATGCTACTCTTGCTATACGTTGTAGACTATGTGTAACTATAATGATGACTGTTCCAATAATGTGATGGCAGCGTCTGTCCCTTGAGACTGGCAAACAAACCTTCACAAAATAAAGTTAACCAAAAAAAAAAAAATACTTTGTATCTCACTTGTGATTTTATTTTTTTCAAATTTAAGTACATAGTGTGTTTAGTTTTTTTTCTACATATGGGGGGAAAAAAGACGTTCTAGCCTAATACATGCTAGCCAGATTTCAGGAGAATTTAACAAGTGTATGCAACTAATAAATAATGCTAAATAAGCAAAAAAAAAAATCAAGAATTAATTATGTTATTTGAAAAAATTGTGTTATTGTATAAAAGAGAAAATTCTATTGAATATCTAATTATCTGGGGAGGGGCAGTTACTGTTTGAAGTAAATGTGTTTATGTGTGTTACTCCCTTTAACTGCGTTATGAGCCATGATGTTTCGGCCTGCAGCTGAAACTGTCTTTGAATCATCTGAAACGAATCTACAGACAATCCCTTTAAACCACAGAGATAACCAAAATAACATCTTGAAGCTGAACTGCGAGACCTGAAATGCATTTTTTCATTCTCTTTGTAGAGAAGGTTGTCAATATTGCTGTCATCAATAAATGACAACTTTGTGCAATCAACTTTATCACAGCTACCTCTGGTGTCAGAATAAGTTGCATATAGCTTTAGAGGTGAAGGACACTGTACATTTGACTACTTTTATTCAAAAACTTTATTTATCCTTACTTCACCTGTGTCAATTAGGCACTATATTTTTGAAATTAAATACTTGATTACTACATATTTTGCAATGAAATCTATTTTTAATTTACATTTTGTGTGACATAGTTATGTGGGCACCATACATGTTCTGGTACCAAAATGTCCTTGGCGTGGTTTAGGAATGGCAATTTAGTACCTTCAGTTTGGTACCCTCATGCCCTTTCTCTTGCCCCCCCGCTTTCCCCCGGCCGCTGTCTCAAACTAGACCCTGATTATTCCCCCCCTTCTCACTCTGGGAATGGAGCTGAGAACTGAAGGCACAAAAAGGTGAAAATTGCGGGTTGAGATAAGAACAATTTTCTGGAAACAGTCATGAGATAAGAAAATTAACAGTAACGGCAACAATATAAATAACAAAAGCGTACAAAGAGAGGGTGATTTTCATGCAAAATTGCTCACCCACAGAGCCCAGCCCGGCACAGCAGGACCCTGAGATAATGAACAATGGCTAATGTTTTCTTCTCTTCTACTTTTTAGCAGATATTAGGTTATTTGTACAGAGGCTTCCGTAGTGACACACTGCTACTGTTGTTGCAATAAATAAGCGTATGTATTTTTGTATCTTTTTTATTTAATCCTTCCTCAGAAAAAAAAAAATCATATCACTGCAGTCATATATCCCAGTATACAAATTAATTTTTCTGTGAAAAAATTTGGTTTGAGGGTGACTACGATTGATATAAAGTGGCTTTTTTCTCTAAGATAAAGTGTATTGTTTAATAAAGAAGGTGACATTAAGAAAATTATATTTGTCATTGAATTGGTCTTTCAATTTAAAACATTGTGATGTTATCAAGAACTAAGTGGTTTAGCGCAATGCTGACCATTTCCCCTTGGATTATAGGGGGTTTATTCTTCTCTCTGTCCCTATCCTCCAGCTCAGAGGTCTGAGAATCTGAAGATCAACTGTTCTTACTCCAGAAAACTGAGGCATTCAGTGCCTCAGCCTTTTCCTCATTCTTAGTCACTATGTTTCCCCTCTGCATCCAGTAAAGGATGGAGATTGTCCTTAGCCACCCTTTTGTTGCTAATATATTTATAGAAACATGTTTAATAGTCTTATGCACCTGTAGCCAGATTAAATTATTTTTGATAATTTGTTGTTTATTAAATGATATATCACCATTGCAATTCTTTTGGCAAAATAATAAAGTTCATTCATACACCAAGCAACTAAACTTGTTTCCTGAAAGTGATGGTAGGACAAGCTGACATGTGCAAATTCTGACCTTATTTTCCATAAGATCAAACTGGTGAGGATGTAGACCTGGAAAAAAAAAAATCTTATTTCCTGCGGTTATAATTATTAGCCTATTTGTGTTTCTTATCTCTTCAATTCAATAGTCATTGACATATAGATAAGAACTGACTCATGTTTTCTCACAGTACGTAAGAATTATTAATCAAAAAATTTAACCCAGGTAATTCAGAATGGGCTTCATTGATGACTTGTTTATTTGAATTGCATCAGCAATTGACAGGCCAAACAGATAATAAATTAACTGAGATGGTTACCTGCTGTATATTGAATGCTTTTATATGAATATACATTTACAGTTCATACTATTTATAAAGTTATTTTTCCCTAGTTTGCTACATCTCTGGCCCTGACTCACCTCCATCTTGACACAAGAATCATCATAATGTGCACTGAAGCTTTTGTGCTGCTAGTAAATCTGACATGCATTTGCTACCTGCCAGTCCAATGCTGTTAATCTGACAGTTTTACTGATCTTCTCTGTTTTTCTATAAAGAATATATTATAATATTTAAACAGAAGCCGATGTCATCATCTGTGAAAATAAAAGGGTTCAGAAGTTGCTACATATATTTTAGATGTTGCGGATTTGTTAGCCTTACATGTTCTTTCATCTGTCTGTACTTTCTTATTTAAGAACTTTAGGAATTATAACTTTAGAAGACATCAGGGAAAACGATTCCAGAATAGTATCCAAATTATTACCATCTGCAATTACTTAGGGAAAAAATATTTTGGCACCTAGATGATATGCAAGAAAGTAAGGATTTTCAAACTTGATTTTACTGTAATATGAATGTTTTCTAGAGTGAGTCATTACTCAGTGTTCATAATGCTGGAAGATCCATTCATGTTAGAGAATTTTTAAGAAGAGGAAAGACAGAGATAATTGTAAAAAAAAAAAAAAAAAAAAAGAGTGAGAGAAAAAGAAGAAAGACAACTTTCATTTCCTTCCCTAAAAAAACCCTGAATTTCAGGGATACATAGTTACATTTAACTAATAAATGCTTGCCTAAAAAAAATTATTTAGTGCTTCATGTTATAGCATATTTGAAATAGCTGACAAATTGGAGTGGCATTGTAAAACCAGTGTATTTCGCACCTAGGGGAAGGAAAATGTTGTGGAAGAAAATATTATGAAATATTTTTTTAAAAGTATGTGAGTTTAGGAGGTGTAATTTAGAGTGCTTCCCTTCTGGAAATATTCTTATTAGTCCAGAACTTTAGCAGTGTGAGATTTTAAGAAAAGTTTATAGTTTTTAATAGTCCAGTGCAGAATTGAAACCGAAACAATCCCCACATCTTTCATAGGTTATTGAGTATGCAGTGATCAGTGCTGCAATTTAACCATCACTTTTGAAGTTTTTTTGGTGAGACACTGAAATCTTGTTTTCCATTTATGCAAAAAACTATTATTAAAGCTTCTTCTATTTGTCTTGAACAACTTCCATGAGTTAAAGCTCTTTAGGCTTCATTGGCTACAGATGTGCTCATGAGTGTTATAAAATGTCATTAGGAACTGGAACTCACCCGTTTACAATTATATTTGTTAAATATATTCTAAACTAAATATATTATAAATATAATAAATAAAGCATTTTAAAATTATCAAACTCCAAAATAACACACTTGTATAATTTGAAATTTTGCATGAACCTGGTACCATTCTCAACAGGTACACTGTACTGTACTAAGCCATTCAATTTTGGATCAGAAATTTTTTTAAACATAAATACCAATTCCATTCTGTGCTAGATGTCAAGTTTAATTCATGGAAACAAATGTAACCAACTGGACTGTTCTATGAATTTTACTGCATTTTGTAGATATTTTTGAGACCTTTTTTTCTGATTATTGCAGTTCTGCTAAAGGATGGATGTCAAAATAGGATATAATTTTGCATTATTCATTTCACTAATACTATTTTGGTTAGGACTTCTCAGTGAAATGTAAAGTCAAGCAGAGAGGTGGCTCCATCCTGTAGCTTCCTGCAATAATTTTCAGCCAGTGCAGTGTATACAACTCAGGTCATGTGAAACAGTTACTGTTTTCCCACTCCATTAAGTTCAAAATGCTTTGTTGGTTTCATAGCTGGGTACTTCATGGATTTCATTTGATTCTTAAGTTATCACAGCATATTCTAAATTCTTTTTTCCCATTATCATTGTCCAAGTCCTATCCTTATCCCTTCCAGTATTGTTTAATGTCAGTGTAATCTGTGATTTCCTCTTTGTCTTACTTCAGGGTTGCAAGGATGTGTGGGCTGCAGATGTGAAAATGAGGTAATGTTCTGAAGGACTAATGAGTTTTGAAGACAGATGAGAATGGGAACACTTAATAGAAAAATTATGGGTAGGAAAAAAAAGGTAAGAAAAAGCACTTCCATAAATTGAAGTCCTGACTTGATCAAAGTAAATATTAGAGCTTCCTCTGCCTTCATCAGGGCCACGATCTCACTTACCTTGTCCATCTAACATTTTCTAAAACCAAAGAGCAACCTTGAGTTCAAGCCAGCAGGAAACATGCTGACATAAATATAAATGTGGTTTTAATTAGAGCCAAGAGAATAATGGACTTTGTTTTTGTGAATAGATGAGTTGAAAATTCAGGAAAGCTTTTTATTAATTTGATTCAATTTAATGTAATTTTACTTTGATTTTCAAACTGGCAGTAACAAATACTTTATTTACTCTCTCTTATTTTTGAATATTTTATCTTATAAAAATATGCTTTATAAGATAAAAAGCAATAAAACTTCCTGTAAGCTTTTGAATCAAAGTTCTAACCCTTATCAAAAATAATAAGCTTGAAAATATGGAATAGGAGGTGTTTCTAAACTTTTTTTGCTTATTGTGTATATGAAACCTTTTATTTAGCTTTTTGTATCTGTTCCAGTGGGACATGAGGATGAGCCTGAACTATGTGCAGTGCACATTCAGAACAGTTTCCTCTTCCTTATACTCCAAGTTAGAATCATAAACTATAGATAAGAGAAAGAAATAGCATATTTTTATTATAAACAAAATGTTTATACATTTGTACTCCTACCATTTTGGGACAGCTGACATTTGTTTGTGTATTATTGTGCTCTTTCCTCTTAACCATGAGGTATCATTGTTTTCATTTGGTATTGATTTCTCCATTACACTATTTAAATGCTTTTTTGTCTCAGGGCCTTTCATGATTCTTGTCTGCTAGAGAAAAATGTTTCTGAGGAATGTCCTCATTTACCAAACACCCTTGTGTGTCTGACATTTAAAGGTTTAGGAAGTCATCCTGCATGCAATGAAGAAATTGTCATACTTTAAGGTAATGAAAGTATTTTGACTAGCTTCTTGAGGGACCGTGACATCCAATGAGCAATTCTAGATGTCTCACAGGGTGCATGGGGAGGGAGAGCCCTGGGAGTATGGGCAAGGACAGAGAGGTGTCCTGGCACCTGCAGGGTCAGGCACAAGGTAGGACATGGCTGCTTGCACTCGGCTCAGTTTCACTGAGGATATTTTTATTTTATGACAAAACATGTGAATAAAGCAATGCAAGACAGGTAAGAACCTAAAAAGAAGCACATCTGTTGAGGTAAAGCTGACGCAAAGATAGAAGAGGAAAAGCTCTGCATTGCAAAGTTATAAAGGTCCAAGGAAAATGTCATCAGAAGATGGTAAATCAGAAATATCCAGGGTCAGATACTTCAAGGCTCAGTGGGGGCTGATCTGTCCCCATCAGACTGGAAAGTGGTTGGCTTGCAAAGACTTATCAAGTTATGGGTCTCCATCAGGTATGGGGAACATGAAATATGTTACTTAGTATACCATTTGTCCTGGCTACTATTTATTAATAAATAAAAATTATTTTGTATGCCTAAATGGTACAAATTTCAACTTGAACCATCTTATGATTCTATGATATCATGCTTATGGGGTCTAAGTCTCATGGTAGAAGAAACTGGAACAAGAATGACCTGATATATTCTATATAAAAACTCATTGTATATCATGCATGAAAGTTCATTAGGATGTGACAATATTTCCTATCTCTATTTCACTAAGCAACTCTGAGGGCTTGTCTCTGATGTTAGATGCTGTGTGTTCTCCTTATCAAAGAATACCTTAGTGGAGGATTCTGACATGTACTTTTCTAGGCAGAATTATACCGGTCAATAATAAGAAGTAAAATGCAGTGATAACCTCTTTTTCTGTGTAAAAGACTTTTTGAATGGAAAATGGTGATTTTTACCTGAGCAACTTTTTTGTTTCGCTTTTCTTCCCTCTTTCTTATCCATGTCTCTCAAATGATTCATGTACCTATCAAGAATATCAGAAAAATATCAGTTCCATGTCCTATCATAGCCACTATGAACACAATGAATGAATCACTAAAATTATACATCACTTTTGTCTTAACATTCACAAGGAAGGATTTGTCACATAAATATGAGAGAACAGAAAAGAGGGCCTCCTCCTCTTTGTAATACACAGGAATTGAATATTAATTGGTGGCATCAGAGATTTCCGTTGACAGCACACCTGTCCTTGTAATCCAGCTATGTTTAGCCAAGTGTTTACTTTACACATCCAATTATGCGTGACTGTGGGCAAACCGGTCATGTTTGAAAACATCTCCCTTTTTATCGTGCCTAGTAGCAAAACAGACCATCTTTATATACAGTATCTGCCCTTCCAGGAGCAAATGTAAACAATAAAATGGCTTTATCATAACAGATTTTGAGGATTTAACAATTAATTTCTGAAAATAGTCATCTCGATTCTAGGAGAGGAAAAAGTATGGGTCTTATGTTTATTGCAGTTGCAGAAATGTGAAGACTGAAACTGTTTAAATGGTTTCTGACTGATATTTATCAGGAAAATTAGGTATGAAGTATGGTAGTTTTGAACTGCAAAAAGATATGGGTGCTACAACAATGAATCATATTTTTCTCTTTTTTTCTTTTTTCCTTTTTTTTTTTAATCTGGCTAAGGGATTTTAAGCTTTTAGAATGCCATTGTTACTGAAAAACAATTCATTTGCAATAAATGTTTTATCAGAAAAATCAGTTTAGAAGATGAACACAATCTCTAGATTTGTGATAGAGACTGAAAAGAAAGCATAAAAACAGTCAATGGTTTGTCTGCTGTATTTAATTCTCCTGAAGCAAACAGCACAAAGTGGAATCCTGTGCCGATAGACACTATAGTGATAGTACAGATTTGATCTCTATAATGCTAGAACACATTTAACTAGGCATATTTCATATGGAATCACAGTGATTAAAATGCCAAAAACTTTTAAAAATGCTTATTAAACCAAAAGTGTTTGTTCAAGTAAAATAGGTAAAAAGGTTAAGCCTTCACTAGATCAAGGGTTAACATTACCTGATATGGATAAATCTACTAGGTTCCTTCTGTGGCCACTAAAAGATGTACAGCACCTAAACTTTTCGTTGGAATGTGCCTCAGAAGGAGCCTCTATTGATACTCAAATGAAACTTGTACTAAGCTTTGAAATACCACCTCAAAGTGTGTGTTCATCAACATTTTGACTTATGTCCTCTTTGCTGAAGAGTTTTGAGAAAATCTAGAAGACAGCCTATTAGAAATCCATGCGATAAGCTGAGCTCAGCTTTCGTTTTGGTTCTATTCCAGGTTGTAAGCTTTTATTCTATTGATTTTTCTTAATTAGTTTTGGCTTTATCTTATGCACATTGAATGCCATATCAGTATTAATATTTAACATCTTCCAGCACTGACGGTAGTCATTTTGTTAGTGCAGATTGGGAAGGCCTGGCTGCCAATGTTCACATAGCAGTACATGCAAGTCCCATCTTATTTGGGTTCAACAATGTGAGGGCATAAGTTCCATCACCTGCTGCTCCTTTTGGGATGGCAAGAGCAGAATGAAATTGCTGTGCTAACTCTTGTTTAATGGTGATAATATGTGCAACTCCAAGAGTGGCATGAGAAAGAAATTAGTTGTATTTTAACAAGTGTCCAAAACTTGCAAATATCAATATCCCAGACTCCTAAGGCAGAAAGCATTGTTAATGATCTGAAAGAAAAAAAAAAAAAAAGTAACTCAATCCAGTAGAACAAAAAAGATTTTCTCAAGCAATTGCTTTTTCAAAGGAAAGCTATGTGGAATGGAGAGTAGTTAATAATTACAAGTAGTGTGTTCTTTAAAGCAGCAGCACAGCAGATAAGGTGTGTTGGGTTTTTTTGTTAGATTTCTTTGGTGGACTTCTTTTTCTTTTCTTTCTTTTTTTCCTTTGCTTCTGTTGGTACTAGGAGGTTCTCAAAAACAAATATCAAATCTCAGTGGAATGGTACAATGAATGAAAGGGCAATAAAAGGATCTCTCTGGCATTGTACCTCTTGCCTAAAGGGGAAAGTAAGTACCAGCTCTCAGATACATATATATATATATAATACTATCATTGTGTATCTTGACCTCTGTATCCCTCTCACAAAGTTTCCTCAATTATATTTAGTACATCTGAATAAGTGTTCTAAAACATTTCAGTGATGTAGTTTAAGATTAAAAGCAAGTTTCTTCCCAGATGAAAAATTACTTGTTGGAATAAGCCTAACACATCCAAACTTTATTTTTATCATGACCAACTTAAAGTTTTTTTTTTTTTTTTGGTATGCCTTTGTTTAGTGCCAATCTACCAGCCAAGTGTGAAAACAGAATGACTGACTGATAGATGTCTATGCTGGGATTAGAATTTTCTATTATGGTTTGGAATACGGCAGTGCAGTGGTATACAGCTTTCCATGAGCTTACATTTTGGTTTTTCTTGAATGCACTAATGAGTGATATGAGAGAACAAAGAGCTAAATTTTAAAAGGTGTAAATAAGAAAAATCCTATGAAGGTCAATGGCAAGTTACTGAGGCATACACCTGATTTTTACGAGCAGAAAATTTCTAAATACTTTACATGTCTGATGAATCACACTAGATATAATTAAGCCATGGCCAATACATTAATACATCCCTAAAGATATTAGTATTGGTTTTAAAAATTTACATGTTGATAATCATGGATTAATCACTACTTAGCTTAAAGTATTAGAGATGGTTTTATAGAAAAGTAGACCAAAATTATCCAATAGATTAGTATTATATGAAGTGTGGAAGAAACCACTAACAGTTACAACCAAGTCATCAAAATACAATGGCAAATATATTATAAGCTAAATTTGGTTTTCAAAATGTCTCAAATTTTATAAGTTTGTTTTATTTAAGGTACCATAAAACCACTTAATGGAAATTGTGTGGTTTGATGAAACTCCCAGGTGTTTTTTTTCCTCAGAATAATTTTAGACAAATAAATATAGTTTAGGGAACATCACAAGTAATATTAGAAGGCATTACTGTTGTAAAAATATTTTCTTTTTGAAACCAGACCAGAACAAGATATTTTTATTGCATGTTAATGTCTGTCTCTGATTTTCTAATATTGATAAATTGTATGTAAAGCTACAGAAATGTTCGTTCTACAAACATCATTGCATGCTAAGCAGAATGGAAAGGATATATACAAAAATATCCCCGGAGCAAAGAACCATTGCCAAGTTCAGATAAAGCAAAATATTTTCATTACTGGAAATAAAATAAGTTGCTATTTTGTATGAATAAGTAGGAAAATCAAAGCTATATTCCATTGCATAGCAATATGACAATATGTGGCTTTTGGATATAGAAAAATATATAAGGATTCAGGAAAGCTTAAGAAGAAAATACCTTTACTTGCATTGCTGATAACTGTAGTGGTTCAGTAAATACTAAGGATGTCATGAGCTTTATGCCAAATGAAGACAGAGGCTGTGTAGAAATGGAAACTCAACTTTTCTGGAAGATCCAAAGTTGTTGAAAAATTAGACCTGCATCTGTATATCATAAATCTCGAAGACACTGCAGAACAGTACATTTTACAAGCTTTTTCCCCATCCTTTCTGTTCACATTAAATGTACCATAGTTAGAAAGAGAGTTTATGGAACCCCATGTTAAAATAGCGAATTTCTATAAAACATGAAAAATAAATTGGTAAAGGTTGCTGTGTTCAAAAAGCAAGTATTAACACTCTTTTGCATGAAAATCAGTGACAGTACAATGTTGACAGAGACAATACAGGCTTTCTAATCCTCCCTTCCCAAATGCCATCTGGCACATGGGAGTGCTTGAGTTATCTCTGAATGGGGACCACCAGGGCCCTGAGCCGGTTGCTGCAGAATCAGGCAGCACTGGTGCCTCTCCTTGGGGGCTGGAGTTGGTGTGTCCTTATGGGGGGCTTGGAGTCCCCAGGAAGGCTGCTGCTGGTGAAATTGTGTTCAGTGTATGCACTTGTGTGCTATGGAAAGTGAGATGGGGGCACATGGAAAATATGTTCATTCTCCAGTCAAGTAAGGCATCTGTTGGGTAGTAGAATTTAGGATTTGCTTTTATAAAGTAATTAGTCCTGCACTGGTATGTTACAATATAACTTTATCTAATTGCATTTGGAGGGCAAGTGTCAACATGCTAGTGCTTACTGCTGCATGTACTTTTGGCCACCATGAAGAAGGTAAATGACTTCCTGCTTTATACTTTTAGAAGTTCCTAAAGCGCTGTAAAATGCTGAAATTCCAAAATCACTAATGATACTTACATCGTCCAAATGAAAAGGAACATTTCCTCATCACTCCCACAGACACAATGTGCTCTCGTGTTTGAATAGGGGTTTTGAGATGTTGACTTTAACTTTTCTTTTCTTTCAATTTTGGTTATTTGTTATTCCTGGTTGCAATCTGAAATATTAGAAAACATTGTTTTAAAAAAAATACATTTTACGAGTCACAGAAAAGAAACTGAATAAAAGTGGAATATAATTACCCATACATAATTGGAGAATACAATAGACATATTGGTTGCAGGTGGCTGACTGTAAGAGAGCTAAGATGAAGTAAACACTATTAGTAAAGTTTAAATTATTAAGTGTTGCATGCAAAAGTAGCATGTGACAAAGAATCACAAACTAAGGAATTAATATGAAGAAAACTAAACAAAATAACCAAGATGTTGTTGTGTTTTATATTATCAGAGTCTTTTTATGACAAGGTTTTCTCATGTTTGACTTGGCTGTGCAATCGATCCAGTGTGAGAGACCATTAACCAGCCTCAGAGAGAGGCTTGCAGAGTCCAAAAGAGTGCTTTAGAGATTGAGAAAAAGTACATAAGTGGTCAGCATTGATAAAAACTCACACCCACCTGGAGAGTAGATAGAAGGTGATAGACTGTAATCTGAAATTAATGTTTTATTCTTGTTCACAGAAATGTATAAAGATGTTGACTTTGCTTTAGAATCACTGAGTGCCTTGCCTTGCTGTAATAGTCACGTTATTGAGATTTTTATTATATAGAACCTACATTTTATTCTATGAAGTTTATGAGTCTTTTTATATCAAATAGGCTACACAGAAACCAATTTTGGGAGCACCAAAATTTCAACTGTTTGAAACAAATTTCGGCTAGCAAGATTGTTGTTTCTTTATCTTTTCCAGCTGACAGATCAAGGTGGATATTTTCAAAATTCATGGCATTACATCTTTCAGCCTGGCTAAAGCACCCTGTAACATAGAGCCACCTCAGACAGCTCATCTCATGCTGAGCTAGGAAAGGAATGAAAAAAACCAGAGCTTAAAGACAGGAAGGCAGTGATGACAGGAAAGAACACAGCAGCACTTCTGTATGGACTTTGTGCCAATTACCCCGTTACCAGACCTGATCTGGCAAGGCTGAAAAGCACAGTGCTTCCTAGCTTGGATTTCTGTGTGGCCTTCTCAGCCTGAGCAGGACTTACTCTGTGTTAGTCTGAGTGTTAAGAACCTCTGTTCTCCACTGCAGAGGACAAATGTGTCTCGAGGTACCTGTCGTGTTTCAGGGCCACTGTTGACATCTTCACAGTATTTGCTCTACTTGTTGGTACAATATCAGTCTGCTAGAAGAACTCACTTGACAACCCCACCTAAGTTCTAAGAATCATTATAAACAGTCTTGTGAGACTGTAGGGGAGTGTGGAGTTGACATACCCCAGTCTTGAGGACAAGTTTTATTAATTATTGTGAGATAACAAAATTCTCAAGTGCTATTAAAAAAATCACATTTTCTATAAAACATTATGATAAAAAAGAAGAAATTGAAATGCGCTTTCTTTTCACCAGTGAGATTATTTTCAATACCTTATTATTTCTTCTATTTAGAAGATTTTAAACAGCTGTGTGAAATCATTTGAATCAGCTGAAACATAACATTTGACCTAATCTCATTAAATGTGATTATAAAAATAAATGAAAATCTCTTTCCAATATTTAGAAGGTCAAGGCTAATACCCAAAATACTTTGAAAAAAGAAATAGATGCACTTACTGCGGATGTTTCCTGACATGAGACCTACATTTGTAATTTATTTATCTACTTCAGAGTTTACATAGAGTAGATTTCTCATAACTGTTATAAGGTCTTTATGCATAGCAGAAAATTGACAATTGCATTTGAAATTACAATTCATTTAGTTTGTTGGTTTTTTTTTTCAGTTAAGTTTGCAACTTTCTTTATCAGTGAAGCAATATTAAGGAAAAATATTATCTTGAGATGAGCTATGATTGAACCTTGTGTCTTCGATCTTTTTTTCCCAGATTTGAATCCTGCAAAACTTATTTTGCAGAAAAATCTTAGAGTAAATCAAGGTATGGTCAGGCTGACTGCTGAGTAAATGCTAAACTTGTTGATATTTGAGTTATTATGTAGAGAGAGTGAAGTTAACAAACTTCATTCATTGGATAACATAAACCTTAAAGTCTAATAAAGAGCAACTAAAATTTTCATGTATAAGGAATTGTAGACCCTGAAGTTTTATTTTGTATGAATAAAGAATATAAAAAAAACCACCTTTTTCTATACAGAGGAGATTTTAATGTTAACAATGATTTAACAATGATTTAACAATGATTTAACAATGATTTTTTTTAAAAGTAAATAAAATAAGCCACAGAATATTCATATTCCTAATTGTGATACATACATTCAAGTTCCTCGATAATTTAGGAAGGTGTTGTTGGAAGCAGGTTTGAAGATGTATGTAGCCCACTCAGGGATTTAAAGGGAATGGCAGTTTCTTAGCACACTATTAGAATCCTCCTCGAATTTTGCTGAGTCTCAATGCAGCAATCATTGCAATCATTGAGCACTTTCATGGGGCTTTAAATGTCTTAGAAATATTCATTATTTGATTATGTGGCTTATGTTGTCCAGTAATAACTAGTGAATGCAGAAAATATTTTTAACTTTTCTGAAATTACCTCCACTTTATAACTTGCTTTGAATTATCACTGTATTTCAACCACACTTTTTTTTTGTATAACATCTCAGTATCTTGCTTAGGAGAGGCTTTGACTCAAAAGGAACAGAATAGAAAAGTTATCTTCAATTCACACACAAACTACATATAACTTTATCATTTGAAGAAAATGTTCATTATTTTGATGTATCTAATTTAATCTTTAGGGACTTGGATGCTAGAACCCAAAATGCTCTTAGGGTGCAAATTATTTAGAGTCTGTGCTGTGACTGTATTACACTCTGCATTTTGTGTTAGAGAGATGGACAAAGACTTTTCTCTGCTGTAAAAAGCATCCACCAAAACTGATGGTGAGAAATTAAGAATTAGGTCCTTATGGTAGAGGATGTATTGTCCTTGTTTTAGACCCAAGATTAATATAAAAATAAATTTGTGAGACTAAGAGCTCAGACAAATCTAGTACTCTTGTCTCCTACTTATCTGCCCTCAGTACTCTTATTAGATATTGATGAATACAAAGTCACTTCATACAAATACAGGAAAAATAAAATTATGTATATATACACAGTCACCCCATATTGCAAGAAATATATGCATGTACAGTCCTATATATTCCTATAGATACAGAGATAATCCTTTCCTCAAAGAATTGCATGCTTTTGTGAGAAGTCCCACTTCATCTTTCTCGTAGGCTCCCTTCAGGTACTGGAAGGCTGCTATTAGGTCATTCCAGGTTGAAAAAGCATAATTTTTGCAGCCTTTCCACATAGGAGAGGTGCTCCAGTCCTCTCATTATCTTGGTGGCCCTCCTCTGGAGTTTCTCCAGCAGCTCCATGTCCTTCTTATGCTGGGGACCCCAGAACTGGATGCAGCTCTGCAGGTGGGGTCACACAGAGCAGAGCAGAGCAGAGCAGAGCAGAGCAGAGCAGAGGGGCAAAATCCCCTCCCTCCCCTGCTGGCCACACTGCTTTGGAGGCAGCCCAGGTTTAGTTTCTGGGCTGTGAGTGCCAATGGCTGGGACATGTCCAGCCTCTCACCCACCAGCACCCCAAATCCTTCTTGGCAGGGCTGCTCTTGATCTGTTTTTCTCCAGTGCTGCTACAGGAGAAAGCCCCAGCCCCTTGTATTTGATCTTGTTAAATCTCATGGAATTCCCAAGGGGCCCACTCCTTGAGCTTGTTCAGGTCTCTCTGGATGGCATCATATTCTTCAGGTGTGTCATCAACACCACTCAGCTTGGTGTCATCTGCAAATTTGCTGAGGGTGAACTCAATCTTTTCATCTATACCTTTAATGAAGGCAACAAATAATACTGGTGCCTCTACAGTCCCCTGAGGGACACCACTTGTCACTGATATCCATCGGGACCATATCCATCTGGATATGGCCATCTAACCACTTTCTCATCCATCTAACAGTCCCCTCATCAAATCCACCTCTCTCCAGTTTAGAGAGAAGAATGTACCGTGTAGGTAACAGGAAAATATTTGGATAAGAGTCAATGAATAAAATAAAAACCAAGACTAAATATAAAATGAGAGGAGAGAGAGATGACAGATAAAATGATAAGGGATATAGCCACTGCAGTGCTGTAGCCTATGCCTGAATTAGCAGGTAGCACAGGGAATTACTTGTCAATCTGTAGAGAGAAACAAGTAGTGCTGAGGACCTGACAACAACCTACCTATGTGTTGGGGTTTTTTTCACTTCAGAGTACTTCTGGGCTGATGGTCAAAATTTCCTTTAGTGATTGATTTGAGTATGCTAGGCAGGGTGTCAAATTAAGCTTTACAGAAGACTTGCTGTTGAAAGGCCTCCAGGTCATATACTCTAAGATCTCACCACAATGTGAATCAAAACCCACCAGATCACACCCACATCTTCCTTCATATCAGGTATAAATTTAGAAAAATATTCCCCAGCTGTTTTCCCTCATTGCCCTTTGCTTCTTATTGCAGTGAAACCTTAGAAAGCAGAAAATGTATCCTTTTAGATGAGACTAAATTGAAAAGTGCTTTACAGATATCAACTTCAGAACAGACTAGAGCTATTTCAAGGTCACTTTGTACTGTGTTGAGTCCTCAGCAACCTATTTTACTTCATAGAATGGTTCCTATTTCACTGTGCTCCTTGCTCTGTGTGGATATGTGGAAGACTTACTTCTGGCATGCACTCCTGGTGCTGGCTGAACTGCTAATATCAATGTATCCATAGAAAATAAAGTCTATTTGGTTTGAATTGTAATAAATATCAACAAAATATTGTTAAAAAACCTAAAACAATCCTAGAAAAAGAAGACAGAAAAGATTTTGATACCAATACTGTCTTTGAATTTGTAGGCAAGAAACCTCACTTCTGCTGTTTATCATCATATTTTTTATGATGACAATAAGTCATCAAGTGTTGCTGACAATATTATTTGCCCTGGTTCTAAATATGAACTAGTTTGTAATTAGTTCAAGAACAGAATTTGACCTTGGGCTGTAAAATGGTTGTGAATGAAGGAAATATGTCAGCAGCATGCCTAAAAATAAGAAAGGAAATAGAATACTGAATTTTCAAGTGACAATGATTGATATGTATACATCTCTATGAAAATGAATGAGCAGAGTTTTCTAAACACGGGCAAAAGTGAATTAATAATAAATAATTAGGAAAAAATAATTGACTAAATATTTGATAATGAGAAAATTTGATATAATAATTATTGTTCAGAAAGAGGAATGCGAGACAAAAACAAAGTAGCTTTGAATGGAGCCCAAAATTAGATCCAAAGCCTTTGAAGTCAGCAGGAAGCCACTGGCTTCCACATACTTTTTGGCAGCCTTGTACTGCACTCTCTGAGGGAGAAATCTGGCAAATCTCTCAGTTGCTCCATAACTCAGTCCCAGTCTTATAGTACTGCTTCATCACTTCATTCCTTTACCCATCTTCCTAAATTAATCTCACGACAAGCCATTTTATAGACTCTTTCTGACCTCTCTAATCATGATGGTGCTTGTAACCTAAATGGTGATTTGAATAAGATTCCCCTGTATTTGTCTTTCCTCCCCAGAGTAGAGAACATTTGCCAGAGTCAGCAATAAAAAGAGTAACTTACCAGGGAAAGTGATTTCTATAATATCACAGGTGTATCAATGAATCAATTAATTTTCTTAATTAAATCTTTTGATTATAGATTGTAACATTTCTGTCCATCTTACTTTTTGCTTCACACCCTGTCTGACAAACTAAACATTTTCCTCCTGCCTGTCATTCCTACCCTTAACTAAATCACGCCCTCTATTTTTTTCCAGGAATGTCAGGTTCTAAAGGAATATGCAAACCAAAGGGAGAACTAACATCTTGAGGTCATCAGAGCTAGCTGTAGCTGTTCAGCAGAGGTGGCAGAAGAGCCATGAGTGTTGCCACACTGTGAGGTCCATAGCTCACTGAGAGATTACGGCTCTCCGTACCAGGATGTCCTGGCAGCTCCCTCAGCCATCCTGCCAGGTGCAGCTCCTGCTCCCATAGGATCTGTGCACAGCTGGACAGCCCTTCAGCTGCCTGGCCTTCCATCCACGTCACCATTTCTGCCTGCAAAACAGCTGCACAACAGCACAGCAGCCCACACGATTTTAATAATCTGATCATTTTTGAGCAATAGAGACTTTGCTGAAGTGGACAGTGGCAGTCAGGTGCTGGTCCATTGGTAAAACAACAAACCTGAGAAATGTAAGAGATTTAAACCAAACTAAACAAAAACAACCCACAGAAAAACAAAACCAAAACAAAGCTGCACTAAACAAAACAAACAAAACAAAACAAAGCCCAAAGTTTTAGCCACTTTTTATTTAATATTGTTTAAAATGTTTAAGGTATAAGAAGCTTTTCACAGTAACTCATTTGTCCTGAGTATTTTTAAAATTAAATGTTTTTATAATGAATGCTTATAAAAGGAGAAATATATATTAGAATAAAAAAATGTGATTTGGATGGAAATAAGATTCATTTAATTTGCAAAACAAGATATATTATTTTTGACATAGAATTTTGAATATGGAAATTCAGTACTTCATTACAGGGCTGCTTCTCCCTAATGGTACTAACTATCTGTTCTGACTGGCTTTTAGGACTAAAATATTTTTTTCTATTTCTTATATTATCTCAGGATCTAGCTAGTTCAATTTACAAAAGATGGCAAAAGAAATTACTGGAAAAGGAAAGGATATATTGCGAGGTCTGTTGGAGGGGTTTTGGTACGTAGTGGTTTTGTTTTGTTTAGTTTTTTCTTTCCCTAGAAAATTGGTTCCATGTTCTTATAGATTATTCAGAACAAATGCAAAATTAGATGTGCAAATCAATAGCTGCTAAGGGAATCATCCCATTCAAATAACTAGTACCGATGGACAATCACCCTAGCAAAAATTTTAGGTGAAGGAATGATCAAGTAGGATTACAAAAATTCAGCTGGCATTGTTGTTAAAAAGTCATTAGATACAGAGATTTTAAATTTGATAAGCGAACACATGAGCAAAATACAAGCAATCAAAATTAGAGAACAAATAAGTTGTAGGTACATGTCTGCTGACAGGTAAAAAAAAGTCATATGTATATCACAGAAGAGCAGTCATAAACGAATGCATATGTATATGACACATAGGTAATATATATTTTGTTAAAAAAGCATTTCTTTTTAGTCTTTCATGTGTCAGAGAGGACTTTGACATCGCTATTTCTACCATAATGAATATAATTTGAGATACTTTACCCTTTTCTTCTTTCTCCCATTGTTCTGATTCGCTCTTTTAAGAGAAATCACACGAGACTTAATAGCACTACTTTTTTGTATAAAGTGAATGAAATTACGTAGTTTTTTCTAAATTTCTTGAAAACATAACCTCACCTTAAAATATAGTTTATACTTAGAAGCAAAGTAAATAACTTCCTTTTTTTTTTTTTTTTTTCCCCCTGTCATTTGAAAGGAAAAATCCCAAAGAACTTGTGGTTTGTTGCTCACAGAGATAAATTTATTTGGACTTTCAAATGTCAGATTATTGCAAAACAGATTTGTATCAGCTCATGATCAGGAGCAGTCAGGCTTATACAAACAGAAGAAACACACCCTGCAGAGGTCACTGAGAATGCCAACATAAGTTTTTCTAGAAACTGCTCCTCTTAATTGTCTTAGATGTCTTTGTAACCCACAGTACAGTAAAAGAAGACCTATTTGTGAAATTTATGTTAAATTGAAACAGTTAGTTAATTTCGTTGTCAGAGTCAAAAATAAGAAACTGAGACAGGAGAAAAATGCAGTAAGATCCTGACAACTTGTTTTTCTCTTTTCTCCTGGCTGGTGCCAAGACAGTTCCCTAAATTATAGCTACACAGGTGATACCTAAAGTAAAACAAATTCATAAATATGATCTCCCCCCATCCAGAAAAAAAGGATAATAGTAGTTCAGTTACTGATAGTTCCTCTCAATCTTTGTTGCTTCTTTCTTGTGGAAAAAAAAAAAAAAAAAAAACCATGAGAGAAAGAGAACACAATTCTAGTGTTTCAGAAGTAAAACTAGATGCACTTTGAGGCATACTTTCTTGGAGTCCATTACCTCTCAGCGAAAAGGTAGAAAAAGCAGATTTCTGGAAACCCTACATGTCCTGAGCACTACAAAAAAAATGGAAGAAGTTGTTTTTAAGTAAGTCTTCACGAGAAAATAGATAGTCTGGTAGCATGTAAATTTGAACAGCTGAATAAGTAATAAAGAAAATAATAATTGGATACATTCTGCCAAATAAATGCATCAGATGTATTTCAGTCTGCTATGAGCTAAACAGTCATATGACTTGTTTGGTCAGTTACAAGTTAATTGAAGGAATGGAGCATGCTATCAAATAAAATTAGTACTGGTCTGTTAGCCACACCCTAATCAAAACAAAAGGACTCAATTAGTGGCCCATGTGATTTCCAACAGTATTTTAGGTCTATTTATTACATTCTTTGGAAAATCAGAATTCTGATTAGATATATCCTTTAGTAAATCATCAAATAATAACATTGTTTCATATTAATGTATTAAAGCCTTAAAATTTTGTTTGAGGTTTTGCTCCACTAACTGATGATAATTGATTTTAACAAGACTTCAGTAAATGAGGGATTTTCAGCATGCAGAAAAGAAAGGACTAAATCCCTGACCAAGTACTGAAGTGGACATAAAACTTGCAGAAATGTACATGAAGTTTGAAGACCACCTTACATTATTTGCTATAATACTTGAATCTGATTGTTTAGAAGCATTTATTCTATATTTATAATATTCAAATTTAATTCCCTTTAAATTCCCCCTGCCATTGTCCCTTGCACAGTTCTGGACAACATCTCAGATGAGATTTTCTGAGTCTGCCATTTCCATCTGCAGTTACTGGTGCAGGTTTTGGATGTTCATTCCTTTTTTTTGCCCACATATAGGAAGAAGTAGAAGGTGCTCATACATGAAGAATGTATATAAGAGAGAATACAAGCAGACTCATAGCTTGTGGAGTGGAAGGATTGTGTCTTGTCAATATTTATGGCCACAGTAGTAAAAAGATTTAAGTAACCCTACATGTAAATATTGATTCACATATATTTTGTATTTGGTAAATTGGGTGGTGAAAACCAAAAAGCATCAGAGAATTATGCACACCTATTTGTACAGAAATAATTTTTAAAAATTGCTGTTCATTCTACTATTAGCAAAAAATTAAGTATATAAAATGCCCATAATTACTTTTCTAGTTATAAAAGAAAACACCTAGAGGATCTGGTTAAAAGACTGAACTTACTAAAGGTACTTAAATCTTTCTGTGACATCCATGGATGTTCAAGATTGCTTGCCTTTACAGTAGAGATAATAATTTCCTTTTACTTGGGTGAAGTACATTAAAGCTCTTAACACATTTGAACTTAGGGTGTGGGTCTGTTTTAGGTGAGTAGAGGAACAGAGAGCTTAAAAGGAAGCAATGACCAGAAAAGTGTGTTTTGAACTGCCTGAAAAATTTATTTTATTATCTCGGCCACATAGTTATCACACTCCCCCACTCAAAAAAAACCCCAAACCTCCCCCCCCCAAAAAGCAACACAGAAAGCCTGACATATCAAAACTAGTCTATCAAAACCAAATTCCATTTAGCTACAGAATGTACAGTGCACTAGATTGTATTTCAAATGAAAAAATGAATGACAACTCACTTCAGTTTTTCATTTAGGCCACGAAACTGCAATCTATACTGGTACTTAACACTGAAGAAGTATCACTGAATTAATAGAATTGCCTGAGCGAATGCTATTCACAGCATGAATGAGGATTGCAAAATAATTTTAATCTTGTTGGAGTGACCAAATGTTTCAGTCACGTCATTGAAAAAGTTTCCTATGTATTAATTCCTTGGTGTTTCAGACATATTTTTTTATCTTACTCATCTCTCGTCCCTTTCTTTAAATCAGTAAGCAATATATGCAAAAGTTTAAAATAATCATTAAATTCACATGCATTACATAAATAGCATTTTGAATAGTTGATGCAGTAAATCCTTGGTCAATGACTTCTAATTATTATTTTTAATTAAATACAAGATTATTATCTTTGATAGATTTAAAATTTTGATAGTAAGATTTAGCAACTTCTCATCCTTCAGTTAATTCATTCTCCTAATTCAAAGGCCAGAAGTAACTTAATGACTCTTTTTCAAAGTCCAATAAGATACTCTCTGAAGTTAATTTAATTTACTTTGTCTATAAGCAACATATCATTGTAGCCAAGCATTTTCATCAATGTACACTTAATGATTGAATGGATCACCTTAGGAAATTTTATTAACTTGACTGCTGCTGACTCCAACT
Source organism: Acridotheres tristis (assembly GCA_037013685.1). Classification (NCBI taxonomy): domain Eukaryota; kingdom Metazoa; phylum Chordata; class Aves; order Passeriformes; family Sturnidae; genus Acridotheres; species Acridotheres tristis. Next base: position 78,138,532 of record CM072884.1, read on the forward strand.
CTAATCTAAGTCCTTTGTCAGTCTCATTTGTTATACATAAAATATATCTTAAATTATTTTAAAGATAATTATGTCCGGTTAGTAAAAATAAGACCCCAAAGGGCAAATTCTATATTGTTTTTTCCTCTTTATTTGTTTTATTTACCTTTTCTTACGTATTTATAAGACTCATATAGTAGTTGGATCTTGTATTGTGTGTATAGGTACCATAGAGAAAAAAATGTGGTAAAGACATCTTATTCAACTCTGTGAATACTCTCTCTGATGATATTCTCTTTGTTTCTATTTTGACGATAAGCGAAAACAAATTCACTATTACTGCTTATCTATATTCTCACGAGGAACTTCAAAGGAAGATAAATGTTTACAAGTAACATTACCTTGTATAGATTTTATGTACTCCAAAGTTTTGCTGTTGCTGCTGAAGATAACTACCAACCCTCCACAGGAAAAGAGAATAATATTTCAAAAATATATCAATGGATGCATTTAACACACAAAGGATATCTATTTGACATTTGATCATGTATTTTGATTCAAAATGTAAAAAATGTTCAGCTTGGTTATAAAGTTGTTGTCTAGTTGTTGTTATTTACAGCCTTCACGGGATCACAGCATGGGTGAGGTTGGAAGGGACCACAGCAGGTGGTTCATCCTCTCTGCTCCAGCATGGTCAGAGCACAATGCACAGGATTGTATCCAGATGGCTCTGGAATACCTCCAGTGAGGGATACTCTCCAAAACCTCTCTGGGCAGTCTGTTCTAGTGCACAGTCACTCACCCACACAATGAAGCAGTTCTTTCTCTCTAATTTAGTCTTTTTAAGTTTGGAGGTTTGTGGGGATGGTGTCATAACTGGCTGTATACACGGGAATACTGTGAAAGTTCCTTTAAGCGTTTTCCATGGTGTAAAGCATCCAAGTTTAGCTACAGTTCTTGTTCTGTTACTCTGAATCTTTATCTATCTTGTCTATATTGAAATACATCTATCTGAGAGAAAGTCATAAACAGGACATTAAAAAGGAAGTGCTATAGTATCCCTTGAAGAGCAAAACTCAGTATCATAAGACTGTTACTAACTACACCTTGTCTCGTGCAACAGTCAGTAACAACCTATAAGAATTACTCCACTGTATAAAGTAATTAATATGTCTGAATTAAAGTTCAGGGGTCAGTGTACAGAAAGATTTAAAATTAGAGGAAAGTGCACACTGCTGTTATTAAATATTGCATTATCAGCATGGAAGTCATACTCACCTGGTCTGCCAGTATTAATTTTTTTAAAAAGTTAATATTTAGTAGAGCTGAAAGAGATTAAAATTGTAAAAATGCCTCCCATTCTCAAAGGAAATAACTGGCTAAAAAGACCCAAAACAAACCAAAAGAAACAGAAAAAGAAGTTGGCTGAGAGGATGGAAAAGTGAAAATGGAGAAATAGAAATGATGAGTTATTAGTATACTGATGTCCCAACATGAGAATAAACATTTGTGACTTGTTGCTGAATGAGAAAAAAACAGAAAGTTTGTTTGTGCCTAGAAGTGAGGGAAGTGGAACCACATCAAAAGGACAGAGCATAATGGTGTCCCACACACAGACTGAGGGTCCTTAAAAGTTTTGTGGGCATCTCTCAGTGCAGTACCATACTGAAATGCTGAGATCTCAGCTGAATGAGACAGCTCCAAAGCAGGAAAAAATCTAGCTACATTCGTACAATATCATATTTGGGAAAATTAGTCCTACTTGAAAATACTAACCCTGTTCTTTCCTTGTTTTATACATCCCTCTCCCATCTCTGCATTTCTTCTACCTCAAAATTAAAAAAAAGAACTTACAGCTTCGTGCCTACTCTTTGCAGGAGAAAAATTGATCTGTTAAAAAAAATTAAAGAAAAAGGCATAAAAAAGAGAAAAAAAGGCATTTTGTTCCCTTTCCCTTCTATAAGCACTCTTCCACTCTCACATGGAGGCTGCCAGACTCAAAGTTTTTGCAAAGGTTGCAAGTCTCTTTTTTGTGGTCAAAGCTGTGAACAGATGCACAAAAGAAGAAGACAGACATTTGAAAGAGTCACAAGGAAGGAATAGATACAGGGAAATTTTTAAACCTGAGATATTCCTACTGTGCAGCCAAATTCACTGCCAGTAATCCACAGATGTACAGCACATGGGTGTGCAAAGCTGTGACTGTTAGAGGTGTGAAAGGAGTTCTTAGTGTGTTTATTGAATAAAAAAAGTACCCATCTGTTCTGCTGAAATAAGTAAGGTCTGCATCTAAAATCTCATACGTTTGGGAAGTTAACATATCTGGGGAGTGACATAACAGAGGTAACAAGGTGTGCTCCCTGATACTGACATGGGTAAACTTATTCAGTATCCAAAAATAAATATTCAGGGCTTATAAGAACCAGTTGCGCATTTTTTCTCGCTTATGTTTCTGTCATATTATTTCCTGTCTCTTCAATTTCAGCCTGTGTTATCATTGTGGGACAGAGCAGCAACATACCTGCCCAAAAACCTCTTTTAGGTATTATGAATAATGGCAAGGAAATTGAACAACAGTCCCCATGGTTGATACTTATGGAATGGTGAGTCCAAAACTGAAAGTTCTTTAACAACTATTGGATAGCCTGAGGTTTGAAGAAATAGCAAGAAATATTATGAAAACACCTCTTTGATTTAGGACCCTGAAATTTCCTTCACAAAACAAGCTAACACTGCAGATCACAAAACAAAAACCAAAAACAACAACAAAAAACTTGCTCCAGGCTAAGGGAAGCTGGGACTCAAAATTTTCCCATAGAGCAGCTACCTCAACTTGTTACACCTCTGAGTATGAATCTGGGTAGATGCTCAGCTCTTATCTAAGTCTCATTGCTATCAATAAGGAGGGGAACACATAAGTTCCTTAGGGCTCAATCAGACAGATATTTCTTGAGCACAACTTAAATGTATATATACATTTTATATAAAATTCTATTATAACCATAGATCTTGAGATCATAATAGTTAAAGCATTCATCAAAAACAGAGGTAACAGCATTAATTTGTCTCCATCCTTCAACTGGAATTCTGCCCTTCCAGAAGAGGAAGCTTTAGTTGTGGAAACACTATAAGCTACATGTTTTCTAAAAGGGCTGTGTCTTGTTCTCTTTTTATAGTTCTGAAGTTGTCCTAGATAACAGCAAAGAATGTATAGTATTTTCAGGGAGACCAGCATGCAAAAATTATTATGGTACTAGAGTAATAGGGAAGACGTAGAGGTCTTAATCTTTCATGTCTGTGAAAATCTTCATTTATGCATTTAAAATTAATCAGTTAATTGGATTTATTAAAAATAATAAGAACAAACAAAAAAAACCCCACAAAAAATATAAAAATAACAGTCATATATTTTTAAAACCAACTTCCCCCATAGAAGTTGATTTCCCAGAATCTCCCATATCTCAGTTGAATTTCCAAACCATCCATTTTCATCAACTTGCATTAACAAGTTGCTTCTCCTGTTAGATTATTGTTGTAGAGTGTACTTTGCTCTCTTTCTTAGATATAGTTTTCCATTTAAAAGTGAATTTTGTTCCCTGTTGTATACAATGAAATGAAATAAAATAAAATAAATGAAATCAATAATAAAATAATAAATAATAAAATGAAATTAAGAAATAAGAATTTTGGAATATTTCTGAATAAACCTAAACAATATTTAATTGAGACGTGCTTTCTTACTCTATGCTTTAGGTTTATAAGCTCCCATTCCCACCCTCTTCTCTACCCCAGAATTTACCTTTCTCACAAGAGACTGATATCAGATGCAAAACAGTATCTCTAGTGATTTTATCTCATTGTGATTGTAGTAACTGTACTTCTCAGAAAAAAATCTTGACTCATGACTTGTTTGTGCTCCCACTGATTTTCCTTTCCATGTGAATTGTTCTAATTTGACAAAGTGATAAGAAATTATTTTTTGTGGGTTTTGAGGCTGCACAGAGACATGAGGCTTCTTTCAAAGGAAATAATAGAAGAGTAGGATCAATGTGATGTTGTTTATCATTTTGTCAGTAATACTGAAAGGTCACAAAACAATGGGAGTTAAGAACATTGTGCTCAAATCAGACATGAACCTGCTCTGTGTAGTCTTTATTTACTCACTGTTTGTGGCCAGTCAAATAAGAACTTTTGCTGCTGCCATGTCTCATCACTTTTTCCCAAGAAATCTTTCTCCCACATTACAAGACTAAAGCTTTGTGCTAAAAATTAGTTATTACCAAGGTTCACTTGAAAAAGTACTTGATCAAACTGAAATTATAGAGCCTGAAATGGAAAATAGTTAAAACAAGGAGATCAGAAACTTGCTACTGGGAAAAATATTTTAATCTATAAAATTAATAAAGGGGGGCCTGAAGGCAAAAGAAATATGTAAATATTGGAACTGCATATAATCTCACCAACCAGTAGCCAGTGTCACTGTGTAGCAGTTTATAAAATGTAAGTTCATTTGCAGCCTTGGGCATTGAAAACAGTGTATTCGTACTGACCTGCAGGTTGCACTAAAAATCACCTGTAGTTACCTGTAACTCTTTCCTACAACAGAGACATAACTCAAATCAAGAGGCAGTAAGGAATTCATTTGAACTTTGTGATATTCATATTTCACATAATTTGTTTTATAATATTCAGACTATCAATAGAAAACACTGAAGGGAGACATTTGTTTCGGAAATATCTCTTCATTAAAGTATAGTGGTCCCTTACATTCATTGCTACTATAGTTTTCTTCATTATTCAATAGCACTTTCAATCCCCATGTGTGTGACTTTCATTATTACGGTTCATTTTTCCTTAGGATGTGTGATTTAATTTTAATACAGGAATCTAAATCAAAATCCTTTGCTATTTAGTGGCTCTCTGGTGTAATAAAAGAGAGTAAGGCTTAGCCCTCTGCTTTTGTGCTCAGAAGCATTTTGCCATGTATTTGAATTATGATAAAATCAATTGGAAGAGCCTGACAGTGAAAAGTAGGAAGAAAGTTTCCCTATATAAAGCTGAAGAATAATTACAGCTTTTTTTCTTCCCAACAAAAAAAAAAGCTGCAGGGAAATTGCTTGTTAATTCAGCATCTATCACCATTTAACCTTGTTTGTCCTCTCATTGATAAAATAACACAATTAAAAGGCTTTCCCTTTGAATTATCAGTGTCTGAAGTTAAAATGGCCTGTGTTTTATGAAAGCTGTGTTCTCTGTTAGTTCCATAAAGACATGTCTGAATTGTTCTCTGAGGCTTGTATAGTCCTAGTGTCTCTGGGACTGCAGCACCAATGAAAGATTTTCTCTTTCTGGCACATAGCCAAGGCAAGCCATGATCTAATACTGCAAATTATTTTTTCTCTTTTGCACTGGGGAACTACTGTGTTAAAAGCTAGCTCCAGGAGAGTGAGGCACAGACAGGTGTAGCCTCTTTGATTGCACTGAAGCCAGTCTCAAGGCCCTCCACAGCCGATGCTTCAGTGCACAACCATGAAGGAGAACGAGCACATTTTTCATTACTCTCCATTTTTAAACCACGGCCTAATCAGAAGCTTCACAAAAGTGTCTTAGCTTGTGAATAATTTTTTTTCTCTGTCTGAATACAAAGCTGAATACATGGGAAATTACAGCACTGAAAGAATCACATCATTTTTACCTAGGTGCTGTCTGTCAGTCCTGGCATGATCTTGAGCCTGAAATTCAAGAAATAAAAATGATGTTAAAAAAAAAAAATCACACTTCAATACAGGTAATGTTAAGCAAAAAATGCTTGATCTAGGGCTTTGTGCCATAGAAGTTGAATATGCTCTCTGTTTTTTCACTGCCATCCTGCACCCCAGCCAAAGAAGAGGGAAGGGATGTGGAAAAAAGATCCGTCTTTTGAAAATACTTTGGGAATGGCAAGAAACATGGAAACAGTGTTATGCAAAATGTGGAAACATAAGTTTTTTATTTTATTATATTTACCCCAGGTTTTTCTGCTATCTTCGTTCCAGTTTACCTTAAGATGGTGAATACAGTTGAAAATTCCTAATTTCTATAGATAGTCCTGCTGCTGGTCCTGTGCTGTACGAAATGATGGTCAACACTTTCACTGTAAGGAGTTTCCCAGATTGTAACTTAATACCTGATATTTGTTAGGTGCTTTTTCCTGTTTATAATCTTAAATGATCCTCTGAAGGCTGTGCAACATACACTACTCTATGCTAGAAGCCTGCCATTTCTCAGGAGAAAAGCAAGGTTGACTGGATTCAGGAGGTGGTTCAGTGCAGTAATTTGTTCAGTTTCGGGTTGGGAAGATCTTGCTGTTGGGTAGTGAAGTCTGTTCTTATAACTCTGCCCCTGACACCCTTCCCTGGTGTGATGCAATGTTGGAGGTAATACTGTAATAAAAAAAAAAAAAAATCTGCAGGGTGATGACAAAAGCCATTGTTGATGATTTAATGTCAGCTTTGTGATGGAATTAATGACATCATGCAAAAAATGCTATGGCTATATTAAAAAATAATTGCAGTGCTGAGCCTTTTCCCAGCTGAAGTTCTTCTGCCTGAGAGTAGGGTTGAAAACTATCTTTGATGTGATGTTCTGTGCTTTCTGCTCTCCCCTGCAGTATGCTACTGCTCTCCACTTTTGATGTCTGTCACTTTCTCACTGTCATGAGTGTGTTTCTGTGAGGGGGAAGTTAACTGAACCACAGGTTGCCTTACTGTGCCCTTCCCACCAAACTCATCATCAAACTCCGATTGACCCCCAATCAGACAAGAAGAAGAGCTATGCTTGTGTTTCAGAAGCCAGCTTGTGTCTCTATTTTGACCTCTACAGATGTCTATCACTTGTATCTCTTATTCTGAACATTAGACGTGTGGTTTAGACTATTAAGTTCTTTGGCTTCATGTCTTGCCTTCACCCTAGTTGATTCAACACTTCATTTTTCACTCAATTTTGAGAGTCATGAGTTTGTCTTTTCCCCTGTGCTGTATAACAGCTGTCTCAGCACTCATGGATGTAAATACATTAAATGTAGATTTTATAGCTAATATTGATATTGGGTCAACACTATGCCAATGAAACACCTTGATGGAAATAAGTCAAAATTGTTTAAGAAAAAGTCTTCCTCTCCTTCTACTAGGATCTGACTGTTTCACAGCTTCCACCCTTTCTGTTCATCTGGTCATAGATCAGATATTTCTTGGATGTGTGAGAGACTCACCGAGAACAGAGACAGAGAAATGGTTCTGAATATCTCTCTCCAAGCTGAAAAATGTTTAGTTCAAGTTGTTACTGCTTTATAGCCTTCCATAGACACTCATTCAGTTATTAGGAATGCCACAAATGCTTCATAGTCATAACAGAGTTGCCTACAACAGACTATCTGTTTTTCTGAGGATAGTTTGTAGGTTGGTTGATTGGTTGGTTGGTTGTTTGGTTGATTGGATGGATGGAGTGTTTATTTTTTTTCTTTTGTTTGGGTTTGTGGGGTCTTTTTGTTTCTTTGTATTTTGTTTTCTCTTTTACTGAAGAATTTCAAATCAAAAATAATATATTTTTGTCTTCAGAAAGAACATTTTAGAGATCCTCATTCTTTGCTACTCAGACAGGAAACCAACCATGGAATGCCATCTCCCTCTTCAAATAAGAAAACAGTGCAATATGGAAAAAGTCATGATTTCTATGGTATGCTCCTGCTGATTGATCTTCTGGGAAAAAAAGACACTTCAGTCAAATTATAAATAAAAAGAAACACACCTGTATCATATATAGTGTAAATATTTTTTTTTTAGATTTCTATTTCAGAAGGAAACAGATGCTTTTCAATTTAAAAAAGTTCGAGATCTAATTTTCTGTCAGATAATAAAGTCAATGGAAAATAATTATACATTATTCACATTTTTAATTTATTCCTATCTTGCACTAGGGATTCTATTTAGTTTTTAATCTTCTAGATCAGTTCTGGAGCAGGATTAAAATGCTTTTAAGAAATGTAGTCCTACTAGCTCATAAGAATGTGGATTCCCTCTTCACATAATGTTATCCCTTTTTGCCTGTATCACTTAAACATCTTGGAATGGTGTCAAAGTTGATGTATTTATGGATCTTGACAGGTGATAGGTGCTAGGGCACTAAATATGTCCTCCAGGCTATATCCACTACAGAATACTCTTCAGGCCACCAAGGTAATGATACATACAATCCATGATGCCATGTATAAGAACCAGCTAGTAGAAGAATAATTCATATCCAGGATCATTCCTAAGAATGAATGTTCGTATCTAGATTTTTATGAAGTCTAGTAGTTACCAGCCTAGATGCCCTTTGAACATAATTAAACTTTCATAAATCATGTGAACAGTTCAGAATCAGGGCATTCTCCAGTCTTCATACAATATCTCTATTCTCTTTCTTTAAGTTAAAAAAAAAAAAAAGAGACCTCTTTCTTGCTTTCATTTTCCCAAGCTTTTGTCAGTGCTTTCAGAATGCATCAGCACTCTAAGACAACACCCTGTCCTCGTTTCTACACATTGTTTGTGTACCAGGCTCAGAACTGCCATTTCAAATCACAGTACATTGATCTTTAATGTTCTTTTAATTTAGGCTAAAGATGCAGAAATCTTAGCTCAGTTAGGCTGTATGCTGACCTGCATCTGAACTTCTTACCAGCTGCTCTTAGATCTCTGACAATGATTCTTTTTCAAAACCACAATTAAAATTAAAAAATTAAATTACATTCTAGGCTGTTTTTTATTATGTTTTCACATTATTATTGTCCAGTCACTTAAAAATATGTGCTTTCAAAATGGTTGTAAGGGACACAGGATTTAAACAGATGCAATAATCTCACTTACTTCTGTCTCATTCGCTCTTTAGATCTATTGCTTTTATCTGATTTACTAAGACATGGCAGCTGGTATGGCCCTTTTGAGCACGCTTTGCAAGATTAAATTCTACCACCTTGACCTAGCATAAATATTGAGAAGTGGCACAGGGCAGGTTCATCATGGGATCTGGTGCATGAAATTAATGCTGGAAAGTAGGATAACAGAGTGACAGTGACATGGATGTGTCGGTCTGGATAATCCTGGAGTTCTGGAAGAGGGGAAAAGTTCAGTAAGACAGCATTACCTTACTGAGTATTGCAAAAGGAAATAAAGTGTTCCCACATAAGCTGACTGGGGCAGAGAAGAGCAGCAGAAGTAGGATATTGCCATGTTTAAAAATAATTGATATGCTCTCAAAAATGAGCTTCTACATTCCTCTTTTCAGCCTGACATTACAACATTACAGTTTGCATTTAGTTCAGTTAGCAAAAGAATAGAAATGCTCTGGGAAAAAGTTGGAGCAGTGAAACTGGAAGCTGGTCCTGTGATATCAATAAATGAAACTCCCTTCACTGGATATTTTAAGAAAGCGGAGACTGCAGAAATAACTCCTTTTTTTTTCTTCCTTTTTTTTTTTTTTTTAACAGAAAGTCTGACTAAAAATGAGGGTATTTTTAGTATATTTCTATTATTCTTGCAGAGCCAATTTTAGCTTAACCTTCTCTTTCTGAGGCATGATGGAAAGCCGCAAAAACTGTTGTGTTCTTGGTTTCATTCCCAACGGCATACTGGCATACTACTTTCACAAGACTGCCTTGAGCAGTATTCTGTAAACTAAATGATGATTATGCGTATATGAGCACTGGGCCAATAAAGCACAGAATTTGCTATTCACTTTTATGACTGCTGCATGGCATCTCTTTCTGTTAAGGCAAATAAGCATGTTTTTATATTAACATGCTGAAGGAAATAAAAATCAACTTGAAAATCTCTGTGTATGAATATGCACACAAACAGAGTTTAAATTAATCATATATTCTTTGGTGGATACACAAAAAGAGAAATTATTTGACTGATTTAGTACTATACATTTTAAGGTATTAATTTATTTCCAAACTGGAATTTTGCTGTTTGTTCAAACTACACACTGCAACTCCTAATAAAATAATTTGGTCTGCAGTAAATGTCATTCTGTAGTACTATTCAGAATGTAGGCTCCTAAAGGGCAAAATCGACTCAATTTTAAAAAAGAAAATTTACAAAAAAACCCCCACCTATAACAGATGCTCTAGCATATGGCTGGGTTTTAAGTGAGTGCATAGTTGAACATAGAAAATAAATAAGGGCAAGACAAGACCCCCCTCCTCCTTTTGCCCCACAGATACACTAATCACATGGTCACCATATGGCTTATACAGAACTTTGACTGCAGTACAATATTTATAGCCACCAATTTGGGGCCTTAAAGTCAGAATATTAAACTGTTTATTTCATGTGGCTGCAAAGAGGCACTTAAATGCTGTTTATTTTTGTTGTCATTGCTATTGAGACCCCAGGAAAGAACTGGTTTGTGCAACTGAAGTGGGCAACTATGCCTTGAAATTGCCTCAGTGGTCTTTCAGCCTTGGTGAAGAGAGCAAAGCCAGTGGTAAACCTGGTTGTTAATTAGTCTGGGAACCTCTATCACCTTAATTTATTCCTATCTTGCACTAGACAGCCCATTAAATTTTTAATGTTCTAGGTCAGTTCTGGGACAGGATCAAGATGCTTCCAAGAAATGTAGTCCTACCAGCTCATATGAATTTGGATTCTTTCTTCTCATGATCTTAGTCCTAGCTGAAAGTCTTGGTTGAAAAGCACTAATTTTGTTACAGGGCTGGGGAATGTTGACCAGTTCCCCACTGTGTCACAGGGTCCCCAAGGACAAGTATGGCAAAGGTGGCTTTGCTCCCGACCCTGCCTCATCATTATCCCTGTGTCCCTCTCAGGTGGAGGGCATCAGTTCCCAGAAGCCCCTCCAGCGTTGAGGTTGCATCTTAATCCTATGGCACTTTCTCCCAAAGTCTGATTTTCTCCCCAGTTACTACAGGAGCGACAGCGGTGCTGGATGCCAAAACGTCTTATTTGCTCTTACTGTTGGAGGCCACAAGAGGGAGAAGAAGATAAGGAAGCCACAGCAGGAGCGGTTGCGTGCTCCAAATCCTCTTTGAGCTGCATAAAGTCTGTCTGCTCCTCCAGCTTCCAGGGTTCGAGTAAACAATCATTAAGCTTTCAAAATCTGAACATCAGAAAATCACAGCTGAAAGCTAAATGAAAATGACATTGGAGCAGTGTTCGCCTTTGTGTTGTACCATACCCTAACTGACAAGGACAGTATATTTCTTCCCGAAACAATACTAAATTTCTTCCCAAAGCAATACTAGAAAAGAAAAAAATTAAATATCTTAATACAAATAGAAATCCAATACAATAAAACGGAACGCGTTTCTGCTTGGAACATATTTACAAAAAAACAGTGTGCAGATTTCTCCTTGATTTCCTGCAGAATCTTGAATAGACTTTGGGGTTTTTGAGCCTTTATGAATTAAATGAAAAATATTCAGTTTCTTCTGTGAATGTTCTTTTATACCTGAAGAAACTGATAATGCATACTCTGACTATTTTAAGGAAATCCATTTTCATTACAGCACAAATTTGTCAGATGCAGTTGCATTAAAAAATATCATTATGAGTATATAGACTTGAGAAAGCAAAATATAGGAAATATATAGACACTACATCAGCCTTGCTACTATTAAAAAGACCAGAATTATATAGGTGTATTATCATCTTCTAGAATGTAACCATTTTCATGAGTTTATACTATCAACCAGAGACCTTTAGTGAACTCACAGTTTGACAACATTGCTGAAGAATGTATGTAAAGATGATGTATAAAACATATTATTCTAGGCTATAAAATATTATTTTACTTTCTTCCTTTAGCTTTATTATTTGAATGTTGTGTTTTTAACATTGTTTGAAGACCACCAGGGGACTGTGGCAATTCATAATGTCGCAACACTGAAAATAATGTGTTTGATTTATTTTTAATGTGAATACAGTAGTGATTTTGTTTGTCAGAAACCATGGGGAACAAAATTGGATATTAGACACTATCAGCTTCCATTTAATGTAATAGGAAATGTAACCAGATCATAAACAAAGATATGATTTAAAAATGCATTCTTTTATGTTTAATGGAATGAAAATGTTTTGCTGCTACAGAATGTATGCATTTCTAGCAAATTGTATAGCTTCCATTGAAAAATAAAAAATAAAAAATAATATGGAGAGGAGACAAAGATAAAAAGAATATAGCAAAAAATACAGTAAATATATTTTTTCACAGTAAATTTTAATCCATTTCTGAACTGATCTTTTGGTTTCAATTAATTTATTCTGGCTTTTTTTTTTGTTTTCTGAGGTACAAAGAATAAGCAGCAAAAGAGAAGATGTGAAAATAAATGGGCAGAACAGCTAAATGATTTAGAAGGTTTTGCCTAATTTTGTGAAACTACTCATGAAAGACCAATTAAATTATATATGCAGATCTTTGTAACAGGAAGCATAATCAGTTTAGTGTTTTGTGAGGAATGACAGCATGATCCTGAAGTATTTTTTCCTCTTCTCTTTTTGTTTTGTTTTCTCTTTGAAAATTTAGTTTTAAGTTGTACATCCTGTTTATGTCTTCTATAAGATAAAATATATATTTTCATCATAAAACTGTAGAGGTTTTTTTACATTTCATTTTGTTAACTCCATTCTTTTCCTGCCATGTCTCCAGTGCAGATTGCTTAAAAGTTAGACAATGAATCTCAAGAAAACAAGATGAAAATAACTTTGCCTTAACGCAACAAGAGTGGTGATTTTGTTTAAATTTGCATAGAATTCAGAGGTTTTTTTCCAAAATACAGTTTTGCTTTTTCCTTTCTAGATGGAGATGTCTTTTATAGATCTAGGAATTAAAACTTTTAAACTTAGACATTTTATTCTATAATAAACTATGAAGATTTTAAAAAAATGTTCTATTTCTTTCAGTTTTCTCATTTCTAATCTCTTCAGCTCATGGTAAAGATCACAGTTTTGCTATAGCCATTATTTCAGTTTCTTAACATGTTAGCAAGCTTGATCATGGTTAGATTTACTCAAAAACTATACAGAGTAGCTGTACAGAAATAGTTGGTTCTCTTCTGAACAATTGTTTTGCTTTGTTTAATATTGTTTCTTTTACTGCAGAAGGTTACAAAATATGCTGGGGACTTTAAGCCAGTCTCAGGCTACAACAAACATTAACTGTCACTGCTTACCAAGTGACAGATGCGTCACTCTTGTGACAGCAGTAGTTGTGTGGGCCACCTGGAAAAAGAGAGACCACCACTCACTTGCAAGCCATTGTCATCAAATACTCCTTGATTTACCATCTGCTTTTATGAAATACCCATAAAATTAAATATCTTAATGGAAGCACGGAATGGGATGGTATGGTGTAGTTCAGTGTGAAACTTTGTTTGTGACTTCAATGAAGAAATAAATCACAGCTGCTCTTGTCTATGTTGTGCTGTTATGGTTTTGAAAATCTGTCCTGTGCTTCTTTGCCTGTAATAAATCCAGTTAACAGTAGATTTCAGATTTTATTGAAAAATGCCACATTTTTATGCACTATTCTTATTTTTTCTTAACAAAATAGTTTTCAACTCTTAGAAATTTCAAATATGTTGCTCAAATTAGTAGTATTTATTTAATGTCAAATACCACAATATTTATGATACAAACTTGCAGGCAAATGAGCTATTTATTTGAGTACAGACGTGTGTGTTTCCTAGATCCAATTTATCTTACTGTAATAGATTTAATTATACAGATTTTGCATCATATCAGTTTATAGAGAGAGTTATTTAGATGCAAGTCTCCTTCTGTAAAGAAGTGTTATGCATTAGAGGCTTAAATTAATAAAATATATTTCCAGAGAATACTTAAAGAAAAAGGAGTTAGGATGGATACTTCTATGCATATAGTATTGCTAAAAGGAAATATTCACTTTTTTATTACCTCTTGTAATTATTAGTCTCCATGGATTCACTCTAAAAATATGTTTGATTCATAATACAGATTATAGGATTTTCCTGAGTACTCATGTGAAAAAAGACTTGAAAGACAACATTGAAGAGGTTTGCTAAGTACTAAGGGCAACATGGGAGAGGAGCATTTTAGCATCAGTAACTGCAATTTGTGCAGGTGAAGTCTTTTTTTATGTCATCTGCACTTGTTTCTTGTCTTTATAGACACAGCAAATGTTTGGGAAAAAGAAATTATTTTCTTGTTCTCAAAATCATTCTATTCTACTTGTATGTTGTTCGTTTGTTTTGTTGTGGGTTAGCTTTGGTTTGGTGTGGTTTGGTTTTGGATTGGATTGCATTGGTTGATTTTTTGGGGTGGTGCTTGTTTTTTTTCTTTTTTCTTTCTTTTTTCTTTTTTTTCCTCTTTTTTTTTTTAAGTGCCTAAAATCTATGCAAATAAAACTCTTGAGCATAAAACATCCAAAGTTCTGTACATATATGTGTGTGAGAATTAGTAGAGAATTTCTACATGCAATGCATGAAGCAGTATTTGCAGGGAAAAACAGCTGGCAATCAAAACAATCATTTGCAAACAATACTGGTTGGAAGAAATTCCCAGTCAGATGTGCTTGAGCTGGCTGAATGTTGGAAGGGCAAAGATGATCTTGCTGGAACTCAGCAGCCAACACAGAGCCATATCCAAGAGGCATACACAGGAGTTGAAAAGTTCAGGGCAGGCCTTAAGCATTCCAGTATTTTAGGAGAGGAAAATTTCTAGTTTATTTAAAGTCAAAGAGTTACTGTAAAAAACATGGCTGTTATGGGCTATATAATGACAAAGGATACTGATTTCCCTTGCCAAGTTATTGGCTTTTTTGCTTCCCAGATTTTTTCATATGTTTTAATTCTATTCCAAGTTCTGTCATTTAATATAGGCAAGGAAAGATATACACTTTTAAAAGCCACATTTCGGCTTGGGTTGTGGAAAACGGCAAAAGGTATGGCTTTGTGATGCGTGTGGGATTGAAGACTATTTCTTGTGCAAGCATAGAATGGAAAGTAATAGCTTATTTGTGGAAACTAACTATCACATGGAATATCACACAGAAATAGTCCTTCAAATATTAAATAAAAGTTTTCGTAGAAATAGATACAAAATCATTCAATGATCTTTGTTTTACCTCAATACTTATGCGGTGACAACAGCTATGCCTTTTTCCTGTTGCAATTTATATGATAATATGAAACTCATGACATGTCTACTTAGCTTTATGTGGGATTTTTTTCCCTTTTACATCAAACAATTTATCCTTTAAAAAATAATTCTTAAAATTATCACACTTTATAGAAAGATTTTTTCCATTGATGTTACATTTGCCAGACATTTATGCAGGCTAAAATTCTTCAAATCTGTATCCACGATCCCCAACATCTTATTAAGGAATAGGTGGAGGGTTGTGTTTATGAGCATATCAGAACTTGGCCCATAGCTGTCATTACTTCTAAATGCCATTCAGTATAATTTTAAAACAGCATTTTACAAGTATGACAAAGTAAGAGTATATGGCAGAATATGAATGAAAAATAAAACAATAAAAACTTGTAATTGCTAGAAAAATAGGAAAAAAAACCCTCCTTTTGTTTATGGTTTTGCCAAAACAAAACTATCAAACTTAAGTTGCTCACAGTTACATCCCTGATTCCTGTGAAAATGGAAATCATTCTGTGGGCATAAAACACCTGCTATTACACACATACTGACAGACATAAATATATACATTTTAAAAAACTTTGTTTCAGACCTGCCTTCCTTCAAATAAACTCAGTTTAAAAGTACTGCTCTCTCTTAAGACGGTGAAAATAATTAATCAAATTAAACAAGGTAAGGGCATAAATGATAAGAAGTTATATATTTGGTCTTGTCATGGAGACTGACCTTCAGTTTAAAACAGAGGGGTAAAAGCAGTGTGTCCCTTTGCCAGCAATTTGTGTGGCAAAATTTTATATGAAAAGTTCCATATAAGACTAAGCAATCTTTTCCCTACGTATAAAAACAGCTTTCTATTTCAGATAGATACACTTACCTATGAGACTACTGCTGCCACAAGGAGTACAATAGGGGCTAGACAGACCATGAATTTATTAAGGGAATGACAAAGAGCCTTGATATTCCTTTTTCCTGAGGAAAGCAAGGTTTGCAGTCCCATGTCATGTAGCATAGACCCACATACACATCTAGTTAGATATCTATATAGAGCAATCTTTGGGCTTGGCATTTTAACCCCCAAGAACAAAAGCAGTCTTTTTTTGCAGCCCACTTTTTGGCTCTCACCAAGAGTACATTTTTAGAGTCAGTCACCAGTCCCTGAACAGCCATCTGAATGATGCACATACCGGTGGAATATTGATGAGATGAACCGCACACATCTGATGTAGAAATTAGATGGACCATTTTTCATTTCTAAAGTGCTCTGCAAATATTAAAGGTCATTAAAGTGAAATAAAAATAAATTTGTCTTTATGGATTGCTGCTCCTTTATGTCCCAGGCTTGCAAATAGCTTCATGTAGGCAGGCAATTTTGTTTAAGTACAGCTTGTTTGCTGACTTCTTGCAAGATTATAGATTTCAACAATGTGAAAATGTCAATACATATATCCCGCTTTTGCCTTGGAAATTATTTTTTTTTTTTCAGTTAAAGCAATTATTTACTTTCTTTAACAGAAGTGCAAGACTGACTTTTTCTGCTCATGAGTGAAGCTGTCAATTTATGCTACTTACTTGGGTGAAACTTCTCCATGAAGAGAAATACGTATGAAGAACTCTTAAAGAGAGAACAGTTTCTTTCTCGTGAGTGCATGGATAGAGACAGAGGACACTGAACCACACCACTTATATCTCTACTCTTGCTGTCAGTGCAAAATGAAATATAGTGACAGAAATATTTCAATACTGACTCTTTTTTTTCAACAAAATGTTTTTTTTAAGGAAGACGGGGAAATTTTGTTACATTCCTCATTGAACCTTTTATGAGTTGATCTTATTTGTGGCCATAAGACTTTTAAAAAGCCTCTTTTTAATGCCTGTGATCTATGTAAAATGTCCCATAAATAAGGTAGATACCCATAACACTCCTCCATACACTTCCAGTTTCAGTATTTCCAGGGCCAACAGAACTATATGTTTTACATAGGTTTGGTAAATATACAGGGCTGAAATTTTCTTTCTCACCATCAACTGTAAAAAATTATTTGTAAAAGTGTCATAGATTTTATTTTTGCATATTTATTCTGCTAAGAATGAGAAATAGAATATATACAGTCCATAAATATAATGAGGGTGATAAAGTTTACTGTCTGCATATAATATAAAGTCAATGCCATTTTTTTACTCCAGTATTTCCATCACAAGGAACGGAAATATTTTTTGTTAGTTGGTGCTTATAATTTGGAGCTGCTTTTTAAGCAGTATAAGAGAGAGAAGGAGATAGAGGATATATGTATATGTATATATTTTTTTTTTTTTGGTAGGATACATCACTTTGACTCTGCATAAATTCTGATTTACTGTTATTGTAAATAGCAAACACTTGGAATTTTTGTATGGCAAAGGAATTAACTTATCTGAATGGCAGGCACCCAAATTAGTACGAAGGGTTTGAGACACACATTTGTGTTTCCTCCCTTAGAGATTGTTGAATTTTTAATGACCATGTCCTGCCATCTCTGTTCAACCCTTCTGTACCTTCTCTCCAGCACTAGCAGCCCTCAGCAGTTGCTCACTTCCCATGTGCTGGGCTGCTCTGTCCTCTTCCCATGAGCAGAAAGAAAAGCACAGAAACTGAACCCTAGAAGTCCTCCGCTGATTAGCCTATTATCACTCCTGATGGAGTAATCTTATATGTTAATTACATATAGTGAATTCTATTCAATATCTGCTTATAAAATCTTTCTGCATAATTCCTAATAATTTTTATGGCAGACCCTCCCTTGTCAGGAAGCCCCTAGGTTTTTCCAGTACAATTTCCTTGCCTTCCTGACTGTACTGTTCAACATCTTTCTTTTGTTTAATTTCTTCATGTTTTACAGAGCTGGCAGAGCATAGAAATAGTTCAGATTAATCAGAGAAACTTAATGCATCTCTATGGCTTAAAAGAACGTGTAAGGCTCCAGCAGTTTCCTTCTTAAGGTTAGGAAATGAAGCCTTATATTTATTTTTCTTTAAAACTTAGATGAAGTTCTTCAGTTTCTGACTCATTTTTTCCCAGATATATTCTGTTTGTTTTTCACCTTTCTGAGTCGTCATGAGATCTAGCCCTGAGGAGATTAGCCTCTCATAGTTTATGAAACACATGGCATATTTTGTTTTAAAAATCTGACCTTAATATTACTCGAGTAAGTAAAGATTTATCTCCACATTTTCAGTTGAATAAAATGAGTTTAAAAAACAACTCCTTTCAATAGTTCTACTCCTGGAAGACGTAGAGAAAATCATAATGGCAATTTTTATTACATATGTTCAATGGGGCCATGATAAATTTGTTGATATTTTGCCTGAGAAAATACAGTAGTGTGTGTAAGTCTTTAAAAAGCTACTTTAATCCAATGTGCACTGATCACAAAATGGATTATCTTCAAATGTTAGCACTTAACTCTTAAAAAAAGAAAAAACTCCTATTGTTAATACACTTTTCCCCAAACTTTCCAAAATGGAACTTTTTATAGCTTTCATACAGTAATTAACTCTTTGTAAATATGAGTGAGTCTTTGGGGAAATAAATGCATACCATTCTTGGAAATCATCAAGTATTTTTTTTCCCCCCTCACCATTTCAAGTTCAAAAAATGTTTTGGAATCATGTATCACATAGTGCCCACTTCTGACCACATAGCAGTTTTGTTTTTCTGAGGTTACCATAAGAAAAAAGGTTTCAACCCAGCCAGTAGACTGATCTAAAATCTCTTAAAACAGTAGAAAATTTTACAGTTTCTGCAGACAGTTTTGAAACAAACCAGGAATGAATGTTTTTGTCTTTTAGAGTTTAATTTAAATACAGGTACTTCCTGTCTCCTTTCCATTTAATTTCAATTTGTCTACGCAGGTTTTATATGAAAAAGAGAGACAGAAATTGCTGGAGCAATGTTCAGCAGCTGTTGGCTTTTGAGTGAGCAAGCCTTTTGCAAAAAACTCTTCAGAATAAAATATTGTTATTTAATGTTAATGTTTAGACGTGAATGGTATATTGGTGATAGTGAAGGAAGTCAGGGAATGCTATTGCACTCACTCCCAAAGTTGCTAGGATCAATACGGATACCACCATGAGTAAAAGGACAGTGATCCAAATTATTTTCTTCTCTGGTTTTCCTCTGGATCCAAATGATTCTTGAACTCTATAACAGACTTAAACTGTTTCTACAGGAGCTGCTACATACACTCTTATACTTAATATTTTTATTACATCTCATTCAAATGATTTTTGCACCTTGATTTCTAATTTGAGAAGCCTTGACTAGCAGGAAGATTTCTCTCTGTGTTTAAAGACATTTTCCTCCTCTTAACATGATTAAGTATGAATATTTTGCCTTTGCCCTCTCCAAGTTGTGCTGGAAGCAGATGTTAATATTTTATACACAATTTTCCTTAACCCATAATTGCCAATAAAGACAAAATAATGTAATGTTTCAAGATTCCTCAGTATTAACTAATTAAACCAGCAGCAGGCCTCGAGCATGGGACAATGGCAAACTTTCAGATGAATTAATTTTATGGAAGACCAGCTGAGTAATTGGACTCCAATTACAGGCTGTTTAGCTCCCTCATCACCTTCACATATAATTAAATTCAATTGGTTGATACAGCTTCTATTTTTATGAGGGCACTTACAAGCTTTTTGAACCCCACTGTGACTTTGGATCTAGGCCAATCAATTATTACTCATTTCTCTTTCAAATGGAAATTCTCTAGATTAGTCATATCTTCTATAATGCACTGCTGGCATTTAAAAGATCTGTCTATAGCACACTGCAGCTGAGAAATGAACAAAGAGAAATGTTTATGGATTTTTTTGTACTACAGCTAGTATATAGAATATAACTGTATATTTGTTGTTGATTTTGATGAAAGAAGGCCACGTGTTTTTATGAAATGTCTTGAGAGATATGATGCTACATCTCTTGAGAGATATGATACACAGTGCATCATTATATTTGCAAATGCCATGCTTATTCATGTTACAAATAATTACTGAAATTGCTCATTAGATCTAAAATTGTCTTTATTGGCATGTAAAAAGTAAGTCATTATGTATAGCTAGCTGCGAATCCCTTAGTAGTCCTGCTTTCCTTCTTTAATTCCTTTTCAAATTAAATTAAAACATTGTTATTAATTAAAACAAAAAACTAAAACCTAAAACCCCCTAAATTACTGCTTATCCAGAGAAAAAATTAACAGCTCCTAATCCATGGGTTGTTAAATAGTTTGTCTAAAAGAGAGAAAAAAATATTTCTATTTTGAGAACTCTAGAACTGTTTCTATCTTAAAGCACTTGGCTTTGAATTAGTCCATGTTTTTAAATGCAAACAGAACATTAATTAATAAGTACATTTGTAGCATTTCACCCATAACTAGTCTATAAGGAGATTAAACAAACAGCTAGAACAGATATGGCACTTTTGCCTGTTCTTAGTATATTGCTTCCAGTGTGTTTATCTCCAAAGAGAGCAATATATCATCGTTAATAAAACAGGAAGCAGGGAAGCAAAAGTGACATCAGTGATCTTTTCCAGCTCTACTGAGTGATCAATAAAGAAAAAGGCAGTGTCAAATATGAAATATTACTTTTCTTTAGACCTTTCAGTTAGGGAAATATCAAACCTATTTCTTCAACCCTTAATTCTTGAATTTGAATACAAGCCATTGATTAGCTATGTAAAAGATGATGTTGAGACACACCAAATTAAAACAAAGTCTCTATGAAACTGTGTTACTACTGATTGACTAGCAAAATAGAACATTAATGATTAATGGCTTTGTAATAAATGCCAGAGAAGTAGTGTTCACTACTTTCTCTTTTGGGATTTCATTTCCCACAAGAGCAGAAAACTCACCTCTAAAAGTGGCAGGGAGTTCTCCTCTTGGGCTTTTTTTCCCCTGCTCCTCCTACAGAATTCAGATAGTAAACATTAGAAAGTGGCTGCTTTAGATCTTCATTGCTTAATTTGGATTTTTTTCTGATGATTCTGTAACTGAAAACAAAAATCCATATCCTGAAAAAAGCCTTTCGCTTTTTGTACAGGAATATGATATATATATGGGGAAAATACAATAAAAATATTCCTGAGGAAAATGTTTTTCATTGTTTTAGGTAAGTGTGACCATCATATTAGTTGTTATCAAAATATGTTATTAATTCCAGCTGACTTTATTATTTTAGAATCAAGCAAAGGTGGTAGACGTTAAAATCATGTGAAGTCCAGGTTTGTCTTCTTTTTGTTTTTCTTGCTTGCTCGCTTGCTTGCTTTTCTTTCTGAATATCTAAAGATCCACTTTAAAAGAAACTAAGGAGTTCATGTATCAAATCAGTTTGCTGATTTTTCCTGCAAGTGTAAATGTTTAATTACTACCACTATAGATGTCATAAGTAAAGGTAGAAAACAAATTTTTCATATATGCCTCCTGTTTCAGGAGCATCACAGATGCTGTCATTCAGATTAAACAGGCTCTGATGATGTGTTTAGTGCCCCCTGTCTAACATATCTATCACCCATTAATCCAGTTGGTCCCCTTGATGTCACCACTGGTTCATTAATACTTTACTTCTGCTAAGAAGACACAGCATTTATGCAATGAAGAGCATAACTAATAAGATAGTATGGACCATTGCACTTCTAGGAGAGAGAAGAAAATTAGTAGTGCTGTCACAGACCTAATATCAACTCATTTGAGGTGGCAGTCAGGAAAGAAAACTCTCTAGATAATATTTTTCTTCCAAAGGCTAGATGCTTTAAATCACAGCGTTCATTAGACTTAGTCATCATTTCATCGTTTTTCTTCATCAAGCCTCTTGTTCCACATGTTTTGAAACACTTTTTTCTCCCTAGGTGGGTTAACTGAGATCAGAATGCACAATTGGCACTTCTTGCAGAGACAAAGTCAGAATCGATTAAGTTTAGAAGACAAACTGCACATGGGGAAGGAAAGGAAAGACCTCATTCAGGGTATAATTTTACAAGATTTGTTATTCGTAAGTGAACAGCCACCTTTTCATGGATTTCTTTCTGAATAATGACAAGAAATAAAAAGAGAGTAAGTTGGTTCACCAGTACAATCACTCAGGAAATATAAGCAGGTATTAGAGGTTTAGTAAAAACACCACCAGTACCACGAAGAGAAAAAACAAAAGCCCAAGAGGAGCATTTTCCACTAATTTTAGAGGTGAATTTTTTTCTCTTTTGGGAAATGAAACCCAAAATATTTGTAATCTGGCTCTGTCATATATTGACTAAACCATAACCTCATTAATTGTCCTCCTGCCAACCAGAATTTTTTTCATACTTCTTTTTCTCCTTTCTTTCCCTAACTCATGGTTGAGAGCATACTCTGCATTTTGAGAAACACCTTTAAATATAAGACAAAAAAAAAAAGTCAAACCAGAAAGGCAAATTCCTTGCCTCCACATGTGGTTTCTTTGGAGGCTACACGACAGGCATATAATTCCTTTAATAGTATTGCTGATCTTAAATGTTGACTGCCATTCCTCACAGCTTTGAGCAATGCTAAATGAAGAAAACCTCAACAATAAGAGAAGTGAATGAAAAAGTGAATGAAACATGCCTAGTCTGTGTATTTAGAAGCACGGGGCTTTCTGTTACATAAATGAAAGGCACTTAGGTATGAGGAGAAAACCTCATAATTCAATAGCTTTTAAGTTTAATCCCTGCAATACAGCGTGTTGGCAATGCAGCATGTTGCTTCTGCGGCTTCGAAGACACTTTAACTCCTAATCGTTGATACCATCAGTGTTCCCCTCCAAAAACATTCCTCATATACAGTACAACAAAGAACAGTGTGTGCCCATGGCCCGAGCTTAACAAAGTGCATTGAGAAGGACGGCTTCCTGGGCAGAAAAGCACATCAATAACACAGTGGGAAGTGGCACCAACAGAAGGTAAACACGGGTCAGTCAGGGAAAGCTTAGTAGGTGGTGGGGCACAGATCTTCACATACAATGAAGGGAATGACATCAGAGAGATTCATCTTTCTCTGTGCTTGAATTCTCAGTTATTAACTAAGGCATAACATCATACAGGACAACAAAGGCACAGAATCAGCCAGTTTTTGACTGCCTCACAGATGGCACTTAAATGTAGATTACAGTGCTGCTGAGAGAATGACTGTGGCAATTGTGTTAGCTGAACCGTTCAGCTCAGGGAAAACAAAACAAAACAAAAAAAATGATGCATTAATGTTCTGGTTAAGTAAATATTATTCAGACATGTAAGCCACTAGGCTTACCCAGTTCTCTGTCATTATTTATTAGGTATATGTGAATGGTGTATAAGAGTTTCAAATTCCCAAGCATAATTTTTCTGTCAAGGACTGGCAAAAAAATAATAAAAAATAGTTGTTCCATGTACGTAGCTGCTTATATTTTATAGCTGAGCAGGAAATATATTTTTAAAATTTATTTTAGCTAGATTTAGGAAAAGATGAGTATTCTTTACAAAAGAGGTTTTTCTTTTCCATGCCACATTAAAGTGTATTCATCTGTAACTCTTTTTATCTCTGACCTTTTTCCTAATAGGGAAATTGTTAAGGAATAGGGGAGAATTTAAATGCCACTCATATCAGATAGGAAGATGATTTTTACAAGCTGCTTTGATTATGAAGAGTGTTTATTTATGGAACTGTTCACAGATTTTTAATGCACTATCTTGATTTTGATTAGTGCTTTATACTGCAATTTTTAATTTTGCTCACAAAAGTTAGACGAGAGATTTACGTATGTGAAACTTTTTGTAGTTTTAAAAAGGTTTTGCAAATGCTATTGATTCTTTATTGCAGCTGTATCTAAACTTTTGTGACTGTACAACCATATAAAAAAATTATGAGCGTGCACTGCCAATATATGCACATTTGCATTTTTCTTTAAAATTTATGTACATATACTACTATACTAGTGTATTAGAGACAGTCTAAAACATGCATAAAATGAGTTATTAAAAATAATAAGACAAAGATTAATTCTGTTAATTTTTAAAATATATATTATTTAATAATGATACAAAAAAAATCCTCCTCCTGCACTTTTGGATTTTATGAGCACTCCATTGTGTGCACACACATCACTTTGGAGAATACTTTCTTATTAACAATTTGCCATCTAATAATTACCAATTATAAAAATATAAAACTCACTGCAGAAGGAATATCTTAGAACAAAATATATAGCAGCCGTATTAACTTTATCGGAACTTAAGGATTTTTTCCCAGTTTTTGAAGTACTAATTTAGTGGAACTTCCTGCAGACTCTAATTGACTTCCCAATGAAACCTTTGTCCAAATTAGATATCCATAACTGCAAAAGGCTATGATTCTGCAGGAATGGAAGACTAACATGGAAGAAACTGTGAGGTACATGCTGGAAAATGTGTTACTTAATTCTCAGCTTTGTTATAGCACCAATAGTATAGTAAAAAGAGAAGTCAAAGTAAATTTCCAGACCTAGATTGTAAATCTGAAATTAGGCCACCTGCATAAGAAACCTTAGCTATCTAAAATGTCAGTGAGTCAATCTTTTGCTCAGTCCAGCAGCATATGCTTTTCCAACTGCTTTCACTTATCAGAATAAATGCGTTTGTTTATTCAAAGAGTTCAGGAAATTAACTAATTTATTTGATATGGATTTTCACATGACCACAATTCGGTACTGACACTGGAGATCAGAGATATTTAATGAAGCAGACCAAAGGATAGAAAACCTACTTCATGGAGGCTGTTATATTGTAGTGATGGCTTTTGCCAAGTGAGCAAAGTCCATGACTGAATGTGTTTGAAAAAGAGCTGTATTTATAAAAAGTAATCTTAAGAAATGAGAATACAATCCTCTTGTTATTTATAGTTCTTTTGTATATCTATTAAGTATGCGTGGCTATTACTTGAACAAACAAGCCATACAGAGAGGATGCAATGAGGAACCACCACAAAGAAAGCTCCTTGCTGGGATCATGGGCCTATGAGAACTAAGTTTTTTAGTTCAGAGCCCCAATAAAGTGGATGTGTCAATTTTCTATTATCTGCAAATATTTTATTATGCAGATTTTTTTTTCATATTTTGATTTTACATTTTCACAGCTGAAAGAGACGAGAACACTTAGAAGAAAAAAAAGAACACAGAAAGGTCAGAAGGAGGAAAGAATTTAAACATCTAATAGAAATTTCTGAATTTGGAAACCTATGTTGTTTGTATAACCAATGGAATTTTCCTAGTGATTTGGAGTATCTAAAGGTTGGAAATCAATCTCGGGAGGCTATAAATAAAGAGCGTAATTAAAGCATCCACACTGATATTTTTATCTCATATTACTCTTGCTCCTCTTTTAGGCTGACCATTATAAGTACTTTTATAAAACCATTGATTTCTCATTTCTAAATAGTAGGTTGCTTCGAATATTTCATCGTTCATGGGTGTTGAGAAAAGCCAGCCAAGGGAAAGGAAGATCTGGGATTAAAAATACAATGCATTGTTTAAGGAAAGTTAATGCAACCAAAATGGCAATATCTTTCCTGAAGATGTCTTCTGAGTTTTGATTACCTCCTCTGAGAATTTTATGAAAATATTTTTGTCAGTCATTACATTTCAAATCCAGAGAGTAATTCAAAATTAGTTTGCATTGGAAGTATTTTCTGTTATCTATTGGTTGAGAAATTATTTCAGATGTGATAAGTAAGCAAAAAATGGTGTTTTGCTGCATCTCAGAAGAAAAGAATCCTACAAAATTCAAGAAAAGAAGAAAAGGTTTTATCCCAATGAGCTTCAGTAATATAAGAACTGATGGCTATTTAAACATACTAATACTTGCAATTTTTACTTGAAATGTCTATGGCAACAACATGTAGGATACATCGATTTAGCAAGGACATAAAATGGAGACATGGAATTACCATCTCCATGAGATTCTGCATGAACTGCAATCAATCAACAACAACAGGTCAAAGCTGCAGCATGTTCTGTTTGTCTATGAAAGATATACCTCTGTTGCTGTCACCTTAAGCCTCTCTTCTCCATCTATGAATTTATTTTATCCTTATATTTCATCTATTCATTATCAACATAAGATTTCTGCGAAATGGAGACTGCATTTTTTCAACTAGAAATCTGGATACATCCTTAAGGGTGGTATAGGGCCCCTGGTTATTCTTCTGATATATGCAAAAAAAAAGAAAAGCATAACATGCTTTATTCAAGGTTAAGCTGTAAGTTTCCATAGACATAATTTCATATATAGGTGGGGACATTTTAGAATCTAATGATTTTAGAAGACACAGGAGTGAGTGACTGTGGGAAGCTCAGATGCTATCTCTGGTTTCCATACAGCAGCTCAGCCACTGTTACTAGCATGATCACATTTCTGTCTCCTCAGTGAAGTAACTGGTATCAGTGGTATGAGGTGAAACCTGTTTATCAAGGAAATCATATAATGTTCATGCAAAGGCATAAAAAATCCCACTGGCTACATAAAATTCTATTAAATAAAATAGTATCTTATTTGTAGTAAGTGGAAGGATTATATGGACTAACTAGCAACTTTGCCAAAGCCAGGAATGCGAGTGACTGAGGAAAAAGATGTTAATAGATTTTTTCATTTGTCAACAAAAGAATAAAAAGATTGTCCAGAAAAGTGTAAGCCAGTTGAAGGAAAAGGCTGTGTCTTTTCAGTTTTATTTCCCCCACCTATTTTCCTCTCTTCCTTTCCCACTCTCACCATAGGAGCTTGCTCATGATAAGATTGCTCAGATACTTTTCAAAGAAAGATGTTTTATTTATCCGTTTTGATAGAACATAGCGAAAAAGTAGATTTAAAAACATCAAATACCCTTTTAAAATCTAATCTCACCTCTTATTTGGCTGCAAATCTTTCACTTTAACTTGTGGAAACAGGTAGCAAAATCCGCTTAATGACAGAAAATTATTGAGAATAGTGAAAGCTAAATGTGGCTGTAAATACTTGTGCAAAGATCAGACAGCGCTTAATAAGGAGGTCATCAAATGAAGAGGTGACAAATTTGTAAATGAAATTACTTTCACATGAAGTAATAAATAAAAATAATACAATATATATAGAATAAGAGACTTCTAATAAAGTACTTCTAATTGCAAAGAAGTTCTGTGAGTCATTTCAGATCTCCCAAACTGTCAGCAATGTTCAGAAAAAGACCTTGTAGAAATGCCAGAAGAACTGCAAGTATGATCAGCTCTTTGAGGGAAGATTAAATAGATCAAAACTTTTTGTTTAGACAAGAACAACTGAGGAAAGGAAGCAATACATTAATAATTTCTTTAAAAAAAAAAAGATTTCAGACATTATTAATTTGATGAAGAACTGAAATCTGGAACTCATTGGCACCAAGTGACACAAGGGATGTTGAGTATAGGCAGGCGTGGGCAGTGCAGTAGGGTAGGTAGAGCTACTCATCTGTACATTAAAATGGATTCAATGTTCAGTCAAATATCCAAAAAAAAAAAAACCTCTGAAAGAGTTAGCAATTCTATAATTTCCCACTCTATTTTTCTTTCTTTCTTAAATTGTTTTCTTGGCTTTTTTTTTTTTGTTTGTTTGTTTTTTGTTTGTTTGTTGTGTTGTGTTTTGTTTTGTTCTTGCCTTAGGTATCTCTTACTGATCATTAACATCAGAGATATGATGCATGGGGGGACCCTTGTTCTGACCAAGCATATCTGTTCTTATCCTATTTAGATTTTTTTGCATGGTATTTTGAATTTCTAAAAAAAAAAATAAAATTCAAAAAATCAGAAAGAAATCAGAAAAACATATGTAAAATACATTTTTTCTACACCATTTCAGCCTTTACTGCTTCTGCTATGCTTACAAAAATGCTTAAGTTTAGATTGACTCAATATTTTCTATTTTTTGTTCGAACTTTTCTACTCAGACTAATTTCATAATCACTTTGATGTATAAATACAGATGCATGCACTTTGTACATAATGTGTATGCATATGAATGTGTATTTATAGAATACATGAACGTGTGCATGCAAAACTGGTTTGACTTTACTGTTAGTGGAATATCTTTTAAATTGATATATGTAAGGGTTAGTCAAAATAAGCCTGTAACATTTCTAAAGAAACTCAGTTTGAAAGGTGTTTGCTAGAAAATTAGACTCATGTTTATTCATAAGAATTAAGCTGAGCTATAAATTCATATTTAATGATAAAAAAATAAAAATCCATGTGTCATTAATTGCATTACATTTTCGGGTTAGATAGACTTGCTGATATTTTGTATTAAAGTTCTCTAAAACTCCTTTTCTATGGAGCTCAAAAAACAAGCCTTAAATTCTATGGATTCATCACAGCTTATCATATTACAGCACCTTTCTGGAATCTGAAACATGGTTTGACTCTAATATTTAGTGTTAACATTTCAAATTCAGTGTTTTGGAAAAATCCAAACTAGTTTTATCTTCCAATGCAACAGTATATTTGCCTCTGAGTCTTTCAGAATTACCACCCTCTCCAACACTGGTTCATTTTAAAGAATGTAATTTTCAAAATGTTAATGCATTAATATTGCAGCTTTTCAGGAAGTACTTTCCTTTTAGAATGATATTTCTGTGACTCCTACAGTATTTTATTGCAGTAATTGCAGGTTAAGGCTGTGAGAGGAGGAGGGGAGTACCCTATAGAGAGATAACATTTCACTAATAAAGAAAATACTACAATATCTTTTCACAAAAAACTTTACCACAGGTGCATTTTTTGTAAGAGAACATATACTTCCAAATTAGAACCATACTATTTTCTTGCATCCATAAAATTACACTTGTTAGTCTTGGCATCTATGACTTTAAAGAAAATATGCTTCTCAGAAATACTATAGAGTAGCTAGTGGTACTGGAAAAAGTAAAACATCAAGGGAACTTTCAACTTAATATATATTGGCACCTCATGACATTTTAGGCTGTACTGCTTATTCAAGGAGGTAAGGAGATTTTGAAAGACCATTTAGCAAAAATCATACTGGTGGTGGATTTATAAACACACTACATTATAACTGTCTGGCAGAAAGATAGAAATAATATCCCATTTGCCATCAAAGCTGCTCCAAGAAAGAGAAAAGGAGCAATTCTGTCTGGGCATGGTGAGTTTAATTTTGACAAATTCTCAGAGCTCATCAGATTGCCAAACGACTCTGAGAAAGAACAGATACACCTCCTTCCTACCCCTCCTTTCCCTTCTTGGTTCCTTGACATATTGGACCTTTTCCATCAGTCAATTACACTGCAAAACATTGTTGTTGTTGGCATTACTCTCAAAGGGAAGGATTAAACAATTTGGGTTCAGAAGCACGTTGCACTGTAAAAATCAGACTTCCATGAAGTTTTGCCTTTCAATATTTAGGGTGCTCAGACACCGCTGGAGATTGAGCTCAATCATTTAATTCACTAATAAGAGGATATGGAGTTAGACCTAACTGGACAGACATCTGTTGCAACATCAATTTGGAATTCTTTTTCCATATTAAGCAGTTCAGGGGAAATAAAACTAATGGGTGTTGGGATCTAAAAGCTGGAATAACTAGAAATGGGTTCTGTCCTTTCTTTACAGAGTTTGTCTAAGTTTGTCTCATGTGTTACTTCTTACTTTCAAGGAGATAACAAAATTATCAGCTGGAATGAAGAAGTCATATGAACATTTTATCAGATATTGAATTATTAGTTAGTAAATCAAAATGCATTTTCATTAGTAGAGATGTGTCACCAAAGTAATGTCATTTAGAGAAAAAACCCAATGTTCATATTATTTTTTTCCAATTCCTTTTTCCTGGAAGACAAAGCAAATTGTTTCAGTTCATTTTATTTTGTTTTGTAAGCATTATCTTCCCACTGCTTTTACAGAAATGGGCAAAGAATTCTCTTGAAAAACATATTTGGAGTAGAGAAAAATATGATAACATATTTTACTACACTTTTTTTTTTTTTTTAGGTTTTATGCAACTATAAATAGCAACTACATGTAACAGTATTAGAAAATTCTCGTATTAAGAGCTGCATTTCCACAGACGTTGTCACGTAGTTGATTTTATGCCTTGTGTTAATAATTTTACAATAATCAATTTACAATCAGTGTTTTCCAGAACTCTTATGCATAAGTCCCCTCAAAGTTTCAGTTTATGTCTTTTAATGACAAGGACTTAAAGACACAAAGAATTTAGGTCGGGATTGAAACCTGGAAGGATTTGTAAGTTCAGAGCAGATTTTCAAGAGACGGTCTCCTCTGTTGTGCCAAAATTCCTCTCCCAGCAGTGGATTGATTATGCCCTGCTGAATGAGTGTCTGTTTTTATTGTCAGTTCCATGAAAAGCAGCAGCAACATTTCAAAACCAGGGGGAAAAAGGACGAAAAAGAGGGAAAAAAGAAGGAAAAGTCTCAGTTAGACTTCACATCTAATATTTCCAATACTTCTGTTTTTTTTCATCATGCACTCTATAGTTAAGTTATTTTTATTTACTCGTCTGGGTTATTTTTAAAGAAGAAATGTGAAGGCATAACGGGAATAGCTTCTAACAAATAAAAATCCAGTCTAAAATGCATTAATCTCTAGAATGGTAACACCAAGTGAACCACATCTTCATTTTGCCTTGACAACATAAGAAACAAGTTCATGTAAAAGAAGCTTTCCAAACTATGAACAAGAAAAATAATAAAATAGAGAATTTGAAGAGGGTCACTGAGATAGCTTCTCTGTTGAGTGGTGCTTATCCTGTAGGCAATGACTTTGAGACATTTAAATATTGCTGTTTATTTAACTATATTGTATTGTGTGGTTATTTTGGTTGGTTGTTTTTGTCTGGTGTTCAGTTTGGGAAGAGGTTTTGTTTGTCTGTTTTCCTTACGAGGAAGCAAAAGATCTTTTCTAATTATGCATTCATTTATATTCAGAGTCTCTCCTTTTTGTATGGTTAGTTCAAAATTATTCATTGCCTCTTTTCAGAAGTTTGATCTGGAAACTTCTGCTAAAATTTTATCTGCTATGAAAGACAATAAAGAAGATAAATGGAGAGAGATTTTGTAAAGCAGTATTGGTAAAAATTTTTTACAATAATGTGTGGAATACTGATAACTTTTGCCTTAAATAACTGAAGACAAAGATTTGAAATATGTCATGTTTCTTTTTTTTTTTTTAACCAAAACAGCTGCTATAATCAGAAAAAATATTAATATAATAGGAAAGAGAACCAAAAAGAGACTCTCATTCACCGAAGGACAGTCAGAGAACATATTTTGTACTTTATTACAGAACATTATTATTGTAAATCAGGATTAAAACCCCATGTGATGTGATCTCCTTTTAATTTATGTTTTTCTGATGTCATGCCTGTGCTGTTACACTGAGCAAGCTATGTTGGTCTGGAGACCTACAGCTGTAATTGCCAAAAAAGCCATAGGAAAGCAAGATCATGGTCAATGTTACAGTGCAGTCAGTTTCTGAAAAAGGATATTTTAAAAAAATTTTCCCAGCTGTTTAATTCCACTCCTTTAGGCTTTAGTAATTTTTATTCTAGTATTGTCACTTGCAAAAAGGTTCTTTATTCCAATCTAAGTTAGGACACAGCTGAAAAGATTGGGTCAAATTCACTCCTGAGGCAACTCTGTTAATTTCAAAGGAGATAAATTGCAAATGATTTTGTCTAATGAACATTTGCTCAACATCAATTACCAAAAATAAAATATTTCCACAATTACAGATCCTGTTATCTTTGAAAAACTATTTGAATGATGTAGAAAAATCATAACATATTTGAAAGAAAAAACATGCACAAGTAACATATGCACACATCCTTTCCAATGCCTGTATATTTAATTTTTGCTTACAGTAATTGACATCAGACTTTAGGATTACTCTTGAAGCTTGAAGCTATGCATCTCATTAATCAGGGTAAGAACACTGGTCCATGAACTTCTCTACTACTTAATTCCTCCTTGCTTTTTTTCTGTTCTGGCCTATGCTATCCATGTACAGTGTGGGAGAAAGCAAGGTCAGGCATTGTCCATCACAGCCTGTGTGGGCCCCACCACCCCACTCTGAGGGGAGAAGAGAGAATGCCTTCAGGACCAGAGAAAAGGCACCCTTGTCCATTTTTTATATTAGTACACATGTGATATTTATGGCCATGGAGAATGACCACTGCATAGAAGCTACTCATCATTAGCAAAGGTCAGTTTAGTGCTGCCATGATACCTAAACTTATTTTATAAAAAAAATATTCTCTCATGTTTGCTGATGGAGGTTGTGAAAGCTCCCTTAGGTTTTCCAGTTTGCCTTCTTTTTTCTTTCTCTACAGAATTTTGATGGGCTAATAGCAAAGTTTGAGCTCACAGCTACTTATTTGGCTTTCTGAGAGTGATTGCCCTTTGTTTAAAAAGGAATCTTAATTGATGATAGAATATATACCTACAATATATTCTCAGTCTGTTCACACATAACAGTGTGTATGTCCTGGAGAAATGTAAATGACAGAACCTCTGCTTCAGTAAAATAATGACTGCCTTCACAGAGGTTGGTAAATGTAAAACTCAGTACAAATGATAATAGTTATTGCTACTATTATTTGCTTCCAAAGCACATGGTGTATGTCCTTAGGTACTTAGAGAGAAAGTTGTACTGTGTGTTCAGATTAAGAAGAAAGAAGAAAAATTTCCTTTTACCTCTCTCTTGACTGTCCTAAATTCAGACCTCCATTAGTAGATATTCGCTGGTTGTTCATGTGTTGGCTAAAAGGGGAAGATGGACAAAAATATTGGCAGAATTAAGATTCTAGTTCTTGACTGATGTAACTGAGATAGTTTTGATCAAGAAATCCCTGTATCCACTTAAAAAAAAAAAAAAGAGAGGAAAAAAAGTATTGTCTCAGAAAAGTAACTTCTCTCAGTTGATCAGATACTTGGATTGTTCATGAACTTTTCCTAATAAATTTTGTTTGCTGTTAAAAAAAAAAAAAAAAAAAGTGAGCTTTGGTAAGTGCCTGTTTTCCTTTATCTTTTCTTCTGTACAATTTTGCAGTTATTTTGATCATTTAATAATTTGTCTAAATCAGTTATCTAGTGGCTAGTGGAAATGCAGATAGGTAATGTATTTCAAGATTATATTTTTACTGTAGTGGTGGAAACAATTGATCCCTCTCAGATCTGGTCGATGAAGCACAAAGCTTTATTAAAAATTACTGCCACTGTATACCAACAGGCTTTCCCTGAGTTTGTTATGTTGTTGCTTCTAATTTTGTGACATTGATTTCAGCAATGGATGGGCCTTTTCACAGAATCATAGAACTACAAATTGGAAAGAGTCCTTAAGATCATCAAGTCCAAGAGTAAACATTACACTGCCAAGTTCAACACTGTTTTAATTTCATTTGTCCTGTTACCCATCCTTGCGAGGCACATCTTCTAGAACAGTTGTCACAGAATCATGGAATAAGCTGAGTAGGAAGAGACCCACAAGGATCATTGAGTCCAACCCCTGGCCCTGCTCAGAACAGCCCCAAGAACATTGTCCAAATGTTTCTTGAACTCTGCCAGGCTGGTGCTGTGACCACTTCTCTGGGGAGCCTCTTCCAGTGCACAGTCACCCTCTAGGTGAAGTACTTTTTTCTAATGTCTAAACTAAAACCTCCCCTGATAGAACTTCGGGACATTCCCTCACTTGTGCTGTCACTGGTCACCACAGAGAAGAGATCAGTGCCTGCAGGCTGCAATGAGGTCTCCCCTCAAGCCTTCTCCAGGCTGAACAGCCCAAGTGCCTTCAGCTTCTCCTCATGCAGTTTCCCCTCAAGATCCTTCACCATCTTCATTGCCCTCCTCTGGACACTCTCTAAAAGTTTAGTATCTTTCTGATATTGTGGCACCCAAAACTGCACACAATATTCAAGGGGAGGCTGTCCCAGTGCAGAGCAGAGCAGGACAGTCCCCTCCCTTGCCCAGCTGGTGATGCTGTGCCTGATGAGCCCCAGGAGATGCTTGGCCCTCCTGACTGCCAGGGCACTGCTGACTCATAACTTGTGCACTGCTATCACGTACACAAGACAATGATATCAAAGCTGCTGTTAAAGTTGCAGTTTTATGGGAGTAAAACTAGCAATACCAATATTTTTGTAATAAAAATATGCTTAATTTTTTAATCTTGCATATTGTCTATGAATTAATATTTTAAATGCCTCACTGGAGAAAGTATTGCAATAGTTTTATATTGATAGCACTGGCAAACTCTCTCTCTCTTTTTAATAATAAAGATGGTTAAAGACACATATAGCAACTGCTATAGATATTCTGTAAAATTTAATCAGATTTGACACAAAACCCTATTGCTCTAATGAATAAAATGAAAATATAGATATGATGGTTTCATCCTGATAATGACATGGAGTTTTATACCTCTATCTCACCCCAAATAAAAAGCCGTCAAATGTTTTTCTGTGTCTGAATAAGTCTCAGGCACAGATGAGATCAAGCTGGTCAAGTCTCGTACAATTCAGATTTAAATGATTAGTGTGGGATGTGGAAAGCAACAGGAGGCTTTGGATGAGGTTATATCATCTCCTCTGCTTTGAATGTATGTGCCTGGTTTTTGTTCATGAAGTTCTCAGCATAGGGATCTGATTAGATTTGCAGTTTCTTCTAGATGATCAAACAGTACAATAGTACTAAGCCTTCTTGTTCCACCTGCATCTGATTAAGAGCTTCTGTGATTTCCTCTCTGAGCAGAGTCCTTCTCTGGTGACTTAAAATTTTATTACCATAATGGTGGAATACAGCAAAAATAGGAGGACACCTTAAATTAATGCTGAGGATATAAGTGACAGAATACAGCTGCCCATCGGATAGAAAGGAGCAATTTATAGTGAGCAAAATTATGTTTGTCTGTAAGGACATATATATATTTTGATGGCCATTTGACTTTGTTGAATTCTGAGGTCAGTTTTGACTTTAAAAATTTCCAGATAACCTGGCAATGATCTATATGGGACACATTGTCTCACAGTTCAATGTGCAACCAAATCAAAGAAGCATATTCTGGAGTTCAAGGATATTTGTATCTGGATTGCCCTGAAATAATGAGATATTTTACTTTCAATTTTGCAATATAAGGATTATAACACGTATTTATAATTTATAATCTAATGCACTTGTACTGATTTTGGCTGGGATAGAGTTAAATTTTTTCCTAGGAACTTATATGGTGTTATGTTGTGAATTTCTGATGAAAAGAGTGTTGATAACACAGGGATGTTTTAGCTGTTGTTGAGTGGCAGTAACACAGA
This sequence comes from Acridotheres tristis, assembly GCA_037013685.1. Taxonomy (NCBI): domain Eukaryota; kingdom Metazoa; phylum Chordata; class Aves; order Passeriformes; family Sturnidae; genus Acridotheres; species Acridotheres tristis. The sequence continues at coordinate 78,174,019 of CM072884.1, forward strand.
GTCAAAAGCTTTTCTGCCTTTCACTCCACCCCATCAGTGAGCAGGCTGGGGGTGCACAAGGAGCTGGGAAGGGGCACAGCTGAGACAGCCAATGCCAAACAGCCAAAGGATGTTGTTCTTCATCCCATACCATGTGGTGCCATGCTCAGCATGTAATACAGGGAAAAGAAGCAAAGGGGGACATTTGGAGTGATGACATTTGTCTTCTCAAGTCACCACTACATGTAGTGGATCTCTGATTCCTGGAGGTGTCTGAACACCTGTTTGTCCATAGGAAGTAACAAAGGAATTATTTTTTTTTTACTTTGCCTGTAGCTGTCTGCAAAAGCAGCTTTTGCTTTACCTATTAAACTCTATTTCAGCCCACGAGTTTTCTCACCTGTACACTTCTGAGTCTCTTCTCATCCTAGCAGTGGGGAGTGAGTGAGAAGTTCTGTGGGGTTAAAAATGACAGTAGTCTATCTATGATAGTAAATGTGTCACCTCTCAGACTTTTTAAGTGTATTCACACTGTATTTTTTTAACCCATACTAACTTATTAATAGTAAATACAATGCAATTTTTTATTTTTATTGATTATTTCATACAGAAAGCAAAACTAAATTTTTCTGCTTGCTATGGCATAAAAATTGAGTCATTTTCCATTTTCCCCACTGGTTATCAGCTGTGCAGCCACTAAGTCAGTTAGAGGATGCTACCTTAGCACTAAAAATTGCAATTTGGCAAAAAAAGTTAAGCATTGAAGGCTTTTGTGAGAATTGCCTTGGATAGCAAAGTACTTTTGGAAGTTTTGACTTACTAAGCAGCAATATAGTAATGTGGTCCTTACAGGAGGTATCAAGAACAAATGAATGCAGTAGTTTTATGGCTTTGGTTTGGTTTAGTTTCAGTTGGTTTTTATCATGTTGTGTTTAGGTGGGGATTTTTTTTTTTTCCACAGAGAGAACAGACACTTGAGAACTGGCTGCAGATTTATTCAATTTAAAGAATAACGAGCATCATGTATCAGGTACTGGAAACAAGAAATGTGCTGCAGCTGGAAATATGAGTCTGTTAATTCACATAAGTACTGCTACTTAGACAGAGGGTTTTCTTTCTGTTGGATAGAAAATGGTTTTGCTTTCATAATTTCTTGGCAAGGAGTCTAATTGTAATTGTTGCCAGATGGGTGGTCTCAGGTGAGTTTAAAATAGGCAGCCTTCAAGCAACACTTTAATAATCTGACCTTCTCATTGGTAAAATTTCATTTATAGGCCATGTAGGAAGTTGGTTTCCACTAATAATATATTGAGGATATAAGGAAACACCTCCCTCAGATTCTAGTAAGTTAGTAAGGCTAGAGTTACTCAGCTTGCCTTAATAGCACTAACCTTCATTTGCGTCTGCTACACTAAACTATTTAGGGTCATTTGAAAAACCAAAGTTGTAATTGCCATCTTCCTGTAATCTGCCTGTCTAGCATAGCTGCAGAGAAGGAATTGCAGTGATCTCCTTAATTCATTCTGCAGTGGATTGATACCAGTCAAAAACATCACATCATTTAAATCTTACTAGCATAGGCAAGCTCTCTTCTTAGACTTGTGGAATAGCTATACTTTCACATGAAAAACGTCAGTCTATAATTATTTTATGGAACATAAGTTTCAAACGAACTATAGCAACATTATCTACACATTTGAGCTACCTCAGATGTCTAACTAGCTTCCTGGCTACAGAGACATTATGAATTCTTCCAGACTAAATCGTAGTTCCAATCACAAAATCTAGTTTTTTTCTGATAGCTGGTGAATTGGTGACCTTCCCGGAGTAGTTCTAGCTGTAAGCCATTGAATGGATAAATGATGCATAATGGTAGTTTCTTCATCTGTGACAGATGCAATAATGGCCTGGGCACATTTTTCAGGTAATATAAGTGAAAACTTTGTCCATTATTCTATCCCAGAAGTTTTACTTTTTGGATTTTTGTAATAGAAGTAGCACGCACTCTCTGTTTTTAAAAAACCCTTGAAATATATCCACAACGGATATAGCAAAAAGTATAAAACCTTATTTATCTTTATGGTACTATTAAAATCTTTCTTATTTTAGGTTTCTCTTAGCATGTTATACATATTAATTATGTAATATCAAGAGACTAAAATTCTTTTAGGACAATTTCTCTTTTTCAAATTTTAAAATGTTTACTATGCTGACAATGTTTTGAGCTATTTTATGTTTTCAAACTTAATTTATATGACAAACGTACAAAGCCTTTTATCAACGACTGAAATATCTTCTGCTACTGTGAAAAGAACTAGTTGTATTGCCACGTTTGAAACTAGGATTTAAGCAGAGCATTTAGTTTTCACTATTTATTGCCTGTGAGTTACTTGTTTTTCATATAGCATTTCTCTTGAATGTTTTTTTGTTTTGCTTTTGGTGTTGTGTTTGGTTTTTTGTTTGTTTTTGACATTTAATTCAAGGAGTTTTATAGGTTGAAGAGATTTCATTTCTTTAGGCAACCTAGAAGGTCTTCCCAGTTACCAGACAAAAATTCATGCCTGCTTCTGCCCTGACTCCATAAAGGGGCAAGGTCTTGATGCAGAACATCCTCTTCCCCATACCTATGGGAAGGAAATCCAGGAAAGGGATCTGGAGAGATTTAGACAAAGTCTTGGCTACCATGGTATCCTTATTCAGTGATCTTAATCCTTACAGGTAGGTTTGACATTAATACATTCTAATATTTGCTTTAAAATTAAATTTAAGATGTTTATCTGACAGTGACCTTATTTACTGTATTTGGTACAGAGTGTAAGGACAAAAGATAGGTCGAAATTAATTTAACTTTAGTTTAAATACCTGTTGACATTAAAGCCTGTCACACAGGGACTCTTTTACTAGCAGGACATACCAACATGCATATAACCCCATGACGTTTTCCCTTCCTTGTCTGCATATAGAGGATAGGTTAGATAGTGAAGTTTATAACATAACCAAAGGGGTCCTACTTATCCAATAACTATTTTGCATTAAAAAATCTAGTTTTTCTGGGGAGTGGTCTATTTCAATTTAATTAGTTGTTTCAGTGTATAATTTTATATGTTATACTTGGTTGGGTTTTTATTTTCAATGTCCATTAAAAGAAAAAAGTAGAATTATGGTAAGAAATTAACACCTAATTGTAGAGAATGCTAGAGCTCTAAAAATCCTAGAATAGCATCATCTGCTGCTGGCCGTATTTAGGTAAAGCTTGGGAATCCAAATAATGACTTATGACCCTTCTCAGCTATGTGGTGTGAGGTAGAGCTAAAGTATTTTCTTGTTCCAGTTGAGGTGACAGTCTGTGTACTGAATGCAGGATGAAAACAGAACACTGCAAAGAGACCATGAGGCAAACACTGCTTAGCAGTATAGGCTATGTTTTACTGCACCAATTGCTTAGAGGCTTGGGTTTCTTTTATGCATCATAGCCAATAACAGCTTTAGGAAGAGAATTGATGGTGGATTACAAGTTAGCTCTAGGGGTCTTTTAAAGGAGATCCTCCCAGGCATGCAAGGAAGTATGAGAGTGAGCCTGAAATTGCTTGCTGCCAAATGTAGCAAGAGTGATGGAGGTGCACAGGCTTGAGCTCATAGGAAACAAAAACTAGGTATGTAGAGTGAGGATTGGCCATTAGGGTACCTGTTAATAAAGAAGAATAGTGTATATTTGATGAGATAGAAAAATCAGTGGAAGGGCATAAAGGGAAGAGAAGTGAGCTAGGAAAATATTCCTTGTGGTAGCATTCTGAATAGATTTGACTGAGGCAAGATCATCTCTCAAAGCTGAAAAGAAAGACTTTGCAATAAGCAAGATATGAGATGATGAGGATCTTGGGAGAAATTTAACTGCACAGGCAGAGAGGATTATGGTATCTTATAGCTATTATGCAGAATGAATCAACAAAAATTAGATGTAGCTGGGCTTTGAAGCTCTGGAGAGTAGACTGAGTCAAAGATGATGCCTATGTTATGGCCCTAGTTCTTATACTGAGCCTAATAGGTTCTTTATCATGAAATTTGTTGTTCATCACAATTTTAGAATAATCGTGTAAAAATATTTCAGTAGAATAAGAAAAGGACAAATGTCTTTTTCAAAGTAGGAAGGGAAAACTGCCTAGAAGTGTGAGCAGACTATGGGAAAATCTCCTGAAATACCTGGCCTAAGTAAAACATATAATCATCTTCCACTATTTGTGACAAGGGAGTCGTGGGACAACTAAGGTAAAGGAAAAACATGAACAATAATTCCACTTCACAAGCTTAGTGCAGCTGTTTAGCACTGACTTTGAGATTTTTTTTCTCTGTCATGTTCACTACCAGGAACGTTTTATTAATATCCTGCTCACAATGTGCCTACCCATCCCAAGCTGGGAAGCAGCTTACTTTTTCTCACACACCAGTTCAAGTGGGTCTCTTAGACCCTGAAATATGCAACATCATATAGAGACTTCTGTGCTTTCTTTTTGCGCTGACAATTTGGAATTCCTGTGCCATAACATGGTCACTGAAGGTCACTTTAATGGGAGGTTGATTGAAAGTTGTCATCTAAAATGGCAAGAAAATTCTAACTGCGGGCAAAAATGAATCCAGGTTTTTTTAGATATGAGCAAACTCTGACTTGTTTTTCACTTTTTTCCCAACCCTCATCTATCGCAGTTTCACTTCTTACTTTTTACTTTTATGTTATCTACGTGTTTTATTCCTCATTAATTTGGGTTATCTTGATAACATGTATCTTTACTAGAGCCATGAATAATCTTTCTCAGTGTGCACAAATGAAATAGGAATCCTTTTTTGATATAAATCTGGTAATGTCTACACCTACTTTTCAGACTAGGAAATTGTAAAACTCTATTGCTGCTCGGGATTACATCTCACTTTATCCCTTAATATTACATGGCATAACCTTAATTAAACTAGGAGATAAAATATCTGGGTAGAACTTTTGCAAGAATTTTATTTATTTATTTAGTCATAGAATTCTTTGAGGGAGAAAATACTTATGTATAAGTGTGAAAACACAGGTCTAAATTGTGTACCAGGTATAGTTCCTTGGTCAAAAGGAGATTTTAAATCCATATGACAATTCTCATCAGTAGATACCATTAAAGGGCAAGTGACCTTTTTGAGAAAAACAAAACAAAACTAACCGTCCCAAAATCTCACAAAAAACCACCTCCAAAAAACAAAAAAATCCCAAACAACCGAAAGCATGATACACAGTAACTCAAGTCCATTAAATGGTTGGATTGATTCACTTTGACAGGAACGGTGCACAGCTCTGTGTGTACAATATGATTCCGTATACTTACTTCTTGATTTGTTTTTCTATCATTTTCCCTGTTACATTCTGTTAGAAATCAGATTATAAAGGCTCACCAAAAAAAAAAAAGAAAAGCAAAAAAAAGCTTTCAATCAAGTCAGCCAAAATACTAAAAAAGCAATGACAAATAAAATCCTTTCCGATACATTAGGACCAGTGCATATTGGTTTGTATTGTTTGTTCACTACTTTTTAAAAATATTCTCACAGCACTGCTTGTACTTACTCCTGAAAATAATGAACAGTTACATGGATTTTACATGCTGGCCCTCTCATGAGTGCTTTTAGCAAGCTCTGCCTCTTGAGCAGCCTGTTTTAATGGAGATTGAGGCAGTGAAGAGAAGAAAGCAACAGAAAAAGGTTACAAGTTAGGAAAAAAGGTTGTGATTAACTAGCTTGACATTCACTACCACTGTGGTACAAGGTGAGGAAAAAATATTTCCTGTGAAATAGCTGCATCATTTAGAGCTGTTCATATTTGTTGCAAGGTATTCATCTTCATTTTTTGTTTTTATCTACTATTTTTATATTGAATACTAAAGTGCTAAATATAATTCATAATAATTGACTAATATTTTAAATAGAAATAATATTTTTTTTCTAAAGTTTCCTCAGCCTATTCATTGCAGGGAGCAGAGTGGAGAAAAAAGATATGAAACAAAACAAAACCCTCAAACCTTAGTGTTGTACAAGAAATGCTCAGAAATAGTCACAACACTCTTTTTATCAACAGTGCTTTAGTGAGAACTCCAAAATACAGTATAATACTGGCTACTGTGAAGAAAATTAACTCCAACACAGTCAGACTCATAAAGTCAATATATTTGTAAACATATTTAAGTTATATACATTTATGTTCAGTCATATTGCTTAAGGGACGCATATTCAAGTATTTCCCTTTCTTTTGCCTGACTTTTCCCCTTTCCCCTTTTCCCTTTTCCGTCCCTTCACTTCTCCCCATTTCCCATTACATTGCTCAGATCAGGAAGAGTGGTACAGTACACACTATACACAACTGGAAGAGTGTTATTCCTACACTTACATTTTCTGTAGAACTTCTACCAAATTCAAGAAGCAGAAAATTTGTCTGTGGGTGATTATATGTATTATGGGAATGTTGTTTGCTTGGTATTTTCAACATGCTTTTTCTCTCCTGTAGGAGAAAAAGTGAAGCAAGTACTGGGGACATGAATCACAACAGTGTATTAAAATTTTCACTTTTTCTGTGTATCAAAAAAGAGTAGTCTTCAGGAGCCATAAAATAATCATAAAAACATCATTCTGAAGAACTGAGTCTCAGTGCTTAACACTGTTTCTCTAATGGCATTTCACCTTTCATTTCTATTCAACTGAAAGCATTTCCTGCAGTAAAACAAACTGTGATACTGATGAATACTGACATTTGCTAACAGTATCAAATAGTAAAACAAAAGCTGAGAATATAATAGACTCAACAGGAGAGTATCCACAGATTAGAAGAGAGAGAATACCAAGAGCTCTTAATTGTCAATTCAGCCTGCTAATCTCAGATTAAAAAAGAAAATGAAAATCAGTTTATTATTATTTTCTTTTGAAGTTAGCATCTTCAGCCAAAAAAAGTGCCAGAAGAAGAGTGGCAGAAATTGTTTGGGAATTGTAAGACAGAGAGAATACAAGGCTGAGGAATAGGGAACAACAGCAAGAAAAGTTCAGTCTTCAGAAGTCCTTTATTGGTTACAGTTTTAAACCTTGGGCTGTGATGTAAAGCCAATCATAAGTAAACTACAAATTTTAAATTGAAAAACAGAAGTCTGAATATATATGGAAGAAAAAATAATTTCTTTGTAATTAAAATTCTGCAGTTAATTTTCCTTATCTATGCTGAGTCCTTATTTATTGATCTGTTAACAAAACATAAGTTGGGGCTTTAGTTGAGCTGTGTAAAAATTTTGACAGCAACTATTAAGTGTAGAGTGCATATAACACTTTCAGGTCTCAGGCTTGTTTTGTATTCATAACTGTCGACTTCAGCATTCTTTGGAATCAAATTAAACTTAAAAATACTGTTTTTGCATAGCACTTTATACAAAAACTTCATTTTTTAAGCAACTAATAGATGTTAACTGTATTTATAATAATAAATATGAGCTCCAAAAATCTTTGTGCCCATGTATGTGCAAGTACAATGGAAACAGAACACATTTATGTGGAATTGAATATTTTCTTTGAAATGTCAATGACTTTTTTTCCAGCACAAGATTGTGTAAAAAACTCATGTGTGAGGCATTAAAAAAACCCCTCAGAAATTAATAAATGGAGACGTGTAAAAAAATGTCTTAAAGATAAAAATATCTGTTGCAGAAAGTCAAAGGAAAAATATTACTGTCTGTTTTAAGTTTCCATTCTTCTAGCTTCTCAAACTCAGCTCACAACAGTCTCTATTACGATGTTATATCCAAGAATAAAGTGAATTATTCTCTGTTCAAGGAGTGATATTGTTAAGTTTTATCTTTGTATTATGTTGCCTTCTAGTTTGTTTTATAAAAAAGGATTTTGTGTGCTTCTAAGATTGCTGCATAAATAAATGGAAACAATTTTGTACACACAAACATTTTCCCTAACTCTTCATTTGAATGAAATTTCGATGTAAAAAAGGGAAATGTCAGTCTGAATAACTGACTGGAGGATACCTTTTCACCTGAAATGAAACTCTGCTGCTGTAGAGCTAGTATGTGAAGACGCAGCATAGAGGACTAAGATTATGTTGAGCTAGAGGTATCATGAGGAAGAGCATGTGGGAGAAAGGACACAAAAAGAAAAAGTAGAGATAATAAGCGTCCAGAAGAAAAGAAGTTGAGCAGCTGTAAGTGTGAAGGTAAGACGTCTCCATGTAGGATGGAGAGGTGAGAAAAAAAAAGAAAAAAAACAACTAGAAAGGCAAAGAACTAATTGACCCAGAATGTGTAGTCCCCAGTTCTCTTTATCACTGGTGGAGGTTTAATCAGGTGGGGGAGACACTGAACCTACTGCTGCCTCATGGGCGATGGCAGCTACTCCTTCCTCTCTGCTGACTGTTGGGAGGTGATGAGTAATGCATACCTCAGAATCCAGAGGAGTGAGAGATAGCCTGTTAATCATAGCCAAGGCATGGTATGAAATCCATTTATGTAGGAAAAACGGATACTTATTTTTTTCATGTATTATTTCAGAATATACATTCTTCATTATTCAGATGAGAAATAGTCATAGGAAGAGTCAGTAAAGTCCTTTGCATAATAAGTAAGTCATCTCCCTGGAAGACTTTTATATGAAATACGTTCATCAGTATTTTCTTCAATATACTCTGAATATAGATTCTAGGGAGTAATTATTTAATTAGGAATACTATTGGTCTTTTGCAGTGGAAGATAAAAGTGCACTTCTAGTGGAATGATCTTGAGTATTTTGAAAAGCAGCATATTACACTGACTGCTCCATGATTTCAACTTTCTGATCAGTTAAACTTAGCAGTAAATTCCATTTACTCAGATGGTACTAGTACAATATACTCTTTTCTTTTGTCTTTAATCTTTTGTCTTTTATTTTTCAGCTGCTCTTTCTGTTAGAAAGAGGAAGCAATTGACTAGCTGCTTCAGTATCTCCATTAGGATTGGACTGGGATCCCAGTGTTCTCTTGCAGTGATTTACAAGTAAGCCTTCAGGATTCAACGCATTTACATACTGGACATAATAAAGAATTCACATGCATATGCCCTAACACAATCGGATTTCTTTGTGAAAATGGACTGACTGCTTGAAGCAAAACACAATTCCCTCTTAGAGCAATGTTTCTCTGCATCTCCTTCACCCCATGCCCTGGTCATTCTTTATTGAAAACAAACCAGTACTTCACAGATGATAAGCATTTTAATGTAATTAGTGGTGCTTACCATTTCAATATACCATATTATTAAAGGTAACAAAAATGTGTGCTTGCATAAGCAGCCCACATATGATTATTAGAGGTATTTACACTCTCAAGTTCTGCAAAGGAATTTAAGAACATAATTCCATCAAACAAAAGGAGTACAAATTGCTGTAAGAAGGATTTTTATATCCAATTTATACCTTGTTTATACATTCTGACTGCAGAGTTGTAGCAGAAGAATTGCCATTACATGGAAATTTGTACTTCACTCATCTTACCATCACAAGGCTTCAGTGATTTCAATTTACAGTGAAAATCCTATCATTTCCACCACATAAACAAGCCTTTAATGTGTAGAAAGTCTCCTTCCACCTATAATTATAAATTCATATGTTGTGAATGTTGGATTTAATATTTTCCATTGTTAGATACTTGCACATTTTGGAAAATGAGTGGAAGTCATTTGGGTTAAGTAAACTCAGCCTTTTTTCCCTGTTGTTTTGCTTCTGTTCTCATATCCAAGGAGCAGCAGTGCACATGTTGTAATGGAGTGGGGAGACCTTGAAGAGCCCTGCTATTAAACAGTGCATTAAGCAAAGCCTCTTCAGACAGTCCATTCCGAGGAGAGGTCTGCTCCATACAAACAAAGCTCTTGAGATGCACTTTGTTGTGTTCTTACCATTCAGAAAAGCTCTATTATCCTGTGCCTGTGACTCTGTGCACAATATTTCAATTGGTTCCATTTCATTGGTTTTACAGGGAACAATAAAAGAGGCCTCTTGTTCCTGGCCATCCAGCATGAGAATAGACCATGCTGAATCTCTATCATCGAGCATGTAAAAGCCTCGTAAAATATTTAATGTATTCATTCCTTTTAGAAGTCATAGACAAACAGTCTTGTTCCATGAGACCAAAATTAGTTTTTTTTAATTACAGCAGTACTAGTCATTTACTATAAAGCTAATCAAGAGTTTTTAGGAATTAATGTGCTTGAATTTATATATAAAACATCAGAGGAAAATATATGTGATATTTTCTCAAAGTTATTTGTGTTGCAAGCATGAGCAACTGCTTTCTGACTAACTTGAGAAATTACAATAATAAGTCCCTTAGTCTCTTTTCAAGGAAAGTTGTCTTAACAGTATAGAAAGAGCTCTGTGTATAGTGTTAGCACTCTTGCTACTTTCAGATGTAACTAGAAAAGAAATTATTCTCATTAATACTATGCAAAATCATACAAGAACAGTTTTATTTAATAACTGCTGAAATCTTGAAATGCATTTCAGATTTCCTAATGGTCATTAGGCTGACAATCCCCAGATATGCTGCATTCGGTTTGGAAAGAGATGTCAAGAGAAAGCTCAGGTGGTGAGGTCTGGTTTTGGTACTCAAAATGTCCCCAGTGCAATGTGAGGTGCATCTGGACAAGCAGGCACTTACAGCCCCGGGTGATGGGGCAGCCCCGACCTCTGCAGAGCTGGCTGACTTGTTTCCTCCCACAGCTGGAGGCTGAGATTTTTCAGCAGCCTTCCTGCTGGACACATGGTGCTCTCTCATAATGGGGAGGCACTGGCACTTGCTGCTCAAAAGACATTTGGCGACTATCTTGCTTCAATGATAATCTATATTTAGCTTCATATGTAACATGACCAGTCAGAGGAAGTTTCTTGCCTTGCTTTTGTTTTATAGAGTTTTCTGCTTTTTAATGAAGAAACGAAATATGTTTTTAAGAGCAAGTACCCTCTTAAAAAAAAAAAGAGAGATAGAGAAGAAGAAAGCTGTGCATTCTTCTTTCCCACAGTATAATGTCTTTAAACTGCTACATGTTAGAACAGGTTTCCATGGCTATGTGGGATTGTTTTGTTCAGTCACTAGTGTTATTGTCAATGCTTTTAAATTATGGAACAGAAATACCAACTACATTCTCTAGTTTCATGTAAGTACATGGTAACTGTTGCAGAACACATAATTATTTTTGGCTCTCAACAGAAGTGCAGGCTGGGCAGTTTTCACTGAGGTCTGCTAAACACAGCATCTAAGTTAACTGCCTGAACTTGCAATTATCAAGCTGCAACTTTTTTTTTTTTTTTTTTTTTTTTTTTTTAATTTGTGTGGTCATTAGAAATGAAAACATCTCAGTTTACTTTGCAAAATCTTAATTCTCAATTTGACTTCAATGTTGAACTATTCTGTAAAAATTGCATTCAGTAAACTGACAGCACTCTTCTAGTATGTCCAGTCATATCAAAAATATTCCAGTGTCCTGAATTCTTGTCAAGTGTCCAGTGAAAGGGCAAAGCAATGTATGAGAGACATGAAATATATTGTTTGAGAAGCAGGATTGTGTTTCAGCCTTATTTTTTTTCTGCCATTGCCTTCTTCTGACAGTGTAAAGCAGTTAACCTGCCATTTTTCACAACTTCAATTAACCCCAACAGGATGTGCCTCTTTAGAGATCCAGCAAAAGGCCGTATTTTAATTTGTCGAGTAGCAAGTGTTTTTTTATCATGTGGGAGGTGATCAGGGTTAATTACTACTAGCAGCCGAACAAGTTGTGTTAGAAATATGTAAGGTGCTTATGGTATATGTGTAGCTCTTTAAATGCTATTCTTCATACGGGGTGTGAGCACAGATCTTATGTAAAGAGTGCTCTTTTAGCCAAGCACTGCTGTAGGACCAGGTAGCCTTCTGGTCTCTGCTGCTGGTAAATGAGTTAGTTTCTTACATGCCCATGTTCGCCATAAGATTGTGCTTTCAGAGCCATGGGACTGTTACTTTCTTATTTTTCACTGAACTTTTCTTATCAGGAGGAACATCATGAATAAATCAACCTGCGTAAACTCGTCAGCAGATAGAGACAAAAGGGAAGAATTTATCTATCTATATTTAAATGTATATACCCAAAATAGATATCCTCAGCTCTATAAATTCATAATCCAGAGATGAGAAGGAAAATAAAAAAATTCAAGGGTGTGTGGAGTTCTTCTCCAAATGAGTTCTGATGGGATATCCTCTAAGCATGTCCTTTGTTCCCTGACTGTTAAGGAAACCTTGGATGACTGGCTCAGGCATAGGCATTTTGTCTGTGATTTAAAGGGGCTAGAATTCCATCAGTGGAATAGATGTGTATTCTCTTGCCATGCAGAAGAATTATTACTGATGCTGACTTTGGAAACACGAGGATATAATATCTATGAGAAATATGCTGATAACAATACTCTTACCCAGAGATCTCACAGAACTGAACTAAAATCCTGATTGCTCCTACTATTGTGATTTTTCTCAATCACTGGTCACATATCCCACCATCTCAATTCCCCCTTTCCCCAACAAAATCTCCCCCCACCATTAATTAAAACCCCTAACAAGAAAAGAAAGTAACTCAGGGAATTTTGTTAAATGTTACAATGCCGACAGAACAAAATAAAATCAAGTTCTTGCATATGTTAAAAATAAAATTTTCTTTCCTCATGGAAAGATTATTCCCTAAGGCATCTGCATCTTCAGCCACTATAATTGACCATAGGAATAAATTGACCCAGACTAAGCTTTCAAGTGAATAAGGAATCTGTTAAGTGGCTTTTTGTGAAATTGGAAGAACTAATCCCTAAGAGAGTCAAAACATGAGAAAAGGTCTTTAAAAAAAAAAAAAAAAGAGTACTTTTCTTGAAAATTTATGTGTTTCTATTTATGAGTTTTCCATGTTTATCTACATCTATCTATATGCATAATTTGTTGATTCTATATAGAAAAACCTATACAGACTTAAAAAATTTATTTTTCCAGTCCTAGAATCGCTGGTTTTACATCACTGGTTAACAATCACATGAAAATGGTATATAGGGCCTCTAAACAAGACCATTATTCCCACCTTCTCTGTAGAAAGTATTTTGCATAATAATCAATCTAAAACAAAGGCCATCTTCTAGCTGCACTATACTAAATACAGTGGTTGCCCAGGCACTCCTAGCTACCATGGGAATAGATCTTTATATTTTAAAAGAACAGAGTAATCTTCCACTCTTTAAAAAATGAAATAAAATTAAAAAAAAAGAATCTGATATTGTAGAGCTAGAATGAGTTAGGCGTTTTGGTAGATTTCTTTTCTTTGCTTCATTAATCAGTTCTACTCTTCATAGTACAAGCAAAAAAAAAAAAAAAAGAAGCATTTTAGTATTTATTTATAAAAGTATTATCTGGTTTCAAATAGTGGTTTTATTTGTATGCCTCTAATAGTTATGCCTGGAATACTTCATTTCTATATTTAGTATGAGAATAAGATGAGAATAAGACTCATCATGTTGATATTTCTGAAAGATTGCTTTATGTACAAGAAAAAAAAAACAGTTAAAGAACTAAAATAGGTGTTATCTCTTATTTTACCTGGCTCCACTAAATAGACTTTTGCTTAATTTTGAGTAAAAGACGTGGACAGACTTTTATACTGAGTTGCTTGACCCATATACCATGGAAACCATTTGCTTTTCTGCTTAGAGATGGTAGTACAGCTTACTCTGGAGACATACAAAGATAGCCTCTTCTTCCTGACACGGCCCAGAAGTGCTTCAAGCAGGACTCGAGGTATGGCTGGAAGTAATCAGAGGATTGGTGGGTTTTGAATCATTGTGTGAATGCCTGAAGCAGGTCACCTTCCTTTCCTGAGCTCTGAAATGCTTAGGGCTAGCTGATACTTCTGAATTCAATGAACACAGCAATGTAGATGAAAATCGGAGTACTCAGATTAGATTTATTCGGAGGAAACTATCGTTTTTAACAGATGGAATAAATAAAACTAAGATGTAAACTGATCCTCCTAGCAGAAGAACAGTTCTAGTTGTAAAAGAAAAAAACCAGTTTCTCACAGAAAAAGGTAGTATGTGCTGTTAATTCAGTCAAGTTCTAATCTAAAGCTCTGGAAATCAAGGATTTAGCATGGCAATGAGAAATGATATCTCTCTACAATGCTGTAGATGCAGTAAATAAATCCTTAAGAAATACGTGAGGAATGCCTGGTCTAGAGGCTTTGAGCTGCATCTGTATCACTCCTTAACAAAGCCAGCCAGCTTGTCGGTCTGTCTGTCCTGTTCTTCTCATTATGTCACATGGTCTGTAAACTGAATTTCCAAAGTCCAGAGCAGTGATGTGCAAAGATATATAACTAATCTAAGGGATATCAGCTACAGACCAGATTCACCAGGACAGTCTTGCTGCTTTGTGTCATGATGGCAGCAAAAAGCAGCTGCAAATCCAGTCAGTGCAGAGAATTTACAGTTGCTTCACTGTGTCAGAGAGATGCAAAACAGCAACGGCTCACTGATGGATCCTTCATATAATCTCCAAATAAAATTTGCTATCATAAATATAATGGTTTAAGATAATCTTTTGAATAATTCCATGGCCTAAAAAGAAAAATTATATATATAAAAAAAGCTGCTGTTTCTGTTATGACCATTTATACATGGAAATTCTTTGGAGAATGTTAAATAATAAAAAATGCTATATAACGCAGTCAATCTCATAGCCATTTTGAGGTTGCAGTGAGACTTACAGAAGAAATGAGAATGAAAATAATTATAATTTAAATGAAGTTTTATGGAGACTTTCTCGGACAAAATAAAGTTACAAAGGGCAAGGGAAGGGAAAAGAAGATAATAATTCTATTTTACTAGCAAATACAAACCCATTTACAATTTTGAAAATATTTCCTTTGGAATTACACTTTTTGTTTTCTAACTAGCATCAAAACCAAATGAAACCAAAACATAACTTACAAAGTAAACATCCAGGAAAAAGTTATTAAAACTCATGAAAAAGTATTTCTCTGCATTATTGTCTGTCTTATTTACTGATCGTAGATGCACATGAATGTTCTTTTCCCTCCTCTCTACATTTTTGGATTTAGATTGACATTTTGGAAACATGAATTTTTGACACTTCTCTTGTAACACTTGTTATGAGTATAGTGTCTCATAAATTTGTGCTAGTGTTGAAGGTGGTACCTCATCACTATGTTCAGATTTTACAGTTATGTGTGACAGCAACAAATGATTAATTCAGAAGAAGGTCTTGCTTTGGAGTTAGAATTTTGTTTTCATATTTGTCATAAAGCATTAAAACCATTTTATTTACATCTAAGTAACAATATTGATAATGTCCATAATTATATGTTGAAAACTTATTTATCAGTTTCCATTGGAAATTAGAAACATTTAGAGAATTCTTTACAGACAGAAAAGACACTTATGCATCTTCAGGCTATGCAGCTTTGTTATAGAATATGCACCAGACTATTCCAGTCCACATTTTTGCTAACTTTTCACAACTGAAGATTTTATAAAATAATGATAGAAATATAATTTTGATGCAAAAGACTTATTGATCAAGTTTTTAATCTCAATACAGTAATGAATATGGTATAGTTATATTTTATAATTTAAAAAAAATAAGAAGAACAAGTGTCAACTTTTTTAAAGTTGTGGATTTGGTGGGGTTGTTTTGTTTATTTCATGAATATATTTTATTTATAAGAATTCAGTAGATGTATACTGTCCAGCCTGAGGTGCAACAACATAATTAATAATTTCACAACTTTTAACATTGTCTTAAAGAAGAAAACTATTGTTTTTTGAATGGATGTTTAAACAACTAGAATTCAACAAGGCTTGGACATCCATGCAGACATGGAGGAATTCCAGGAGAGAACACAGATGTGTTTCTCTTAGAAAGCTGATCTGATATATCCCTCAAATCTCCATCACTCAGCTAGTTTGCCATGCCCAATTCATCTGAGCAAAAGAGGTTATGTTGGAACAGAATTAATGTGCAGCTAGGGCTCCTGGATAGTAAGGTACTGCTAGGACTTCTGGATATTAATCCTTCCTGTAACACGTTCACACTACTTGCTGCAAAACTTAAGCATGGGACTGCTTTCTCTTTCACCATTCTATATTCTTCTATTGCCCTTCCTCCAAGCTGCACCAGAAGGAGAAATTAGCAGATTCTGGAGGAGGATACAGAAGTCCATAAATGACATTGTTTATACTGGGTTCCCAGTGAGTCAGAACAACTCTTACTTCAGTTGTGGAGATGTCTCTGGTCACCTGGGAAGCCAGCAGAATGCTCAATTTCTTTATCACCTATGAATCCAGTGTATATATTCATGGAAACTGATGAGGGGTTCCAAGGCTCATTATTTTCTTGGTTTTACATAGGTTTGTAATCTCCTGGTTTGTCAGAAGCAAGTCATAGAGTAATGTTTGATGGCAATCTGTGAACTGAAACAATAGAGCTCTTTCATTTCTTTCTGCCAAATAACAAGGCAGTCACCTCTAAGATTTCTTCACAAAAGAATGTTCTAGTTGATATAATTCTGGATAACACTCAATGTATCACAATCTTCCAGCAAAAAAAATACAATGACTTGCTATTTTTTTTGAACTTTTTCAAGAAAAGAAGAATGAAAAAATAATACTGTGAATGTTGTGTGATTTTAATAAACACAAACAACAAGGTTATGTTAAAATTCAAAGATGAAGAGCTGTGTAAATTCGTGGATATTTGATATGCAATGAAGTCTGTGATTCTGTTGCTATATAGAAAATGCATCCTCTTCTCCAGTGTGAGAAAGATTTAGTTTAGTGAAAATTATGCTTTCAAAAAAATCATAAAAGATTTATAGAAAACTAAATTCCACTTCTTCAGAATAAGAACTGTGATGATCTATGCAATATATCTTATAATGACTTTTAATTCCATTCTCCTTAGTTAAGCACATAAATATTTACAGAATCAAATCTGTAAGATTTGCCTTTAAATATTTTTGTCCTTTCAGGATATAAAAATGTTGAGTGCAAATTAATGCATGCCTTTACAGATGGATAGAAATGTGAAAGTTAATTGTTTTTCTATACCTGATGCATACAATGAAAGTTAGTTTGATCAACATTTTTGCACCTTCATTGTTTTATTGATGCTGGAGCTTCCTTAAGAATAGGATAATACTTGTGACTGGACAACCCAAAAAAAAGTAATGACAAAGGATAACTATTTTATAAAGATATGAAAAATGATGACACAATTGTAGCTTAATTTGTTGAAATACAGTTGGGCAGTATAAAAATAATCTGCATTAACATCCAGCTGTCAGTGATAAAAATGCCTGAATAATCATTCCCTGGGCTCAGTTTCATAATGTTATAATAATTAATACAAAAGAAGTTCAAAACCAATGCAATTGTGTTACACTTATTAGAAGGAGGCCATTGTGTGTATTCTCAGGAGTTTTATTTGAATAGTATTAGTGTATCCATTCCCATGACGGCTCTCACTGGGATAAAAAACCTCTCGCTCTGAAAACATTTACAAAGAGGATTCGGATCTGATTTTTAAATGTGTTTTAAATCAGCTGAAGCTAAGATATCAGATAATTAAATAAATACCACTTAAATAACAGTCCATCTAATTTTCTGCCTGCAGAAGTGCACAACATCCAAAACAATTAGTTTTTCTTCAAGTTTTCATATTGTCCTCTGTATGTGGCTGAATATTTTACTGTACTCTTGACAAGCTTTAAGAAATATTCTCCCTGATTTTTGCATAACAGTAAAATGGATGATGCACGTTCTGAATAATTTAGATAATTATTTAATACGGCCTTGAATGTTCCTCATACTTCTAGTTAGAAACATTATTAAGGAGATGGACAAGGTAGCAACAACACATGCTCAACTTCTTTAAAAAGCAGTATTATGTAGTAGAATTACTGGAGAAGGCATGTCCTAAAATAAGTCAGCTTTTATGTGAATAAATCCAATATCACTGTATGGTTGATGAACATCACTAAACTGATAAATTTTGTTATATATTTTAATTTGCTTTGAGATACTTGTGTAATTTTAAATAATAGCAGGAGTAAATATTTTTAAGTCTTTATAAACAAGACCATAATTGTAATTATCTGGCGTAATAAATTCCAATGAGGAGGAGATTTATTATGAAAGGTTAAATAAGTGTAATTTATTATTAATGTGAATGACTGTAAATTACTTTAGAAATGTTTGAAACTATATCTGCTCAGGTGTGTTTTGGTTGTCAAATAGTTATGTAACATATTAAAGCTGCTACATTTACACATCCTGAATTTTTATTTTTCAACAATAGCATTAATTATTTTTTCTCCATAGTACTGTGCCAGTACTGCCTTACTTGTCAAAAGGAATAGATAAAATTTTATTGTCAATGACATATTGCATATGGCCTGAGGCTAAAACATCGAAGTTCTGCAGAAACAGGTTTGTTTGAGAGAAGAATCCTGAAAATGACAATGTATATATTTGCTTGAATTCATGAGATTACTGTAAATAAACAGCAATGGTGAATTACAAGGCTAGCACATTTCCACATTAATAGGATGGAACACTGAGTGCATAAAGTTGATGGGGGGGGTCATATTTTTATTTACTTGTTTCTTTTAATGAGTCAAAGAACACTCATAAGCTGCAATTCCAAAAGTCAAGCTAAATGTAGGTGCCTGGGGTTTTTTGATTCATGGGACATCCTCAAATTTAGTAATACGAAATGCTGATAACTCCTACTCATGTTTTCAAAGTTCATGCAGAAAGCATCCAACAACAGAATCTTTAAAAACAGGATATCTAAGGCACTGAAGTTGTTACAGTATGATGAGCTACATGAGGGTGTTTTTATAATAGCTTTCAATGGAGTTGCGGATTGGAACATAATATCTTTGTGCTAGAAAGAGGCATAAAATAGAACAATTCTCTGAAAGAGTCTTGTACTTGCCATACTGATAATTTGCCACCATTAGCTCCTTTTATTGATGGTGAAGATAGATCTTTTCCTTCTGGTTTAAGTGTTTGAAAAAATGAGATTACCAGGTAATTCACCAGGTCAGCGTGGAACAAAAGGAATATGTGATAGTTGATGTCTTTAGAACCCCAAGCTGCCAAGCTCAAATTTAATATTTTATTTTATTTATCAAGGCAGATAATTTTAGTGAAAAATCCACCAAATTGCCAATGTAGGTAGGCAGGTGGGATCACAGATATGAAATCTCTCTAAAGCTAGGAGCTCTAAATGGAGGAACAGCCATATGACATTGTCTTGTTTCCAGTATAGACAAAATGTTTGACTAGCACAGTCAGAACTTTCAAGTCTGTGCTGTATTGTACTAATGGAAATTTGGTTTGTTACCTTTTGTCTTCAATCACTTTCTGTCTCTTTCTAACTGAAAGTTTTCTTTGTTCAATCTACCACAGATATATACCTGGATGACAACACCATTTCCATTTATCCTTCCTGTGGCAGTCTGTAATACTTCTGTGAAGATGGAGTGGCTGGGTTTGGGACTGGGTGCCTTGCCCAGGGTAGAGTATGCCTTTAATTGAGAACTCCTTTATTTCCAGCAGTGGAAGTCTTGCTGTAAAAGCAGCAACATATCCTCCTTCCCCAGGAAAGCTTAGGCTTTTGTGGAAGCAGTTGTGTCTTTTTATCCATCCTGTAAACCCACTGCCTTTTTCTGTTTTTTTTCCCTCACCAACTCTCCTGCAGTGCCTGGCAGGTTGCTGAGTAGCAAGGGGAGGTAGCAAACTGGGATGGTCCAAGGCATATTTGCTGCAGCCAAGTACACCAGGTTTCCTGCGGGTGCTGAGAGTAACAAAGTGGTGGCACTTTCATCTGTCCCTCTCCCTTCTCACCCTCCTGCCATTTTCATCAGATGGTTCAATAGTTGCCTTCTGATTTTGCTCTTTTTTTCTCTCTCTTCAAAACTGCTCCCATTGGTAAAATTCACCACCTACTTTCAGGCAAAAATTTTTCTTGTGACAATAGCTGTGATTATGGTACAGGGTTCAGAATGCACTGTTACTGTTCATTTCACTGGCAGAATAAAATTGAAAGCAGTTTAGTCCTAGATACACAAATGTATGCAAATACCCAATACCTGCTTAATTTACTTGAAGTCAGGTACTTAAGTGCCTTTAGGAGTCTGGATCCTAGTATTTGCTTTCTTCTGAGTATGTGTGATTTTCTGTAATTGCATTACAGGGGAAGTGGAGTTTCAAGATCTTTAGACATCAGAATGAGACATTTTGTGGTTGGCTTTGAATGCTGATATGTTATACTAATGCCGAGACTTTTATTCATATGATTAGGAATTCATAGGTTTATTTGATATCTCCACAGCCTGAATATACACAATATAATCACAGACAGAGTAAATGAAATAAAAACCTTAAGTGCCAATTTACTGGTAAGACTTTATTACCATAAAATTGATTAATGTTTACATTTAATGTGAAGTTTTGGTTCTTACTATCAAATTGGCTAGGGATGGTTTAAAGTTCTGATTAGCTCAATGAAAAATGTTAGTCAGTCTTGCCTCAGAAATCTGAAAAGGTAAACATTTATGTGTTTCAATATGAGTTTAATAACTAAGCAGATCACCATTGAGTTGCTGAGATAAGTTAAAAAGGATCAGATAAATATTATAAGAACAGAATATTTTCATTCAATTGGGTCTTTACATTATGAAGACAATTAATTATTCAATTTTGCATTGTTTAGTTATTTCACAAGATTTTCAGGTATTTGCTGATTCTGTTCAATCATATGGCTGCAGAGGAGTCTGATGTCAGGATCACCAATAGCAACATGGTAAATAAATTGGTAATACGAGAGACATTTCAGAACACGTACTATGCAACAATAGTTTTATTAAATTAATGCTTTTCCAGTTTCCTTGATTGAAGAATTCATATGCTTCTCAAAAACAAGAGACTGGGAGATAAACCACATGGGTCTTCCTTTAAAGCCACCTTTCTCTCACTCTCATGACTCCTATCTGTACACTGATCAGCATGGAGGACAGACGGATTGGTCTTAAAGATGATTTTCTTTTCTCACTCTTTCCAGAATTTTAGAGACTCCTAAGACTTTGAAAGGAAGCTTTAGAATTAACACACAGGAAAAGAGGATTAGGCAAGGAGTGTCCCTGTAATTTAGGACACTGTATGTACAAAATTACTGGGGGTCAAATCTTGGGTAGATTACCCCAGAGATGTTATGCTTTTTTTGGTTGTGGTATGTGGTAACATATTACTTCAATATTCTGTCGACTCATTTGGATTAAATCTCTTTCCCTTTTTTACTTGTGATTGCAGTGGGCTAAATGGAATTCATCAGTTATCCTTTCCCTGTCTTTTGATCCAATTTGCATATGTAGACATAAACATGCTAGTCAAAACTGCACAATGAGTTTCAGCAGCATGAAACTTTTTCACTCCCAGGTAAACTGGGCAGTGAAGCACTGAAAATAACATTTACTCTTTGGATCTGTGATAAAATCATACTATTAACTCTAGTCAAATTTAGTTTCAGGTGATGGAAAAGACCAATAATTGCATTTCCATGCATTCTGGTAGTTATTTGACCCAAAATCAGGCATCTCAATTGGTAAACAGACAGCATCCGCTTTTCACAACAAAGACTTTTCTGTTCTCAGCAGTTTAAGAAAAACAGTGGGAAGATGGTGTCCTTTCTTTTTGACTTCATTGATTAGACTACTTTCAATTCATCATGTCCTAATTATTTAATTTGATAGATTAGGTGAATGGATGAATGTGCTGATACTCATTAAGTCAATCGGGAGTATGATACTTAGTATTCAGCTATGGTTTTATTTACTCCCTTATGCTGACAAGAGGGGTATGGTGTGATGTCAAAACTGAGTGGACAAGACCTATATGCATGTGATTATGAGTTTTCCAGGTATTTATATACGTTAACTTCAAGCAGCATGAAATAGCTGGAATTACATCAGAATGCCACAGTAAGATACAGAAGCCAAGGAAAAAAAACTTGTGGTGGCTGGATGGGCTTGGAGGAGAAAAAGCTGTGTGGTTGTGGGCTCTGGTTCTCTGAACCCTAAACAGAACATGATCTTGGCACTGCACCATCACCAAGGTGAAGTCCCCATCATCTTGGGTGGCCCAGATCAGGTAAGTATTGAGGCAGCCATGCCCTGCTGTGATCCTCTTAGGCTGTCTTTCCCAGCAGCAGTAAGAACTGCAGACTCTGTGGCTAGCTGAACTCTAACCTAACCCTAACGTAATTGTTGAGCTCTCAGTCTCCATGAGTGTCCTAGATTTGAAAGGTGTGAAGGCTGCAATGGTGGTACTATGAAATGACACACTGGGCATGCATTTTCCAGCCCCAGTTTCCCTGGGATTGTGGAATTTCTGGCTCTCAAAAACATAACCCTAGCCATAAATAAGTCTGGGCTCTGTTTCAAGTTCCCTACCACCAGAGGTGTTCCAGATTAAAAGGTGTAGATGTAGAAATGTTGGTGTCCTTTCACTATTTTTTTTTTGTGCATATGTATTCCAGCCCTACTGTCGCTGGAGGTGTAGGCTCGGTGACTCTGAACCCTTACTAATCCTAACCA
This sequence comes from Acridotheres tristis, assembly GCA_037013685.1. Lineage (NCBI taxonomy): Eukaryota > Metazoa > Chordata > Aves > Passeriformes > Sturnidae > Acridotheres > Acridotheres tristis. The sequence continues at coordinate 78,196,713 of CM072884.1, forward strand.
TAATGGAATTATGACACTGAGAGTGAGGTCCCCATTACAGTGAGTGGCCTAGAATGGAAAAATATGGATGCAACACCGTTGGTGCCCTTGCTGTGATTCTCATAGCACGCCTTTTCTAGGGCCTGTGTTCCTGGAACTGTAGGCTCTGTGGCTAGCTGAACCCTAACTCTAACCCTAAACAAATTTTGGTGTTGCAGTTGAGTTCCCAGTGTCCATGGATGTTCCAGATTTGAAAGGTGTTAGTGCCCTGAAATGATGCACTGGGCACATGTTTTCCAACCCCAGTATCCCTGGGAATGTGGCTTTCTGGCTGGCAGTATTGTTAGAGTTTAGTGAATATTTTTGAAGCACAAGGAATGCTTTTTAATATTCCTTGTTTCTGTAAATTTCAAATACACAGTGTAATACCAGTGCCTATTCTGGAAGGTAGCCTTAAGCTCAAAATTTATTCTTCATAACATGGCTGTCAATGTGTAAGGCAGAACAAAAGAAGGTGCAAAGTAGCCTCTAATTCTGAGTTCACTATTGCAGTGATGTGTAAAGCTCTATTTAACTATGAGTAAATTGTAAGCTAAGCTATTTAAAGTGGACTTATTTAGATGAGGAAATGCTAGTAAGGCTAAAACTGAAACAGAAAAAAAATACCTTGAACAAAGTAAATCCAAAAAAATCCAATTAATCAAACAAAAAACCCCGACCCCAAAATCTACAACCAAACAACCAAACAAAAAAACATAAAGAAACCCCAAACCACAGTGCTGTGTGCATTGCAGCAGCTGAGCTGATCGTTCCTTCTGGCCAGAAAAACTCTCTAATCATGTGTATACATTAGGGATGGTCTTGAGGTTGTCCCATAGGATGGACCACAATGTGGAAGCACAGCTGTAGACATGCTGTGAATGTATTAACTAAGTTCCAGATGATGTAGGTCTCCATGTCCTGCAGGAAAGAAAATACAAAGCACGCCAAGAAAATTCCAAGGGAATGAAATGCGAGTTGAAAATCTGGAGTACCTTATAGTGGTAAATGAAATCAAATTTTTAGGCTTGTAAATAGAGACATAACATGAGCCATCTGTATTGTTTTCTGAGTATTTTAAAGTTATTACTTAACCGTGACCATTTTTTATCACAATGTGATGAAAATTCATCTGTGATTTTTAATAGGATTGTTTATACTGAAGACTACTATCAACTTTCTTGCTGATAAAAGTTAGAATTTGAAAAGTGAATTGAAAAATTAGTATTACACTCTAAAGACATATCTTCTGCTTTTGTCTTAAATTTTTGAAGATCTTGTCATACCTGATTTTGCAACTATGAGCTTGCATTCACTTCCCTTCCTCTTCCCCTTTACTAGGTTATAATCTTTTAATATATCTTTGGCAGAGGTTTAAAATTTTCATAATGTCACATTTACTTGCATTACACTTCCTTGATAAATACAAATAAATGAAATAGTAATTATCTTATTTTTTTTGTTCTGAAAAATATTTCACAAAATGTGAAATAGCATAACATTCTACATAAATTTTTAAAAATTTTAAATGCAATTGGTCAACACCTTGTCATGCACTATTGAAAGGATCAAGCAAAATAGGAAACTGGAAATACAGCTTTGTGAAAAGCACACAAAAATACATAAAATAAATAATAGTATTTGTAAATAATTAGTATTTCTTTCCTAAAACTGAAAGCTTGAAATGTCATAAAATAAATACCTACAAAAATTGTTACAAGTTCCTATACAATCCAGGTCATTATCTGAATGTAATTTGGTGAAAAAACCCCTGATCGCATATTATCTTACGTTTTAATTATACTATGCAGACATATACACATCTGTCTGTTGAGCACATAGAATCATAGAAAGGTTTGGATTGAAAGAGACCTTTAAAGGCCATCCAGTCTAAACCCCATACAATGAGCAGGGACATCTTCCACTGGATCAGGTTATGCAGAGCCTTGCCCCATCTGACCTTGAAAGTTTCCAAGGACTGGGAATCTACCACCTCTCTGGGCAACCTGTTCCAGTGTTTCACCATCCTCATTGTAAAAAGCCTTCTTCCTTACATCTAATCTAAATTGACTCTCTTTTAGTTTAATGCCATTACTTCCTGTCCTGTTGCAACAGGTTCTGCTAAAAAGTTTATCTCCATCTTTCTTGAAGGTTTCTTTAGGTACTAGAAGGAAACTCTATAATGAATCTTCAAGACTTTCAATCACAACTATAGATAAAGGGGAATAATTCTATTTTCCTATAGAACCCTTCCAAATATTGGAAGGCTGCTATAAGGACTCCCTGAAGCTCTTCTCCAGTTTGAACAACCCCAGTTGTCTCAACCTGCCTTCATGGGAGAGGTATTCCATTCCCCTGACCATTACTGTAGCCCTCCTCTAGACAGTCTCCACCAGGAGGATGAGGATTTTTTGCTGAATGCAGTGCCCCAGGTGGGGTCTCAGAAGAACAGGGTAGAAGGGCACAATCCCCTCCCTTGACCTGGTAGCCCTGCTCCTTTTGTTGCAGCCTATGATTAATTCAGTAATCTTGCTCTTTTAAAATTTGTTTTTGTTTTGTTTGTTTTACTTGCAAGGTTTTCCTGAATTGTCACACTGAATGGTGAGGTTTGTAAAAAGAAGCATTTTAATTTAACAGACTTTAGAAGCATCTGAGAAATATTTTTCAAAGTTGACAGCAGTAGTAGCTACTACATATTAAGTCAAACCTTTTAAGCCATGATATACCAAATATGTAATTCAGAAATATGGATTTGTGGAAGGAAGATCACAGGATTTATAAAAATTAATAGCTTTTTTTTTTTTTTAAGACAAAAATACTTTAGAAGAGATGAATTTGTCCTGAGTAGAACTCAATTTCAATTTTTTAGAATTATCTTCTTTTAATTAACTCTTATGATTAGTTTTCAGGACACCTAAAAGCATAAATAAAAGAAGGTGCAAATGTTTGCAAGAGTTTTTAATTTCCAATTCAATAAAAAATAAAAATAAAACATTTTTACAGATTTGGAAGGGAAGGAAATTTTTAAAAATGGTTCACTTTTAAAAAGTGATTTGTCAAACTTAGCTTGTTCCCTAGAATAAAACACAAAATCTTTCCAAACAGTGTTAAAATGATAATACAAAAACAAATATTTAATTGAAAGCCTTTGAAGTGCACAATATGGTGATATGCACATGTGATACACTGTATATCTACAATTTTTAAAAGGTTAGTTAATTAGTATATCTATCAAATATTGTCCAATTAGAAGAGCAGTTGATTAGGTAATTTTCCTCTGGGTTCTCCCTCATTGGAGCCCTTCCCTGCCCCCGAATCCCTTAGCCCTATGCTTTATTGTGTCTACAATGTATACTGCAAAACAGTGTCCTTGCTAGACTAAAGGCAAGACTAAACAGAGCTTCAAGATTGGATTAGTAAGGGCTTGTTAAAATATGGAAAAGGCAAGAAAAGTACCAAGAGTTATAGCTATGTATTAATAGTCTACAGAGTTGCAAGTATATGAAAAATATATAAAAAGCTAAAAATATTTAGGCATCAAACTGAGTAAATTTTATATTTTCGTATTTATTTCATCTTAGATTTTCATGGAAGAATAAAGACTTTTTTTGCCATAATTATTTGCAAATTATTACAGACCATAAAGATTTTCATAACAAACACAGTATTTTCAAGCAGAACTTGCTAGGAGAAGACATTTGTACTTTTATCAAAATTTTAATGGTCTAAATTGTTCTTCAGTATTCTCATATGAACTGTTGAAGAAAGCTTTTATGGGTATGATGCTTCTGACTAGATAATAAAGACTTGGACATATTTCTTTGCTCATATAATTTTAGGGACAAGGATTTTAGAATACCATGTGTAGGGGGAGTGGATTTACACTGCAGATGGAGGATGCAATGCAGGATAAAGCAGTTACAGCAGTAGGCCCGTTTGAACCAGTTTCTTGCACAGCTGTTTCTGGGTTGGTACAGACAAATTTGATTTTAAGGCTCAGTTCAGGCTCAAGAGCTGTACTTTATGCTTTTTCTGCCAGGTTAAGACTTGCTTGATTTAGAGACAGAATGTGGAGGAATCTCTGTAGGCAGAATCTTGGCAAGAGTCTCAGACAGACAGCATGTAGGAAGGAAATAAAGGATCATATAAATACAGTCTGGCTGTAGAGGACTAAGGTTCATTAAAGAAAATAATTATGGAAAATATTTTAAATTTTGTTAATTTAATTACAAAAAAATGAGAAGAGATTATTAGAGATAAAAACTGTAAAATATGGGTCAAGACTTGAGATATTAGAACCTCGATCTTTACATCAGTGTTCCATGATGCCAGAAGTAGTCTTTATGTTCTTATTATGTCACAATTCACTAGCTTACCTTTTCAGGGTAGGATTGACTCAGATGAGTGCAGTGGAGCACAAAGTGTAGTCTAACCAGGATCTTCAACTCACAGAGACAAGAGGAAGCAAATGGGATTACTGAGCTGACAACAGCTGGTCATTGAATCAGTTATTGGGGTTTTTTCAAATCTCTGAAAAGGAATTTTTTTAAAAGCACATCTTGTTTACTGACCAGAATGACCTAACAGGTGCTACATCCAGGTGGTCTCTTTTGGAAGATAGAGGAAAGCACATTTGTTTTCTTTATCTTATGATAACTTCTGGGAGGATATTTCAGAGGAATGTTTGGTCTAGCTTATGAGACACTGTAGTATTTTGATCTCTCTTGAATCAGATTAGAGTGAAAGGAAACAAATGTGGGCAATTCCTCTTTAAGCTTGTTCCAAGAATTTACCATTCCAATGGTTCCTTTCTAGAATTAAGCAAGATATATAAACACTTTGATGGCTCGATTTCTTTCTAATTAAAGTTTAATTATCTGCCATTCAGTTGCTAGAGATGAAAGTACATATGGAGGGCTTTCAGGATGTTCATATACAAAGGTTTGAGGAAAGAGTATGCCCACATAGCCATTAAGGGAAAACACTCAAAGAGCAGGAAAGCAATCTGTAGAATCAGAAAAAAAGGGCAGTGGTGGCCGGCTTGACAAAGGAGAACACTAAAGCTTGAGTACACAAGGAAGACAGAAACAAACAGCAAATAGTCAATGCATCGAGGGCAGCACAACCAACATAACTGTAATGCTGTATTGCTGTGGACAGGAGTTGCATGCCCTTCATAGAATAATTTTGAATTAGTAGAAAAAAAGATTATTCTGGCTGCTATCTTTGATATGAAAGATTTGAAAGCAGTACAAGAAAGCAGAGGAAAAAAACTAAGAATATGACAAGGATGAAGCCATCCTTAATCTTAGCTCCTTTATTTTTTTACTTATTTTTTCCAGTCTTGTGGGAGAGTAGCCAGCATATTTGACTGAGGTCTTCCTGTTCAGGGAAAGAAACAGTAAGACTTTCTTGAAAGATTGACAACATGCTAAAAGTTCACAGGGATCTTGCTGCTTGGGACACATAACTTTATGGTTTTGTAAACAGAGATAATAAATATTAAAAGAAAAGGAGCAATGTGCATCTTAAACTAAACAGAAAACAGTGGAAAATTACAGAGAATAAATATTATTTGTTTCTGTTTTTTTGGGTTTTTTTGTTTTTTGTTTTTTTTTGCAACGTAAATAAAATCACATTCAATAATAGGTTATGAATATAGTGTGTTGACTAGGGGAATGTGGCATGAATATTGTGATGTATTTATGGTCTGTTTTAAAATTTTAAAATAAACCAATATTTAAGTGACATAAATGACTTTTAGCAATTATGCCTGCTAGAAACTACATTCTGATCAGCTAAGAGGAAAAAAAAAATCTACATTGACTATTAATAGCAGAACAGTTGTGAACCAGTTGTGTTGATTCAAAGTCTGCAGAAAAAGTACTTCCAGTACTAGGGGAATTATAAAAAATAAGAATGGAAAAGTCTTAAGTTAAATTATCATATTATTCAAGGTAAAACAGAAATAAAGTTCTAATGTTTTGTCGCCCAGACCAGAATCATAGATCTTCATGGATAATCTAGGTATCCTGGGAGAATGGCAGACTGACTGCCAGAGCTGATCAGTCCTCCTTCCTAATCCAGCATAGCACAAAAATTCATAACACTTCCCATTCCAAAGTAAGCCTTTTGATACAAATCTTTGTTCCCTGATGCATACTGTGACACAGAGAATAAATGAGTCATGGGAGAGGGTGGGTTGGCTAGAAAAACCAAGTAGTGCCTGAGACAGAATACAGTTACTCTCTACAAATACATCCTCTGTGTAAAGAAGCAGGAAGGAAAATTACTGTACTAGATAATAGACAGTGCTGGCATGGGAAAAGATTCATTTATTGGTGGAAAACTTACCTTGAGAACGTTGGAGACTTTGAATTATTTGAAGCATTGTGGAAGCAAGAATCCCAGCTAACTTTTGCAGGATAAAGACAGCAGGCTTAACTCTATCCTTTAAATCTATACCATTTTTACCTAAAAATTCCCAAGCCAATCTTATATTGAGATAGCTTGTCATTTAATCTAATTTTGTTCTGTTCCTACTCCTAAAGTCCCTTTCTCAGTCTCTGCCTTTTCCATAATGTTTTATTTATAATCTGCTTCAGGAAGACACTGATTTGTAACAAGGAAAAATAATACACTGGGATTCAGATTTGGACTCCAGTGAAAGGTAATAAACATTGACTATAGAAAAAGGAAGGAGAAGATAGACTTGCATTAGGTATCACAGCATAGATCATTAAATGCCTAAGAAATCAGTAATATGATTTTGAGAACTGTAGGGTTGACTCTGGACGGATGCCAGACATCCACTAAAACCTCTTTATCATTCTACTCCACAGCTGGATGGAGAAGAGAATATATTATGAAGGGTTCACGATTTGAAGTAAGGACAGAGGGAGATCATTCACCAAATACTGCCACAGGCAAAACAGACTCAAATTAGAGATATTAATTGAATTTATTACTAAAAAAATCATAGCAGGATAATAAGAAGTAAAATAAGACTTCAAAACCACCTCATCCCCACCCCTTCCTCCTTCCCAGCTCTTCCTCCTAGCCCTCAGTGATGCAGGGAGATAGGGAATAGGAGTTATGCATGTTTCTGCCATTGCTCAGGGAGAGGAGTCCTTCCCCTGCTCTTTCATGAGGTGCACTCTTTCACGAGCAAGCTGCTCCAGTGTGGTCCCACACAGGGTTGGAAGACCTACCAGGAAACCTGCTCCAGTGTGAATTCCTCTCTCCACAGACTGCAGGTCTCTGCCAGGACCTTGCTCTGCTGTGGATTTCCCATGGGTTCACAGCCTCTTCTCAGAAATCCATCTGCTCCAGTCTGGGTCTCCTCCTGAGGCTGCAGATGGATTTCTGCATCCCAGTGGTCCTTTATGTGCTGCAGGGGAACAATCTTCTTCATCATGGTCTTCACCAGGTTCTGTCAAGGAATCTCAGCTCAGCACATGGAGCATCTCCTTCCTCTCCTTCTCCACTGACCTTGCTGTGTGCAGAGCTGTTCATCTCACATTCTCACCCCTCTCTTCTCTGGCCACAAATACATCTTCAAAATAGTTTTTTTTTCTCTCTTAAATATGTTATCACAGAGGGATTACCACCGTTTTTGATTGACCCAGCCTTGGCCAGCAGCACATCTGTCTTCAAGCTGGCTGGCACTGGATATGGCTCTGCTGGACATGGAGGAAGCTTCTGACAAAAGCTTCTTACAAAAGCCACCTCTGTAGCCCCTGGCTACCAAAACCTGGCCGTGCATACCCAGTACGAGAATAAATAGGATTTGGAGCACAAGAAAGGGCTTGAGAATAAAACTATAATTTATAGGGAACCCCAGAGATTTGATGACTAAGTTTCAGCCCTCCTGTTTGTACCTCATCTTTGACAAAAGTTTTGATAAGTCAAATGATGCTATTCTTTTCAAAAGAAGATTATTTACTTTAGAATTTTGTTCCAAATCAGTCTATTATCCTGTTGATGCTATCATTTACCTAGTGTGTGTGCAGAAATATTGCCCTATTTGATTTCAGAAAATTTGGTCAGTGGACTAAAGCTCTGACACTTGTCTAAACAAAGCAACTGTCAGCTCATATCACAAGCTCCTTCTAAATAAAGACCTGCACTGCTCCAAAATTTGTTTTTCTTTAACGAATCCAAGCCTTTTCACTGTCATTATTCATTCTTTCTAAAAACACTGGAAAATGCAATACATTACTCAACTGTGACCTAACATGTCCTAAGGTACATATTTTATTGATGTAAATAAATGAGATTCTAGCCTACCCAAATGCTGATGTTTTGATTTAATAGAAACACTGTTTACCTTAAAAGTTGTCATTACTGCAATGATTATTTTCCCTGGAGGCTCTGACGATGGAGGACAACTGCTAGAAGCCTGCTTCTGAAGTATCTGCAGATTCATTGGGCAATTAAACTATTCGATTATGGACTAAAAGGAGAAAATAATTAACATGCTTACTGCTTTCTGTGGTTTACGCTAATACATATTTCTCCTCACATTGAAAGAAAGAGGTTCGAAAGTGCATTAGTTTCATACTTGCATAAATGCAAAACTTTTTAGATAAAATTACAGTGTTAAATTCCATTATCACAAGGTATTAAATTAAAATAAACTAGACACTGGGAACTTGCTATTATTTCAAATTAAAATAAAATAAAAATGTATATTTTACAGTGCTTAGAGCTAGAAGAACTGTTGTAGATGTTTTCTAATGCTTTTGATGTCAGCTATGCCTCTAGTTTTCTTCCTGGATATCAATCTTGAAAACCAATACACATATAAATTCTATTTCCCTTCTTTCTGCCTTTAGGTGGTATCCAGTTTTATCAACAGGAATTCATTTTGTAAAGGTCATTGACTTAATGAAATAGTTTTCAAAGTTTGTGCCCATACCTTCCTTTGAAAAATAGATTTACCTTAACTAGGTATTCATCAGTACAAATTAACTGGATATATTAAATGCCATATCATTGCATTGGAAAAAAAAAAAAAAAAAGAAAAATATGGTGTTATTGCATTATTGCTCCAGGGGAAAAAAAAAAAAGTAATGTGCTACCTCAAAGCAAAAGGAAAAACTAAACTCTTTTATGGGTTGGACATCGAAGGAGCCTAGCTTACTCCTAGTGGATGATCCTCCCTGTGGTTCTTGGAAGCCAAAGAGGTAGGATAGGTTTTGACAAAAGTTCCATTTCTCTTTAAAATATATATGACATATATATTTTAAAGCTGGAAATTTTGAGGTAAATTAAAGAAAAAAAAGGGTCATACTACCATCAGTTTTCCCCACAGTTAAATCCATCTTAGAATGAATTGTGGGTGACACTGGGCTTCTAGCAAAGACATAAAATAGAAGATAAAAGGGAGCTGATTTCTGAAATTATTACCTATTCAGAAGCTGAAATTAGTTATTATAAGCCTACAGTTTTTTCAGTATTTTTGAGAATTTAGATAGGAAATAAACACATAGGCTAATCAAGCTGTCTGTCATTTCAAAAAATCAAATGTGAGCAAAAGAGCAAAAATTCTAGAGTTTCTGCTTCAAAGACCCTCTCTTAGTATTGAAGAACAGTGGAAGAAATATTATCTTGATGATTAAAGTACATAACAGACCCAGCATAGGACAGTAAAATCCAGCACTACCAAATTTTTTGTTTCACAGTCTGTATTTAATTCTTCTATATGGAATTAACTTTTTGCGTACCTCATATTTAAAGTAAAATAATGGTCTCTGCTTGTATGAAGTATCTTCTGACAAGATATCAGATTCCAATACTCTTCAATGAGGTTATTTTAGATATTCCATAGAGGAATGGTACAAAATTTAATATGAAATGCCCCTAATTTAAGATATTTTGTATTACGTGATATCTGATTTAGCAGAATGATACCTAAAATAGAGAGAACACAATACAAATTTAAGTTGCACCTTATAAAATACAGTAATTGCAATATACAATTAAATCTCTACACCAATGTGATACTCAGAATGTTTGAAATTGGAAGGGTTCTCTGGATGTCATCTGGTCTGAGCCCCTGCTTGAGCATAGACACCTAGAGGCAGGTGTCCAGAACCATGTCCAGGTAGCTTTTGAATATCTTTGAGGATGGAGAAGCCATAACTTCTCTGGGGAACCTGTGCCAGTACTTAGTCACTCTTACAAAAGTATTTCCTGATGCTCAGGACAAAACTCCTGTGTTTCAGTTTGTGCCCATTGTCCTCTTACTGGATATCAATGAAAAGAATTTTCTCTGTCCTCTCTGAACTTCCTTTCAGTTATTTATGTACATTAATTAAGTCCCCTTTGGACCTTTTCTGCTCTAGGCTAACTCTCCCAACTCTCTCCATCACCAGGTGAGCCTGATGACAGGTAATTCCCTGGGACCTTGTTCTTGCCCTCCTTTAAAATGTGAGTTGCTTTCCTCCAGTCTTTGAGCACTTCCTCCTATTGCCACGATTGATCAAAGATTACTGAAAATGGCCTGGTAATGATCTGTCAGCTCCTTCAGCACTCATGGGAACATCTCATGGAGGGCCCATGAACTTCCCAGGCAACCAGTGACAAGACAAGAGGTCTTAAGCTGTGCCAGGAGTAGTTTAGGCTGAACATCAGGGAAAAAAATTCTTCACAGAAATAGTGATTGGCCATTGGAATGGGCTGGCCAGGTAGGTGATGGACTCACTAGTCCTGGAGGTGTTTAAAAAAAGACTAGACACGGCACTCAGTGCCATGGTTTAGTTGATAAAATGGTATTAGGTCATAGGTTGGACTCAATGATCTCAAAGCTCTTTTCCAAATTAGTGAGTTCTGTGATTCGGTGACTAATGGATGTCCATTCCTAAACTACAACAATCATATTTGCCTATATCTATTGACCCTTCATCCTTTTTTGGGGGATATTGGTTAGTCACAAAAGAAGGAGGCAGTTTCTATACATTTATAGAATAGAAAGAAATCTTTGTTAGATTACAATATTAAAAATTGCCGGATTACATACATTCAGAAAAAAAATGAAATTGCCAAAAAAGGCTCTGCCACTTTGAAACTTTATGTTTCTGAAATAAAAGCTGTTTTTCTTCTTTGAAAATTCTTTATTTCACTATTTTGATTATAATACTAAGAATTAGTTACCACAGTAACAGAATAAGACAGCAGATATATTTGCTGACTTTTACTAAATTGTGAAACCGTTGCTAATGCACAGAAGTTGCTGAGAGATAAAGCACATCTAATTTGCAGGTGATACAAAATGCTTTCAGCAGATTTAGTACTATGAAGTTTATGATACAAGTCAGATATGTAGTTCAAGTGAAAGAAACCCATGAAAAATGCATATATATTTAATTAGACCCTCATCAGAAAAAAACCCAACCAAAAAAGGCAAAAGACGCAGCACAACCCCAAAAACCTCCAAAGCCAAACCAACCAATAAAACAAAAAATATCCAGAACAAATAAGCTTAATTTGTACTGAAGTTGAGAAATCAAGTTCTATGCATGTAGGGTGTGATCACAGCAGTAAGTAGGGAGATAACAGAGCATGAGATGAGCCTTTCTGCAGCATTCATTTTGCATAAATTTACTACATCTCCTTAGATGGTTTTAATTGTTTTGACCCTAGGTCAAGAATGAGGAACTAGATAATTGGTCTGTGCTCATTTGCAGCTTGATTAGTCTAATGCCATACAGCTGTGCATCACCATATACTTTGAGATTTCTAACTGCTCCAATGGGTAGTATTAAGAGAAGATAAGCCTGAAAAAGCAAACTTATCTCTTGCCCTTCTATTACTGCTCACCCTAGAAATTTAAGCATAATCCGACCTCAAGATAATTAAGTAAAGAGATTTAAGTGTATCATATACTTTGAGTCATTATCTCTTTTGCATATTATTTTTACACCTGACTTCAGAATAATTACTGTCAATTCACCATGGTACAGAGGCAAACTCAAGTCTAAATTGATTTGGGTGTAGAAAAATTATCTTCCCAGAGGAGACTAAGCGCTTCTAACTTTGACTTATGTTTTTGCCAGAAATATTGTCATGTTGGTCACTCCACTTTACACAGCTAAATTTCTGTTTTCACTTGGCCATACTGCTACCACTATGGGACAAACATGTTGACAAAAGTCTCACTTTTGGCTTTGACATTACCAGCTCAAATAGTGTTTGTTTATTTAACTCATGTCTAAAACAACTGGGTTTGGGATATCCAAGTGGTAACTGAAGCACATCAAAGTTGGATGTCAAGGCTGCTAAAGGACTCTTAAAGTTAAGGTTGATTAATTAATCTTTTGCCAAAACAAGATTAAATTTGTACTGGAGTTTTCTTCTTATAATATAAATTAAGATAGATTAACATAAGTTAATATATTTGATTCTTCCTTATAAATTGCTGAAACTCTTGTATTTCTAACTAAATTCTGCTTTATTGTTCACTTATTACTCTAGAGCAAAATTTAAGCCATTTCCAGATCACAACAGACGAAATCTGGTGGTTAAAGATCAGAAAAGGTTTATTTAATAGCAAAACAAATCTGTATTTTTTCTTAGACATATCTAAGTGTTAAAAGGAAAAAAATCATCAAATCATTATTCTGCAGAAGTATTTTTTCCTTTACCTAGTTCTCTGTCAGTTCATAACCTGTGAAATTTGTTCTGATTCTAGAAAGTTGTTTACATTATTTTATGCACTTGCATAAATAACATCATTTGGAGTCCTGCGTTTAGAGTAAAATGAGTGCAAAAATATTTTGGGCTTTAATTTAATAAAAGATGTGAGAAAGTAACACTCTCCTGGCCGAAATGAAACTGGAGACTTTTGAAAAATAAGTAAATTGATGAAAAATTTCATAGTTAGCTAAAGATTAAATAATTTAAGTTTTCAAAAATTCAAGTTAAAAACCAGTTCAGCATCCTCTGCTTTAAAGGGATTATAACATACTGATGCTTATTTCTAATTTCTTTAGACTAGTGTAGATGTGTATCTCACAGTACTCCTTACCTTTAAATTATAAAAATATATTTTTAATGTAACTTTGCCCCCTGTTGGCTTTCATGTCGGAATCATATTTGGTTCTCACCTTGTGAGCATGTATGCATTGGTAAAGCAGGTTGTATAGTATCACCTTAGTAGCTCCAGGAAATTTTGTGACTTCCAGCTGCTAGTCTAGGACAACAAAACTTCCCTGATGATTTTACATCATATGTCAGTCTGGTGCAGATGTCTCAGATACTTGGATGTCTCAGATGGAATTTGCTGCCTTTATTTGAAATCTCACCTGACAAATCGCAGCAGATGAAATCTTAGCTGCAGTGTGTGAGCTCAGGATTCACACTATATAGCTAAATTTCCCTAACCAAGTCTGCAAGATTTCAAATGGGAAGAAAGTTGTCCAATTCTTCACATGGGCAGGAAAAGGATTTGAAATAATGAGAAACAGGGCAGCAGATGACATTTTGGACCAGGTGGTAGGAAAGAATAAAAGCTTCTGGGGCAGGGGCCAAAAATCATCAACTGGTTATTAATATTATTAGATATGGAATTTAACACAAATGTTATAACTAGGAATTAATTAGCGAGGTCTTTGGCAGGGAAGGCAAAAATCTTGGCATAGAAAGACTATAAGATGGAAACAATTACCTGTCAATTCCTTCTTCCTATTTTCCAAAAATATAATTTTAATTTTGAGGAGGTTCTGTTTCTTTGTGGGATTCTTTTTTAATTAAAAAAAATAAAATCTACCAGGATTATTCCTACATTGCTAAATTCCACTTTTCCAATATGTCGATTGAGATAATAATTCATATGGTATATCTGAGCTGTTCATATTTTATATATTTGGGCTATAAGAGTTATTTTACAAAAGATGCTAGTATTTCCTGAGTCTCAACTGTGTGTTTTGTACAGAGTTCTTGCCCAGAGGAGTCTAGATTCTAGTTGGGCTTAGACAAAACAATTTGAAGATCAAAGTAAAAGACTTTGTTGTAGCAGAAGCCTGGGGATCTGGAAATTTTCCTGTATGATTAACACAAATGCCTAGGGGCGGATTTAAAGACAAGAAAAGTAAAGGTTTATGAAAACGTAGATATAGTTTACTCAATAAGAAAAAAATGGGCAAGGAGTAGAAAAAGAAATGTTAAAATGTGCCAGCCCTACTGATTATTTCACATTTGCAACATCCACATTAATTCACAAGTCTCCCATCAGCTGACCTGGTTAAATGCATGCTTGTTGAATTTTTCACCATTACATTTTCCATCATGAGTGGAAAAACATTTCTTTATTCTTCAGTTCTTCTTTGAAATCTCTTCAAAAGTTTATAGAAACCTTGACCACCTGTAGATAGAGGTGTGATAATGATTAATGTAGTGCTCCATGGTCTCTGTACTGCCCATAACATTCTTGCTATAATCATGTGGTCTGCACATCTGGTTTCAGTAGCTATTGGTTGACTCTACCTCTTTACGCTAACAATTTGTCATCTTTAAAAAGAAAAAAATGTGAATTCTTTAATTCATGATGTAGTCTATCAAGCTTTCTACCCAACAAAGTACCAGTAATAATCCAAACATAAACTAAAAACAAAATATTTAGTGTGCGTACTTTTTCCCAGAAGAAAAACTAACGGTAGTATTAAAATAAATTAAAAACCTAAGAATAATAGTAAATCAAAAGAATGAAGCTGATTGCTTTGCTGAAAAATAAGAGGAGTTTTGTTTTTGTTTAAGAGCAGAGGTACAACTGAAAAATGGCAATAATATTTCACAGATGCTTTTATTAATATCATAATCTAAACCAGGGAACTCAGGCATGATCTTGAGTAACTATACATAATTCTACTGATACAACATTTTTTTTATATATATTCCTATTTATAGATATGTTCCTATAATTGTTCCTAGAAGCAATTTTTCCAGAATTAAAAATGCTATACAAATTGTTTCCCAATGTGTAAAAATTTCTGGAGGAAAGATGAATTACAGGAGCATGATGGAAAGGAAAGGAAAGGAAAGGAAAGGAAAGGAAAGGAAAGGAAAGGAAAGGAAAGGAAAGGAAAGGAAAGGAAAGGAAAGGAAAGGAAAGGAAAGGAAAGGAAAGGAAAGGAAAGGAAAGGAAAGGAAAGGAAAGGAAAGGAAAGGAAAGGAAAGGAAAGGAAAAAGTTCTGTATCTCTTCAAGTGCTACATACAAGAAACAATAGGTAAGTAAATAGGGTGTATTTTTTTTTTCAAATGGTAATTGCAGAAAGTGCAGTAAGTGATGTCTGATCATGCATCTTTTTCTTGCTGTTACCTGAAACATCATTCAGATTAGATTACTCTAAACCATCTCTGACTAAATGGGATATATGGGAGTGGACATCATTATCTCCACTTCCACACATCACTTTTGGGCCAGACATGTCAAAGAAATTTAAGAAACAAGAAAACATCAAGAATTTAATTTTGCATATTGTAATTTATTTTTCAGTGCAGAGAAGTAATTTGCTTGAGATCAGTTTATAATCAAATGGCAAGTCAAACACAGGTCTCTCAACCTTTCTCTATAGGTGTATGATCACATATCTTGGATTAATAGCTAGACTGCAAAATCATCCTATGCCAATTAGTGTCTTTTAAGGGCTGATCTGTCTTCTGATTCTTGTTTTGGAAAAGATCATGCCAGGTGGCTTTGTGTAATTGGCTAATGCAAATATATATTCAAGTAGCTGCATAAGATGCCTTGTATTCTAACTCTAATGTTTAATGCATTCTCTGAAACCAGAACAGTTCATTGTTCAAGATGACTTCCACATGAAACGGCACCAATGGAATCCTAGTCGATTTTTCAAAATAACCTTAGTAAAACACTTAGGCAGATTAAACATGCCCTCACACAAATTCAGTATATAGAAATTAAATTGTACTGTATAACAGAGAGGTCATAATGCAAGTTTTCAGTGGTTTCTAGCCATTACAAATACACTATGTAGTATTGCTATAGTGGCCTATAGTTTTGTAGGTACCAGCTGAAGGACCTGTATTCCCGTATAATCAGCTTATTTGAATAGAGGGTTTCAGATCACTGCGGACAAATTCATGCTTTGTGCTGGGAAACAAGTGCTGCCAAGAGATAAATAAATAACTTCATTTGTTTTTTCAGTTTATAGAGCAGTGTTAAAAACAGTGGTTCTAAGACTTTCACACTTTATGCAAAAAAATAATTCTGGATCAAACTAATAATAAAATTGTCATTTGAAGATAGTAGATTCAAACAAATATTTGGCCTCTTCTCCCAGGCAGGGACAAGAGGAGGCTGTGGCAGAAGTTCAGACATGGGAACATAATTGACATGGTTGGACATGGGAATAGACTGCCCAGAGAAATGGTGGACTCACCATCCCTGAAAGTGTTCAAGAAACAACTGGATGTGGCACTTAGTGCTATGGTTTAGTTTAAGCTGTTGTTTGGTCAAAGGTTGGACTCAATGGTCTTGGAGGTCTTTTCCAACTTTAATGATTCTCTGGTTCTATTTTGTGGTTATTGGCAGTGTGTCTAAAAATTCATTTGGATGAAATTTTTCTTTCAGTAATACCACTGTTATTCTGTTTCTACTGACATCAGCCCAATTGACTCATGCCAGAATTGGCTGTTAGACTCAGGCTCACACCTTGTTAAAAATCTGTTTACACCCTTTTATGTATTACAATGAAATTGCCACTAGAAACCTGACACAGTGTAAATTATAAACTGAAATGTCAGAAAAGAGAAGCACAACAGTAAAAGCAACTAAAAAAGGCAGTGTGACTGTTTGAGTGGTAAAGAGATCTATTCTTCACTTAATTGCACTTCACTGTAAAAGATTAGTATGTACCTGACCACTGCAGAATCATGTGTCAGTAAGGAGGTCAAAGTGTGCAGCTCATGAAGCCTAAGTGAATGTAATGGTGGTTAATTATGGCCCTTTTCTGAGTCTCTCAGCAGAATTTTGTAGTATTTTTATTTTGTCTAATGCACAAAGAGCCGATGTGTTTACATTTCTCTTCAAGTGCTGTTTTATGTAGTAAAAAGGATTTTTTTGCCTTTGCACATACTGCTTGCTTAAATTTATGATAACTGAGCCACCCATGTTCTCAACCCTTGCTCTTCTCTCAGTTGTCACATTGCACTCTTGTTCAGTGGCCCAGAAAATCCACTGCCATGTGTTATACAAGAGAAATGTTAATGGGGAGAACCACAGATTTTAAAGTAACAGCTTGTCTGTTTGGAAAATGGGATTAATTCACAACTTCAATTTTGAATTCTGCAGTTGGCTTCTTTGGGCTCTGAGGACATGAAAAAGCTGCACAAGAGCAGTGCTGGCAGACTCTGCTATTTTTACCTGGAGTCAATAGAAAGATGACCTTTCTTTTTAAGAAAATGCCATTTTTGTGATATGCTCCAGCTTCTATTGCACATCTCCAAGGTGACTTTTAATGCAGTCCCTCACAGAGTTCAGTTATGCTCTGAAAAGAATAGCTCCTTGCAATATTCCTCATGACTGGGGCACTATTTTCTCACCTGTCAGGGAGGCTACATACCATTGTTTTTCACTTAAGGCCGTAAACTGAGGAATCTTCTATAGCAGAACTTGTGGTATGTGTGAATCTGGTTAGCAGAATCACTTTTCTCTCTTATTTCTGCACTCAAGATGAAAAGTGAAATGTGAGCTAATAAAACCTAGTGGTAGCTCAGCTGGAAAGTCTGAGGGCTGATTTAGGTCAGGATTCATCACCTGAGAGTTTGCAGTTCAGTAGAGTTTGAAGTTTTGATTCAGATACAGATTTAGCCAAGTTTATGTGTTGCTTTGATAAATGTATAATAGCTGAAGAAACTAAGTAATGGATGTGGGTTTGGTTTTTTTGTTGTTTTTTTTTTTTGGTTTTTTTTGTCTACTCTTGTGTTTGTGTATAGTGCTTTAGAAGTAGAAGATACACCTGAAGTTTATGTATTTTACTTGGATATAATAGCAAAAAAGTATTCATAAAATAATATCATGCTGTATGACTTGGCTGTCTTATAATTTTTTATTCATCTTTTCTTCTAGTTCCAGAGCCTTAGAGTTTTATATTTATGCTTTCATATGAAGAAGCATTTTCACTGTGGTATAATATTATAAATTACATTCCAGGTTAGGTGAGGCATGTTATTAAGAGAATGATGTTTGGTCGGGCAAGTAAATAAGTGTAGATTTAGTGACCTCAAGTAAAGAAGTTTCTCATGTCACTGTAATCCCCAATCATTTTTTCTCTACTGATTCCCTCTAATCCTCCACCTCAACACCAGACACTCCCATTTGGATTTATCAAGAGACAATATATAGGTATATTGAGAGACTAATTGTGGACATGCTAGGACGAAACAGCTTATTGAGTCATTATGAAAGGGTGAGTGGGGGAGGAGGAAAATAAACAACAAAAGCCCATAATATATATATATATATATATATATATATTTTCAATCAGTAGATTCCAAAAGAGTTTACAGGGAGACATATGGGGAAACTGATGAAGTGCAATGACTATTGTTAACCACCTATCCAGCACTTTGGTCTGTTGCTCCTTTTGTTCGTCTGCAAGTACTTCATTAGCAGTAGAAAATGAAGGAAAACCAGAACTGAAATCCTAGACAATTACATGAAGAATGAAAGAGGAAAGGAGATCCCAGAGGGAAAACTATGACTCCAGATATTTACAGTAAACTCCTATAAACTGTGTAGCAGTGACTTAGGCCAGTTCAACTGCTCTTAACCGTGAGGAAGAAATAAATTTCAAGAAAGCAAGTGGGAAGTAAAAATTTCCATAACATGGAAAAAAAAGTAGAAGTGTGCTTGAAATGACCACAGAACTAGTGGAATTTTAGAAAAGAATAATAAGGAAAAACATCTGAAATGAGAATAACATCAAAGTTTACTGTAAAAGAGACAATAAATTTATTTGTCTTAATTTCTGTCCTGAAAATATCAAATTTAATGATCTTTTAAATTAGCTTTAGAAGGGATTTAAAACATGGTAGCATTGAAAGGTTCTCCAAGCAATGCAACTTATCTTATGAATTAGGAAAGAAGACCAACTCCCAGTTCACAAAAAAGTGTGATGTTGGTGGCACATATAAAAAACAGCCATTAAGACTCTCTATGTGTTGTGTAAATCTTAAAAAGAAACTAGTCCTGATGCTGTCAAAAGCCTGAAATGTTACTTAGATGGTCTTTCTAATTTGCATAATAAAACACAATAGAATGTGAATGATCAAGGATTATATGGTCCTTTCTCTAATAGATTACTTGTTTTGCACTGGTGTATTTTTCTTCTGGAGAAGATAGAGTTTTGGTTTTCATGTGTGAAATAGTCTAAAATTGCATTTTACTTATTCTGAGGCTATTATGTAACTGCTTGGAATAACTGATGCTAGTACTCAGACTTTCTTTCAGTTTCTTCAAGTGGATTTTTGGTTGCTGCTGACCAAGGTTCCCCAGCATATATATTCGATAACTACTTGCATAAAATAAAATAAAATAAAATAAAAATAAAAATAAAAATAAAAATAAAAATAAAGTAAAATAATTAAAAGAAAAAATCCAGCCCCCAAATCTTTCTTTAAATAGGAATATAAAACTGAATAATATTTTGAAACAGTAGTTTTCTTGAGTTTTGGAATAGCAATTGATGCCATATCAATTCTTATGGGCTCTGCTTTAGCTTAACTTAGTGGAAAAAGGACTGTGAAAAAAGGAATCTATCTTAGATGAATTACCCCAACTAATAGTAAACTAGGTGATTTGCCTATGTGTAGCAAATTATCCATGAGACCAGAAAGCTCCTTTCAGGCTTCTTGCCTGTTCATTGCTTCTTGCTAACCCTGTAAAGTACATGATCCTGGGACAAAGAACCATTTTACACTTCTGTGTTTGCACGGAACAGGAGTCTGGTTGAAGACTACTGTAAAGAGAATGCAAATAATAAGAAGTCCCATAGCTGTTACTATCTGTTGTATTTACTCTGAGAACACTGAACCTGGTGCTGTAAGCTCAGAACTTGTAAGAATACAAAGTTTAATTTTGCTGCCAGGAAGTTGGAAAACGAGAGGTAGAGTGCTGAAGAGAAAGTGACCTGAGAAAATGCTTATTTTGACTTCTCTTGGACTGTGGATAGAGGCAAACTGCTTATGTTAGCATGCCCCAAAAATATCAATTATCCAAAGTCTCTTCTTTGATGGTACAGAACTTTACTCACACCTGATATAAGGCTGGGTGTAAAAGTACCATTGTTTTATTGGTGTCTTTAGGCATCTGCTTCTTCAACAACTTCCTACTGTGCCTACTGTCATATCAGACCTGACTGATTGTCCAGGCGTCTGTGGATAATAAAGACAAGAAATGTCTCTGGCTTCCCTGTAAAGACAGCCTTCTAGGAGTCTATTAAATGTGCAAAAATGCTTACTGCTTTTTCAGTAATCAGCCTAAATATCTGAGGTGTGACACAGAGCAGGTTGAAGAAAGTGCACTAGAGTTTCTTAGATCACCTAAATATGGGGTCTTTGTAAACAATTTTTGTTCACCCAACACTTCTTAGAATCTTTCTTTCTAAATCAGTTTGAGAATTTTCTGCATTAGCTCTTCTTTTTAGTTTAATGGAAAGCTTTTATAATTTTCAGTATTCATTCTGAAAACTTGCTTGTAACACATAGCCCTAGAACAAACACTTTTTGACTTGCACATCTGATTAAACCTTCCACATTTTGAATACTTGAAATGAAAAGTGAATCACAAGCCAGGAGTTTTAGGAAGAGAGGCTCTTTTAGTTTTTGTTGTTATTATGGGTGGTTTTTTGATAATGCAATAAAAATAAAAATAGCAATAAGAATTTCTTTCAGATATTAAGAAAAACAAATTTACTGTAATGGAGACATCATATACTAATGTCTTCTGCTAATTAATGATAGATTCGAGCTAGTTACTGAATACTCTGACAGAATCTAGGAAAAATACTATGCAGAATTACTTAACTCTTACATTAGTAGAGGAATGGTGCCTACATGCCTAGCAGAATAGGCATGAAGCCAGCTCTATAAGGTTGTACTTAATTGATGCCACCTTGCCCAAATCACTGTAATTATTTTAGTTTCTTGAGCAAATCTCCCCTATTCTGTACTTCACTGGAGTAATGTGAGGGTTAAATTATCAGCCTCAAGTGTACAGATATACAGATGAGGAGGACAGCTAGTCCTCAGTTAGGGTTCCATTAGCCCTGCAATTTTGTAGATGATCTGTCTTGCCACAAAATATTCCTCAATATTTGCAGAATTCTTGTCTGCTATTTCTATCCAAACCAATTTACCAGGACTAACTAACCTCAAGACTTTGCAGCCAAAGGAACCAAACATTTGTTTTCCCCTATCTAATCTGATTTTTCTTTGTATTTTGGCTTATTTTTTTCTAAGGAGTAAACTGAGGCTCAAGTCCTCACTCAGATACTTCATACATATGTTAAATCCAATCCCAAACCTCAGGCTCTGCATTTTGTTACCAAGCTAATATAAATTTTGGTCTACCAAAACATGCATTATAACATAATGAGAGCAAAGTTTTAGCTTGAAACATATTCTTGCTTAAAGAAAGGTTTAACATGAGTCAACAAAGTAATCTATGACATACCTGAGATTGGTTTACTTAATCTAATGGCCTTACAGTCTCTATCTAACACCAAAACAATACTGAAGATTTCAGTATATAGTAGTATGGACATCATCTTATGATTCACCAAGAATTAAGGTCATATTTACTTACAGTAATAGAATCATAGGGTTGCTAAGGTTGGAAAAGACCTTTAAGGTCATCAAGTTCAACTGCTGACCCTGCACTGCCACATTTGCCACTAAATCATGTCCCCAAGTGCCACATCCATAGGCTGTATGAACATTTCCAGGGATGGTGACTCAATCAGTTCCCTAGGCAATCTGTTCCAATGTCCAGTGACTGTTTCAGTGTTAAAAGTTTTCCTAATATCGAATTTAAAACTACCCTAGTTCAACTTGTGATCATTTCCTCATCCTGTCATTTGTTACTTGGGAGAAGAGACTGCATCCTCTCTTCCCACTTTGTAGTTATTGAGAGTTATAAGGTCACCCCTGAGCCTCTTTTTCTCCAGGCTGAGAATTTTTTTTTAACGCCAAAATCAAGAAGTTAATGATCTTTATTGCAAAATTTAATGTTTATCTTTAGCACTGCTTGACAGAAACTGTGCCATAATATCCATTAGCAGGACTTCTCAGGAGAGCTATTAGAGAAGGAACTACTCTTACAATGTTTCTTATACCTCTTTTATCTGTTTATTTTCTAAGTGCTCCCCAGCTTTATGTATGAAGGCTGATGCCTGTAGCTTGCAGCAAGAAAATTTCTTAAACTAATCCCAGAATTCAGCATTTTACCAAGAAAAACCAGAATTACTGTATTTGATTTATATAATTCTGCATTATCAAGAAAAACAATGCTAACAAACACTGAAAAAATGGAAAACTTTATAATTTAAAATAGTATGTTTTTATTTTATTCTGATTTAACAAATAAGATCACTTTAGATTTTTTGAAGGATATAATTATTTCAATAACATTTAATTTATTAATAATGAATTTAATTTCTCCATCCTTCATTTTTCTTATTCAATTTTTAAAGAACTAAATTATCTCCTGACAATATAATATTTTATAAAAAAGTATTGCTCCTATGTCTAATAAAAACCTAGAAATAGCTAAATTCCACAAGGATCCTAAATTCTCTATGCTAAGTTTTTGTCTCTACCTTTAGATATTTACTCAAGTGAATGATTTTTTCCTATTCATGAGAACTCTTGGCTACTTTTTTCAAAACTAGTCTTCACCTTATGGCCTACATATGGAAAACTTATGAAAAAAATCTGTTATTAGATATTTCTGCTCTTTAACCAGCCTCCCTTCTGTTTTCTGTGGACCCATTCAAATGTGATATTAATCATCTAGGTACCTTTGTGTCTACAAAGGTAGACAGTTTGTTGCTGTAAATACATGTTAATGTCATTCTTGGTTGATGACCTTTCAGTTACCATGAAGATAAATAAAATGTCTGAAAATCTTTCTGTAGAGTCCTTTTATTATATGAACTGCACACCCACAATTATATCTTTAGTGCATATTTTTAGCATTACGAAGTGCATTGTAATTGTTAACAGCAATGTTTTCCTGTGGAGTGACTTGACTTTATGAAAATAAACCAAAGGCAAATGTCAGTTTTACATGAAATAGAGATTGATGGTTTTGAAGAGGAAGACATTGTAAAGCTTTTGTAGTTCTGTACTAAGTTGCAGTGAATTAGCTAGAACTCTATGCTTTGTGATTTGCATCATGAAAGACAAAAATGTGAGAGACATTGATGCAATCCATCTTTGCTCGAGACAGGTTTCTTCTGACCTATTCATACTTCTGGGCATATCAGGCAAGCATATTTCACCATGTTCCTTGAAAATAGTAGAACTTTATATTAATCTTTGCTTTCCTTTTGATTGCAGGGAAGTTTATATGCACAGAAATATTCATCCATTTGGTAAGTTCCTTCAAACACTAGGGCCTTGTACCTCACCAAGGTCTCAAGTTTTTAATAGGATATTTTCATTGTATCCCATGTATCCCTGTATCTTATAATTTTGTTGTTTGGGGGTTTTTAATATTAATCTCATTGTTGGGGGTTTGGGTGTTTTTGGCTTTGTTTTTGTTTTTGTTTGTTTGTTTTTTGTATACGAGACATTTAAAAAGGTAAATGTTACCGCTAAATGTTGCTTTTATCAGTTTCCAGATTTTATCAGAGAAGTTTTTTTCACAAAAAGACTAGGTTCAAACTTAGCCTGCGAATATATACTTAAAGTTAAGTGTTGGATTAATTTCACTAAAGGTAATGGGAAAATTGACATAATTGGGTAAGAATGAAGAAAAATGCTATGCAGTTTTTAATTGTAGAAAAGGAAATACAACTACAATTAATCCCGTATATTGTCTTTGGGCATAAAGATGGATCTGTTTGTACTTAACACGCTGACTTTTTCAATGTTAGTGTTATTTTAAAGTTGCATCATTTTTATTAAAACCTTTGCAGTGCTCACTTCTTGAGCTTGTCCAGGTCTCTCTGGATAGCATCCCCTCCTTCAGGTGTGTCAACAGCGCCATTCAGCCTGGTGTTATCTGAATAATTTGTTGACAGTGCACCTGATCCCTTCATCCATGTCATTAAGAAGACATAAAATAATACTGGTCCCAGTACAGACCCCCAGGGGATACCACTAACAATGATGTCTATAGAGACTCAGCCAATCAACAAAGTTATATTTCCAATTGCAATTTTATGGCTGGAATGACAGACTGAATTATTTTTACATTTTTAACTTTTGTTTTTACATTTCTGTTATGGATAAGTATGGCTTTATAAAAGAGAGGCCTTGTAAAATCATGGCTCAGGCCTGCTACTTCGGCTAAGTAGAAAAGGACTGTGGAAAAGACATTCAGCTGAATTAGGGGTAGAAAAACAAGTTATATAACCATCCCGTGTTCACATTTTGGTGCATGGTGTTTGGTTTAATTATGTTATGATTTAAAACTATGTAACTGATAACTGGCTAACTGCTTAAAAGGGCTGACTTTTTGCTATAAAGTGACTCTCCTTTCCACTGCCTGGGGACCCTGCATCACTCCGGACCCTCACCTCACACATTTCTATGGAGCTATTCACTAATTTTCAATAATCTGCTAAACATTATTCACTTAGCCTTATTCAGCCTCAAAAGGAAGAGTGACTTTAAAGAGGAGCTGTATGCAGACATGGTCACCTGACTGTAGGAGGGGAATGCAGAAGCAAGATTGATCTAAGACATAGATGTGTGGTTTACACATCAGTAAAAAGGATTTTCAAATAAATATATTGATTCGATATCAATAGTTTTCTCAAAAGTCTATGTTTGTCCTTACACATCAGACCTCTGAGAAATGTCATTTTCTAATCTGACAGAGCAGTTACACACTTTAATTTTCAATGATATATAGTTTAGGTAAGCTAAAACTGAGGCTTATGACTTCACCATAATTTTTACAGGAAAAGACGTGAAATTCAGTGTTTTGAAAATGGCAGCACATTGGTAAGTATATGTCAAGAGCCACAACTCAATGTCTTTTCTGAGCTTATAATACAGCCTTAAACCACTCATTTCCTCTTTTCTTACAATGAAACTTCAGAATTGTAAGGCACGTTACGACGTATCGTCATGTCTTGCACAAATAAAACAATATGTGACTAGAGTAAAATTATTAGGAGGAAAAAGAAGCCATACTCCAGCTGCAGTGGATGATGTGTTGATATACATAGTAAATGAGGGGCAATATATGGCACAGGTTGTGCTGCTTTTATGATATGCAGAGGTACTTCATTCCCCAGCTCTTTTTTCCTCCAAAACAAACTTCAAAATACAAACTGTAATGAACAGCATTACCTTTTTGCCATAAAGGAAATTTCTTGAATGGAAGTTTAAGTAAAACTGAAAAGCTGTTAACAGTTGTTTATTGTTATAAAATAACTTGCTCAACTCCTCTAATTCAATGTGTCATATGAATTGTGGTTAAATAACCATAGCTTATTTTGAAACACAAATTAATTATCTATTACAAGCATGCTATTGCTTATCTCTTTCAAAGTCTCATTAGTATGCAAATGACTCTAATTAGGTCACTGTCAGACAATATTTGTGTAGAGTCACTTTCCAAGGTTTTATATGATGGTTTTGGTTCCTAAATATTCATAAACAGTGCTCCTAAAATCAGCTTTACTTAATAGGGATCATTCTGAAAGTCTCATTAGTTCAGTGGAATTAATCTCAGATGGCAAAGAAGAAAAAAATTTTTTTTTTTTCCAGAAGATGATATCTTCCAATTTCCACACACAGTATTAACAGATTAGAGAAACAGTATTATATTTTTAATAGGAATTAAATTTTAAAAGTCTTGTCATAAAAACTGGATATGTTGTCTTTGATCTCTTGCTTGCCTTGATAAAGAAGTGAAGACAAGAAATGGAAAACTTTGTGAGTCAGGAAGAAAGTCTGATGCATTGAAAAATAGGTACTGCAGACTGGAATTAGCATGTCCAGATGTAAATATATACTTATTGTTTTAATGTGTATAGTGTTTAACATATGGAACTTTTATGATTTTTTTAAATCATATACAAAGACAGGGAGACAGAATAAAAAACATTTATGAATCAAAGAAAATTACCTCCAGAAATTAAAGTTTTGAAAGTTAAAATTTTGTGATAATACTTTGCAAAAAAGCAGACATTTTTCCTGTCCTTCAGGAAAATGAGGAGAGAAGGTAAGGGGAAGAGAAAGAATTAATTTTTTTGGAGCATCAGTGTCTAGATATGCCATGATTTAGAATAAAGCAAAAATTAATTTAGAGAAATTTCAAATAAAAGAGAATTTTTCACCATCTGTAGAATTTAATTTTAATGGTCTACATATACCCATCATTGCTGTTTTTAAACGGATGGAATGGATATCTTGATAGCAGAATTTTGATTAAAAAGAAGTTACAAAATATGGTAATTTTGGCTGGGGTAGAGTAAGTTTCTTCACAGTGGCTGGTGTGGGACTGTGTGTTTTGGATTTGTGTTGAACACAGGGGGGATAATAGAGAGATGTTTCTGTTATTGCAGACCAGGGCTTGCACAGAGCCAAGGCCTTTTGTGCTTTTTATACTGCCACACCAGTGAGGAAGTTGGGGGTGCAGGGGAGGCTGGGAGGTGACACAGCCAGCACCAAAGGGATATTCCAGACCATGTGACATCATGCTCAGTGTATAAAGTGGGGAGAATAAAGAGGAAATGGGGGGATATTGGAGTGATGGTGTTTGTCTTCCCAAGTCACCATTACATGTGATGAGGCCCTGCTCTGCTGGAGATGGCTGAACATCTGCCTTCCCATGGGAAGCAATGAATTCATTCCCTGTTTTTCTTTGCTTGTGTGATGCTTTTGCTTTCCCTATTAAACTGTCCTTATCTCAACCCTTTAGTTTTCTAGCTTTTACCCTTTTTGATCTCTCCCCCATCATGCTGGTGGAGGAATGAGTGAGCGGCTGTGTGAAGCTTGGTTGCTGGCTGGGGTGAAACCACAACAACAACAACAACAACAAAATAATAACGGTAAATTGACTGCTACTGTGTGGAATTTAATTAAATAATTAAATATATTGTTTCAGATTAGTTGTCAAAATATTTTTTTATTCAGTATCATACAGAAAAAAAAAAATCCTTCTTCCTATAAAATATATGGATAATCTCTGCCATCCTTGCAGATCTCACAGCAGGATTAAGTTCACAGATAGAGAATTTACATTGAAATAGTACTGTTCTATATTACACTCAATTTTTAAAATAATTTGAGGAAAGTTAAAGTTACTTTTGATGCTAAGTGCCATGGTAAAACAAAACCACTTCACTATTTAAAGGTGAATGCTTCTTCCACAGAAAGTTACAAAACTGCAAATAGAAGTTATTATTTGAAAGATTTTGCAGGATTAATCATAATATTTCTAATTTAGATACTATAGTAAAGAAATCATAAGATAGTTCCAGTTGTGTCATAATTTGCATGGTAATTTCTTGTTTCTCAGTAATTTAATTTTCTTTTTATGTATAAGTAGATAAAGAAAACCTTCAGCATCTTCCTGGTAAGCAACTGGGTGGTTTCAAACAGTTGTCATTCCTCACTTTCCATGTGCCTCACAGTTCATGTCAGAAGAGCGATCATACTGAAAACCCAATGAAATTCAACCTGGCAGAAGGATGCTGCAGTTAAGATGGTTGGTAAAGGCCAGGGGCTGACCAGACCCAAGAGTAAGGGTTGGAATGACAAGGGGGTGAAAGGCAGCCTTTATCAGCATCACACGGAGAGAAACACACATCAACAATTAGCTGCCTTATTAAGTGACATTAGATGACATGTCAAACATCACTTAAGAGACCAGGTGAAAGTATGTTAGTTTTTAAATGTTTCATAAAATGGCAGGAAATCCTGGAAGTCATTATTTACTGTTTTACTCTGTGGTCCACTGCTGATTGTTAAGCACAGTGAAAATGTTCTGCATAGCTTGTTCACAGTCTTATAGCTGTAAAGGGTTATCCCTCTCTCTCTCTCTCTCTCTTTCTCTATCTTACCTAAATAGTATTGTGGTGTTCCTCTAGGAGATGGATCTGCCCCTCTGAAAATAACCAGTCTTTAGACAGCTGAGAATTGAGCAACACTGCATTAGTGCCTCATTACTAAAACAAATAGAGTTTGGACACTGTGAATGAACAGTGTGTCATTGAAGTTAAGATTCCAAAGGGAAAGGCTTAGAGGATTAACACAGAAAGAAATTTAATCTTAAAACCCGTATTGAAATCCTGCATCAACTCCCAGAAAACACAATGAAAGATGGGGGCAAAGAAACCATGAAAGAAATGTGGACAACAGAACTATATTTCACTGTTGGGTTTTGTTTGTTTGATTGATTTTTTTAAACTATACTTCGACTTTTTTATTCTTATGCCAGGAAAGTGTTTCCTTTTTTAGTATATTTTGTGTTCATGGTCTCTGGAAACCAACAGCCCTCAATGATATGTAGCATTTAGAAACATTTGTGTGATATTTCTACAACATGTGTAGCCAGCATTTCCCCATAAAGAGAAAAATTGATTACAGGTTCTGTTTGGTCAATTTCTTAGACACTTTTGAATTTGTCCGTCTTGGAAAGATGTTGCAACTATTTTTCTAATGTCATTTTTTTTTACATGTGAAAAGTACACACAGTTGAATAGGTGTCCTGTTACTTCTTGTATTAACATATATTTGAGATGGGGGTCTCCTAGTAATTATTATAATTCAATATTTTATGCCTTTTTCACATTCCACCTTCTTTGAAATCCTGCTTGGATTATGTGATTTCCTTTCTGAATCCAAATTTTCCTGGAGAGATATTTTATAAGTCCTAGAGTCTTTTAATTTTATTTAGGCAAAAAATGTGGAAGTTAGCAGACAACTGCATCTTTGAAAGATATTAGAAAACTTTGCATCATACTAATCTTTATACAAGAACTCATTTCAAATTAGAACAGATTTGACCTATATTTTCTTTTCCCAGTGCGGCATCTATTTTAGACTGTGTTCCAGTCTAAACAGTCTAAATATTATTGTGGGAATGAACAGTCATCTATCTAGCTGCCTATATTTAGGACTAAAATGGGATTTGGAAAGATTATTAATCATTATTATAAATACAAGCAATTAAATTGGGAGATTTTCAAAGTTAGACAACACCCCGTTTTGGCATGGCATGATATTTCTGTCTTTCATCTGAATGCAATGAGTCTATAACCAGAAATCTCATTTTATACTTCCAGTGTTGCTTGCAGAAATAAATTTTTATGCCTGAATTGCCTTCCTATCTTTCATTCTTTATTTTCCCCTGACATTACTCCTC
Source organism: Acridotheres tristis (assembly GCA_037013685.1). Classification (NCBI taxonomy): domain Eukaryota; kingdom Metazoa; phylum Chordata; class Aves; order Passeriformes; family Sturnidae; genus Acridotheres; species Acridotheres tristis. The sequence goes on from CM072884.1 coordinate 78,226,304, forward strand.
CCTACCCCTTCTTTCCTTCTTGAGGTACTTACACAGAACATACTATTTCTAGATTGGGACTTGTGAAAAAACTTTAGGAATGTTGAAATGTTTTCCAGTTCTCCCTAAATGACATTTTAATGCATTTATTAAAAGAAGTAGTTTGAAGACATAGTCCAATGCCTACTGAATTGTACATTTTCAAGCTGAGCAGTTTAGATGCTGAGTTTGAAAGGGTCAGGATTCACATCTGCTTTCTCAGACATTTTGGTGATACCTTCTCTTAGAAGTGGTGATGTGGATGTTACTGTTTATTAATTGTATGTTAGCTGAGTGTATTGCAAATTAATTGTTAGGGGGTTTTTTGCATGAAATATATTCTATATGAGAATTTTGTAAGAAGTCACAGAGCACCTTAAGTTTATTTCCATTATATTTTTTTCACATAATTTCAACATTTTCTTAGAATTCATTTAATTACATTGTTAATGTTAAATCAGGGCAAAGTGTGACTAACCTTACATTTCATTTGGAAATTGCTCATGAAGGAAGGGAGGAGAAGACAGAGAAGGAAGAGTATATGAGTAAGTAGAAATAAGAAAGTACATTTAAGGGTGTAGCAAATTCTTTACAAAGTCTGTGATCCTAATTAGAAGTACCCTCTAATCTGATCTAGATATTAAGAAATAATAATAAAAGAAATTGGAAATTTTCTTTTTTTTCTTTTTTTTTTATTTGATGATTTGATGTCTGGGTTTTGTACTTTTTAGAAAAATATTATACTAATAAGTAGAATGCAAGCCCTTTATCATGAGAGTGAAAATAAATTTTCATGTTCATAATACAGAATTGATCCAGCCTCAGGAAAGATTAGGGTGATATTCTCCCTTTTCATTCCTGAAGCACCTTTCTGCTTCTTGCATATTCTTCTCTCACATTTTTCTCACCACAATCTCTAAAGAGCTGCTCTCCAGCTCTTTATTCACTGTGTCTGGACCAAAAAAACCCCTTCATTTCAGGGCACAAAGGACAGTTTTCTGGTCAAAAAATTCTCAGTAGCTGTTACTTCTAATAATTGAAATATAGTCTTATTTATTTTTTGTATAAAGCAGTAAATATTCTATATATTGATATTTTTTACAAATTTAATTTAAAATAATCAATATTTATTCAGTATAACCAATATAAAGACTGTTATGCAGATATAGAATGGGTTGTGCTTTTGATACAAGATTTCTCATTCCCCTAAAATTTAATTGCAAGAATATTTTAATCCCTGCAACTAATTGACTTATCTCTTCCGACTGCCCTACTTGTTCTTTCATAAATTAATAAATAAATGCATCTTCCCACTTTCCCTCTCTCTGCAAACTACAGTTCTATATACTTGCCTGCCTATTTTGTGCTAGATAATGAACTCAGCATGAGTTGTCAACAGGCTTTAGAATTGCTCCGTTGTTCACACGTGTTATGCAGATCTTATGTGTCAATACGAGGCATTGCTTGCATTAACTTGCTGCCTGTCCATCAGATGTTCAGCTCAGACTTGCTGCTCAGCCAAAGCCGGGGTTAGACTCATCTTATATGAGCAACAGGAGAAAAGACAAGGAGATATGTACCATTTCACATTCAGAAAAGGTTCTTACTAATGCAAATTAAATCACCACAAAGATCTTTTTTGAGAAAAATATATGTTCCAGTAGGTATTAATATCTGGAAAACATCTCTAGGAATAGGAAAAACAGTGGAAATTGCTTTTAAATGGCAAAAGTAGCAGCAACATTTTGTATATTAGTCATGGAAATATTTTTGTAATTTTTGTAAGCAATTTTAATGTGATTTTAATTGTTTTATACCTAAATTAATTTTAAAAGAAAACATGTTCCTTTCTCAAATTGCTGCTATATGTGGAGTATGACAATGTGATCGGGTCTACAATTACACAATAAAGACTATTTAATTTTTGAATATAATTTGCACCTAAATTTTAGTTACCTCTTGAAAGCCTGATTACTTGCATTCATTGCTTGTCAGTGGAAGCCACATAAAGCCTCCAGCATGAGACAGTGTCTGTAAATGAGGTCTTTCTTTATGAGAGTTAGCTTAGAAGCATTTTGATTTGGCTTGCTCTGACTACCTGTTACAAAACCAAGGCTTATGTTCAGTATTCATCATCAAGCCTGCTCTCTCCACCAGCAAAAAAGAGCCCAAAAGCTCCACTGGGTTTGGCTTGGAGGACTGCTCTTCATTCTCTTCCTTTGATTGCCTAGATTGGATTCAAAAATGCTTTCTGAAAAGGCCGTTTTGGGGATGTTATGAAAGAGAAGGAGAAAAATCCCTTTTCAAAGGACATATTTTAGCTGATAATGGAGAGTCAGCATATACAAGAGGTAAACAAAACAAGACACAATACTCACATTCTTTTAGTGTGCAATATTTCATAAAATGGGACTAAGAAAAAATAAAACCTAATAATTTAGACTACCTAGGGATTTATTTTTATTTGGATTTATTTTACTTTTGTGTATGATACTAAATACTTTAACTGTATAGCAATGTTTTGAGTTTCATGGAAGAGGACTCTCAAAGAGAACTATTAAAATCTGTTAAAATTAGAGATACTTTTTCAGTATCTCAATTTTCAGTACATAAAAATGTCACAACATCAAAGTTCATTATCTCTAGTCCTCTAGGACTAGAAGTAAGAACTAACAACTATTTGAAAAATGTTTTTCCTTCTACAGTGAAATTGCTCCCCATGAGTGGGAATATCTAAAATGTCTTTTAAATATACTGTACTCATATTTTTATATGACATTTGAAACAAACAAACAATAGTAAGATATCTTCTATCATGTTCAACACCAAAATAAATTATGAATTAGAGTGATTTGCTTCTGTATAAAGCTCCATGAAATTCTACCTTTTCAATTTTGTTATCTTTTACAGACATTCTACAGTCTTGCAACAATGCATGATTATACATGGAGCACTGTAGAAATCAGCACTAACGTCTGAACAGGAGAGTTTAGGATGTGATCAGGATTTTCTGGAAGTCAAGAAATTTTATTCTGAAAAAAAGAAGATAAATATTTCATAGCTAAAACACCGCTTAGAAAAAAAGAGAACCTTTGGAAATTACCTTCGGATACAAAAAGAAAAGAGAAAAGTAAATTATGGATGCAGAGGAAAGTAAAAGCAAATTATTAAAAATAAGAAAAGTAATTAGATAAAGTTAAATGTTAGGTAAAATAAACTGAGGATAAACTCTATTTCTCCAAGGAATAAAATCGCAGTGTCAAGTCATGAACACATTCAAATTAAGTATAAATGGTAGGGATATCTAAATTATTGATCAATTCTTCAATAGCAGTAAAATGAATCAATGATTTATTAGACATTTTCCATCACCCATTTTTATACCATGAAAAGTCACTTAAATAATGGAACCATTTTGCATGGTGAAGTAACCTTTATCTTACTGCATTTTTCAGTGATTGCTGGGGGAAATACTCTTTGCAGTCTGTTAGGAGGGCTGATGGCATGTGACTGTCGTAGAGTCATACTCATCTTGCATCTTACCAAAATAATATTAAATATCAAAACTCATATTGCATGTTTGACTGTCTTTTCCATTCTACCTCTTCACCTCCTGCTTTTTGTGGTTGTCTTGATATTTCTGAAGGCTTTGTACCGAAAATGTGGTTTCCTACTCTTTGCTTCTTAATCCAGCTGGCCTTTGGAAGGTGGCCCTCCCACTCCACATGGAAACTGAACCATCTGGCTGACAAAAGGCAAAGACTTTTGATCTCTAACAGAAACCACTGAACCTATAAAACCAATCAAAACCAAAGAACCAACAAAAATAAAAGTACCATTGTAGACTTAAATATTAACCATTAGTTATGCAGTAATAATGATATTTATAGTTGACAAAATAATAGCAAATACAGGAGTTCATAAAGATAAGAGAATGAAACCAGCATTCAAATTCAATAATCCAGAATACATAGAGAAACATAGAATTTGGTTTAGTTAGAGGGGTCCTTAAAAAGCTTCTAATTCAAAAGCCCTTGCCATGGCCAGGGACACCTTCCACTATGATCCATGATTAATTTAAAGACATATTAAAAATTCATCTATTTTCCATGAGGATTTGTTATGAGATGGTTTTAAAATTCTTGTATTGTAAATAAAATTTATAATTTCAAAATTTTAAATTGAATAATGGGAGGAGACTAGTTTTAATAAGTTTATATTTTGGGACAGATTTATTACTGAATAAAGACTGGAAGTTTTGTATAAATAAATCTCATTTTAAGAGGTACATATGTTTAAGACATGTTTTTGAGTTAGGAAAATACTGGAGGTAGGTAATCTTTATGTTATATTTCATAAAACTTCTAGGCTTCATGTGTGTAGCTACAGATATTTGATATGTAATTTAGAATGTGAATATACACCGATATTTATGAGGAAAGATATGCTGGTCAGATGAGTTGTTAACTCAGAAGAAAACTCCTGTATATCTATTTTTCTCTCTTTCTATGTTTTGTATAAATTTTTAGTGGTTTTTTTCTCCCCAATACTCTCACAAACTATCTTAATTGTATACTTCCACTTTCATAATATTTTAATTGATAACTTATTGATAATTCCAGTATGCTACACTAATTGGAAGGAAGGAATGTCCAATTAATTAGCCACTGCATTTTTTCAATGAAAGTTTATTACTCTTTTGGTTTTTAAAAATGAGAAGAACATAAAGCTGATTCAGGGAATCAAATCTCTCACTCCCTTACGGTGTATATGTAGATGTGAGGACCATCTGCACACTAACTCTGCTCTATTTTTTAGTGGTAAATCCTACTTCTGCTGTCACAGAATTCTCTAGGAGTTTAATGGACCACATTAAGGAGGAGAAAAGTTGTATTATTTCAATGGGAACTATTACTCAAGAATTATCTACAAGTACTTAGGTGTGCCGAAAAGCTTCCTTTGTCATTACTTTTCACAAATACTGTCCATGGGCTCTACAGAAGTCTGTTTGCAATTCTTTTGCTATCCATTAAGCTTTACTAGACTCTGTAGGGTTATACTTTACCTGTGCAATTCTGCAAAATAATTTTCTTACCCCATGACTCCTGTGAAGGAGTTCAGAGTTGTTATATTTCGCCCTTTGACAAGTATTTATATTCTATTCATGCAAATAGATACAGAAAGTTGTGTGGAAGTTTTAAAGAAAATTTATGAGAGCCTGAGAAACATAACCATTTAAGTGAATCAGCTGATGGTTGGCTGGTTTTAAAGGTGACTCTACATATTTATTGCAAATTTTACAGACATAGAATATAAACTATCAACCCAATGTATAAACATGATAAATCTTTCCACTTGAACATATGTCTCTCACCACAACTCTATGGTTAGCTAAAGTGGTGGTACCTCCTTCCTGTGACAAAGTAATCAGAGCTGAACTAATTTAAACAAGTTTGACCTTGAAAAATATAAAGCTCATTTATTTTAAGGAGTGAATGAACCATATTTAGTTTAAGTTAGTTGACAGACGCATATAGATTATCTTCAGAGGCAGAAATCCTGGCTGTGCTGAAGTCAATGTAAAATTCAGTGACTTCAGTGGAACCAGGATTTTGTCCAAAGTGTTGAAACAACTGGTCTGGTGGCACCTGGCTCTGTGATGCACTTGTGAAGATTTGTGAGTGTGTTTGATTTCAGTTGCCCTTGTAGCACCACAGAAAATCTGTCATCTACTCAGCTAACATTCCTTTGATAAACAGTTTCTACAGCAATCATTGTAATGGAGTGTCTTCTTTGACATGGAGGACAATAATGCCCAAAATATACTTTGATAACAAATTAGACACCTTTTTTTCTCCAAGATATATTTGTCCTTTCTTGTGTCAAAAGAACTAAAAAGCGTTCCAGCACCACAGAAAATAAGAGGGAGATATGATTCAGTTTTTCTTGTCAACCTACAATTTTTACTGATGGACATATTGTCCTGGGGTTTCTTTCATGTATGATGTAAGAGCAAAATATATTTTAGCAGTAATTTCTAACTGAGAACAAGATCCTGCCATGTCTGACATCCAACCAGCCATGAAGAGAGCTAAATACAGTGGCTGCCCTGGAGAGAATCCAGCAGCCACCCCACATGAGAGCAGTATATAACAGATGGGACTAGGATGACTGATTTAATTAGAATATTTTAATAGAAGAATGGAGAAACATTACACAGATCTATCAGTTAGTGAAAAACTCCATTAAATTCCCCAAATTAATTGTTCCATAGGGAGAATATGTCAAATAAAGCATATCTCACTGTAATCTCTCTCTCTTTTTTCCCTCTTTCTCTCTCTCTCCAACTCCCCATCCCCCACATGGTTTTGGTGGGGATTTTTTTGCTTATTTGGGGAAATTCCAGCTGATCATCATGGAAAGGAATCTGTTACATTCCACTTATGACACACCTAAAACTCTAAAGAAGAAATAAGCATTTGGGTATACTTAAACATTTATCTGTATTTATTAATAAAATGTTGAATGGCTTAGAACATTTTAATATTTCTGATATTTTCTGTTCTAAAGTTCTTGTTTTGTTTTTTTTTTTAATTGTACAAGTATTTTACTTAATCATAACATCAGGAAAAATAATTCTTACATTTCAGATATGATATGACTTTTGTCCAAAAGAAAATTAATTTAGGTTTTATTTGGGAGTTGTTTTTTTAATTAATAGAAAAAAGGTAATGTATTTTAGTGCTTATTAGGATCATAAGAATTAAAATAAATTGATTTTTTTTACCTTTTTTTTTCTGAAGAAATCCTAAAATAATTTAATATAAATCCTTTCAAATCTCCAAGTAACATCTCATTATATTGTCCCAAGAGGGAGAATTCTTTAAACTATCTTTCCAGTCCTTAATAGAATCCATATTAAATAATTTCACTCTGATAAAATTTTCATTTGGGGGTTTGAAAAATAGTTATATATTAGGAAATAAAGTAGGCCTACTGATGCTAATGAAAGAGTGACATACCATAAAGCTTAGCAACACAATGCTTAATGATTATTCAGTTGTTGGAATAATGGAATCTATATCAATTAAGCATGACAGAATCTCCTATTCAGTAATTGTTCAAGTGCTAAGAAGAACAAATAGTCTAGCTAAGAGCACAAGAGCAGAATCTCAGTATTATTTTACAGGACCTTCCTATTAAATCAAATTATAAAGGGTCAGTAACTACTTTAAAAAACATTTAAAGAAGACAAACAGAATACTTAATAATAATCATCATTATCATCCAAAGTGGGGACAAGGTTCTTTTTATTTAAAGAAAAGGTTTACTTATTGAAAATGATTAGTCACCACAGGTCGTATTTTATCTTTTTTATTGAAAATGAGGATGTTACATTACTTGAAAGTCAAATTTAGCCAATCAAGGTTTTTTTAAGCAAAATAAGGATGATGTTTGATTGCAGGCTTTTTGCATATGAGACACAATCATTTTAATTTTCATTATAATTTCACTGTAACAACCATTTTCAGGTTGGGTTTTTCTTTTTTTTTTTTTTTTAATTGGAAGATTTTTATATTTAATTCCACAGTTTTGTACATTTTTAATCTATATTACTCTTAGTCTTGAGGAATGGTACCTAGCAAAATCACACATAGTCACTCCCCATTCTGGAGTACCTCATAACTGACCTTGAATTTATTTTTTCTACAGAATATTTGGAAGGGTACTTATTACAAATAAAAAAAACCACCTCAAAATTAAAAAAAAAAAAAAAGACATACATTTCTTCCTACCATGTGGCCTGTAAGTTTGAGCTCCTGTATTTTTCATTGCCGAGCAATTCAATGTGACATGTACTAGTTTACTTTCTCTTCTCTATAGTTGCTATTTCAGCAGGAGTCTTGATCAGAATCCTGCAAACCTTAAAACCATCAACTCTGCCATGTCATCCTGACACTGAGAGTGTCCTAATCAGGAAATTATTGCAGCATGGAGAATGCAATTATGGTACAATTGATGCCTCAGTCAGAACAACCGTTCAGGTTAGAATTTGCAACATCTTAGGCATCTCTAAATCCAAGTTGTTCTTAAATTCTCGGAGTTTTGGAAAAGAATTAAGTTTGTCTTAGTTATTTCTTAGTAACTGCATGTTCTGGCTTTTCTTGCACGTACACAAGCTCAGCAGCACAGCTCTGCTTGCAATCAGGTTGCTTGTCAAATCTGATAAAGGAACATGGGTCCTTTACTTCTTTTGGGGTATATTGTTCTTTTTGGGAAAAATAATTTTCTCTTCATATGTGTATGACTTTAGAATTAACCCATTGTTGCTTGCCTGCTACTGGACTTAGAAGGCCAACACTGCTACAGCTCAAGGAAAATAGGAGGAAACCTGAATGTTAAGTGTAAGATAAATGAGTTGACCTTCAGAAAACTTGGTAGTGATTGTTATTGAGATCAAGTAAAATGGGCTTAAGAAGAACTGTCAACATACAGTGGGTGAGAAATGATAGCATGAAGGGTGACATTGGTTAACTAGCCAACATCTTGCTTGGAGTTAATTTTTGATTACCAACCACTTCAACATTGTCTTTTGTTATAGTAAGTAGAAATATAAATCTAAATTGTACAGAATAATCAATGAAAGATTTATTTCATCAGAGATTTGAAACTACAGATGATATGCTATTAAAAAAAGGCATATGAAGATTTCTGCAAACTCCTAGACCACCTATTGTGTAATTATTTTCCTTCACTGCATTTCTATCACTTGAAAACCTCAAACTTTGGAGACAAAAAAAAATTATGGGAGAGTAAAAAAGAGGACGGGTTTTTTTTTGTTTGTTAAGTTTGGTTTGGTTTGGTTTGGGGGGTTTAATATCTCTAGAGAATAACTAGGGTCACAGCTGTGATTACAGATTTTGAGAATGTTTTTTATATGCTCAAAATTACATATATATATGATGAAAAATAATTATTTTTTAGAATTCAAAATTAAAGTAAAATTTCATTTAACTGTGAAGATTTGAGGACTGAAACAATATATACTTGAAGAAGTATAAAAAATATATATAATTAGAATTTTCCCCAAATTGTACAAAAATGCTTGTTATTTTTGAAATAAAAAGGCAAGTTTTTCATACCTAGAACAATATTGATATGGAATATATAAGTGAACCTACACTAAATATTTCAACTATCTCTTATGAATACAAAAATCAATCATTAATAAGCAGTAACATATGTTAAATGGAACCTTCAAAACATTAAATGCTGAAATTTGATATTTGACATTAGTACAGGATCACAGGATCATTCATATGTAAAGGGACACTGAGATGTCCTCAGTCCAAACTTGTGTACAAACAGGATCAGCTATGAGATCAAACTAGTTTGTTTAGGGATTTTTTTAAACATATAATGAGAAACTCTGGGAATGAAGACTGCTCAACCTCTCTAGGCAACTCTGTCCCACTGCCTGACTTTCCTCACTGAGGCAAACTTCAGACCATGTCCATTGTCTTTTCTTGTCCCATTTACCCCAGTTCATGCTCCTCTGTGAGAAGCACAGCTCTTCTCTCCTTTCTCAGAACCTCTTAGGCATTTCTGAAGCCATTTCTATTCCTGGTTGGACAAGTCGCTCTTTCCCAATCTTTCCTCATGGATCTCAGAACAATTTTCTCTGGCTATCTCAAGAAGATAAAATTTCCTGAGGGAAAAGACTTCTTGATTAAAAGGTTGCTTCAAAAATTTCATATTACCTTGACCAATATATAAATGGTATGATCTCCTGTGACACAGCCTGTTTAGACTGATCAAAGTTTTAAATAAGATATATAACTTTAGCAAAATGTATTCTAAACCTCTTTGAGTATAAAATTATCTATGACCACAGAGGAGGAAGAACTGTTTTTAATCTTTCAGGTGGCTTTTCCAACACCTGGATAGACTGTTATTCTGAATCTTAATCCATATTCAACTTCCCATGGAGATAATGTTTAGACATTTATTAAACTTGAACCGATTATTTATTATTCTCCATTATTTAAATCTTTGTAACAAACATAAAAAATACATGCAGGTTTACCTAAGTATGCTATACTGAGCAACAGTGAAGATAATTAACAGAAGCTCTGAGAGAATATTAACTGTCTCACTCATATTTTCTGTCATCTCCTTACCGCTATACACAATTTTTACAGAGAATAGATGACAGTCTGATTTCTCACATTTGGCAGTTGGATGGCTCATAGCTTTGTCTTGGCTTCTATGCCATATAGAAAAAATAAATCAGTGACGACCTGTTCCTGTATTATGGAATTTTCTCAATGTTATATTGAAAAATACTTTCTTTTGCTTTCTCTTTGAGATTGATTGCTCGTTTATGCACACTCTTTCTTAAGTGGCAGTAAATTCACTGGCAGGATATGTCCAAGTGTGTTTAGTCTGAGGCACTGGAAGAAGTTCAGGACCACGGTATCATATAAAAATCTTTTCTTGTCTTCTATTAATCAAATGACAAATTTCTTAGCAATATGTGGCAACAGGAAGCACACACATTAGACAATAACTCTCTCACTATCTTTCTTAATTTCTTTGTTAATATAACTTTTTAATCCACCAGACACACTTTTTAAGATTGATCACTACATATATCTATACACAGATCACTCTAAGAAAAACATAGCTTTTTTCTTCAATTGTATCACACAAATTCAATTCCATTTCATGCTTTACACATTGCATTGTAAAATATCTCACAATTTAATTTATGAACACTTTAATCCTCAGCTTCCATTTCCACATCTCTTCAAAATAAATGACAAATGTTTCCCTCTTCACAAGAAGGTCAGACAATTCAAAATAGGAAAATCTATATGGTGACCTAATTTTAAGTTTAAACTTTTCAAGGGTCATAATGGGTAGTGTGGTCATGGCTGTAAAAGTCTAGAGAAGAAAGGGTTTATTGTGTCTGTGTCGACTGTGAAGTACTTGCATACTTATAAATGGGGAATGCAGAATTATTATAATTAATTTATTTATCTGGTGATTTATAATTTAGCCTTTGTTCTCATTTTGAATTATGCATGAGCCCTGACAAAAAAAAATGTTTATTTGTAACTTTGCTAATTTTAAACTAGAGTTTGTTTAGTTACTTGTAGCTGCATTTTCTTATGAAGTGGGAAAATAACTCTGTAGAAAATTTTCCCAATGTATTTTATTATTACTTTTTTCTAGTATAAAAGGGTTTATTTTGAGAGTGATTTTACATTGTCAGAACTGTTCAATGAGAATGGAATTATTAACTGACAGTGACAATCATGCCATCAAACCATACAGGGCTTTTCAAATCTGTTTGAAGGAGCAGCTTCTTCATTATTAAGTATTTTAAGTCACAAAAGTGACTTTATACAATTAATGAAGAACATATTGCCTTTAGTGCATAAAATGAAATATTCTCGAACACCCTGTGGCTTGTTGGATTTCTTATTTGCACTGTGATATTCTGCAGTGATGGTTTCTGAAGCCGTTTTTTTCTTGGTCCACAGAGTTAATAACATTCAACAATAACAGTCAAAAAGTGGAATGTATTTTAAAATCAGATATAATTTAGTGCTGGTTTATGAGCTATTTCTAATTAGAACACTTATTTATTCCGTCAGAATACAATACACAAAAATATCAGTGCTTGAAAAGTGTACATTTATGGTTTTATGAAGGCTTTATATTTTTAAATTTTATATCTCAGCTTACACACCTATTCAGCAACATGCTAAAATCTGGGTTTAAAACTAAATATTTGATAAATCTCACTCAAGTCAATCTTAAATTTTCTGTGCTTTCTCACTAATTATACCTTAGACCTCAAAGCAGTTATGTCAGCTCGACAAGTACTGTGTGACATTATAAGCTGCTAAAATTACTGTAAAACATTTCATTTAAAAAAAAGCATTCTCATGATGGATAAAATTACATCCCTGAGCTTTCTCATTTGAGTGTTCAGGTAAGTGATGTGAATAGTGAATTAACAATGTTTGGCACTGTTACAAATTGCTAAATATGGTTCAATACAGCAAGCCTAGTCGCAGAAGACGTGGGCAGTGCTAAAAAAGACTAGACAAAAATGCTGAATGAAATGTAAAGTTGATAAAACTTAAACAATCTACACATGGAAACACACTTATAATGATGATTTCTAAATTAGTTATTGTTGCTCAGAAAAGAAATCTTAACTATACTGTGAATACAAGAGGCAATATAGCATATTACGATTTACCAGGGGAGCAGTAGAAAACAAAGCAGGAACTTGATTATGCCAATCAACGTGCATTTGTCTTGGGGAAAGTGAGGAAACCAAGGGTGTGAGCTACTGGAACAGGTAAATACCATCCAGAGCTTCCTGTTCTTCCTGTCCCTCCGCCTATAAGTAGAAGAACAAATGTTCTCCTAGTGGCAGGATCATGGTCTAGAAGTTTTGTACTGAAGAACTTCAACTGTTCTGACATTCTTGTACCTACTGGTGACACAAAATGAGAGTTTGGATACGAAGCAAAATGTCAAATAAAATTGTGCTTCATTTTAGATTAACTTCTAGAGGATAGTTTTGATAGAATATGTTTTTGTTAAAAATGTATTCAGAGAAAGTAGCTTTTTTTAATATCACAGATATTTGCAGATTCCAGTTTGAACAAAGAGCTCTTTTTACTGATCTTTTGGGTGGGAAAGTCCTTTTGCATAAACGTATTGCTTCACAAAACAGGTTGAAAGGACACATGAGCAGTCTACCAGGGACAGGATGAGCCAGACAAGTTTGGATGTATTTCTAGTGATTTTGGGGCCTTTGTTTTGTATCAGAAGCAGACAAAGGTGATGGACCAAGAATAAAAACATCCATCCCTTTTCTGTTCTCATGGGTCAGTCAAAGAGAGGTCTTAGCAGGATTGTAGCTGGCAAAAAAGAAACAATATTCAGTTTATGTTCTAACCTTTCTTTGATAGTCAGGTCCATGAAAGGCTCTTTTTGTGACATTCAAGGCCCACAATAGAGCCTGTGGAAAAGTGGCATTCCAGGTAGTGGCATTCCAGGGATAGAAGTCTTCAGTAGCAAAAGCAGAGAAGTAGATGTGTTCAGTTCTCTTTCAGAGCACTTTTCCATCAGTGCCTGAGTCAATCCTTAAAGCTTGTAGTAATTTAGTGATGTAATGTTATGCCGGGGAACATCAAAATGATCTTGTAATGTGGTGGATTTTTTTCTTTCCTTATGTAACAATGTTTCCTCTCCATTTTTAGTTTGTTTCCAAATTAATTTTTCAGTGTATTCATTATATTTTATTGGTGTTTCAGCTAATAAAAAAGAGAGAAATAGACATGGCTTCCAGCAGTTACAAAATCTTAATTAGACATGATGATGATAAGTGGATAACAGCACTATGTGGATTTATGTTTTACTTGGCATTTTGCTCTAGAGACAGGGTGTTCTGAAAGCATGTAAGTTTCACAAAAAAGCACTGTGCAAGAATCACACTGGAAGAAGGCTAAAGTGCATTGGCATTTTCTTTTCTTCTTTTTTTTTTTTTTTTTTTTTTTTAAATTCCAGAGAGTCCATGAGATTATTAGCTGGTCAAGTCATTGCAGAATATTGCAAATATCATTTTCTGGGTTTTGCTGAATGTGAATGATTTTGACTGTTTGGCTTTAGTGTATAAAGGATGAATGATAAAGTTGCAAATAGAACAGCAGTGTATGTTTCAAATCAAGAACAGATTGAGGACTCTGCTTTTTCGGAATGAGAGACTGTTCTGTGGGTTTCTTTTTTTCCAGTTGATCATTTTTTTGAAATATGTTGTTAAATTCTTAGCATCTATTTCTTTTGCAGCAACTCATTACCTTTCCAGTGTTCCAATTATGACATTTATTTTCCCATTTGCTAATTTTGAGGTTTTTAATGGAGGCTTTGGTAGCACCCAAGCAGAATCACTGAAACGAATTTTATGTCTTATATTTTACCTAACTGAACAACGATTTGTGTATTCACTGCAATTAAAAAAAAAAACAAAACAAAAAAACCACCATAATTACAAGTGAATAAATCTTCAGTTTGTCCAGGTTTCTGCTTCTCAGCTAGACTGGAACTGCTTCCAGCAAAAATACCACAAATTTAGGAAAATTTAATACTAGTTTATTGAATCAAGAACATATCTAAAAGTTAATTTATCTGGTTAAAAAAAAAAATGCAGTTTTGTCCTCGTTTGTCTCCTTTGCCTTTTTGGTTCTATTTTTTCAGATTTTTATTCCTTCATGATGATCAGTGTATAATTTTATTTACTGTTTGAAAGAAATATGTTGTAAGCAACAATTGCTTAGATTTCAAATAATTTGCAATAATTTTTAACCGATCTATTACTTGTGGGATTTTTGCTCTATTAAATTTCTTTGCAACTTAATAAAAATTCAATTTCTATCCAGAATAAAAAATTTACCTCCACTGTACAACTAATAATTTTATAGACAATTGATAGCTTCTTGCAAGAAATAATCCTAGCTCACTCTTCATACCAGTTTACAAGTTAGCTCAATTCTGCAAGAGTTAAGGTCAAGATCTTTTCTACACCAGAGTTAGCAGAGTATGTCTCCTATTGTGTACAGTAATAATTCAGGGCAGGCTGTTCCAAAGCAGAGGAAATCTGGTTCATAAATTGAACAAGAAAGTTGGTTAATAGAAAAAATACCAGAACTGGAAGACAATGGAAAATGTCAGGGATTGACTAACAGCTCCTATAAAGCATCTTTGAGTTTTCAGAGAACATTTAATCCCGGGTTTTAACTAAATTAACAAGTATGCCAAAACTGCCAGCTCACAATTTTAAATATATGATATTATAATAAAAATATTTTTGACAGTTTAAAATGTGCACATAATGTCCATTTGGCTATAAAAATAAACATTTTTGAGTATTTTTTTTTAGTGTATTTCTTAAATTTATATAATTGCTTGTTCAATTTCATAAATTAGGTATCTTAATAACATAGTAGACCATGTTTTCTAGTCCTATGCATTGCTATTACTATTACAATATGTATTAGCTTTCTTGAGTTACAGAATCATCTAAATATCTCACAAGACAAAATGTTATAGATTCTCCATTTCCTGTCTAAAGGCAGAGTGAAAACAATCAGGAAACTTAACATGTGGAAGTACATGCTAGCTGTTGAAAAAAAAGCTCTCAGACCATCTAAACAGAAGTCCCACTGGGATTTTGATAACAGTCTTCTCTACAGTTAAACAATTTAATGGATTTGGCAGCTTAACAAAATACATTGCTTTCTAACAGTCATGATTTTGAGGTAGCTTTTTGTTTTTTTTTTTTAAATCCACAATGTAGCTCACACTCTCCTCACATAGAGGGCAGCTTATACCTCTTTATAGCAGATCCATATGCTGTTTGACTCAACCTTTCCCCAGACAGACAAAACTGACTAATGTCCAAAACATTATAATAACATTTGTAGCTGTAGCTGAGAAGGGCCAGCACATATTAATTTGTCATTTGGTGAATATTTATCAACGAGATTGTGCACAGTTGCCATACTTAGGCTGTTAAAAACCAAAGCAGCTACTGCTGCTGAAATCAAATGGCTTTCGTTAGTTTTATTATAAGTGTACACATATTTTTATTAAAAGTTTATTATATATGTTATACTGTGAGTATTTCTAAAAGACAGCAGGTTTTTAAAAGCTTATAAAAAATCATCACTATGTGATCAAGGAAGCATTTTCCTGTTCTTTGTTGCATTACAAATCTAGCATATCCTTAATGAAGCAGTATCATTGTTGGAACTGGCACAACAGCATCTGGTAGTTACTGTGACAATCATAATTTTAAGATTTTTTTGGCAATAATCTGATACTGTATCTATTGAAGTAAATGCATTCAACATCAGGCAAGCTTATAGTATAATACACATTTTCATATTTCTTTGCAAGGGATTACATCTAGAAAAATAGAGGAAACGTGCATGTTGGACTATCTTCATCTTTGTGACAATTCTTACTTGATGAGAATGAGTTGGTACCCATTTATAGAATGAATGTGTATATGGGGAAAAAATGTAATATAAATAATAAAGGTCTTCCTATGCTTTAGCTAGATGCATTTCGTTCACATTGATTTTATCACATTTACTTTTACATATCATTACGATACCTATCTTGAAATTGTTGTTAGGGAATGCATAAAGATTTTTAAAAGGAAAAAAAATATATTATCTATATGATCCAAATCGTTGCATATGAATTTCTATTTCACAGTGCAGCGTGCTTCTCTATTTCACATCACCCAAAATAGTTCCAGACTAAAATACAAATTCAGTAAATATTAAAAAGGTTTATTTACTAATCAGATGAACTGTATTTTGTTTATTTTTTCTTCTTGTTGCTCTTTATTCATGAGTATTAACAGTGTTAACAAGAAGATACTTTAAAGAAGAAAGAAATGAAATTATCCATTCATTTCCCCAAAAGTTTTCAGTGAAGATTCTAGTGGAACAAATTGTGGGATTGTCTATTTAAATTAGCTGTGTGTATTGAATAAAAAAATCCCCTGGTTCAATTCAGTAGTGGTCAGTAAATCACAGGAAGCCATCTTCTTATGCATGGTTCTACTTATTAAGTATGCAGTCAGGTGGGTGCAATTTTATTACGTAAATATTTTGCTCCATTAAAAAAAATATAAAAAGCCCTACTGATTTTAAAGATACTGTTTTTATCAAAAGAAATCTTGTCATACATGGATAGATTAAAATGCTTCGAAAATATTTTAAATTATCAAGTGAATATTTTATGTTGTCAGACTACAACATCTGAAAACCTCTCAAATTGTACTGTAGCTTTGAGAGTGAGTGACAGATCCCACATGACGAGTGACCTAATCAAGACACTTTGGCGCTACTAAATTGTTTAAAGGACTAAGATAAAGTATGACAGCATTTGCTGGTTGAGTGTAGTTTTCATAAACATTTTTTTCACAAATTTTACCAAAAAACTAAGTATAACTCTTTGCTGCTAAAAGAAATTCATAACTTTTGATCAAATTACATACTGAATTATTTTTCACTATTCACTACTAACCTATTCACTACTAGGAAGTAGTGTACAAGTTTTCTTGTACAGTTTTCAATACTTTTCCAGATAAATAACCTTCGGGAAGTTTATTGGTTCATTACAACTCTTCAAGTGTCTCAGCACTGCATACCATCCCTCTCGATTTTCACATTGAAAGTTAAAAATCTTTAACAATGATTTCAGTGAAGGATAGGCTCAGATATGGATATCTCTCATGACAAACTTATTTTCTAAATGCAGAAGGTTCACCTCTAGATTTTTCTGTAGGATCAGGGTTCTATTTAAGCTCTCACATAGCCTCAAATTATGAGGAGATTTTGAAAATTATTATGAAACACATTTAGTTGCCTTTTTGCACATGCTGAATTCATACTTGCTAAGACTCATCTAAGATTTTCCTGCAGACTTTGTCTGGTACACTACCAACAACAAGGGAGAGAAGTGCAGTATAGTGGAGTACTAGAATCAAGTAGGATTCAAGTCATCTCTGAAGTCTTATTCACACTTCTGCTGAAAGCATTTAGACCAAATAGCTCAGAATCTTGCCCAGTCACATCCTAGCTCCAAGGGTGAAAACTCCAGAGCCTCTCTGAGCAACCTATGCCAGTATTTTGCCAGTCTGTGTCTAAAAAATATATGATAGATAGAAAGATAAGAGGCAGATATTACATCTAGGGCCTCTGTTTGCATGTATGAGAGAATTAATTTGTCAAATATCATTTTAGGATTACAATAGTCTTACTATTCAAACACTGCCTGAGAAGCTGACAGGCTAGACTATTCCTTTGCCTGCCTGCAGGTGTTTTAGATGTGGCTCTAAATAACAGATGCCATCACTGCCATCTGGCATCTGACATTAAATGTACCCTGTAGCTAGAAACTTCTTATTTTAGACTGATGTGAACTTCTTCTTTCATTATAGTCCAAGTATTCTTGAAGGAAACAGGTAGTATTCCACACACTGCAGAGTTGTAAAGACCTCATTCTTGTTTGATCTGGGCCACATGTATTGGAGATCTCAAGCAACAACCAAAACCATCAAACGAATTTCTGATAAAAACACATTTTAAAAAAGTGAAAAAGAAAAAAATAATCCTAAACACAAAATAATACCTTATGGGATGTGAATAGTCTATTTCATACCTGATTAAACATAAATAAGTTATGGGTTTCAAAATTAAACCATCCGTTATCGTGTTCATGACAAGATAATATAAGTGGAGCACGCTCTCAACCACCAATACATACAGTTAGTCTTAACACACGTGCAAATTTTATACAACCAAGATTGCTACTATAAAAGTGAAAAAACAGAGTGAATGTTGCTCAGGAGGAGAGAAGACAGTATCGTATCATTTCACATTAAGGACAAAATTTTTTATTGAATTTTCATATGTGCATAGTGCAAAAAGTAAAGGCAGCAATTAGGTGTCAAAAACACATTTTTCCATTTTTTTCTTCCATAGAATACAAATACTTACCAAATAATCCTATTTTGTCTGTATACTGTGGACAATTTCATTATATTCACAATGAAGAAATGAAGAGAGGAACCCCATGAATTTCAGCAAGAGTAAGTGCAAGTTCTGAAGTAAGTGAGGACAGCACCTTGGAACCTCATGCTGGGGGTCACCATGCTGGAAAACAGAAAGTCCTGGCAGCCAAGGAGGCCATGAGCAAATAGTGCCTCCTTGCCACAGAGAGATCTGGGGCTGCATTAGGAAGCATGTTGGGTCCAGGGAGGTGATCCTTCCCCTCTACTCAGCACTGGTGGGACATATCTGGAGTGTTGGGTCCAGACCAGAGCTCCCCAGTGCAAGAGAAGTATGGACATACTGTTCAGTGAAGAACCATAAGGATGGTGAAGGGTCATGAAGATGGTGAATGCACTGGAGCTTCTGGAGGAGGCAGTTGAAGGAGTTGACCCCATTCATTCTGGAAGGGTTCCTATCAGTGTATTAAAACAGTCAATATGGAAGTAAAGAAGAGAGAAGGACTACAGTCCAAGGCACTCAATAATACCAAAGGAAAAAGAGGGCAAACACTGAAGAACAGAAGTATCTTCCTCCTGACCAGTAGCAATGCTTAGTCTCATCTGGAAGGATTTCCAGAGCTAAGAGTGGAAAAAATCCTGCAGATTCTTTTGGAGGCTTTAATTTAATAAACTTAAAGCTCTAAGAAGTATTCAATTTGATTTCTCCTGTAGAAGAATGATCAAGTAAACGATTTCTCTATTAACTGTTTTGGAAAGCGGCAGTACAAAATATTTTCAACTCTCCACTGTACAGCACTTACATAGTTTGGATTTTTTTTTTTTTTTTTCTAGAATGATTTGCAGGGATATAGATTCAACTAATACTGATTTAATTAATTTCTACTCCTAGTCGAGCATTTCAGAGAATACTTCTTGATATGTCTAGCTCTGCACTGTCAATTTAAATAAATTTTTCTTATTGAGAAACTCTTAATAACTTTCTATTTTAGGTTAGAGTAGATTTTTAAAGATTTTTTTTTAAACTTCCATTTTGTAGCTAGGTTGTGGCTGCTAATTTTTTTACATGTATCAGCTGCAGCGATGAATATTTCACAAAGTCAATCTGCTGGTTACATAGCTTCCCATATAGACTACACAGCCATCGCTGAATTGTTTGATTACCTCTGAAGTGCAGCACATGCATTTTTTGACAATCTTCTGTGTCTGGAAAAGTATAAACAGAAGAAAAGAATTAAGTGCTTCTTAAAGTAGAGGATGGTTGAGTTTTTAAATTTTTACAGACAAGGACAATTGTGGTGGCTGATCAGGTGAGAAAAGTTAAATCTAACACATCTCTGTTAAATTGAGAAAGGATTGTAAAGTACACTGTTTCAAAATTACCAGGGAAACACTATTTAAATTCAGCTAATAGGACTGGCATTTACGATGGTCACCTAGCACATAGAAGATGACAGTCAAGAGTCCATCTGAGGTCACCTACAGACTATAGCCCCCACCTACACTCTATATCTTCAGATGTAGAGATATACAAGTTATAGAGATTATCACAATCTTTTTATGCATAGTATCCACGCAAAACTGTGGCTTAGGACCCAAAATAATTCCGTGCAGATGCTGAAGTTGATGTTCCTCACCAGAATTTGATTTTGTTCAGATGGCATTTCCCACATTATATGAGTGGTACACTAGCTAAATAATTCATAAGAAAGATCATGGGAAAACACTGGCCAGAAAGAATAACTGAGTTTTAGACTAATGTTGAAGTGTTCTCTAATTAATAAACTGTTCTCTATACTCTTATCCTTTTTTTTTTTTTTTTTTAATCAGTAATAGGTATAGGGTTAAATAGTATGTATTTGTAGCAGATCTTGGGCAGACTCTTAATAGCACTTCTCTAAGATTTTTGCAGTAAAAGCCTGCTATAGCAAGAATGACAATAGTTTTTGCATCACTTTCATATTGGGCATTATTTTATGGAGTAGAAAGTGAAGGAATTCTAATATAAGATTGTTACAGCAGACCTCCTGTTAGAGGTAGAAATGAGCCAAGGCACAGACTCTCATTCAACAACATGAAAAGTGTCCTGGGTTATTCTTCTTTACAGCTTAGCCATCCTGACTCTGACTACAGCAAGCTCCTGCTGTAGGGTCCAACTGCAGACTCTGGCTGTGGCTATTTCCTGATGGACTGTGACTGCAAATATTGGTTTGCAGACTGAGCACAGCTTTCACCCAGCTCAGCTGTGACTGCAGGCTCTGACTCCATCAGACCCAGACTGACCTCACAGCAGATCTTTTACTGCACCAACTCTCTTCCACACTTGTTTTTTGTATCTCTCTAGAGCATTCTTTCTTCCTCAGGGCTCCTCTTTCTCCAGGTCCTCTGCTTCTAAGGTCCCCTGACCAGCCAACCCACCCCTTTTATCACACTTACCTTTATTAGCCAAGCTGCAACCCATTAAGGACAAGGCTGTTCCTCTTCTTTGGTAATTAGTACAACTGCAACATATCAGGGGTAAGGTCGCCCATAATCTTTTCTTCTACACCTACATAAAATGACTCTTCAGTGTAAGTTGCACAGTACAGAATGATGCTAAGAACTTTATAGTTGCTTTAGGGCACTCAGAGAGATTTCCAAAGTTGTTTGCACTACCTGTGAAGTATTTAGTATATATCCTCAGAAAAGCTTTCAGTATTTATTTGAGATAAATTTCTTGTCCAGAAATTCAGAGGATGAGCCTATGTGTGGATCATATCTTCCCTTATTTGTCAAAGCCAAAGTTGTTTCTACTCTACATTTCAATCTCAGGCATGTTAAATAGCTTTCTGCAGTGTAGAAATCAAACATGAAAGATCAGAGATATTTGCCTTGACTTCTGAGAGGTCAGTGTACCATTTCCTTTTGAAAAATAAATTAAAGTGCAAAGACATATAATGTTTTACTGAGTCTGCTTTTATGTACAATATACACAACCTTCCCAATGATTGTGGTTTTGAGCAGAGGTATGAAATAATCAGAAAAGACTTCAGAAATAATTTGTATTCAAATTCCCAGCAAGGCTGTCTTAAATAAAGAAGCTGCTACAAAACAGAATTCTATGGCCTAGTGTACAGAGTATTTTTAAATAACTATGTACTTTTTTATCCCTAAATAATCATAGAGATAGTATACCATATGGACATCAGTTAAAGCCCAAGCTCATGGACTTGGAATTGTACTTCTATGTGTCCTTTTTGTCTTCTATAACTACAACAGCTTTCAGTAAATAATTTAGAATATATATTTCCAGATAAGTTAAGATAATTCTCTTCTATGTATATTTATATATTTATATATTTATATGTTTATATATTTATATATTTATATATTTATATTTATGTCCCATTGTGATTTTCTGAAGTGTATTCTGCATGAGAATATTACCTACAATTTGATGAATAGCAAATTTAACTATTCAAATAATGAATTTGATTAGTCAAATAAAAGCATTTTCTAAGAATTTGTTTGTGAACTATATTAATAGAATGTTCTCTTTTTACTTACAAGGGACTGAGTCAAATTTTTTTCTCAAGTATTTTTTATTCGTTAAATAAAACTGTTTTGATTGTGATTTTATGCTGGTTTTTGAATTAAAAATAAGTATATTTTTGGCAAATAGAAATGCAAATTTAAAATGAAATTTAAAACACTTAAATATTTTTGTACGAGAAAGTTGGTACAAAATATATGTTGATATTAACAGGCAGCTAAATCACATAGGATGATTTATTCCTTCAAGCAAAACAGATGGAATTCCAAATATGAAATGTTTATTATGAAACCACGAAAGCTCCACACCATTAGTTTTGAGGATATGAGGAATAAATGAATTTAAAAGTTTCATTTATTAACAATATATGTCTAAATATGCTTTATTGTTCAAAATTATTTGTGCTATAAAATTGTAGTTCTAATCTAGGCTATGTTGGATACATTTCATATTCACTAGTATAAATTTAACATTTTATTTTATGATAACCTGGATACTTGCAACCACAGAGACAGAAAAAAAATCACTTAGTGGAACTTCTTTGCAAACATCAGAAGAGAAATATGCTTCATATATCTCTGAATTAACATGATTATACTTAAACTGTGTGTCCTGGCTTTAACTGACATTTTGCTTTACTTTAGTACTCCCATTGCTACCATGTAGATCTTAGAATTACATTAAACACAGGCATATGGATCTACTTAACATGGTTTCACACTAAATTTGTACAGTGCTTGATCTTCCTGCTCCATAATGACACTTTTTTTTTGTTATCAACACATTTATGGCCTACAGCTGACTGCTTTTATAGTACTTAATTAAAATTTGAAGTAGAAAGTGTCTATTGGTCTTTGTGTGAAACCAGTCATAAAGAAGAGGTTGTACAAACCCTGCACAAGATGGATAACATTTACATCACTTTTCCCACCTTTGTCTTCATGATGAGGAGAAACTCATTCAAGTTAATGATATCAAAGTGGGAGGTCTGGGAGGCAATCTATTTTGTCAAGCACCCTCAATTATTAAGGACTTACAAATAAATTTGCAAGCCAGAAGTCTTGCCAACATTTTATTTGGTTTCACAGACTTGATAGAGAATCTTTCCTATGGTTTGAGGACTCATTTTTATTCATGTAGTTAATTTTCTTTTATATTGGCAGCTGACCTTCTACATTATGTTGCATCCTTGGATATTAAATTTTTCTCTAAAACTTGTTTTCAGAATGCCTAGAATCTAAACACACATTTCCACTCATGAATTTGAAGAATGTTAATTTCTCACACACTCTGTGATTCGTTTCCATGAGTTTCTTTACTTTATATGCATGTTTGACCACTAGTCAGTTTCAGAGTCTCTTGTCATGAGCAGTTCTGCTGCTTCATTGACTAAGTAAATGAGACTGAAATTTGTGTCCTCTTCTAATTCATAAGCACGCTATTAAAACACAAGACATTTGAAATAATTTTAAAAACTCTTTAAAGCACGGCCTTTCTTAAGTATACTTTTCATTCCTTTGTGGAAAGAAAAAAACAAACAAAAACAAACAAACAAAACCAAAACTAACATAAAAACCCAACTGCAAGAAAACCTATTGCCCAATCTGACAATTACTTTGACATTCAGACATTCAGATTCGTACTACTGTCTTCCTTTCCTTCTCCTTTAGACTGAAAATATCTTTCTGTTTTCTAAGTCCCTTTCTCCTTTTCTTCCAGAAGTAGCGTTTGCTGCTTTCCCTCTGCTATCTTACTTCCCTTGCATGTCCTTTCACCTCTGACAATATTTTGTTAGTTTTTTTTCTCTTTCTTCTCTGAATGTATTTGTCGTTAATATAGTTGTTGGTTTTGTGTCACTGGCAATAGACTGATTTTGTTTAAAGTTTTTTGACTGCTTATGGAATCTGGTTTTATTCTTTGTAGTAAAAGAAGTGACTGTCAAGAAAGGAATCAATATCATCTGATGAATTCCTTATAAAAGTTAGAATATTTTTTTAAGACTTCAAAAAGAGGGTCATATAAACTGAAGAGATTTCAGTACAATGCTCACAACTTTGGATATCATATTTAAACCAAAAGCTGATCATATTCTATTAAATCAAAACAATGTATATGTTAATAAGACAATTTAATCTGACTATGAATTTATAAATATGAGATTATATGACATATGAATATAAATATATTAATGTAAATGACATTAATTCACAAATTTTATTTGAATAAAACAGAACT
This sequence comes from Acridotheres tristis, assembly GCA_037013685.1. Classification (NCBI taxonomy): domain Eukaryota; kingdom Metazoa; phylum Chordata; class Aves; order Passeriformes; family Sturnidae; genus Acridotheres; species Acridotheres tristis. Next base: position 78,250,702 of record CM072884.1, read on the forward strand.
CTGATTTAATTTTTTCTAATAAAACGGCATATTTTATTCTTTTGAATTTATCAAACAAGAGCCCAACTTAAGGATTTCTGGCACTGTATGCCAGTAGGGGCAGTATGTGGTAGTGAGTACAGAATGACTGGCAAAACAAGATATGGAGAGATCATTACACTAAAAAGGTGACATTGTATTTAACTTGATTGTTTTCATCTTGGCATAGAAGATGAACTCTGTTACTTAATTCTAAGTTACAGAGAAAACTTGAGTGCTAGAACTTTTAAATAAAAACCAATATTTAATTTAAATTTATTTTTCTTCTACTCTTTTTCCTAAGATTTTAGTTGTTTCCCATCTTCAGTTAAGGAAAGGAATTAGCAAAATTAAATTATGGAAATGCATAAACCTCTCCGTTGTTCCTCATCTGGTGCAAAAGCAGATCTCAGTGTCCAGCATGAGGAGTGTGAATATATTTATAGCAGGAGTTCAATAGAGTAACTCCATCTGGGAGAACAACGTGGGTGTGTGTAAAACATCTTAAAGCCTGAAGATTCAGCACAGACCAGGACTGTCACGGAAGATTATTATCAAGATAAGCCTATTGTGTTTGTGAGTACAAAGAGGCAACTGTACTGGCAACTCAAGTGGGATTTGAGGATTGCACCTTTTTGAATAGTTGGGGCTTTTTTTATCAGCTGCCTTCTATACACTACATATTTCAAAGGAGTGTGTTTTGTGGAAGGTGCTACAATGACTGAAAAGTGAGTACTTTGTCCATTCTCACAGAATACAGTCTTAAAACAAGCACTTGCTGCCATGCAGACATTCCTCAAATTACAGAGTATCCCCAGTAATTGTGGTGGAGAAGGCCAGAGAATAAAAAGGATGTTAGCAATGTGTATTTTATAAAAATAAAAGCAGGGACAGCTTTTCTACAGAAATTAAGCTATGCTTTGCTTTCTATATTTTTTAAAAAATCTTTTCTTCAACTAAATGGCATGGTAGAGAACAAGATTTTTCTTTTTTTTTCAATATAATGATTTAGTGAAAAAAAACCCCATATCTGTTGCAGGTCTTCAAATTGTATGTTCTGCTTACATTATTAACTTCTTAAGAATGGGTTTCCCAACCGATAGCTTTAACTAAAAAGTGACTACTATGTCACATGCATAGACTTACAGTACAAGAAAATATTTATTTATTTATTTATTTCATTTGTAGACTTTGTAGTTAGTGTATGAGGTATTCTAAACCTGGCATTTGCAGAAAAAAAGCATAACATTAACTGACAGTGTCCCTTTATATTGTGAAATGGGAACCACAGGTAAAGGGCAAAAGAAAATTGTTTCCGTGTAACAGACAGCCCATTTACCAGCAATAGCTTTCATTTCATACATTTTGAGTGTGACCTGTTGTGGAAAATCGTTTTGTTCTCTGAAGCATCTGTGCTAGACTGCTGAGGAGAGAGGGATTATTGTGTTATGCATTTTTTATTATTAGTTTTTCATCGTAGGTGGGTTTGGTGCCAAATGGCAGACTTTAGGAGCATACATGGGACATATCATGCAATTCAAAATAAACACTAAATTTTTCTCCATATTGAACCATCATTTCTTTTTTTTTCTTTTTTTTTTGTAAGATAAGGTAACAAAGAACAAGTTGCAGAAAAATAAACACAACACATTCCCAGCTTTCTATACATGCTATATGACAGATAATATGATAGCTTTATTGAATTCTCTTTTATATTGTATACTTCCAGGCCTCTGGTGACAAATGGATATCAATGGGTTTGGCATAGTGGTTTTGGAGATTTCAGGATTTATCATACACTGGGTATGATTCTGCTTCATTTTATGAAGTGCCACTGTGAGCCCTGGAGCCAAATGGAGCCAAGTATTTTTCATACTTGTCACCTTCCAGCAGTTGATACCACAGGTAAGTGATATGGGCAGCTCTGTAATGCAGCAGGAGTGTCCAGTGATCACAGGCAAGCCTGAGAAAGAGTTTATTGACTGGGACACTTGTGGCAGCACATCATCCAGACTTTTTGTGAAACTTAGCCTGGGTCAGTGCTGCAAACAGAACTGGCAAATGTCCAGCAGGCTGAATGATGTGCCATTTATTGTTTCCATGGGATTACTTGAGTTTTTTGAGTTATGGGGGGTTTTGCATATTTTGGATTGTTCTTTTTTTTTTTTTTTTTTTTTTTTTAGCCATTGCATTTTTACCAGTTTTCTCTGAAAGGCAAATTGTCTGATTTAGTGGTTTTTTTTCCCCCCACGATGAAAACTTCAGTTTGAAATTTTAATTACAATTCTATGGGCCATACATATACACAAAAAACTATGTCCAAAACTGGCTGAAATACTCCATAATCTATCCATTATGCATATTTCAGTTAGTCATTGGTGCTGGCTATTCATGAAAATGGAATTAAATACAACTGATTGTTTCGTCACTTAAGCATTGTTCTCATATTCTCACGTAAGCCTTTCTCTCAGCTGAAAATGAATGAGAATTTACATCAATGCATATTAATGCATCAGATTGTCATGGCAACATTTGCATAAACATTATCTGTGGCATCAGATTGTCATATGACAGTTGCACCCTGAATAATTATGTCTTTTAATAAACCAATAATAAAGCTATCCAGACCTTTGCCCTTTTCATTCCATGAGCAGATTTGCAATTATAGGTATTGTGCGCATACAAAGTACTTCCTGGTGGACAGTGAGGTTTTAGAAACAGTGTAAAATCCAAGTCTGTGTCATGTTGAATGATTAGGATCTAAAATAATCTTTTTTTCTTTAAAAAGTACATATGCAGTTAGGGGATCTTAATCTATGCAAATGGTATCCAGAAGTCCCAGCCAAAGTTCTGTCATTTTCTTTCCCTACTGTGGCATTAAAATTGTGTTAGAAAATATGTGTCCTCTGCACTTTCTCAGTTCAAGATTCTGCCTCCAAATTAATATTCATCTTAATGTTTAGGGGCTTAGCCATTGTAATTAATCATGTTGTAACTGTAGAAAGATACCTAATACCCCATCCCTATGCATTATTTAGATTATTTCCTTAGTGAAAGGAACAGGCAAGTGATTAATTAAATCAAACACTTTGCGGTCTGTTTTCTCACTGATGAACAGAGGATTTATATGCAAAATTCAGGTTAGCATTAATGTAAGTTTGTCACATAAATCACCTAGGAATTGATAGGAGCAGTGAGACTTTTAGTGACCTCCTTAAACATTTTCGTCCATCACTGCTCTTTAGATCATCATTGTTATTAGTGAAGGAATACTATTAAAATGTTTTATGAGACAATACACCAAGTAATTATAGTCATGAACTGTACTGAAAGCTCAATATATGAGCAAACTATGCAAACTTGCAATAAATAAAGGCGCAAGCAAGCCTTCAAGGACGTTATAATTGTGAATGGTTTCTAAAAAACAGCACTGCTTATTTTTTTGTGTTTTCCTTAGAAAGACACTATCTTTTCATATTACCAAAGAAAGTAAAAAGCAATTCATCATCTAAAGAATCTTGTTGATATGTAGTCTTTTTTCATACATTGCATAATTTGCAACGTGAATCACGGGGATAAGAAATCCTAGACTATTGTCTGCAGGTGTTGGAAACTTCTAATAACATCAAAGTCATTGCCAAGTATGAATTGTTTACTATAACACTTCCTCACTTCTTTCTTTTTCTGAGGTGAAACCTCTTCCCTGGGTCATTATTTCTTACTGGCTCCATTTAATAAGAGCTTTTTTCACTGTTCTCCAGTCTGATAGTTTATGCACTCTCAGGATTTTGCCCGATTATTTTGATTAGGATTGATAAAAGCAATAAATTTTCCTTTAGTACTGGCAATAGCAATACGAAATCCAACACGAATAACCAGTGTTTTCCCACTTATTTCATTTATCTGCCTTTCCATTCATTAAAAGCCTCCCTAATTTGCAGTGATATTTCTAATGGGCTTTGTAGAAAAGCCTTTCTTAAACATCTGGGCATGCCTGTCTCCAGGGTTGGGCCATATCCCTCACATTCTCACCAGTGAACGCATTTTGTCAAGTTTACAATTTAACTTTGAGTTTTGAGAAAGTATATTTTTGTATTGAAAAAAAAATTCTTTATGAGACATTGCTTTGATAATCAGATGTGAGTTTTTATGGTTTTTTAGCTGTAGTAAATCAGTTTGTTCAACTACCATCTTCATAATGTAATTATTTAAAAATATTGGGGTTTTTTTAATGGCTAAAGTTAAATATATGGGTCTGTGAGTAATTGACTACCAAAGATTCATTTTTCAGTGTTCTTCAACCAGTTCTTTAACTGCACATCTGAAATATTATGAGTGATGTTATTTAGAATAAACCTCATGTTTTTATGTCGTATTAAACAAAAAACCTGTCTCAAGTTAACTTTTTTTTTTCTCATAAAACAGGCCAAAAACAGACTGTTACTGTAGAGGGTCTCTTCACAAGTAAGAGTTGATAATTCATCAAGGGGCATTATATAGATAACATTATTCTAAGAAGGAAATGTTCCATCTTTACTCTTTATTGAGGTAGTTTTGTGCTTTGTAAACATTATGTATTTGAATATAAGGTGATAGACAGGGGAAGAATCTGCACAAGGAAAGCTTACATATTAGAAGGTTTTCCTATGCCATTATGAGGTTATTCCCCAGTCTGTAACCATGACCTTCAGCGTGGCTCCTTCTCTTGCCACACAGATGAAGAATAGCTACTTACACAATTGTGAAACTAGCACCACTCAGTTCCTATGGCTCATTGCTGCATATGCATGCGATGATGGAAATTCACTCACAAATAATTTGTTTTTTACCACCGGTAGTTCCATCTCCTGATTGTTGGCTGTGTGGTTTCATGACATTTTAAAAACAAGGACCATTCTTTAATGAAAATGCACAAATGAGATATCATAAGCTATTAAAACGAAAGTGATTATTATGCGAAGTGAAACAAATGACTTTGTATTGGAGGTGTACAGTTTTGAAACCTGAATTGCTTGGGGGCTTGTGGGAATGCAGCAATGAATACAAAATGTGAAAGCAGAAAAAAAACCTAGCATTTTTGAAAGATGGATGACAGTAATTATCATGAGCAATGACTAACTATTGGTCTCCACTTTGTCTCCCCATATTTCTTTCTCTTTTCTTTCCCTTTTGTGAAACATTAACTCCAGGCAGTCGGTTACAAAATGTTAGTATCTTTCAATAGTCTAAAAGACATAGTCTGACTCTTCACTAACACTTCTAAAATTTACTCTATCTTCTGAATATCAGAGAATATATATGAATATGTAATTTAACACATTGATAGTAGCTCATACTTTAATTACCACCTGGTAAATCATAGCTTACAAGTATTTTATTCCTCATACATTAGAATGGTTTTAACCGTTAACTTTAGCTGAGTTCTATTACTTGTTCAAAATAAATCTTAGATAAATGCTTAACAACTTTGTCCCTAAGTGATAAAGTCTTTTTATCACACATTTCTGTGTTTGCTCTTGTCCTAGTTGCATTTATGAAAACAATTGAAATTCATCCATTAATTAAAAAAAAAACCAGTTAAAAATGAGTTGAAAAGGGGGATTTTACTCAGAGGAATACGTCACCGAAATGACTGTGGGTAATACATATAATGGGAAAAGTCCAGCAGCAACGGTTTCAGAATCCATTGCCAACAAAATTTCTAACTTCTCTGAACCAGCGATGCATTGCAATAAAAGGGGGGGGGGAAGAAAGGATATGGTGCAGAGAAGACACATAGTGGTGGTAAGAACCATTGACTAGAGAAAAACTTTGTAGAGGAGAAATAACCAAAACAACAAACCAGAAAAAAACCCAAATCCAAAAACAACCCCCAAAATTAACTGGCAATCTCCAACAGCACAAAACTAACCAAAAAAACCCCACTTTTTTTTTAGTTTGAAGTCAAAGAAAACTCAGGGAGAACAGCTGCAATAGGAGTAATTGCAAGAAGAAAGAAGACTTTATGAGAAAGAGCAAGGGCTGGAAAGAAGGGAAATAAGACATGGAAGACTGGATGTGGAGGGATGATGGGGAAATCCTGATGTGAAATATAACAGTAAAGGTGTTTGGCAAGACAGAGTAGGAGAATAAATAAGTGCAAGTAAAGTGGCATTTTTAAGGAGGGAGAAAACTAAATGGAGAAATAGTTAGGAAAAGCATTTAAAATAATGAGAAGCATCAGAAGGAAGAAGACAAAAATATAAACAAACTAGAGAATTAAGAGTATCACAAAAGTAAGAGAAATGGAGAAAATGTACCTTCACATACAGCTACATATCATCTAATCTTTTAAGAATACAGCAAGCCCTACGAGTTACTTTGTTTGGCTTAGAAATTAATGATTCAAGCCTACTGAAAGTTAGAGAGGGTTAATGCTCTGGTTATTCCTTGGCTGCAGAGATTAGCACAGTTAGGGAAGTTGCTCTGAATTAAACAATTCCTCTGTTGTCTCTAGTGTGTGTTTCAGCAGAGAGCTGTGAGTAGGTGAAGTTGGCAACCAGTCTCTCTGTTGAGATATGGAAGGGAATTTTAGCTGGAAGTTGCTTTTTGTGTTCAGTGCTTACATCCTGGGAGAGAATAACTTTGTTTGCTCTGAAGTCCTTACTGCACTTCTGAGACCTGTACACGAATTAATAATTATATATTAAAAAGCTGTATGTGAATTCAATTTATGCATGTCTATAAGGCACCTATTAAAATCAATCCCTGAATATTTAAAAATCTGTTTAGATTAAGCATCAGATGCTTCCCAGACTCTCAAGTTGTCCTTAATTATGTTTAATGGACTAACTTCTAAAAATAAGGAAACATCTTTCAAAAAATGCCTTCGCTTCATCCACCCATGAGAAAGGAATGAAAATAAATTAAACAGTGGCAAGCCATTGATTCAGATCTTATAGCTTAATTTATTCCAACAAGAAACAGATAAATGCAGAAATCTGATATGGACTTCATTCCTTTTTTTTTTTTTTTCCTCCAGTCTTAGTTGCCACAAATACTTTAGTAGTTACCTCTTTTCTCACTCACCAGAGTTTCTAATAGTCTCTGTATATTTCTCAGATTATGAAATTATAGTTATGATCAACAAGGCAGTATGGCATGTCTTCTGATGGAAAATTGTTATTTCTTTTCCTAGTTTGTTTTGTCAGGAGTAGAAGAATCAAATGCTACAGACTGTTCATAAAGATAACTCTAGTTTTGCTTTCAATTTAGAGGTACTTTATTGTTAATGGCTCCCCGAAATTATTAAGCATATTTTTCAGAAATTTTTCAGCACTTTAAGAATGAAAAACCGTATTGTGTCTGACAGGGTGGAGTTTCATAGCAGCCTCTATGGTGTTGTGATACGAACCATGTTGATAGCACTCCACTATTAAAACAGGCTGCACAGGGAAGTGGTGAAATCACCACCTGTGGAAGTTTTCAAAAGGCACACAGATGTGGTGCCTGGAGACATGGTTTAGTGAGGAACGTGCTAGTCCCATCCTATATCTTAGACTTGATGATCTTAGAGGTTTTTTCCAAACTTAGTTCTTCTATAAGTCTATGATTTTACTTATTCCTGAAATACTGAGTGAGCTGAGTTGTGCTGAAGATGCACAACTGTAGTAGATGACATCTCCAGGCTTGGAGGAAAAAAAGAAAAGAATGGGTTTTCATGGCTGCTTTATCTGAATTCATCTTCAAATTATTCTTGTCTGGCTGCACTAAGGTTTCCCTGGTCCCAAGCTGGTGCCCAGCCTCATTCCTAACTTTATTATTCCTAGCAGACCATTGTATAATATGCATTTGCATATTATATTGTAGAGATCTGATCTGCACGTGGCTGCTCCTTGAACAAAGTGAGAGTAAGATCAGTCTAACTGGAAAACAAACATTCTGTGCAGAAATACTCATAGCTATCTGTCTGCAGAGGTTTGTAGTAGCTAATACATTTATCTGCTGGAGGAAAAGAGAGGGGAAAAGTGAATTTTTAGACATGGAACGGAAACATGAAGAAGAACTTTTTTTTTTTTAGTGTGGGGGTGACTGAGCACTGGAACAGGATGTCCAGTGATGCTATGGAATCTTCTTCGGAGAAAATAAACAAACAAAAACCCAAATCAAAAGCAAAGAAACAAACAAAACCAGTAACAACAAAACAAAACTAAACAAACAACAACAACAAAAAAACCCAAAACCCAACAACAACAACAAAAAGCCAAAACAAAACAAAAAAACAAAACCAAAAAAAAAACCCAAACTGAAACCTGTCTGGACACAATTCTGAGTAATGTGCTCTAGGGAACCCTGCAGGACAGCTGAAAAAGATGACCTCTAGTGGTCTCTTCCAATCTTACCCATTCTGTGATTCTGTGGTTTGGTTAAGTAGGTATCACATAGTATTTCTTCTGTGTCAACAGTACAAGAGTTACTTGCTCTTTCCCCCTTTGTGATAAACTGTATTGCGCTGTGGTGTGTTGCAGTTGGACAGTGGAGCTTGCAGTCCAGACAGGAAAAATATTATATCAGTGACTATATGGAATAATTCATTTTCTGTTTGTGGACACACAGATTTTCCATAATTTGTATTCAGCTCATATAGCCTCAGTTTCCTGTAGAAAATAGATAATGTTCTTCTCATAAACAATATTTTTTGATGCAGTTACTATACAAACTAGAAGGGTGAACTATTTACTAGTATCTAAATTTACTTCCTCTTTCATTTTGTTCTGGTGTTGGCAGTCGTTTCTTTTATTTCTTTGCTTTTAAAATTGTGTCATGTTCAGTTTTTTGATTTTTTTATTATTAAGAATGTACTTAACAAATTGTCTCAGCAGCGTGAGATGAAACATTGGGCATACTGTCACTTAACTTCAGTAGTTTATAGTACTGCAAAAAGTACAACCTATTAAATAAGGATATAAGAAAGAAACAAGAATGGAATTAATTTAGAAATAAACTAGTAATTACATCACCCAACATTATAATCTAGTTCCTAGACTCTGCAATTATGCAAAAAAAGTTTCCTATGTCCATGTTATCATGCATCATTAAAAAAAGTGTTTTAAAATTTAGGAACCAAGATTCTTATAGGAATAATGTTTTCAAATGTCTACAAAGCATACAGGAAACTCTGCTTTCAATATACTGAAACATCTAAATTTGCTGGTTACAGTAGCTGCAATGCTACTTCAGAAATATAATTAAGAAAAGACCTTTTAATACAGCTGTATTTTTTGATTTTTCTACGGTGCAGTCTGTTCCTAGAGGTGGAAAAAAGGTATTGAAAGTCAGAGACTAGACATAAGTTAATAATTCAGTTCAAAGATTAACATGTATTTATAATTACATCATTTTCTTTAAAACCTTTTATTTAACTATGGTAACATAACAAATAATGTGAGTGCTTCATGTCATGGTAAAAAAAAAATCTCAGAGTCTTTATTCCATTCCTTTCTCCTCTTCCCCTTACTTTTTTTTGTAGGTAGACCAGAATTCCATTTTCAAGGAAAGATAGGGTTGCACTCCTTCAGTATATTCTGCCTGTTCAATCTGTCTTAATTATTTTTTTCCTTTAGTTCTTGGTTTCTTCCAATTTGTCATCCAGTAACTTTAATTTCTCTGACATTCTGTTCATTATCTGTTCGAGTTAATGTTTTTTTTCCATATCCAGGATATTTTCTTGTAGTTCTTCAGCTGAAACATTCATCTTCCCAAATTTATTGTCTATCCTTATTTTCTACCATACTGAATTTTAAGTGCAGAATAGTAGTAGAATTAACATTGAATCCATGGCACTATATTTGCCTGTGTATCTGGGAAATAAGGGACTTATCCTGAACACATCCTGTATCCCGTGAAAAGTATATCTATACAAAACATGATGTCAATGTGATGCCAAAGACACTCAACACATCCTGAAAGCATTGATAGACCAGAGCCTTTACCCTCATCTAACAATTTGCAGATATTATTCAATATGAGAAAATTTTGGCACTTTTTAAAGGTTTCATGGGGGTGACAGAGCAAGTAAGTCAGTCAGTTTTGAAGCAGCTAGTAAGGTATATGTTGGGAACTCCTTACAGTCAGCTGATAAAAGGACAGAATTATCCATGAAAGTGTTTAATGTGTGGATGGTCATAAATAAATTACATAATTAGTGGCAGCCTGAACAGCAAACCTGAAGCTTTATATATAATTCAAGGCTGAGTTTAAGTACTGGCTGATGTAAAATTGACTACAAATTTACAACTTATAACTTCATTGTTACTGGAAACAATTCACAAATTCTTTTTTGCATGTCAATATCAGACCAGTGTTATAGATATGTCCCACCTAAAAATAATAAAATTGTGAGAACTATACTGAATTCAAGGTGGGTTATTTTTCTTTGGTTGTTTTGGGGGCTTTCCCATTATAGGAACTGTTTTTGAAATTAAGAGATGGGACTTAAACACCATCTGCTATCCCCATTATCCTTCTTAACAATGGAAACCGTGGTGGGATTTTAGGAAAATATTCTTCTGTAGATGGATGATTGAGATATTTGAAAATTTTAGTGGTGGAGAAAGCATCTTCCATTAAATGAGACTTTGATCCAAACACTCAGTTGGTATGAATCAGTGCAGTTCCTTGAAGAGGAAAGCACAGCCCCAATGTCTTTGAAGTTTTCCTTTTACCTGGTTAGACTTAGGGGTTAGACTGCCTTTCTGAATGGAAAGTCATGTGAGATACTTATTACAGGACTGAAATGCTTTCTTTAACAGCAAGTAGTATAGTAAGCAGATCTGCCTGTAGAAAAGGAAAGGAAATGAAAGAAGAAGCAGTCACATGAAACTACCTGTGACCAAATCTATTTTCTCCTAGTGAATCAGTTTACACGTACTTATTCAGAAACTACTGTACTTGTAGCTCACATCTATTTCTGGTGCCAGGAATGCTTGAACCTGACTTTGATTTCTCCAGACAAATAATAAGGATATTAGGTACTTCTTGAAAGTTATTATGACTCTGTCTAGACAAGTGCTTACCCATGAAGTAATAAGCTGCCTCTTTAAAGTCAAAGAGATTCCTTATCTTTTTAAGGTTAACCAGGTGGTGAGGTGTCTGTGACATCTAGAGCATTATGATTTCTTGTTCTCAGCACTTAGGCTTCCTTTTCAGATTGAGGCAGTTTTGCAGAATTTCCTTTGAAGGCATGCAAATTAAGAAGGAAGATGTATTCTTGAAATTAAGACTGAATTATATACATTTCCTCACTTCCAGAAAGAAATCATGTTAAACAAACAGAAATAGTTTTCAAATTTTCCATTGGCCTTCTATTTGGAATTTAGTGCTACCATCCTATTAATGGAGTACAGAAAAAAAGAGATCCAAGCAAAAACAGATGCATCCATAGAACTCATAATAGTTTTTCTGGTCTTTATCCATCAAATTCAGGATATAAAAAAGAATGTGAGGTTGCATTTTGCTGAGGAAATTTTTATGTTTTGAATTTGTTTTGTTATGAATATGAGAGTACTACGGAAAGAGTAGGTTTCACTTCATATCTGGCTGTCCTACCATTCCTGTCTAGGTCAATGGGAAGGTATGAGTACATATATTAGGATATTTTTCTCATTAATTCTATGAGAGAGGTCTGAAATCAGATTAGTCCTGATCTGAAGCTACCCTCCTTTCCTCTTCATTAACTGTATAGTAGATACAGGAAGTAAGCTGAGAGAAATCCAAACCAATATATACATAGTCTAAGGTTTCAAATTTTAAACCCAAAATAGAGTACAAATAATCTTTTAAATCTTCAATACTTAAATGGGCTGTCTTAACTGACTTCTTCCCAATCACATTGTATGCCTGAAAATGCAGAATACGTGTTCCATATTATGCTAGTGCGCGACTGGTAAATGTTTGTACTTGTTTCTCATGCTTCTCTATGAGTGAAACATTTGAATCAGGCATAGAATTTTTTTAGTAGACCTTTTATTAAATATATTTTATATTTTACTTATAGACTTTGAATTCATCTGTTGGATAAAATTCACTAATCAGCCAATGAATCCAGAATTATAAATTTATAAAGCTTTGTGGAATCATCTATGCATAATTATCCATAATTTCTATACATAAAAAAAAAAAATATTTGGTGTGTTTGTTTGGTGTATCAGGAGTTTTTTGGTTTTCACTTAGAGTTAAATATTTGTACACATAATTCTGTCTAATTAACAAAATTGTAAATTGGTTTGGTTCAAAAGATAAATCAAGAAAATCTCTTAATTAGACCTTTAAAACATCTTTGTGTTGAAGTTATGTGAGTTTCAAATTATACCAAGAGAAACTTTTTTTAAAAATAACTTTCATCTTTCCTTTTAAAATAACTGAATACATCCATCATTAATTAGGAATAATTCAATCCCAAGCATAGATCTTGTAGACAAACCTGTGGCAAATTTGACTGAGTTAAAGACTTCTGAATCAGCACCTCAATGCAAATTCTATTTCAATCTAAAATGTAGAGAATCTGAAGTTATTTCTGTATCTGTTTAAATCAAATAACTATTTAAGGTGAAGAAGTGAAAAACAGCCAGCTCTAAAACCTTTTTCACAAAGGAACAGTAAAGGTTGCGCCTGAAATACAGTGTTGCAGAAAGTCCCAGTAATGAATGTAAATCTCAGCTTCTCTCTCGGATTCACACAGGCACACAGGCTCACCTAGACAGTCCCCAGCATTAGTTACTGCACTTATATTCTGAAGAACTGTAAGCCTCTCTACAGCTATTGATCTGCAGACTTTTTGAAATTAAACTGCCTGGTATCGCTGTGTTCTTGATATGTTATTGATTTTCTTTGGAATGTTTTGAGGAAAAAAATATGACAGAGTTGTAGGACAAAGAGAAGGTCTCAGTTTTATTTAGTAGACAACTTGATTATGCAGCAGCTGACCACAACATTTTTGTTTCTTTCCCCAGCTTTCCTTTGAGAATTGCTGCTAAAATAATGGTATTTTTAGGGGGTAAAGTGTCCTCCTGAATCATCAAATCTTTATTGATCTGATTCACAAAGGTTCTGAGCCCCTCAGGTGGCAAAACATTCACCTGCTGCTTTAAGGCAGCTTTGACTTTGCTTTATATCCTTCAGAGACTGGTGTTTGTGGAAAGAACATCCAGCACATCATAGACCTGCCTCTTGTTTATAGGCATTGTTCAATTCACAGCCCTGATACTGCATTAAGTTGCATTCATCTCTAGCTTTCAGGGTCACCTTTATAAAAAGAAAAAGTTTGCTCTCAACCAGTTTACTGCTGCAGTATCTTTGATTAAGAATATGGAAAGGGGAAAGAGAACAAGACATTTTTACACTTGTAGATTAGACTTTTTTTTTGCAGTTACACTAAAGAATTTACTTTTTGCCTTCATATCAATAATTCCTGACCAAACAGCTCTTTGTTACTTTCAATCTTCACAGCATTAACTGGTTATGTTCACCATCACAGCTGATATCTATGCTTCTGTACTGACTCTGGCTGGGACAGGGTAAATTTTCTTCATAGTAGCTTGTGTGAGGCAATGTCTTGCTTTTGTGAAGAGAACGGTGTTGACAACACATTGAGGTTTTTTGGCTGAGCAGTGATTGCACAGTCAAGGCCTTTTCTGCTTCATACACTGCTCTGCCAGTGAACAGGCTGGGGGTGCACAAGCAATTGGGAGGAGACACAGCCAGAACAGCTGACCCTAGCAGACCAAAGGTTTATCCCATATCATATGGCGTCATGCCCAGTAATAGAAGCTGCAGAAAAGATAAAGAGGGGGTGTTGAGAACTGAGATGCCCATTTTCCCAAGTAAAGTAACAATTACATATGATGGAGCCTATTTTTCCTGGAGATGACTGAGCAACTGCTTGCCCACAGGAAATTATGAATTAATTCCTTCTTTTGTTTTGGTGGTGTGCACAGATTTTGTTTTACTTATTAAACCATCTTTATTTCAACCCATGGATTTTTGTGCTGTTTTTATCCTCTTCCCATGCCACTATGGGACAGTGAGCAAATGGCTCTGTGACGTTGAATTGCCCGAATTTACCTAACCTAATTGTTGCCATTCAAATACTAAGAATTGTGAAGGAAAGCAACACTCTTCAAACCTATTCCAGTTCTCTGCAGTCATCTCTACCATAAATCACTTATGGCCCTCACCTTACTATATAGAAAATATAGGATGAAGTTAGGGAGTTAAGGTGACCATTATATTAAAGGCTCCTTCCAACCCAGGTCATTCTATGATTCTGTTATCCATACTGTAGACAAAGTGGAGGTCAACACTTCCCTTTTCTTTCTCCAAAGATCTACTGCCCAAGCCATTTAATAAAACCTCCCTCTAATCATTTCCTTGAGTATAAAATTGCTTAACAGCTTCAAAATCTTTCGATCATGTTGCAGTACACAGTATAGTAAATCAGTAAGAAAGCACCATTTCAACTCCTCTGCCAGTAATATAAAAAATCATGGCCTCATACTGCATAAATGTATCCAGCACCTGCAGCCTGTATAGATTTTTAAGAGTTCTCCATCAACATCACAATCACTCCCCTGTGCCACATATACATTTTTTTTTCACAAATATTTTTAGTAAAAATTTTAGCCCAAAATAATATGATTCTCTTTCAGGTAAGAAAACATAAAAATCAATTATGATTCTGTATTGAATGAGTGTCTAGGAGAATCCTCTTCTATGAAACAACCTATGCTGTCATTGTGATTACACAGAAAGACTGGCAACAACTGAGATATTAGTGAAAGTGTAAGACAACATAAATCTGAAAATTGGTCAAAATGAAAAGATAAAATTAAATACAAAGCTTTTACTACAACTTTAAAATTCTAGCAGATATATGGTTAGTAATATTTTTTGAAGAGCAATGTAACTTTGTTTTCTTCCTGAGAACATCTCTCTTTCATGGCATTTTATTTTCATAAATTTTTTTCATTTTCATATTTTATTTTCATTTTATATTCATAACTCTTGGTTAGTGTTTCAAAACATTTTCCCCTGAATTATCACCTAAAATATTGTAATTCCATTACAATTTGGATTAATATTTTCTGCTTTAAAAAATTATGATATAGTTCAAGAAATTACTGTACTTTTCTGGAAAAAGCCCTTCAATTTACAGGGTCAATACTTAGAATAATTTTTAAAAAAGATTGCATTATTTTCAGACAAAGTAACAACTGTGTCTGTGTTACAAGCATTCTATAACATCATTGTCCACAGAAGTATATTTTAATTTCTAGACTGAACTTGAACAGTATCAAAAATGCAATTTCTCTTTGATTATTAGATAAGATCATTTCTTGCTGACACAGTCATGGACTCCTGTGTTTTCAAACCAAAAGTTGCAGTACTGGAATGGAGCCGAATCCTCAGACTCAGGTATCAGAATGGTAAGTCTACAACCAGAGTAAAACATTGAATATTTTAGTTTCTGGCAGAAACGAAAGTTATATTGTTTTCAGCACTGTCTGTCAGTATGTGACAGAGTTGCATACTTTCTGAGGGTTTATATGGTGACAGTAATCACTAATGGAAAGGTTTCTAAATGGGAAGGAATTGCCTTAAGTATGTCTAAATTGGCCTTGCATTTTCCACAGAAAAATAAATCATTACATCTTGAACTTCTCCACCCACAAATCCCACATAAGACTTAGGAAATCTTCAAATGATAGCATACTTGTGGTCAAAGAGAGGTTTTAAGCTTCCTGAAGCAAAGCTTAAGCTTTTGCTTTGTAACTACCACAGAACACATCTGAATACATATAAAAATCACAGTATACAAAAAGCATGGAAGAAATTAAATAAGAGTAGTAGAATTCTTGAAAAGTACTTGGAAAAGTATTTGAAGTAGTACATGTGGTTGTAATTTCTTTTTTTTTTTTTCACTTGCATGTTAAAAACCTTTTGGTTTGACTATCCATTCTTGTGTACAGAGAGACTATTTTTTCTTGTTATTTCTCTTCACTTCTTACTCTCACCATAGGAACTTACCCACTGTGCTGTTTCCTGAAGATTTTTTCATTAAAGTGACTGATCAATGTGTTTTACTAGGATAATATTTTTCTCAATCCAAACAGTGATTCCTGAAGACAAATCAAGAATACTAAGTAATTATCTGGTAAAATCACCTGGCAAATCAGACTTAAAAAATAACTCAATCAAAATGCTGTCTCTAAATAGGGCATGTGAAATTTCTGAACATACTTGCTGGTTTGAACTCTGAGTTGTATTTGTTTGGATTTAAAGAGGTAGTTGCTCATATTTCTACATGAAATATTTCTATACAGGGGTAATGCATTTTTGCCTTTCTTGCAAATGAAATGTGATAGATGGTTTATCTTGGGCTACTTTGCCTCTTGCTTCCCACTCCACACAATACAGTTTTATGAATAAATGTCAGGTAAACTATTTTCACACATAAGTATTAATGTGTCTAAGTACCTTGTGGAACCAGAATTAGTTTTAGAATTTTAGAGGTAATTAAAATGACTTCAAAATATAAATCCATTCTAACCAATTAGCCTTTGTATATAGTATTTTCTTTCTTTGGTGGATGTTGCTGATAACAATTTTAAAAGTGTAGAAATGTGAAACATTAAGAGTATGCAATGTCACCTTTTAAGCTATATCTAATTTTTAAAATAGCTGCCTTACATGAAGACTACAGTTATTTATGTAATAATAAAATGTCTCATGATCCAGCTGAGTTAGTGCTGAAATTGGTTAAGTAGAAGAGTTGCTTAACTGTGTTACATTTAGCCTTGGTATGTGCAGTTAATTTGTAACAGCTGAAACACATGCTCTTCACATCTCTTCAATTCAGCCATGTAATCTCTACTAAACTCATACTCTCTTGCTACCAGCTAATTAATCCTTATAATGCATTTTTAAAAGCCAGTTTATGAAGTCAGATAAAGAAAAAAAGGTCAGTGAAGTGTATTTGGGTTTTGCTGGGTTTTTTGTTTTGTTTTGTTGTTGGGTTTTTTTGTTTGTTTGTTTTTTGGGATTTTTTTTGGGAGGGGGTGTGTTTTGTTTTGTTTCGTTTGTTTTTTTTTCTCCTTACCCTTCTTTTAGTATTAGCAAAAAGGACAATTACTGTTTTAGAACTGCAGATACATTTAGTTAATTTCTACATGGTTGCATCAAAGACATTCCATTCTCTAATTACTGAAACCTTCAAAGAAAAATACCAGGGACAAAAAACCCCTCGTCTTTCAACCATCATTGAACTGCTCATTCTAGTAGAAGTATAAGGCCAAAACCTATAAGTGCAAATATTGAAATACAGAAGCAGTAGATGATCCCTTCTCCCTTTAGTATTTTAGTATTAGATGATAAAAATTATTAGATAAAAAAATTCTAAACCATCACCCAATAGCCTGATATCCCACTTTTTTATCATTCTTTTGCTCTTCAAATGTGAAAGTTCTCTTCCAATCCAAATGATTTTGCGATTCTATGCATGAACTATTTTAAAGAGCAGAATAATTTCTTCTAACACTTGTTATATGTTACTAATTCAAGTGTTTCAGAGGGACTGAAATTTTTCTTTCAAAACTAAGAAGAACAAAAAGGTGGAAAAGTGCAATGAGGAGAGATGGGCCATGAAGGGAGATTACACTGACTTTTAGTTTGGTGGCCAAATTGTTAATAAAATCAACATTGTGAAGAAATTAAGTTTAAAGTGTATGCAATTCAGGTATAGTCTACTTAGAAAAAGGAAGGTAGCTACTGTTTATGATTGTTTAAAAAGGCCACATTTTATAAAACCCTAATATTTAAAATGAAAGCTGAAATTCAAACTAAACCTAGAACAATTTGCCTTGTAAATAGTCTCATTCCTCACTAATAATCAGACTGTACCACTTTTTAAAAAAACCCCAAACCCAAAAAACATTCAGAATTGAAAACTGTACAGAAGCATTGTTTTGCAAGTAAATAATTATTTGAAATTTTCGATTCAGGAAAACTGTATTTAGTGCAGGGGATCTATAACAATATGTCATATTAAAAAAATGGAGGAGTGTAATATTTCTGATATAAAAGACAGAATGATGACCAGGTTCTCTTATTATGAGGCAAAACAGTTTATTGAACAAGCTTATTGATATTACAGATATATTTAGAGAGATATTTATACAGGAAAGGTTAGATGGAAAGCATTTTATCATATATAAAAATGCCCAAGATTTTAAGTAATGACAGTTTAAAGTCAATTCAGCTCAATACTGATTTCTCAAATTGATAAAAAAAGTTGACAGTGACTACAGATAAGGTCAATCAAATAATACAGTGATTCTGTTAGTTGATTGATACATGTGTGATTTCAATATTTCAACTTTTTAAAATACGTGGTAGGAATTTTTATTGACAGACAATGCAAAATGTTTTATTTCCCACTGCTGTAGTGGAAAAAAATCAACCCCCTAATCCCAGTCCCCCACACCATAAAAAAATCCCCAAACCAGCCCATCTTGTCCCCACAATAATTTGTTTCTTTGATATTTGAGAAGTTACTAAATTCTTCTCAATTACAAGAGTGAAAACTTCCTTTATGTGCATTTATTCTCATGGACTCTCCCATGTATAGTGAAATTGCAAAAAATAGTGTTATAGAAATTATTTTTTTTTTTCGGTAATGACAGTCAATATTTTGTTTCAATTAGTTGCAGATCAATTCCTTTCCCTACCCACTTGAAACAGAAAATAATACTTTCTCTTGTGAAAGGCTTGCACAAGTATTGCTGACCTAAATATAATTAATGAGCACTGAAGTGAAGAAGGCATTAAGGATGAAGCTTGTTGACGACAGAAAATATTTGTTGCAGATTAATAATCTGCTGTTGATTGGGTTATTGATGCTATTCCCAATATGTGACCATGGCAATTTACAGGAAAATGAATACTTCTTTGTTTTCACTCTTAAATAGCAGCACGTCATGACATAACAAAAGAAGTGGTTGACATGCCACATAGGTAATTTAGTTGCAGCTCCATTCCTATGAATCATAGCCAAGTAATTAATCTTTTACCTAGGAGACAGTACTGGGGATATTAATAAAATGTGGGAACAATAATAATTTTTATATAAGAAGAAAAAAGTACATGGTTTAAGGGGGATGGATACTTTGCACAAATATGAAGAAATTGAATTTTGGTGTCAGTGTAAGAAAGGTCTAATTGGTGGATATTGCTACCATACAATGGTTGTACAGAGGAAGGAACTGAACCTGGATAACTGCATATGAAATTTATAAGTGTTGAAACAATAAAATTTGTAGGGCATTTTCTACTTTGTATGCAGCACGTACTGTTTTCAGTCTAATTGGTTTTTCATAGATTTGAAGATATATTCTACAGATAGGAGTGCATCTGTTTTCCCCAAGACACACATTATTCTGATTAAATATTTGAAATTAAGATGGAGTGATTTCATGTGTTAGTTTTGATAGTGGTGGTTGGTTCAATGAAAAAAAAATTGCAGTCTCTCATAAATGTTTCAAAAATCTGAGGTGACATGACTTTGTGATTAAAATTGTTTAATTAGTACTTCCTGAAATACTAGAAATTAACAAAAGAACAGAATTGCTATAAGAATCATCTGGAAGTTTTGCACTATAAAAGTGGGGTTTTACATTTATGCTTCATTTTTAAAAAATTGAATCAGTGTGAGATCAAAGTAGCTAATTCTATATCTGTAGGTAATTTTTCCTGTTAATTTGCAATGTGCATTGACTCTTAAAAAGAAAAGTAAAAAGTAGCTTTGCATTCTTTACAGCCTTTCTGCATGATTTTATTTTAAAAATAGTTGCTGTCTGCATCAAGACCTATTAACAAAGCCAAAGGAGAAAATACTCAAATTCTTCTACTTTCAAAAATAGATTCACAGAATAATTTGGGTTAGAAGGGACCTTTAAAGGTCATCTAGTCTAACCTTCCTGGAATGATCAGAGGCATCTTCAATGAGATCAGGTTGCTCAGAGACCTATCCAATCTGATTTTGGATATTTCCAGAGTTGGAGCATCCGCAGCCTCTCTGGGCAACTTGTTCCAGTGTTTCACCATCCTCATTGAAAAAAGTTCTTTCTTATATCTAGTCTGATTCTACTTTTTAGTTTAAAGCCACTGCCTCTTGTTCTCTCACAAGAGATACTGCTTAAAAATCTGTCTCCATCTTTCTTATCAGCTAAATATTAAATATTGAAAGGCTGCAATAATGTCTGCCTAGAGCCTTCTCCAGGGTGAACAGCCCCAGCTCTCTCAGCCTGTCTTCAGAGGAGAGGTGCTCCAGGCCTCTGATCATCTTCATGGCCTTCCTCTGGAATTGTTTCAACACGTCCATATCTCTTTACTGTGTTGAGGGCCCTAGAGCTGGATGCAGCACTGCAGATGGGCAGTAAGTGTCTCTATGAGAGCAGAGTAGAGAGGCAGAACCATCTATCTCAACCTGCTGGCCATGTAGAGTTAGGGGGAAAAAAAAATTTATTATGCCTATTAGAAAAATCAATACAAAAAAGAGATTAATGACCTTACCAATGGACAGTGCTAGAACCCCCCTACTCAAAAGTAGGAAATTTGACATTTTCCAATTATTATTCTTATATTGAGTGCATGTTTTACTGATCTTAAAAAAAATCTATAAAATATTGGCCAAATGAAAAGGTGATATAAAATTAGTTTTCTGGAAGCTTCTTAAATTTTCACATCAAAAATCTCCAAACATTGCAATGAGGTGAGTTAGGTTTTCTTCGACTATTCCCAGAAGCTTCAAGGTACATAGCATACAAACATTGAAAACATAGGAAGCAAGTTTTATTATTTGCACCCTCCAGAATCTGAGAAGCAAAAGCTGGTTTGAATAAAGAGAAAAGAGGAGCCAGCACTGAAATAAAGTATATGGTATACCAGCTAAATGAGGATCTGGCTTAGGAGATCAAGTATAGGAAGATGGGGGAGAATGATTGGAGAGTTAAACTAAGAAGCAACAGAAATATTGAATAAGCAAATAAAAACAGATATATGAGTGTTGGAAAAGGAAATATATGGCACTGGACATCAGATTGGCAGTAGGAATGTGGAGAGAGTTTTGATAAACCAAACTGCTAGTCCTTTCCCACAATGTTCTTCAGACAGTTCAGCTACATTAACCAAAAGGCCTGTTTACGTGTTCTGCCTGTTGCTTTCTAAATTTTGTCTCATAATATGGTCCACTGTTCTGTTGACAAGTAATCACATTTAAAATCTAGATCTTTTCCTTCTCATCATTATTATTTTGAATAATTTTATTATTAAATACTTGGATATTTTTAGTGTATATTTGCCGTTCCACTTCACACCTTAAAATGTTTTAGAAAGAGCATGAGTTCTGAGAATTAAGACCTTCTGCAATTTCAGAAGAGTTTGCTCCTTGCTTCTTATCTGTCTGATACTCTTTGAGTTTTGGATTGAGACATCTGGAAAACATAGCTAGACAAATGCAACCTACAGACTTGTTACATTACTCGTTTAATATTTCAGCTAGCATCAGAAATAGCCCTCTGTTGAAATTCCAGAATATATTCTGACTGGTTTAGATGGCTGGCTAGTATTGAACTTTACTAAATTATGAGCTTTTCTGAGAGAGAAAGACTGGATAAAGATATGAATATGTTGTCGATCCTGTTTTTTAAACATTTTTATTTTAAAAAATTATGTTATGATTTTATAAATTCTTATTAGTGCTGTTTCTGCTAATATCTTTGATGGTGATTCTTTGAGCAATCCTAAACCACTCACTCACAAGAGATTATAAGGGCAAGATTTATCTCACCTATCTTTAGCCACTTAAAAAATTAAGAATATTATCTGCTCTTTCTTAGTTAGTAGGATGAAATAAGCATTTTTCAAGAGTAAAATATTTCATACAAAGCCAATCTGCTCTAAGATTGCATGAATCATTGCTCGGATGTGATTTGAACATTTGCCTCTCCATTGCCACAAAAGTCAGCATAGAGTATATTAACATAAGGTAAAATATCCATTAGGAAAGGCACATTTAACACTAGCTGTACTCAGTGTTTCCACAGGAATTTACATTTTGAAAGAAACTATTTTGCTGATTACAGTAAAACAAAATCAAATGTCTTACAGTAGTAGTAAAAGCATTAGTACCAATTATATTGTACATACTACAGAGAGGACACTTGAAATGTGTTAATGAGGAAGAGACAGAGGTCACTTCTCTAACTGCTAATTCAGGATTATTCATTTTGGCAGAAGGTGGATGACATAATTCAAATGAAATTTCAAACATTACATAAGGTGGAGCTAAGTGCTTCTGTTATAGAATTTCCTTCATAGTTGTAATATTTTTTTCCAGAGGGAGAGAGAATCAAGTCACATTTCTTTAATTTTAACTATATATACATGAAAAACAAAAGCACTGGAGATGTTTGATTCCTAAAAGAAATATTGTTTGCTTGGTTTAATGCTCTTTTTATTTTATTATTATTATTAATGATACAGTTATTTAAACCATTCTACTCATAACATAAATGAGTTCCTTTATTAAGGGAGATAAAAGAATTTGAACCCTACTTAGAACTTTTTTTCACTATATACCCTAATTTTATTGGGTTTTTTTTTTAAGTTCCTTTTGCAAATAAAGGTATTATGACTGAACACAAGCTTCTAGCTGATCATTATCAAAAGCTTTGGGGAGGATGGGGGAACCCCAGAGGATGATCAAGATATTAAATATTTGCCTATCTAGAGCTCTGAAAATAAAAAAAAAAATAAAATTACTGATAATTTTATTGTTCGATACTAATGTCATGCTGTTTTACCATAAATAGGAAAAATCAATCCCCTTTTGAAAACACTCACAGTGTAAAAATTCCAACTTTAAGTTTCACTAAGGCATAGTGTAAGAAGTATCTTCTTGTTTCTTTTGTATCTAATTTGGATCTTGTCACAAATTCAGATAATTATTAAGGTTAGAAAAAGCCTCCAAGGTCCTCAATTCAGCTTTTGACTGACCACCACCTTGTTAATTAAACCATAGCACTAAATGCCACATCCAGTTGCTTCTTGAACACTTCCAGGGACTTCACCACTTCCTTGGGAAGTCTGTTCCAGCGCTTGACAATCCTTTCAGTGAAGAGATTCTTCCTAGGGTCCAACCTGAACCTCCCCTGGTGCAGCATTCTGCCTAATTTTGAGTGAACAACTGGAAGTCACTGCATATGATGATAAGCTAGTGATGCATGTGTCATTGTGTGGGAATTGGGGTGGACAGGGAGCTGGCTTCACCTGCAGATGCAGAGAGCTTCAGCTTCAAAGCCTGGGAGACACCTAGATAGGAGGAAAGACATCCTTTGATATCCTGGTGAGAGAATACAGGGAAGAGTTGTCTCATGGGAACTAATATGTTAGCTAGTTTGTTGCAAATAGGTGTTGTTCTTGTTTTCAATATATGGTTGGCTAGTGGCCAGCTACATATATGGTTCGGTTCTTTATCCTCATTATTGATTGGATCCTATACCCCCTCTACCTCACCTGCATACCTCTGTGCTTTCCCGGTTTTGGGATCTCTGGAAGTTGTCCCTTGTACCATGCAGTTTCCACGTTTATTATTTTTACATTATAAGTTCTTTGTTTGAAGGCAACTCCACTGTTCCCATCTCTCTATATTATGCCACAAACTCTCCAGCTGGCCCAGTTCTCTTGTGGCTGCTCACAGTGCTCATATCAGTGTAGGTGGGAGGGGAAGGAAAGACAAGACATTGGAATATGCAAAGTACCCTGAGCAACTGGGCACCAATAACAGAACTTTCAGAATTTTCACTAAAAAAAAAAAAAATCAAAAAGGTGTGAGCTTTGCAGTACAGATGCATATTTTAAAACGTATATTTTAATTAATCGTTATACTACTATAGTTATTTCTTTAAAAAATCATAAATCCTTTTCTTTTCCTCTTTGTTGTCTATAATTTCTATCCAAAGTTATTTAAGACCTTTTAAATCTTTTTGTGAACCAGAATATCTTCAGATAGTGAAATAGTAATTCAAAGCAGAAAACCCCAGAAAAAAAATAATTTCTTAGAGCATGTCTGTGCATTTTCAGGCTTCATGCCACTAGACAGCAGCAAGGAACCCACATGTGCTGGAAGTCCCAGTAAAAATGAGCTGTGAAGGTGTTCAGGGATCTGGCTCCACAGTCTGATGATGTGATAGCCTGTTGACCACAGCTGGATTGAATTGAGCATCCAGGTGGAATACAGCCAGATGGTGATGGGAAGGTCTGGCTCTCAGACAGATCTACCAAAGGGAAATTTCAAGTCCAAGTTACCACAAATCTGAGGTTCTCATATTTTGCTGGGCTGTTGGCAGAACCAGCTTGGTTTTATGATTCAGCATTTCTGTCCCTCAGTCCTTAGTGACAATTGTATCTTCTATTTGTCTTCTCAAACTACCAAGGTTTTTTTTTTTTCCTTTATTTATGCATTGTTGCAGATTATTCAGTCAGATGGGCTCATTTTTGTTATTTGTGGTAACTACTCAGCCAAATATGAAAATATCATCTTCACTTACATTTTATAGAACAACATAAAAAAAAAACGAGAGAGAATTAATCTATATGGGACTTCCCCGTCTTCTTGCCTGCTCCCTCTTTCATATCCCTGAAAATAAGAGCGAGGAGCTAAAACCTCAGCTCTGTTCAAGTTACAAAGAATGCAGTCATAGCAATTTTAATGTAAATGGTTTCAAAGTATGTCTTTGCACATTCCAATTCATAGCTATCCCACTGGAACACTTGGAGGTCAGTTCTAATTTATGTCAAGCTGCTGTGGTCACAGAGAGCTGAAAATAAAGCCCAGCACTTATCATTAACAGAAAAGGCTTTTTCTCTGTTTTTATGGGGAAAAAATAGAAGGGGGAAAAAAAAAGATGTGAGAGTCTTTGTGGGAGGTCTGTGCACAGGTATTTTGCCTTGACCTAGGAAGATCTTCCTTAGCAACCGAATATCCATCTGAATATAAAATATGTTTCTCAATCTTCAAAATAAATTTTTACCAAAAATGGTTACTAAACTCAGTAGATAATATACGTCTTTTAATCTTTGAATAATACTTTCTATAAAGCTAGTCACAGAAGATGTCATATCCTGTGCCCTGTATAATAAATTGGGCTATTAGGACAGAGAAAACATAATAAGAGTGGCTCATAGAGAGACCAGCTGATATGCAACTTTTTGTAAGATAGTGAAATTTTTTTAAAATTAAATTTGCTTTTACAAAACTTGATAATGGTTTACTTGAATTGATAATGGAATTACTTGAGCATCAGTTGACAAGTGAGTGTATTAATTTTGTAGTGGGATGCTGTCCACTCTGCCTTTAGTGTGTAGTCTTCATTCTGCACTACATTTATTATGCAAAACTGTCTTATCCTCATCTTTTTCATCAGCCTATGTGTGGTAGTTGTATGTCTGTTCATCATTGTGCAGTATAATTCCCCATTGATTAAAATCACTTTGGAAAATTAAAGCCTTTCCTCAAGCTTGGACAAAAATATCTTCAGTTCCTGAAAAGTCTTTTCACTATGGCAGGAGGTTTTAAGAAGTAATTCATATTTATGTTCCTTTCAGAAAAATATTCTTGAGAAATGACACGTACTGTGGTACTGGAAACTTTATCTTCCTGTCAGAGCTGATGTGGTAAAGTCAACTGAACAAGATAATAACATATCTCTTGTAAAGGTGGAAGGTGAGTCAGTGCACAAGGGAAGAAAGATGAAAGAAGCTTTCAATCTCAAATTACTTTGGAACAGTGATGTACTTGCTGGTCTTAGCTGGCTAACATGATGAGTGCCAGGCCTAAGTATATTTGATATGTAAGTAAAGTTAAATAAGTTTGAAACTGAAACACAGAACAATCCCCCCAAAGACATTGAAATTATGGTGCTTTAGTACTAGAAGGACTATTTTCATTTTAAGAATGGCCCTTGATTATTGTTAAAATATATTATCCATGAATAATTTGAAAATAATGGAGAAAAAAAAAAGAATTAGTAAGTGTGATTTTTCTTTTAATAGTAAAAGGGAAAATCATTAAATACATTGGGGAGATTTAAAAATATCTTAAATAATTAAAACACTCACTATAGGCATTCTAAATGTTGTATACTTTGCAAGTAAAGGTTTGTCTTGGAAAGCTTCTATGTAAGTTTGGTAAGCTTTCTGAACAAGTGATTTCCTTAATGTTTCCTGACTAATGTGGATAAAACGTAGGAAAAATTGCTGTGGTTAAAGCAGAACACTATAGGAAATTAGATGCTCTTATTGCACTCTGCTGTGCATTTTCTTGATCAAGAATATACTTCTCCAGTGACTTCATTACTCAAGGCTATGAGTAGGCTGGTTTCTGAGAATTTACCCTAGAAGTCTAGAGTTGGTTTCTAATTTCTTCTTCCTCTGTGCTATTCTCCAGTAAACAGAATTCTTTTCACAAGTTGAGAATATAACCTACTCTTCAAGATAAGCCTGCTGTCATTTTTTCCTATTGTGACTTAGAACTCATTCAAAGGATCAATTCATTTAGAAAGAACCTTCAAGTTTTAAATAATCAAAAGATACCCCCACATAGGGTCTTATAATCCATATGGATAATAAAAAGCACTATCAGTTCTCAAGGACAAGTTTACGTTTGGGAAAACTAATGAGCAAAATGAAATACCAACTGCTACTATTACATGTCTATAAATTTTTTTTTTTTTTGTGGTTAAATAAAAAAGCTATATGATACTAATATACTGAGGAAGCATGTAATACATGGTGCCACAATTAATTTCTTCTTCTACTGTCATTTGAAAGAAAAAATTACATAAGTGTGTGTGATTCGTTTCTCTCAGAAATGATGTCTTCTTCTATGATATAGTTCTTGTTTTTCCAAATATATTTGGTGATTAGGGTTACATTTATTCTCTCCTGTTTCCTAACGTATGATATAAGAGAAAGCATTAGTTTTTCTGAGGGGGAGGTTCACTCTTTGTGAACTATTTCTTAAAAATATTGTTCTTCAGTCTGAAGCTGCATAGCTCTGCTTGTTGCTCGTAAAGAGAAATGAAATCTGACAGTCATTTTCAAAGCATCTCATCCAAACTATCCTGAGGAACCCAGCCCAGAGCTGACTCCCAGCAAAACAGCAGCCAGGATAGTGCTGGATGAAAAAAAAATATGGCAGCAACAAATTCTTCCAAGCTGTGATTTTTTCATGGAAGAGCTAATCAGGGAAAAGTAAGAGTTCATTTATGAAACAGAAGATATGATAAAAATGTAAGATTTTGTACGCTTTCTATCCATCTTATGTGCAGACATAATTTGGAAAGGGAGGCACAACCTTTGGATTTCATAAGTCACTAAAATAAGACTCATTGCCTTTTGATCTGTATAGAGAAGATTATATTTGTATCGTTTTGGTGTAAACTAATGCTTTATCTTCTCTTAGTGGAAAATAGAAAGCATACTGCAAAGTTGAGGAAGCACTGGTTTTTCTTCTTTTATAAGTTCTTCTTGTCTTTTTCTGAGGTGTTTTAAAGTAGAGTATTAGGCCTCTGTGGAAATCTGCAGGCAGTAAAGTTTTAAAGGGTTTTTTTGGGATAAATTATTTTATTCTTATTCAAATGCTAAGAAATAAATATAAAAAATGACATTTTTTCACTCTCCGGTTTTTGATGTCTAACATGAATTGTAACAGAAGATGGTATGGCCTGTTAGAAGAAATTAAAAGAAGGACAGTGGTTGTTCATTAATCAGATGATTTGGAATTATGAATATACATAATGCTGTGCTAAATGAGCGTTGTGAAGAACACTTTGTTTTCTTATTTGAAAGAAACAATTTGGAAGCAGGTTTTGCATCCTCTCTGTGATCCCTCTGTCTATCTCAACCTATGCATTTATATTTAATTACTTGCATCTGTACAGGGTTGAGACTTATTTTACATTCAGGACTTTAAGAGTCTATTGTCTTCTCTATATTATTTGACCATTCTTATATTTAAAAAGGTTCATCTAAAGATACGACACTCTGGGAAAATTTTAGGAAAACCTACAATGGCAAAATTGCTATTCTTTCTTCAATATATTGATAATTTGGATTAATAATTTTAACTTCTAAGTACCTAGAATTAAAGCAAAAAATAAGTCAGACCCCCTTTTCCATATTTCAAAATCATTATGCAACATATAATTTAGCCCACAATTCAGAAGAAAGTATCCCAATTATCTGAGCTTTTATCGTTAATCTAAATAGTAAAAAACCTAAGAATAGAATGGCTTCATGCTGTGACAGCAAAAGGTAAAAAGCAATCATTCTATTTCTTGAGAAAACATGAAAGTTTCTGTTATTCAAATACTGAGGAAAAAAAATCAAAGCTAAAGTTAATTTTTAAAGAAATCTGTATGGCACTAGAGAAATCCACCAAGCTTCAATGTTCTAAGCAATCAGTAGAACTGAAAAACATGTTTTTCCTTGGTCTGTCTGATGCTGAATAAAATCTTGGATTTCTCTCTGCCAAGTCTCATCTGAGTCTCCCAACTACTAAATGAGTTATTGTCTCTCTAAACACAGGGATTTATGTCTCCGTTTGACTAAAGTGCTTGGATATGTTTGGGAATTTTTGGTGTCAGAATTTGACATTTTTAAGAAAATGGTCTGTTCAAAGCTCCTGAGAA
The DNA here is from genome assembly GCA_037013685.1 of Acridotheres tristis. Lineage (NCBI taxonomy): Eukaryota > Metazoa > Chordata > Aves > Passeriformes > Sturnidae > Acridotheres > Acridotheres tristis. The sequence goes on from CM072884.1 coordinate 78,279,504, forward strand.
CTCTGGTTTCTAGCACAGCGCTTTGTTTATTTTGCTTTATTGGGAAATGTTATACTGAGGTAGTGGACCTACTTAATAATGGCAATCACACAATTCAGTGTTGAATTAGAAATGTTCCTATTTCAATGTGAGTGTTATTTTCCATGTTTTAATTTCCTTCTACAAGGGAAGGTATTTAGATGATATGGTTTTTGTCCTCTCTTGGATCAGTGACTTAGTCATAGGATTTCATTTTAAAGAGGACTCACAGGTCTACTACTGCCAACAATAAGATGACCTGGTAATATTCAGAGTTCAAAGTTTAATTGCAATAGATCAATCATTACAAAGTTCAAAGAGCATTATTAAGCAAGTTGCATATTTTAAGTCTTGAGGCAATATAGAATTAATTGTCAGGAAAACAGTGGAAAAGGAAAGCACTTTAATCTTCTTGTCCTCAGTGTGACATATGTCAAGTTTCCAAATATGATATCATAGCTGCAGCAAGAGTGTCCAGTTTTGCCAAGGAGAAGGTGCAAAGTGACCTAGTGGAACATTTTTTAATTATTAATATTTTGAAGTTACTAAACCAGGTAATATTTAAAGGTGCAGTACCTAAGTTTTCTTCTAATTTTTTCAGCAAATTCTGAAGGCATTTACTGATACTAATTATTTTCTTTTTCCTTGCAGCCCTGCAATTGAGTATTTTAGAATATAAGTTCTCTTTGAAGGTTCATAATAATAATTCATATTAAGGTAGCAAAATTGAATAGATATCAGTTTCAGAAAAGAAAAAATTATATTTCTTCCAATGAATCACATCTCACACACCTGGAAATCTGATGCATACTTAAGCAAACATTTTACCTGATCATGCCATATATATGCAGGAAATAAATTTAATTAGTAAAACAGATGAAAGCTAAAAGTTTGCAGTTTTGTAATATAGTGACTTCTCTTGAAAGTAGAAAAATTGAGAAATAAATGTGATAACATTTTAATCAAACTTTCCCTCGTTTACTTTTACTTTATTTTGTTTTCTTCATGACATCTGGGATTATTCATTTTATGTTAAATGAGCAGTATGGTTTTCTTAGATAGAGTCATGTTAATGATATCCGCACAAAATGAAAATGAGATGGGAATTTCAGTTTCTTGGGTAAAAATAAAATAAAATATGAATTATACACTCTGAATACACTGACCATTCTAATCTATGTTGGTGTGCACAAAATTCAGTGGTCTTTTACTAGGTTTCGTTTCTTAATTGAAAACCTATGTAATCATTGTATTAACACTTTCAGCCATGGAGCAGAATATCTCTAATATCTCCCAATAAAGTCAGAGCAGACTGGTGTAAAACATCTCTGGATTTGGTTTAATCTAGCATGTTTGCCTTCATGTTCAAATGGGTTTTCATCATGCATGACATGTGAGACCAAAGAAACAACTATATCAATTTGTAGATTACTTCCTTTCAGATGAAATGGGGTATCTGGCTTCATATGTACTTTTAATCCTCTGAGAGTGCTTTAAATGAAATAGTTCAAAGCAATTTGTTTGACTTCATTTGGAGGCTAACTAGAAGCATGCAGAGAAGAATATGTCTTCTCGGACTCTTAGGAGATTATAGCAAATCATCTTCTTAAACAATTCTTAAGAGAAAAGTACTTAGGTCCACCAGGTTATGAAGAATGAACTCAAAGCTGAAAAATCTATATACAGCCTGGAACAAAGAAGAAACATTCCTAAGTGCTACAGTAAAAATGGACAAACCATGAAAACCAATGGGAGAATGACAATGGTATTTTGATTGCAGTGATTGACTTCAGGATTGAGTTTATCAGGGCTGTTATGTGGTTTCAAATTACATGCAATCACAGAATCATAGAATAATTCAGGTTGGAAGGGACCTTCAAGACCATCTAGTTCAAGCTCTCTGCCATGGGCAAGGGTACCTCTCACTAGACCAAATTGCTCAAAGCATCATCCAACCTTGCCTTGAACACTTCTAGGGATGGGGCATCAACAGGTTCTCTGGGCAACCTGTTCCAGTGCCTCACCATGCTCAAAGTGAATACTTTTTTCCTATTATCTATCTAAACCTGCCCTTCTTCAGTTTATAGCCATTCCTCATTGTCTTATCATTACATGACCTCCTAAAAAGGGCATGCCCTTTTCCACTTTTCTCACAGGTTAATGAAATCCTCCACATATGTATAAGCTTCCTGCAATAAATAGGATGACAAATAACTGGCATTTGTTTCAGCAAGAGATAAACATAAATTCCAGCTTTGCAATTGGAAGATCTTTGTGAGGATTCCTACTCCTGCTGTATGCTTGAAAACTGTACAGTATGAGAATTAGGAAATCTTTCAAAGGCTCTATGGGGTGCACTGAATGTTCCATAATGATATTTAACCTGATGCTGAGAAGATCTCACATGTGTAGTGTTATAAATACTGGAGGAAATTCCAGTGACTTGCAAGGAAGACAACAATGATGTACCCATTGTCAAGGCTGTCCTTGCTGAGCAGGGCATTGGAGCTACAATATATAGGATACAGAAGTGAAGCCAATTTGCATCTAAACTAAGCTAGGTTACTGTTATGAAAGTTGTTTTCAAGAACAGCTTGTTAACTCAGTGTAAATGTAGCTATTCTTGCCCATATATTATGTCAACCCTTAAGAAGCAGCCACTTATTAGAGAAACTTTAGACAGTAATGGATCATGAATGAGCCACTGGAGGCATAAAAGGCTCTGAAAGACATTTGCACAAGGTCTGTATTATCATTTAAACTGTAAATATGCATTTTTCACAGCACACTGCCTTTAAATTAGTAAAAATCTTGTATCAGCATAATTATCTAAACAGAAGTCAATAGTCAATATTTTTTCTGGAAATGTGTCTTCAGGTATTTATACAATACATTTCATCCATATAGTGTGAAACTACAGCTTGGTTTGACTTCTCACAACACCATAAATCAAAACAAACACACAAAGGTACACCCTTAGAGTGTGAGAAATATGCTTTCTTTACTCATCCTCTATAAGACCAAATGAATTTAAGACTATAAAATATTAATTACTTTTTAATATTAAGAGCCCAAACATACATTGGGAAAAATATTCTTTTGATAGTAGTTTTTTAAACCTGAACTCTTCACTAATTTCTGAGAACTAACATACTTAGGTAAGAAATATTTTCCAGTTGAGTACCTTCTTTAAGCTTCTTGAGGCAGAACATGTTTGCAATAGTTAGAACCCCTCTTCTCCTAAAATTTAGATTTACAATGCTAAAGTTAATGTAAAGCTAACTCTAAACTAATAATGTGTCTCTAGAAAGTACTTTAAATGTTTTTATACACTGTATCTGTTTTTTGAAAGTGGTTATTTGAATTATGGCTCATTTCTGCAGTTTAGAAGCTTGTAAAAAAGCCCAAGAAGACCCAAACTCAAACCTGTTTTTGTTTTGGACTCTGATCTAATCATTAATTAGGGTAGTTTGAAGTTTCAGTAGGGCACACAGAGACCATTTTAGAGAGTGTTTTAAATGCTGTAATTAAATTGTAGGAGCAGTATTCTCAAAAATAAAAATCTTAATGGAAAAAAAAATCTTGCTATAACTATTTGGCCAAGTGCCTTCTTGTTTTACCTCCCATTTTCACAGCTCTGACAAGTAGCAGTGCATATTTTAACATAAAATAGCAAGTTTGAAACTCTGACATGCTGTATATTTATTCTTGTGTGAAGTAAAACTTTTTTTTTTTAATAGTACAGATGATTATATCTATTTTTTTTCAAATGAAGTGTTTCTTTTTAAGTGCAAGGTTTATTTTCACACTTCTGATTACCAGAGATGCAGGAAACAGAGTGCTGTACATCAGACATTTAAATCCAGACATTATGCAATCATGATAACAAGGATTAACAAAGATTAATTTAGCTCCCACTTAAAAGCCCTGGTGGTTCAGAGTACAACTGTCTAGCTTGTATGAGGGGAATAATTATAATTTCCTTTTCAAATGTTCCTCTTTGTTGCATAGTTGACAGTTGTCCATGATTTGAAGAATATTTGTGTCAAACTATTCTGTGGCAACTTTTTCTTTAAGATATGGCTGTTCAAAACAAATGACTGTTAAAAAAAAAAAAAATCCAGCAAAAAATACTCTGAATGACTCGTTGAAATTTATTAGTTGCATGGAACAGGTTTTATTTAACTGAAGTGCAAAAATCTTCATTTTCTTCATTGATCAAAACTGTAAATGATAAAGACCTAATTTCCAAAGACCTTAATTTTAAGAATTCAGTCCTTATGAAGATGATAGCTATTGTTGAGTATAATAATTGTGTTCTATTAACACTGCTCTGAAAAATAGGATTTCTGTACGACTAGATACTCTGTAAGAATGTAACAGGTAGCCACAAAAATAACATTGCAAGACAAATGTATGCTTGCAAATGGGAACAAAATCTTTCAACTTAAATTCTTCTTCATTTTATCTTTCACCATAGTTTCTTTGGACTAAATGCTATTACCTATATTATCTATTTTTACCTATTTTCCACTTTAAAACTATTACTACAGTATGTATCTCTTCCCCACAAGGGCATAAGATTTATTTTTATTTAAAACAATTTTGCAGAGATGGTCATGTTTCTTTTAAGAACAAGAATGAAGAAGTGATCACACCAACTGCTGGAATTTGAGGTTGGCAGTGCAAAAAAAAAAAAAAGAAGAAAGAAAATATCAGGAATAACAAATAACAAATGAATGTCTCAATAAACAAATTTAAAATAAAAATAAACAAAAAGAAGAGTTATAAAAGAAAAATGTGTATCAATGGTAGTAAGAGAGAACCAGGAGGAACATGAACAACAGAAAACATGAGAACAGGATTATAATGTAAAAGAATAGAAGACAAGGCCAGAAATTCACATCCACATCAAGAAGAGTCAAATCTCCATTAGTAAGATCTGCTTCTTAGTAAAAATTTGAAAACTGACCCTAGAGTTGATTCAGGAAATTGAAGCTTCTGCTGCCTGCCAGAAATACATTGGTGAATCTCGCTAAGCTACACCAGAGGCTGAAATGAACATAATAGCAGGGAAAATGCTATGGAGCTGAATTGTCAGTGGAATAACCAGCACTATAAGGAAAAGTATGACTACACCCAGCTGCAGAAATGGAACCTTAGCAGACTTCCTAGGGGCACAGAAGAGATTTTAATGATTAAAAACCATACCACATTAAAGCTATGAGAATAGTTTACTATACTTCATTATTGGGACGCATGAGTTAAAAAAGTAATTCTCTTTTTTTGCGAGTGGACTCAAATAAATTTTACAGGGAAATACCTTCCTAGACTGAAGATTGAAATGAAGACCCTGACACTAAGGCATGGCAGAAATCAGGGGAGAAAGGTGATGAAGAAAGATTTGCAGGATTCTCGTGCAGTTTTTGGCTGGAGTAGAGCTAATATTCTTTGCTGGTGTAGGGCTGTATTTTGGACTTGTGCTGAACACAGGGGGGATAATAGAGAGATGTTTCTGCTATTGCAGACCAGGGCTTGCACAGAGCCAAGGCCTTTTGTGCTTTTTATACTGCCACACCAGTGAGGAAGTTGGGGGTGCAGGGGAGGCTGGGAGGTGACACAGCCAGCACCAAAGGGATATTCCAGACCATGTGACATCATGCTCAGTATATAAAGTGGGGAGAAGAAGGAGGAAGGGGAGGTCATGTTTGGAGTGATGGTGTTTGTCTTCCCAAGTCACCATTACATATCATGGGCCCCAGCTCTGCTGGAGATGGCTGAGCACCTGCCTGCCTATGGAATCAGTGAGTTAAATCATTGGTTTGCTTTGCTTGAGTGTGTGGCTGTTTTTTCCCTATAAAATTGTCTGGACTCGTGAGGTCTCCATCTTTTACCCTTCCAATTCTCTACCCCATTATACTGGTGGGGCAGTGATCAAGTGTGAGGCTTGGCTGCTGGTTGGGATCAAAACATGATAGTAGCCCATAAGGCTTGGGTTGTGCTAACAATCTGGATTGTTACAATTAACAAAATGTGCTGAAATTTAACTGCTTGCAGTTAATAAGAATTAATAAGATTTTAATTAGATTAATTAATTAGATTAATAAGAATTTTTCTTATAAGCTTAGGAAGAAGAAATTGTATACTGTACTTATCACAGGATGACTATGACATGCAGCTGAAAATTAATGTGATTCTAAAATATATGATCTGAGTGGGATCTTGTAACAATAAGAATTATTATTATATATTAAGACCGTCTGTTCTAGACAAAACTAGTCCTAAACTGGTTAGCATATAATGCAGCAAGCAGTGTCATCTCCTTCCTTTCACAAAACCCAGTGAATTAAATGGATGACATTCATCTGATCCTGTAGTCAGAAACACTTATGCTGGGCTGGTGCTGGCTACCAAAGGGTGAGAGAGACTCTAAATTAGTGTTGATTCTATCTCTACTGTATTTTGTCTTAAGGAGAGACGTTCTGAACAGAAGTTGTATATGGAGAAGTCACACATTTACTGAGGCCAGTTACCTAGAATCTGAGATGTGGTTAGATTCTGATGAAGAATAAAGACCCTAGACTTACTTTTGTATGTAGTTAATATTAGAGGGAATTCATAGATATTATTAAGTTAATCAGCAGTCTTGTGACATCCTACAGGAAAACATCCGGAACTCATTTATTCTCTACTATTTTTGTAGTTGCTCTGCAGTTTTCTCTAAGCATTGCATTGTTCACTTGCTAAGCATTAGATATTACTATTCCAGTTCTAGAGATAAATACATTGTTTTCACAGTAAAAGATAAGTACTGTGAATGTGTGGTGTTGAAGACATTAAAACAATGAAAAAATAAGCTGAGTCTAATCTAGTATAAATAATTTTATATTATTTCTCTTTCAGTTCTGTGAACAGGCTTTCTCTATCCGTGTAGTCTGAAAACCTGGTTCATTTAACTGAGTTCAAAGAAAGTAAATATTTCATGTTTCTTTTTAAATTTTATAAATTACATAAACTTGTATATATGTGTGTGCGTGTGTCTGTGTGTGTGTGTATAAATCTAAGATGTTATATAAGAGAAATATGTTCTTTTCCTGACTGTCCAAGTGGCATAGGTCTCTTGTAGTTCTTGTGTCCTATCTGACAGCTTCATGAGCACTCCAGAGGGACATGTTAAAATGACACTAGATTATATGGCTAGTCACATCAAGCTCACTTCAAGTTGTCTTCAGTTAACTGGGCTTCTTTTTTTCCTTTGATGACATCTCTGGCCTGACTTTTGTTTATCAGAAAGCGGTTTTTCAAAACTGGATGGATTTTTGTTCTTGTTGCTTTTTGTCATTTTTTATTATTTTTCTGGGTCAACATATCTTTAACTCCTGAGTCGTAAGTATCTGTTATATTTAGTTCTGCATTTTGGGGGTGTGTACAACTCTCTTTCTGTGAACTAATGACAACTAATTCCAGTGTGAATGTTTATCCATTTCTGTATGCCTGTGATAGTCTGGAAGCACAGACCCTGCCTGATAATGGCTTATATAACTTCAAACTGTCTGTAGCATAAGCAACTAAAAGCAACACAAGTTCTTGTCTTTTTGTGAGCCAGTAGCAGTTAGATAAAAGTCCTGGAGTGCTTTAATGCCAGTGTTTTCACCACCGATACTTGTTCCCCTAGTTTTAAGTTTAATGTGAGGTTATAAATAGACGACTTTTAAAATCCCTTTTATAATGGAAGATGGATGTTTAACTGCTCTTGCTTTTCATTAAAATTGTTAGCTTTGTATGTGATGCCAGCAATCTGGGTATTATGATTACATATTCACAACATTTACTACAACTAATGAAAAAAGCCTTACTAAACTCCTGGTGTCCAAGATGGTATGGGCTTTGTATCTTTTCTCTCATAAATTTAGAGACATCTGCTTACAAAAGATAGACTTATTCATCAAAGCTACCTGTCTACAATTCAGAAGAGACCCTACAAAATATTTGAGACATATGGCATGAAACCACATATTTTTAAAAAGAAAAACAAACACCTTTCTCCTCACTTTTAATAAATGTTTCAAGTAATGGGAATTCCACATTTTGGCAGGTTATAACATTGTCTACAAGGAAATCACCATTATCATGCTTCTATGGCTGTTTCCTGGACTTGATGTAAGAGAGTAAAGAGCTGTGGCTACACTGACACTTTGGGAAGTTCAGCACAGGCAGAATAGCCAGTTAAAAAGACCTTAGCTCCAGTATGCAACAAATATTTGGTTTGATTTATCCTACTTTCACCCAGACTATCCTGTAATCTCAGACACTAGGAAGAAACTATGAATAGATTTTTAGGACCAGGAAGGAGTGTTTTCATTTCTGCTCATCTGTTGGAAAGAAAAATTACTCTAGATGAAGAGCTCTACATAATTTATTAGTAATACACTTTTTAATACACAGAAATTTTAACTTGACATTCATTGTAACTAAGAGTTAGTTATGATGATCATAATTAACTTTGCAATTACCAAGAATGGAAAAAGCTCAGATAAGTGGGTTTTTTAATGAGCATTGTGTTTACTACCAAAAAAACCCCAAACTATAATGTCACATATTTAACTATAGAGTTTTGGAGGTGCTTCTGATTATGAAGGTAGCTCAGTAATCATTATTTAGGAAGTGAGTGCTGGGTGACATAATATTTTCAGAATTATCATCTTCGAGGCATTATATTTCTTTACTATTATTTTTATAGCACTTTAAAGGTGGTCAGTGGTTTGCAGTAACTATGAAAATAAGCTCACTGTGAGTAGATATGGCAATTAAGTAGATAAAATGAAGATAAAGAGAGGAGAATTACACATGTCTGAAAACAACTGAGCATATATGTGCAATTAAAGATATCTGCATAGACACCTATTGCATCCTATCAAGATTATTTCCAGTATCTGACTCTCTGTATGCTGGGTGTCATTTCCTATAATCTGTTCTTCTTTTAAAGCTCCCAAGTTTTTTAAGAATTCAGTTTTCTAGGTCTTCAGAATAAAATCAGGGAAATACCAAACAAGGTTCCATTTTTATTGAAGTGGAAGAACAGAGAAATTTCATCCTTTTATTATTAACTAGTGAAAGAATTGGATGTCTTATAAATATTAGCTTTGCCACTCATAGACATACATTACATATAGCTAGAACAAACCTCTAGATATTTTAGAAGAAAATATAATGGAAAAAAATAACCAACTTTATACTTATTCCCTACTGAGTGAGAAAAATGTGTTTTTATCTTTAAAATATTAAGAACAAAAGCTTTTCAGTACAAATGTTTTGTTTATCAAAGTTTATAGTAACTTTTTTTCTTCAGTAAATTTATACTTTCAAGTATAAAAGGGTGTGAATCAAAACAGGAGATTTAATACCATAAACTCTGAGGTATACAAAATCTGACTTTTGAAGCTTGAATGCACCTCTATAATTAATGTAACAAAGTTCCATGCAGAGTTTCTTAGGTTTTGGAATGCATTTTACTTTCCTTTTTTCCTTTCTGTCAGATTTTCTGTAGGTCATTTCTCTCTCTTTTGATCTGTGATGTATTTGCTCAGGTGTTTCCCATTTTTATGGCAGTGTCAATTAACTCCCTTAAATTTGCCCCTGTTGCTCTCAAAATGTCTTGATGTTCCCTTTGAAGCTTTCCCCTCCATTAGCCACCATTTTCAGCATCAGAGACTGACCCCTGTGAGGGGTAAGTTTGCTGCCAATAAGCCCTGCCCTGCTAGTAGATGTTTAGATGAAAGAAATGGAATTATGAAACAAACCTAAAAAGCAGCACTAGTGCAGTCTAAATACTCTAGACAAGAGTAAGAAATTACTCAGATCCACACTTGACCTTTCAATATTCAGGGGTGTTTGCATGTGGGGTTCATATTCCAGTGTAGTAATTAAATTTAGTGTTATGAACATTTAACATTACTTCCCTTGTATATTTTTGAATTAAGAAAGAGGGGTGGGGAAGTAAAAAAGAATGAACACTTAAATTTTAAACACTTTTAAAAATCCCCGTTTCAATCTCTGTAAAAGAAAATAGTAGGGAGAAAAAACTGAAAACCAATCATCTTTAACAAAAGTTTCTGGAAACAAGTTAAGAGAGATACGACACATTTAGGGTTGGCTTGATTACTTTTTTTTAACCAACCCATAGAAGTTTGGAGGTGACCTAGGAGTACCCTGATGGTGAACTATTTACAAACATTAGGTTACACCTGACTGATTGTGGAATATTTCTTATATAAAATATGTCACTTAAATGAGATCATCACAAATTTTTTTACCAAAATAAGTAATATTCCTTTCCTATCCTACTTTACACTGTGAAGCTAAGACAGAGACATAGATTGCGTTTTCTACTGCTATACTTCTTAAGACATAAAAGTTATGATGTCATATTAAAACCCTCTATGGCACACAGCTGTACAGTAAAACATGGCACATATAAAGTGGCACACTTCAGATTTTATGGCTGGGGGAACAGAAGTCATGTTGTTAAACAGCGAGATTCAGAACAAAGCTCTTCTGTTTTAGCTTTTATTGCTTTCTAACATACTTGTTGCATGATCAACCATATCACTCATGGCATAAATTAAGCAGGTCCAGTAGCTTCTCACTACTAAAAGTTTTGATTTCTAACACTCTCCTCCTCCTTGCTCTCAACTATAAGATATTGTCATATACCATGGACCAGCATTTAGAGCCTTCCATCAGCTGATTTAACTTCTTGGCCTTGGCGAACATTTGCTGCAAATTCAGCCTGAGAGATGGTAATACAGGCTTGCAGAAGGCACCAGTAAAAGCACATGGGAATGTGCAAACCATGGCACTCACAACAGATAGAAAATATGTCTCAAGCTGTGTCTGTTGGGTCCTTCCAGAATTTTTTTCCTTACTAATTATCTTTCCAGAAGACATCCTCTGGTTGCCAAAAGTTTGTAGAGGAATGTGACTTCTGAAATAGAATCAGTGATTAATAAATATCTAAAATAACTTTCTTTACCCTGGAATAATCTTATTTAAAATTCCAAAGTATTGAATCTTGAAAATTTATAAGACCATTTATCTTAACATATTGAAGCATCTTTTATTGAGGAAAGTAAGTTTATATTCTTAAAAGCTGCCTGGACCTACTTCTGAATATTTAGTTTATATTACAGTGTAATTTAGGTATCACAGACTCTGTGCTGTATGTTTAGAAGAGTGTGGATTAGAAAGCACAGACAAACCCAAAGCCTTTAGTCCAGGTAAGCATACTTATCTGAAAACAGGGGGAAAAAGGTTTGCATGCCTACCTGACTTCTATTGTAATTCTGTTGTAAATTTCAAATTTGCCTTTGGATTTTTTCCATAGAGCAAGGCAACTAGGATGTAATGTTGGCTTGATGCTCATCATCCTCCCTTCAGTCTAGTCTGAGGACGTGGCTGCCATACTTTACTGTCAAAATGGAGAGATGTAAGGTCTCTTCTTCTCCTTCTTGTACTCTAAATAAAGTCCAATGTCAACGTCTGATTTTCTGACTTTACCTAAATTTTAACATGTCACTGGAAGGAAGGATTCTATTCAGGGACTTCAACAGATTTTACGTTTTGGACCAAAACAGGCAATGTAAACTGGCCACCTGGCAAAGACATGACTTGTTTGATATTTAAGAGGGAATAGTTTCAGATGTAACTCAAATTTTCAGATACATATTTGTTCCATCTCCTGGAATATGCTGATATTTTACTGAGACAACAATTAATATTTACAGAAAATCATGGAACATTTTGGGTTGAAAGGGGTCTCTAAAGGTCATCTCGTCCACACCACTCCTATCCTCCTCCCCCCACTGCCCCTTCTCCCTGGCAAACAACTGTTAGAACTGATATAAATAGAAGAATAGCCTATTTCATAGGATAAATAGTGTAAGAAAAAAATATAGAAAATATCCCCTGTACAAAAAGAAATACATGGGAGAACAGACTGCCAATACATTTTAAGTCAAAATATTGAGAAAATAATCTTGACACTGTTTATCAATTTTACCTTAAAATAAATAATGCGATTATGTCATAATTTTTAATTACTTTTTTTCTTTATTTGAATTTCAGTCTTCAAAACTAAATTAGATTCATTAAATGGAAATATGTCATTCTACCCTAGCAACAGTGACAGAATTATAAAGAATGTATTTCATTTTGATGAACAGCTCTAACAGACATCTCTTTCTGACAAGGATAAGGTCACCTGTCATAAAGGTGTATTTGCTGTCCAAAAACTGATACGTAAATATTGAAAACCGTGTATTACTTTAAAAGTTAAGATATGTAATAGAGCTTTTGACCTTTATTTTGGTAGAGCTAATACAGATACTATCATCAATGTGTTTCTTATTTTCTTAGAATATATGCAACATTTCTGTTGTCAAATCAAAGATATAAACTTTTAATAAGTTGATACATTTCATTTATTTTTATTTTTTTGTTAATTTAGATGCTATATTTAGTGTAAATTTAGAATAAGCATATCCCACCATGGTGTTATTTTGCTGGTTTTTTTTCGCTAGCCAATTGGGAAAAAAAAAGGGTTTATTTCCTCAAGAGACAGTGCTTAAGACCTCAGGTCAATACTGAAAATTCAGGAAGACTCCACATATGCAGGGTTTTTTTTAATTGTGTTGGGTTTTTTGAAGTTGAACAGAGCAAATCTGAGCCATATGATACAATGAATATGTAAACATTTCTTCTTCCTAAAATAAGAAGACACATTAAAAATATTAAAAGACTAATTTAAATTTACATAAAGGAGATGACTGTTTTAGGCTTTATTATTTTCTAACTCAAGTTAGCATTAAGCTTAGGATAAGACTGATGGAAAATAGTGGAAACTTGTATAGAAAATAAGGTCATCCATACTCTACTTTAGACTTAAAATTCTGGAAGGAATATGAACGTCTGTTTCAGGAGCAGAGGTTACTCAATTTTGCTAGGAAGAAATTTCCTGTAACTATCATGCTCCCTATATTTGTTACCTGTGGGTTTTCTTTTATTTTTACTATTAATACACACTAGGAAATGAATGTCAGATTAAAAGGACCTCTGTTTTATTCTTCTTTATGGTGAACGATCGTAATGCCTATGGTTCTATTTTTTGTGTACAGCTGAAATAAGAAAATTTTACTATTGGTTTTATTGAAAGTAGGACAGAATTTCAAATAAGCATCATATAGAAAATTTAGAACTACCTCCCAGATGCAGAGACTTCCTCTATTTAGGTATCCCCTTGGTATTATCACATTGTTCTATGTTTTAATACTGCCGATTTCAAATCAAATTTGATTCATTAGGTATAACTTAAAAAGCTCCCAGCGTTATTTCTCAGAAGTATAAGGGGAAGAAACTTCAGTCATCAGTACAAAAAAGTTATTCTTATGAAAAATCTTTTTTTTTTTCCCATACATGAAGTGACTGTGGGAAAAAGTGCTTAGATTCTAGTACATGGTCATGAGCTTGATCATCTCACTAACATGCAGATGCAGGCAATGTCATTCCTCTTTACTGTTTCCTTTGAATTCATCTTGGAGGTGGAGAATTATTGAAGGAACAGGTGGAGCAGTTCACCTTTGTAAGACATTCATCACTGCAAAGAGATTATGCAAAAAATGACTAAGAAGAGGGTAAAAAAATGGGGCATGTCTGAGGAGGAATTAATTGAGTATTTAGCATTAGGAACATGTTTGGATAAAGAGCAAGGATAATATTGGGAAGAAGGACCAAAACCCTATATCTCCTACATACTGCATTAATGTATTAAGTAAACCCCAGTATGGAATTAATCATTGTCCCAAATGGTAACTTCCCTTTTCTTTACTTGCTTAGACATAAAATAATAAATAACAACAACAACAACAATAACAACAACAACAATAATAATTAATAATAATAACAATTTTGAGATGGTAAGTAGATAAATGTCCATCAGATAGCAATAATTAACTGTCTGCATTGAAATAGATACTTAAAATTAGATTCCTAAGAAAACATTTCAGAATATCTACAAAGTAAAGCATATGGATTCATATGTATTTTTCAGGCTTTGCTGCATGAGTAGACTTTGTGCTGAAACTGTGATGCTATTCGAGAATCCTTGCAGAACAAAGAAGTTTGTGCAAGTGGGAGTGACCGACACTGGCAGTAGTTAGTACAGGGGAACTTGGAAGAACATAAAAACACAGGTCTGGAGGCTGTCTGGCATCCCAAACACTTTAAAAGATATATTTTTGAAGTAATATCCTTTAATCCTGATAGATTTCTTCAGAAATATGCATGTACTCATGCTTTCAAATGCCTTTATAAGGGCAAATTTCAGTTACTCCAGTGTCTCTACGTTATTCTGGCTTCTGTCAGCTTATCAAGAGTCATTTTCACCATGAAAAGAAGAATCTAGTCAAGTAAACAAATAATGCAAGAAATTTTAACATTGGTTCATATAAATTCTGAATATTCCCATATAGGATAGCAGCCTGCACATAAGGATGTACATATTACCTTCATATAACTTGTGCTTCATTGGATCTGATTGCTTCTAATTCTCTGCCTTTGTTTTCTTTACAGTAGCAAATCTGAGAAGCAGTCATTCCTTGGATATCTTTGTTATCCTTCATGTTTTAGAAGGGTTAAAGAGAATGTTCAGCAGGTGTGATCCTTCAGCAGGAGATTTTGGTATTTATCTTGTTGAATTCTGGGCAACCACAAACACATTTTCATTGCTACTTGTCTATAATTAGGCTAGAGGTATGGACCAAAAAGAAGAGCTAAAAGCAGCAGCAATGCAAAGAGTAATTAGAAATATCTGATTAATGTCACAAAGAATGTCACATAACAACTGAAGGAAAATAACTCAACTAAAAGGCAGTAAAAGTGCCACTATTTCTAGACATTTGTAGGTATCCAATATACTTTTACATAAAAGTTTACAGTTGTATTAAACTCCTGCAGGGAATGAATTTAGCTACTTTATGTCACAGCAGCAGTATTTATCTGAAACCAATGAATGTATTCTAGAATAAAAGCTTGCTTGGCTGAAGGTTTTCTTTTATTTTTATTGGTTATGTTTCATGTTTATTTATGGCCATAAGGTTTTGATTGTGGGTTTGTTTTTTTTTTCTTTTTTTTTCCTTTTTCCACCCCAAAATATTTATGTTTCAAAAAAAGAAATTAATTGGTTACTGAAAAACTGATCTACTTAATTTGAAGTATCATCAAGATGCATTTTTAACTGGTTATTGGTCATCAGAAATAACTAATTATCTACTATAGTTAAATATTCAGTTTTGTTAAATATTCCCTATTAGTTTATAACATAAAAGGAGGGGCAAAAGAGAAGTTTTTATTGACAAGACTTTGAAGTTAAAAATATTTACTAACCATTCAATCCACAAAATAAAGGGATCTAAATGAAATATAAACCACACACAGGTCTTCACTAATTAACATTAACAAATCCAGACGTCTTTATCTTTTTATGGAAACAGACTCTTTACTTCCAGCTGACCTAGCACATCAGCCAAAATTGTTCCAGGGATGTTTATTGCTTCTCTTGCAGCATTTACTGGGTTAATTAAAAAAACCCCTAAAAACAAACCAACAGAAGCCAAAAACCTAGTTGCAATGAGAAACTTTAGGTCATGATTCCATCTGGTTTAAATGCATGTTGTTAGCTACACAAAGAATCAAAAGGCTGCCAAAACTCCAGCTATGACCCCTATTACAATGTCTGCAAAATAAATGATCCTGGCTTATTTGAGCAAAGAATATGCTTGTGCTTTCTCCTTTATTAATTCAGAAGCTGCCACAATATGCACCACGATGACAGATTTCCTGATTCTAGCCTCCAATAACAGTCTTATCACTGATTATGATGGCAGAAAATCCCATTTTATCAGGTAAGAATACCATTCTATAAATTGTGAACTATATAGAATAGTTATAGAACTCTATACAATATATAAGAAAGAACTCCAAATATACCAGGATAAATTCCTGAGAGAATCACTGCTGTGACATGATAGCAACTATAAAACATTTCAAAACTTTCTGAAAGGTATAGATAGGGATTAGATTATTAATTTAATTAAACATTAAGACAAGATGCTAGAATCTTGATAAAAACAGGCATAAATGAACAATACTTAAGGAGCTGGTGGAAGTGTTCACCTGCCACTTCCCATCATTTACCAACAGTCCTGGCTCACTGGGGAGGTCCCAGTTGATTGGAGCTTAACAAATGTGAGACCCATGTACAGGAAGGCTCAGAAGGAGAATCTGTGATCTTGATGCTGGAAAGGTCATGGAACAGCCTGAGTGCCATCAATGGCAGGTGCATGAGAGCTAAGGCATCAGGCCCAGTCAACAAGGGTTTACAGAAGGCAGGCCCAGTTTGACCAACCTGATCTCACACTATGACCAGGTGAGCTTCTTAGTGAACAGGACAGAAGTTTTGGATATTGTCTGCCTGGAATTTAGCGGATATTTAGACACTGTCTCCCATAACATTCTCCTGGAGAAACTGGTTGCTCGTGGCCTGGATGGGTACACTGTTCACTGGGTTAAAACTGGCTGGATGGCTGAGCCCAGAGAGTTGTGGTGACTGGAGTTACTTCCAGCTGGCAGCTGGTCACCAGTGCGCTTCCTTCAGAGCTCAGTACTGAGGCCAGCCCTGCTTCATATTTTTATTGATGATCTGGGTGAGAGGATCACTTGCACCCTCTGTCAGTTTGGAGACAACACCAAGTTGGACTAGAGTTTGGATCTGCTGTAAGGCAGAAGGACTCTGCAGAGGGATCTGGACAGGCTGGATCAATGGGTCCAGGGCAGTGGTACAAGATTCAACAAGAACAACTACCAAATTCTGCACTTGGGTCACAACAGCTCCATACAGTTCTACAGGCTGGGGAAAGGGTGGGTGGGAAGCTGCCCAGTGGAAAAGGGCCTGAGTGTGCTGGTGGACAGTCACTGAACATGAGCCAGCATGTGCCCAGGTGGCCAAGAAGGCCAATGGTATTCTGATCTGTATCAGAAATAGTGTGGAAAACAGGACTAGAGATGTGATCATCCCCTTATATTCAGCACTGGAAAGGCCACACATTGAATCCTGTGCTCAGCTTTGGGCCTCTCAGTACAAAAAAAGACATCTTATTGCTCTCCACAACTACTTGAAAGGATGTTTCAGTGAGGTGAGATATTCTGCCAAGCAACAAGTGATAGGACAAGAGTAAATTGCCTCAAGTTGCACCAGGGAACATTTAGATTGGGTGTTATGAAAAATTTCTTCCCTGAGAAAGTTTTCAAACGTTGAAATAGATTGCCCAGGTGGAGTCAGCATCCTTGGAGGTAATGAAATTACATTTAGATGTGGTACCCAGGGCACGTTTTATTGGTAAACACGGCAGTGCTAGGTTAATGCTTGGACTTGATGGCCTGAAAGATCTTTTCCAACCCTAACAATGCTATGATTCTATGAGCTGCAGGACCTGCAGTTTCCCTCAGTAGTATACAAAGATCCAAAATCTTGAAGGCAATCATAGCCTGAAAATTATTTTGAAATATTGACTGTTGACTTTAATGAATATAAATGTTGGCCACTAAATGTTGTTTTGTGTTGAAGCTAAAATGAATATTTCATAATGAGGCATCCAACAGTGATTTAAGCTGTTCGTTCTAAAGATTCTTATGAAAAGTAAAATAAAAATTCAGATAATCTCTGCTGACAAACCTAACCCCCTTTTTTTCTAGGAAAAAAGTCTAGCATATTTTATAACTGGTAACACTAACCTCAAGTTATTACATAACACTTATGCAAATCTCCCATGTCCAGTTAACATAGAATAGCTGAGACTTTGTTATGACTGCCTAAAAGTCACTTAAACATGCATGGACTGAAAAGGCTGCATCTGACCAAAAAAAGAATTTTGTATAAATATATTCCATTTGGTAGTATTTAGTTATTTTTAATTAGTACAGTGTTTTTTCAAGGCTTTTTCCCCCCACCCCTTCTCTATGTCTGTTAGCAGTAGCATATCTAATTAAATTATCCATTTTTTGGTGTGTGTTTCAAAGCATTCCTTAGTATATCAGTAGAAGGGGTGGATTTCCTGTTCACCACAAGAAAATCCCAAATCTCTTTTAATATTTTCTGGAAGCTCCACTTCTTTCCATATGCAATATTTTTAACACAAGTAATTAAATTATCTCTGCTCTCTTATCTAACTACACATCAAGAAAAATATTTTAAATTTTTGACTGCATCTTTAGTAGACACTACATTGTGGCAGTGCTTGAGACCACAAAAATACTTACTGTGTTTTGTTGGTAGCATAAGGTCTTTACCATCTTTCTGTCTAGTGCAAAACCTCCACTCAGAGCTCTGTGTGACATCTAGGATCCATATAAAATGTCTGTTAATGACATTGAATGTCCCCTGGCTGACCCACTCCTTCCCTTGAACACAGTATTCTTCCACAGACACTGTGCATGCATATTTTTTAATTAATAGAAAAACAATTGGAAGATGGGAAAAACAGAGGGTTTCCACACAAAGGTACGAAGAGAAATGCTCTCTTCCATGTGTACTTTTCTAAGAAAAATTGGTGTTTCAAGTATACAACCAATAGGACCAATTAAAAATTTCCAAAACACTTAAATTTCAGTAAAAAAAGTGAAGTTTTGCACAGTAAGGCTCCTATAAAATTAAAAATAAGTAATTTCCAGATAGTATGTGAAAAATAAATTTAAAACCCCATCAAACTCAGATCTACAGAATCCTGTTGTGTCTATTTTATATTTTGATTTTAAAATTAAATTCTTGATAACAAAGGAAAATTCTGATCAATGAAAAAAATAAAATCTTACTAACTTTGATAAATATGTGTATGTGTCCATAAAAAATTCAAAGCCAATAATCTCTTGCACAATCTTTCATTAAATGGAATATGACATAAGGAAAGATTGTACATGTACAAACAACTGATTTTATACTTTACAATCAGGCACATGAGATCGAAATACGACATGATAGGAACATTTACTACCAGGAAGACAGCAGTTCCAAGACCTGATATTTGCAGGTCACAGGTAGTAGAATTCTTTATATAACTGTTGTGAATGGCCTGATGAAGAAAAAGCAAATTTAGGAATGGCTGGATGGGAGAAGTTTTCTATTTAAATGTCTAATTTTCAGTTTTATATCAAGAAGATCTGGATATCAAATATTACTGGAATTAAACCCAAACCTAGAGATAAAACTATCTAAGGTGGGGGAGTTAGTTAATCACTCTTCATCCTTTCTATTTTTCTTTTTATCTTGCGGTAAGGAAGAAATCAGTACAGGAAGTTGTATGAAGACTAGTTTTATGCTACAATAATTATCACTGTGACTATTCTCTTCACTGCCGTCATCATGCATTTCAGAGTAAAAAAACTGTTTTGATTATTTTTTATTTCTACATCTTTAAAAAAAAATTTAAAAATTTACTTACTGGTGACACATTAGTGCTGCAACAGAAATGAGCAACATTTCTTTGAAGCACTGATGTTTGTGTTTAATATGAACATATCATTACAGCATTTTCTGACCACAGAGCTTAGTTCCTGTAGACAATACATGTGGCATCACTTGGACTGGAAGACATTATTCAGCATTATTTGTGTGTGACTGATTCCTAATTGCAGAATTAGCTAGAGTATGAAGATGACTGCTGTGCAACAAAAGTATTTGCTAGTCAAAGTGTATCGTGCAGCACCACTGTTTCTCAAAGTTTTATATGAGTTTGCTTCAGAGTGAAATTAGCATGTAAAAAGATTTACATTTCCATTAGCGTTATTTGTATCACACACTTATCCTTAAGAAGTACATAAACCATCTAAATGTGTCAGTTTAAATACTTTCATAGCTTTCACTAAATTTTCCTGACCCGCTGTTTTCATTACATTTGCCAGTGGCTTATTATGCAGTACTATATAAGAGAGTGCTGAATTCAAATGATCCACACCCTATTGAAATGTTTACACTATTTTCTTTATAAAGAGTCCCATGCTACTGAAGATTATGAAGATTCTTCATTTTTACCATTTTAGTACCACAAATCTAAGAGTTCTTACACTAGTTTTGTTTTCTTTATCAAAGAAATAAGAAGTACAATGCCTGATTTTTCTTCTTGGCTACTTGTGACACCCAGAAATCATGACTGACCTTATAAAAGTTCACCATAGCCACACATTTCAAATTGGAATTCTTCTTTAATAATCTAGATTTTTCACATCATCATCGCTATCTATTCTCAAATAGAGACTATGATAATTAATTGGGCAAAGATAAAAACTCATTAGGAATTTTCCACAAACAGTTTAAATGACAAGATAGAATTTTTTGCACACATTATAGCTGAACTTTATTGTGTGAGAGAAACAACTGGACTAGAGAAAGGAAGAATTAAATACGAGTAATTTTTATTTACTGGCATTTGAGCAATCAGTGGAAATTCACAGGAGTGTAGTGAATTTTCTGGTGCCTCTAATAATGTAGTAAAGTTGCTTCTTAACTAGGTGGTATTAATTTTATAAAAATAGACAGTTCAGTTAGTGGCAAAACTGACAAGAAATAGAGCCATGGAAGAAAATATTGGTGCTGACCTAGTCACCAACAAGTACTTGATTGACTTAGCCCTCTTCATTGCTCCTGTTAGACAGCTCTCCCCAGCTGTCTAGCCTGTGAAATAGGAATGCTTAAAGACTAAGGTTTAAAGGCATACAGCCTGAAGGAAACAATTTTTTTTTTTCATTTTGGAGAGTGAGAAGACAATATAGGTTCTTATACAAGACTACAGGGAGATGTTTTCATTGCACACTACTCCTATGTGAGAAACTTTTTCCTGATGGTAGAGATTGATCTTAGTTTATAGTTTTATTGTTGAGAAGAATGGGAAGAGTTAGGGAGTCTTCCTCTGGGTAAAGGGCACCTCGAACTGAATTGCCTTATAAGGTTCTCCTATAAATGGGTTATTATACTGGCACTGGCACAAAGTTTTCCTTCTCTGAAATACACTGCAATGCTTTGGAAGCATCATGTCTATTTGTCTATGAAGTCTTCTTGTAATAAAGACCTCCAAGATTCAACCTTTGAGAAATTGTCACCTTGTCAGGTGTACAGTACCAAAGTACCATATCTAAGAATTTATTGAATGCTTCCAGGGATGGTGACTCCACCCCTTTCCCAGGTAGTCCATTGCAATAATTCACAAGCCTTTCAGTGAAGAAATTCTTCCTGATATCTAACCTGAACCTCTCCTGGCACAGTTTGAGGCCATTTCCTCTTATCCTATCACTGCTTGTCTGGGAGAAGAGACAGACTCTCACCTTGCTACTCCCTCCTTTCAGGTGGTTGTAGAGAGCAGTAAGGTCACCTCTCAGCCTCCTTTTCTCCAGCCTAAACACCCAGAACTCCCTCAGCCACTCCTCACAGGACTTGTGCTCCAGACCCTTCACCAGCCCTGTTGCCCTTCTCCACTCGCTCAGTGTCTTTCTTATAGTGAGGGTCCCAGAACTGGACACAGGATTTGAGGTGTGGCCTCACCAGTGCTGAGTACAGGGATACAGTCACTGCCCTGGTCCTGCTGGCCACACTATTGCTGATACAGGCCAGGATGCCACTGGTACAGTACATGTTCAGCCACTGTTGCCAAGCATCCCCAGGTTCTTTTTTGCTGGGTGCCTTTCCAGCTGCTCTGCCCCCAGCCTGTAGTGCTCCAGAGGGTTGCTGTGACCCAAGTGCAGGACTATTTTTTTCCCCCTAATTCTGCCTTTATTATTCAGCACCGTTTTGAAAATTGTCATTTAATATTGGTTACCATTTTTACATGGGCTGTTCAAAAGACATTTTCATCAATAGCCATGTTTTTGTGTTTCACCAGAGTGCAGTATAGTTTATTATTGCTGGATTAAAGCCTATATGATTCTCAAGATTTCTATGCTGCCTTTTGCAATTCCCATAGAGCGTATTATCTGATATTAGTCTCATTTCATATAATCCTTATTATGGGACATTCTTTCATCGCGAAGATTATTTTATTCAGTCATAACAGAAGTGGCTCACATTTAGCAGGACAAAATTAAGGACTTCAATGAAAAAAAGGGGTCTAATGAGGTAAACCTAGAAGTCACAGTTTTTTGAAAATCATGCACTGTTCAACTACACAATTCTATTCTCCCTTCTCAGAGAAAACTCTAACAGTCTTATCCTTTGATAATCAAGCTTGTTGAGAACAAAACTTTTATCTGGAGACACAGAAGTGAAAGAATAAAAAGGTATACCTTCAAGTATTTAATTATGCAAAGTTCTCTGGAGGAAAAGAGTGAAAAGTGTTAGAAATAACTACAATTTGGAAGGATAACATCCAAAAGGAAGAAGACTGAAAGTTTTATACCTAAACAATTTCTAATAAAAAGATTTTTTGCAACCAGATAAACAAATAGAATACTGGAAAATGCATGCCTTTCTTTTCTTAACAAAAAGAGATACTCATGAGAATAGAAAGGTTTGTATACGAAAAATACTGTCATGATGTCTCCTGGGAGTTATGGTTTTTTGAAATAAGCTTATCTCACTTTATATTTAATTCATGAATGTTGGTTTCTGAACTATAAATCATATTGTATATTGGAATTTATAATGTTTTTCGTCATGCTTTAATTTCCTTTTGATGAACAGAAATAGGGAGGAGATCAATAGTGAAAAATGTTGGGTGAACTGAGAAGGAATATGGAAATTTATAACTACAACTTAGGAAAAAGGTGATACTTCATGCTTCTAAGTGTAATCAGAGGTGAATAAAAGTCATGTCTTTTTTGTAAAAATATAAATGGGATTTTCAGTGTACAAAAATGGTGATTTTGGTAACTATCTGGTGCAAGATTTCTACATATCTATAATTTGTAACTATGAATTATGTAACTCATGTTGGAGATGTGGCAACAGAATTTTCAATGAACATGTAAATCCTTTAACAACATTTTTAACCCAGAGCTTAATTGATTATTACAGAATGCCTCCAGGGAGATACATTCATAATTCACAAAGGACAGGAGGTAATTAGTTTCTTCTGAATCAAATCTTTTCTGTCTATATACTGTTTCAACTGTGTACTTTATTTCCCATTTTTGGGAGGAACAAGGAAGAGGCAGAAACTCCTTTGGAAAGAGCAGTGGTAGCAACAGGGACCACCTTTCATACTGCAGAAGTGTATGATGCTAGTGGAGTGATGCCAGCTTGAAGATAAACTAGACAGCTCAAAAAAGTCTCCTCTTACATAATGTCTGCAGCCTATGTTTAATTCTACTATGCAATGACTTTTGGACACTTTTGTTAACTTGCAGGATATTTGTTTTCTCCTTGCAATTGCCCTGAAAGGAACCAATACACCAATTAGTTTTCATGATAAACTATTTCTTCAGCTCCCTTTCAATTTTTTTTATAAATAAAAGTAAAGCGAACTAATGTTCTGAAATTATTTCAAAATATATTGTTTTGTCAATTTTTAAACTTTTAAGAATGATTTAGCATTTGTGCCTGTTTCAATGGCAATTTCTAAATAGGGACAGGTCATCAGTAAGAGATATCATCTGCTCCTGCTTTTGGATGGATGGCTAAAATGAGAATCTGAAAATATTTGCTCTGCTGGCAAGTGAATCCTCTACAGTGTTTAAAAAGTAGATCAAATTCATATATTCAGAGCACTGAGACATAGAAACAAAGCTGAAACAAAGAAACAAACAAAAGATAACAGCATATATATAAATATATATATATATATATAAAATTACAACCAAAATACCTTTAGCATTTCTCCGGATGAAAAGACTTTTATCACTTTGCCTGACTTCTTCCATAGCAGGAGTTCAGCAAAACATTTCTATAATCACCTGCATGAGTTTGCAGAAGCATCAGTCAGCCTTAGTGGAGATGCCAAGTCTTTAGTTTAAAACTTCTAATGAGGAAGACTGCACTATTTTAATTTGCTCTGGTAGCTAATTATTAGGCCTGGTTGAAGTTTCTTGATTAAAACAGGTTTGACAGGCTCTGGGATTTTCCACTCAATTAAATACTTTGAGAAACATTTACTTCAGCCAAATCTCTCCCTACCTCCTTTCCTCAATGTGGATTTAAATTTTTTCCTACAGAACTGTCTAGAAAAATTCATGCAATCTTCTTTATTTTGTTTTTAATCTAACATTTTTAGAATCAGATTTCAACCTCCGACTTCCTTGGTATGTTTTTCTATCATGAGTCCTCTCTCACTTTAATGTATTTAAATTTTGTCTGCTCCTTTGATCTTTCAGTAAGACATCAGCATCCCTACAACTCAAAGCAGACAGGTCAATCTTAAAAGAAAAGTGAGACAAGAATGCAGAGCCTAGATTCTGAAAAAAAAATTATTTATAAAAAACCTTGAATGACCACTGGATGCTAAAGAGGGAAACAGAGGCAGCTTTTACCTGAAATCAGAGAACACCTGGAGAGGTCCAAATGAAAACGCAGTTGGAGCAATAAAGATTAAGGACAGCAGAAGGAGTTTTAGGAATTAAAAGTGACAGGAGAGATTAAGAGGATTCAGACAGCTTTTAGGAGGTAATAGCAATGTGTGAAATGTCAACAAATCTGTGAAAAATCATAAGGAGGACACAATGATAACATGGTAAATAATAACAAATCAGATAAAACTTCCTCTAAGAGTTAATAAAATGGTATTAAAATATTGTTTTCCCACATGCCAAGCCAATGATTATTGTTCCTGAGACCTTTAGCAGAGGTTATTATGGGCAGATATATTTTGGGGTAAAACTGAAGGCAAAGTGTGGTGATCACATGGTTAATCAACAGGTCACCCACAGGAGTCACTATCCTGTTATATTTACAGTCCCTCGGACAGACGGAGAAATAAGTGCTGGAATAATTACTGATGCTTTAGTATGGACAGTAAGGATATTTTAACACTGAAAGGAAAAAGAGATGCTGGGAAATGTATTCTGAAACCTATTTTACACCCTAAACTATTAATAATCTAAGGTTTAGAAGGTTTAGCAAGACAATGCTGGTTGGGAGCCTGTGAATCGTTTTGGTATGTGAATTTTCTTCCTCAAAAACCTCTTCCCATCACAACTATATCACCAGGAGAACCAGAGCCAAGGGTCGTAAGTTGAGAAAAGTGACCATGTAAAGACTCTTGACTTCTTCCTGCAAATAATCATAGGGTATATTTTCATGGACAGGTGCAGATTGACCCAAGGTGTCTGGAAGTACTTCTGGTTTGTTAACAATGTATCTGTTTTATTCCAGTTCTATGCTTAGATTATTTTGTCCAAATCTTAGTAACACATATTTCCTTATGTTCCAGTGAACTGATCTACTGTAGGAGCCAGTATATAATAAAGTGCTAGATGTTTTTCTAGCCCATCTAAAACAGAAACAGGAAATAAACTTATTGAATGGTAGTATGGATCTATAGCAAAATCAATATATAACTGAAACAAAACCCCAAAAGACATATTAAAAAAAATTTAAAATCTATGGGTAATATATATGAAAATATGATGCATCTAACTTATTTATGCTACTTTTACATAATTAATTATGTAGAAGACGTACATTACAATCTTTTTGTCATTATAAATTCTAAGTGACCTACACTTTGAAGGTTACACATTTCTATTTATTATTAATTTTAAGTTGTTAAAGGAAGTTGCATAATATGATTGGATAACAGAAATTTACTTTTTTTTTTTTTCAACAAGATTGATAATGACAACTTATAATGGACCTAGCTGTAGTCTGGGTACAAGTTTCTGGATGTTTCTATTTCATTCAGACACTGAATCATCTCTGAAGGACACTGCAATTTAATCATAATAAACTCATACTTTTTTTCTTTATTTTGAACATTTTTTATATTCCTTTTCTACAGATGCAATAATTAGAACACAATTAATTAGCTTAAGTATGTGATTTTGTAAATATAACATTTCAAGACGTTGTTGAAGAATGAAGTTTTGAAGCTTTTTCCTTCAACATATTTCGAAGTAGGATTGATATAGTAGAATTTATCTTACTAAATGATTACATCTTCACAGTCAATGATGCATATTTGGTATTCTCCTGATGCTGCTAGAGAGGATGCCAAAAATTATAATCACTTGTAGAAAACACAGTTCACTTCAAGTAAATGCCTTGTATATGTCAGATGAATTAGTATATATAATGTAAAATATATAGTAAAGTTGTACACTATATGTACTCTGTGGGGATTCTAGGGTGTCAGATTTACAAAACCAAATTTAATCTCATGAATTCACTGAACAGATGTGCAAGCGATATGTTAATTTGACCGTCAAATCTGATCGCCCTCCCTGGCACTTTAAGAAATATTATTTTAGAAGCAAATTTAAAATAAACAAATAAACAGAATAACAGCATTGTCAAATAAACAACCAGGGAATAAGGTCTCAGTTCTGCTTTCACATCTCTTGAAGAATTAACCAAGAGAAAACGGAGAAGTAATGCCAGGGACGATCAGGAAAGAATTTTAGAAAACTTAGCTTAATTGAGCAAAATTAATGAAGTGATGAGTAGCTAGAAAACCATAATGGTGGTTTACTATTGCTCCTTACCTTATCATATTTACCCTCAGCAAGCATTTCCAAATATTGTGGCCCAAATTTAGTAAAATGAACCCAGGATCCATAATAACAATATATCCACCAGTAAAAAAGTCTCCTTTGTCTTTTCACCTAAGTTATCCCAGTTTAAAAGATCAGCAGATAACAAAATGCCACTCACCACGAATTCCAATAAAGTCTTGTAACTCAAAGTAAGCCCAGTCCTTAGGAATTTCAATCCCACATAGCAATAATGTACAAATTAAGTAAGTAACAAGTCCAAGCCGTTTTATAGAGAAATAAATCTTGGAAACTAGGAGCTGATAGTTATAAAAATGACTAAAAGCTAAAACTATGCAATTACCCATCAAGGAAATAAAGAGTTTGATGTGAAAAAACTGAAAACATTCTGAACTTCACTTCTTTCAAATGGACCTCCAAAGTAATATTAGCTGTTTAGTCTCATTTTCAAATTTGATTTATTAATATAGCTGAAGTCAGGCAAAAATGACAGATATGGTCAAACCCAGGCATATTATAAATTGCCTTCCAGTAAAATCAGAAGTTTTAGCAGCTAAGCTTTCATCATTTCAGAGCAGAGCAGTATAGAAGACCACAAAGTATGGCATATTTGGTAAAATGCACAAAAATTAGTAATTTAGACCAGTGAACTCGGTAGAGAGACAACTGTATTTGTTCTGTATCCTGTCATTATTTTTGCACGTGGCCCTGTGTTTAAACCAGCACCTCTATCCCTTCCAGAGTTCATGTGCAAATAGGCAGAGTAATACTTTCTTGATACCACATTATGTCATCTCCTAAAATCCTGCTTTTTAGCTATGCTGACAGTTAAAACAGGAAAATCTCTCCTATATGGATAGAGTTTACTGTTAAATGAGTGTTTTATGCAGTTATAATCTGCTTCCATTCAAGAAGGGTAGCACAGTATACAGACATAAAATACCTTCTTGCCAAGATAACTACATACATCCCTCAGCACGCATCAGGTGTTTATCAGTGGTTTTCCACATCCTTTTGTCAAGTATGGCCCCAAGGGTGCTTAAAAGCCCAGCAAGCTGCCAGTGTTGCATGCCAGCAAGTCATCCTCAGGACTGGCTCTGGCTAATGATATGCCCAGAGAGGAATGGTGGGATAATAATCCAGCAGTGCTCATCACTCTCCAGTGCTGGTGTCTTTTGAAATTTGTGAGCCTGATGTTTTTAGCTCTTATCACCTTTCTGTGTCACATGACTTCAAGACAAAATAATACTTACATTTTTTCTCTGGGATTTTTCTATATAAGCTTTGATATTTCCTACCTCAGAGGAAAGGATTTGTATGCAGTTTAAATCTAATATGGCAGTGACAGATACCACATCTCTGGAGACTGCAGTTCAGCACAATTCCATAAAACCTGTAATAATCTAGCCTACTGATGGACAATATGACCATTTTTTGCAAAAAAGTGTTTCACATCTACCAAACGAAAAATACATATATTACACACCTGTTTAAATGGCTTGGCTTTGGGATGTCAGGATTTCAGACTATTAGATCTAAAGAAAGGTATAGCCCCTAGTAGTTCTCATAAACCAAATCTGATTTTATCATTAGATTTCCCCTCCATATTTTTTTTCCCAAGAACCATTGTTTTGTTTTAGATATAAATTACGGAATAATTATCTTTTTAATAGATATTAGCCTGCATATAGTAAAAGAAGGCAAGTAAAAGTGGATGAAGAAATGATAAGACATACTGTATGTTGACAGTACACTGTATGTATACTGTGTGTTGACAGAAATGAAGCATAATTCCCAGACCAAAACTTTAGACTAAATGAAACTGCTAAAATGACCAATACCTTTATATCCATATGTCTAGGGTTTGAGTTGCCAATTTAAATAAACTTATTTCTTTTTGTTGTGAGACAGAACCAGGAGTTAAAGAGCAAGGCAGGCTTAAAACTTTGAAAGGGTATAGAAGAAAATTTATTAACTACACAAACAAAAACGGAAAAAAAAATTCAGAATAAGATTTTTCACATCACTCCGTCCCTCCCTCTCCCAGTCTTCACAACAACAAAACAAATATACAACAAATACTTCAGTCAGTGCCTAATTTAGTCCTTTTCTGTGTACTTTTGGAGAAAAGAAGTTTCCTCTTGTTGAAGTTGTAGGAGTTGTGTTCCACAAGAAGGAAAAAAAGTCTTCTTGTAGTTTTACCTTTCACGATTGCATCCGCCCGGGAAATTTGCAACCGTGATCTCCTCCCAATTCTACAGCTGTCCCAAAGTTGTAGATATGGGTCATGTCTATTTCCTGGGGTATTACTTTTAAGGATTGAAAATGTCCAACAGCAACAATTTTTATTTGTCTCCTTTTCCTCTGCTCAGGCTTCATCTTCAGAAAAAAACTGCAATCCCCTTCGTTTCTTAGGGCAGAAATTCAAATTTCCAACACAGGTGTTCTTTAATCAAATTATCTTCTAAAAAGGAACATTTCCATCCCCCCATGTCTCTTTCCATGGTTTAAAGGAATATTCAGTACATCAGTTCATTCCTACAATTTCCCAAAAAGATTTTCAGCCATCTCAGCATCTTCTCACTCTCCTTCCATCTTAAAAATACTCAGCTCTTGCATCACTGACTTCAGAACTTTCCTTATTCCCTTTCATATTTAAAGGGAAGGCTGGAGGCTCTGCAAATCTTATCTGAACACTAAAGAGTTAAAGTTTAACTCAACTACAAAAGTTGGGCCAGGCTCGGCCGTGCTGGGGGGTGTAGCGCCACTCAGCCCCTGCGGGGCTGGGCTGCGGCCCGCGTGGCTCATGGCCACCTGGGCAGGCCTGGTCCCGGCCCGGGACCGGCAGCATAAAAATCCAGCACCCCCCCACGCCAGAGCCACAGGCCAGTAGAAAAGGAATCCGTGAAAGTTTTATCGCACAACTTTTCCTCCCCTCAGCCATCGGGTCCCCCCTCGTTGGCAAACGGGGCCCAAGCGGCCTCCGAGTCTCCCCCTCCCCCGCATGGGGGAGAGGGAGACTCGGGTCGTTGTTACCTGCCCAGCCGCCGGAAAGACAAAGAGACTCGTCTTCCGGGATTACCCTTTTTATAATGTGTGTGCACGGAGCGAACTAACTTTCTCTGATTGGCTGTTACAAGTATCCCAAAACCCCCCACAAAGGAAACTTTCCCAGGAAGAACTCCTGAGTTTCTTCCTCCCAAGTCAACCTATCACACCATAGCAATATGTTATATTTGCCATTAAGATAATAAAAATAGAGAAAAAGGGAGCAACTAAATGGGTAGAATATACTAAGACTTCATCTAAGAATAATTATTCTAATAATTATCTTAATATTTTTCCTACAATATTGGCTTAGTCAGGCAGACATGATTTAATTTCTGTTGTCTTTTTTTTCTTTCATTTTTCCTGCAAGTGTATGTGCAAATATATAAAAGCAGGGAGACACTGACACCATTTTACTAGTCAATACGATCATTACTAATGAGTAAATTTATAGTCTGTGTGGGAACCTGATGAGATTTTTTTCAGCATTTACCTTTTTTTATTTTTTTCTCCTTTTCATACACATCTTTCAAAGATAATTTATTTGTTTTTAAATACCTTTGGGATTCTTTCCAATACATATTTGATGATTCTTACCTAGGGTTCAGGCTAAGATTGTATCATCAATATTTTCTGCCAACATCTTTTCAGTAAGTCATGTCTGGTTTGACATAATATACTACACCATTTCTGGGCGCACTTAACAATGGCATTTTAGGTTGGAACAGGAATGAGCATTTGACATGCAGCCAAAATGGAGCTACTCTGATACCACTGAACTGCTTTTCAGTTTAGTCATGAGGCCTTCAGCACTGTTTTGCTCTACAAAACCATTTTTGTTTTGCCATGTTACTTGCCAAAATCCCTGTAATGCAAACTCCACATAAATACAATCCCTCTTCCACACATAAGAATGTTTGTAACATTCTTCTAGGTTTTTTTTCTCTGCTGACTGTAGTCAGGTTTTGGCTAGGTCCTGAATGCCTTCCCTGCAAGAGGCCCCAGCTCTTTTACCTAGATTTGTCTGCTCAAAGGCAAGGGTCACCCTTATAGGAGCATTAGTCTTCTCTTCGGGCTCTGTACTTCATCAGTCCTGTTTCCTTTCTCTTTGTTTCCTCTCCCTAGAAATGGCTAAAAGCCTTTATTCCTTATGGCCCATCAGTCTGGATCTGGTGGCAGTGCACCTCAATTTTCAGCCCCCTCTCTCCACCCAGCTCATGCCCCAGGTCCCTACGTGAATGTGCAGCTTAGTGCTCTGCAAAAAGGCCTCTGCTGGCATTTACAGGGAAAGAGTTACAAAAGAAAAGCAAATTGCAATCCAAAACAGAATGTAAATTGAACTGAGAACAAAGGTTATTTAAAAAAGGTAGGAATACTTGACAGGGACATGAAGCCACTGAATTTATTTACATATCCTTTCACTATAATTTTCCAAGTATTATGTATTAACATTCTAGAGGAGAAATACTCTTCTAAGTGATTACAGCATTAGATAAAATTTTTTCTTCCCATATTATTTTTCCCACATTGGGTGCTACCTACAGAATTAATATGACTGTTTTATAGGCATTCTTAGGAAATGCAGGTTTTTTTTATACTTGAGTTTCATGTAAAAACCTGCAAGTATTTTCACCAAGTTATTTTGTGCATTGTCTTTGCAAAAATTTTTAATTTCAACAGATGCTGTATGTTCAAAAGTTAGTTATTTATTTATCATTGCATTCAAATTTTTGAATTTGAAGAATTCAAAAAGAAGAATGAAAAGGCAAATTTAGATATTTCAGGCTCTTTCCCAAGAAGGAGGTACCAATAAATGCTTGCAACCATATCTCTAACACTAACTCATGTTGTTACAAGAGTTACACATATTTCACAAATATGATCTACTTTTCATGAGAATGTTCACTTAAATAACCTAGGCAGGATGATGGCTTCAGATATAATAGAATAGCTTGTGTTGTAGGGGACCTTAAAGATCATCTCTCCTAGATCAAACTCCTCTACCATAAACTGGGACAACTTTCACCAGACCAAGTTGCTCAAAGTCCCATCCAACCTAACAATGAACATTTCCAGAGAGAGAATATTCACAAATTCTTAACCTGTCCCAGTGCCTCACCACCCTCACAGTAAAGAATTTCTTAATTTCTTTCTAATATATGATCCAAACCCACTCTCTTTCAGTTTGAAGCCATTCATCCTTGTCTTATCACTACATGCCCATTTAAAAACTCTTTCTACACCTTTTTTTTTTTTTTTTTTTTCTTTTTTTGGTACTGGAGTGCTGCAATTAAGTTACCCTGAAGCCTTCTTTTTCCAAACTGAACAATCCCACCTCTCTCTGACTTTCATTATAGAAGAGGTACTCCATCCTTCTAATCATCTTGGTGCCTTTCCTCTGGACTTTCTCCAACACCTCCATGTCCTCCCTGTGCTGGGATCCCAGAGCTGGATGCAGCTCTGCAGGTGGGGTCTCAGCAGAGCAGAGGGGCAGAATCCCCTCCCTGGCCCTGCTGCCCACGCTGGTCTGGATGCAGCTCAGGACACAGCTGCCTTTCTGGGTTACAAGCCCACATTGTTGAGTCAAGTCCAGCCTCTCATCCACCAGAACCCCAAAGTCCTTCAGGGCAGGGCTGCTCATGATCTGTTCATCCCCAGCCTACATTGATACCAGGGTTTGCCGCAGCCCAGGTGCAGCACCTTGCAGTTGCTTTTTCTAATCCATATGAGATTCCCATGGACTCACTTCTCAAGCTAGTTCAGGTCCCTCTGGAGGCATCACATGCTTCAGATGTGTCATCCATGTTACTTATCTGCAAATTATCTGAGAGTGCACTTGATCCCTTTCTCTGTGCTGTTAATGAAGATATTAACTAACATTGGTTCAAAACATTGATGTCCACTAGGACTTTTATTTATCTACTATGGTCCCATTATAAACTTAAGGCTGCTGATTTTTTTCAGATGCACCATCTACAGATTGGAAGAATTCCATTAAAAACATTGGGTTCAGTTTGATTTTGTTAAAAACAGGCCAGAAATTCATAGAGATTCTTCCTGGGTTTCCTCTTGTGGTTTTCCTCTTATAACTTAAGAAAGCAGAGGAGGTGGCCCAGGAGGCTCAGTCATCCCCTGGATAAGTGTGCAGCGCTGCAGGGTGTAGAGTCCTCATGTCAGAGCTTCTTCTCAACTCCCCTAAATTCCCCAATGTCATCATAATCATGCCTCAACTTCCTCCCTATCCAATAACTGTGACTTTTCCAAAGAAAGAAATCAGGCATGCACACTGGATAGCACCTGTAGCATGGAAGAAATTCCTGTAACCTGAGTATTTGCATTCTTGACCCAGTCACTCTTGTGACTCTAGATAGACAACATGTTTTCAAGGTGTTCTATGAAAATCTGGTAGGATTGACAGACACCTGGAAAAATTGAATAGCATATTCTTATGTAGTAGAACAAAACAAATCTTTTTAAGTGCTGCCCATGCATGATGCACAGGAAAACAGAGTGAGTGGTACATTGTCATGGTTTATCTCCAGATGACAATAAGCAACACTCAGCCTCTTGAACACTCTCTCCTCTGTGAAATGTGGGAGAGAATCAGAAGGGTAGAAGTGAAAAAACTCATTATTTCAGATAAAATAATTTAAATTGGTGAAGCTAAAGCCATGTATACAAGCAAAACAGAACAAGGAATTGATTCAACACTTCCCATCAGGTGTTCAGCCATCTCCATGAAAGCAGGGCACCATCATAAATTACTGATTACTTCAGATGACAAATGCGACCACTCCAAATGTCTCCTTTCATTCTTCCCCTAACTTTATATGCTGAGCATGATGCTACATGATATGGGATCATCAGTTGGGATCAGCTGTCCTGGCTGTGTCTCCTCCCCACTCCTTATACATCTGCTCACTACAAGGGTGGGGTGAGAGGCAGAAAAGACTTTGACCTGGGCAAATGCTGGCCAGTAATAGTGAAAACATCCCTGTCTTATCAGCATTGTTTTTAGCATAAATTCAAAACACTTACTGCTACAAAACATAGACTATGAAGCTATCCAGCTACTGTGGAGAAAGCCAACTCTCTCCTAGATAAAAACAACACTTCAATATACTTAAATATTTGCCCTGATAATTACTCAATCATTTGTGTACAGAGCTGCAATGACAAAGAAGTGACCAAAAACTTAGATCACTTGTTCATTTCTGCTTTTGATGATGTAGCAAAGGAATATCATTATGTCAATCTTATGTTAGTTACTGGTAGTGTAATAACTGCACTAAACATTTACAGGTGAGAGAATCAGAAGAATGAAAAGCCTACCTACAACAGTACTGCAAGCTAAATTAATGAAAGACCAGCAAATATTTAAAATCAAGTCTTAACTACAAACTGAAAGTGTTGCAAATATCCAAATACCTCACATATTCAGTTACCAGTTATTAATGCCATCAGTCTACTCTGCTGTACAGGGGTGCAGTTCTAGAAAGGCCAACACTTGGAAACTACGGCATCAAACAGAGCTTTCATGTCTACAGACACTTTTGCAAAAATTGTTTAGACAACTACGCAATCATTTATTTTTACTAATTAATAGAATAGCCTCTCAGTTATCAGGCATCATCCAGGAACACTGCAACATTCTAAAATAAGTTTGCACACTTAGGCACCCTAATTTCTGTGATAAAGAGGCAAATTAAAAGAAAGACTAGAAAAATTACTGATCTCATAGCGTTATTAGTTTAGTAATTCCATTATCTGAGCAATTTTCTAATGAGAACTCTTTTTCTTGTAATGCTGAGTATTATAAAAACTCCCCAAAAAAAAACAACTTAGCTTTGAGAACTAGGGTAGATCATACCAAAAGTGCCTTAAGAGAGCTTTTACCACAAGAGTAAGATGATCTTTCCCAGTACACAGGACCATCTTCCTTACCTTATTCAAATCGCATGCACAGGGAAAAATAAATTCATAACTTTGCATAATATTGTGGAAAAATGTCCTGTAAATGCACCCACAAGTACAACTCTGATTATGATTAAAGTTTATCTTATTATAGTCTAGCTAAGAGGATCATCATATTATATACTGTGCCATGATTAAACTGCTTTTTCTTAAAGTAGCTTGAATTTATGTTCAGACAGCTTTTATATCCATAAGCTCACAATACTATTCCACACATCCCCAGAGAGCAACCCAGGAAAGACTATTCAAAGTACTAGCACTTATTCTACTGTAATGAGCATTACTCTCAGTACTGTAGTAACTCTAAGTCAAATACACATAAACCCCTTTATATAACATGCTCGGTTTCAGATGTGATCTGGATTAACCTTTAAATAGAAAGAAAAGGCCTGCCGCAGATCTGTGTAAGGCTTTTGCAATTTGAGTCATATATTGGTCTCAGTCCTGTCATCTGAAGGCAACAGAGATTTTGGCTGCTCTGTGACTAAAATAAGAGGCTATAGCTTTAGCCTCTGTTTTGCACATTTTTTTAATCAGAGGGGTTGTGCTTTTTGTGCAAAGGACAGAATTATGTCTATAGTCAGTATCTTGGCTTCTGATATAATAACATTCTGCTGGGTGTTACAAATAGTAGGAATAGACTTGTGCTACCTGTGGGCTTGCATATATTCAAACATTCAGTATTTTTTGACTAGTTGTAACTAATGGAAGAGATTTTCAAAGCAAACCTTCCACCCCAGCAATTTAAAGAAATTGTTAACAGGAAAGGGTTTTTATGCAATCAGGTAGAACCTTGAAAGGTTCGGTAGTTACTTGAGGCATGTTTAAACCCTGTAATGGAGAGCTGACCTGAGCTGGTACTTCCACCTGACGCAGAACTAATTGGCCTAAAAGGTAGTTGTTTGGTCCCAAAAGGAATATAGTTTCTTAAGAATAGTTCCACCTCTGCACTAATAAACCTTGCCTCACAGATGTTTTCTTAACAGAGCTTTTACAGATGTAGATATTATGCCACATATAATATCATGTCATCAGAAAGTACAAAGAAATTTTTCTAGTACTAAAATGAATATAGCAACACTTGCACATTTAGGTGAAGTTTGACACACTAACAAAAGCAATCATGTTATTTTCAGCCTTGATTATTTCCTTTTTCTCCTCCAGCCACTTTCTGTATTTCTAATGAGGCTTAATCTTTATGGTAGAAATTCCAATGCTCAGCACATTATGTAGGTAAACAAGACCTTTGATATGTGGCTATTTCTGTCCTTTGAACACAAACAGAAGAAAAAAAATAGCATTCCAGATTGTCACTTCTGATACATTCACATTTCTTAGCTGGGAAGCTTGTCCTATATGTTAACACACATTTGTTGTTGATATAAAAAGGCTTGCCAGCATACTGTTAGAATAAAACATACTGTGGCTAGAAATGGACCCAGGAGAGGTATGTATTTCCCTCTTTCTTGGGATCTAATAGGGCTTCTGATATGTTAAATTTGACAGGTCCATTTTTTTTTTTCTTTACAGTTTTTATCAAACAGCCCAAGTCTCTGAACCTTAAGGCAATCTCACCATGTTCTGCCAAACACAAAAACTTTTAGGAAAGTGCTGAACTGTTTATTCCTCCTCCTGTAGATTTATGTGTGATATCCTACAGGGGTCATTTTTACATTCATCTTATTTTCCATAGCATAGGTTAATTAGATATCCTGATACCATATCTTTATAATATTTATAAGCTGTTTATAATTTTTCTCTGTTTTATTTGTTAAAGTTAGATTTTTCTTTCTTAACTTTCACTATCTGTCAGTCTAGGGTAGCAATGTAACCAGAAAAATCAAATCTAGCATTAGTACTCCCGTAAGTTATCAAGCAGTTTTCAGAGTTTTGATAAATCCAACATCTGTTTTCTAGGTTCAAGTAATAGCAGAGACATCTTCCACTGGATCAAGGTACACAACGCCCTGTTCAGCCTGGCCCTGACCTTTTTCAGTGATGATGATTCTCATGACTTCGCCGGCTCACCTTCTCCAGTGTCTTGCCACTCTCGTTGTAAAAAATGTCCAATCCATATGTCCAACATAAATAGACCCTCTTTCAGCTTAAAACCATGGTCCCATGTTCTGCCATTACCCAATTGGTAAAAAAGCTCTCTCCAGTTCTCTTCTATCCCCACTTCAAGTACTGAAGTGCTAAATGTTGGTGGATGCAAAGCTTAACATTACCTAGCAATGCAAGCTAACAGCACAGAAATCCAATCATATCTTGGGCTGCATCCAAAGCAGCATGGCCAGCAGTACAAACAAAGTGATTCTGTCCCTCTGCTCTTTCAAGACCCTCAGCTGGAGTCCTGCATCCTCCTCTAGGGTCCCCATCACAGCAAGGACATGGACCTGCTGGAGTGAGTCTAGAGAAGGGCCATCAAGATCATTAGAGGGATGGAGCATGTTTACTACTGAGACATGTTGAGACGGTTGTTCAACCTGGAGGAGTAAAAGCTTCAGGGAAACCTTAACATAACCTTCAAGTACATAAGGGGGGCCTACAAGAGAGCTGGAGGGAGACTTTTAACAAAGGCCTGTAGTGAAAAGACAAGGAGGAAAGGCTTTCAACTAAAAGATGACATTAAACATTAGGAAGAAATTCTTTACTGTGAGGATGGTGAGCAACAAGAACAGGTTGTCCAGAAAAATTGTGGATGTCTTGCCACTGGGAGAGTTCAAAGCCAGGTTGGATGGGACTTTGAGCAACCTGGTCTGGTGAAAGGTGTTTCTGACCATGAGAGCAGGTTTGAACTAGATGACCTTCAAGTTTGAACTAGATGATCTTTCCAACCCAGGCCATTATATGATTTTATGATTCTATGATTCTGTGATTCTATGATTCTATGATTCTACCATTCCATGATATAATGAGGTCTCCCCAGAGCCATCTCCTCTCCAGGCCAAACAACCTCAATTCTCTCATACTGTGTTCATAGGAGAGGCGCTGCAGCTCTCCAAACATTTCCATGGCCCTCCCCTGGGTCTGCTTTAACATGTTCATGTCTTTCTTATACTGTAGACCCCTGAGCTGGTCACAGTACTCCACGTATGTTCTTGGAAGACCTGAGTAGAGGGGAAAGTTACTCTCTCCACTTGCTGGCTATGCCACCTTTTATGCATCCCAGGATCTAGCTGGCTTTCTAGACTGCAACTGTCATTGCTGGCTTGTGTCTAAATTTTCATCCACCAGTACCTCAAGCCCTTCTCTACCAAGCTGCTTTCAATCTGCTAAAAGCCCAGGGTTTCTTTTGCTCTGGAGACTTCTTGTAGGCACCAGCTCAATCTGTTATTTTTCATTTAGTTCTTGCACCAAAATGAAATTATTGTTAGAATTGAGCCGTCTAAGGCCCTATTATGGGAAACCTGGGGTTGAGCCAGTAAACAAACCCTCTCTGACTGTGTGGTGTGGTGTGTGTAGGGAGGCACGTGTAGCACTGGTCCCAGGAGCCTGGTGCTGTGAAGCAGCTTCAGTCACAGCGCAGGTGGTGTTTGTGACTGCCAGAGTGGCTTCTATATGGTTGGACAGGAAAGTTTTCTTAGCATATAGGACCTAGCTGGTCTGGGACTGTCGTTCTTGAAGAAGGTTCAGAAGTGTGTATAAATACGTGATGGTAGAGAATGTAGAGCCAAATTTTGTGTGAGCAGCACCCACACAAAGCAAAAGAAACAATCAAAGGGCACCAACTGAAACACGGAAAATTGCATCTATAAAGAAACTAGAAAATAAGACTTTAATTTTTTAAACATTTGAAACACTATAAGAGGATGCCTAAAGAGGCCGTAAAATCTTCATAATTGAAGATATTTAAGGGATGACTGAAAATGATCTTGGGTAGTCTGCTCTAGGTGGCCATGCTTGAACGAGGGGATTGGACTAGGTATTCTCCAGAGATTCCTTGCAACATACACTGATTTGTGATCATGTAATTACTCTTACTCACCTTTGCCATAACACATCTGCTCAATAGACACACACCGTCACATATATGCACACATACACACTCCACATATGTTTGTTTACTTCTAAGTTTTTACTAGTGTAAATAGGATTATTTCACTGATGGCTTAGATTAGTCAAGTAAGCAAACAGTATATGCATGTTGGTGGCAACATCTGATATGGAAATGTAATTTTTTTTTTTAATTACAGTATTTACTCTTTTGTTTTTAAAAAATACCACTTAGTTTTACTCAGTCTTGTGACTAAGTTTTGCAGTAGATTTCATTCCTGTTCTTGGCTTATGTGTTTGCATATATAAATGTTTAATATGTTTTTGTCTACTTGGAAAAGTAACGGTTGTATAACCAAAGTTTTGAAAGGGAAATTAGGAGGTCTTCCAGCCTGTCTTGACCAAAAAATAAGCCATGAAGAATACTTATACAAGATGATTGCTACTGATAGTTCACCTCAGAAATACTATGTTTTCTTTGTTTCAGAAAACACAAATGTAATGAAAATTTTAAGGATTTACATGAAAAATGGATGCCTTTGAGAATGAAGCAAATGCTAAAAAATGCTGTATCTGTTTGCTTACACATCCTCCATGAGAAGTGTGTTGTCTACAAATACAGTTGCAACTGATTCAGAGGCAGTTCTTTTATTTGGTATAAGGTTTTACTAATAGATGATAATAATTTGAAGTGTCAAAGTCCGTGTGGATCTTGGGCAGACTATTGGCAGTCTGACTACTGCCATAGAAAGCAATAAAACAGTTTCCATAAATACATCACCAAAAAAAAGAGGGCCAAGAAAATACTCCATCCTTAATTAGATCTTGGGGAAACATAGTTAGAAAATCTTGGGGCCAGATTTGTTTAATATCTTTATCAAGGTATGGGCCAGGGACACTTGTATGAGGTTCAAGAAGGTGAACTGCCAAGTTCCTGCACTTCAGTCACAGCAGCTCCACACAATGCTATGGGCTTGGGAAGAGTGACTGGAAATCTGCCCAGAAAGAGTGTGGGCAGCAGGACTAGGGCATTTATAGCTTCCCTGTACTTGGCATAGGGAGGCCGCATCTTGAACGCTGCTTTCAGTTTTGGGTCACTCACTGCCAGAAAGATATCGAGGTGCTGGAGCAAGTCCAGAGAAGGACAATAACGTTGGCACAGGGCCTGGAGCACAAGTCTTATGACAATAGCTGATGGAGTTGTTTAGAAAAAGAGGCTCAGGAGCGACCTTCTCACTCTCTACAATGACCTGGAAAGAGGTTTTATTTAGGTGTCTGTCTCTTCTCCCAAGTAACAAAATGAGATGCCCTCAGGTTGCACCAGGGGAGGTTTAGACTGGATATAAGAAAGGCTTCTGCATGGAAAGGTTTGTAATTGTAATTGTGTGCCCAGGGAAGTGGTTGAGTTACCACCCCTTCAGGTATTTTAAACATATGGATGTGGGACTTGGGACATGGTTTAGTGGTGACTTGATCATCAGAGTTTAATGGCTGAACTAAATATTCTTAGAGGTCTTTTTCAACCTAAATTATTTTATGATGTTACTATTATCACCTCAAAATATCTTTCTGTTACTTCATCAGTGCTTCAATATTTGAAATATATGCTAGACATATATTAAAAAATTAACTGAAGTCAGTTAAATCTGAGTTTCTTACTCAAGGATGTACAGGGGAAAAAAAATTCCTAGATAATAATTTAAAATACATGCCTTCTACAGAATAATGAGAATAAAATATGACTGCATGCATATATTTCACTTACCATCACAAGGCAGATGTAATATTAGGTAAATTCACAGTAAGCTCAATACAAATTAATAGCCTTGGGACAACTGCACATATCTTCCTAGATTCAAAAACCTGCTTTTCCATAGGTCTCATGTCTGAGGTATTGGGTTTAAGTTATCATTAGACTGTGTTTGGACTATTAGTCATGAGTCAACAGCATTGCAAATATAACTACAACATCTGATTCATTTTGAAGATGGATTACAAGTACCAAATACTATGTCCTCAATTCTTTTGAAAACTAAAAATGACTGGCATTTATAATAGTGCCTGTTCTTTTAATGACAACATTCACATACCGGATTAAAAATATTGCAATAGAACACCAAATTTGCCACTGGCTTGCTCATGTATATGATAAGAAAAGAGAAATAGTAGATATCAACAAAATAAAAATATCAGTTATCTTCGTATCGTGAATTTATTACGAGGTTTTTATTTCCTTTTTGGATGAATAGAGTCCTTCCAATTATTAGTAGAGTTCTAGGATTCCAGGATGAAGACTTTCTTCTTTAAAATAATGTAAGTTAGTATTACTAGTTGGACTTCAGCATTGCTACTATATGACTATAGAGTCAATATGAATAAAAACATTTTAGAAGAAGAAACATTAAAAAATTATATATTTAATAGGTTTTATTTATAAATCTATTCATAGACACAAGGAAAATAAATCTAAAATTTCTGAAAACCTGAACTAGATACTGCATTTAATTACTTCATGATTTTATATATGGCAGTTAAAATATCTATTAATAGTAGAGTATCAATTTTCAAAGTAAAGCATAGGGATTTAACTGTATGATTTCTAGTAATGTCAAACTGAGTCACAAACCTGCAAATCTGCATGTGGAAATGTAATGTGCTTTAGAAGACAAATTCTATGTGAATTGCAAAATGTTCTAGAAGTTAAAGTAAACACATTTAAAAGTAAAATTTTAAGAGAATATTTTCATTGACACATATAATTTCATGAAAGTGGCCTGGAACAGTTTCTTAGAGTTGTGGTATAAAAAAGAGTTTTGGACAGTTTCAAGTGTTATTTTAAATTATTTGCAAATATGAAATATATTATGCATTCTGTTCTTAATTTCTTGAGTATTTTTTTATATTTATTTTCCAAAGTAATAAGAAGGAAAGAGCAGTTATACTTTGCACAGTTTTTATTTTTGCAGATAGTATGTCATCTTTATTAAATAAAAGTAGTAAACATTTAACTATTCTGGACTACAAATGTAATGCATTAATGAAGAACTAATAGAATTTCTTTCTGTGTGTCTGCTTATTAGAGAACAGTGCAGCCCCTATTAGAATCAATGACTTAAAATTTTAAACTCAGTAAAACATACATTAATCAACTCTCTTTTTAACAATAAATACTTTTTATTGATTACTTTCTTAATCTAAGGTGGGCTAAAGGGCCATTATTTATATCTGGATATATAAATGAAAAATGTATGATGTTTCTCAAGCATAAATACAATTTAAATAAGCTTCTTCTTTCTTATATTTTATATTACAAGTTGCTTCAGAATAAAGTATAGAAATTTGGATGTCATAATGCCAAAACATCAGTCATGCTTTTGATCATCGCTAGGATTTAAAAAATAAGTTTGTTAGACTAGAATTAAGTTTTTTGAAATCATGTTGTACACAAAACCACATGAAGCTGATCTTGGGGATGAAAGTAGTTATAAAGTGGATAAGTAAAATTTCACAGTAAGTTCTGCGTTTAAGTGACTCATGCTCTGCTAGGACAAAGGAATTTGAAATGCTTTTAAAAGTGCAAAAAGAGCCATACAGGTTGTGTTCCTGTAGAAAATAAAAAATTACATAGCTAGCATGACACCCCAAAATGAAACAAAACGAAACAAAACAAAGTATTTCCATAACTGGATATGAAAGCTAAAGGTCCTTATCCATAAATCCATATCCAGATGAAATTATCCTCTGATGACACACAACTAAATTCCAAGTAACTTTATATTTGCATTATGAAAGAAAAGATATCAATTTAATATCTATCTCTAATTATCTAATTATTAATTATGTCTAATTAAATGTTTTCTTCTTTCTTCTGCCTTTCTTCTGGGAGACTGGTCTTGAGAAAGGAATAGGAAGCATAGATGGGATAGCAGCTAAGTTTCCAGAGTCGTGTGAATGATATTTCCTGTAGCAGGATTTGGCTTAAATAACATGGAGGCAATCCTGCTCTCTATTGACAGAGCTCTGTGATTGTGACTAGACATGGTGAAAACTCAGCTGAAGCTGTAATGAGTCCAGCACTAAAGGTGAGTAGAAGGAATCTGCACATTGCAACTAGCCTTGTGTCTTTAGCATATCTAATCCATAGTCATGGGTAGACCAATTCACAGATGCCTAACACAGACCATCTCCAATGGGGTTTTTAAGCCTGTAAATATCAAAGCGATTATAGATTGATCTGCTTTGTTTTCTATCTTCAGACACGTTTTTAACTAAAGATGAAACTTAAGGATGTACTGAATCTTTACACTAAATTTTCAGTTCCCAGTGATATTAATAGAAATTACATGTACACAGATTGAAGTATGATTAGAGCTTCTGCAAGTAAATGCATGAAAATCTTGGCTATGGCAAAAAAATTTTACTATTGTTGTGGTTGTTGTGGAAAGTCTTATTTCCATTTTTTTTTTTTTTTTTAAACAGAACTTGGGAAGCCATTCTTCACGTGAATGAGCATGAGCTCATCCCCCTTCCATTTACTGAAAAATACACCAGGTGTCCTCTGTAGCAGGAACCTAAGAAACCTTTTCCTGATGTGTTCACCCATGCCACAGGCGATGCATATAACTACAGACAAAATAAGTATAACCACTGTTATGATCCGATTGTAAGAGATGCCTCTGCCTGAATTAAGGTGAAAATGAGAAACTTCCATATGCAGAAGTCAATACCACGGACTTTGTTTAACAGTAAAACTGATGCAGAGAGAAAGAAAAAGGAGGAAAGACAGGGAAGGGAAAAGAGAAAGACAGTGAGTGAAAAGAGAGATTAAGCAAAGATACCACACCACATGGATGCCTGTGGCATCCCATTGTTCCTTCTTCACCTTGATCTTCTCAGTGGTGAGGGTCCCAGAATCCTTCTTCTGGAGGTGACACTTGTATACAGTCCAAGTCACAGGTATCCACAGGGCGCAGATGCAGTTCCTATAACTTGAGATGGCACGTGTATACGATTAGTGCTTAGAAAACAGACATAAAATAATGTATGTAATATATAATTTCCCAGGCACAGAGATGAGACATGAACTATTGAAGGTGTCCAACTTAAAGAAAGCAGCAAGAAAAGAATGAGGCAGAGAGCAGTGCTGTAGAGCCACGCATTGCAGTCTTCCTCAGTAGGCAAATTTCCACTTAGAAATCAAAGTTCAAAGGTAGCTGGTAGTGTTTTTAAAATAATTTAATGCAAATGAATGATTCTGAATTTTCAGAATAATTAAGTTCTCCATCAAATAAACAAGGAATTTGCCATGTACCACCATGAGTCAACAACACATGCTTGTGGCAAAGAAGACCAATGGTGTTCAGGGCTGCATTATGAGGATTATTGCCATCAGGGACTGAAGCATCTCTTCTGAGGAAAGACTGAGAGCTGTGACTTTTTAGGTTGGAGAAGACAAGTCTGAGGGTAGGTCTTATAAACACATACAAATACCTGAAGGGAGGGTGCATGAAGGTTGGAGTCAGGTTCTTTTCAGTTGTGCCAAGTGACAGAGGCAATGGGCACAAAGTGAAACACAGAAAGCTCCATCTTAACATCAGGAAACACTTTTTTACTGTGGGGGTCACTGAGCAGTGGTACAGATTGCCCAGAGAGGTTATGGTATGTCCATCCTTGGAGATGTTCAAAAGCTGCTGGGACATGGTCCTGGACAACTGATTCTAGGTGGCCCTGCCTGAGCAGAAGGTTGGACCAGATGACCTCCAGAGGCCCCTTCTTACAACAACCATTCTGCCATACTGTGAAATACCACCAGTTGACAATTGTGTCTAAAACTACACTAGTAAACAGCCTGTAAAGGCCATTTATAAGAGATGTGGATAGGCCCTTTGAAAGTATTTCAGATATTTTTGTCATTGCAAACACATTTTCATGTAAATAATTCCTTTTGGAATCAGGAAC
Source organism: Acridotheres tristis (assembly GCA_037013685.1). NCBI lineage: Eukaryota > Metazoa > Chordata > Aves > Passeriformes > Sturnidae > Acridotheres > Acridotheres tristis. The sequence continues at coordinate 78,324,234 of CM072884.1, forward strand.
AGTTAGTTTGTTCCTTTATCTCAAAAGCTGATATAAATTTTCTTCGTTTATGTTTACATATTTTGTATACTGTGTGCTGAAAAATCTACTGGTACCATGAGCATGTTGTAAGGAACAAAATTGCTAAACACTAAAAGGAGAAAAAAATATCTGAACTGTAAAATAACCAGTCTGATAAACTCTCAGTCTTTTATCATAGCAAGAAATAAAGTCTGGTATGTTCTTTCTGCGATAGACAAGGTTATGAAATACACAGAAAAATGATAACAAAATACATAGTATATTATAAATAGATTAAAAAATACGTTGAAATCATATAATTTACTGAAAGAATCTCTGGAAAGACACCCATGTTTTATTCAAACAAAAAGTAAAATGGTGCCAGGACTCTCAATTTTTTACTCACTTTAATGGAAGCTGTGCCTCCATAATGGTCCTTAAAAAGGTATTCAATATTATACAAAAATTGGACTTAATTAATAATTTGGGTGCATTTTAATTTGATAGATAACGGAATTCGAGAGACCCTGAATTAAACTTCCTTAAGAGAAGTAACTTCATCCCAAGTAATCTAGGTTTGGGGTTTATTTTTTTTTTTAACATTTCCAATTAAGAATTTCTCTCTTTATGGAGTGAAAGTGTTTGTTAGGACAGTTTAGTTGTCAGATGTTTCATATAAAATCTGCTACCTTTAAACTGATAATTTATACTGCTTTTCTTTTGTAGTTCTTTGTAGAAAAACCAAATAGACAAAACAATAAACTCTTCCCCCCAAAAAAAAAAAATTCTTCCCTGTTTCTAGTAATGTATTCTGTTCATATTTCTTTAAGGATAATACTACTTAGGTATTTTTGAAATTAGAATCCTGAATAAAGTTTTGAATTTTACACAAGATCAAACATTTTTTCTTGAAGTTCATCTGACTTTCATCTCGAGAAAACTTGGGATTCTTTTATGTTTAAAGAAAAATTAAAAATGCATTTGCTTTTATCTGAAATCTTAAAGGAACAGTGAGAGTTGTGCACAGTTCCCTAAACTTTATTTCTTATACTCTAGTCTATTTCCTCATATTCAACATACGCATAAAATATATGAAAGCATTTTTTTCCTTCTTGTTTTGAAGAAAATAGCAAAGGTGCATTGAAACATTTATTAAATCTAAATAATTTATAAGACAAAATTGTTGCAGTCTATCCAAATGTAGAAAAATACTTTCTGAAGAATACGGACCACTTATAAGATTTTTCTCCTGTTTACATTCAGGAGTAGAAGCTGTTATTGTGAAGAGTGTTTCATCTGTTCAGTGTAGCATTAAATAAATATCTCTCTGCAGGTTATCACTGTGCCAGCAGGGAGCTTAGATGCATGTGTGCAAAATTGTTCTCAGCATATAAAAAACCAAGAAAACTATATGTTTGAATATAGAGTTAAACAGGTAATGCAAAAATTTATTGGAGAAACTTATTTCTGCTCTGTGTAATACACTTCTGTATGCCATGTACTTTACACTCCAAACTATGTGGTAGACTGAGATTTATATTCATACAAAATCTGGTTAAAGACACAGAGAAAGCATTCATGCTGGGTGTCTTAGCATATCAAGTTGCCATCAAAACCAGTCAACACATGCATCTGGTGTGTCTGAAGAATCTGTTTTAATTCAGAATTATATTTATTTTTCAGTCACAACTTCTTCTAATTTAAGAACATTTCTCTCTAGGATTCTCATAAGAATAATTGATTTTTTAGTACCACATAACTAAATAAAGTGAGAAACTTTGTATGGAACATTATCTTATAACGACTTCCGGTGTGAATTAAGAATTTGTGTTTCCTTACTGAACTCTTCTAGTGTCCAGATTTGGGGTGAGGAAGCAAGACAATGTTTAAATAATTGAAGACATACAGAAGGTTAGAGGTTAAGCAGAGGACAGAGATTCATATGCATAACTTGGAATGTTTATTAGAAAAATTCTTTAAAAGTAGGTTGGGAAAAATTTCTCATTAACAGTATAATCCAGGGTTTTGCCTCTAAACCTCCCCTTTCAGGCCTGTTTCCAATAGAAGTAGACTTTTGATGCACCTAAAATAATAAAAGGCTAGATTCAAATCAAGAACTTATATTAAATATCTGTGTTAACACTTGCGGCTTGAAAACCTCAATTCTTATGGTTTAGTTCCTTAAAAATTTTGAGTTTTCCCAATCAATTTTCTTCAAAGCCTTCAGCCCTGTACATATAAATGGCAGTATCTCAGAGGATAGTGTTTCCATATCTGTTTCCTGCCTATAGCTGTCCTTGAGTCTGGTGACACTGAAAAAAAAAAGTCCAAATCTGAAATCATAGGAGGAAAATGATCCCGTGTGCATCTACTGAGAACACTTAGCTTAGAAGAAATCGTAATAGACACTACTTCCAATTAAAATGAAGAAGGAAACATTGCAACTTATAAATTAATAGCTTTGTGAGATAAAATGATAATTTAGACTTCTATGTTCCAAAAGGAATTTCAGGCTCGGGTGTACCATAATGATATTTCACAACCAGTTGTGTCTCTTTTTCCAGCTTCTAAGAATGTAAGAGAACTGAGGCTCTTAATATTATGGATAAAACCCATATTTGGATCCATGCACATTTTCACCATACTTTACTATTTTAGATTAATTCTTTCCATAAAAGAAAAGCTTAATATACTGCAATTTGTAATATTTACTTCTACAATGTAAAGATAAGGTCTAGAATCTGTTTCAGAGGATAAATATTTGGTAAATAACTTCACATGCCTACAGATGCTAATAAATCTTTTTAATTAAAAAGGGGAAGAAGGAACAGATCTAAAGTTGGAAGAAAATACCAAATAATAAAAAAACCAGCTGTATTAAATATATTTCAAATAATAACATCTATAATGAGGAGAAAGAAATGCTAGATTCTGAAACAAGAGGACATGATAAAAGAGTGGCTGGGCAGTTCTGTGGATTTCTTTATTCTTTCAAAAAAATTTCATTAAAGGAATGGACTTAATGATGACAGAGACAAAGCTGTTACTGTGGTCCCATAATTATTCTTTTATAAAGCACATTTTATCAACCTGCAGTAAAAACTATTCATTACAAGTAACTAGTGAGGCAGTTATATAGCATATTATATTTTTTACTTTTTGCATCAAATTTACAGCAAATATTTTGAGTTGGGCTCAGTAGGATTAGGGCTCTTCAGAACCTATACTTTCAAGCTGGAGGGGAGCAGTGGGCATTGGTATATCCTCACCCTTGGCAGTGTTTGGTAGCTTGTGTTCAGCTACAATAGACCTTTGAAACTATTCAGTCCTGAACTGAGAATGTCAGGAGCTGAAAACTCCCTCTTAGCTGCTGAAACATTGTTGTACAACTCAAAAAATCAGTTATCTTTAAAATGTAATTTAAAATATAATCTATATTTAAAATATAATCTATATTTAAAATATAATCTATAATCTATATATATAATATATATAAAATAAATATATGAATATAATAAAAATATAAATATAATAACACATATATATTTTAAAATACAATCTATAATCCATATTCTCTGCTGTTATATGTAAATTAAATGGATTAGTCTTATTAAGTTTTTGACTGAAAGACAATTTTTTTTCCTCTTTGGAATAATTCATGTAAAATTTAAGTTTGTTTTTCATTCATGTAAGACTTTTCAATATCCCTTTTAAAATATGCTTATAAAAATGACTTCCATATCCTGATATCTATTTCAGCAGTATTTCCTAATTCTTTTTACTTACACACCAAAATATCAAAATAAGCCTTTAAGTTTATTATGGGAGCTCAGGTTGGTTTTTTTTGTGCTGGATAGCTCTCAGAATTATTTTTTTTCCAGAAATTGTTGCTCATTCCTTAAACATATAACTTATGCATTCAGCCGCACAAAATCCATTTCTTTGAATGGGACAGAGTTATTAAGTACTTTCAATAACTCTGTGTGATTGCTATGTCTTGATCATCAATTTACCATGTTGCCAATATTTTTGTCATCAGAACATTTTATCAAGAGTGGATTTTTTCAAATTTATTTCCAGGGAACCGAAGGGAATTGTGACTATCATTGATTGGTACCAGTCCTTAGGGAATCCTACCAGAAATATCAATGGTGCTGTTTGAGATGCTTTACTTTTTTCATTCATAATGGACTAGAAAACACTCTACCATTCTTTTGAGATAAAATATATATCAACCCACTTCTTTCTAAACACAATTTTATTGAATATTGAAGCCATTATTCTGTATATGTGACTTAAGAGTAATGCTTAGCTTTCTCCCTTAAATACTGCCATGCATTCCATTTCCCTGTTGCAGCATCATCACTGGTAGCATTGTGGTTTCTTTTTGATTCCTTGACTTTACATATTCGATGCAGGATGCTGGAGACACAATGATCTGCAGCAGGTAGGAAATATATAGCCCTCCCTGACTAGTGTCACAGGCTGCTCTCCCAAGAAAGTACACACGTACCCACTGGGGAAAAGGATGAAATTCTTTCTCTCATCATGACGTTCATTACCTTTCCTTCATGTAGCTGAATTTATATATGCATATTTAGTCCCTCTCCAACTCTTTTGTCAGCTCCCTTTAGGTACTGGGAAGTTCCTGGAAGGTCTCCCCTAAGCCTTTTCTTTTCCAGGCTGAATAATCTCAACTCTTTCAGCCTCTCCACAGCAGAAGTACTCCAGCCCTCTGACAGTCTGACCACAATAGGTTCATACCCTTCTTATGCTGGGGACCCCAAAGCTGAATGCTGTACTCCTGGTGGAGTCTCACCAGAGCAGAGCACAAGTTGGGGGAATCCCTTCCTTTGACCTCCTGGACCCACTTCTGCAGCCTAGGGTATGTTTGGCTTTCTGGGCTGCAAGCACACGGTGGTGGGCCAACTGTGTGCTTGTCCACCAACACCCCAAATCCTTCTCCCCAGCACTGCTCTCAATCCATCTCCACTTAGCCTGTATCTGTGGCTGGAATTGCCCTGACCCACATGTAGGACCTTGCACTTGGCCTAGTTAAAGCTCATGAGGCTCACACAGGCCTGTCAGGATGTCTCTAGATGGTGTTCTTTCCCTGCAGTGTGTCCCTTCAGAGAGTGCCACACTGCTTGGAGTCATCAGCAGACTTGCTGGGGGTGCACTCCTTCCCACTGCCCATGCCACTACAAAGATGTCAAACAGTGCCAGGAATAGCATTTTCCGCTACAGTGAGTACAACTACTCTCATGCTTTTAAAGACTGAATTATGAAAATCAGATCAGATCTTCAGATTATAAATCGTCATAGATATATAAACTTCAAAGAGATGTGCATTTAAATTAACTAATGTTTTAACACAAATAAGATGTGAGCATATTAATGTGTGTATTCATGATTCTCTGTTAGTCTACCCATGAAAACATACTAATAGGCAATATAACATGATATTCAACTGCATTCAAGAAACAGTGCTTGATCAGGTTTTGCCCTCAAGACTGGGTTTTTTCTTTGTATGTACTATGAGCAGTTTTTCAAAGTGTTATCACTTGCAGCACAAAGATTTTCTTTCTGTTTTCCTTATTGTGCTATGAATCAAATCCTGCCCTTTCCTCCAGAAAGAAAAAAATAAAAGGTTTGGTTTCTTCCCAGGGATTTTCTCAAGAAAATGTTGATCAGTATCAACAGATTAGTCACAATATATGTATTTAACCAATACCAATATCCATGTACCAAAAAGAATAATTTTATTAATATTAAAATAAAAATTAATTTTTTTTGATGTAGATTTAAACATGACAGAAAGTAATGAAAGATCTACTCATATTTCTAGAGAAAGTAACTGGGGGGATGTAGAGATCAGTAGAATGGGAAAATTAAACCATAGGCAGACAATTGTGACTATATTTTTGGCTTCTGGTGAGATTCCGTGACACATGAAGTCCCTTGTGTCAGCTAAAGAGAGTTCCTATTTTTTATGTTTGTTTCATCCTCCAACCAATATAAATAATTTGAACAGTAGAAATGCTTTCAGAAAGATACTTCAGTTTTAATAAGGGTGATAGATGACAACTGAATCTTTGCAAAATATAACCATTTGGAAGAGTGAAAATTTGAATAAAATACCCATGAAAAATGAAAGTGTAGTACAATGAAAGAGGGGGAAAAAAGAAAAAAAAGACATCAAGGCAGCTATCCTGATTTTGAAGAGGGAAAATTCTTGCATTGACCTAAAGCTGACAATTTCCATATAGTTTACCATAGCCTAAAGTGTGTTAAAGGTGAAGTGATTGTGCCAGTACACAAAGGGGGGTTTTCATAGCTGAAAGAAAAGGAAGAATTTTTTTCTTAGAAAATATGCCTTGTTCTAGCTATAACTTTTTGCACTAATTAACATTTATCATAGTATATCTTCTTGTTTTTTCAGATATTCTCTATTTGAATAAAAAGGTCTAAAACTATTTGAAGTATTATTGAATATTCTAAGACAAAAGAAAAATTCATTGTATAGATTTGATTTTTTTTTTTTTCAGTTAATAATTGTATAAATATAGAACATTGTGCCATTTCTCCTGTGCTAATTTTGTTCCAACTCTCTGTTGGCAGTAAAACTAAGAGAAAGATACATAAGATACAAATCAGATACCTTGAATTTTAGAAATAGAAGTCTTGAAGATCACAGAGATATCATAAAGAAGCACACTGAAAGTAGAGAAGAAAAGAAGTTGAGGAAGGGGTTGTTTCCAAAGCTGATGATGTGAAATAAGACAGTTAAGAAAATGCTAAGACTGTTTTTCATAAGAAAGGAAAAATATAAAAGAAAAACTCTTCACCTGGAAGAGTGAATGGATATCAGTTAAAATAGATTAGGAGAGACTACTCTTTCATATCATTTGTTTCTTAAATAATGAAAAATTAAAAAAGCAAGCTGACCAACTGAAAGTTGTGAAAAGTAGGAAACAGAAGTCTCTAATTTTCCTGTTACAATTAAAACGATTTTTTTGCCTGTTCCTTTAATAATAAATTTTCTATGAAAAGTTACTGAAATAATTTCAAAAAATGTCTGCAAGGAAAAAAAAAAAGGAAAAGTACATCAGAAAAAGTGGAGGAAAAGTCATGAGATTCATGAATTAGACTCTGGCAGTGGTTGCCTCCCCCAGTAGTGTAGCCACTGATGTACACATCAAACCCATGATATCCTAGTAAACATCCTTTAATGTCTAATATCACCCCCAATATATTTGCATGGACAAATATAGATTGTATTCTATGCCTGGTATTAGACTCTATTCTGATCTAAAATTATATGGATAAACTTCACAAGTAAAGAAGAGTTATTTTCTCTTTTGGTTGTTGATTGTTGGCAGTGCCAATATAAATAATTAAGTAAATTAATGCTGGAACACAAATGTCACATCACCTCTCTTCAGCTACATGTTACAGAATTGTTTTCTCTGTTTTACTTAATAGCTGAATGATTATATTGTGATGATGCAGAGTGACGCAGAGTCCCCAGGCAGTGCAAAAGAGAATCCCTTTATTGCAAAAACCTTTATTGCAAAAAACAGGCCTTTTTAAGCAGTTAGGAACTTATCAGTTTACATCGTTTTAAGGCACAACAAGCCCAAGCCAACCAACCACCACACACCACAACGTGGACATGTGGCAGTCACACAGCACTTCTCTCACGGCTCTCTACCCCTCTTCCAGCTGAGTCACTCTCCCTTAGTTCCCTTTACTTAGCCTAAGTAGCAGTCCTGAGCCATGATTTTACAATGATAACAATACCTTGAGTTTATAAGACTTCACCTATATGCAGCACTATACTTTTGGTAGTTCAAAGAAGAAAAAAGTGAATTTCAGCCAGAACACATTAGAAGTTGGTAGCCAACGTGTTATCTACAAAAATGCCAAATGTGAACTAGAAGAGACTTCTTAGTAACAGGGGGGAAGACACAACAATATTTCTAAATAAAGATATTCCATAATCTAAAGCATATCCACAGTCTTTCTAAATCTACTTTCATACACTTTGGTTTAGTTTCTCTCTAAGAATAACAGAACTTTTTTTTTCATTTTTAACTAAGGAGAATATTTCTCTTTTAAAATTAAAAAATAAATATAAACAATTTTGTACAGTTCAAGCAGAAGTATTTAAAAATAAGTTTTGTTCATTAGCCAAACCAGTAAGTCACCCAGTATGGTCTTAACAGGAAGCAATAAGAGACAAACAGCTGAACAGAGATGTATTTTATTGAATATTGCTAAAGTCAAACTGTCACCGTGTTCAATTAGAAAATTCCAAAAACTCTCAGAAATCTCAATGAAGTTTAGATCGTGGTCAGATTCTGTCATCTGTATGTAATTGATATATCTGTGAGTTGTCAAACCAGATTCAGGACTTGACTTGGAACAAATTCTTTGTTCTTGCTCAAACGTTATGATGTGCCTGATTAGCTCAGCTGTCTTCTTTGATGCTTTTCTAACCAGGGACAACCAACTGTCTTAGGTCTGCAGAGTGAGCCCTGTTGCTGCAGTTCTGCTGTGGTAACAAGCACAACGAGAAAAGGACATGGGGAGTAATGGCTTTTCTAAGTCTTCAAAGCCAATGAAAGTTCAGGTTCTTCATGTTACTTGACTTTTCCCCGCTATTCATTCCAACTGAGATGACTTTTCATTTTTCCTTCTGTTGCAGGACCTGGGTTTGACCCAGGGAAAGCAAAGCTACAACTGAAGCTCTGTTTCTTTGATGTATACCCTTTATTCAAATCAAAGTTTATGTTTGACACCCTCCAGCATAAAGCTGAAGGCTTGTTTGTATGTTTTCCATGTTAGGATTGTGTTTTTCCTATCTTGCTTGGTTCCACCTCCGGACCTCCAGCCCCTCCTTATAATCCACATATTTTGTAGTGCTTATTTTTTTTAAAATAATGAACTAAACACCTACCTGTATATTTCAGCTGATTTTCACTTCTATAATACTACAAAAGAAAACAACCAAGCAACAACAACAACAAAACAAAACCAAAAAAACCCTTTGTGTATTTACAATTATTTATATCGTTTAAGGGACCTTAAGTTCCCTGAGCAAACTAGAAAATTGAACTAACTTTTCAGATATTGGTGTAAAAGCAGTTACAGAGCAGAATATGATACATCTATATTTTAATATTTCTTTTCCCTTACTTTTATTCCTACTCTGATTCCTATACCTATTGGTAATCACATGTCTGTAACAGTTGATAATGTCTGAATCTTTTAGACACTTTAAATACTTATGAAACTAAACACAATTAATTGAGACCTTAAAGAAAAAACAAATATGAACTGATCCTGAAACCAATAAGAGGAGACTGAAAAAAAGAAAATGCCTGCTTCAGCTCTAAAATTTTCTAATTATTATTTTGGATATGAAGAAAAGAAAACATGAACTTTATTTCCAAAAATTTAAAGAATTTATAGAAAAGGAACTACATTATTAGGAACTATGGAGTATCTGTCTTTCTAACTGAAACTTTCAACCCTGGTAGTTTTCATAGAATTATAGAATTTTTTGGGTTTGGAAGGGACTTTTCAAAAATCATCTAATCCAACTCTTTCATGGGCAAGAACATTTCCACTGGACCAGATTTATTGAAGCCCCTTCCAACCAGGCCTAGAACACTTCCAGGGATGGGGCATGCACAACTTCTCTGGGCAGACACTTCTACTTTATTTCCACTTCTATTGCAAAAAACCTTTTTTAAATGTCCAATCTATTCTCTTTCAGTTTAAATCCATTGTCTGTTATCCCCCAAAAACATGCATAATAAAAAGTCTCTAGCTTTCTTATGTCTCCTTATACACTGAAGGCCTCCATGAAGCCTTCTTTTTTCCAGTCAGAACAAACTCTGACTCTCTCAGTCTTTCTGCATAAGGAAGCCCTCATGATTTTCAAGGCCCTTCTTTTTATCCACTCTATCAGATCCGTGTCAGTCTTGTACTGATGACTCCAGAACTGGACACAGTATTCCAGATGGGTTCTCATCAAATCAGAATAAGGAAGAAAAAAAAAATCACCTCACCTAGCCTGCTGGCCACCCTTCTTTTTATGCAGCCCGGAATATGTTTGGCTTTCTAGGTTACAAGTGCACCTTGATAGCTAGTGTCCATTTTTTCTTCCATATCCCCAGGTTTTGCTCTACAGGGCAACTCTCCAACCATTCATCCCCCTGACTGTATCGATATGGGGTCTGCCCTCACCCAGGTTTAGAACCTGACATTTGGTCTCGTCAAACTTCATGAGGTTTCCATGGACCCAGTTTCCAAGCCAAGATCCCTCTGGATGACATTCCTTCTTTCTAGCAAATTGACTGCACTGCACAGCTTGGTGTCATACACAAATTTGTTGAATCTCAGGAAACTGGAGTTTTTGAGCTCTCTGTGCTTTCAGGCACAGAACCCCTGGAAAACACTGCACGGCACCTAAAACCTTGGAGAAGACTTTTAAATATTAAAAAAAAGTTAGAAAGCATTAATGTGTAGTGAGTTAGATGTGTATTTTCACTGGGTGATGGGTTTTAAATTTGAGTTTTTTATGTATAGTGGTAGTTAGGGCACAAGATGGAGAATCTTGGGTGATGTCTTTCTTCTTGTTCATCTTCTTCTCCTTCCTTCTTCTTCAAGGAAATTAGGTAGTTACCTTTAGATTGGTCAGTTGGAAGTCACTCTAAGGGTCATGGGAATCTATTATTGGGTTAAAAGTATAAATAATATAGTGTTAAACTCTTATTGGTCTGTTTAGCTTTAAAAGGCCTTGAAACAGGCTCAACTTAGAGCCATTTTTCCTACTTCTAGCAAGGAGCTAGAAGTGCTGCTATGCTTTCAATAAATTTTGATAAGATATAATGAACATTGAAGTCCGGACACGAGAATCCGGCTCAACTGCCTTTCTAATAGTCCTGGACACAAACAGAAACAGATGAGACTGATAACAAACCACTAACAGAGTGGTGCTGAAAAGCCCAGAAAAGCTTTGAACACTTTTACACAAATTAGCAGAGGATGAACTCAGTCTCATTGTCTATGTCATTGGTGAAGATGTTAAGCAGTAGTCCTCCCAGTCTATACTTGGTCCATAAATCTATTCCTGAGACATAACTCATCACTGGTTTCCATTTTATCCTAGAGTCATTAACTGCAACTGTTTGGACACAACCATCCAGCAAATACCTTATTCATTCTAACAGTCCATACCTCAAACCTGTGCCTCTTCTATTTAGAGGTAAGAATGTAATGTAGGACCATATCAAAGGATTTACAGATCTCCAGAGAGATGAAATTGATAGCTCTTTGTCCACTGACACAGTCATTTTTTCAGAGAAGGCCACTAACTTAGTCAGGCATGAATTGCCTTGATAAAGCCATATTGTCTGTCTTTCATCACCTCCCTGTCTTCCACATGTTTCAACATAAATTCCCGGAAGATCTTGTTGGATACCGAGGTGAACCTAAATAGTACTTAGTTACCAGGGCCCCCCTTTTTAAAAATGAATGTGATGCTTCCTTTTCTCTGGTAACTTGGGAGATTACCTGGCTTCCATGGCTCTTCAAATATGATGGAGATCACTTTAGCAACTATATCTATCAATTTCCTCAAGGAAATCTCATCATCTCATCAGGTCTCATGTAATAGAGGACAGCAAGTTTTAGTAATTTAGGTTTCTTCTTATTGTAACCATTTTTTCCATAATTTTTCTCCGTTTTTCTCTATCTTTCCCTTTATTTTTTAGCACTCTGACGAAAATGGGATCACAGGTTTGCATTATTTGCAGTTCTTGTAAAAGCATCTGTCTTCCATTATCTGATACTATTTCAAGTTGTTTCTCTTACTGTTTGTTCCCCTGTGAAGACTGCTTTGATTGCTTCTTTTCCATGTTAGATAGTTGATATATTTTAGTGACTCAGAGAGACATCTCTGTGACCATCTCTGCTTTGATGGCTATTGTCTTCTTTTGAATTGGTGTAGTACTGCCTTTCTATTTTGCAGTCTTTTCTTTTCATCTGCTTGAATTGTCTTTATGGATTGAGGCAGCTCATTCTTTGTGACTGGAAGGTGAATGTCAAGGGCAGGATTTGTCCGACCCAGAAGTTGGAATGCAGATATCCATGCCTTAGCAAGTCACCTGTGCTCCTGACAGTTACATGCCAAAAAACACAAGACTTATAGGGTAAGATTGCTCATATCTTAAAGTAAATATCTACAGTGATCCTAAAGCATTATACTCTTCATTAGTCCTTTTCTTTTCATTTAATACAGAGGGAAGTGGTCATTAAAGGCTCAGGTGCAGACAGCTGCATTTGAGAAATCTGAAGTGAGCTGAACATGCAAACATCTCCAAGCTGTTAGCTGATTTTATCCACATAAATGAAAAAGAAAGTGAAGAAAAAGTATAGCATATTAAAACTAATATAACTATTTATCATTATTACTAACCAAGTAATTGGCCTTTTTTCAACAAAAAGCTTTTCTTCTCCTGCTTCTTTTTCTTCTGTAAATATCCCAAACTGTCTTGCTCTCTATTATATTTTAATACCATAGTTTATAGAAAAAAGCCTCTCTAAAATTCCCAGTAGGAAAGGCCCTTCTCATTCTAGCATCTTCAACATCTGTGGGAACCAAAAATAAAACACAAAAATTAGACCCTGCTAAACCTGGCTCTGCAGGGAGGATTTTACTAGTGTGTGAATAAGTAAAACCATTTGTCCTCATGGACTCATGCTGACTTGTGCACAGAGGAGGTTGGGGTTGCTCCCACCCCCATGCAAGATGTTGCTGTTAGAATAAGGTTATCTGTTTACCAGTTTGTTTATATTTCTTTAAAAAAGAATAAACACATACAGCCTTAAAAAAAATAAGTGGAAGTGAATAAGAAAGCAATATATATAAAGGACATATATTTATAATGTTCTCATAAATAAACCATCAGCTGTTCTTACCATATATTATCTCTGGAAATATCTTAATTCTCATGGAAAAGCCGTCAGTGCCCCTTTTTTTCATATCTATAACACATCTTTCATCCTACACATGACTTGTAGCATTATTTGTTACTAAATTTGTCTGAAGCTTTATTTTAAAAACATTTCTATTAGTTACATGTAACTTCATATGAATATAACTGTGAATGCCCAGTTTAATTTGTTATTTTAATGGAAGAATGTTGGGAGTCTATTTTTAATTAAACAAATGGTTTTACTCACTGTTCCTTTTTAGCTCTCCCAAACCCATTCTGGTCAGTGTCTTCTCACTTTCTTAATGATGTGGTTTCAGAGGAAAGCCTTGCCTAAATATCTTGTGTGAGATTTTCAGGCTGCCTTTGATCCAACAATTTTACTTTGTGTAGGAAAACAAGAAGAACACTAAAATGAAACCAAGTCATCTGAGAAAATTTTATTTAACCATTTAAAAATATTACTTGAAATGTTTTTCCTGTGTTTCTATTTTTTTAGAATACAAGGCATAGGCTTGTGAAAAGGCACCCAGTTTGGATAGGACCTTGGAAAATCTACTGATGGTACATACATTGAACATTTTTAGCAGCTAAATATTCTTGGAGCCTGTCTCCACTGAGTGTGTACCTCTTTCTTGCATCTTTTAGCACTGATCTAGCAATGTAAACAAAATCTCTACTAACATTTAGAATTTGTAAGTGGTTAATATATGAAATTTCTGTAAGAGAAAAATTTCTAAGATCTGGCTAAGATACAGAATAGGGTTAAGCAATAACAAAAAGTTCATTAACAAGAGGCACAAAATTCCCCAAATTATCCTGAATCTAATTTATTTTCCCCATCATTTTCTGCCCTTGAAAGGAAAGCACAAAATAAAGTATGAAACACAATAAAACAAAACTAAAGCAGTTTCCCTGACAGCAAGCCATGATAGTTTCTCCTTTGCCATCTATCATGTTTGATCCTCTCAGAGTTCTACTCTCAAGGAATTCCGTTTTTTTTCTTTCTATTTTAGTCTCTTTAAGCTCTTTTACTGTTCTCATCAATGCGGCAAGTTTTTCATTTACAGGTTGAACAGAATTTATCCGTACCTGTGCTTCCAAAATTGTCTGTGTTCTGCCATTCGTCAGCTTCAGCATGTGTTCTATATAGTTGTATCTATCAGTCTTTTTTTTTTTTTTCATTTCCTATCTGAGAAATACAATTTCTTTGTGGTAGCCATATCTCTCCATACAGGCTACAGGCTTTTGCAAGTGTAAGGGTAGTGGTTTGTTTTTCCTAAAGTGCTTCCAGGAAGCTAAGGCATTTCAAAATCTGATTCTTTCTCTAGGAAACTTTCTTACTCTTTTTCATCTGTAGAGAGAAAACATAATGATTTACATAATTTAGAAAGAAAATGCTTGCTATGTAAAGGACAGTTCTTTCATATGTTAAGCAAGATCAGTCAATTTTTATCATATTTTTCGTTCCATAAAATCACAACACTGTCTTTGAGGAATTCTTTGCAAGTGGTGATACAGGAATAACAAGAGCACCCTCCACAGCTGCTGCTTGTCAATAGCATTGCTGTATCAGCAACATGCCTAAACAATCTGGGATGACAGGAATGCTATTTCCTTTCTCTCTCCAGGTGGGAGCCACTCCCCACTCTTTCCATGATTAAAAGGGTGACCCCAATGTCAGCTGCCTGGGCTTCAGGAAATATACCACCTTTTTGTAATGACAGTTTCAGGATTCCAGGTTTTGGCAGATGAAAGTAGATTGCTTGTTTTGGTTTGGGTTGGGTTTTTTTTTTTTGTGAGGGGGAAGTGGAGATAGAGGAAGGGGGAGCTGGTTTGTGTAATCACTGTATTCACTTGGATAACACTTACCTTGTTTTTAACCAAGAAGAAGAACACAGAAATGTGCTAGCTCAGTTATGACTGCAGTGGCAAAGGACTTCTCAAGTGTTTTTCGCAAGTAATACCTTCGTGCACATCCCACATAACACACAGTAGCATTCTTTCAAATACAATTTTATATCTCCAAAACTGTAACAGTTACAACAGGGAAAGGATAATCTTAAAAAACAAAACAAACCAAAGACTCACGATTGAGTGAAATCATGCAAACTTCATTCTTCCGGCTTGCTAATGACAAGGAAGTTCCATGGGGGGTTACACAATTCACAGACTGACATATATTTTACCACAAGCACGTTGTCTCTGTTCATTGAAAACTTTCTTCTCAGACTTTGATAGGTGGTGAATTAGACACAATAAGTTTCATCTCCATACATTGCATCATTTGTACGAATTTTTCCCAGAGAAACTTATTTTATACAAAGTATGACTTGGATTTTTTAGATTCTCTTGAAATCAGTGGGAGAGAGAGCTGCATTATATTTATAGGAGAAAAAAATGCAACTTGCTAGTAGTAAATAAGCAAAGCAGCCTTTCTGAGGACCAAGTGCCCATCCTACATATGATTCTGGATGGATTACTTAAGAACTACCTAGTTTAGTTGTCTTGCTTTAATGTTCATTAACTGTTAAGGACTAGGGAGAGATGTCAGACGTATGCCCGAAATAGACACCTTATGAGTGCATGAGGTCCTTCTGAAAACTTTCAAAGCATCCATCCCTTGTTAATTCTAGGATCAAATGCAAGAGTATTTAATCATAAAAATGAAGAAGCTTTATTTAGAAGAACTTGCTCACTAGGTTTTTGGAGATATTTGGAATTTATATGCAAAAAATCGGCTAGATTTTATGGCAAAAGTGGTGGGAAAAGATTTTACAGATGAAGTCAGAAATGTAGTCTAAAAGCCTCAGTCTAGCTTTTGATTTAAAAAATTTCATTTCCTAGTTATCACTTGGAAAAAACACTGAAAATTGAGGTCACAAAAGACAAAGCAAATGTTGAATATATATGAACAGTAAACCGTAGATAGATGCAAAAATATGTCAAATACTTGGAAAAGCCACGTGGAATTTAGCAAGAGAATAGAAAGCAACTCAAATAATCAGCAAACTAAAACATTTCCTTACAAAAGAAAAGATATTTTCTTCGGAGAGAAATAGAAATAGACATGAATACTTGATTTTATCCCTCCCTAATTGACAAACGAATTACCTCTATACTCATACAGAAAGGAAAAAAACCAACATTGATTAGGTTGTAAACACCTACCTACTAAGATCTCAGATTTTTTTCTTCTGTTTGAGAATAAATATTTTGAAGATTACAAAGAATAAAGCAGTACACTGGACTTGATGAATGTTTCCAAATTAATCTCCTCTACTAGACCATTATTCTGTCACTGAGTGTTTTCCCATAACTGTAGTGTTATGAAACAGAAAGTGTATTTACAGCACAATCTGGAAGGACCAAAATAAGACACAACTATTTTTCTGAAGATTATCTTTGCAGACTAATTGCAAACTCCAAGATCAAACAAAAAAGTAAACTCAGTTTCTCAACTCTTACCCTTTCATTTCAATATCGCTGGACTAGATTCAGGCATTACTAATTGGTACATGCCTGTTATAGAAGTTGGACTAGCAGCCTCACTCTTGCAGCAGCAGGAGGAAGGGTTGCTATGTAACTAATTACAGCTATCAGCAGTGGTTCTGTTTTAAACGGTGTATGAATTAGGCAGTCTCCTAGAAGCACACACAAGTGAATTTGCCATTAACAATGAACAGCTCTGTGAAAAGAGCTCAGTATAAATTTACTTAGTCCATCCTGGGATTAGGTAGACAGCTCTACACTGATTCGGCCTCTGAAGCAAATTTCAGTGGAAAACTTAAGAGGTTTTCTCCGGCAAAATGAATTTTGCCACATACTTGGTGCCTTATTGCAATACAGACCCTATTCCAATTCCAATTACACTAATGCAAGCTGTGAGTATGTTCATTGTGCTCACTGGAATTACTCTAGATTTACAACAGTGTTATCTGAGATTTACACCTCTATAAATTAATCTCAAATGTGGCCGCATGGTCTAGGTGGTTGTTAGCTTAATAGGAAAAATATAGTTGCATAAATAGCTGATATCTTTCTTACTAATTTGGGACCTCCTCACGGCTGCTTACTTACCCAATTTTATTAATTTACTACAACAGAAACATGTCCAATTAATCAGAAAGGCTATTCACTCACTGCTCATGATTAGCAAAACTTTTTTGCCATCCCTACATAATATTTATCTCCCTGAAATATTTGGTATTGTTCTTAAAATCTTAAAGATGGTAGAGGTTTCTTGTATCATGGCATCTTGTTTCCCAGGCTGTTAAAGTGGCCAGCTTTTTTCACAGTGATGACCAAACAAATCTGAGATATGGATTAGAACTGATCTAGCAGGAAAATCACAAATTTTACATTTTCAAGAAACATGACAAGTGGAAAAAGACTTTAATATTAATTAAAACTGACACATATGTCTCTCAGTCATTCTAGGTTTCATTTAAAATCTTATTTCTGTT
Organism: Acridotheres tristis; assembly: GCA_037013685.1. NCBI lineage: Eukaryota > Metazoa > Chordata > Aves > Passeriformes > Sturnidae > Acridotheres > Acridotheres tristis. The sequence goes on from CM072884.1 coordinate 78,341,707, forward strand.
TGGGTTCTAGAATTTTTGCAGCCATAGGAATAACTAGGACAAACCACAGTTTCTTTTACATAAAATTGATTGCTTCTAAAACTTCAAGGAAATTAGATATGCCCTCTATCTCTCTTATTGCACTGTCCAGTGGGGTTTTTGCTAGCTCTTTCGCAGGAGAATTTTATATAATAGAAGTAGCAAAAGAAAAATCATGCAAATTATGATTGCACTAAATTAAGCTGTTCTCAGCTCTATTAGTGAGCTGAGGCCAGGTTGAGTTGGTTCCCAGAGGCCTCATTGTTCACTCTTCTAGGCAATAAAATAGTTGCTCCAGAGTCATTACTGTATATGAGACAAGTCGCTGCAGCTCCCCTCAATGAGGAACCTGACCCAAGGATTTCATAGCAACAAATCATCCAGTTTCTACACAGATACTTTAACTCTTGCTCTTCTCAGTCCAACAGAGTAAAACAACACTTCTCTTACTGTAAACAAATGCTATCCTAATCTTTCTGTGGTGAAAATGTCCCTTCAAAGAGATGATATTATGCTACCATTTGGCAGTATTAGTGTGTCAGACTATATATGTGTGCCAAACTACAAACCTGTCCTGGGGAGGAAAAAAAAAAAGTCAGTTCCAAAGAAAGCATTTAACAGGAAATGCAGATTACTCATCATCACCTTGAACACTGTATAACTATTTCCACTTGTACAAAGTTGAGGTTTAATGTTAAAACAGATTTTTATGTATATAGTACTTTGTGTTGTCATAGAATAATTATATTGTGAAACAGAAAATATAAATATTCAGTAGCTATGAATTACTGAAATTTTGGATTTTGAACTTTATTCTTTCTTTCTTAAAGGGAATGAATTATCAAAATACAATGAAATAAAGAAATAACTTTTGCTTTGGTGCTTTAAACTGTGCTACAAAACATTTCATTTTCTGATCCCTAGAGACAGGATAGCAGTGAACCTCTATTTCTTCTTTATGTCAGTAAAGCAGTGAAAAAAACCCCAAACTTTTATTTGTCTCAAATATACATGTACAAACCCACAAATACACTCTATTTAAGTAAGTTAAATTCTTAATCATGCCTTTTTTACCCTCAGGTGAGAGGTCTAGAAGGTAGAATGCAGGAATATTTTTTTCCGTTTTATATGTGCTGAAGAAAAATATGTAGAGGGAGTTCAAGGATCGAAAAATACTTTTGAATTATACTGTATTGCTGCACATTATTCTAATGTGGAGATCATTATACTGTTCTTATTACTGCTTTTTTCATTGTTATTTTTGTTACTATTATTATTATTATTAATAATGATAATTTTTATCCTATTACTAATTTTCCAAGGTCAGCTGTACATATCTATATACATACAGATATATTGCGCTGGGTTTTTTCCTTGCTTTTCATACTGTTTGCAAAAATGCTAAGATAGCTACATTCAAACTGCTCCAGAAAACAAGAATTAGTAAGCACCTAGCCAATGTACTGTATCAAAATGCTTAGTCTGCTTGCATATTATAAGGCTTGCACCAATTTCCAAAACACAGACAAAGTAAAACCTTAGTCCTGGGTATTCATTGGAAATGTGACAACTCCTGGAGGAAAAATTGCAATTGAAGTTAAACAAATGGGGCAAACAAAAGCAATTGCAAAAATTACCAAGGGCCACATAGACCCTCTCAAGATAGCTCTGGGATGTTGCAATTCTGAACAAATCACTACTATGCCACCTCATGAAAATAAACAAAACACACTGTGGTTCTTGTACCTTAATCAGGTGGGAAAGAGTTGGTACTAGACAATTAAAAAACCCCACATTTCCTAGTTAAATTATAATGGCACTTACTCCAGCTTAGATGTCATCCCTCAGGTAACAAGGATTTAATTTGACTACACAGCTTATGTTGGTTAACCTGATAGAATAAACTGTGCCAGAAAAAAATATGTTTTCTCTTTTTAGTGAGTTAAAATATGCACATTAAAAAAAACAAAACATGTATGTTATATCAGGAAGGCATTGTGATATAGATGTGGTGCAAGCACTTGTAAAGAACTTGAAAATATTTAGAAAAAATAAAGTTTAAGCATAATTTTTATACGGTTATTTAAATTGCAATGTCCAACATCCTTTATGACTCTGGTTTTCTACTATAGTTATTAATTTACTGAGTGGGGAATGGGATGCTGGAAAGCAGTGCCAGGGAAAGGGACCTGGGGGTCCTGGCTGAGGGGAAGTTGAACATAAGTCAGCAGTGCCCTGGAAGCCAGGAGGGCCAAGCATCTCCTGGGGTTCATCAGGCACAGCATCACCAGCTGGGCAAGGGAGGGGACTGTCCTGCTCTGCTCTGCACTGGACAGCTTCCCCTTGAATATTGTGTGCAGTTTTGGGTGCCACAATATAAGATATTAAGCTATCAGAGATTGTCCAAAGGCCAACAACAGAGGTGGTGAAGAGGATAAGCCATATGGGGAGAAGCTGTATGAGGAGTGGCTGAGGTCACTTGTCTGTTTACCCTGGAGATAACTGAGGGGAGACCTCATTGTGGTCTACAATTTCCTCATGAGGGGAAGAGGACAGGAAGACACTGGTCTCTTCTTTCTGGTGACTAGTGACAGGACTCATGGAAATGGCCTGAAGCTGTGTCAGAGGAGGTTCAGGTTGGATATTAGAAAAAAGTTCTTCATCCAGAGCATGGCTGGGAAACAGGTTCTCCAGGGAATTGATCACAGCACCAGCCTGACAGAGTTCAAGAAGCATTTGGACAATGCTCTCAGCCAAATGGTGTGACTTGGAGTGTCCTGTGCAGGATCAGGAGTTAGACTTGATGATCTTTTTGGGTCCCTTCCAACTCAGCGTATTCTCCAATTCTGTGATTTTATGAATACTCCACAGATAATGCATTGTTATTATACCTACCTTATGGTCAAGGAGTTGATACTCAGAGGATGTGAGAGGTGGATTTATCATATATCACAGCTATCTAGTTATGAAACACAGGGCAAGCTTCAGATGCAATATATATTTGATTGCTATTTGTTGCATACTTAAGGGCCTTAAGTCCTTGGTATTAAAATTTTCCAAGCATCCAAAAACTATATTTCTCGGCATGACCAGAAGTCTTGCCAGTACTTAAAAAATTGATGGATTACCTTATGCTCAAGGTCCCTAAGGAGCTACAAACTAAATATTTATCTTCCTATCTTGTCCATGTACTTGCTCTAGTAGATGTTCCCAGAACGAGCCTGATAAACCACACTGTGTGCAAGAAACAGATGCCAGCTGTAGTGCCATCACTATCTCCTAAGAAGGCACTAAGAGCAAAACTGTCATTCATACACGAGAAATTATATTTAATTTCCTCTTCTCACCAGGGGAATTTGAATGAGTGCCTCTGAAACACTGGAGTATGCAATAGCACATAGCATAAAATATACAGTAGATTCAGATGGGATATTTCATCCCTTCAAATTTAATTCAATTTATACAGAATAATTAGAAAGAATCAAAGTAGGAAGTTACAGCATGAATATAGGAGTGGGTGCAAACAGGCTTAAACACAGAGTGGCTTGACAGCATGGGTATGCTGCTGTTGTGCTTTCTCCCCATAATCCCTAGACTCACACTGGCTCTACACAGCTGCCACAGGGCACTAGTAGAGCTACTTTGACAGCAATTGCTTTTATTCCTATAAACTGGTGGTTATTATACTTGCTGGAGGGGCTACCTCACTGTCTAGTTTTTCCTTAAGTCAGAATATATTTTTGAGAATTAAGGAACAGATCTGAGTCTCATGGTTACAGACCATTAAATGATTGTCTATGACTATCCAAAAGGATGTTATTTGCTTTTTTATTTGTGTCTGGGGCAGAAAGAGACTGAAAATTGCGAGTAGATGAACTATGTTTTCTTTAGTTATGAAAATGTCAAAGCCGATATGTTTAGCCACCAACTAAATAAGAGCAAGTGTCAAAAGGAGAAAATATATATCACAAGTTCAGGAATCACTGTAAAAATCAAGTTCACAGGAATAATTGCTTTCATTAAGATAGATGTTACCAAGCATATTACAGAATAAGAATTCATTGCAGACCATGTGGACTTTCTGAGATTTCTCAGGTCTCAGCATGTGCCAAGTGTTTTCCTAGCACACTATAAGACTCAGGTTCTAGTGCACTTCCATCAGGAGGGGAAAAAAAAATCAGTGACCTACTTTTGGAAACATGGAAAAACAGTCACTTAGAACTTGAGTAAACTGATCCAGCTCACCATCTCTACATATAATTGTCCTTCAGCACTGATAACTAAAGTTCTAATTCCAGTGGGGTGAAAATCTAGACATGGGCTTTTAAAATGTCAAAATGTAAAGCTAAAAAAAAACCAAAGCCAAACAAAAAGAGCTGAGCTTGCAAATGCTATTTTTACTGACAGCTTTAAAGAAGAATAACAGTCCTTTTGACCTTGACAATTATCAGTTCCCTATCTGACTTTTCTTTTTTTGTGTGTGTGTTTTGCCAGGTTTTACAAAGTTTCGACACTAAGGAAGATAAACGACAGTGAATGGTATCAGGTGTCCTGCAGTATTTTCTGCAGTGCCCAGGGGTTCCACTTGGTTTTAGTATACTCAGCACAGAGATGGGCTGTGCTAAGCATTTTATTGAATTTGTATAGAAGGTGCTGGTGCAATTATCATCTGTGTAATTTGCCTTCTGGGACAAAATTTTTTAGTCAAATATGCCCTCTTCATTCTTTTTTAGTAAAGCTGACAGAAAGCTCCTCATTTCAATGAAAAAGTATTTCAAAGTTGTCATCAAGAAAAATAATGAGAATCTTTTTCAATATTCCTGTCTGAGGAAAAAAGAAAAACCACAACAAAAAGCAAAACAACAAAACAAAAAAACCCAGCAATATTAAAACTGTAAAAATAATAAACTGGATAAATGTATCGGATTCAATGAGAGACTGAAATGCATACATCAGCCAATAATTTATTGAAGAAGTTTTGCTGATATTTTAAACTGTGAAAATAAAATTGAAAAAATGAAGCAAATAAATAAATAAATAAAATCTATTCAGGATCTGAAAGATCTTTAATGTTATGGCCGCAAAGCATTCCATGGAGGTTGGGTGTCCATATTTCATAGTATATGTGCTTTTATAGATAATTTCTACTTCTGCGTTTTCTCAAATAGCTTCTAAGTAACTTCTTATTACTTCTTCAAGTAATAAGAAGTTACTTATCCCCCAAAAAAGTTTATCCCACAAAAACTTATCCCAAAAAGCTTTGATCTCCTATTTAAAGCAGAGATCATCTCCTGCCATAGTTCAGTATATGCAATATAAAGGCAGATTTTTAGGGTGTACAAATATCACTGTCTAGTTGCATTACAGGTTTGGAATTGTTACAAACAACTTGAACTGAAAAAAAAATGAACACAAAGAGACTGCTTATGATTATGAAATTATTTGAGTGGCACACATATAAACAAGAGAAGAGATAAATCCAAGGGCCGTATTGTATGGACATAGCTGATAATTCTTAGAGGGTTCCAGCACAGTGGATGCAAATCAGTCTAAATATCACTGGTTTGATGATCCCTGCCCGATAAATTTGGTAGTGTTGATGTAAATGCTTCTCTCTTAAACTGATTTCTCTTGTAGGCATTTCATCTGTTGTTTACCTCAGTTTATCTGAGTTGAAAAATGCAGAATCCTTCCTGCAAGGGTGAAAAACTCAGAATCCTCCCTCCAAGCAAGAATTGTATCCATTATTTAAAAAAAAAAAACAAAAAACAAAAAACAACCTAACTCTTTTCTGTCAAAAGATAAACTATGCTTATGTTTTATATAAGTCTATTTAATTCAGAAGTGGATGGTCAGGGATAACTGCTGTCCTGAAATTGCTGGAAATCTCCCACAGAACTGCTTTATCAAACCAAGTGCTTGATAGATCTGAAGGTAAAACTTCCATATTTCCTATATCGTGGACCAAAAAATTGTAGAATTGGTTTGTCAGAAAACCCGTACAAGGACTATCTGAAAGAACAGAGAATAGGAAAAAAAACTTTTCTTTTTCAGCTGGAGTGTGGAAATTAGCAGTCAAATATGTACTGACCTCTTGAGGGGAGGGGAAATACATTGCTCCACTCATTATGCTCTAAGAAGGTTCTCGTGCAAACCCTTTATGAGATGGCAAAACTTGACAATATGAGTCCCAGGCCAGACGGGGCTTTGGAAGAAAGCTGGGATTATTGTCTTGGTAGGTAGGAACTAATGACTAAGATTTCCAAATAAGAGGAACTCTAACAGATATAAAAAGGGAAGGTAGCTAGGAAATTTTGAAGGTAGCAAGGGAATGATTGCAGTTGTGAGTGTCTTAATTCTGTATTCTATATAAAATCTTTTACTGTTTTCTGGAACATCGATGTTTTATGTGTCAGTATGTGATATTTATTTGATTTCAAGAAGTTAAAACCATAGTCAGTTTCAGCATCTGTAGTACAAAATTCACATTGTCTTTCACAGACATGAGCTAGGCTCACGCCTCACTTGAAGTCATGACTATGTGAGCTCTGAGTCACATTATGTGGCAAAACTACTATTCAAGTCAATAGACCTAGGATTCATCTCACCTAACTTCTGGAATGTGATTAACCTGCCCTGGTTTGGATGCCAGCTTTAGAAGGAGATGAATCACCTTGTAGTTATGCCTGTTTTTCTCCACTGACTGCAAAAGAACTCTCAATAACTTTTGCAGGTGCAGATTTCTACTCTGTGGATGACTAAAGTTAGGTGAGATAAACCGATAAAGTTCAGTTGAGTTTCAGTAAAAGCTATGGTCAAATGAAGTACAGGCAGCAGAGGGTGTAAAGGCAATCTTTTTGCTTGCTTAATCCTTGACAAAATTAGAGGTTTCATCAATATATCTTCTAGTTAGATTTTTGAAAGATGTACTGGAAAGCTTCTTTCAAAGAAAAGAAAATCTAAAAAAAAAATTAAAAAATAAAATAATAATAGAATACAATCCCTGTGTGCAATAATGGTTGGGGTTTTTCCAGAATGTTGTCGGTCTTAAGTAACTGTCAGCAAGGGCTTAAAGTTCTGACAGAGGATCAAAGAGAGTTGGCATATTACTATTGCTTAAAATGTGTATGTTTCTAATACATCACAAGCTTTCAAATTGCAGTGACTACAACATATTTAATGCCTTACCATGATATGCAATAGGCTTTAAGTTAGACCATTCGGTTTCATTTTGGGGTTTTGATCTAGAACATTCCAGTCTGGGCATTGCCATGCTGAACATTGGTTTCTAATCTAGTAGAACTGCTTTATTCATCACACTGTAATTCTGTTTTTCCTACTGTACTTTGACCTACAATGAGACCTTACTGAAAGAATAAAAGTTGAAGGGATTGAAGGATTCTCAATCAATTGACAGATTGCCATCACCTTCACAGTAATTTTCAATTCTTATGCATGAATCTCATGTCAGAGCATAAATATATTTATCACAAGAAAATGTAATATAAATTCATTGCTAGCAGAAAGCATGCATAATAGTTTTGAAATTTTGTAATATATATAAGTTGTTGCCTAGAGAAAAATGCTTTGTATATAGTGCATGCAGCTATGCATATGTACACATATACACGCATGCATACATATGTTTATATGACTGAAGCATGGAGGGAAACAGAGACATTTGTTATGAATTACAAATGACTGTTTAATCTTGACAAGGCTTTACTTGTTTGAGAATCAAATCCCGGTTCCTCAAAAAGCAAATTATCAGAAAGATTCTCTTTCGCTGCTGTCATTAGCAGAGAGACACTGCAGGCAGTTTAGCTTGGTTTCAGCATCGCTCTTGGGCCACAGCTGCTTGCCAGGCAATCTAAGTACCACTTGAACGCTCAGTTGCAGATTGACCTTGTGGTAATTGAGGTTATGAAAAGGCTCTTGTTCTCTAAAATCTCAAATGAACACCTCTCCCTCTGGGAGACAGCAGGATATTCAGCAATAGCAGGCCTGCTGAACCTGTGAGATTCTTTCTGCCGCTCTGGTCAGTGCTGAAGTCAGGATGAGAAACAAATGCCTGTGACAGAGTATAAGGAATGTAATGGAGTAGCAAATCAAAATGAAATTATCTGGGCTGCAATTATTTTCCTTTAATTGTGCCCCATTCTGCGACACCAAAAAAACCTGCTAAGCATTTGAAAACATATTTTTAACACTTTTACTAGTATCAGAAATATTTTGTAGTCTTAACTTTGTCCATATAAAAAAAAAATAAAAGAGAAAAGAAAAAAAAAGAAAAAAGGAAAATAATGACATGTTATGATCTCATTTCTTTAAAGCAGAGAACTGTCTGCTGAAGTTATCAATTACTTCACTTTGCAGCATGAGCCAGCATCTGAACATCTCTGTCCCTGCCAGTAATTAACATTACAGTCAATGGGAATTAACGTTGAGGCTTTCAGAGGAAATGGGGATAATTAAACTAATCACAAGAAGTACACAACAATTATTGTTATAATTTTAAATCTCAAGCCAATTAGCTACGCTAGCCACTCTCTTTGGCAAAAGCTCACTGTTTATGGTAGCTAAATATAAGATTAAAATTAGTGATGGCAGAACATCTTTTAGCTACTCAACTTAGGTCAGGACTTTTTGTTTTGATTTAAAAGCTGTATACAAAATTAAGGAAAGACTCTCCAGTGGCAAAACCCTTTCAAACAACTTATTAATACTGATTGGGCCTGAGAATCATGCTGGAAATACAGAAGCAGGTTTAGCTCCAAAGAAACCGATGACAGGCATGGATCCTCAACATCAGAAACTGAAGAATGAACGCCATTATTTTAAGAGAATGTCTTGCTTGAAGATTTTGATCCATGCGAGCAAATGTATTAATATGCATTAATCAGTATTAGACAGGTGAAATTGTCTCTGTAGAGGACCAGAGCTAAGCATATTTTGTCTCAGGTATTCAGAGTATTTCTTCTGAGTATAGCTTCAGAACAGGTGTGATCAGAGGAGAGGATCCTGTGGAGCTGTGGCAGTGCTATGCTGAGCAACTTCCTGCTCCACCTTGAGACTTGTGCTCAGTCCCACCCCCCCAGCTCATTTCCTGGAGGAGGTCTGGCTGTGTTTGCAGGAACAAAAGCAGATGAAAAATCTAGTTCACATAAGAGATGTAGGCCAGGTTAGCTACACAAGGGAGCAGATTGGGTCCCCTCACGTTCTTTTTCCTCTTTTTTACTCTCATTGTTTGCCCCAGCTCCATGCAGCAGGATAAAGGTGGGATTTAAGGACTGGTGATGTTCTTTGTCCTCTCACTCCTTTTTCTTTTTTTTTCCCTTGCTTTGTATTGGCAAAGCTCAGTCATCATATTGGCTTGTTAGCCAAAATCTTTCCAGTCTAAATAGTGAGCTGGTGGCTGGAATTAAGGCAACTATACAATAAAAGCATTAGACCTCCCTAACATGTGTTCTGGTATTGTCATTCAGCTTTACAAGAATGTGAACATCATGTACCCTACAAATGGGTCATGACAATCACTTTCTTAGTTTAACTAATAGTTTATTTAAAGTCATCTATCTTAAATGAAAGTGTGACAAATTTTTATTGCGAATAATAACTTCATTAATCTGCCTTACCCTCTAGATTATACTTTCAGGCACTCTTATGTCATAACTTTAACAAATATTTGCTTGGAAATACGTATTACTATTTGATTGAAAGCAAAATAAAATACACTCATTAGCAAAACAAGAATGTAAGGATCAGAGCAGTTGGATATCATGGTGCCTGGGATACAGAGAAAGTAGCTATCTTTCCATTACTACAGCTGTCTCCATTCAGGCAAAATATTTATCATTTCTTTTCTGCAAAATATTGCCCCAGTAACTTTGAATCTAGACCACAATAAGAAATTACTACCTGAATTCCTGCATTAGACCTTGGAGTATTCAACTTCCTTTGCCTTCTGATTTTAAAGAAAGCATCATCTTTAACAAATATCATCTTCTCTCTTTCCTCTGCCCACCCTCTCTCATATTTTTCAGTTAATCTTTCGTGAAAAGTTGCTCTGGGCAGAAGTTTCTCTAAATGGAGAGCACTTTCTTGGTACACCTGTGTGCTTCCATTCATGTACAAAATAATGCTGAAATATTTTAAGAGAACAATCACTTTTTTCAGTTTTCTTGCATCAATAAAGTATTTTTTGTTGTTGCAACATAATCCATATACTGATCTTGACAGAACTGATATTAAATCCATTCCAAGTCCACTGACAGAGGATAGATGTCCCTTGTTTTGCTGGATGTGGCCTGAGATCAGTGTTTGAATTCTTTACAGAAGTATAAATAGCTTATTGCACCTTAATGTCAGATATAAAGATAATGAAGCTAGTTTTATCCAGAAATATTAATTATTCTTTTTTTTTTTAATTCCTAAGTGAAAGAGCATGTTACACAAAGATTTTTTTTTTTGTCAAAATATTAATTTGGTTGGGTTTTTTTACAATATTTCTTTATGAAAGTTAATTTTTTTTCTTCTTTCTTTTTTACTGGCTCATGCTTTCAAAGACTTCTATTCATTTCCTGTTAAAAAACTGACATATAATAGCACGTGTTAGCTTTTACTTTCCTTTCTGCACTACTGCTTCCCTAAACCTTAGAGATGCTTAAAGAAGCTGTAATATTGCTTTTCTGAAAAACCTAAATGTTATTTTTTCCAAGATAACATCTATTTTCTATGTAAAATTTTGTTAGCTTTCTGTCAAATTTTGCTGAAATACAGCAAGCAGAATACATATTCTAGTTCTGCTAGTTCTAAATTATAGCCAGGCAACTATTATCTATGAAGTGCAAAAATTACACTTTATTGTGTTGATCAGAATCCAGCCTTCATTTCTTACATTTAAAATCCCTCTCTCCCAGCTCCATGGAATGTGTTCTATCCCAGTTCACAGAATAAACAACTTTAAGGATGAATATTATTTTGCCTTTTTTATTTGCTTCTACCATGTTCTACATCAGCCTATGAAAGGGTCAACATTTAGTTCTGAAGTGAAGAAGAAAAATGACCTTGTTCGTTATTATAAAAAATAGTAAAAGGTTCCTCCACCACATGGTCGTGTTATCAGTTTACACACTGAAGCATGTTGCAGGAAATTATGAATGAAAAGATAATAAAATGGTTTTCCACTGTCTCAGTAAAACATGCATGCTGCCAACATTTTTGTCATCAATAATTCTCTCATAAACATGGGGCTCTTCTTTCATTATGCAGGCTGTCATGCTTTATTGAACCACATAATTTCACCTAATTAAAATAAGCAGTGTGTAGTTTCCTCCCCCTTCTGTTTTTCTTAGCTGGACGAGTGCCAGTAGCGATGTTTAGAGTATCCTAAGTGGACATCCTATTAAATATTCATTTTTATGCACCTCTTTGCAGTCAAAAGTACAGTAACTCCTGCTGATTTCCTTTGTGTATACCAAGATACATTCTATTTATCTTTTTTAAATTTAATATATGATAATCTAGGACTTTCAGTTTAAGGAAGCTGGAAAAGGTTTAAGTTTGTTAAAATGGGCAAAAGGATAGGAGACTATGTAAAACAGTTTACTGATATCAAGCCAGCAACATAAACTGTTCAGTCTCTCATAAGTAATTATGCTGCAAATCATTACATAATCATTCATCTGCTGTTGCAGCAGGTTTCTGTTTGGGCAACTCATCTCAGACAAAGTTTGTTTTTTCCTTCCAAAGAAAACAGAAAAAAAAAAAAGAAAAGAAAAAAGAAAAAAAAAAAAGAAAATAAGAAAAACAATGATGACTCCATATCTTCATGAACACAGAGAATTCAAACTAGAATTATATTCTCTCTGCCATATACCATTCAGAGCAGAAATAAATCTGATTCAGCCATGATGACAGTCACCAGTCTACATTTAGCAATGTAAACATCAGTGGATGCTTGCAACAACACATGCTTTTCATTTAAAGGCGTGACATTTTTTGTTCATTTAATTGCATTAAAATGTCTTTAGGCTTAATATGGGACAGTGATGGTTGCATGAAAAGAAAATCAGAATTGGAGTAATGATTAATGAAAGAATGAAAGGATTGTTGAACTTGTGAACAAAAGGAAAGACAAGTGTAGTGTAAGTTTTCAAAAGGGCTTACAGTCATGGCTAACATTATCATCATAAAACTGCTTTGCTTTACACACACAAAACGATGAAAAAAAAAGAGACAATAATGTATGCTAATACTTTTTCAGGTCCTGCTGAAGTCACCTTTCTGAAGTTGTCTTTATAAATAATGTCAGAAATGTGCCATATGACAGTCATAAAAGTCATAAGTTTTCTTCATGCTTAGGTAGGATACTATTGTTCAGGAATCAAAGGAAGCTCAAATTTACCATATTGTCACATTTTCCTCCATTTGTTCACATCCATTAACAGCTTTTAGCTTGTAACTGAATTTCATTTTCAGAAAGATTAAAACACAGATGGGTAATCAGAAAGGGAAAGCTTAGGAATATCAGAAGAATCTCTCTTTAGAATGTCAGTTATAACATGATTATCACAAGTCCTGAAGTATAGAAATTTAGGGGATTTTGAATCCAAAAGAGGATAGCTTTCAGTTTCATTAAAAAAAAAAAAAAAATGTTTACATCTTCTGTTTATACCAAGAACTTCTGTTAAGGTTCGGTCCTGTAGGAATTAGAATTACTGAAAACATTCACTTGCCTTCCATAGTAATGATGGACTTATGTAGATTCTTAGAGTTCAGCATCTGCTCAGACGATTTGAAAGACGTTAGAACTCTCCAAAAGATACTTAGTCCTCAATTTACTGTATTATGTTACACATTTAAAAGAAGTTTGGGTGAATTATGTTTGGCTTCTTTACCTACCTATGATGCATTAAATAGGAACATTATATAAATGGTTTGTTCTGATAGTACCTATGAACTCTATTCAACCAAAATATAACGAATAATAAAAGAAATATATAATTTATTTTTAATAACTGATTGAACATGTATTTAACTTTTGGCTCTTCCCACATTTAAAAAAATGCAGAAAGATTATAATAATTTGCCAGTGAGAAAAGAAAATCTGTGAAAATTAATGACTGCCTACTGAAACATGGATGCCACATTTGTATCTGTAAATTACCTTTCATTATGGAATGACACCATATTAATTTGTCCTGTATTAAAGAAAGAATAAAGTACAAATTAATTTTGAGGTATGTTCCAATCTTATCTGTTGATGTCCAGTTTGAGATGAAAGCTCTCTCCACAAGCTAAAGATTAGAGAAGAGATAAATAAATTGCTCTCTGTATGTTTATGCATATAGTTGCTATACAGGTAAATAATAAGGTATTATACAGCTATTATTTCATTAACAGTAGTCACCCTATGTTGTCATAACTCAGTCAACATATTATACACGTTACCGTATTTTTCTTATTTGTTACCTTATTTTACTTACTTGTTTCAATAACAGTATTTAGTAACTTCTTTATAGATTTTAGACTTAGATATGTAATGGAAAAGTGACTACAGAGCTATATCTGAAACACTGTAAGTTATGTTATGATTTTCAAGCACTACTAGTTTTATTTAATGAAGAAGAAATTTAAGTTTGATGTCTCCGTGGTAAATGCAGAGGGCTTCCTTTCTGCAATAAAGTAATTTGAACATCTCATATAGTTTTGAAAGTATAAGAATATAATTGAGCATATGAATCAAAGCCCAAAAATGAAAGAACCTTCGAATCATGCCTTGCATTAGCAAAGTTCCTTTACCAGAGCTGACAGAGTAAAAAAGGTCTTGGGTTTTTACAGCTTGCTTATTTATTTATTTAATTAATTATTTACTTAATTTGACTTCAGTGTTTTTTTCCTTAAATTATCACTATCAAAAAAAACCCCCTCATTTAAATTATGAAAAAACTTCCAGAAAAAGGTGTCTATTTATGTAATTTTAGTTACTCCCTACAAATACATATATAAAATATCTAGTTAACACCTTAAAGTATAAAGCTCTTGGGGAAAAAGACACAATAAAAATCAATAGGGCTTTGTATATTAAAGGAAATATTCAGAAATGAATGCAAAAAGAAAAAGAATAGTAATGCCAACAGTGAAAATTCAATATTATTCTTTCTTTTGACCAAGAATGATACCATCACAATAGCTGTGAGAGAAAATGGACACAGAAAAATTGAGTCCTTAACCAACTTCTCTCTGCTTTTGAACTCAACAAATTAATCCTGGTCAAGCAATACCTATGATTCAATTACTATTTTCTTGATCCTCCGCACCCTACTGAAAGGGGGGTTTTATGTCATTCAGCTTCCTCTTAAGCCTCTTCCATTTTCTATCAGCACTTGATTTAACAATCATTCTTCAAAAACATTTTTGCAAAGCCCTCTCTAGGGGTTTTAACCTTTCCTCTTGGGTGAAATGATGGAATAAGAGTAATGATGTCTTATTAAAGCTAGTCCTAATAAGAACAGCTCATCCTTGCCCTGTGGTGCCCTTCAGAAACACAATGCTAATGTAATAGAGAGGCTCTTTTTAGCGTGTGATGCTAACTTGAGTGTTAGCAGACAGTCTACTCTTTATTTTCCCATCAAGAAATGTTCACTTTTTGTTGTTTTTTAAATTCTTCTTGAATATTTGCTTCTCTATTTATTTTCCCTTAGGGAAAAGGACAGAAGTTACTTAGATGTTGTCACAGATGCAAAATAAAGATGACAGTATGTTGTACAAGGATGCATTTGGATTATAAAAAATAATATCAAATGTGTGAGAAAGGAGTTTCTTTTCTTGTATTGTATGGCACAGTGACAATGTGATTGCTTCCTTACACTGTATTGCATGCAATTTTCTATTATTCAAAATTATAAAACCACAGCACATTTTTGATACTTTTTTTGGTGCTGCATAAACATATCTGTGAAAAAAAGTTTACCTAACTACTAGATGTGTTGATAACATTAACACTCATATATGCAGTTCTTTCATTGCAGAAGGCTTTGAGGTTGGCCAGGTGTAATTACCCTTTCATAAATCCATGATTATCACCCCTAGACAGTTTCTTGTCCTTAAGAGTTTTGGAAATGGTTTCCAGGATGATTTATTCCATCACTTTTACAGGGATTGAGGAGATTTGTCCAGTCTAAATCTAATCTCTTTCAATTTAAAACTATCTCCCCTTCTTCTTTCACTATGGGATAGAAAAGTCTCCATTGTTCTTATAACCCACATTATACATTGGAAGGCTGCAACAAGGTTTCTGTTGCTTTCCCTTCTGCAGGCTGAACAAACCCAACTCTCTAAGCCTTTCTGCATAGAAGACGTGCTCCATCCATCTGATTTTTTTTATGGCCTTCTCTGCACCTGCTCTATCAGATCCAATCCTTTCTTATACTGGGAACCCCAGAGCTGGGTACAGGAGTCATGGCAGACTGAGGACTCTGTGTCTCCACCCTCCACAACAGACTTATCCACTGTAGTCCCTTGTGTCTTTCTCCTTGAGCTGCTGTGTGGCTCAGACTCAACCTGCTCTGGTTCTTTATTGGATGCAGCTCTCATCTCATCATCTGCTACCAGGGCACTGACCAGGCATTTCTTTTCTGTGCTCTAGGTCTCTTCCCAGCATCCACTAAACAGATGCTTGACCCTGCCTAATCAAGTGTCACATTGGAAAAAATCTCAAAGCACTTTTTGATCAAGAGAAATTTTCAGTTCTTTAAGAGCAAGAAGTTTTTTCTAGAAGTCTCAGCCTTCTCTGTCGTTTTCTGAGATTCCACCGGAAGCTGATGATCCCAAAAGATATTCTCAAAAAATCCCTAAGATGTGCCCAGAAACTGCTGTGTAAACTGCTACAGCTGCTGGTTGCCCTTGATATCTGCCATCTCTGATATGGGGGTGAAATGATAGAAGACATAGAGTTCATTAGAGCTAGTGGATACTGAGAAAGTCTGAACATGGCTTTAAAAAATTTGATCCCTGCTGCACTGGTTTCCTTCTCTGTTTATGGAGCAGTAAGTGCCACTAAAATTTCTTGAGTTCTAATTTAGCTAGAACATTGACACTGGTGCTTTGGGCCCTGAAATTTATTATATATTGGGTACATGGCAGTGATATATAGTTGATTTTGAGTATTAGATTTAATATAATATCCCATGCACCAAAAATATATTATTGTGGTACCTGTCATAGGTAGTTGGACACTGAGATTTGGTACAAAGAGAGTTCAGGTAATCAAAGACAGAAGTTGCATTTTGCTTTAGTGCAGAATCCTGCTGACAGCTTCCCTGCAGAACAGTGTGGGTCCATCATCTTGACAGACTTTTGAATCTGGAGAAGTTCCTGTAGCCATACCTGTTTATGACACTTATCTTTGTTGTAGTTTGACTTAGAGGTACACAAACAAGTGCTACAAAATCTGACTTAGTAAGTCAGTTGTTTGGGATTTTTCCCAATACACTAAAAATCTGTGAGAAAGGAAATTAAAAAAAAATATGATCACACTAAAAAGACAGGAGGAAAAGGCAGTAGCATGGTCAAAGTCATCACTGCAATTAAGGATGTGGTGTATGCTTCCTTTAGGTAAATCCAGATGGGTACATGTAAGCAAGCTGGTCAAGTTTGCTTTTGTCAAGTCAAAGACACAAAGAGATATTGTAAGGTGACAAAATGTGATTGTTTGCATTCAGGAAAGTTAAACAGCTCCCTAGCCTCTATTAAATGTTTACACCTCATCTGCATCGCCTTTGAATGGAGCTTAGGTAACTGGCTCATGACTAGTCTGTTCCGCTTTAAATGTCTGTATATCAGAGTTCAAAATCTTACCTGGACTGTTGCTCACGTCTTCATGAAACTGTTGGCGACAGAAGTATCACCGAAGTTCTGTTGTAAAAAAAAGTCTTAGTGCATTTTTTGACTACATTAAACCTAAGGTTTGGGTTAGTTCCTAATTTTTTTTCTTACTCTACATTTTAATTTCCTTTAAAAAGCATTTTATATAATAAGCAGACAGTCTGAGCTAAATGTTTTGTTACTTAAAACATTTTATAATATACAATTTTACTCAATAAATTTCTTATCTCTTCCCTTCCTCCAGTTTTTAAAAAGATAAATCCAGAAGAGCTTCAAAAAAGATCATTGTGATATGTAGATTTAAAAATAATTTCTGTATATGCTCCTAGTGTGTGACAAACCTGTCTTTTGTAAGCTCCCTAGGTGACCTGAATGTGTTTCCTTGTTTTTCATGTGCCATGCTACATTTTAGATGCTATAGAATGCTAGCAGATGGAGTTAACACATGGTGTGACACTTCTTTTACTGGGTATTTATGAACTATTTATACCTAAAATTGTGTCAAATTATGTTAATTAAACAGAAATGCTCTGTTACCCCAGGTATTTCTCAGTATATTTGAAATAAATATTGTATACTGTGTGTTGAAGCCGTGAGCACATAGTAAATCTTACACGTATTTGGAGAGCAGCCTAGTACATTGGAAGTACAGAAAAGAAAAACACATTTTTTAGTTTCCATATCTAAGGAATAAACAATCAGATTGTTGGGTGACGGTTTCATTTGTGTTGACAGTTTCATTTGTTCATTATAGTTTTTAGAAGAGGACAGAGATTGGAGGGGAATAGTGAATTCAGGGCTTGTATTTGTAAAAATTTCCAGTACTTCTCGGTGTCACTAATTTGTCTCAGTCATTGTCACCACTCTCCAGGGAGAAACTTAATGAAAGAATTGTAGTATAGAGAACCATAAAACTTTGTCAAATGGTCTCATGAAAAAGAAAAATAATTTCTTTGAGCTAAACAAGTTTCAAATGGATAGATAGCACATGCATCTTGGATTCACTGGCTTGCCTTTGAAATGAGTGCAAGAAATGTGATCCTCTGCTTACCATCCTTGAATAACATGGGCTTCAGCTAGAATGACACACTCAGCGTCATGTGTGACAAAATATAGCTATGTGTCTAGATACACAAATTTAAAAGAACTTATTCCTAAACTTAGAGAGAGATTCTCAAACTGTTTTGAAATTTCTTTCTGGGTACATTGTGCATTCTAAAATCCTAGAATTATTTAGGTTTGATTTGGGTTCAACATCCATCGAAGTTAAAGAATTAAGCTGTAAGTTTAAATGACTCTGCATTGGTGTGACCTCAAGGGCTGTGTGCAGTTTTGATCTCCACAATGTAAGATATAAAGCTTTGAGAGAGTGTCCAAACGAAAACAACAAAGATGGTGAAGGGCCTTGAGGGGAAGCTGCATGAGGAGGGGCTGAGGACATTTGGGCTGCTCAGCCTGGAGAAGAGGAGCCTGAGGGGAGACCTCACTGCAGCCTGTAACTTCCTTGCAAGGAGAAGAGGAGGGGCAGACTCTGATCTCTATGGTGACCAGTGACAGGACCCATGAAATGGCCTAAAATTGTATAAGGGAAGGTTTAGGTTGGATATCAGGAAAACATTCTTCACCCACAGGCTCCTCAGGGGAATGCTCACAGCCCCAGCCTGACAGAGTTCAAGTGTTTGGACAACGCATTCGGGCACACGGTGTGAGTCTTGGGGATGGTGCTGTGCAGAGCCAGGAGCTGGACTCAATAATCCTTGTGGGTGCCTTCCAACTCAGCTTTTTCTGTGGTTCTGTGATTTTGTGACTGCTTGAAAAAAGTAATTGTTATTTCTTTATTCAAAGCACATTCTTCATGAAGGAAAAAAAAATAATTAACAAACAAGACTTAATTTTAAAATGTAATTTCTTTAAAGGAGTAGTACGTTTTTTGTTTGTTTTTTTTTTGATCCATGCTGTTTTAAATATTGAAAACATAAATAGTATAACAAGAGCTATATTCCTGAAGGTGAACAGTATTCAAGCTATGCATTCAAATACAGTAACTACTCCTAGTAAGAGTTTAACAATAGTTATAATACTCAATTCCACAACAACCATGACTATTTCCATGTATACTATCATTGGTTCAGTCACATAAGCTTCTTCTGAATGGAAGAAAAGGCATATGAGTGGCAGCAAAGAGATGTGGTCACATTTTGGTGTCACCCTTTCAGGTCATTCAGCTTGATCTCTTGGTTGAATTGACTCAAAACTAGCTCTAGTTATCTGTAATCACACTTCTCCTTGCACTTCTTGCACAGCTGCCCTCATGTAGCTCCCTGAGAATGAGCAGTCAGGTCTGACTAGTTAAGAGCAGCTGACCTTTGCTTTCAAATACCTTGTGTAAAGTGCTCTCCCTTCCTTATTATCAAGTCGGAGGAAAGAAAGGTCGAGCCCTGGAAAGCCTGACTGCTCTGGCAAAATAATATTTTGTAGTCTTTTTATAGAAAAATATTTTTTCTCAGAAGAGGCAAAATTACTTTGTTGGTAATAGCTGATTTGACAAAAAACATTTTCTTTGCAAAACATAAACATGTACAAAAATAAAAATTCAAAGAATAAATAATCTATGCTTATATGAAAATATACTTATATGCTTATATAAAAAATATGCTTATATGCTTATACAAAAAAAATAGTCTGCAAACCGGGTAACTAGCAACTAATGTTTCTTACTGCTGCAGAAGCCAGTCTGGCAAAATAAAGTCATGTTCAGATCCAGAAGATAACATAAGAGTCTAAAACACAACTGAAGAAGAATTTTGGCATCCAAGTTTAAAACCAAAAAAATTTAAGAAAAGGAGAAATAGTCAACTTTATTCAGTTTATGCTGTTTATCTGCACAACCTCATTTGTGGTCCAGAACTGTGAACGTATATAGAATTTTTCCTCTTTAAGAGTTTTAACTGCTTAATGCCTGCCCACTTAAGGTATGAAGATGAAACTGGCTGGTATGGGAATGCTCTCTTGTCCTGAGACTGCAGAAGTAGGTCTGACAAGTTCTGAAGGATACTGTCAGGACTAACCAGCCCAAAAAGTGTTTATTTCTATTATAGAAGATAAGCAAAAAGATACTCTCATCCAGACCCGGATATGCTGCTCTCCCTAGACTGAGGAGAATTCTGGACTCCCTTTTTACTAATCCAGAAAGTGGACTTCAATCAACAGGTAGCCATTTATGTAGGATTCATCACAAATTTGGAAAATTTCACTACTCGTCTAAAAGTATGGCTTTGTCTTATTTTTTTCTTCTGTGCTGCTATCCAGAATTCAATCTGGAGTTCTGAATACATAGGGATGGAAGGGGAGTGAACAGGTGTTGTGCATTACTTTGCTAAGTTATTAGGACTCTCATTTTAGTCCCTGTTTAGAACTTCACTTCTATTTTCAGTGTTTAATTTCATTCCTACTGAGAAGAACGCTAAAAATGCAGACTTAATCACTAAAAACTCTGTTGCTAAACTGCTAGACATTTTCGAGAAGCTTAATTTAAAACTGAACTGCGTGGCACATAGTTACCATACTCCATAAAAGAAGTGAGGGCAGTGGGTTTATACATGTTTAAAATCCTGATGACCTGGAGCTGCTGTGCTTACTCAAACAAGGAAGAGTGTCATGCTTCCCTTGAAAAGCTGTTCTGCCTCACTGAAAGCCATGGTCTTGCAGGCCTCAAGTCTTTATTTTTTTCTTCAGCATGTTCCAGCTTTCTGCAGGTGGTTTTACCAGGCATTCTCTATAATATGAGATGTCTGCATTTTAAAAATCTCAGCCCCATTTGATGAAACAGTTGAAGCATATTTTTTCCAATATTTTCATTGTAACCAGCAGCATTTTTAAATGATCCCAGTGCTGGAATTTCAAAAAATGGTTGTTCTGCACAGACCAGTAAATCATGTGAATGTAATATCTCCCATACCAAAGACTACTATCACCTACCAAGTCTTTGACCTGTTCTAAGAAACTCTGACATGTCTGAGTGAGAGTAATTTATCTGTCTGAGACTGTCCTGAATTTCAACATTTAAAATTGTCAGTCATAACAAATGTAGGATAAAGAGATGTATTCAGTGATTAGGACACTCCTATGCCAAGTGAAAGACGACAGTCTGGATGCCTTCAGATTAAAGAAATATGTTGAACCATGTTCACTATTTTCCTGCAAAAGTTAAAAAAAAAAAAGTGATATATTTTTCTTTAGTAGCTGCTGAGTCAGCCTGTTGAAGGGACATTCTGAATACTCATGAAGAAAATTTTCTTCAACTCCATGCTGAAAAGATTTGGAAAGGAACAGCATTTCCTGTAAAACTCTATGGCAAACACCTGTAAAGGTTAAAAATGCTATGGATGATATTGTATATATCCTGTAGAAACACCTATGGATATAACTGTGTCCAGCCTTTATATAAGGTCTACAGACACCCGAGGAGCTTTTGATCACACTGAAGGACACTTAGGTTCCACTGTGACTTTTAATGCAAATAATAGATACATTTTGTCTTGTATGACTATCTGGAACTGAATCCTATAAATTCT
The DNA here is from genome assembly GCA_037013685.1 of Acridotheres tristis. NCBI lineage: Eukaryota > Metazoa > Chordata > Aves > Passeriformes > Sturnidae > Acridotheres > Acridotheres tristis. Next base: position 78,363,186 of record CM072884.1, read on the forward strand.
AGAGAAGTTAAATCTATATTGTGTTAATAAGAAAGCATGTTAGTTATTCTGAAAATACAATTCATTATATGAGTTTATCTGCTTTATAATGCCAAGCGATTCTTTAGCTTCAGTTTTTCTACTGTTTATTAAATGAAAGGGAAACTTCTATACATGTTAAAAATATGAATCTTTTTAAGAAAATCCGCTTCAGAATTTCAGCTCTAGACCTGAAAAGCAAATTGCTGATCCTGCACTGATTCTGTGTTTCTTTTTCTGTCAAATACCTACTTATAGTGCTGTGTTTTCCTGGCTGTCCATTAGTAGTGTCATAAAAAAAGAATTGTAGAAATTGAATGGAAAACTCTGAACAAAGACCACAATACTCGAGGGACCTCCTGTTTCCAGTCTGCAGTCGCTCCCTTCATGCAGTGAATTGCAATGACCTATTACATTGAAAAATCTCTCAGTCCTTTCCAGTTTTGATGGAAAAAACTTTATTCTTAAGTTCACCTAATATAAATTTGGAAACTGTGTGTTGAATGTGCTACGCTTGTATAATTAACATTAATCCCTGTCTGCAAAGAAAATAATGTTCTTTATTACCCATTTCCACATTTGGAAATTTTAAAAAATGAAGCTTTTGTTTGAAAAAAATATTCATGTGTTATTTTCTTCATCAAGATGAATATTGCCTTGAAACACAAGGCAATTCACATTCTTATGAAAATCTGTGAGAGTTTTCTATGTCTAATGGACAGATATGTTCATGATACTAGAATACTTTTTTGTGTTGTTTTACATATATATATATATATATATATATATGCATTATAAATAAAAAACTGTGGTAAGGTTATGGATTTAATAATTTTGCAAGCAACCTGATGTGACTGTCATCATTCTGTCCAAAGTCTACAGCTTAGGTCATATTTCCTGATCCATTTGACCTTACTAAGTGCTTTATTGAAAGTGACTGCTTAGCTATTTGTTGAAAAGAAATCAATAAAAATAAAGTGAATGTTTGTGTTAGAAGAGCTTTTGCAGTAATATTTTTTTCACCAGGGGAATAATAAAAAAAAAAGAAGTTAAAAGAACTTCATTACAGGGAGAGTGTTATTTCTAAAAGAGCTTAAGCTTTCAGAAAACCTCAAACATTTTCAGTAGCTCTTAAAGCTAGTTGTTCACTTTGAAATTTAACGTGATGCCAGTATGATGCTGCCAGGCTAAGTATTAATAAATAGACCTTCTAATAGACTTGAACTCCAAGCTTACAGTTCAGTAGAGAATGGAAGGGTGCTAGGGGTCAGAAATTCATTATGTGTCTAGGAAACATCAAAGAAAAAAAAAGTTGGGACTACATTACTAGCAAGAGTACTAATACAGCCAAATCCCTAAGTGCTGCCATAAAAATATCATTCTGTATTGAGACATTTAATGTTAAAAACTTAGTGTGCACTTGAGTGATTTTCTTGATCATGGAGAAAAAAGAAAAACAAAGTCCATGTTTTCATGGATGAAACCTAAGAACAAATAAATCTTGGACTACTGTTGATTAGGGGAAACTACTATCTTTCATTTATTTGATTCAGGTGTTAAGTGAGACCTTTTTTACATATGATAGCATTAAGACCCATGTAATCTTTTGGAAATTGTCACAGATGGACTATCTATTCTTTTCACATTAATTCTATCTGCACCTCATATCATTCAACTCCCACTGCTGAGGTCAGACAAATGCAGACTCTTAAATTAAGTGAAACACCAACATTACACTAGATAAAAAACAGGTATTACAACTGTTCCCCTTCTTTCTAAGGGTCAGGAAATGCACTTCACATTCTTGAGTTTGCATGCCATAAGGCATGTTAAAAATTTGAATTTAAACTGTGACAGGTAAAAACCAAACAAAATTATGTTTAATAATTGGTCCTCACAGAAGATTTTGAATGGGAAGAGTTTTTGTGTTTCAAATACCTGTATTTTGAATGAGGAAGTGGTAGGAAAAAGAAAAAGTGCTCACAATTGCTGGAATATTCTACGCAAATGCAAATCTTACACGCTTCCTTGGGTATTCTTTAATGATCATGATCAAATAAATAATCTTTAGATAAATATTTGGTCAAAATTACCACAATCATTCCCACATTATTTTCTTTACCTGTGTTAGTCACTGTATGCAGCTAAATTTATAGGAACACATAGAATTGATAAAACAATTTAAGGTAAATTTAAATGTAGCACTACCTAATTTTGAATAATTGACTGTACAATCTTAATAATCCATATTAATAGTATTGTTTTTCTTTTAATGAAGTGTTTTTTTAATATTTCTGAGAATAAAATGAAAATAAAAAAGAGATCATACAAGTCTTGTCACATTTTCCAAGCTAATGATATGTGTAAGAGTATTCCTGCAAAACACAAAGCCACGATCAAGTAAACTTTTCAAATGATGTACAGATGTGGGAATCACAAGTACTGTCACCATTATCAGGAGTGTTCAATATTAGTGTGCTGAATTATGCAATTACATCAATTAGAAAAGTGTGCTTAGATATGTTCTAACTTATTGTCCTTATTTTATCAATCTAGATTATGCAGAAAATAATATATTTACAACATTGACTGCATTTTTGCAAGACCAACTGTCATATTTTCTTTTATTTCTTGACAGAAACATAGTCAAATTTAAAATGTACTTTATCCTTTTTAAAGTATGCCTTGCATGACAGTTATACTTGTCAATCACCATAATGACAAATCTAAAAACTTGAAATCCATCATGTAGTTTAAAATGCAAGATCTCATTTTACATGTTTAACTCTCAGTAATGAGGGAGCTACCTGAGACTCTTCAGTAGCCTAAAAATTGAGATGTAAATTGGTTTTGTAACGCAGTAATGTTATAATCAATAGGGATTTCTCAGTCCTTAATTTCAGCTGATACTTGCTGGCACTGATGCAGCAGAGTTGCTTCTAATAAAGTAGCAATCAACATTCAGATTTTAAAAAGTGTTGAGACAGTGAGATTACAAGCCAGTAAAGGTTTATTCATTCTCTTCCTGCATTTTATTACTAGTAACATCAATGCCATCATGCTATCCCCTAAGACATGACGTTCTGTTTGCAACCAAAGCATGTAAACTAGAAGCTATATATACACTACATCTTATCAATGTGTATGCTATGTCTGTTCTGGCAAGAGAACATTTGCAAATTGTATAACTGGGCATATCTGACTAATCTTCCACACTCATAATAATGTCTGATAATGAAGAAGGATGAACTTTTAAAAACTTTTTTATTATCTCCATTTATAGTCACACATCATTTTACGACACTTCTTACTTCTTCATACATTTTCAAGAGGGCTACTTGGTACATATCCTGCTTACAAGTGCATGAAGAGCTGTTCTTATAAGACTGTGTATTTCTTATTGTCTAGAGGAACTAATATAGCATATGATGGTATGTGAATTTAAAAGGTCTTCAAATATATACGATAGCTATTATCAGCTATCTAAGATTATCAAGCAGAACGTGTGAGAAATTCCTGTTGGAGCTGTTTCAGGACAGTGGTGATTGCACTGCCATACAACAAGTCCTGGACTATGAGGGACACACCTGCTCCACTGCTTCTGCAAGCAAGGATACAGGAGGTTTTATTTTTATAGTTTGGAAAGAAAGTTTAAAGCCTTTCCAGAATTTAAGACTAATTTGATGCCTTGGAATGGGTACCTAGAGCAAAGTCCAGACAGAGTGGAAAGAATAAAGTACATATTTATTAAAGACCTTCAGTACATATGCCTTGAGCAGTGCAAAAGCCTTGCAGAGACTATACCCAAGATGGACAATGGTCATGAGTTTCTCAGGTAGATATAAGTTTGGTCTATTTGCATATCAGAGGTTAATTGTCCAATTATAGCTTCAGGTAATGAAGTCATATTCCCCCGGTTTGCTTTCCTTTCCTTGAGTCCTTGAGTTTTGTTTATACTTTCTGGGGCCTGAGGCAGTAAGTGTCCTTGGGTTTCAGGCCTCGAAGGATTGTTTTGTTTGACAAAAATGTTAAGAGAGCTTACTAGCACTCTATATGGAGTTCAGAGTTATACACTACTGCAGTACAGGAGCTGAAAAATATAAAAGCTAAAACGTAAGGCATCAAATTAAGCTCTTTATTTATGCATTTCACTGAATATATGAAAGATTAAAGTAACTGTCCCCTGTTCAAAAGGAAGTGCATGATGAACTCGTTTGTACTGTATCATATGAAACAAAAAGAAAATTTTTGCTGCTGACTTAATTTCCCTCCCAAAATCCTTGACATCATCTTTCCATTTTAGTAATTTTTCACACTTCAGAATCCTTGAAGTTCACAAGATATAAATCAAACACAACCAATGGAAGAATATAGCTAGGACATCTTAGATAAATGCTGCATTGTTCCTTCTATTCTGAAAACCAAAAAGACTTACTTAGATTTGAAAGAGTTCCATGTACTAACATACAATTCTAACATACAGTTCAAATTCTGTATAAGCTGAAAGTTTTCAAGAGTAGAGTAGAGGCAGAAAGTATGTAACACAATAATATTGAGTAAGGTATGAGAATACACTAAATACACTGCTAAACAAACTTAATGAGCTATCGAACCCCAAATCTACATTTAGAGAAAATCAATAAATCTAAACATTGCTAAGGGATTTAGTGTTCTTTGTGTAATCTTCAGTACTTGTGTTTTGTTAGTTAAGAGTAGCATTTGATTTCAACAGCAACACTGAGCTTGTATTGTAAGATCTCATTGCCTGACCCTGCAATATGATCCTCATGGGAAAGGAAGAAAGAGGCAAAAAACAAAAGGTGATTTTGCTTCCTCATTGAACCTGACTGAAAGCAATTGCTTAACATGGGTGCAAAGGCACATCTATACAGACAAGAAATATATTACTCTATGTCACTAGGAGATGAAAAACCATCTAAAACAAAGAAACTGAGTATGAGGAAGTGTATTATCATACAGTAATCCTCAATTCTTTCAATAAAAAATAAAGAAAAAAACTAAGTTCTTTCTCATCTTCCTGTGTGCAAATAACAGGAGTGAATGAGTTGGCATTTTCATCCCTATAATTCCAGAATTTTTGTACTATTATTTAGGCAGAATATGGTTCATGAAAAATGTATTATTATATGACATCAAAGATTTCTTTGTTGTGTGCCATATTTTAACATATTTAAATGTCCAACAAGTAGTCTGTTAAAAAGTTCTTTTTTCTCTCACAATATGGACGCCTGTAGAGATATCTATCATCTTATATATTTATTTCTGGTTATGCAAAAAATGTAATTGTATTTCTTATTGATTATTATAGATAGCTTATTGTTTCTGATGACAATGAAAAGTTTTTTAGGTCCAATTTTGAAACGGAAATAATTTTCAAGAAACTTGTGTAGAATGTACAATATGAAAAAACATTTCAGACTTGTGAAATCAAAGTGGGAGATACTTGCTATCTATGTGGATTCATGTTCAGTGCCCTGCAATTTTATTCTTTGTCATTCTCTCTGTTTGCATCACATCTCAATTAAGCATCATCTGTGGATTTCATTAATATGATATCTGAATTTCTTTTAAATTATTAATGAAGATGTCAGATAAAGAAGGAGGCTGAAATACTCTATGCTAGTATGCCCCTAGACATCTCTCCCTATCTGATAAGTTGTCGTTCATCATTAACTACTGTTTATGGCCATTGAGCTGCTTTTCATGCTATATCATACGGTTCGTATCCAAGGAAATTCAATTTTTCAGAGTAATATTTCACAAGACTCTCAACTAAATAATTGCTAAGATGCAGATGCATTATGTTTACAGAATTGCATTTCCTTTAGTCACCCATTGTATTTCACCCGCCAAAAAGTTCAAGTTTTGCCTGTAAAAAGATTCAATGTTTATTACAAAAAAAATTGCTATTTTCATTCTTTCCTAAAAGGCCTCATGCCTATAATTCACTTTTGAATTTATTGATTATTATTTATAATATAATTTTCTCTTAGTCTAACCAAAGAGATTCAGCTACTTAAAAATAAAATGGTGGCTTTAGGTTAGTTTACAGAACATTAGACATCCCCTTGAATACAGAATGCCAGATGATATTTGCATTTGTAAGACTATTTATTTGCATATAAGCTGTGTATGTAACTTTGTAGCATTGGCAGATTACTTTATGTAATGACACTGAAGTTGAATAGATGATCATGTAGACTGTCATCTAACATCCTGCTTTTACCTTTATGATCATCTTGAAAGACATTTTGAAAAAAATAATTCCTTTGTATTATTCAAAAATCAGTATGACTTATTTTGTAGAAACTAAAACTAGGTTCAAGTTCATAGTACTATTTAAACAGAATTCACAGTAAAGACTGAGTACAGTGGAAACTTCAACTTTTCTCTCCTTGTGTTGTTTTTTTAAGCAACAGTGAATGCTTTTGTTTCACATTAATCCAATACAATGGATATCTTTGTGAAATCCACAAAAGGAAATATTATTTATTACAAAAATAAATCATTAAAAGAAAAGAAGGAAAAGTGAGAAGAACATAATTTTGTTATCTTATAGCAACAGTGATCCTTCTACTTGCCAGTTCAAACAGGCTATAATACAAGCATGGAGATCAAATTATTCCTACTCAGCTATATACTTAAGACCTAAATTAGGAGCCTAGTAAGCTTGATTTTCGACTCTAGTCAAGAGAAATAGGTAGAGAGAAGCTACTTTTATCTTACATGTGATCTGAACTGCTTCTTCAATGTGCTCCACTGACCTGAAAGGGAGTGTTAAGCTGACTGGCTGGACAGTTGCCTTTCATGGTCAGACAGGAATATTTTCTGATCTTTTAATGTCTTTTACCCTGATGCACCATCAGGCTTTTAAGAGAAGTGCCTGAGGCCCATGCACAGCACCCAGTGAAGGTGATGCAGTGATGTCAGCTTTTGACTGTCCTCTTTACTTCTGAACTTGGGCTGCTTAGGGCTTCAGTTTAGAGCACACGTCCTGGCTGGAGGCAGGGCCCTTCTAGTTCTAGTCATAGTATTTGTTACTCATTCTTCATAACTAAAAATCAAATGTCCTTTGATCAGGAAAAAAACGAGCCCTTTTATTTTATCTAAGAAGCTGCCCATTGGAGACTGGAGCAGCAGCTTTCCTGGAAGAACTCACTTTTTTGATTGCTTTACCTTGCAAGTCACATACCTGTTTCTCCAGGGTCATGGAAGATTTTCCATCCTACTACCTCATGTCGTCTCTGCAGTCCCACAGGTAAAACCACAGATGGCCTGTGGTGTGTACCCACTATATTCTCTCCTTTGTACAGAGGATCACTAACTGAGTTACTGCTCCCTACAGGTGGAGAATAGAAGTTTTTCCACTTCAACTTGCTGGACCATTTTCTCCACTTTCAAGACAAAGGAAGAAGACAGATTTTATCTGCTTTGCCAGAGTTGGAAAAATTCATCCACTGTTTATCCCTGCCTGCCTTTCCAGGTCATTACTGCCAATGAGCTGGCATGTGCCAATGATGAACTCTATACAAACTTTTGACACATGGCATAATAAGAAACTTATATTTTAACCACAATATATGTAATGTTCAATTAGCCAGAGCCCTTCACACTTTTGCAGCAATACTTTATAATTTCATTTGTCCTTTAGTAAATTTTATTTTTGTTTTTTCCATTTTTGTGGAGCACCATCTTTTCTTTGGCATGTTATGTAGTGGCAGAAAAGTTAATATCTGAGAGGGAAATGTTGCATTCAAAAGTGCTTTTGAAGTGAATGCACAGTTGCTGAACCTCACAGCTTGTTGGTTTTGGATAACTTCTTTAGGGGACTACTGTGGATAAGTAAAGCAGCATAGAGAGCAGGGAAGTGACAATAACAGCAGTTTCTCTTCTAATTTCCAGTTGTGGGTAGGCACTTTTGATAATTACCAGCAAAGTGGAAAACCCAGCTGGAATTCTGAGCATTTTCTTTTTTTGTACTTTATTAAATTGTTATGTTTCCTCCAGGTTTTTCTGACATTAGGCATAACAGGAGAAAGCAAAAGGACAGAAGTGAAAATTGTCACAGCAGGATGCCTGAAGTTGTGCTCCTTAATCTTTATCTGGACACCCAACTAAAAGCAGAATGATGTTGAAAGGTGTTAAGAATTTTTAAGCTCTCTTGTCTGCTATAACTTTAATAAATCAGAAGCAGTCCTGAAAATCAGACTGTTGAGTTTCCTTGTTTATAAAATGTGGTACAATATTGTGGTTTCTAATACACAGATATATACAATTGTGATCAGCTTCTTTTGATTCCTTGTATTTAGCCTGAATCTTACTTAATTTTCTTCTTTTCTTAATGTTAAACTTCTATTGCAACAATAAAAATCTTGATCAGAATATAAATAATAGTTACTTAGTGAACATAATTAGTTTGTTGTAATTACCATTGAGGCAAAGGTAAGACTATATTAAATAACGTAAAAACTCAGACAGTTGTCTGGACAAAGGTCAGCAACACAGTGTGCATAATGAGTGTTTTAAAAGATTTTCATCTAGATTGCCAAAAAGTGTACTTTTTACTATAAGAACTAGTCTTTCCAAAAGTGATCAGTATTAACTTAATGAGGATCTCCTAATTTTTTATGTTTATGCTATTCACTTGACTAAACACATTTGTAACAAGCCTGCATTAGTCATAATCACTTACTAGTGAACATCTATGCTTTGTCCCATAACATTTCTTTAAGGTTAATTGCATGATTACATACAGTTTTTCAAAAGTCTTGCTATGCCCTTGACACCAAACTGAGAGAATAATGCTTCATAAAATATCTTTGGGAATCTTACACTTAGTGAGAGATCTGTTCAGTTATGCTGTGGAATCAGATATTTAGAATATGTAGATATTTAGAAGATATTACAGCAGAGATTCATCTATAACTCTGAAACTATATCATACTTGCACTATTGGAATGAAAATATGTTTAGTGACTTATGGTCCTGTATGGTCATAGTTTTATTCAATCAAAAAGGTACAAAAAAGCAGGAGAGTGGAATGCTACATGGAGATAATTAAGTAGGTCTCTTAGTCTCACTTATATTTGCAGCAACTGCTGATGAAGAGAGTCTAGAAACCATCCACGAGGCTTGCTGGTGGTTTGAAGCTTCAAAAGAAAATTATGTTCAACTACTTTTTCCTCCACTAAGTTAGCTATTCTGCCAAGTTAAAAACCCTATGGGTGTCTTTGTTATGACACTATGGCTTAGAATGAACTCTAAAACCTCCAGACTGTACTGCAATTGAGCTGAGTAAGAGGGAAGAGTCTCTACTTTTTGGTAATATTTATTAGGTTTATCAGATTTGTCTTGGAATGCTGGGGCATTGCTTAACTTTTGGGACATTGGTTGCTTCATCTTTCATGATAAAAATCCTTTTACTAGTAAGAGTATTGAGTAATTTTTAAAAATTATGTAATAATTTTTTATTTGAAAGAGGATCAGATGTCAGGTGACATGAGGATACTCTTGACAACCAGTGGGCCCAGCACCAGCTGGACAGATTCATGAATTTAGAATTTATTAACAGGGAAAAGTGAGCAATATATTTGTAAAGAAGGTTAGACTTTCACTGCATTTTTAATTTCTGACAATTGCCTCCTAGTGCACTTTCAACTAAGCAGCATTAAGCTTTTTTCCTTTTTTTAAACCTCAGAACAAAAATTTAAAAAAACAAACAAAAAAACAACCCTGCAAAGCAAACAAAAAATCCTCCAAAATTTAAAAGCAAAAAGCAACCCAAAATCTCAACAATGTTAAAATAAATTCCCTGATTATTGACTGCAATAAAATCAAACAACATTGAGAGCCTTGTGGGTACTAAACATACTGCAGAGCATGACAGCTTGAGCTCATCTTATATTCAGTGAAGTCTGCTCAAATGTCACTAATATTCCAGAAGCATTCAGCTGTAACTTTTGCCCAAAACTCACATTTTCATATTTATTGTAATTCCAAACAATGAAGGAAAGAGGGAATCAATATCTGAAGGAGTTAAAAATATAGCCTCTCATGGAGTGAGGATAGGTGAAATTTTTAGGTTAAACTTAGAATCCATTTGAAAACTGTGTTTCAATTTTATAGCAGCTCTCACCCTGTGAGAAACATGTTTTTCACTGCTAAAAGTGGTTGTCTGCAGTTGCATAATTTTTTCCTCTCCTCCCAAAAGCAAGGAAAAATATTTTTATTCTTTCTATACTCAACCTTAAAATGAGTGCTTCTTTTTTTCTTCTTACTTTTACATAATCTAAATTCATAAAAGAACTAATATTGAAAAGAAAATACCAATGTATTCTCCTACTCTGTGTTAAGTAATTTTTTCTGGTAGGACTCACGTTACTGCAGCAGACTTCTAATGCTTAACAGCCAGGTTTGACAAAGAGTCTGATGAGTAAGATGACTTTATTTTATGTGTCTTTTTAGGGAAAGAAGATGAAACCATTTGCCTTTGAATGGACTAACATAAAAGGGTAAAATACTGATTTTCCCTTGTTTTATGCAATTCTAAACAATGATTTTGAACAGTCATTCCTCTTAAGGTGGGAAAATACATTAACACCTCTGAAAAATGCATTTAATTTTCAATATTTCTCCTTATACTTAGACAATACAAGATCTATTGTGAAACAGTTCTCCAGATAGTAGAAGATAAATATTTTTGTATTATATTTAATTTCTCAATACATTAAGCCTGGGATTGTTTCTTGCTCAAAGTTCTACAGAAAACCATGAATTAAAAATATGAAAAATAAAAATATCTCTAGATGCCTTTCTGAATGTCTTGTTGTTCCATCTTTCATGTAGACAAATTTAATAGCTGTTTTCCCATGACTATTTCATTTTATTGTATAATTCTCACAGAAAGCACATTTTATGGCATGTTATGTCATGACATAGCAGTTATGAATCAAAATTATAATGTATATAATATGGCCCAAGACGTCTTGAGTATTGTGAAATTCTGGGCAGAAAAAATAAAAGGTTCAGTTTATTATTTATTTTTTCCCAGCCTATTTCTACAGAAGGATATAAAGAAGTACAACAAGACATAAGGATTTTTAAACCTTTTCTAGGTTATTTCAATAGGAGAATAACTTACAGAAGTATTGCTCAGATTTTAATGATATCTTAAGCACATCATTACTCTATTACTGAGTCATGCCAGAAAGACAGAATTAACCAGCAGCTATTTTTTAAGGCTCATGAATGCAGAAACTCCCAAGGTAAAATTTTCTAGTTGGGACATGTCCACATATGTATTTTAGGAATTTTTCTCTTTCTATGTAAATTCAACTTAAGCATTCAGTGGAAAAAGTTGTATCATCTAATCACAATGAAAAAATTATTGACGTGATATGTTACTACTCTTCAGAATGTGTCTTCATGTTGTACAATAAAATACAACATTTTGGTCCTGATGAGTTCCTTCGAGTTTTGAACCATATCTTCAGTGTGCTCAAAATTCCACAAATAAGAATAAATATGTAGAAAAGTCACTGGACAAAGAGGAATCTTTATTTTTTATTGAAGATATTTCAGTCTAATTCAGGGAAGAACCTAGAATTCATATTCTAAACAGTTTAGGCAATAAACTCATATTCCAGTGTTAGAAGACTTGTCAGCCTTGCATCACCTGAAGGGAAAGATCAGCCTTTTAAAGACTACCTTTAGTGGACAAAATAGCTCTGGAAATTATCAGTTTATCCTCACTGAATGCACATGAAGCCTGGGATGATGACAGTCCTGTCACAAGCACTTTGCATACATGACTAAATTTTTGAGAACATAAATCTAATCCTCATTTTCATAAGTTCGCCAGTAATATTGAATCACCTCACTCCTTTCTTTTTTTTCTGATGCCCTTATTGTACACATTGCTTATATATTCCTACCTTTCTGGAGTAAAGCACAAATTTCTTGCTGGGAGTCAGACCATAATCCATGATAGGGCCAAGACCTTAAAGTTTCTAGGTAAACTAGTCCAACTACTTGGGTATCATGCTTCCTGCTTATGATATCAGAAAAACATAGGCACCTTCAATGAGATAAAAATTTCACCTATTGACGTAAAAAACACACACCAGCTGGCCGAAACAACTCTCCAGTGAGATAAGCATAATCTTTCAAAAAGTGAAAGAAATTACTCCATAATTGAAAGTGAGTCCTGAAACAAGATTTTATCTGGAGATGATAATGAAAAAAAGCCATTTAAATATTTTAGAAGCATCAGTGCATAATTAAGGTGCTTAATTCCGGATGAGGTCTGAGAAAAAAGAAAAAAAACCTTGAAGAATAACAACAGTGCTTGATTCACATGATTTGGAGGGATTTAGCTCATCCTGCCAGAAATCTTGTGACTCAGCTGAGTCTCTGTGACTGCCAATGAGAGCCACTCGTTATGTTTAAACACCCAGATCTGGATTTCTTCCACCTCAGCTACCCTAGTGAGAAAGAAGTAACCAAGAAGATCCTTGGAAAACTCTTTGATTCTAGCTTATGTGGACTGGGTCTCTCTCCTTATTTGTATTATCTTACTTCTTACTTCTTGTAAGTAAGCATCTTTCTTAAGCATGTGTTGCTTTTCTGCAATTAGGATTTTGGTTGTCTTGTTTGCTAATTCAAATCATCAAAGTGAACAGAAGTCCATACAGGTTCAAAAGTGTTATTGCTTCATAATGCAGAGGTAATCTGCTGCAAACACTTTATGTATACTTGAATGAATACATGCACTGTCTACATTGATCTTTTGTTTGCAGACCCCACCTTTCCTTTTTAAAGCCTCAAGACTCTTGAGTCCATAATTCAGAAGATGTCAAGCTACACATGAAGGATGATGGTTTATTAAATTTTCAAAATGCATTCCATATGAAACAGACCTACTAGAAACAGTAAGAGCAGTTATTTGAAGTAAGGATCTTGTTTGTCCTGTCTGCAATAGCTGCAGGCAATTGCTTTGTCTGTCGGTCAGTCTGAATTATTGACTGGATTAATAGGTTGGGTGAAAGTTAGGGAACACTCTTCTTTCAATATTTTCATAAAATAACAAGTGCAATTCTCCACTCTGGTTGTGGTCAATCCACTAAAATATAAGGTTAAATAAAATTAGGACTGTTTTGCTGAACAGAAAAGACCAATGAAATTCATGGCTGGGTTAGATGCTTCATTTAACCTATGTTACAAATGGAGAAAAATGAAGTAATGTTAGAGTTAAAAGAGTATGTCAGATTTAAGTCTCACACACTTTGTAAATTTGGAATTAGAAGACTTTCATATTGCTTTAATGAATATTTTTCATTTGGCAGTAAACAGAATGGTGTTGTTTCAGGCTTTCTTTTTTTTTTTTTTTCCTGTGGAGGATTAAAACCCATATTTCTCTGTCCTGGAAGACATAAAGGCAGGAATGTGTGTATTATGTAGCTGGTTCCTCAGCTTGTTATCTGCTACCATTCTTGATACTGGAATCAATTCAGCCAACTAGAGATTTTCGTTTGCTGTGGTTTCCAGTAAAGGAAGATATTTAAAACAGATCTAAAGTCACTATAGTTTATTATTTCAATATTAAAATACATAATAAAAACCAAAACAAAACAGCTCAGAGATGACTGACAGGTTCTGTTTGCCACGTAAATACTCATCCACAAATCTACTGCATTTGCCACAAAAAAGAAAAAGCAGAAACAAACTAAATATTTGAGATGCTATAGCAGCTCCATTTATTCTCACCACAAAAAATTATCATGTTCAACACAATTTTTATCATGGTAGCTGAGTTACTGCAGTTATTTAACCATTAGTATGTAGGCATGTGCAATCGCATATTGCATTGTAGCTGCTGATTCATATTAATTACTTAATGGTGACTGCCACGTCGAAATTAGTTGCTCAAGAATTTTTCCAGCTAAAATGAAGATTGGGAGCATTCTGAAAATCAGCTATAAATGTCATTGAAACAGCTTCTAAAGCTCAGTTTGTGACTGCTTTGTGTCACTGGAGCCACACTAAGTAACTAAAGTGCAGCAGTAAATCTGACCTTTGATTACATAATCTGTGTTAAATATTTATATTGTTTCCTGTCCTGAATAGCTGAACAATTTCTATGTAGTGTGAATTGTAACATCCATTTTCAGATATTTAAATGGAAAGTACTTACGACTTATTTTTATATCCATGCTTTTCTCATTTGCCTTCACAAATTTTCTTCTGAGGATTCTGTCATCATACATTATTCTAAAGCTTGATTAGAAAATACTAAGAAAGCACATTTCAGGTGTTTGTCATGTGTGTTCTGAAGAATATTTTAATGCATTAAAAGAACTAATGATGCAAGATATCGTTTGATATGTATTTCATGATTAATAGGCCTAATCAACTATTGAAATATAAAGAGGAGATAGATAAAACTCAAAAAGACCATGGGGAAAAAAGAAAAGTATCCTTTATAATGTATATTATACTTAGAAAACATCATTAGTAGGTGGATTCTCACTAGCACCATAAACAGTGGCTATTGAGCAGACCAGAGGGAATTTGTTCCCAAAGAGATCTGGACAAGCTCTGCAACAGCCCTGAAAATAGTTTTCCAAAAGCTAAGCTTTCCATTACAAGTAACAGCTCTGAATATAATTCTGACAAATCTTACAAATTATGAATCTTACATGATTAAAAACAGATTTTATAAAAGTCTGTTTATTGAGCAAAACCCTAAGTACTACCCACACATTGCTGGAAAAATCCCACCTCTAAAATCATTTGGCTTCCAGCAACGTCCATGAATGCAAGCTTCAGAAAACAGTTTCAGCTGCAATTGAGCTTAATGGCTCACTTTTATCATCTTTCTTGTTTTCCCAGAAAATATTTAACTGTTCCACAAAGTGAAATTATTTAGCATCCTAGACTATCTCAGGTTGGAAAGTACCCATAAGGATAAAGTCCAATTCCCTGCTTCTTATAGAAATACCTAAAAATAGACTATGTGATCAAGAACTTCATTCAGATGCTCCCTGAACTCTAACAGGCTTAATGTCATATCTGCCTCTGTGAAGAAACTGTTCCAGTGCCCAGCACTCTCTCAGTGAAGAGGCTTTTCCTAATGTCCAGTCTGAACTTTTCCCAATGCAGTTTCATTCAATTTGCTCAAAGCCTGTCTGTCACTGGTCGCCAGAGAAGGGAGATCAGCACCTTCCCTTCCACATCTGCCTGTCAGAAGGCTGTAAACTGCTATGAGCTCTCCCCCCAGCTGTCCCCTCTCTAAGCTGAGCTAGCCAAGCAAGGCACCTCATCTACACTTTGTAAGTCTTGCCTTCAAGAACTTTCACCATCTTGATCACCGTGCCCTGGACACACTCTAATAAATTTATAACCTTCTTGTAATGTGATGCCCAAAACTGCACACACTACTCAAAGTAAGGCCACACCAGCACAGAGTAGAGCAGGACAGTCACCTCCCTTGACCAACTGGTGATAATTTTCTTGATGAAATTATCACCAACCGGTATTAATTTTCTCCCAGGGCATGGTTGGCCCTTTGGGCTGCTAGGGCCCATGGCTGACTCATATTCAACTTGCCATAGATCTATATATCCAGATTTCTTTCTGTAGGAGCCATTTGGATTGTCCCATTTCAGCCAGAAAATCCTATAATCTAGCTAATGAATGCTATGAAAATTTTATTAATTTAAAACGACAAGCAGAACTCAACACGTCCATGCTATATTTGGATATTTACTTGTCTCATGATGCGCCAGTTAAGATTCTTAGGGTGAGTTCTTTGGAGAGAATTTTTGCTCCCTATCTTCAGATTGGAGTCCAGTAAGAAGCCCTGAGCTGAGACTGCTGCAGAAACAGGTGTCAACAGGAGAAATAGGCAGAGGAATAGTTAACTGGAGGTCTTGGAATGGGTTTGCCCTTAAGCTAGCACATACTTGTAAGCCTGTAAAAATGTCATCACTTCAGGCCCTTATTCACATAAAGGGTTATACTGACAAACAGACGTGCTTTTTTGATAGGTTTAGAGTCTTAAAATACAGTCAAATGACTAAATGTGCCAATTTAATTCTAATTCTTATTCTTCCACAGAAGAAATGTAAAGTTTCTTTAGGTTTATTTATTCTGCTTCTCCCTTTATGATGCTATATATGTTCTGGTGGCTAAGCATATTCATAACATTCCTTGTAAGAGGCAGAAATAAACGTACTTGATTTAGAACCACTTGTGGAGAGATTCTGAAGTCCTTCAGTTTCCAATTTTACCTCTAAATGCTACTTACAGTTTGCCAGGCAAAATTATAGCAAACTTACTGGGATCATATTTTCTTACGTATTGCAATGTTGGATAATATTCTTTGCCTTGTGGAAAAGTGGGTAACATAATACTTTAAGCACTACAATATAAAAGACATCAAAGGATTGAAATTGTCTCAAAATAATGTAAAATATTATATTCACTCTAAATTTTGATTTCCAGGATCAATGTTCAATACAGTGTTCTTCAAAGGGATTCTGCAGGTTCCTTTCTTTACACCTGTCCCTTCTTTTAATTTTAATCTTGATATTAAAACAGTTCCTCAGCTGGAGCCTCAGATCTTTCTGTTTAGTGGCCTACCCTGCATTCCCTTGTGGCGATTTAGCTGCATGCAATAGAGCACACTGTTATAAACCACTCCTGAGTTTCAGATAATTTGCACGTTACAAGAGAAGGTGTAGCAGAACAATTCTCTATATTCAGGTTCCCTGGTTCTAGATCTGCTGCAGTTGGAGCTAACTTGAATGTTTTCCATTGTTATATATATAATTGTATCATATATGAATAAAAATGTAAGATGAAAGGTAGTTGGCTGTGGTCAGTGGGCAGAGTAGCTTGAGGTGACTGATGGTGAATCAGCACCCATTTCAGAGCTCAAAGTCAGTGCATGCTCACTGTTTTTAATTCCATTTTCTGTCAGGAAACAATTAAAGACAGGCCTACAGCTCTTTTCCCCACAGACAACAACTGTTATACCTCCCCATCACAAATCTGGCAGTTACCAGGTCACCCTGTGTTTTCCATTTTTAATCCTTGATGTTATTTCTCCTTTTCTGATTTAACATGCATGAAAAACAGCAGCAGCAAAAACAACAAAACCTCCCAGAAAACATCCCTGAAAACAAAGAAACCAAAATATGATTCAAGTACTTGTAGACATGAAGAAATCATTGGTTTCCTTAGCAACAGAATGCAGTTCTATAATAAGAACAAGAAAGTAATTAACCCTCTAATGTGAGATAATGCTGGAAACACACACTTAAGTCTGCATGATTTTTTGGCTATTTCTCTAGCATATTAACATTTTAAATGATAGAGGCTAATCTCTGGTTAGTCATCCTATTAAGACAATTGGGAAATTCCCTGGAATAGAGGTACATGCATTGAATGGAAAATATCCAGACTGTAGGCTGTGATCGTTGGTCCTGATAGACGCAGCTGTGTGGCCCTGTAATTTGATTATACGGTAAGATGGCTTTCTCTCCTGTTGTGCATGCAGCTATGATATGTCTTAATAGCTGCTTGGAGAGATGTATTGTCATAGATTTACTCTTTTGGTCTCTGCTAATAGTTTTTCCTCATCCTTTGCTCTGAAGTCAGGAGAATCTTGCCTTCAAATACTTGGGCGTGAGTATGCTCCTGTGAAATTAAATCTTTACAGTAAGGATTCAGAAATGCATGCTTTGACAAACATACCGTGATTCAGTGAAATATATAAACGTTCCCCAGACTTTAAAAACCAGAACAATTTTAGTGATTTCTAAGTTACTACCTCTCAGGTATTAATGAATGTCTAACCACATGGCTTGATCATCTAAGTAGAGTTTTTCAGACTTACAGGTGGCTATGGTGTAATCATCTGATTTCAGAATTCCTATTTATCTAGGTTTTAAAATGTGCTGCAAAGCTTATTACACTGCAAACATACAAATTAATCTTTAGTGGTTGCTGAATATTATGAACTAGTACTGAAATCAAACAGGTCGTTTTTAGTTAATTTTTACTAAAAGAATGGTCATCTATTATCTAAAAAACCCTTCCTAAATATTATTTAGGAGTGCATATGTATCATGTTCATGAACTTTTTGATTTCTCATTCTTTGTTTTTCATCTCACTTTTGGTGAAACAAGGCTAACTAATCTCTTTTAGCAATAACTGTATAACCCAGCTAACTTCTGTGGGATTTTCTCAGCATTAACAAAAGGCAGTGTTTTACCTTCAAGCGAAATAACTTCATGGCATCTTTTCTGGCTTTGTAGGAGTTTTATACCAACAATTTAGCTGGCCCCTGCTTCTTTCATGGTGCTGTGTCAAAGCTTATTAGAAGGGAAGTCAGACTTGCTTCTGAAGCAGTGATAGGAGATATAACATTTCAATGTACTCTTCACTGAGAAAATCTTTTAAAAAAATTGATAAGTCTGGTTCAAAGACACTATGTACCCCTATTTCTAAACCATATCTATCTCTCAAGATGTCTGAGATTGCATATTAGATATGGTCAGACTTTGCCCTGTCTGGTTGATCAGAGCTGGTCAAGGTGAGGCCATTCAATTTCTTTTTTTTTTTAGTTCTTTTTATTGAAAGAGAAAAATGGATTATAAGGGTACAAGCTATATACAATGCTTTGAAAATAAAAAAACAAAAAATTCTTAGCTTTCCGCTGTGTAGTTAGAGGAGACAGAATCAACTCTCAGAGTTTGATTCTTTCCCTCATATAAAGAAAAAGCTAGAAAATGCTTTGCTGTAATATTCTGTCATGATATCTATCATCTATAGTTTTCACATGTACTATGATGTGTATGAATATGTGTATAAGAATGTGCATACATATATGGAGAACTCTTGTCTTCTGAAAAATAATTTTGCTAATGAAAAGTGATCTGCTTTGGAACCTGTAATATTCAAACCCTTTTTATTCAGACTGAAAATGTGTAAAAACCCATTCAGTTTCCATGAAAATGTTTCTAGTTATACTTTGTGAGAGTAGTGTTCAGATATAGCCATCTGTAGGAAAGAAGGAAGATATAAAAGGAGATAAAAGAGGAAATATGAGTGAGAAAGAAATACTTAAAAAAGACTTACAACAAAGATGAAAAAATACTTTTCCCCAAGACATGTAGTAACAAGACAAGAAACAATTGTTTTAAACTGAAAAAGTCTATATTAAGATTTAGCATAAGGAGGAAATAGTTTATGATGAGGGTGGTAAGACACAGGAACAGATTGCTCAAAGAAATTGTAAATGCCCCATGACTAGAACTATTCAAGAGCAGATTGGACATGGCTTTAGGCACCCTGATTTAGGGAAAGATCTCCCCATCCATGGCAGGAGGATTGGACTTGATTATCTTGAATGGTTCTTTTCAATCCAAACAAGTCTATAATTCTGTGATGAAGTGGTGACTGCAGGCACAGATAACTGCTCTGAAAACAGAAACTACTATAATTTAGTTCATAGCCAATGGACTTCTACCTCTAATATTTAAATATCTCCACTTCCTGGATGACAAAACAACATTTTACACAGAAGTCTTTTCAGGACTTTTGTCGAATATCATCCCCAGGAACCTTGTCTCCTTGTGCATGGCATCATTTTAGCTGCTTAGTCGCTTATCTGGACACTGATGTTACAAAATCCACACAGTGGTTACCACCATTCTTGTTTCTCATTTTTCTCAGCTCCTGGAACCACCATAC
The DNA here is from genome assembly GCA_037013685.1 of Acridotheres tristis. NCBI lineage: Eukaryota > Metazoa > Chordata > Aves > Passeriformes > Sturnidae > Acridotheres > Acridotheres tristis. The sequence continues at coordinate 78,382,984 of CM072884.1, forward strand.
GTCACTCTGTTCCTCTAGGAGAGGTAATTGCGTCTCACCTGTGTCCTCTGAACTTTTTAAAGTTTCTTACTTTCTAGAGTTGAAGAGACAGTGGAAGCAGGGACCACTGTGTAATGACTAACAGAGGGACATGTACCATAAGGCTGCTTTCTCTGATGTGAATTCAGACCCTCAGATACGCTTCTGATTGTATTGGTCCAGCCACAATCAAGAAAAAGATAAGAAAAGTATTTATCTATTTGTGACCATGAAAATCAAGTATGAATCAATATACGATCAGAAAGAATCATATTAAAGATAATAAAATTCTCAAAGAAGCAAATAATTTATAATATATGTCTAAAAAAAATCATGTCATGCTACCTAAAGATACTTCATTTCTTTTCATGTGTGTATCTATGTGTGTGCTTTTGTGTATGTAGTGAGTAGGAGGTCATTAATTCCCAAATAAATCCTGATAGATGGGGAAAAGATGGATCCTTCAGCTGTAGTGAAAGATCAGTATCTTTCACTGACATCTCAGCTGCAGTCAGATGTTAGATTTCAGGACAGGATAGAAATCAGTGCATTTGCTAAGAATGGCTTTCATACTGTAGAGATAAAATAGGCTGAAAACCTAATTGAGCTCAGATGTTGATAGGTAGACAGTAAGAAAGATAATACGATTTTACTGACAAATAAAGATGTATGATTTCAGTGTCTGGGATTGACACAGCAGATTCCCTGCAGCAATTTATATCTACTATTTGGCATTTACAGTGGAGGGATCTATAGGTTTTCAAAATGTCTTCATAATGTATCAGAACTTATCAGAAGTTTCCTGAGTGGATGACAGTCAAGTAAGATGAGTATTTTAAATGCATGATAAATATAATTTCCCGTCATCCTTTTTGATATGGGTTTACGATCAAATCTGATCTTCTTCTGGATTATTTAAGAGTTACACATATATTCCAATTCTAATTCTGATCCAGCCATGATATACTTACTGATGACACTAGACTGGGAGGTACTCTTGACTCTCTTAAAGCACAAGTGATTACATTTAACAAGAAAAAGATCTAACTAGATATGAAGATGTATTTCCTTAACAAGAAGGTGATTGAACAGGCTAGTCTATACCCCTACAGAGCACTTAACATAGTGCTTTAGCCCTAGCTAAGTCCTCAAATTGTCAGTCAGTTGCAGTAGATGATCATTGTTGGTCCCTTACAACTGCAAATATACTCCCCTCCCCTCTTATTTTCCTTTCAAGTCTACTTTCATTATGATTTGAACGAAAATATAGGGTATTCCAATGCTACTCCTGATAGGGGCTTGAATCATGTGTGTCAGATACTTCATTAGACAACCTTCAAGAGTGTGTCAGTTTGCAGGGGAGAGTATGCAAGAGCAAATGGCAAGGAATTTTTTCAGCAAAGCATTCCAGCTTGCAAGACTGGTTTCAAGTGGGTAAGATAGGGAACCTGTGCCTGGAGGGGTGATATGTGATCCCTTTTGGTACTATAAAGTTATAATTAGTATATTTTTATTAACTCCAAATTAATTATTTGGAGACACAGTCAAAACTATAACTTTTATTTTTTTTAAGAAATCATTCTTATTTGCTGGGTTTAGTTCCACAAAAAAAAGACAAAAAAAAAAAAAAAAATCTCTTAACAAAAATTATATTGCCCAAGTCCTTTGTACCATTTTCATTTTGAAATAAATGTAGTTGGATAGCTAGTTAGCTTTTCCTTTTCGGACAACATTCATCCATAAGACAATCCCATCTACATGTAGCATCTTAAATCCTATTATTTTCTAGTAAGTGCTGAGATTTTTTTTTTAATATCTAGTATTTTATTCCAAATGTGAGGCATGACAGAAATCTCTCAAATAAAAAAAGTGAAAAACGTCAAATTTAAAACTGTACCAACTACTTCTGACTTAAAAGTAAAACCAGACCTTTTCACCTATTCCAGCCAAGTAGCACAATTAGAATAAAAATCAACACTACTAAAAAGTTATTTAATTGAATTGGCACTCACTTCATGACACTTTATTCAGTCTAATATCAATTTTAAGCAGTGTATCTCTAGGTCATTTTTTCAGTGCACTTTCTGCCACATGCATGCTAAAATTGTAAATCTATTTGACGTATTTCTAACAAAACAATTTTAAGTGATAATATTAAATATAGTCAATAATTTAATAATGAAATATTTAAATTCAGTGTTGAATATTTTGAATATTTTGAATATTGAAAATATGTTGTTTTATATTTACTTTTCTTCTTTACCTAAATGTGATTTTTTTTTTTTAATGGGTGATTTTCTGATACAACTTGAGGTTATCCAATAATGCAGAAAATAGAATAGCAATAGCAATTAAAAACAAGACAAACCTATCTTAATGGAATGAAAATCACATGATTGTGAGTAATGTATTACAGTCAGCACAACTGCACTTGTTTATAAGTTAAACATTCTTAGTAGTACTTATGAAATATTAAATAAGTGAACATCTTTCCTTCTCAAAATCCATCAAAAAAGAGAAAACAAGACAAAACCAAGAAAGATAAAAACATGAAGAAAGAAAGCACATTTACCTTGGCTGAAGCAGATAAACTCTCTACATGTAAACCGAACAGTGCAATAAAAAGAACTGATATTTGACTTCTAGTGCATGTCCCTTGGGGATCATGAAAAATATATCCTTTAAGAACCAGTAATAACCTGACAAAAAAAGTTTGAAGCCTTATGTCCCTTGAATAGCGAAGGAACATTTTTTCTGACTTTTGTCTTTTACTCCTTTTGACATAAGCATTTCATTCTTCCTGTTCAAATCTTTTTACAGTATTATTTAAAATAGCAAAAGGAAATTAGTTCTGTCTCAAAGAAAGTAATGCATTTTTTGCATCTTACCAGCCTATACTCATCATGGTTCGTGCCAGCTGTTTATGGTAGATTAAGTGCTATCATGTTTTTGCACTATATCATAAAAATTGTCATAAAAGTAAGGGTGATAATGAATTATCTGTGTCATTATCTTCTCCTCAAGAGTATATTAAGAATATAGATTAAGCCATCCATTCTTCAGAAGGGTGTTTTTTTGTTTGTTAGTTTTGCTTTGTTCTGTTGGTTTTGTTTTTTGTTTTATTTTGGGGAGTTTTGGGGGGATTTTGTTGTTTTGGTTTTTTAAGAATCTAGGTGACAGAAGGATATGACAACTGAGAAACAGTAACGAGGATTCCTGTAAACAGCAGGAAATACATAGGAACACTAGAGAGAATTTGTGTTTAAAGGGATACTGTTGAAAGAATATTGGGGAAAAAAATGTTATCAAAGATTTATCTTAGTTCTCCTGTGACATATCAACTTGTTGTCTGTTTTCCAGTGAAATAACTTGTGCAAAATGATTCAAAGGGGAAGATATATAATCAGAAAACAATTAACAGAAAGTGGGCAGCATCACTATGGCTATATGCCTAGTTTATCTCATACCTTTATTTTAGGGGACCCAGGAATATCTTCTATTTCACACGTTTCTGTTTAATGCAAATCTCAGCCTTGATGTAAGAGTCAAACCTGGAAGATTTCAGCCTTCTTCTCACCCTCACAATTATTCTCATAGAAAGGAAATTCTGGAGACCTCAGTCTTTATTTGGAATACCAGAGGATACCAGAGGACAGAAATCTCAGGTCCCAGAGACCAAGGGGAAAATATGGAGCAAGGTGGATGTACCCTTGGTGGAAAAGGATCAGGTTAGGGACCGTAAGTAATTCTTAAGCACGTGCATAGATCCATGGGCGCTAACAGGATGCACCCACAAGCTCAGAGAAAATTGCTAGATAACATTGCAAAGCCATTCTTTGGATTGATCAATCATGATGATTGGAAGACATGGCATAGACTGGAAGAAATTAATGACATTTCCCTATTATAAAAGGGCAAGAAGGAGGATCCAGGGCTCTGCAAACAAGTTAGCTGCATGTTGATCCTTGGGAAGGTGTCAGAGAAACAAATCCTGGAAACCATTTATAGACACGTGAAGGAAAAACATTCAATAGAAGTAGTCAACATGTTTTCAACTAGGGGAAGACATGCTTGATAAACATAATTAACTTCTCTGATAAAATGACTGGCCTTTCTCTACCAATAAAGGGACAAAAGTGGATGTTATCTGACTGGACTTGAGTAGGGTCTTTGAGATTGTCTTCATAAGGTTCTCAGAAGCAATGCATTTAAGTAGGAATAGACAGTGAGGTAGACTGAAAACATTACAACAGGGCCCAGATGATGATTGGTGGTGGGAAGCTGAGTTGGAAATTTCAAATAGCAATATATTCCAGGAATAGATACTGAGTTAACTGTTTTTAACACAGAGTCGTAGAAGGTTTATATTGGAAAAGATCTTCCAAGATTGTCTCTTTCAACTACCCCACCATTGGGAAGGACCTCTAGCACTATATTAGGGTGCCCAAAGTCGTGTCCATTCAGCCCCTGAGCACTTCCAATGAACATATTCTCAGGGCATCCTGTCTCATCACCCTTATAAAATCTTACCTTCCTATGTTCAATCTAAATCTATTCTCTTTCACTTTCAAACTCCCCTTGCACAGGTCCTGGAAAAAAAGTACTTTTCCATCTTTCTTATAAGTCTCCTCTAAGTATTGCAAGGCACCAATAAGGCCTTTCCAGCACCTTTTATTCTCCTGTCTGAGCAACCCCAATTCTCTCAGACTTTCTTTATAGGAGAGGTATTCCAATACTCTATTTCCATGGTTGTCCTTTGGACCCTGTCTAACAGACCCATGTCTTTCTTCAGAGCTGAATGCAAGACCAAATTTGAGGTGTCACAAGAGCAGAGTAGAGGGGAAAAATCACTTTCTTCATACTGCTGCCAACACTTTCTGTTATGCAACCTGTGTTATGATTGAATTTCTGGATTGCAAGAATACATTGCTGACTCCTGTCTAATTTTTCACTCATGAGTAGCTCCAAGTTCTTCTGTACAGGACTGCTCTCAATCCATTCATCCCTGTATTATCTGTATTGATCTCCCTCAACTGAATTGACTGAATCACTCAGCTTGGTATCACATGCAAACTTGCTGGAGGTGCACTCAATTCCACAGTTATATCATTGATTAAGATATTGAATAGTACTGGTTCCAGTACAAACCTCTGAGGTACACCACTGGTTGCTGCTTTCCACTTTGGACAACTGCACAGCCAATTCTTTATCCATCAAAATCCTATCTCTTCAATTGAACAGCAAAAATGTTTTAGGGGATAATTTCAAAGGCCTTACAGAAATCCAGGTAAATGACATCCAAAACTCTTCCCTTGTCCACTGATACAATCACTCCATCATAGAATGCCACTAGATTAATCATGCATGATTTGCCCTTGGTGAAGTTGTGTTGGCTGCTTCTAAACAATTCCTGACTAGTTTTCGGTTTGTTATTTTTTTTTGTCTATGAACATTGAAGAGCCCTTTTTAGTAAGAGCACAGCTGGGCACTGATACAGATTGTCCAGGGATGTTGTGCAGTCTCTGTTCTTAGGGATATTATTCAAAAACCACCTGGAAATGATCCTGGGAAACAGTCTAGTTAGCTCCACTTGCACAGAGAGGTTAGACCTGATGACTCCCAGAAATCCCTTGCAGCTCCAGCCATCTTGTGATTCTATGGGGTTAAAACCTTACAGTATCAGTTATGATCTGTTGTGAAGACAAGGAGGGTGAGGAGAAAGGATATATAATTCAGGCTTACCTGAAAGGAAGGTCTAGATACAACAAAAACATCAAATATATTAAAAGGGTTGATGCATTAAAAAGAATGAGTCCTTTTCTTTCATATCAAAATTCCCTTTCTCCAAATATTGCTTTCATAACTTGACCTATAAAGTTGAAAGTACCTGTAAATGTCACAGTAAAACATCCAATTCCTTCAATATTAGATTTTAAATAAATTTTCTATCTTACTTAAAGGACTGGGAAGGCAGACCAGGTGCTTTCTTTCTTTGTGCTTTCCCTTCTTTTATACTAGGTGTTAGGGTTTTTTCAATTTTTTTTTTCTGCATTGCTAAACTGCTTTGTCCTAGGATTTTAAAGGCTTTTACTAAGTGACTAAATAGTTCCATTTTTTTCCTGCATGTTAGCCTTATCACTACTGTGATGAAAATCATGCAACAGTAGGTGAAGGTGCTGTAAAAAGGAGCACAGTGTGAACAGAGCATTTCACACTGCTCTAGCTTCACATCTTCCATTGCTCTTTATAACAACTTAAAGGGTAGACTTTGGGAGGTCAAACACCCATTGATTTGATCGATAATTGTGATAGTATGTTGGCTAGTGTGTGATCTTTTTTAAACAGAAAGATACTAAATGCACGTCACCTTAGAAAATTGCTGCAGGTGGGTGAAAACAGATGTTCTTTCAGAATTACATGAAGTGAGCTCATAGATCATGTAGTCAGGTGGCTGTGTGCATATTTGCTGAAGTATTCATACAAGAAGTCTTTTGCTTCATCTCAAGTGCTTTTTATTAAGCTTGGTACTGTGTTGTGACTGTTATGATGCCTGATATAATGAAGTAAGTGTGTGTAGGAATGCACATATCAGAGTGGAAGACTTACTTAAAACTCAACCTTTTCCATCATAACTGAAGCCTCTTAGAATTTGCATGGGGCTGCAAAGAGTCAAGTGAGGAGAACAATTTGATAAGAATATAAGATACTTTGATAGCTGCATTTTCATTCATAAAATTGTAGTTTGAATGAGCAGGTTTTGAAACTGTGCAAAATATACCTTTTTTATCCTTTAAAGTGCATGTTCATGGAAAAGCAAAATCATGGGATGTCCCAGCATGGCTCACAGAGTATAGCCTCATTTAAGTAACAGGAAGGTGGACCTTAGCACATCTCATCTCTACATCTGTTCACATCTAAAGCCACATATTTTACATTACCAAGTTTTTCATCTCTTATGTCAATTAATCAGATCATTCATAATTGTGTGCTGCTTTGTCATTATCTTATCTGCTGTGTTATCTAATAGTGATCAAAATTATGATTTTCGATTGGCTTGATGATAGGACCTCACAAGTCTGCCTGTGTTAGTGAATTACTAATGCTGTCTTTGGGCAAAGATTACCTGGATTCAATAGTTAGTTGTATGGTATGCACTAAGGTAATAAATCTTTGTTGTGCTCAAGGCTATTCCTCTCACATACCAGAATTCCAGGTAGAGTATCCTAGAGTAAATGGGATACACACCCTCTAACTCTCTAGTGATGTACACATCTTTTTTAGCAATGGTGAGTAGATGTCAGAGAGGTGGAAAAAACCCCTGTTTCTTAACACCTGATAGATATGGGGCAGGTGTCTCATATCAGGGAAGAGTCAAAACAGGGCTTCTCCACAAAGGGTGAGATGAGGTTGAAGGTTGAAATGAGCTGTTCCTCACTTAAGCAGGAGAGAGGCCTCATCTTCATAGTGAACTTTTTCACAGAACCTGAACAGAGAAGCAGTGTCAAGATGATGACACTGATACTAACAGGCCCCACCAAGGGCCCACAACAGGCAGGCAAAGGCAAGGGGAAGGACCAGGTCCCAGGTCATGCAGGGTTATCAAACAAGTCAGGAGAAGCAGGGGATGATGCTGGATGCTGACCTGCCTATGGTGTTGTCCAGACCTTGACTGGGTGTCTTAGGCTGAGTTGTAATAGTGGTCCTGAGCCATGGGCAAGGAGCCCAGGTAGGGATGGGCAGGGTCATTGAGGCTCATGGGTATATTCAGGGTCCCATACCAATAGGCATTAAACTCATTCCTGATAAATACTCGGTGTGGGTTAGAGCCATGGCAAATCATACCCCATTCCCTCTTTCTTTGTGCCACCCAAGTCGCCAAACACACATCCAAATACTGAAGTAGGAATTATTGTAGGGCCAGTCTTATTTTCTACAGGCCATACAAGGAATTAAAACACCTGGGAAACAGTTAGAACTTGTTATGAACCTATGACATATTTGAACTAATAACTTTTAGAAAAACTCATGCTAAAGCACTATTCCCTTAAGCCACTAAATATTTTTTGTAGTCTTACATGGATTCTTAGAGTATTATGTTAGATTAAGAGCAAAGTAAACAAAAGTTTTAAATAAGCTTTTTTTAAACAAACCTAGTCCATTTTTATTACCTCTGTCATCATGTAGAAAATGATAGCTATAAAAGAAGCACATAATGGAAATAGTTCACCTTTTTTTAACTTAGTTGTTTTGCTTTATTTTGTACAGCCAACCAGTGAAACATTAGTGACAATACTGATGGTTGATGGCACTCTAATTTGAATGTTACTACATGAGAAACAGCAATAGTCTCTTATGTATATAAAGATTGCAGTATCTACCTGCAGCTCTGTTTTAATAAGTTAGTCATATAGGAAAAGCTCTAATTCCGACACAGTTTCAGCTAACATAACAAGCTTTGCTTTCACCGTCCAACATTTTCTTGAACATTTTCCTTTGACATTAAATTACACTCCTTATTTCTTCATCACATATGACCTTGTCTAAGGAAATTATTATAAAGGAGTTCAGAGACCTAAGGTTATGGGCAGAAGCTCGAACTTGTCACAAGAACACCCAGGCAAAGCAGCCACTTGTGACTAATTTTGATAGGGAGCCTTTCATGGTCTGCATAAAAAAACCAAAAACATTCTGAAGCAAATGGACTCATGGATTCAGAAGCAGTGCAAGTTTGTTGTTTATCTTTTAACTATTAGGTAAATGGCATTATCATGATGGCTATGATAATTTCAGTGAGACCATTTACATCTTCTTGTTAGTTATCTGTCATCTGAAATATAGGTAGTAGTATGCCTAATAGCACTGTCTAGGTGTCTCAAACACAGAATGGACAAAGCCATCAAAGTAGTTATATTTTTCATGGTTCATAATCTGCAGAAACCTGTTTGCTGTGAGTATTTACAGAACAAATATCCATTCCATAGTTGCAAAGGACTATTCATTTCAGATGACCTTCAAAGAGGACGGATGTGGTGTCAGTGGAAGTATCTGATATTAATGAAAGCACTTACTCAGTAAAAACTCCATCGCTTTTGTGCTTTATTGTTGTCAGGTTTATAAACTTTTGTTTGTTATTACATGCAGGCAAATTATATTATGTCACTTCAAAAGGTTGTTGACAAGGCATAAATTCTGTAGCCAGCTCACACTTAAGAGAAGTCTAGGGAATCTGAAGAAGAAATTGAACAGATTCTGTTGAAGGCCAAAACCTTCTTCAAAGTCATATTCCATGTGCTTCTTAAATGTGCATATAGTATGCATGGTGAAAGCATGGGTCCTGAGGAAAGACAGGGATTTCTCAACAAGATTAGCTGAGATCAGGTACAGTCTTGCTTCCCAGCATTGGGGGAGAAGCTACGCTTGCTTTCTGGAGCCATCTGGAACTTCTCAAATGCCATTCAGATTAAATGAAAGCACAGGTCTTCTGCAAGTTGTCATTTTGGGGCAGATTCCTTAAAGGAAGACAGGAAATGTAACAATAAATCATATTGTGCTTTTGCACTTAGAATCACCTGAGAATTCAAAAGTATTTCAACAGGTATGTGTAGACCAATATAAGCAAAACCGGGCCACTGTTACATCTCTCAGTTTGAAATCTAAAGCAAAAATTATATGGAAAATGACATTCCTCAGCTACAATGTACTTCTCCCCAGTCAGAATTGTCTCATGATGCTTAAGTTTTATAGATTTGAAGAGTGAATGCCTTTGGGCATAACTGACCTCGTAACTCTGGAATTGTTGAGGAGCTGCTGGAAAACAGTCCACTTAAAACTCTGCAAATGATCAACATCCATGTACCGGTTTCCAAGAACTCCAGGCATGGATCTGTCTTGTAGTGCATTTCCTGGAGGATTTGAGGAAAGAAACAAGGACAAAAAACCAATTTGGCATTGTCTCTTGCTTGCTTGTTACCTCACAGATAGAATTGCAGCCAGTAGTTGAATAATAATCCTGCATACACTGAAACCTGTGTGCAAGCATATTCATATGGGATTGGGCCCAAATGCTCATAAATAAAGTGCTTAAGAGATAAGGGCACAGAAATGCCCTTGCCACAGTGTCAAAGGTCAGAACAGTATATTTACGTGGTTCAATTTCTAAGCTGCATCCAGTTCTGGGGTCTTCAGCACAGGAAGGACATCGACCTGCTGAAGCAGGCCCAGAGGAGGTCCCAAGATAATTACAGGGATGGAGCTCCTCTCCTGCGAAGAAAGACAGAGAATTGGTTTGTTCAGCCAGGAGAAGAGAAAACTTCGAGTAGACCTAATTGTGGTCTTCCAGTAACTGAAGGGAGCTTACAAGAAAAATGGAAATAGACTATTAACAAGACCATGTAATGACAGGATGAGGGGAAATGGCTTCAAACTGAGAGACAGTATTTTTTTATTAGTTATCAGGAAGAAATTCTTTAGTTTGAGATTAATTAGGCACTAGAACGCATTGCCCCAGAGAAGTTGTGGATGTTCCATCAATGGAAGTGTTCAAGGCCAGGCTGGATGTGGCTCTGGGCAGCCTGGTCTAGTGAAAGGTGTCCCTGCCCACAGGGGGTTTGAACTAGATTACGTTTTTGCTCCCTTCCAACCCAGGCCAATCTGTGATTCTGCTAAAGGTAAAAGATTTAAATCAACAAGAAACATGACATCACCATTGTGTTATGTATTAACTGATAGAATCATAGCTCTGTATTACCTATTCACTTGAAGTAGTAGGTCTGCTTTATAACATATTTGTTCAAAAACGACCTTTAAAAGAAGTAAAAATATAATCTATTTTTAAAAAGTGGTTTTCAACAGTGGAGGCCTGCAGAAATGAACACTTTTGGAGAAAATTTTGGTGTAATTTACGAATATCTTCAGCAAATGCATCTTGCCTTTACAGATTTGGCATACCCGAAAAGCAAGACTGTGACAGTTTAATGCAGAAGCAATTATACTCTATGCCAGAATTACTAAATATTTTTCCAGTGAAAGAGGAAATAGCAAAAAAAAATCCCAGCATTTTAATAAATGTACCGTATTTTTTCTTTAGATCTTATATCACCTGTCAAAAAGCACAAGAACCAAGCGTATAATTTTGTTTTTTGTAAAATGTACAGCTTTAGCTTGTAAATCCTCGATTTCTTACAGCAAAGTAGACTCAGAGGTAATTTGAATCCAAATAGATTTGGTTTTAGTTACCTGTCTCTTAGGGAACTCTTCAAGCACCCTACGGTCTCTGAAGACAGCCAGTAGAGTAGCAGGCTTTCTGTGTTCACAAGCCACTTCTTATGCATCGTGATTTCCTCTATTTTTTCAGTCATCTTTCTACAAAGTTTATTCGACTTTGTTCCAAAGCATACACTTTCTGCTTTCCAAATCTCAGCTATTACCATGCTAATTCTCCATAGTCTAACGCTGAAACATGAAAACATGCATGAGCAACCTTAAAAGTTCAAGTTCTACTTCATTTTTATATAGACACAATTGGTTACACTTTTAGTAACAAAAATTGACAGAGAAAATTTAAGACACCATTAAGCACATAAACGTCAGCAATTTTACCTGAATGCAAAATATGTTCTTGTAATTTTACCCCTATTCTTCATCTCATACACTCAAAGTAATTAGATAAAGCCTTTTCATTTGTAAAGTTTCAATGGCACTATGTTTTTTATCACATGTATTAAAAACAGCTTCTTTAATTCATTGGTTGTTTTTATTCTTCTTTCTTTGCCAGTTAAATCTCTGCTTTCTCATGGCTAGAGTATATCAAGTTGAGTCAAGATCAAGCAGAGCTGTAATAATCCCCATTACACGAACAGCAGTCTGAGGTTGAAATTACTTTTGCAGAATATCTGGGTTACTTTCACATATTTCTCTACTTTCACTGTGGCTTTAGGTAACATAAAGCTTCTAGATAAGTGAATTACACTGACTACCACACTTTGGAGTATTGGAATGCTATTTTCAAGCACTATCCCAGTCTAGTGTAAAATGACCACAAGTAAAAAAATATGGAAACAATATTTAGATAATTTAGAGTATTTAGAATATTTAGAATAATAGAGTCATTTAGATTATAGCTCTCTCTTTTTCCTTCATGATCATCAGACCGTGTGTGTTGGGTGTTGTGTTCTCTTCTAATACAGTCCAATAAGATTCCCAATGTTATTGCTCATCCTGCTATAGAAAAAAATTACAGTAGTCTTTGCTTAATACCTACATAGCCCCCAACTCCAGGTAATGTTCAAATATGATTTATGAATTCTAAACTCTAATATTTCAAATTGAAATCAAACTGTTCCATTAAGTTCATGCGTAAGTATTTCAAAGCAGGGAAAATGATTAGCAAATATTTTATTGTATACAATTGTGCTATTTTTTTTCATGAATTTTCAAATTTATTTTTTCATAACAATCTTCGTTTATCTGATTTGGCCTTTACATATTATCAGTAGTATTACTGTAACAGTCATGCTTGTAATATTAATTTCCAGTGTTGCCATAACAAATACAATCTTCTATAAGGAAGAGGTGAGAAATTTCTTACTAATAAAGGTATAAATAGGTACATGTAAACATTACAAAGCAACTTTTTTCTCACATTGCAGTTCAGTCCATTTCAGTTAATTGTATAAGACTGGAAAAGAACTTTTGCTGTTTTCTTTTTTTAGACACAACTTTCCACACAGAATTTCTTCACTAAAATATCTCCATTATAGAATCTTGGTTATTTATTTCACATACTTTAATAAAGAATAATGACTAAACTTCATTTTCAGTAAAACTCTAAGTAGAAGGTATTATTGCATGATTTGTTATATCCTATTATCATTTCCTTTCCAGACAGAAATTGTGGGTTTTTTTTAAACCATCTCTATGGCTGCTCATAAGAGAGTATCTAGATACTCTGTTATGAGAATGATCTGGTAATTATTCATATCAATTGAAATATTCATCTGTGCTATGTGAATTTTGTACTGTGTAAGTTTTAATCTTAAACTTTTTTCTACAGGAGTATATGTGATTTCTGTATAAGGGAAAAATATTCTGAGGAAAACATAAGCTTCATAGGTAAATTCTACTCTGGACTTGTTATCTGGAAATAGAAAATATGACAGTTAAGTATCATGTGTCTCATGTTCATCATCTTGAATATTAGAAGGCAAAACTTCTGCAAGTGTCAAATATCAAACATTCCGATGCAAACGAATATTTAAATCTTTGAAAGCAAATTAATACTGTTCAGGGAAAGACCAATTCCCTGAGAAGAAATTGCAGATTGTACATTTACAAGTGTAAATAGTATGACTTTTTAACAATTTCAGTTTTCCTTAATATTTTTGAATGTGGAGTGATATGTAGATTTCATACCAGCGATAGCTTTCCAGATTTATGAGCTAGTCAGTTTAAATCTTTACAGTATGAGTGGTTAACTTGGCTATGAGCAATACTCCGTTCTCAGCATTCCTGAAAGAAACCATTATGGGACATCTAGTAACACAGAGAACTTTCATATTTTTAATGTGGCTAAGAATTAGTAATTCCTTGGATTTACATCACCTGTCTAAAGATAATTTGAAAAGGTTTCCACTGCTCAAAAATACCTGAAGCTGCACATAAAATAATGAAAGCATTAAAACCACTGGCTACTGAAAAATGCAGGCTACAACAGACAATATGGACTCTCAGGAATATCTTAGGCTCATAAAATGTATTTATTTATTTATTTAACATAACATGTTAAATGACCAAAGCTTGCAGTCTTTCCCTCAATCTTTTTCTACATCACATAATGAAAATAAAACAAATAAAGAAAAAGCTCAGTCAGATAGTGTGGCTGTAATACAAATTATTGGCATTCTTCACCAAGCGCCTGTTATTCTTTCTCTAAGTACCTTTTTACTATAGTTGTGAGTCATTTGCCCCTGTGGGCTCGTGGTATTTAGGGCCCATGCTAACTGCTGTTCACCCATGAGGTTTTCATTGAAGATAGAGCCTAGGTAAAAAAAAACTTCTAAAAGGCACCACTGAGCCATAGGGAAATTCAAACTGCTCTGCATGCTGGACCTAACAGAGCTGCTACAATCAAAGGATAAGGTTCAATGATAATTTCAATGCAGTTTCCTTCAGAATGGGATTTATTCTCCTTTGTTTAGTACTGATTTGTTGTCTGTTATTTTTCCTAAACCAGATTGCTATAGATGGGATTTGAGAATCTCAGGGTTTTGTTACAAAGAGAAAGTAACAACTTCAATAAAATAAAATTGGAAAGAATGCTTTCCAGATATGTTGCTTTCCTTCTTGATGTCTCAAAGGGAATCACTAGGATATGTGTTGAACTGATTCTTACAGCAATCTTGATAAGCAGACACTATCCCATTTTATATATGAGAGCATTAAAAACAAATTCCCATATAAACCATCCTAAGTTATGCTTTCTACAGTCACATTCTCCTCCAGCTCTACCTGGCAACACCTCCAGCTCTACTTGACACATTTATTTGTGCCTCAACCGGATGCATGTCAGACACTAAATTAGCTGGTTCACAGAGAGAGAGAGATAGAAAGCAAATCACATTTTACAGTTTACAGGACAGATTGTTTCATCCAGTTTGGTTTCACAAACTTTCTCCTTCCATGTCTGCGCCAGAGGAATTGCATGAATTACCCAAATCCAGGCTAGAATTCTGTTATCAGCCTTGGAGATGTTGCTATGTCTGTACACTTCTAAGGCTTGAAACAATGCCGGCCCCCAAAAGAGTGCTTCCACCCAGTTTTCAGCCTTGTATTTTTAAATTTTTCACTAAAACTAGTACTTTTAAAGCATCTTAATGGGGGGCATTTAACCCAATTAGAAACTACCTATAAGGAATAAATGGCATGTGAGATCTCGACTTCACATCAAGGAAAACAGAGGTAGGGGAAAATGAGGCTCTGCCATTTTTTTTCTGTGTCATTTTTGAGGAAGTGGCTGTTTTGGGTTGGATTTTTTTGGTTTGATCTTGTATAGGGTTCTGTTTTCTTGGTGTTTTGGGTTTGGTTGGGGTTTTTTTGTTTGTTTTGGTTTTGTTTGGGTTTTTTTGTTTGGTTGGTTTTTTTTATTTTTTGGGGGTTTTTCTGTTGTGTTTTTTTGGGGTTTTGGGTTTTTTTACACTTAGACTGGTTTAAAACAGTTCAGGTCCCAGCACCTTTGCTCAAGAATTGAGACTAAGTGTACTATGGACAATTAAATATAGTCTTTAAGTGTAAAAGAATCACATTTATCTGTCACGACAGGTACGCATCTTATCTACATGCACATTATGTTTTTCTTTGACCTTCATGCCTAATTTTAGATCACCAATTTGGACTGGGGCTGAATAGTAGTAACATATCTTCCATATGACAACAGGCTATTACCACCTGCCAGGAATACTCTGTCAACCCTGGAGCTCTTCCATCTTAACAGTTCAGTATTCTCTGCTTCAGCAAAAGTTAAATAAACGAAGCACTTGCTAGTCTCAGAATGAATATAAGGCATTCAGTAGAAAACAACCTAGTAATAAATTTTCTCCCTCTTTGTTTTCAGGAACAAGGATTTACTGGACTACTGAAATTTAGGATGACCACTGATTTTAATGAAGGAGGTACTTTCTGGAGCATAACTGATCTAGGGAAAAAGCAGAGGATAAACACATAGACAAGTATTGCCTAAGAACATTACTATTAAGCAGATACTAAGAAGGTTTAGCATGTATTTGAAAAAACTATTTATAATATGAATAAAGCACCTCAAAGGGTAAAGCATCAGTCTCTTTTGAAATATTTAAACCCACTGAACCCCTATTTTTTAGTTTTTTCAATGTTCTTGATATTGAACTAGCCTTCATTTTTTTCTTTTAGTAACCACTTCAACCCCCCATTTTGCACATAGGCAGACATGTGGTGATAATTTTGAATTGTGGCAGAAGTTCTGTCAAGCTGAGGCTGCTTGTTTAGTGTAGTAAATCTTTTCATGGTTCAGTTTTCTTTTAACTCCAATTAAGGGAGAGTATAATGACTGAGAAAGTGGCTCTACCAAAAATTTGAAGATTTGATCTCAAAACCATTTCAGTGAACATCTTCAGACCATGACAAAGAAGCATCCAATAGATGTATAATAGCTAAAATTTCAATCATATTCGTATATTTTCTCAAAATTTGTAAATAAGGAGCAATCTTGGAAAGATAGAAAAGCAACAAAAAGAGATAAGGTTTTCTTTACTGGTCTATTTTAGAGCGCTGATCTCTAATACGTGGCTCACTGACAACATATTCTTGCAAGAACTCTGATGTAGTTTTCAGGAATCTTACAGTGCTTCTGTGCTCCAGGCTGACAGGAAATGTTGCCTGCAGTATATTTCTTGTGTCCCACTGTTGTCCACACTGCTACAGAGAACTGAAAGCCACAGTTTGTCCTGGTTACAGAGAAAGGGGTTGGAGTCCTTATCACTGTTTATTCCATACCACCCTCTTCATTTCTGGGGAAGTAATTTCAGCAAGAAAAGCTGGCTCTGGAAGCTGGCCACCTTGTTTTGCTCATTGGAGTGCAGTGGACAGTCCCCTTAAAATCCCAGAGAACTGGTTCCCTTCTGCTGCCCACTGGGCAGAGCCAGCAGGGACAGTCAGCGTGGGGTCAGCACCCCGGCACAGATGTTTTTCACACACACACACACAGAGCACAGTGGAGAGCTGGAGGCAGCAGCACAGGCAACTGCAGAGAACTGAGCTCAACCAACAGCTGCATGATGCTTATTTGGATGAACCAGTTTCCATGGTTTGATTGTTCCCGCTTGCCATTCTCCTCAGGTTGGAGGGAGTTGTAACTTTGATCCATGGGAGCTCTCCTTGGCAAATAGGATTTGTTTCCTCAATACCAATGGTATGAGTACAGCAACATTTCCAGTGGTGAATGCCTTTCTGTGGGTAAAACACCTTTTCTTTTGTATAATTTTGCTATTAATTTGCTATTATACTGCTGTTCTTATTGTGCTTTCAGTAAATCTTTATTTCAACTCATAATATCTTATTTAGTGTCCCTTCCTTACCAAAAAGGGTGGAGGAAGGGTAGTAGAGGAGTCACTTATTTGGAATCTAACTTTCCTGATGATTCTAGACTCCACATTCAAGATGTGATTATGCTTGCTCCTCAATTATATGAAAGTCTTGATTCAGAAACTAGTAATTTTTGCACAGGCTAATTAAGACTGATATTCGATGCATGTGCAAATCATGGTAGAGACTGTTACAAAAAATAACAGAGCATGGTTTGAGAAATTCAGAACACCAAATTAGTCAAGAGGATCCTAGATTCAAATCAAATAAATAAAAGATCCCTAGACACTTCCACTTGCTAAAAATCATTTTGGCAAGAAGAGTTTTAAAATTAAAATAAAACAAAACAAACAAGTAAACAAAAAACAAAACACTTATTTCTACACATGAAAACAATATTACAGTTAAAGGCTTATTAAAAAGGAGAAAAAAAGATTACTACTATCAAATTGGTATTCTTCAAAAAACAATCATTTTTCCTTTCACATCTTTGTTGGAAATCTAGCTTGCTATAAGGCTTTTATATGACAATGATGCTATTATGTTCTTTTGCATTGTAATGATGCTGTGTTGTAATGAATTTTGATGTCATTACAGCAAAGAAACAGATGCTGCAATTACGACTACTAAATGGAATTCAGTCCTTAAAGATTCATGCATCCTGTGTGAAATTTTAATACTCTGCGTAATATTTATGATATCATTCCTTAGAAGAGGATCAATAAAAAAATTTGGACTATTGTAGTGGTATAAAGTACAAAATGTCAGAGAAACTGAGACATCCTTTTCTTTTCTCAGACTATAAAGCACAATGGACCTGATTTGCCTTTGCCCTGAAGTTTGTATGACGAAGAATGAAACTGCAGCTGAACCAGACTCCTAGAATTTTTCACCCACAATTTTCAGATGTCAGTGACAAGGGAGGAAAAAAAGAGAAACAGATATATTAATTTAAATTACATCCATGAAACTTTACAGATACTGCAGAAAATATTTTTTCTAAAACAAAGCAATATTCTTGACATAACTATTTAGATGGTGTTGATGTAAACCACTTAATTTTTTTTGTTTGCTTTTTCATCAATTGATTAATATAATGGTGCACTTGAAATATCCAACCAAATTATCCAATATATCCAGAAATATCAAATTTTGAATTGGTTCCAGTTTTTAAAAAGCAAAGGAGGTAATATTTTGGCTGTACAAATACTAAAGTGCGCTGAAAATTCTTTCACTAGTGTACAGTCTCAAAGGTGACTTCAGAGTTCTTTTTGCTTCTAGTTGTAGTGACTCAACTTTGCATGTCACAAAAGTTGGGTTCCTTAACAAACAGTTGTAGGGGTAAAACTGATTCTAGTATATTTTTCTCTTGTGATCTCAAACTGTGGACTTCTAGACTAATTTCTAAGATAATTCAGAATGTTTTTAGAATGAAGCATTAATTTTTAAAAAATATTTTGTAGATGGTAATTGTAAGCATATGTCTGCTGCTATACCTATAGGATATTAAATTAGTGGAACATAGGGAAACCTTCATTAAATAATGACACAGGAATAAAGATGATTAATTTTTTTGTATTAACTTTTACCACTACTAGTAAGATTTCTGCTTAGACAATAGCTGCTGTGAGAGAAAAATGTCAATTTATCTTGAGTGAATTAAGGTTTAATTAACCTTGCTTTCCCTCAAGGCCATT
Source organism: Acridotheres tristis (assembly GCA_037013685.1). NCBI lineage: Eukaryota > Metazoa > Chordata > Aves > Passeriformes > Sturnidae > Acridotheres > Acridotheres tristis. The sequence continues at coordinate 78,401,811 of CM072884.1, forward strand.
GATCTGGAAACAGCAAGTCAGTAATTGAATGTTGTATCTACCACAACCCCCAGTTTCTTAAAACATGTGATTCATTTTCCTGAACAACTAGGAGAGTAAGTCTGTTCTGGCTCTTAATAACCTTTTTACTAGAGCTTTCAATCCATCAAAAGGATCCAAATTCATGATGGCTCTAGTATGCAAACATCTGGTTCATTTGATGTACTGTTGTCTTAAGGCAAGTTTACTTTTGTTTTCCATTATGGTATTTATTGCATTTGAGTAGATTTTATAATTGCATTAATAGAGATGAAGCACTGATTATGATTTTTGTTAAAGGATATTAATGTATTGAAAGAGGGCAAACTACATTTATCTCATTTGCACTACTGTATTTGATCCCTGCAAAGACAACAATTTATATTTAATATACGTCTATTCAATCTTCAACAGCTAGGGATCATCACATATCTGCAAACCCTTGTTCATTCTGCTTAAACTGGATTATGGTCACCAATCTCTTATGAATATATAAGATCAAAAGAGATGTAGTACTATTATGTTTTGATACAGCATGAAGCAGTTTTGATTTCTGTAGTGTCATTCATTCATTTAACTAAATGCTACTGATGAAAACATATATTAATTAGATTTCCTGGTCAATTGATTTCATCAGGCCTGCTTTCTGTTTAATTATTTTAGATATTTTATTTTATTTTATTTTATTTTATTTTATTTTATTTTATTTTATTTTATTTTATTTTATTATATTTTCCACTGCCATTCAATACGGAGGACTACAAACTTCTCTATAACTGAGGCTGCCAGGTCAAACTGATTTCATGAGCTTCTGCTGAAGGTACTTCACTGCAGATAAAATCACTTCTGTGGTTTTTGGTCCATTCTTACTTGTTTTGGTCCATTCTTACTTGTTTTTACTAATATTCCCATTTAGAACTTGAAATTATCTCACAGTGTTTGAGGACTTTCTATCTTTATATATATTTTAAATATTTCTGGTATCATTTTTTGTCATTTTTACTGAAAAAATCCTCAAAATTTAGACTGATAAATGAAATAAATTTTCTTTGGCTCTTTCTATATCTCTGTTTCTACAGAATCATATAATTTGCAAGCAAGACTCTATAGGCACATACTTCACTGAAGAATTGACCTCTGAATTTTTAAGGGTGTTCCAATCAGTTTCACCAATATTGCTTGGTTTCTTGTCTCTAGAAAAAGAATGTTTCTTGAATTAGAGTTCATTTTTAGTGACTCTGTTTAATGTTCTTCCTGTGATTATGAAAGTTCAAAATGCATTTTTTCTGCCCTGAGGATCTTCTCCTCTTTTTTAGGAGATTTAAGGAATCCCTAGTTTGTTAACTGCTTCTAAAACTAGACAGAAGGAGAGATTGTGGCTGTGTCTGTACCATTAAATATACTAGGAGTGATCTCTGCCCTCAAGGCCAGCAGGAGCAGGAATTTCTCTGCTGGATTATTCAACCTCCCTTCAAAGCAGAGCCTCTAGATAAGAACTAGAAGTGGGGTGAGCCTTGAGCTAAGACCTGGTATTGCTTAGGATCATGCTAGTTGAGAAGGACTAAAGGTAACCTATTCTAACTATATAACACTAGACAGAGCAGTACCTGGAAATTTCCCTGACACTGTCTGGTTTGCTGCTGTAGATGTCAGCTGCACTCAGCTGCAGCTGAATGGGGCATCATCTGCCCTTGTCAGACTTTCTTCTCCTGTGACCTGGATGGCCTCATCATACTTGCTGGGCTGTGATATCAGCCTTCATGCTGGGGATGGAGATGCTGTTGATACTTACAGAGGTTTTCTTTTGAACTCCAACCACAGTAAAACCCTATCACACCTTCTTGTTTAGATGACAACAAAAAATGTTCCCTATTCTTTACAGCCTTGTAGGACAATAACTGGATGGAAATTTTTGATGAATTTTTCAATCTGACAAGTTGGTAGGTGAAGAGATTCTAAAGGTAAAACTGAACCCTTTTCCAGCCTGTAAAAGGATTCTGAGTATGTTGAACAAATTCTCCCCATTTTCATTAAATTTCTTTATGAGATAGGAGTTATCAAATTCTATTTTAAACCATTAAGAGTGACTGAATGTATCAAGTGGTTTTTTAATCTATATTCTAATATTTCTTTTTATTAAATAGTTCAGAAAGATGTGTGTGCAAAGGTAAGAGTTTTAAAACCACTATATGGATAAGAAGCAGCAATGATCTTTGTATGAAATATATACTAGTTAAAAGTGTGAGTGCTATAAGTCAATTGAAAATTTTGTGAGAAATCCAACGTTATTTTCAATAGATCAGAACACAAAAATAATGAATAATTGTTCCAGGAGTACTGAAGCTCCAGGAAAGACCCTGGTATTAGTACCAGAACCTAGTATGAGGGAAACACAAAAATATCCTGGAATAGAGCATCAAAACAAAGATATCCGAAGTCTAGAAGTAGGACAGTAAGATGTCAGTCTGACTTCTCGAACTGTGTGATTGAAAGAGGACATCTCTGCTCCCTGAACACAGAGGTTTTCACTTCTGGTTTTTCAAGACAGTTTTAATATGTGCACTAATGTTACAGTTCTGTAGTAGACATTAGATTAATCTTTAAATCTAACTATTTTACTTACATAGACACATGGTGCCAATTTCAACAGTTAGTTTTTCTGCAAACCTTAAGAATTACATTATTTGGGTCAATTTAATTTTATGCCAAATTATTTTCCCAATGTGCTTCAAAAGGAACCTGCACAAGTTGTATTTGCATTCTAATCTGAAGACAGACCTGGCTCCAGTTCAAATGTTTCTCTACATTGCTTTTACTACCCACAATATGAATGTGGCATTTCAAGACTGAGGCATTTCAGTGGCATATGAATCAGTCCACTTTATTCCAACCATTATAGGTGGAATAGTGAAGTGTGATGTACCAAATTCACTTTCTTTCATACATACACAAACTCATAAAACCGAAGAGAGTAGAGTTTGGTTTTATAAGTTCCTGACATCTCTGAATCACTCTTATTGGCTGGCTGCTAGGAAGTAATTAATTCCAGAATATAAGTTGTTTTTCAAAGTTCATGTAACTTTTTCCCCAGTCTTCATTTCATATTAACAAACTCTGATGCGCTATTGGACATCTTACAGCTCATCATCAATGAATGTTTACTATTTGATACACAAAAGGTTATAGATGCCACTCCTCTTTGTTGGAAAGTATCTACATGAAAATTCATACTTGTCAGTTTTAGGTTCAGTCTGTTCTCAGTGAAGGTAATTGCTTTAGCCATTGGCCTTCTATTTCTGCCAGGACCCGCTGATGATCTGGCAGAACACTGTGATCCATGGTGCTGAAGGGTCCTCATAAATCCAATAACAACATTGGCTTGAAAGTCTGCATTCTGTGCACAGGCAAAAGATAATGAATAGTAATAAATGTTCATCAAGGAACACTTGCATAAGGAATTATTTCAATTTGTATATATGTCAAAATAACAACTTTTCTGTATAGCAAATTCCATCTTCCTTAATGCCAGTTTCTGGTCTCAAACTTTGCATGCATATTGCATATTCTCAGATATTGTGTTGCTAGTGCAACACTTCTCATCTAGCAGGTGGCTGACTAATGAAAAGACATTTACAGCAGATGCAAACCGGCATTTACAGATGCAGACTGTAATCCTGGAAAAAAAATCTTTAAAAATAGATTTGGCTTCCTAGTTTGCATCACCACATGTGTTACATGTAGGTGTTTTTTTGCTGTCATAGGTGTGAGTTGTGGGTGGCCACAGAATTTTGGCATAGAGGTGTGTGGACATCATGAGGCAGTTTCAGGACATCATTACAGAGACAGCCTTTTGCTACACTCAAGCTCCATTTTTCATCTTGTTTCATTAGTTACAATGGGTTTAATCATTAAATTTCCAAGAAAGGTGATTCTGTTTGTTAGCTTTCTGAGAAAACTGAATAAAATGACTCACAAGAAAACGCACTTGAAACTTTTATTTCTTCTGCTATGTTTCTCTGTAAGGCAGCTGAGACCACCAAACTACTGTTTCTTACAAACCATTCCAATAAGAGCATTAATCAAAAGCAAAAAGAACAGTGTTTGGCACTATTTTATCTCTTAAAAATGAAAACAAAATAAAGTAAACCTAAACCTATTTTAAAACATACTTAAGGTATTTAAACACAGTAAGCCTCTTAGATTCACTTGCTGCTAACATGCGTGCGTCCAACAAGATGTGTCTAGAAAATTTTTGTAGTATTTGAAAAGTTTGGGTTAAAACTGTACTATTTTGGAGTTCATATTAAGTCACATTTATTTGCTGAAGACTTTTCAAGGGCATTGACAAATATACTTCCTTTGCCTGCAGTGCAAAAATATGGCTCAGCTGCTATTATGCATATATATATATTATAACGTAAAATAGAATCAAGTAAAGCAAAAAACAAAATAAAATAAAATTGAATGGGGTTTATGCTTTGTTTTGTTGCTGTTCTTTGAGGTTTTGTTGTTGTTGTTTTTATTATTGTGATAATTATATAAAATGCTCCTTAAGAAATGGACAAGTATTTTCTTAATTGTGTAGCACTTACTGGTCTTATAATATGTGTACTTACACATTCATTTAAACAGAGACTTTCTACATGATTTCTCAATTCAAAAAATACAGTAAACACCACCAGAAGACTGACAAGTTATTTAAAGGGAGATTGATTGCTCAACATTGCATAGACAGATCCTGGATTAGGTAGAGTGCTAAAATAACAGAGTGGATAGAGGCCACAAAATGAAGCAGAAAGCAACCTAAAGAATGATGTCTGAGAAAAGTTAAATTAAATAAAAGGAGATAAATCCTTTTAGATACATGAAAAGCAAAAGGAAGCCCTTCCTGAGAGTTCTCACAACTGGGAATAACATTGGTGTCTGTACATAAGTTTTTAATATGTTCATAAATTTAAAATATTCTAGTTGAAGATAAATATCTATGCAAAGAATAGGTGTTTATACTGATTACCATTTAAGCTTTGAACTAAGACAATCAGTGTTTTAATGTTCTAAATAATCAGAAAATGTATTTGGTTCACTGAGAATTTCACATTGAAATGTTCTCTGATGTTAACTGCATATGTTTACATTGACTCTAACAACATTTGCAGTTGTCACCAAGTGCCCTGTGTGTAGGTTTGATTCAGTACCAGTCACGGCAAACCTTCCCATTCACTGCACAGGTTTTGGATCAGGAGTCATATGCATGGAATATTTTCTCACTTTCTTTGATTTTCTGTTTAATGTATTTTTGTTTAATAGATTTGTGGCATGCTCCATCCTTCCTGCTTTCACATGTACCACTTTTGGATCCTTTATTTGACTTCAAGTAGTTTTTTGGGGTTTTTTTGACCATTATCACAGTCTAAGTAACTTTGGGGAGATGAAATGGACATTTAGATACAAAAACATTTGAAAAAGATATGTAGATATGTTCAATGTCAAAAAATCACACAGATTTGCTGTTCTGCAAGAGAGATGATGCAGTGCAGAAGAGTCAGTCAGGCAAGATTAGTCATGTCCAATCTATGCTGCACGATGCAATGTTTTAGCATGATAGCCCTGAGCCATCTCTAAATGGACTAGTCTGTCTTCACGGCAGAAGGAAGTGCAAAATGAGAGTAACTGAAGTCCCAGTGCAGGACATGAGGCCCTCATGGTATCCTCTTCCATTTTGCTATTGCCTTTGGCTAAACAGTGGTGAAACCCTTCTCAGTTTGAGAGTCCAGTATCTCTGCTGGAAAATTGAATTGCAAGGTTGCAATTCAAGACAACACTTTCATGTTGGCACAATTGCTATTAAAAGAAAATACTTTATGCACAAATGATGATTGTTCATGTAAAATCAATTAATGAGATATGTAACCAGGAGAATTGATGTCTTGTGAGGGAATCAAATAAAGAAAACATGCAGTCATCTAAAAGCCTCTACAAACCTACAATTATGCAGTAGATGATGAGAGAAATGCAATTGAGGAATCATAAACTAGGTCAGCTTAGCCTTGCATCAGTCTATCTGTTGACATGCTCCTTATTTTTTCACTTATTTACAATAAATTTGAAATTAGGCTGACAGCTTGATTGGTACAATATTTTTCTCAAGTAAGTATTCAGAAATTCCCTAAACACTTCAGGAAGCAAGTCCACAAAAGTTTTTAAAAGCAATGCCCATGTTCATCACCAGACAGTTCAGGGAGCAACTAAGCAGAGGACACGATCTAGTTTCTAGATACATTCTTTCATGCCTGCACTGCACTTCATTTTTTACCATGGATAGATTTTTAACTAAATCTGTACTGGAAACCCATCTCTTTTCTCAGAAATTCAACTAGAAGTTGATGAAGTTTCTGGATTGAAATATTGATTGTATACTGTTTTGGAACTACTGGTCTACTTGATCAGTGTACTTGTATAAATAAAGCAGCATACATTTTGAATATTTCATTATATTTGATTTAGCTTCCATTAGGCAGTCCTATGAGATCCCATGGTTCTGCAGCATTCACTGAATTGCAGTGGTATACGACATAAAATTATTTCTTTGGACAAAAGGAGGATGTTTTCAACATGCCATATTGTTGTAGACAATTAACTGAATTTTTCAACAGACAAATGTCAGCAATTGGACAGTTCTGAGTAGCACAAGAGTCGGAACTTCATATTTACAAGTGAAAAGGAGAATTTCCAAGAAAAATGTATATCTACATACAGAGCACTGAAGTGTTTAAGTGTAGCCATTTAAAACAGGAAAAATGTGAGCTTTTTTTTTTTTTTTTTAGTTCATCTTGAGCTCTATCCTTTAAAGGAATAAATCTGGAAAATTTTGATCATTTTTCAAAGAAATATTGCAATTTACAAGATAGTGGAATTGTTTAAGCTGGAAAAGTACATTTTCTTTCTTCATTTATAAGTACATACTGATCCTGTGTCAAAGAGGGCAAGGGAAATGTTGTTCATATAAAAATAAGCTATATTTTTCCACTAAGAAGTTTGATTACAAACATAGGTGACTGATATTCTGTCCAGGGGAATGGACTCATCCTGTTCTTAACACAAACAGAATTAACAGGGCACTTTATCCACAGCAGGCACCTTAATTATGTCACGATGCCTTCTTTTACTTGATGTCATGCCAGGTTGCATTGAACTCTCCTGATTTGTTAGACACAAAAATTTGCTGTACACCTAGTTGAAAAGAAAACTTCGAACTGGCACATGTCCATGTCTTGAACCTCACTTACCACCGTTCATTTGACAGAGTTAGCTTGTTAGTTAAACTACACAGAACTTTCCACCAGTGTCAAATGTAAAGCTGTTACTGTGCCCTGTGACTTCAGTTAGCATTTACTGGCAAGGAGCAGTAACACTTACTTATTTATCACTGAGCCAATACAACCGACACTGAAAAGTTTTTTTCTTTTTCATCAACTTTCCTTACCTGCTACAACAGGTATTTGTTACCTCTTATCAAAGGATATAAAGACAAGAATAAAAATCAATATTGAACTCTAAGATATCATTCAAGGCACCAGATGTTCTGGGGCGTTAAAAACCTAAACTGCACATACATATAACTTCAGAAGAAATTGCCATCCAGGGACTGATGGAAAGGAAAAGAAGGTACGGATCTTGCCTGCAAATAAGTGAAACAACCCAGACAGCCATGACTAATCTTGAGATAAAACAGTCATTCAATTAAAAGATTTAAGGAAGGAAAACTCCTTCATATCCTGTACCTGGTCCAAATATTTTCTCTGTCTCTCATGCTCCCCTTGAGATTTCCCTTGTCTAGGACCCCCTCCAAAGCAGTCTACTCCTTGTTAAAGCACAAAAACATGTTATTCCCAAAGCAGCAGAGAGAATCTTTCTGCATTCCTAGCATGGTTAATAAGCAATGTGACCCAGCAACCAGACAGGAATTGCGCCAGAGATCATAACAATAAGGATTCTTCCACCTTCAGGCCTTGAGAATCTCCTAAGTCTAATAGAAAGTAAATAAATAAAAATTTTAATTGTGGAGTAGAAGTAATTTAGACACAAAATTACCTCCAATAGTGCTTTATAATGCATGCTCTGTACAGTTTCAAGAAAGCAGACCACCACCACTAAGCTGCTCTTTCAACCAGCAAGTACATTTGTTTTTCTACAACCACAGGGCAAGATTTATCAGTTAATACTCTTACTTGAGCCTAATACCGGAGAACAAAAAAAAGCAAAAAAAAAGCAAAAAAGCAGGGAAAACATAAAAGAGTATATTATTAAATTCCCATTTATTTTTATAAACCGTGTTAAATGTCTTAAATGTCAAAATTGTGTCAGTGTGTGGATGCAAAAAAAAAAAAAAAGTAAAAAATACAGTAGTGGGGTGCTTGAAATACAGTAATGGACAGCGTCAATAACAGAGTTTCAAAAGGGCCAGCCGTCACACTGTAGCTCTCACATTCTTCAACTACTTGTATAAGTCTGGATGTGTCTCGGGAGATAATATAAATAGATGCCAAGCCCTAAAGTCTCTGGCTGACTGACATTTTGGCAGTTACCAGTAGATGGCTGTAATTTCTAGTTGCTGAAATGGCTCACTTAGAACTACTCTGTTCCAAACAGCTGCTGGAGATGAACCAACTTCTAGCTGTATTTTGAAGACTGTTACTGCTGGGCTTGTCCTGCCTATGCAACAGAAGAATATGAACCTGGAAAAACCAGAAGTTTATAGACTGCATCCATGTTGTTCACTACCTACAGGATTGAGTAGATGTTTATTGTTTCTGGCTCTCAAAGGCTGCTCTTACTCTATTCTTCTATTAGTCATAAAGTCTATTAGGCACATATATAGTTAAAAAAATCTAAATGACACACTCAACCAATATCCTCCCTCCACTCCCAGACAAGCCCATATGCAGATCTTCTTTCCCCTGAAAAATATGTTCAGAAATTGATATTGCAGAAGATATTTCACATTATTTTGTTTATTCAGAATTAGCTTGCTTTTTTTTTTTTTTTCTGGGTCTGAAATTAATGAGGATTGTTTCATTTTTAGTAGTGTGAACATTTAACAGTACGAATACATATATAGTCCTATTTTGGCAAATAAATTTTTAGGGGATTTTACCTTTATTGTTGACTCCATCACTTAAACTGCTGTAAAGCTATGAGTGATGCATGTGAAACACATCAAAGAGGAAACTGTAAGTAAAGAGAGAAAAAAAAGATGGAGGACAGTTTCAGACCATAAAAAGTATAATAAAACAAAATGAATACTAGGCAGTGACACAGGCATTTCTTACTTTTTTGGGAATTTTTTTGAATGGAGGAAAGCTCTGAAGGAAATAGTGTTACAATAGCAAAGAGAAACCACATATTACCCAAAGGAGATCTTTAGTAAAGTCCTGCGGAATGCAGATGTAATGTCTATCTGGGACATCAAGGCATCATGGACATGTGCTAAGGAACAGAGCTGGACCACATCAGAGCTGGCAGTTGCCATTCAAACTCCTGGAGAAAGGTTGTAGAGTGAGCATGCACAAGACCCTTGTTATTTTGTAAACTCAAAGTCCTCTTCTCACTCCTCTAGCAACAAGTGAAAAAGTAACTGAACATTTCAGTCTAATTTTCAAATAACTTATTAGAAACACAGTCTTATTACACCAAATTCACATATGAATGTGTTAAAACAGCAAGGAAGGGGATGTCATGATATCTTCCTGCTTTGTCAGGCTGTGGATTTGGTGACATGTTAAAACAGCACCATGGTGTGCTGATGCATTTTGTCTAGTGAGTACTTTCAGGGTAGTCAGCAAGTATATGTCTCTCTCCATAGTTTATGGAACACCAAGAGAAGACCTTGGTTTCTATGAGTAATTGACATTTCATAGCTGCTATTCAGTTCTGTTCAGGTAACAATGGTAGGTAGACCAGGAGGTAACAAATTCTTCAATTTTCTGCAAGGACGGTTAAAGATGGATAATGGTGAATTGAATCAGTACAGAAAGTTTAAATTTTTACCAACATACTCTTGAAATAATGTTCAAAAAGAAATATAAAATAAAAATACACATTGCATACAAAAAAAGAGGAATATATTTGAAATTGTTGGGGTTTTTTTGTAATCTTCCTGAGATGATTACTGACAGTATTGATTGTGTGTCACTCTCTTACTACAGAGGAGTCGGCTAATCATACACATTTTGAGAAGATAAATATTAATGTAGAAATATAGAAAAAGAAATGATGAATGGAGACACAAGATTACTGGTATGGACAAAGGTATCTCTGTAAACTACAGCAAAACTACTGTATCACACAAAGTTTTACTTCCATTCTACCAGTATATCTAGACTCTCTAGAAATTCTGTGTCGTACTTACAAAGTAAAACAGAATTAGCACTGTAATAAAACTTGATTTCATCAAGAAATGTATGTGTATGTGTGTGTGTGAGTCTTAAAAGGCAGAAGGTTTTCCTCTTCTGTGCTGTCAGATGAAATGCTTTGATGAAAGGGTTCTGATGCTAGGAAAATGCCTTTCTTATCTGAGGAAACACGGATTGAGAGCAACTTTTTTAAATGCTAATCAGTTCTTAACAGTTTAATATAATTCAGAGTATTGATTTTTATTATTAAACTCTGTTTTAATATTGAATCATAGATAGAAGCAAGCATAAAAAAAATAAAAACGATGGAGTGTCACTGCCTATCACAGATTCAAGGTGTCAATTATAACTAAATGAAAAATAAACTAAAACTAAAAGCGAAACACCTGTCTGTAGTAAACCCTCTTATTCAATCATAGTTTTTGCTGATGAGAGGTGACAAGGTATAAGAATAAATTCGCTTTTAGCTGAATAATGGATGGATAACTCTTTAGAAACCCCTTTGAGGAGAAAAGGTCTCAAAAATAAGAACTTAGTAGGACCAGAAAAGTTAATAGCTCATGGACATTGAATCTCAGCATATTTGCAGTCCCATCTTTTTGATGGTAATTTAAAAACTCCTGTATCTTCTCACTAGCATTAGGACTGACAACATCATCTTAACTTCAAAGATAAAAAATAAGTAGCTCTTTTAGGCAAGTATATATTCCCTTTTTTGAACTCTTTTAAGAAACTATGGGAGGCATGGACTAAATTTATAGAACACACAGTATAATAGTGTCAATATCTTTGCTATAACCTACAAATAATGTATAAAAAATTTCCTGAAGTTTATTATAAAATGAAATAATAATAAAAAAAATCAGATAGCCAACTCTGACCTCTCTTGTTGGAGAATTAACATAAACTTCCAAAATTCAAAAAAAAGCTCATTGATTGTGATCTCATTGTACTCTCTGCCTAATCTGTAATTATTCTTCTGAAATCAGAGAAATATATTCGTTTGAGCTGAACCTTCAGTTTTGACTTTAGAAGTTGGCTTGTGATGAATCTTGAAAAAAGAAGGGGGTTAACTCTCAAGCCTCAAGCATGACAACATTCGATTTTACTGGTGTATATGGGGAAGAGAATGTCTGGTTAGGCAGGAGTTAAAACTGATACTCAGTTTTCTCTTCCTGCTAGAGCTTGTGTCAAGGACACGAGGAGCTGTGCAAAACTTTTTTTTTTTTTTTTTCCAATTAGATGTTAACAAATAATCTATGAAATTACCTAAAGTTTTCCTTAATTCTCTGAAAGTTTGTTTTTTCTGTAAATAAAATCATCGAAGAAGAAAGGTGATACATGTTCATACCAATCCCCCACAATCCCCCAATCACATCTCAATCATATCTGTCAATTATTCTACTAGGTGTGGAAAAAAGCAGTCTGAAGCATTGTTAAATGAACTATATAATCCTTGAAGAGACACAGTAGGTGGCTGAAGTGAGAATTAAAAATGCCATCTTCTTGAAGCTCGCACATTTTTAACATTCACCTTCAAAGTTAGCAATGTGGCAGGATCATTCCAGCCTCATGATATAATTAATTGCTGTAATTTCAGGCATTTCAAAAATTAACAATGTCATCATGTAATGTCAGTGAGAAGGAGTCTGCTGGAACTAAACATTTGTTTTCATACAAGTTTGGAAAGTATTGCTAATGATAAGGGTGCAGGTTGACTCTGCTTCTGATTTTAAAAATAGAGAACAAATTATCACTGTTGCTTAAAACTAAGCAACCACACTAACTGCAAGACTGCTGATTATTTTAGATAGTTCTCACATTGCTCTTCCTCTCCAGCTGAACTACCCCAATTTAATAGCCTCTTAGTTCTCTTAGTTTTTAATCTGCCTACAGATAAAAGCTTCTCTTCTACCTAAGAAAATCTGTAATGTCTCTTCACCTTGACACACTACTAAGTAAAACAATTATTTTGCTTCACATCAGAAGGCTTCAAGCAGACTCTGAATTTCCTCACTATTCAGCTTGCTTTCTCAAATTTTCCCTGGAAAAAATATTGATCGTGAAGTATTTGATATTCAGGGTTTGAAACTAAAACATCATTTTTGTGAGTGTCATAGTATCACTTGGTGAAAGTTATGATATATTTCCCATTCTTTGATTTGATGAGCAATTTTATAATTTGGAACCTTCAAAGATGTAACAGATTCTGAAACTCCAAGAGGAGAAAAGAGTGGTTTAAGGCTTGTGGGAGATTAGTGACTTTCGGAACATTTTAAAGATTTTTCTTTTTGAACAAGTCATGTCTTAGGTGAGGTGTTATTGACAGAGAAAACAGGCAACTGCGAGATTTACAGGCTGAGTGCAAAGTAAAAAATTTATTTTGCCCGGTCACAATAATACAAGGTAATTGTGAAGGTAATAGTGGCTTTGAAAAGGTGAGGTTAGATTCTCATCTGGCCTGTATTTGCCTCTGTGCCAGGGCTAAGCCAGAAGTTTGGGGAATGTTGTGTCAAGTGGCGTCCCATTCCAAGTAAAATATACCAAGTGCCCTGCATTTGCTACTCTGTAAGTTTCTGTCATCACCGGAGTCATTAACACAAAGTAACACTTGTTTATACACGGCCTTGTTCTGAAGGCCTTCGTCCTGAACTGTGATACATTTACTTGCATCTGTGCCAAGGTGTGCAGGAGATGCGGTATCAGGAATTTGCTCCTCACACACAGTGATACAATATAATCACAGCAATGATAGTTGACTCCTCCTCTCTGTAGGCCTGGTGGGTGAACATAGTGAATGCCATAATAGCAAATCTGAAAGGGCTGGAATTAGTGTGCTACTACCTGCATTTTAAACATAAAGCAGTATTCCTTTCTGTGGCCCTCATGGCAGCTCAGGTGTTAAGGTTCCTGATAAATAATCTTGTATTAGGTGCGAGTGTGTTTGCTTGCATATGTTCTGGTGCATGTATAACATGAGGAAGATTGAAGAAAATGTGATGGAAAACATGAGCAGTAGGCCTGTTTCTGATTTGAGGAATAACCAGTGAAATCATCTCTGAGAGCTGCTGTGCAGGTACTGTGTACTGATGGTGTACATGCCTTTCACAAGCTCACAGTTTTTGTTACTTCTGTGCTTTACGTCAGCCTCACGGTGTAAATAAAAGGTGATCAAACCCTAATTTTCCTGTGGTCTTTCTGAAAATTAACGCAGAACATTTGGCTAAACAAAGCTCTGATGACAACATCAAGCCTGCTTTGCAATCTCTCTGCCTGGAGGATGCCTCCCCTGAGGTTAATCTGCACTTATCTGAAACACAAGTTTTGCTTGTGAACACATCAAGCAGGGCTTTGTGCTGTGCTGATAGATCGGCATGTATAGATCCCATTTCAAAGAAACCCTTATCTGCTCTGATTTATTATTTGGAGTTCTAATAAAGCCTTTCTTCGAAGATAACGTGTCTTTGGTGTCTTCTGGCATATCCACTTAAGGTAAAAAGTCAGATAGCCCAAGCTCACGGTTCAGCCAAATAAGAAGATTTTTTCAAAAGAAAAAAAAAGCAATCTACTTGACAAGAAAAATAATTTTAGCTTTGATTATCTTGATCCTTTTACACTGATAAAGTCCTAAAGAATCCTCGATGCTTCAGTTAACAGCAATAGACACGAATAATGTTTATCCTGATCAGGAAACAAAGCGTTTATTTTAAGAAGTGAAGCAAGCTCCACTATTAATTTTTAATAGTTTTTTTTACCTCTTTCCATCTAAGAAATACTGTTTCATTCCATAAGCATTTTGGACTTCTGCTTTCTTTCCAGATACAATTCAAAATTTACTGGTTGAAATCTGGCTCCATAGGCCCTGAGATTTCTGAAAGGTATGATTTCAGAATAAAAATATTTTGCATTATTTTATGCAGGAAAATGCATACAATTTAATGAAAATCATGCTCAGAATATATCAAGAAGATATTTGGATAAGATTTTTAAGTATTGGATCAGCTTTATATTTTACTAGGGCTTTGGGTTATTTTTCATCTTTAATAGTACATTACACAGAATGTTTGAATTTATCTTAAAGTTAAGGAACAATTATCCTAAAAATTAAAACCTGCTGTAAAATATTAAAACAAAACCTGAGAAACTGTCTCGTTTTAGAATTTATTGTTCACTAGAAACGAAATTAAAGTTTGTATGTCAATTTCTTTTAAGGGTGAATAGTATGCATCTCTTTTCTCATACTTTTTTTCTAAATTTTTTTATTATTATTTTAGATTTCTGCATTCTATTTTTTAGTGTAATGCAGAAATCTCAAGGACAGCTGTTTCCCTCAATTGTGGTCTATGAATTTGCAAATATCACTGCAAATTTGAGAAGCAACAGACTAACTCAAAATACTGGACAACTCCCTGTATATGGGGTTTATCTAAGTTTTGAAACCAGCTAACTTTCTAAATTTTCTGTCTAGTAACTGAAGAACTGGGAACTACAGATGCTCATCTCTACTTTTAACATATTTTTTACCATGTGAAGAAAACTCTGCAAAACTAATATATAAAAAATTATATACAAAAGCTATATATAGCAGACATGAGTATCAGACTGTTATGCTATTCAGATTATCAGACTTGCAGGATCTGTAGAGATTCTCTGGAAGTTTTTACTGTCCAGACAGTTATCAGTCAAGTGGAGAACATTTTCCTCCTGTGCTTCTGGAAAAGGTCTGGTGTCAACCTTGTTTCTACTGATTTGCTACCTTCTCACTCTGCTTTTTTTCTTGGGCTTTCAGACTCCTTCATGTCAGCATTTTTCTTTTAAGTCCTGAAATACCATGAGTCTAAGCAGTTTTACTTCTGCCTGTCTTTTGGATCCTTTCTCTTGCAAGGTTTTAGTTTGCGTGGTCCATTACAGTTAAACATTATTTCTCATTAAAGCAAAGACAAGGTCACATAGCTGGGTTGCACCAAAATGCACAGACAAGGGCATAGATAATTGAACTCCAGCACTATAGGTCACACAGAAGGCATGTCAGGTCCCAGAGGCTCAAAGGTCCTCTCAAAGCGTCTCTTTACCTGATTAAGGAGGAAGGTAACATCAGGCAATCTCGTACCTCATTGACTTTTTATATAGATTATCTTGAGGGATTAATTCAGGTTTTGATATGACTCCATTTTTTGTTTTCCCATCTATCAAGCCTCATTCAGAGAAATTCACAGGCTAAGAAATATAGTCTTAACAATGCAAACAAGAATATTACAAGAAGTGATGATATGTGGAACAGAAAATTAGAGGAGAAATATAGCCCCTAATTAAATTCTAACCCATGCTGTGAAAACATGTTTCCATGTTCCAGGAGAATATAAGGTTGACAAAAGGTTTGCTTTTTCTTGTCTTTAGGATGTCATGAGGCATTCTGGCCTGCACATGAAATAGGAAATTCACAGAAAGTGTATATAAAGTGAAAGAAAATGGGCTTTAGAACTCTTATCTCAGCACTAGCTTTTCTTATCTCATTAATATAGGACTCAAAAAAATCCAATTTCTAATGGTAACATAATTGATTTTGAAGCAATCTACTATTTCATTTGGGAAAACAGCTAAGACTTTCCAAATCCATGTTCAAAGCCCCTTGAATAGACAACATGGTTGGGCTTAATTGAAAGGTCAGATAGAATACTAACAGAGACATACATAATGGAATGTATCAAAAATATATCAGTTTGTTTTCTTCTGACAATCAGGAAATTAAGAACATTTCTTGTGAGTTATTTGGTTTTTTAGTCTTATACTTTTAAGATAAAAAATATTCCTTATTTTGATAACAAATTAGCAAAAAACATTTCAGACACTAAATAAAAGGAACCTGTTAGCCAGATCCAACTATTTTTGTGTTTGAATAACTTCTACCTTTACTATATCCTTGTTGAATAAGTAGTCGTTATGTTCCTCCAGATTTTTGTACAACTTGGAGAACTGGGATATTCCTTTACTTATCCTCAAATGCTTTTGTTTTATACACAGGCTTAATGACATTATGCACCAAAAATGTTGATGCCTGCATTACATGGACTAGACAATGCCTTGTGGTTTTTTTATGATTCAAAATCTGTTGATCAGTTGTGACTTTGTCATTCTTAATTAAATATTTTGATATTGATAATTTCCCAACATTTAGTAGCAGTCACAAGAGTTAGTAATGTGGTGGTTCTTTGCTGTTTCATCCACATGCATTAAATGGAATTATTCCAAGCTTTAATAACTGGGAGTTATTGTTTCTATATTAAAAATGGCATATTTGTTACAGTCACATAATTTAAAAATTTACTCTTAGATGATAGAATAAATGTCTGAAAAAAAAGGAGGATGCACGTACTTTATTACTTTCCATCTTGTTATTGGAATCTGTCTTTGGTATAACTTTTTTGGTAATGGGAGACACATATAATTCTTAAAAGATAGATGACTGTATTTCAGATAAATATTCTAGCTGATCTCTTTATTGTCAGTGGAAAGTAACTGTATCATCAGCACCTCTCTGTATTTAACCACCGAATTCCTCGATCTGTTAGGTCAGCCCTGATATTCCGAGCTAGTGTGGTTTTTACATGTATAAACATGCATAAAGGACAGAAAAGACTAATAAAAACCCCAAAAATTTCTTTGACAGTTACCATTTCAGCTAAGCTTCTATGTTAGTCTTTGTAGTTCTTGTGGGATAAGTTCTGTGAATGAATGTCTTCCTTTGTAAAGCTGTGTCTTTAACAGAGCTGCAGTTATACCCACTGTGTTTTCTTGTGGGAGCAATCTTTCTCACTTCTATGTATACTTTACTTTTTCACATGGAAATCTTCATGGAAGATGTATTGTTCAGTTTTACCCTAGAAACAAGACAGATAGCAACAACCATGACTCTCTCCAGACAGCCTTCTGTTTAACATTTAGGCAAAACTGTATTTTCTCAGTCTTAAAGTTTGAATTGGGAGCCATTAAAAAGATAATGATTTCTAAGCCTTACTTCTGGTAGCAAAAGTTAATAAATTTCTATGAATAATAAGGCAAAGGGTTCATATAAGAGTGTACTGTATCTTGCTTCACTATTAAAGGTAGGTGTCTGAATTAAGGTGTCAGTCTTCCTACACAGTTCAGAGTACAGCAAATGAGTGACAGAACTAAGAATAAATAAACTGGAAGTGTTTCAAGACATAGCATGGTCATGGTTAGCACAGTATATGTTTATCTCTGGAGATTCTGAATTAAAGCTTCAGGCATTAACATAAATCTTTCTAATGTTCCTGAATAAAACTTTTGAAGTCCTCTGACTTCCCAACATCTCACTGGATATATTGTCATTAAGTGTACCATTATAAATGTGATGGAATAACAGACTTCTGAGATTTTTGCTATCTTTTTCACGGCTCTCAATGAATAAAGAAAAATCCCATAACTGAAATAGATTTAGAAGACCTTTCAAATCTCTCATCAAAGCATAAATAGACTTTATACATTTTTTATGTCTATAATACTTATGAATTGTTTAGTTAGAAATCTTAGAAAAATTTCATACAAAGTGTTTTGAAGAAAATCTGGCATTTGATAGACATTTCCAAAAAGGGCGAATAAAAAAGATAAAAGGAGATAAATCAATAGCTCAAGTTAAAAAGGGAAAATTTAAACCAAACAAACAACCCCCATCCCAGCCAATCAACTGAGAAAAAAAAAAACCACACAAAATCACAGTGTTTTTCCTACATTTATAGAACATGATTTGATAATCATCAGTCTTGTGGTCTCAGCCCATGAAAGGCTTTCTGCTGAAATCCTCTTCTAAACCATTCACACATTTATTCAAATAAAGGGGATGTTCTGCATGTCCAAGTAGGATCAGAACTCTGAAGAATCTAGATCCTTATAAGTCTCCTTGGGTTTGTTCAAAAAATTCAGAGTATTTAATGAATCAATTAAGATACATTATTTTAGGAAAAAAACTAAAGAAGCACATTATAACAACTTGTTACAATTGCTAGAGTAATTAATTTCCAATATGTTTAGTAAATCAAGAGCATGTAGGTGTATATCAACATTTCAGGTTTATTGTTTTTTAAATTCCCTTAGGTTTCTAAAATTGTTCACATAAAGAACATTTATTTTGCCTCTATTCAGGGAAGTCTTCCAGTATTAAGTAATATTTTCCCTTTAAAACAAAGGAGAGTTCAAAATCACATCGGAAAGTTCCAATAAATCATGTCTATGACTATATGCTATGCTGACATTTTTCTTGTTCTTCCAGGAGGAGCTATCATTCCTCCAAGGGCTTGGTTATGCTTCACAGCACGGCCCTGAGTAGTAAGTGACAAGATATTAAAACTATTCAAAAGAAGGTACTGAAAATTTTGATAAGTCAGACCAGTAATGGACAAAGACCAGTCTTAAGTGGCTTATTATGTATCATAGAGCATGAAAGCGCGTCCTGTGCCTGCCGACAGTCACATTTTAATTGGCAGGTAATGACATTGGATCAGACAAAAAATACCCCTCTGTTTGAACCACTTCTATCCCTTGTAGCACTTCCTTCAAGCAGTCATGAGGAGTGTGGCAAATTCCTCTGAGCGTGGGAGACAGTGCAAGGGTCAGCTGAAGGAATGCTTGACTGTAAGTTCTGGAGAAGGTGACAATGACAAGATTCTGCAAGACTGTGGCATTTTTTGTAGACGTCATTTCGAGCCTATCCGTGCATCATTATGGGTACTGTTGTGTTTTGATCTACTTGCCTACTCATGTAAATACATTCTATAATTGTCAGGGAGCACTGTTCCCATTTTAAATGTATATATTTATATATTGTTGACAGCTTAATGTAAGTGAAATTCACGGTCTCATGTATCCTGACACATCCAAGGCCTTAACCTGACTTTATTTTATTTTTAGCATCCCACAATGGTATGTCATAGATTCTCAACACTGTGGGTTTAACATATAAGTGGTTTTTAGCAGCTTTGCCTCATGCCTAATCTTAGAAACACTTTATAGAGTTAACATTCCATCAAAAAGAAAAAAAAAATGTTAGGTCTGGACCCATTTGTCCTGCATCTTTCTTAGCTACCATATGATTTTAGCTTTGTACCTTAGCTACCTTAGTTTATTCAGGATGAGACTGCACCGGGGATAAGATACTACCTACTTTTAAAGTTTTTATTTTGCAGATCAGGCATATTACATTTTTCACTAATCATAATACTCAGGTATCACATATAACTAAATGTTTTCTTCTTTTCTTTTCTTTTCTTTTCTTTTCTTTTCTTTTCTTTTCTTTTCTTTTCTTTTCTTTTCTTTTCTTTTCTTTTCTTTTCTCTTCTCTTCTCTTCTCTTCTCTTCTCTTTATGGCCCATTTTGTTTCATCATCTGGATTAGAGGGGTGCTGTTTCCAAACTTAATAACTGTTCTGGTCTGAACTTCAGAGGAAGAAAATGTTATAAGCATTATAGTCCAGACAACTTACTGGCTGCTCTGAAACATGGATTTAAGTGTTTTCTTTTCCATATGTATTTTATGCTTTGCAGGTGGTACAGCAAACCTCCTTCCAGTACCTTCAGGAACTAAATTTACTTATCATGACATTCCTAGGCTACCTGAAATCTGTGTATTTCACAGATCATACCAGGCACCTCGACATTGTATACTTCAGTGCTCAAGTCCTTTTGCAAATGATCCTAATCCACCATATCCTAGAAAAATGATCAAACTATCTAGTCACTTTCTTATTTTATGTGGTAAAATGTGTTTTGTGGGAATACTTTCCCAATTTTTTTTTTTAATTCAACAAAACAGCAAGTTTGCCAGAAGGTTTCTTGTAGCATGTATAAATAATCAAAAATGGGATTTTTCCATAGCCTTCATCTGTTAAAGTTACTACTGTTGTGACTGCTTAAATAACAAATCTATACAATTTACAGATGCTTTCATGTGTAACTACATGAAATATACACCCTACCATTTTAAGTACACCTGTTTTCCCTTGCAGGAAATATTCCAGTACAAGGAGCTACAGAAATAATCTACACCTTAACTAAATCAATAAAATCTCCATAAGGATAGATTATTCAACAAAAATATGTTCTAACATGAACATGAATATTCCCTTTTATAAAGCAAGTAACTTTATTCTGACAGAAAAAAAAAAATCACTGACATTTTTACTATACTATTTATTTTAAAAGGGAAGTAACAGTTTCCCTGCTACTTAGGTCATTATCAGTATTTCATTTTACAAACCTGTTTTTGAGAAATCCAAATTCCATCATAACTGAGCATTTGAGATTAAGATACAGAATAAAAGAAGATGTTTAGTTTTAGCACATTTAATACTCATTTTATGTAAGCAGCATGCTTACAGTTTGAAGTTTCTACTTTAAAAAAATCCCCAATAGATTTTGGAGTTGCTTTAGTTTTTCTGAAAGTATAAATCTTTGTAATTTTCTCTTTTATTTTTCCTATCAAATAAGGTGCTTTGCTTCTACAAAATAAGAGCCACCAGCTTCCCATTTAAAAATGCTAACAAACCACACAGCTATACAAGGGAGAAAAATAGAGGGGAAATTATTTTATTTCAAGTCTATAGGAAGCATAATTTCAATATAATTTGCCTATGCCTTAAGTATATTCCCTTTTTCCATCTGGGGAATGGTGTGGTGTGTTGACCTTGGCTGGTCACCAGGTACCCACCACACAGCTCAATCTCTCACCCACTTCAGTAAGGCAGAGGAGAAAATATGATGAAAATCTCATGCGTTGAGGTAAGGACAGGAAGAGATCACTTACTAATTACCATCACAGTTGAAACAGGCTAGCTTGAGGAAATATTTTGAATTTATTGACAATCAGTAGCATATGGAGATAGTGAGAAATAAGACCTTCCCCCCCAAGCCCATCACCCTGAGCTCAACTGCACTCCCAGCTGTTCTACCTCCTCTGTCCAAGTGGCACAGGGCAATGGAGAATGAGGGTTACAGTCAGTTCTCCATGTTTTTTGTCTGCTGCTTCTTCCTCCTCCCACTCTTTTTCTGGTGCAGCATGGGATCTCCCCCATAGGACACAGTCTTTCGTGATTTTCTCCAACACGAGTACTTCTCACAGGTCTGCAGTCCCACAGGAACCAGCTACTCCAGTGTGGGACCCCTATGGGGTCACAAGTCCTGGCAGCAAATCTGCTCCAGGGTGGGCTCCTTTCTGCACGGGTCCTCAGGTCCTGTCAGGAGGCTGCTCCAGCATGGGCTTCCCTTGGGGTCACAGCCTCCTTCAGGCATCTTCCTGTTCTGGAATGGGATATTCCATGGGCTACAGGTGGATCTCTGCTCCACCCTGCACCTCCATAGGCTGCAGGGGCACAGGTGCCTCACCATGGTCTGCACCAGGGGCCCCAGCTCCAGCAGCTGGAGCACCTCCTCCCTTGGCTTCACTGACCTTGGTGTCTACAGGGCTGCTTGTTTTCTATTTTCTCACTTCTCTCTCCTGGCTGTTTGCTCTGTGGCAGTTTTACCCTTTCTGAAATATGATATTCCAGAGTTGCTACCAATGGGGCTGACTGGCCCAGCTTTGGCCAGAGATGGGTCCATCCTGTGGCTGGTGGAAACTGGTTCTGTCTGACGCTGGGCAGTTTTTAGTGCTCCTAACAGAAATCACTCCTGCAGTGCCTCCCTGACCAAAACCTTGCTGTGGAAATCCAATACACAGAGCTAGGATGTGTTTTTGGCAGAAGGTATTTCTCTTGTTTCCTCTGTGAAGCATAACCAAGGTTTCCTTCTGCTCTTACTCAAGCTTTTCTCATGCTTGTACTCCTGCTAAGTTATCTCAAAGAAGGAAAGAAAAAGCTAAAAAATTCTTTAGCAGTCCCCCACTTAAGCAGCTATATTAGGGAAGAAATGGCAGTAGTGCAGTGTTTGGTGATGGTTTGGGGGTTTTTGTTTGTTTTGTTTTGTTGGGGTTTTGGGGGGCAGAGGTGTGTTGGTTTTTTTGTGGAGAAGGATTATTTTTCAATATTGTTGTCTTAGTAAACATTCATCCTGTGGTAGATCTGCACTGAGTATGTGGCCATGCTAAGAGCCTGCTACCTCCTGCTGACAGCAATTGCAGGATGTGTCCTGATGTGGACAAAACAGCAGAAGTTCTACGAGTTCTCCAGGTTCACAAGTGCGAGTTCTGGATGAACATTCAGTACAGAACATTCTTTTTTTTGTTGAATGAATCAGACAAAGGCGGGAATTAAAAAATAAAGAAATAGTGAAATAATAAAGCCAGAGAGAGAGTTTTAACAAGAGGTTGGCAATAGAAACCAGATGTCAAAGGGGAACATTGCCAAGAGTCAATAAATAAATAAATAAAATTATATATACAATTATACTTCAAGCCAAACCATTATGTTTGCAACATTTTTTAGATTGTGCCCTATTCAGCTCTTCTTCAGCAATGGATTCTTGGCACATGTAATTAGAGAATTTTTAAAACATAATAGGAAATAAGTATCCAAATTAAAAAGAAAAAGGTAATAGTACTATGAAAGCCATTAGAATAACTGAAATTAGAAGTATACAAAAATTTATGCTACCAAACCATATAGTTTTTGCCAAAAGGAAAATAAATTTGGCTTTTATTGTAAGAAGAAATTAAATTGAACTGTATTTCTGAGTTCGGGAAAACTTTAAGGCAAAAGCCATGTTTGCTGAGCTTTATTTTTTCATGTACCTGTTCTAACAGATGTGGCAAGTGAGAAGTTACAGTTTCACTAGCTTTCATATATTTCTAGTAGAACTTGCTGTAAATCAGTGTTTATTTTCAGAAGCAACAATTCTGATAGATTTTGCACAAATCTTAGGTTGAAAGAGATAAAGCAACTATATGATGTTTTTAAAGTCAGGCCAGCCTTCACACCTGTAAAACAAATAACAGCAGCAGCAGCAACAAAGAGAAGAAGAAGAAGGAGAAGGAGAAAGAAGGAGAGGGAGAAAAAATGAGCAGCCTAGAACAGCACAGGCATGATGAATAACAAATTCTGTGCCTTAAGTGTAAAAGAAAGGTCCCAGAGAAACAGCTGTGGCTATATTTATGGCTTGTTCAGTGAGCAGACCTGAGCAGATTTCCAGGCTCATGACACTGGTAGTCATTCCTTTCTACATTCACTTTTTATCCTCAAAGGGAAAGGCAAGGCAGCTGACAAGGTACCCAGTACAAACAGTAAGGAAACAGATGGAGCTCAAGGCTGACTTTGTTCTTTCATTTTTATTTTTAGCTCACCCTCCCTGGTGAGATGTGATTCTTCTGCCTGAGTAGGTCTGAGTATGTCCCTCAAGTCACAGGGGAACTGACTGGCTGAAGAGCAGGACTCTGGGACCTGGCTTTTGGATCCTTGTAGGATCCAGGCAAGTCAATGAGGATAGATAGCACAGATCTTTTAGCGTCACAATGTCTGAAGAATTGTCTTGCAGCCTCCTTGTGCATCTGGAGCTAAAGTCACTGAAAAGATACTTAGGAATTTTAAATCAACCTTTTAATAGAGACGCTCCATACTTACCTTACTAATGCAAATAGTATGCAGTGCTCCTGATACTACCTGTTAGACCTTTGTTATACTTTGTGTGCTTTCTTGGGTGATTTAATGAGTGGAAAAATTTCTTCACTATTTCTTGAGGAAAAAACCCTATTGCATTAGAAGGAAAGTATGTCTATATATTATGTTTTAATGAATAATTTTTTAATAAATCTTAAATTAAATTTTTAAAAAGACAAAATATAAAAGAAATAATTATTTCTGGTATCTTGAGTCACCTCAGCATTTCCAGAATTAGGACATGATCTACACTTAGGCTACCAAAAATATTGTTGTGAATAAACATATTCCTTATCAAATTGCACTAATTGTATATGTTTTGAAAGCCCGGTGTTGATGGTTTTTCCAGCCGAAAATTTACAATGGAGTACTTGAAAATATTTTGGTGTTCAGCTTTCAAAATTTAGTTTTAGTTGTCAGTAGTATAGTTATTATTATAGAGGCGTAATTAAGGGTGAAAATAATCTGAAGTTTGAATGAGTGAAACCATGTTACAAATTAAATCTATTATTAAAATTAAGTACTTTAACATTAGAACAGATAGCCCAACTTTTAGGATTTATTTTAAAGAAAGAAAATACAACCTTTCTTTCAAAGTCTATTTATTTCAAAGGATATTTATATATATGTATTTATGTATTTATATATTTATGTATATGTCATTAATACACAAGACACTGCTACAAAGAAATCAATTTAAATTTATTTAAATAAAAGCAGAAATTTACATTTTTTGCAAAAGATTTTGACTTAACAAACTTTTGACCAAGAAGTAATTTTGATGACTGTGAAAGAATATGAGAATTACAATCTTTTGGAAAAAAGAAAACTTTTTCACTAACACTTCCAGATAGTGAGTTAGCAGAATAAACAAGATGGTAGAATATTTCAAGTCCCTCTTGATTAGTTCCAGAATTTATATCAACTGTTTGTAATTGACCAGTTGTTACTTCATAGCAAAGGCAAGAAAGCCCTTGCCTGGTAACCACTGACTGATAAAACCTGCACACCTTGCTATAACTCAGTATTCTTCGAAATCTTAAAGGTCACACTAAGCAAACAGACGAAGCTATATAAGTGACTTTCAGAGAGGAAAAATTAACTCAAGAAATTCAGATGGCTCCGATGTGCAGTGTTTTGAGAATGAAGGGACATTCTCATATAGTTATTATGTTTTGCGAAAGATTTCACAGAAAATCACAGTATTTCTTATAAAATAAACCTCTAAATCAATTTTTTTATATTTAACACCCAATGTATCAGATTTCTCCTAAGTTTTTTTTTATTTTATTCTGAGAAGAGTCAGCTGAAATTCACAGCCAAGGTACATAAGTTCTTCTTTTACATACTTTGAATTATAGAGTGTTCTTTAGGAAATGCTTGCCAACATTAAAGTTTCCAAGAGCACCCATAAATTTCTCAGCTATAAAGTAAGGAACTTTTCTTCATGATGAGTACAACTTACTATTTTAATATTATCACTTCATATCTGACCTAATTAAATTCCATCATATAATACTTAAGTTATAGTTGTATAACCCCTCATGCAAAGTGCTAACATAAAATCTATCATATGAGGTTGATGTTAACTATTACTGTTGGCTGGAAACTTAAACAGAATGTATTTCAAAGAATAATGCTTCAACAGAATAGAAACCTTTTTAGTGTTGATTCTGATGGCTGTTGCAACACAATGGTTTCTTACTCCCGAGAAATAGCAGAAAAAGCCTCCAACAGACCTAATCGGAGACATCAGAAAAAGAGAATAAGAAAACCAGGTAGAGTAAGTAAGATTCTAAAGAGTTGTTTCCCATTACAAGTGAGGAAAAAATTATCTTTCAATAATGTTTTGATTTAGTTTATTTATATTTTTGGGGTTGGGTTTTTTTTTGTTTGTTTTTTTTTGTTTTTTTGGTTTTTTTTATTAATTCCTGTAAAAGATTTTGTCTTCATCCAAAAATTAAAGAACAAAAATAAATGGCAAAACCACAAGCGCTGTTGACTTTCTGTTAGTTCCATTTGCAACAAAGATGATAAGGTCCAGAATTAACGACTTTCTGTTAAAATGGTAGCTGGTTAATCTTGGTAGGTTGTAAATCTGCAGATTTTCATGCTGGCCTGGCTATTCTGAAACTAATGATACTTTGAGGATACAACTGAACTCATGCTTTCTTGCTGCTTCACTGGAAACCTTGATACTTTGAAAGTCTTGGATAAATCCACTGTTTTAAGGATTATGAATCTGCTGCTCCACCAGAAGCTAGCCTGTCCTGGAAGTCCTAATTTGAATGTGAAAGTGTTTAGATTTCTCAATAGCTTTCCATAATACTTAGCATCATAAAAGAGGAAAGCTTGTTTCTGACTAACCCTGACTTCTGCAGCTGAACAGCAACTTGCAGGCAAATTAAAGGCAAGTAGCCTACCATAACATCGAGTCTTGCACTGAGCTTCACAAAATCCATTTGAACAAAAGTTTGCTTGGAATGAAGATGAAATTCAAAAGTAAGATACAAGGATTATTTTTAACTTTTCCCATGCAAGAAAAGATTTTGCTGTTATGAGGTGAAATATGTGTATGTTTCTAGCATTAATATTTGGTTTTCTTACTTCTGCACTGATATTCAAGTTCATAATGTATCATTTTAATATCTCTTTTTATTTACATGTTTAAATAAATAGTTCCTGAAATAGAAATACAAAACTAGTGTATACTATTTCTCTGGGTAGTCAATAATAATGTTTAAGCTCTTAAATGCCCTGTGGACTATTATCAGTATGTAAGAAAGCATCAAAGTATCATTTTCTGGCACAAACATTTAATGCTGTAGATTTGAGGAAAATGTGTTTTTCTGTAAATACAGATGAAACAAAGTAAATACTCTGAAAATCACTTCAGTGCAACATGAACAAGAAAAGCTACGCCAAATGTGGAAATAACAATTGAAAACTGTTTCAAGTAGTAGGAACATTGCTGGGCACTGTATATCTCTATATAAAACTTATGCTTCACTTCTTTATCTTATTTCTTTCACATACACATGCACATACACACTTACTTCTAGTTTCTTAAGTTTTTTTAGGACAGACTATATAAAATAGGCAATTGTGTAGTAACACCATAAATTCTTGCCAGCCTCTTAAAAATCACAGGTTAGGAATCTCCTGTTTAGACCCTGAGATTGGCTTAACTGGCCAGAGCATGGTGCTTACAACATCAATCCCTGTATGGGCCATTAACCTAAGACCTGGACTTGATGGGTCCCTTCCAACTCAGAATATCCTCAGAATCTAAAAAAAATTACTGTATTATTTTATGCAAGAGGTCTCAGTAGATTATTTTTAGTAACTTTCCTGTTATTTTAAATTTCATATACATTTTAATCATGAAGTTTTCTCTCGCAGTAACTTGCACAACTAGGAAGACTTATTTTACTCATTTTGAAACTGCCTTGTTGTTATTGAATTTATTTTTTCTTGCTTTTGAATGGACATGTGCCATCTTACCTTCAACACACACCAATGACAGCAAACAATCCCATTTTTTATTCCCTTAATTGTGTTATTTCCTTTTCCTGAATTAAAGCTTTTTCACTTATCCTTTTCTGCAATGATGATCATAGGCAAATGAAACTATGAAACCAGGATAAAGATCCTGACATGATTGCCTCACTCAAACTTCAATCTGAAAGAAGTACAATCAATCTCTATTACTGTACTAGGGATTTCAATGCCAGACAAAGATAAATTTGCTACATAAAAATATTAATATGAACTATGAACATGAATAGCTGGAAATAAATAAAAAGTTTTCATACCACAACAGCTCCTTGAAATTATCTTCCAACAAGTGCAGACAAAAATAACAAACAAACAAACAAAACTAACACCTTTAAAAAAAATCAATAAGATTGTAAAAAGTAAAAGGTGATGTAGTGCCTAAAGCAGTGGAGGAGTAAAAGAATTCTATCTCTACATCAGTCTTGTAAATGTTTAAAGCTGGGAACTATTTTGCTATGTTAATTTGATATAATCTGCATTATTATTATTATTATTGTTGTTATTGTTATTAATGCTGCTACAAATAATCCACCGTTTGATTTTTTATCATTAAAAATTAATGATCCCAGAGGCTACTAGAAGATAAAGATACATTTATAGACATGTTTAAATTAGAATTGTCTGTAAATGAATTGCTTTGCAAGTAAATGAAAGATTTCACCTTTCAGGTATGTTAATTTGGCATTTCTTATGAGCATTAAACTCAAGTAAAAAGAAAAAAAAACAGTAAATAAAACAAAGTGATAAAAGGTGTTCTTGAGTTTTATGTAAAACATAAAAAGTATCAAAAAAGTACTTAATGCCTATATTTTCGTTGCTCCAATATCCTCAGATTTAGACCAAACATTCTCTTTAATGGTTTTTGTGGGAGGAAAATCAGCTCTGGTTTATAGCCTTTGCTGCCAACTTTGAGCCTGAAGGAAATTTTTACAGCTGAGTTATAAACTCCTAAATATCAGCATTTATAATGGCAAGGTTGACAGACCTTTAATTTCAACACTAGCCAGGGACAGTATAATAATTTGAAAAAGATAATAATTTCACTGAGGTTAAAATCAAGTTTAAAAAATGTGCCTGGATCTTGCTAGCCCACAAGTGCACATATATATCCTTAATTGCAACCTCACCTAATTTAGGTCTGCCTAAAAAAATATAATACTTTGATTTTCTAACTATATCATTATATCCAAATATTTCCATGTCCTGACATTTTCTGGCCAGACTATAGTCAAAATCCTGAATGTGTTTTTTATGTAATCTTGACTGCTTGGTTTTGGATCTCCTGCTATTTATTCTTCTGCTTCCTTTCTGTATAAATAAAGCATATGGTAATTTATTGAGTAATTAAGAGTTATAAAACATGTAAGTCACACACGCATTTAGTCATAAAAACACCCTCTTCTTTACTACATCATGTGGCATAATCTTATTGATGTTACTGCCATTTTTCCTTCTACAGCTCCCACACAACTTTCTAGTTTCCCCCTCATTTCATCACCTCCAGGGTAGTGATCCTGAAAGCATCTTAGGTGAGGCAATGCCTTGTCTGGCTTTTGGAGAGCTGTAATGCTGTTCTGAATGCTGGCAGAAATATCAAACATAGATCTTACTAATAACCTCTAGTCCCCTCAGACAGAGACACGTTCCCCCATTAAAAATTCAAAGAAGCTGTCCTAGCTGTCCCTAACTATATGAAATATACTTCTCTGTCAACAAAATAAAATCTGACTCCTCCTTGAGTGTCTCTGTGCACTTTTCCAGGGAATAGATTATTTTTTTGAAGGATCCCAGTTTACTCATTAGTAATGACATCTCTGATTATGGACTGCCTTGATGTTACCTGTCTCAGCTATCAAAAGATAAAATACAGAAAAATATTTTTATTATAAATAACCCAAACATAAAAAGAAACTCCATATATTTATAAAAGGCATATGTGGGTTGATGAAACAATGCTTCTAGTCTAGACAAAGATCTTATCTAAAAGATACGGTCCTCGGTGTGTATTCAGTTGCCTTGTTCACAGATTCCTGGACTTTGTAGGTCAAGGACTCTTCTTCTAGCAAGCCTGAGAAATAGATAGGTAATCCAAGGAATCTGAACAATGGAAACTCTTGTCATTAGTACTAACATTTATTTTTCCCTTTTCCCTTCTCTTGGGTTTTGATTTTTCTTATCCTAATCTAGGAATAATTTGTTGTTGTTTTTTTGGGTGTTTTATGGTGTTATTTTTTTTGTATTTTTTTCCAGAAGGAGTGAGTTTCTTGTGTTTCCAGTCTATTGATTAATTATGAGACATATTATTTACTATTCAGTGTTTGTAAATTTTGTATTTATATTTGTAAACTGATAAATACAGCCTATTTACTCAATTGCTCTTTAGACTCTTAATTTGAAGTAAAAATCTTCAGCATCTTTGCGGAGCTCCTAGATGCATAGAAATTAACAGGCAACTCTCTCCAAAATAATTCCTGGCCTAGTATGATTCCCAGTCTGTACACTGATGATGTCTGACAAATTACTAGCTGGCCTAGGACAAAACTGCCAACAAGCATGATGGACAATTTTAATTCTTGTTTCTTCTTAGATCATGATATGGATATAGCTTAAGAAAACTGTAGTAGTTTTTTTTCTGTGTAAGGTGACTTCCGACACTTAGGAAAATAGATCTTTCATGTTATATTTTCTGACTATCATGTAACAAAAGAAGTTTCTGACATTTCAAGAAAACACTTCAGACATATTTATTTGGTAGATGAAATACATAAGAGCTTCTGATTTACTGTTGTTATATTTTGAATTGAGTGCTGCTTTCATGTAAGAGGCAGTAAGCAAAACCACCTCAAACCAACTAGAAAATAGAGTCTAGTGAGAACTTCTCTTCCTCTTTTTAATTCTTGGATAACAGACTCAGGGCTGAGCTGTGTAGAAACAACTAATCACAAAGCGTGTGCTGGGAATACTTACAGAAAACTTCCTGGCTGTGGCCTGCCTCCTATTCAAACTAGATGAAAATCTGCTGGGGACCACCTGAGCGATCTCTGACACGCACGCTCAGAGCTTTGAGGCGAACATCAGGGAGCACCTTCTCTGAGGGAATTCCAGCCTCACTACCCAAGTAGAAGTATGGGAGTGTTCATCACTTCTCTGCAGCCCAAATATATATGAGAAGTCTCATTCTTAGAAAAGTAAACATTTGTTGTATTTGTTTTTCTCTTATTTGGACAAAAGGTGAGAATGACAGTTAAGTTCTATTCTGTGGCAAAATAAAATACATTGCAACTAGAAGTGTAAACAGAGGAGTGTATTTCTTTAAATTCCCCGTGAAATACACTTCTCTTTTTTGGATCATGTTTAAAAACAAATAAACAATGAGAAAGACTTCACTATTGATCACTTTCACTATAGATCCATCTCTAAATATCACTGTTAAACTTTTGCTTACATGAAGATTTGAAAGTTTGAAATTTCTACAGAACTCACTATTGAATTATTTGGGCTGTCAGCTACAAGTGCATGTTCACTTGTATTCACATGAATGCTGCTAGAGATTTAGTAACTGGTGATAGCAGAACATCTCCACTGCCAAAAAAGGAAAGAGTTTTCTTTGCCAAAATAAATCAGAGAGGGTCGTGTCTTCCACTTGTGTAAGTCGTTGTAATTCAGTTAAAGTCAATGGATCTTCAACATATTTTACAAGAGTGGGATTTCATCCAGTTTGTTTTGTCATTTCCTTGAGAAAAGGAACCCTTCAAAGTCAGGAAAGAGAAATTTGCAAATAATTGATTAAAAAAACTTCAGTAAAAGTAACGAAAATCAACTTAGTATTTCCTTTTGTACAAGGCACTTTTACAGCATGTTTGATAGCTAATTAAACATAAAATTTATGTATTAGATTTGCTTTAAAACAGACATGTATCTTCCCTACTGAATTGTAATCAAAGGAGTGAAATATGCATTCCAACCAAATCTATGATTACTGTTTTCTAATAACTAAACCACATTTTATACATTATGATTTAGAGACTTAGGAGGCATTTTGTTGAAGCTTTCAAATAACAGACGTTCCAAATAACAGACATGCTTTTTCTTTTCTTTTTAAAATTTATGAAATGTCATATCTGAAAGCAATTAGTTAATGAAATATTTTCTGTGGAAGTTAAGTAAATATTGAGCTCAAAAGAATGCCTCCAATGTAGGCATTCAGAATCAGATCTTATTTAAGCTCAGTGTGGTATCAAGATCCCTGTTACACTTGGTTATAATTATTTATATATGTGTTATTTGTTCATTAACATTTATAGCTGATCAAATATTTGATTCGTCATTGCACACCAAATGACAGACAAAGATAGACATTACTTGGGGCAATATATGATTGAGAACCAATGTAAAAGAAACAGATTCATCTGTGTCTGGGACAATATTACATGGGTTCATATTTGGACTCTCTTATAATAGAGATCATTAGCTCTCATGAGATTTGAGAAGCCAAATATTTGCACTTTCCTCACAGTTCTACCTTGTACACTACTGTCCTGGTTTAGGGCAAATTTGGGAGAAAACTTCCAAACGCCCCCCCCAGGAAGTAAACCCAAGTGGTGGAGTCACTTCATTTAATGCACGATAGTCCACAGTCAACCTCCATTCTCCTTCAGATTTAATTTACGCACAGGCCAGATGGGGCTGTTGAAGGGTGAGTGGGTTTGCTGATCACCCCCTGGCTCTCCAGCTCACAAATCATCTTATGGATGGGAACCACAGCATCTCGAGTTGTTCTGTACTGTCGGCGGTGCACTGTTGAAGTGGCAATTGGTACTCGTTGCTCTTCCCCCTTCAGGAGTCCTACTGTAGATGGGTTCTCTGACAGTCCAGGCAAAGGGTTCAATTGCTTGACGCCCTCTGTCTCTACAGCAGCTATTCCAAAAGCCCACCTGAGTCCCTTTGAGTCTTTGAAATACCCACTTTGGAGGAAGTCTGTGACCAACAGGTGTGGGGCATCTGGGCCAGTCACAATAAGGTGTTTTTTTCTGTCCATTTCCAGTCAGGCTCACCTCAGCTTCCACCAAATTAAAACCCTGAGATCCCCCTGTCATGCCAGAGATAGAAACAGACCCTTCCCCCACATACCTTGATGGAATTAATGTGCACTGTGAACCAGTGTTGACCAAGGCCTCGTATTTTCATGGTTCTGATGTGCCAGGCCAACAAATCCACATAGTCCAAAAAACAGTTTTCCCCACCCTCTACTTGGCTAGAGACAGGGCCCCTCTAAGCCTGGTTATCCTTCTTTCCCTGGGCGTCTGTCTTGGAGGTCCTTTCAAGGGGATTGGACATATCATCATCATCA
Source organism: Acridotheres tristis (assembly GCA_037013685.1). Taxonomy (NCBI): domain Eukaryota; kingdom Metazoa; phylum Chordata; class Aves; order Passeriformes; family Sturnidae; genus Acridotheres; species Acridotheres tristis. The sequence goes on from CM072884.1 coordinate 78,434,746, forward strand.
TCATCATCATCATCATCATCATCATCATCATCATCATACCTGGAAGTTCAGCTATGGGCAACTAGAGCTGCTTCCCTTTTGGTGGAAATCCCTCTCTGAGTCTTGCCTTCCTTCAATTCACACACCTGTTGGGCCAGAGCAGCAGTAGATTTTCAATCCCATCTCCTCATGTTTTCCCTGCAATCATGCAGGAAGTACCACAGCTCAGCTCCTGGGGTGTACCTTCTCTCCTTATCTGGGGAACATCTGCATTGGGTACCAGAACCTCTGATCTGTACAGCTGAGTCTTGGAGAAGGACCTCTTTAATCTACTCCTGAGTTTCTCATGATTCTCCTGTATCTTATCTTCTAATTTCTGCAGACGTGTTTCCACAGCTGCAAATCTGGCATGTGTTGGGCCATGCACAGCATCTGCATATGCTCAGAGCTTCTTTGTCATATTGAGCACAGCCCCTTCCCTTTCCTCCTGCTTCATTATTGCTAAAGCAGAAGCGTATTCTTGTGGTCCAAGTTGTACAAATTTTCACCACATCACAGATGTACATGGTACCAAATCGGGATTCTTAGTTGTTAGGTCATCTGAGAAGATAATCTCTGCCACTGCCACTTCTCTTAAGCGTTGAATCCCTTGTTCTATGGTCTCCCACTGGGTTTGCTGCATATAGAGATCATCTGCACATAGCTATCTTTGTGCCACACTTCCCAGGACCCGTTCCCAGAGATTCTGAGGATTAGCCCCCCTCATCATTCCTTGGTCAATAATGGGATCATGTGACAGGGATTCCAAATGCCTGACTTCAGTACCATCCAGGACTGTAACCTCGCCTGCAGCATCCCAAAGACGGACTAGCCAACTAATTATAGATTCATCAGATCATTGGGTGTAATCCTTTCTCAGGCCACGAAGGTCTTTCAGGGATAAGGACTCAATAGCCCTTTCAGGGGAAAAGACTTCTGATCTTGTGTGTGCTGTCAGTTCTGATTTTGTATCAGGAGCCTGCTTCGAGGGTCCTTCCTCTGGATCATCATCATCCACTGGCCGATCAGTTTTGCTGGTGTGCTTCCTTCCTGCAGTGGCTTAGACTCAGTGTCTGTTTTTGCTGCTGGCTTAGGCTCACTGTCTGGTTTAACTACAACCTGAGTAGCTGGGGTGTTGGCTGCAGCCTGAGTGACTGGGGTATTGGCTGATTTATCTCCCTGCCCCCCTGCCTCTGTCTGCTGCCCTACAGTATCTAGCAGGGTGCGATAAGCATATGCCAAGGCCCAGCTTACTGCAATGATCTTTTCTCCTTAGAGTCATCATGGCACCTCTCTTTCAAGTACTTCCCCACCTCAGCTGGGTTCTGAATTTGGTCACATGGAAAGTCCCAGACTACAGGGTGAGAAAATTCCTCCAGGATTTGGCCATATCCTCCCATTCTCTACACCACTCAGGAGTTTCCATGCCCAGGTCTATTCCTGGGTCAGGGGTCTCATCAGCCCTCTAGAAATCTCAACCCTCATTCTAGAGAAGCTGAAGACTGTATAGAGGAAGCTTACCAGATTAAATACCAGGAAGGTGGTGTATTTAACATTCAGGGGGAACTGAACATTTTCCAAAAGTGATGTAACAGATTCAAAGGAGAAGGGAAGGCTGAAAAGCCTCATCCCCTGCTCCTCCTGTAACAAACTGGGTGCATACCCATAACCATGAACAATATATATACCTTGAACAGACTCCAATATCTTTATAAACTTTCTATAAATCATTATTACCAACCCAGCACAATAGCTATTCTAATCCGTGTCCCCCTACTGAAGAAACTTCGTGTTAGGGACACTACTGGATCTAGTTCTGGATAAGAAAATAAACTTAGGGACCATAAAGGTATTACAACTTCAAAAAAGTCTAGGGACCAGAGACACATGAAGGTCTCCACCCCAAGAGACATTGTGAATTCAAACAACATGGTTACAGACTGCTTTGTCCCAATACAGAGAAAATTCAACCAAAATGCAGTCAGTACAGGCTTTTTCCACTTTCACAAGCCATGCATTGGGCGCCAAAACGAGAATTTGTCCTGTTTTAGGGTAAATTTGGGAGAAAAATTCCAAAGAGTCCCCCTCAGGAAGCAAACTGAAGTTCCTCTCCCCAGTCCGGTTAGGGAAGAAATCTCCACAGAGAGAAGTGGAAAAGAACTGTTTATTCAACAGGCACAGCTTTGCCCAGCACAAAAAAACCCCTCCACTACCAAACAACAAAGCCTCTCAGTGCTCTGAACAGATGACAAATTCAGCAAGTCTCTCTCCTGTGGGTGTAGCTCGACTCAGTCTGTTCTCTGTCCCTCTGGCCCTGGAAAATGCCTCTGCCCAGGCCAGGTCCCGGTGGCCGCAGGTGAGAGCTCCTGGTGCTGCCCCGGGTCCCCAGTCCAGAGCAGGTTCAAATAATTCCAGGAAAAAAAAAATAAAAGGAAAAAAACCACTTTCCAGGGAACTTCTCTGCTTCAGTTAGTCAAAAACTAACTAAAAGCAAAGCAGAGCTCTCTCTACTGTCCACCACGGTGACACAGTCCAGGAGGACAAGACGATGGAACTCCTGTCTCTGTGTTTTGAAAACAAACACCTCAGACATTCCACCACTTGTCCTCCCCACTCCTTCACTCTCAAATCCAACCTTGAAGGTAAAAAACTTATTTCTGGGCTAAACAGACAAATGGGGATACAATTCAACATGACAAAGTCACCCCAGGACAACTACATTTCAGAAAATTTACATTTTATTTCACTTAATTAATATAATATTTATACCATGGTAAATGTATTACCATATTATTGTAAAAAATCAGGTTTTAGGTTGATTTTATCAAGATTATTATAAAGCAGTATAAAAGAGGAAAAAATATTAACTTGTCTAATATGTAGTGGAAATTTATGCGGTCACAAGCTGTCTGTAATAAATGTTAATTGATTAGAATTTATATTTTTGGTGCTCTTCCCAGAGAATCCAAGCTATTAATCTGACTTGAACACAGCCAGAATACTGTAACAATTTTTAGTCACTAAAAGCCTTAAGGGGAATTCAAATCTGTTGGAATAAATGTAATAGATTTATCCACCTTGAAGCAGGGAGTAAGGCAGAGAGGGAAAGGAAATAAAACAAAATAAAACATTAAAAAATATTGTTTATACTTAATAAATTTTAATAAAAGTCTGATTAGAATGTATATTGTATACTGTGCTGCTAGTGTAGAGCTGGATGCAACACTTGAGTATAGGGGTGTATAAAGCAAATGGCTACCTGTAATAATTACTGAACATTTTACTATAAATAGTACTCATATGCAGTATTGCAGATTATTTTAAACCCTATTGAGCCAATATTAAGTATGCAAATATTCTCTTTGGTTTGCAGTCTCTAGTAGGCTGGAGATAGCTGAAATAACGATGGGCCTAGTTCTGATCTCACACATTTTCTTTTTCATGCACATTTTTAGAAGATAATTGGTGATCACGGAATCGCCTCAGAGTCATATATATATATATCAGAGTTCTTCCTTCTCAGAGTGATAATTGTCTCTCTTTCCTCTTTAATGACTTCAATGTGTATGTACTACAATATCTTTGTCTAATCTAACTTTTTATGTCTCAAGGTTCTCAAAGTCTAAAAATACAAATACTAACACTAATATAATAGTAATCAGAATTTATCAAAAAGCTTGTGTTGGGTTTTTGTAGTTGTTTTATTTTTTGTTGCTTTGTTGGTTGGTTTACTTTTTTTTCAATTATTATTTTTATAAAGGTTTCCACTCTGAAAAGACATGATCAATTGCATGTGAACATGATTAATCTACTGCATAGTGAAACTAAATGTTACCTTTACCTTTTTTCATTTTGTATATGTGGACTTATTGCAAGTGGCTATAATTTTATCTAGCTCACACCATTTTTTTTAAAATGTAAATGAAAAAATACAATACCTCAATGCACATTAGGCAGCCTGGTCTCTTCTCCTTTGCTCACAGATGTTCAAACAGTAAGTTCAGACCTGCATTTGATACCAACACTCAGCAAAAATCTACTTTCATTATCTGTACAAAGAAGGAAGATGGGTTTTTCTTTCCCAAAAACCTGTGAAATTGATACAGAAGGAAGAGCACAGGTTTAAGAAAATATTCATGGATGAGGTGCCATTTCCCAGAGGAAATGGTGATGTGCAGCAGCAGTCCCCAGGTGCCTGCTCTGAGGTGTTGAGAGGCGCTGGCTCCAGCCACAGCAGTCAGACAACTAAATAATTCCTGTCGAGCGTGAAGTGAGCAAGACATCCCCAGAGGGGAAAATGAAAGGAAAAAAAGAAGCTTGTTGGTTTTGTTGGCAGGAAACAGCTGAAAAACTAGTCTTCTATTCCTCAGTCTGACCACTTTAGTTAGAAGGTAGTGGGAGGTTAATTCCCTTCTTATTCTGAAAATTTTCTCATCCATCTCTTTTACGTCACAAAAGAATGAGTTAATTTGCTCCATATGTGCTCTTTGGGATGTAATTGTCAGGGTGAAAGGCAAATTAGGGGGCTGTTGGTATTGTTCTACTCAGTAGAGAGAAATGAGAGAATAATTTGAAGATGAGACAGAGACAGAAAGAACATGAAAGCATGAGCTTAACAAACCAAGACAATGAGAGCATTTTCTTTAGAGAGGCAGGAGTTTGCACTCCGTACAACTCAAGCTCTGACCCATCACAACTGTTCCCAGGACAGCAGAGGTGGCCAACAGCAGCATACAGAGTCAGTAACTGCCTGAACTCTCCTCAAAGTTTCAAGGGACCCAGGAAAGGCATCCAGGTCTTCTGCAGTGTACCATAAAAGTGTAATGAGTCTCTTCCTATTTGAAAGTCTAAATGAAGTTATTGAGATTTCATCTCAATATAGGCTTCAAGAAACACATTGTTCACTTTAAACAGATAAATTTAAAAGCTAGGTGCTGATAGAGAAATTTTGAAAATAAACAGCAGAATGAAATTAAAAACAAATCAAATACAGGGACATATAAGCCTTTACTGAGTAGACAAACTTCAAATTTTTATAATGCAGACAGGAATTCTTTTACCTGTTTAACATGCCAGATAAATTTTAGGTATTGTCTCATACACCACAGACCCATTGTTTCTGATGTGTGAATGGACTATCTCTGCTTCTAGCATGTGTTGTCCTATTATTAAAGATCACATATACCTATGTTTTTCTAAAGAAAATGCTAAATTGTGACAGTTTTTATCAATTTTCTTATGATTCCAGTCTATTGATTAATTATAAAGGCCCATATTGAACATAGTAACGCATATTCATGACAATTAGAATGGTTTAGAAGAAACAGGAAAAACACGTCACAGTGAGGTTGCCCACAGAATCATTAAACATGAATCATCCTTGGGTGCCTACTCAAATTTAATTAGTGGAATGTAATTAGCATCTAATTATAATATCCCATATGAAAACTCTTGGCTGCCTTTTGCCATATTCTAGCCAAAATGTGACAGGAAACACTGCAAGTCGTAAGACACTCTCTTGGCCAAAGAAAGAATTCAAAAATATGCTTGCTTATTTTCTTGGATTTGACACTTACTGTTTTCATGTTATTATCTGAGGAATCATTGGGTGGTAGTAAGAATCCAAAGTGGTTAAATAAATAACTACCAGAATAATGTATTAAGTACAATCGTAGCAACAAGAGTGACATAAAGTCAGGACCACCCTATAGGTGTCTCTGTGAAGCCAAACCCACAGTAGCGTATTATTGCTTGGCTACTGGATGCCTTTTCTGTGGCAGAAATAGCTTAATGGCCTGTGTAAAACATAACAATAATAAAATCAATACAGTGAGTGCCAAAGTATTTAAAATGTTAATATTATTTATCAATGGATTTGGGCAATTTTATCTGATAAACTGACAGTGCTGTTGATTTCACCCCTTGCTCAGATGGGGTGAAGGAATAAGAAATTACTTTGAAGGTAGATTAAAAGAAATAGGAAAGGTGAGAAAATAAACAGAGACATGGTGGATATGACCAGAGAAAAAGAAATTGCATTTTAAAAATTACTCGTTTTATTGCTTCCATTAAACTGGAAACTTAAACATCATATTTTAATAAATGCTCCATGCATGATATATGGGAAAACAAATAACATCCTACTAAAATGAATCATTGTATTCTATGATGATGAAGAATTGTTTATCAGGTTTGAGTGACAAGGTTGTAGCAGCAGGAGAGCTACATGTGTGGCTTCTGAGAGAAGCTGCTAGAAGCTTCCTTCATGTTCAGCAGAGCAATGACACCCAGCTCCCAGATGGATCTCCCACAAGCCAAGGCTAAGCCCAGCAGCAATGGTGATAGTGCCTCTGGGACAGCAGATTTAAAAAGGGAAAAAACTTATTGTGCAGAAGCAAGTATGGTCAGAGAAGATAAGTGAGAATGCATGAGAGAAGCAGCATTGCAGACACCAAGGTCAGTGTAGGAGAAGGACAGGAAGGAGGTGCTCCCAGCACTGCAGCTGAGATTCTCCTGCAGCCCATGGTCCAGACCATGGTGAGGCGGGACGTGCCCTTGGAGATCTCCGGGAGAGCCAGTAGCCACTTGCAGCCTCTGAAGGAGCCCACACTGGTGCAGGTGCATGCCTGAAGGAGGCTGTGACCCTGTGGGAAGCCCATGCTGGGGCAAGGTCCTTGAAGGACTATTCCCAAGAAGGTTTGCTGGCAGGATTTTTGGTCATGTGGGGAGCCCACACTGGAGCAGTCCAAAGGACTGCTTCCCATGGAAGGGACCCAAACTGGGACAGCTCATGGAGAACTACAGCTACTCACATTGGAGAAGTCTGTAGAGGACTGCCTCCTGTGAGAGACCCCATACAAGAACAGGGAAAGGGTGTAAGAGATTCTCTTCCTGAGGAGGAAAGAGGGACGGAGACAACGTGGGCCTCCTCTCTTTTTCTGATGAAGGGAGGATGTTGAGAATCAGGAATAAAGCTGAGATGGGAAAAAAGAAAGGGTGGACAGAAGGTGTTTTCAAGACAGATTTACTTCTCTTTATCCTACTCTAACTTGAGTTATTATAAATTAAAATAATTTATTCAATTTGAGTCTGTTTTGGCTATGACAGTAACTGGTTAGTGATCTCTCCCTGTCCTTATCCCAACACAAAAGTGTTTTGTTATATTTTCTCTCCCATGTCCACTTGAGGAGGGGAGTGGTACAGTGGCTTTGGTGGGCACCCGGTGTCCAGCCACATAAACCTACTATAATCATCATTCCATTCACATGAAAACAAAAACATTTCCCCCAAATCTTCAATTAACTGTATGAATGTTTAGCTCCCCTGGAATCTGGTTTAAGGCTTTGATGTTGAGTTCTCATTGCTGTGGATTGCGGAGTTTGTCTGTTTATTTGTTTGTGGGGAGTAGCTGCTTTCATTTGTTAAAAGTAGCAACAGTGAAAAAATATGAGATCACAGTAACAACATTTAGGTTTAAATTAAATAGTTGCAATGAAGTGAACATAATTCATACTTTATGTAGTTATAAATTTTAAGTGGTGTAGTTTGGGAAAATGATTTTTTTTTTTCATAAATGTATGAACCAGCAAAAAAAAAAAATCTGAAATTTATACATCAATAGCTTAGGTTACCTGTCTCTGAATGAAAGAGGCTTCTTCTGTTAAATTTAACAGAATTAGGACTAAATCTGATGTAGTCTTTCATGGATTACAATTATAATATAAAAATATATATTTTTATTTGCTTATGAGTTATAGAATGGTACTGGTAATTTTGTGAAGTAGTATAAATATGTATGTTTTGTATATTTTGTGTTTTCCAAAGGAAAGAAAGGGCACTTGTTATGAAAAAGAAAGCCACACTGATTTCTTTGTTATATTTTAAATTTATTATATTTAACTACATTTAATTTGCATAGTTAAAACACTTTTGCTTATTATGATAATGAATAACAAAAGACTGTAACATACTTCAATTATATTACACACATGCAATTAAATCAACCTTTAGTTGAGTATTTTAATTCAGATTAAAGCTATTTGGTTCAGAAGGAATAGTTGTCTGTCTGTCTGCTAGTAGGCTTTGCAAGCCATGAAAATTTTAGAAAAGTGTTTCCTTGTTTTCCAAATTTTTTTTCATATTAGTACTTTTTTTTTTAGCTGATATCTTCCTAAATTACCAAGAGGACATAAAATAAATAGCTCTGTGTACATCTTTAAGATTATTAGTCATGACCAACTGTTCTATATCCTGAAAGCTCACTCAAAAGTAGACATAAGGAACAGGACAAAAGGTATCAGAAAAAGCATGATGCTCTTACAGGGATAATATGGGTACTATTAATGATATATGACTATTTTTTATGTAACCGTAGGGTTGTAAAGGTCTGATTTGAGAAAACTCTCACATGGAACATGGAAAATGAAAAAAATTGCTTTCCTCCATTCACCATATTCCTGCTGATTATAAAATATTTCTTTTACTTTGTTTACTGGAACTTTTATTCAAATATAGCACATGTCATGGCCTTTGAGGCCTAAAAATCTATGCGAACCAGAGCAGTGGAAGCAGAATTTCAATGTAATTTTAAGATTTATTGGAATTACTAGTGCTCTGTGTTTTACTGACAGTCCAGTGAGGAAAGTAACTTTTCTGTTCAATGCTTCAATTTCAAATCTGTGTTTGCCAGACTTGAAAGTCTTTTTGGACATGCCTTAACATCTTGATGAAGATTGTGATGTAATTTCTTCAGGCATGGCCAAATTAAGTCTAGGGTGATTCCTCTCCAAAAGTGCATACAGGGTCAAGCCTGATGGTTACAGACACTGAGAGGAGAAAGTTGCTATGGTCTGAGCCCTAAAGAGCTTATGCAACCATCTAGCTTCTGTCAGTGTCCTTTGCTGATGCCCAGATATTTCTGTGTCTGCAGTGAAGGGCAATGCTCGTGGTACCAAGGAAATCATATGGCACGTTTCATGCGAGCAGCTGTCCCTGAAAGACTCACAGAGAGAACAAATTAAGAATCCGTGGCTAAACAGGAAACCTGTCCATGACTAAATAGGGACCCTAGCAGCTTAGAGGCAACCTATCATTGATCTGGTTGCTTTCTATTATGATGATTTTGATCAGTACTTTTTGAAATTAAGGCCGTTTTCTGAAAAAGTGTAGCATTGTCTATGACTACTCTTCTGCATATGTAAGTTTGAACAGCTCAAAAATGTCTTGCTTTGATTTAGTAGAGAATGTGCTTGTGTAGTTTGTTTCTTGTGAACCTAAATTAATCTTGTAGATTTTTTTCAGTTCTTCTTCAGCCTTTGGTGCAAATGATAAATAAATAGCAGCTTTCCAATTACACAGATTAGATATGCCCTGATATAATAGCATTAGCTTGGAAAATAATGTGATTAGCATTACATAATGCCCGTATATTTAAGTAGTATGGCTCCAATATCCTGTGATTTTTCATTATAAATGTTCTGCTAAAAACAATTGTGTCTGCATGAAAATCCTTCTCCATTCAGCAAATGTGTCTCTGCATTGTCCGAAATGAACAGCTAATAAATAGAACTCCACATCACCATGAACCAGCCATAACCCGAGTTACTGCGAGCTGTTTGTCAATGCCACAAGGCCTGAAGGAGAATTAAGAAGCTCTGACATGATTCTTCTTTGAGGACTTAAATACCAATTTTTCTCACAGAATGCCATTGGAACCTGTCAGAGACAGTCATTCAGTTCCTTGACCTCTTTGGAGAGTAAAGTCTGAAGACAAATTTCAACAATGCCACCATCTCTATCTTCCTGCCAGCGTGGAAAATCACTTCAACTCTGAAATCCAGACTAAGGTCAAAAAAAGAGAAAGTACTATACTTTGTCTTTGGGCAATTCAGGTGTAATTCCCTTCGGCTACACTATCAACCATGCTGCATTTTCTCAGGATGATATTATAGATCTTATCTATAGATTTCTGAGATCTGTAAGTTTCTGAGGACAATTATACAGATCTACTGTGCTCAGTATTCAGTTATAGCTATGTATTGAATACTGTGATACTCTGTACACTCAAGTTGCCTGCACAGCAGTCACCTTGATATAGAACTTTGAGGAAAACCAGGGAATAAGAATTATCTGCTAAGCCTGCTCTTGGTCTGTGATTCCCCATCTTGAGGTAACCTTTTGAGATGCATTCATGATCTACTTCTGTCTTAAAAATCATGCCTCAGAATAGACAGAGTGAAAACAGGCTGCTTCCTGGTCCTGAATAGCTGAAAGTATTTAGTCTACACTCACTCTTAACTGCATTCTTGAATTTGAACTTTTTAAAGAATGAGAAGGCAGCAATAACAACATGGCACTTTATATCTCTTTGAAAATACTGTTCTGGAATAAATACCTTAAATTTTATTATCATATTATGAGCATGAGTCTCCAAAATATTCAGGTTTTTGCCTGAATTGTTAGGGATACTGAAAGTCTAAAAGAGAGAAGTTACGTGAAAATCAACAGTAATAACAGATTCATACTAAAAAGATGTACACACAAAAGAAAACTAACTTGCAGAGAAGATTAATACTAGTAATTAAAAAGATTAAAAGAGAGATTAAAACCAGAATTAGTGCTGACTGAACAGAAAGAATTTCCAAAGGTGACTTCATACTTTGCAAGAAGCTCTCTCATTTCAATTAGTTTGCTATTAAGACTCATTAATATGCTTGCAAAGATCATGTCTAAAGTTGTGCCATAACCTTTGAAATTTATAAGAATACTAGGAAAAGACAGACGCATATCTAATATTTTTCAACGGAAAGAGAAATTTCAATATGTGTTTCAGAAATAGGATAGTAATATGATGGACTCCTAATGAAATCCTTAACCACTGTAAATCTAAACCACATGGTATTAGCTTGTTCCATTTAAGCAAGTTATAAAAAATCTATAACTTAATATCCTATTAAACAAGAACAGGCATCAAGATAAAAAATCATGTAAAACATGGGTATGAATTTATCCCTTTCTCCATATAATATGGTCGCTTGAAACGACAATTTTTCTCTTTTACTGTCCTTATGGTAGGCTGTTACTTTTAAATTCCTTACTTCCAGTTGGTGCAATATCTTGCTTAAAGTTATTTCCCACCTAATAACAATCTAGTCAAATTATATTGACATATATAGCTCATTAGTTCTTTGGAACAAGGATCATTATTTTTCATTTTTATATAATGAACTCCTAATAGTCTATATGATATTTGAAAGTCCACATCAGTCATCAAACCTCAATGTGCTGCATTTGAAAATTAAAAAAAAAATAATTTTGGTGACCCAAAATTTGACACTTTGAAAACAGTGTCTGTTTTCTCTCCTACCCTAGTCCAGTGATTCTTCATCTTCATCTAAATGAAGTCTTACATGTATGGTTGAAAGGGGACTTGGAGGGGTGAATCTGAGAACATCCCAGGTGTACTCAAATATTTGAGATACACACCCTTCTAGAAATATGTAATGGTGCTCCCAGAGTGATTCTGGGAGATCTTATCCATGAAGAAGGGAATAGTTTTAAGGAAGAATGTAGATTTTTCCCACAACCTCTCTCAATTCTCACTTAACTTCAGCTTTATAGGGTAATCACCCAGACATTTTGGTCTTTGAATTTAAATTAACCATGTGTCTTTTAGATGGGTAAGTACTTCCAAAAGTACTTAAGTAGTAGAGTGTTTGAAAGGGAACAACTCTTCCTCTGTTTTGGAACTCATTTGACTGATAATCCATGATGGCCTTGATCCTATTTACAGGACACCGTTCCCACCGCTTTATTGTAAAGCAAACATTGTTGTTTCACTCTTGCACCTTTGGATCTGACCACCTGGTACAGGCAAGGCTGTGGGTTCTACCTTACTGTATGTGTGTGTGTGGTTTGGTGTAGATCGAGCCTATGTGTAGGTATCAAACCATCTGATCTACTTACTGTGTTTCCTTTACACCATGGAGAGGTTTGGGATGTGCACCTAATCTACTACAGGCATAAATGGGCATATGTTTTTTGGGACTGGCTGGACTAGAAAAATACCAACACACTATGGAATTGGGGTACTCCACAGCTGTTATTTTACTCTGTAATCTACTCCATTGGTTTATAGTTTCATTTTTTGTCTATGTATTTTCTTTTTTCTTTTTTTTTTTTTTTTGTAGTAACAATCTGTAACATCTACATTAACCTATCTGACCTTTTTCTGTCTTTCTTTTTTTTTGTCAGTGTTATTTACAGCAGAGCTGTGAACCCTCCCTGTGTTTCACCCTCTCAGACCTTCCCCCATATGTTAAAAACCCTATTTCTGATTAGCCAAAAGAAGGGTCAAGTTTCAAATCTGGTACCCCAGAGGACTACCTGGGATCAGCTGACATTTCTGAGAATATCGTAGAAAGCAGATGACCTTCCTTTTTGCGGTCTTAAAGTGCTTACAACTAGAAAAAAAAACAAAAAACAACAAACCAGAAAACAAACTTTTAAGTGATCAATGACTCTACTTGGAGTTTAGTAGTCTGCACCTTAGGCTTTTTGAGCCTTGTTCAAATTGCTCTGTGTCTTCTCATAAGCCAAATTAAGACACAGTTAATTGAATTATTCTGAAATTGTTACTTCATAAGCATCATTGTTGTTATTATTGGTCTGTGGGCCTAAAGTGTGTTTTGAAGGAAAAAGCAAATGTCTTTTTGCCAGCAAGTACACCTTTGAAAAAATCTCATGCGAAACAGGTGTTTTAGTCAACCTCAACTGAGAAGCATAACCAGAAGAGTGGTGTATCAATATATTTGTACTCAGAAGAAGAGATGAAGTGTTGCATAAATCTAGAGGGCATTATCAGCTGAAATTGTAAATTTGTTTGCCAGATTATACTGATATGGCCCTATTTTCTAGTTTTAAAATAGTATTTTAAGGTAGAGCAGAGCTGATATTAAATGGCCAGAGAAACCAATGATAACAATAAATGGAAATGTGGCAGTGCTCATAGAAGTTTAACCATCTCTATGCTCATGCTTGCCCTTTTTTCTATAGGCAAAACTTAACTTCAATATATTCAAAACTCCTCTAAAAATTAGTAAACAAGTACTATAAAGGTAATAATTCTTTTCAATGCAGCTCAAATATTAATAAATGTAAATGAAAAATTTAAAGACATGATTATGTTGGCTGTCATGGCGCAACATCACATTTGCATTCAACAAGGGAAAATCATTAAATGAAAGCCCAAGTATGACAACTTGACCAATTAATATGCTTCGTGCTTTTATTTTTCTTGTTTAGTTGAGCATATATATCAAATTATGATAGTATTTTGTTTTCCCTATTAATTTTTTTAGAAAGTATTGTTACTGGGGAGTAACCAGTGGAAAATAAGCAAAAGAATACTGACAGAAATTGTGCATGATTTGAAACTATTTTTCTCTAAGTGACATAATTTTGTTCAATTTTCCTCTACTTTCTTTGTTATACAGTGTTGAGACAATACAAATCTTAGTAGTGAATTGTACTGTTATTAGTGTTATTCCAGGTGGTGAACGAAGTCCCGCACACACAAAAAAATAAAGAACAACTGACATTGCTAGCATTCACTGTTAACAGCAACATTTAGGAAATTAATATTTACTTTCCTTTTGTTTCTTTATCCTGTATTTTGCTATTTCTCTCACATCCCTAGCTCTGACCTGATTGCCACTGTATAAAAAGCAATTAGCTCCCAATTAGTCCACTGTTAGTTATTGAACATCCTTTAAGATAAAACTTGCAACAAAATTTGACCATGGTTTCTTCCTAAATAATTGGTTTCTTCTTAAATGAAAAAGACTCCTGCATGCATCAAAGGTTTTTTGAGACTTTCAAATTCATTTTCAGCATTTGTTTGCTGTAACTACAAAACTCTTTAGTGTCTTGTGTTCTGCCATACAAAGCTGGGCAAAGGCTTTTATCCAGTTCAATAGTTCTACTTCCAGTACAATCTGTACTCCCTGCATTTTTTCTGCCAGATTTCTCTCTAGGTAGGTAGTATTCATTTTCTACTCCATCCATCTCTACCAATGATGCACTTACTTCAATGTAATAAAACCTTGGACAACAAAAATACTGATCTTGACTCCAGCCATGTTAGCTACAGAAGGTTATTTTCCTACTGCAGGGTAAGGCCAGGACTTAGGGACTCCTGTGGACACTACTACATTTGCAAAAAACCCTCTAAATTTAAACTCTTCTATAGTTTTCCAGTTAATTGATCACTCAAAAGTTAGTGCCTGTATGACTGAGTTCAATAAAATCGGGTGAAAGCTGGTAGTACTTGGATTAATGTAAACATAAAGCTGAAGAAAAAACCCAGTTAAAATCTGCCAACCAAAGAAAACCAATGAACCAACCAACAGAAAATCCCCACAAAAACAAAACCAAATCTCCTCCAAAACTAAACAACAAAATAAATCACTAAAAACCGAACCAGAACCAAACAAAAAATCCAAACCAACAACAACTAAAAAAAAAAAAAAAAAACCAAAACAAAAAAAACCCCACAAACAAACCCACCAAAGAAACCCCCAAACTTCCAGGGATGAAAACTTGTATGAGAAAAAACGAAAACAAATAATTTTATCAAAACTTACAAGCATGTATAAAATCCTAGTGATCATCAAGCAGCTCTAACGCTCCCAAGAACTTGCAAATGCCAAAAAAGACTCTTTTCTATTCTTCCTTTGTGACAAAAGAATTCACTTCACAGCTGTGGTCTATTACCTTAGAGACCATGCTAACAGTTGGGATACAATAAACCTCTGATGATAACGGGTGTAAGTGTTATCACATCTAACTGTAATAGTGTGAATGGCCCAACTATAGTAGAGCAAATGACCTGACAGCTCCCACCCACTGAGCATTGCTGCCCATCACCACTTCACCAGCAGCAGACCAAAGGACAAGAAAATTCTCATTCTGCATACAGTGCCCCTTGGGAAAAGCACAGTCCTATTAATTTACTGATGGCAGTGAGAGAACAGTTGTCAAAGTGCCTGGAAGCAGACCAGCAGACTGTTGACTTAATTATGCCAGACAACAGAGCCAACATTTTAAAGCTGTGAAAGATGGCAATTTTTCACACTTCACCTTCTCTCATTTTTTGTCTTGATAGCCAGACTTAAAGAATTTGAGTAACTGAAAATATTAAATGCAGAAATTATCCCTGTGTCTTTTCCAAATATAGAACAAAATAAACCCTCCTAGACAGAATCAGGTCAATAAATAGAAACTTTTATGTTAAGATTCAGTTGGAATACATAATGCTACTAATCAAACAATGATTTCAAAATAAGTTTAAAGAAATAATGTACATGCTCTACTTTTTAGATCCCACCTTCTGGGTGTTGTTACAGGCATGTAGCCACAGATTTATAGATGCTAAGTAGAAAGTAAAATGCTCACACACTTTCATCTATACCTCTGGATTTTTCAGACTTTTTTGGTGAACTTATGCAAATTTTCAATATTAGTTTCTAATATGTGTTCTTCAGTTTATTTATAAGAGCTGAGAGGTTCATCTTTCTCTCTGTAACTGGGTCAAAAAAGGTGGCTTCAGTTTTTAAGTGTTTTCACCTCAAAGAGCTATGTTACCAGACCAAATTTCAGGTTTGTCAATAATTGGCCTGAGAATTTTTTTCCTGCATGATGATATGGAATTTATATCTAATAATATAAATTTCCAATATTATATTTTCCTGAAAAAATAATTTAAAATGTTCATCAACTGAACTATATTATATATTTATATAATACTTTCCATCAGCATGTCTTATTTTTATTACAAAATATGCATCAGGATCTCAGTGCTACAGATGGGAAAATAAAATTAGTATCAGTCTTGTGATCTATTCTGGTTGAAATATATAATAATATATTACATATAAAATATAATAACCTGGGTATAAATCCACTTGCAAGTAATTTTGATCTGATATTTTGTTGATGAGAACTAAACATGCACTATAAAAATTATTTAAACTGCTTCATAATACACGTATCACTTTTCTGAAGCCTGATTCAAATCAGAATTTTCATATATACAATCAGAGTAATGCTTTTTACCCACTGACACAAGTAAATCTTTGTTTATATTTAACTATTTTCAAGGATTCTTGATTTTGTTAAAGATTTTGGCTTGGGTTCAAAATTCTTCCAACAAAAATTGAACAACTCAACCAAGTGGTAACTTGTTCCTCAGGGCTTCTTCATTTACAGTCAATATTTTGATATACTGAAATTTAAAATATAGTTTAATGATTTCCTTTCTAAATATGAAAATGGTGAAAGATTACTGGGTCAAAGCTAAAGATGCTGGCCATCATTTGTCTGATAATAACTTTGCTGGTTCTAGCTAAGGCTGGTAGTAGATTTCATTTTAAAGACAAGTCTCATTCTCTTTACAAGCAAGAAGGAAAGAAATAACCAGTAGATAGTGTTTCACTATGCTGACTTCTGTTTATAAACAACCTATCCTATGCAATTCCTAATTCTGTGTTTTTATTACTAAATAATGGTATTTCATGAATTTCAGTTCAGAGTTGGCATCCAAAACAAAGTAAGGGCACAAAAATATTTATAAAAGTACAGTGAAAAGGGTATATTCACATCCAGTTCTTCTGAGCAGAGATGGTTGAAAATGTCTGGAGAGAGAGAAAGAAGACTGAGACTTAGAAATTAGTAGCATTTGAACTTACAGAGTGTTGTAGATGTTCAGATCTTGTTTATCTGAACTTGAGGCAACTAGGCTATTCAAGCCTACTGTGGAGTTGAAACATGATTCAGTGGTCCTTAGCATTGCTTCCTGAACCTCTGCTTCTCCTCAGAGCCTTAAATGCTACTTTAGAAAAGACATTGAATCACCATGGTTCCATGCAACCCTATTCTTGCCATATTTAATTTTGAAATGGATAGGAAAATTGTTATAAAAATATTTGAATTACTAGATCTTTCTGGGCTTTTAGAGGATCCGTAAGAGATTTCAGTCTGCATAAAATCTGAAAACAAGAAAACATACTTCTATTGACTAGGAGAGTTCTTAATTTGCCTTGGGAAAAATGTCTGTTCTTGAATAAGTAGCTCTGATAACTTTGATTTCTTCCAGAGCACTATATTTTGTGTGACCCACCATATGTTTAAAAGATAGTGTCTCTTCCAATAAATGGAATTTATTTCCCTCTTGGATCAAGCACAAGAGGAAAGCTAAATTCACATGTATACATCTGAAATCTGGCAAAAAACTAAACAATATGCATGGGAAACAATTGGGGGGGGAAGTATCTAAAAACTAAGAAATTTTCTTAGAATAAGGAAAAAAATACATGAAGGCAAATTCCTCCAAAATCTCTTCTGAGAAAAGTCAATAAGTTATATATTGACATTGAGAAATCAAATTTTTCTGTAAATTTGAGCCATGAGGGTTGATGCTGTCTCTGTCTGGTTTCTTTTTCCTTCACAAAATTCTAAGATAAATCTACAGTGAACATTTACCTGTTACTCTTCTAAAGAAAGTCAAAGCATATGCAAAAAACCAAAGTTGCATTTCATAAACAAATTTCAAAAACATCTATCTCACACCTCCACTTCATGAAGAGCCACATCAATGTCATTATTACAATGTGAGAGTTTAATAAGAGAGCTTCACCATTGTTTTTAGTGTTTTTTCCTGAAACAAGTTACATTACAATTATATAGTTTCAAAGCGAGTATTTTTAGACTTGAAATTTCAAGTCATTATTGGTAAAATATTATTTGGTCTACATACCTCTATATGGGTGTAGAGATAAATGGGAAATAATATGAAGTAGGAAATAAATCAGACAGGTTGCAACAAAAGTTCAGTAATTTTATAAATTAAATAATAAAGGTTGATATTTATCTTTAATGAAGCTTGAAATTATTTCTAGTGGATGAAGAATAGAAAAAAAGGAGGGAATGTTGTGTATTGGAAAATAATATAAGTGAATTACATTCTGTCTGTGGCTTGAGGTTCCTGGAAAGCTGCAGGTGGATGTGAAATCTGGATATTAAGATAAATTGTTAAGGTAAGATTGTTAAGGTAAATGTTAGGATTTTTACTTAAAGGAGTTACGCAGTGGATAATAACAAAAGGATCTGATGAAACATCATAAATAATGATTAAATATATTTGATTGCAATTGTAAAGAAGTGGAATTATTAACAATTTTTCTTGCTTGTGCAGTTTTGCCTGACATTTGTTTTAATCATGTCTTCAGTCCTAAATAAATATATTTTTTGTGTTCACTGTTTGTGGGTCTCTTTTTTTGAATGTCTATATTGCCTCCTTGCCATGATTTTAAGCCGAAAAAATTTCCAGTCAATCATTTGTTGTTTTGTCAGCTTTCATATAGATTATAAAGATGTCATTCTGTTATGCCAGTGTAGCATGAGGCTGTAAGTAAGCATCCGTCAATACTTTCCTCTTCATGGTGGAATTCCTTCCCACACAAAGGTCTGGCATGGAGAATAGTCAGCACCTACATTTATGTAACTGTATTCTGAGGTCTTGGAGAAGATTTACATGTTTTATAATGCTGGTAATGTCTGTCTACACAGGAAGGAACTTCACAAAGAAATCATCTGACATCTGCCCTCCAAAAATTGTAGTGTTTCATTCAGAATGCTATTTTTACTCTTTACAGCATGTCATGTTAAGTTTCTGTACATTTTCAAGTCTCTCTTTCCTGTTGCCTGTACTAAGGCAACCTGGGAAAACCAGAGAACTAGGATGTTGATGCTGGCAGTACCTGATACGGTCTGTAGAGCACAGGAAATAATGTTTGGGCATGCATTGGCATTGTTATGCTTTCCAAAAGTGTGAAGCACAGGATTAGGGAATAAGCAGAAAGGGCTTTGAGCACCATGCTCAAGCCAGAGGTTTCCTTGGAATCTAGACTCATAAATTGGACACATACATAGTTTAATCTGTTCTTAAACTGCTTTTGTATAAGCTGGTCATTGCCCATGAAGCTGAGCATGCATATTTTGCAAAAAGCACTAGAATGCCTTAAAAAATTGATGGCCCCTATTCTTCTGAGATAAGAGTGATAGGAGGCTAGTTTGAGTCTGTCAAGTCTGTTCTAGTTTTTGAGAACTAATTTCATTATAGCATTAAAAACACATAATAAGAACTCTCATAAAACAAACAGAAAACCCCAAACAAAACCAAACTAAAAAATCAACTTTTATTTCCAAAAATTCTAGCACTATAATATAATTGTATTGCCCAGTTATATAATATTCATTATTTTTATTTCTTCTTTTTCTTTCTGTTGGACATATTGGTAGCATGTCCTGAAGTTTCGTTTCCAAAATTTTAAGAACTGGATCTTAGTGATTTCTGTGATTTTTACAGGACACTTCCTTGAGTAAAAGTTAAAGGCCAGGATAGAGCAGGGCAGCTGAGTTAGTTCTAGAAATGTGGGCAGTTGGATCAAGCCCTATTTGATATAGACATGCCAACACTACAGATATATAAACCTGTCTGAATCGGTATCTGAATTTGGCTGCATGTTGCTAAAGCTGCAGCTGACATACACAGCGGGTACTGAATGGACTGAAGAAACAGGATCATTTTTCAAGGGCAAAATCTGTGTCCAGCTTAGACATTGATACTCAAAATAAATACCTACTTCATTTCTTATGGTAAATTATTCTGAATACTATTGCAATGGGAATAGCATATGTCTAAGTGTTTGGAACATTTCTTGAACTTCATAAGATGATATCCACCACATTCAGCTGTACTCTGTAAAACCAGCAATGGAAAAGTCATTGTGAAAACAGTGATTTGCTTCTGAAGCTAAAGGTCACCAAAGGATCCCGATTTACCACAGAAAGAAAGGGAAAATCCAGAAAGACCTATAAAGTAGAAAAGAAAATGACATGATGAAAAAATTGAAAGAGACAGAAGATGTTCCTTCTGAATTCAGTTCAGTTCTTCTTGATATCTTTGAGGCTAGTAACTAATAACATGAATAAATGACGGGCAATTGCTTGCTTTGTGGTAAAAACATTAGATATATGCGAGAAGTACATAGAAATAGTAAGAAACTATGATAGATTGAACCAGTAGATTTGATTAAATTTACAGCCTATTGGAAAAGGGTTTAGAACTGTAGGATGCTTGCCAAGACCATGGCAAGATCTTCAGGTGAGTGAATATGAAGTGATATAAGTTCTGGCAGCTGACAGGAACCAACAGCTGCTCTGCAGTCTGACAAATTGGCAATTTCAAAATGTTTTAGTATCAGAGATTTTCTACAGAGATCTTCAAACAGGCTGAACTGTCATCTGGAAAACTCAAAATCAGCATCAGGGTCAACAGGATTTGAGTGGAAAGTGTGCAAAATCATAGAAAATAATTTAGAAGGCAAGCCTGCAAGATATTTGCTTTAGCTGTTCTCAGAAATTAACAAACCGAAGAGAAGTTGTCAACGTGAAATGTCAAATGGAAAATGGTCAACCGTGACACAGTACAGAACAAAATTATTCTGATTCTTACTGATACAGAAAACAAACCGATTTAAAATCTTCTCAGCTCAAAAAACTTGTTTAAAATAGTCCTCATCTTTTTCTGACAGCCAGCCAAAGAAAAATGGACTATTTATATATTCATTTGCAAGGGCTGCTGTTGAGGACAGATAAAAACTATACTGAAGCACTGAAAGATTCAAAAATATCAAGGCATGAGCTGTACCAATTGGCTCCAGTTATCTTGTCCATGCCAGCTATTCTAGGGAGTGTTGAATTGGCACTTTCAGGCTTTCTCACTCCAAAGATTCAATATGAAGGAGGTAATCTTGAATTATGTAATGTTAGTGAAACTAACAAATTCTAGAAATTTGTAATATGCTTAGTAAATAATAATATAAAACTATTGCCATAAACATCAATTTCTAGTCCTACTGCATATATGTTCATGAAAGTGTTATTACTGCCAATTCCTGATACCTATATTTTTATTTAATTAACTAATTCTCATGCTTACATGAATCATGAGTGTTCATTTTCCTTTTTTTCCCCTGTTTTTTATCAGTTGTATGGTTTCCTTTTGCATTTTTTTTCATTCAGTGTGTGATTTCTGATGCCCTTATCTAGTAAATACTATTGTTTTAATATTTAATATACACTCCAATCCCTTACATGGCCATGCCCTTATTTGAGCTTCAGTCTTATGATAATAGAGCAGGCTTAAAATATACGACTTGTGGTATTTGCTCTCTGCTATCACCAATTTCTCGTCTCAAATGATACAAATGAATGAATCTGATTTTCTCATTGTGAGTGCTAGTTAAAGAAATGTTTTTTATACAAACTCAGCTGCTACCAATATCACAAATTTATTTCCTTCTCTCAGTGTGAGGCATTTAAAAATGGTGGAGATTAACTCAGTTTAGTATTGAATGGTTCTTGATCTAAACTAGGAACACCTAGTTCCAGTTACACCCGAACCTGAACTTGAATTCATCTGGAAAACAAGAAAAGAGGAAAAAAAAAACCCAGTCTTTTTTAAACTCTTGTTATAGAAATTCATTGCCTTTTCCCTCTAAATATGTGTGTGTATGTGTGTATGTGTGTGTGTGTGTGTAGCAATAATTAAGGAAGTATTGCAATTAAACACCAATTTCAGTGAATGAATGCATAAATTACTTATATGTATACACTGGGAAATTAGAAAATTATGTGGTTTACAGTCAGTTTAATATTTTTCAGGTAATTTTTTTCTTTTTTTACTATGTCTCTTAGATGGTGGTTTAATGGGGTTAAATATGCATCACTTTGAACAGCCTTGCTCCTAGACTAGTCTTTCAAGGGTAATAAATGGAAGGTATTTCTCTGTTAAGAACCAAGATTGTTTAACAGTAATGTAATTTACTTAGATACTTAGACAAAATAGTATTCTGGAATTATGTTGCTTCTTTCAATGAGTTTAGATTAATCTCATGTAATTTATATAACACCTACTATTTCTTTGCAACAATGCAATGCTTATGGAAAACAGCTTGCTACAAATGTTTAAAATCTGTATCTCTTACAGTGATCTTTAATTGCGATAATTTTCAAATTAAAAAATGTAAACACAATACACACATTAACATGGGAAAAGCAGCAAAGGAAAACCAAACATATGCATGCAGAAGCACACATAACTTAATGGCTGGATTTCAGGTAGCATTTTTAGATTTGCAACTTTCCCAGTAAATGCAAAATCCTCATTAATTGTTTTTATCTTAGAATTAGTTTCTTTCCAGCTACTGACATAAATGAAAGACTCTATTTTAAGAAATGAAACTATTAATTGAAAATGGAATTCACTATGGAACTGGAATTGCTGATCAAATTTCATACAACACTTAAAATATCCCCTAAATCATAAGAGATCCTTTCCCATGTTGTTCTGTCAGCATCTACTTTATCATAATTTACAAGGAGAATTGCAAATGTCTCCAATATTTGGATAAATGAGAGTATTTGATGGCTGGCCTTATATCCTAGATCATGTCACAGAAAGTAGACAGTCCCCCTTCCCCAGTTTTTTTACTTGCGTGGTGAGACCAAATGTAAGGGAGAAGAGAAGCTCAGGTTTGAGCAGAGCAAACTTTTAAGGAGGTAGTTTGCTATTACACAGTTGAATGGTAGGCAAAATCCACAGGTTTTTTCTTATTAAACACACACCAGCTGATTTTTATTTTTCTTTTTGAGTTCGCTATTTTAAAGCATAAACTGATAGATGTGAATGAGCATGTTTCAGGCAACAAACAGGAAAGCAAGAAGTTATGAATAATCTCATTGCACAGTGAGCTGACCGCAAGCTTCTGTGGTGTGCGAAGTAATTATTAGCTAAAAGTGAAAGAAAGATCAGTTACACACTTTATTTTCATGCTGGAGATCTCAGTAACCCTATGGCTTCCCATTTGTTAAAGAAAGCTGATTCATATTGTCTCTGATACAGGACACTAAAATAATGGAAAAAGAATTGGCATTTCTTCTAAAACATACCAAGCTCATTCACTCCTTTCCTTTCTATAAACACATCTATACACCCACTGTTTCTGGGAAGTATTCCAGCTACAGTGAATTGAAAGTGAGGAATATACACAGTTGGGTGGCTTGTAAGGTGGTTGGCTAAAGATTAAGCAGAGAAAGCAAAAAAACGGAAACAGAAAGGAAAGTCAAAAGAAGGCAGAAAAAGCAAGGAAGCCCTCAAAAAGAATGGGGGTCATGTTTTAATGCAAGAGATTAGAGTAAATGCTTGCTGACAGAAGAGACAAGGTGGGTTTGGAGAAAAAAAGAAAAAAAGACAACTATAGATAAAAGGAAAAATTGGAAATAAACATGGAACATGATGTATATAGGTGAAAAATTCTTCCTTTATACCTGTTTTTCTCTATGCATGTTTTTTGTTTGTTTTTGGTTTTTTCTCCTTTGGCTACCTTTTTGTGCTTTTTTTTGTTTTGTTTTGTTTTTCCTCTTCTGACTGACTTTTCTAGGATTATTCCTTAGGATATTATGACTTCCTAGGTATGACTCAGAACTATGACTGTGAGCTGACTCTGAATCATTCTTCCCAGTAATGTGGGCAATCTTTGCTATGCATCTTTATGGAAAGTATTTGACTCTTCAATATCATGCTTTCCCTATTCCCCTGAAATTTTGAAACCAGTTAAACTCCATATCTATTTTCATAATGTAGATAGATGATATAGGTATAGATATAAATATAGATATAGATGATATAGATGATATAGATGTTATAGATATAGATATAGATTTAATTAAAAAAATATTGACAAATTCTCATATGAACATATAAGAGTTTGTAATAAAAAGATTCTTTACTGAATTGCCAGGCAAAGCAGGTAGCAAAACTACATTGACTTTCTAGGTGTTCAAGCTTGCAGAAAAATCTTTGGACTTCTCGAGATCTTGTATCTAGTGATCCTGTATCTAGTTCAAATGGCTTGAATGCACATGAGAACATTTTGCTGTCAACAACTAACCATTGGATCACACTCAAGTCTTATGAGAAGAGTGAAGAACAGGTGTCACATTTGGTGAATATTCATTTAAGGATGCCTGTTTTACGCAAAGAAGAAACATTTCTGTTAGAAAAGAGAAAAGAAAAAACATAGGATCATGCCATCTTAATAAATGTATGAAAAGAAGATAGACATTTACTAGCTTGCAGGTAAAATAAAAAACATCCAAGAAGTTCCATCTAAACAGATCTGGTTGTTCCAAGAAATTTCTTTTGGTCTTTTTATAAGTATGTCTTCCATTTGAATGTTGTCATGTACCACACAAGTAGTGCTATCACTATGGAAAAGCTGATGCATCTGTCCTGTCAGGATTTTACTCCATTTACTGCAAGTGTCTAATCCACATAATTTGTCTAGTGGATAGAAGTTTTAGAAATCCCTTAGAAAAAACAAAAACAAAAACCAAAAACTGTATAAGCTTTTCCTCAGCTCTTTCTCAGTGCTAGGGATAAAAATGTTACTTACTGGGATTATCTGAAGCAATCTGGCTGGTATCTGACCCAGTGGGAAAACCACACAAACTACCATGTTGGTTTTAATATTTAGGTAGTAGAAGGAATGACAGCAGTAGAAAATTTAGCTCTGAACTGACTATTTGAGATTAAT
The DNA here is from genome assembly GCA_037013685.1 of Acridotheres tristis. Classification (NCBI taxonomy): domain Eukaryota; kingdom Metazoa; phylum Chordata; class Aves; order Passeriformes; family Sturnidae; genus Acridotheres; species Acridotheres tristis. The sequence continues at coordinate 78,459,480 of CM072884.1, forward strand.
CAATTTATGAGAGATAGATAGTGATTTATTACATTGCAGTGTCCCTCAAATTTGGGTATTAGGTATGCACATATATGTTATAAATAAGATGCTTTCAAAGACAAAAGTCATACACAGATTTGTATGTCTGGAGAAGATGGAACAAATATGTTTGTAAATCCATTCCCAGTCATAGGTAGAAGCTGTCATCAACTTCCTTGATATTGGATGAAAGTCTTTGCAACTGACAGAAACAAAAAAATCTGTTTGTGTCAGTTTTCAAGAACATGAAAAATTTTTTGGGGGAAACTTTTAAACTGTGTTATTGCTAAGAAAACATGTCCATGAAGCTAGACATTTTGAAAATATGTAGATTTTTTTTACATAAAGATGGTATAAGTAAATAGCAAAATAGTGCACCTTAAGCAATCCAAGGCAGTGCACATTAAAGATCTCCCCTGACTTCACTCTTAATGTTCCTTCTGCCAAACTACTCTTTCCACTTATCTTCTCACTCTGGATACTACCTGTAGTGATGCTTAAAAAGTTCTGCACTCTTCTGGTTGAAAAAGAAATTAGAAAAATTGACCACTATCAGAAAAAGAAGGTAAGGACACAGTCCCTCTATGATACAGGCAAGAAGTCCTAGAGAAAATTTGTGTTTATATTATCACCAGGACTTGAACAGTGACAGTGAACTGCACTAAGAACCTAGTCACTTGATAAAGGACTTTTCTACTAAATCAGACATGTAGCCCATAAAGAGAAATTCCATGTCCAACAGTTTTGGAAATCTGATATGTCTTTTTAAATTTTTTCAAATTCCCATGATACGCAAGGCTGATCTATAGGTAACTATGGCTTATGGCGAAGGCTAAGCATAAACAAATCCTTTAAGCCTACCTGAATGCATGAATCCTGATATTATGTTGGTTTCCTATTCTGAGGATGGGTATTGTCATGCAGGGAGATCCTGAATGTGTCCAACTTCAGAGACATTCCCTTCCGTATTGGCTTTGCATGGTCAGGTTTTATTAGCAGAAGGGCTACAGGGGTGACTTTGGTTAGAAGATTCCAGAAGCTTCCTCCATGTCCAGCAGAGCCAATGTCACCCAATTCCAAGACGAATGTGCCTCTGGCCAAGGCTGGGCCAATCAGAAATTATGGTAATGCCTCTGTGATAATAGATTTAAGAAGAAAAAAGTTATTGTGCAGACCTAATTGCAGCCACAGAGAAGCAGGATGAGAACACATGAGAGGAACAACTCTGCAGACACCAAGGTCAGTGGAGAGGGTGGTGAAGGAGATGCTCCAGGCACAAGAGCTGAGATTCCCCTGCAGATCATGGTTAAGACTCTGGTCAAGCAAGCTGTCCTCCTCCAGCCCATGGAGATCCATGGGGATGCAGAGATCCACCTGTAGCCCATGGAAGAGACAAACACCAAACCAGGTGGATGCCTGAGAGGAGGCTGTGAACCCATTGGAGTCCCATGCTGAAACAGAATCCATGTGGGGACCAGGTTTCCTCTTAGACTTGTAACCTTATGGGGAACTCATTCTGGAGCAGGTTGTGTGTAGAGGACTGTACCCTCTAAAAGAGTGACTCAGTTTGTGGAAAACTGTTGCCCGTGGGATGGACTAATATAGAAGACCACAGAGATCTTCATCCCATGGGAGAGACCCCATGCTGGAGCAGGGGAAGGACTCTTCTCCATGAGCAGTAACAAGAACAAACATCAACTGTGTGATGAACTGACCATAACCCCCATTCCCCATTTTCCTGCACCACTGAAGGGTAGGAGGTAGAGTTAGTAAGAAAGGAGGAGTGTGAGGAAGGTTTTTTTTTTTTTAATGGGTTTATTTTACTTCTCATTATCGTACTCTGATTTTTTTTGCAATAAATTAACTTCATATCTAAGTTGAGCCTGTTTTGCCTGTAACGATATTTGATGAGTGATCTCTCTCTGTCCTTATCTCAACCCATGAACCCTTCATTATACTTTCTCTCCCCTATCTAGTTGTGTATGGGAGTGATAGAGAAGCTTTGGTGGGTGTCTGGCATCCAACCAAGGTCAACCCACTACACCTTCACATGAAGGATAAATGTTCGTGCAGGCTGTGAGGTCATAATCTGGAGATATTCAAAATATGTCAAAGCCAGCATTAGGCCACTTTGGTGCACCTAAGCCACATGAATCAGGTAGAGATTGCTGCTTCTGCATTTTTGGTTGATATATTTGAAGATGGCCAAGGAGGAAGTTACAGGTGGAAACGTGAGCATGACAACTTCCATTTCCGGCTTTCTTTCCTGATGAGACTTCCACATATCTATCTACAGGCTGCATTCTTCTGCTTTGAAGGTAAATATTTTTACTATTTTTAGCTATTTTTATTATTCTCCTTCATTCCTTCTTTCCTTAAGCTAAAATAAGCATTGTTTAGTTATTCAAATTTCTGATTCTGTGTTTAAAACGGAATGGTTTTTCTACGCCATTTCTTTACTGCCATTTCTTTACTAAATCCATATTGACAATAAAACTAGACATTAAGCTGTCTTCCCTTGTATGGTGAGAAGTTTGATCTTCCCTGGATTTCTAGCCTTCTTTGGATACAGGAATTATTAAAGAAGCACTCTAAATGACAGGGACTAATGTGTAATTGTTTCAATGACTTATCCTAGAACAATCTAATGTCAAAATACAGTGGTGAACATTGGAGCCACAACAGCAGTTTAGGCAAAAGTAAAAATCAGAAAGGTCTAATGTCTTAATGCTGTACTGAGAAATTGCTTTTGAATGTTTTTATTCTTTTTCATAGGAAAGAAATCCCCCAAAAGAGGTCCCAAAGTCATGGGGAATGGAAAACTTTTTTGATAAGGAAAGTGCTAATCCTTATGTTTAACTAACAAAGAGAGGAAAATTCAAAGTCACTTATGAAAGGCAGATACTGGATGTCAGTTTTAAAAGTCTGTAGTCTAAAACAACACAAACACAAGCATTTATGCATCCTAGAATATGACAGATAGTCATCACTGCTTTTGAAAACTGGATATGTGCATTTGAAATTTTTATCATGCATAAACTATGAATATCTTTCTTGTGCAGAACTGGAATGCAAAAAACCCTGTACTAGTCATCATACTTGCATGGTATTTGTATGTATGTGTTCTCTGACGAATTATATTTTTTCAGTTCTGATTCCTAAAATGTATCAAAATAAATATCAAAACATCTGCAAAAATGTTCGTGAAACAAATATTATTCTTCAACTTTATATATATTACAAGAAAGACATATATCTTTGCTACAGTGCATAGACATATGAGCATCAAAACATGTCTGTAATGATTTCCACAATTTATGACTTCCTCCTGTGGAAATTACTCTTGACAGTTTCTACCTGACTGAAAGGGACAAAAATGTAACACACCAGAACCAACACCCAAAGAAGTGGCTACTGCAAATCAGGAACAACTGAGAACAGATGTGCAATCTATCAGCACATCCAAGAGGAATTTAGAACTTTATCCATTGAGAAATCTGATAAAACAGATTTAGGATGTTTGGCTAAATTTAAGAACAAAGATCATAACAGGCTGAGGAGCAACACTACAGACCAGTTTTTAATTTCACAAGCTCAGCACTTTGTTATTATTGGCCTTTACTTTTTCCTTTAGCTAGAAATAACAAAATTATTTATAATAGCAGAAAGGAATTTGGAAAAACATGCAATAAGTTCATACATATCAGGAGACAGACACATATATTATACACAGCCTGAGTAGAACTTCTCCATCTTTCAACATCTGGGAAATTTTGGCCTATCTGCTTATTCAAAACAGAAGTAATTGAAGCTTAATAGTATTGGATAAAGGCTTTGCTTAAGTGTGATTATTTGCTTTTTGCTACTTCTGAAAGACTTCTTTGTTTCTGTTCTTTTACTAATAAATTTGGGTAGAAGATACCAAAATAAATTGTACACATACTAGGTACGTGTAAAATTTATTTTGACTGAACTGCATGTTACTGCATGTGGCATGTTTGTGGTGCCAGTTTTTATTTTATGTTATATTAAAAATAAAAAGCTATAGAGATTGTAATTTCATTTGATAAGAAGAAAAATAAAGATGTGCCCATTAAAATAGAATGTAGAGAGTTATAGTTTTTATTGTACCTTCTATGTAAATATTTTTGGTACATAAAAGTCAAAATTGAGTTCTGGTATTCTTGTAAGTTTGAATGACCAGCTACTCTCTTTAAAGCATTGATATCCATGACCAAGATACCTTTCCCTTCTAAAAGTCTGAATTTCCACTGATGTGTACATATAGGTGTATTTTTACACATAAACACTTCTACCATCTCTGTTGTACCTCCTTTTGTACCTCTGGATGCTCCATAGTTTTGGAGCATTTCCCATTCAGCCTTTCAGTGTCCAATATCTCTCCTCCTGGGAAGATTAAAGTACAGATAGAAGATGTTAGGATTATTATAAAGCTCCAGACCTTGGGGTGATATGAAGGTGCAATTATAGATTTCATTCAAGGATCGACACACAGGGGTTACAACTGGCAGAACTTTAGGTTAGACTGTACCAGTCTTACCTCCTAGTTAATGTAAAAACCCAAGGAAGAATTCCTCACAAAGGTAGGCAACTTTTTCCTGTTCCTGAAGGTAGAGTAAGTATCCTTATGGGACAAATATCCAGAATAGCACTTTCCTCTCACTTATGCTCCACTCAACACTACTTCCTCTAACATCATCATAGAATATGTTAATTTAGATGGATTTAATTGGATTTGGTTCTGTGCTGCCCCCACTTATCAGAACATAACCCAGCTGGTACATGTTTTCTATAATCATTACGAAAAAGTGAAAATCATCTGCAAAAAACTATTGAGCTGACCTTACTAAAAAGTGTAATCCCATTCCATAATCATTCAGAAGAGAACAATTTTCTTAGAAATTGAAGAAAATTATTTTATTTCATTGTAATTATTCATTACATGAGACATGGATTTATTGAGAAACTTGAGATACTAGAACAGACATCTTATCTAGCCATTTTTAGAGGTTTTTTTTCTCTGCAATATGTGAAAACTGAACAAAAAATTTGAACTTATGTTGTATATGATGAAAAACTCTTCGAGCAAGGCAATAAAAGGAAACGTTCTAAACCTTCTAAAATAAAGTTGTAGAGAACTGTAAATTCCTTTGTAACTATAGTTTAATAAGGTTACCCGTAATTTCAGGTAACAGACTATCAGAGTCTGGTTTGAGAGCAGGATGAAAAAGATTTTTCCATCTTTACATAAGGATAACCATAAGGCAGTCTCTGGTAAAAAAAGCAAAATATGAATTTGACTGCTGTAATGTAACTAAGGGACCCGTCATTCCATTTATCCTAATAAACCCGAACAATTGATCAAAAAGTATATTTATACATTATTAAGAAACAGAACAGATCAGAAAGTCCTCAAGTAATACCAGTTTGTCTGCTTTAAAGCACTCAATACACACTAGCACTTTTCACCACTCCTTGCTAAGTTGTGTAATGAATAAAATATCAGCTAGTACTTTAAGTGTGTGAATGCCACACAGTCTCAAAATGCATTAAATATTAAAAATCCCTTTTAATCACTCATGTACCAAAAGTGTCTTAGGACTTCAATGGAAAGAAAACATGCAACATAGAGTTTATAGATCACTTATGATTTGTAGTCATAAAAATGCTTTACTAGGGAAATTAATGTGTTAGTTAAATACTCATGAGCTTAAATAGAACATGCCTCTCAATTTGAATTTGGGAATTGAAATTAAGACAAATTTATCCTAACAGTATTTTTTTTATTATTATTTTTTTCACAGAAAAGATAAAGAAAGCATTAAAGATGAAAGGGAAGGAAAGAATTTTTTGTATGGAAAAGACAAAGTGCATTCCATCATTCCAATCTATTACTTTCTTTGTCATTGCAAAAAAAAAAAAAATCCCTCTTGGGCAGGTAGATAGTACTTTTTCATTTAGAAACAAAACAAAAAAAAGTCAAAATGTATAGGATGTTTATTTCTAGGAATGGTGCTGTTGGAACTAGTGTATTGGTAACAGATTATTTGAAATATTTCAATTCATTTCCATTTCAGTAATTTTTATTGCATTCTGTCAAAAAGAAGAAACTTCTAAATAAACGCAATTAGTCATTTTTATACCATTATACTAGAAATTATCTGCGTTGTGAAATATTGGCCAGGCTTTTATAAAAATACTATATAGTTGTTATGGTTGTCAGACCCTTTCATAATTAATATGAGATAACTATTTCTGGAAGTGTTCAAAAGGCATTTTTGTGACACTTGAGGATAGAGTTTAGGGCTGATTAGGATGGTGCTGGCTAGATGGTGGGACTAGATGATCTTGAAGGTCTCTTTCAACCTTGATGAATCTGTGACTAGCTGATTCTTTGGCATGAAATCCTGTTTTGAATTCCAGTTTGTAAAGAACTGAAATTTCTAACTGTGATTATTTTACCAGTAATTTTCTAGACAGTCATAGAAAATGAATTAAAATGTTTGCATGAACATAAATAACTCTTTTGAGTCTCTGAAATTCAATAATCTTTTCCCCCCTCTCTTCTCTTGTACAGCTATTTTTTGTTAGTGCTAATGTTGAACAAAATAGAGATAAGGAAAAAAAAAGACACTAAAACAACATAATGAATTATTTTCACTTACACATAGTAAGATTTCCACAGACTATGGAACGATCTACTATATCATTATACAATATCTACTATATGTAGATACTCACAGGCACAGAAAAGATTCAATCTTCTAATCCAGGGTGTTTTCCAGTAAAGGGTCATTCTATTGATCTGGTTCTTACATGGCCTACTTTATGACAATACACATAGAATAAACAACTCTTCATCATGTAATGTTGCTTGAATTATCTAACATGATAATTCCTAATGCTTAAATGATCTCTTCCTCATTCTAGAAACCTAACCATGCAAAGTTGTTCTTTTTTGATTTTCACTGATTGCTAATGAAACAGCATTAAATAATAAGAGATGCCTATGATGAGAACGTTTGGTTTCTTTTTCAGAGAACAGAAGATTATTCATAAACTGACAGAGAATTTATGGTTCAGGATTAAAGAGCGGGCAGTACCCATATTGATAGTAGTGAACAGGGAAGTCAACTGGTGGAGGGGAAGATCACTTCACTAATGAATTTATTTCAACCACAGCTTGTACTCTATCCCGATTAAGAAATTCTTATCAGCATATGTTCTATCAAGCTGTCATATTCAACTACTCCTGCTATGACTATCTGGTAAACAGAAAAAAAAAAAAATAGGAAGTTTTCATAACAAGCTGGAGCTACTTATCTGCTGAAGAATGAGTCACGTAGTTGGTGTCAGATTAATTTTCTCTTGCCTTCTTTTTCAATTTTCATAAAATGACCTGGATTGGAAGGGACCTTAGATACATCTAATTTCAAGCCCCCTGCCACTGGCAAGAACACCTTTCACTAGACCAGGATGCTCAGAGCTCCATCCAGCCTGACTTCAAATACCTGAGATAATATATAAATGTATAGAGATGAGTTTCAAATATTTTATAATGATTTTTATTTAGGAATGCATTTAAATGATTAAAGTACTCAAGCTAAGAGTTAAGGAGCTGAAAATGGAGCAGATGTAAGGGATGTCCCTAGATTTGAAAACTATTGTCTGGAAAAGGATGTAGAAAGTAGAAGGTTTTCTCAGAGTCAGCAGAAAGACCTTATGAAAATGCGACAATGAGATTTCTTTCCTCCAGAATTTATTAAGCATGCAGAAAAACACTTTCTTCATAAAACAGACCCATAGAGCTGACTGCAGCAGCAACACGGTGGGGAATGTGATCAAAAGTGAGTGCTGCAGTGCCTGAACTAGCTCAGGTTTGCATACATTGCCTATCCCTTTTGGCAAGGGCTGAAGCTCTCTCCAGCAGCCGCAACAAGAGCTTCAGGGCCATTCTGGGCAGCACTTTTCTGACTTATTTACAGTGGTGAAAAGGTGAACAAATAAGGTAAGGATTCAGAGTAATGCCACTTTTCTTCTGCTTTGTGCTAGGTTTTGTTGATGGAGCTGCAACAACGATGACATTATTTCAATTACTTCCATTTCATTACTTCCAAACATAAATATTTAAATAGTGATTCAGGTATAAAGAAAGGGGCAGAAACTGATGCATAGGCAGTTCCACCTGAATATGAGGAAGAACTTTTTATTGTGCATGTAAATGTACACTGGAACAAATTGCCCAGAGAGCTTATGGACTCTCCTTCACTGGGGATGTACAAGAATCATCCAGACACAATTCTGTGCAATTTGCTCTGAGATGACCCTGCCTGAGCAGGGAGGTTGATGACCCACTGTGGACCCTTCCAACCTGACTCAGTGAGTCTGTGAAGTTAGCCAGAGCTATGGAACACAGCTCATGCTAAACAGAGATGAGTGACTGTTTTTAAGGGAACAAATTGGAAAACTTTGTGTACAGCCATTTTATTTCTTTTGCTTTAGGGTTGTTATCTTATAAAAGCAATAAACAAAGAACAAACAGAATTCTGCTTTTTAAGTTACATAAAAAGGTGTCTAGAGCTCAAGGGTAAAACACTTTGTAGCTATAAATCTAAACAAAACAATGTAACAATATTTTAATTGTACTATTCAGATGAATTTCCAGAGCTTTTTGCCTTTAATATGGAAAAGGATTTTGTAAAACTAAAATTCCCTTTAGGTAGGCTAAGAATTTTTCAAAATGTTAGTTTCTTTTCTTTCTGCAGAAGGCACATTCAGAAAAATATTTCGTGTGTATGTGTGAGATTTACACAAAATGCTCTCATTAACACTCATGTAAACATAAATAACTGTGTGCCAACTCTAAACACATTTCAAACCATTGCAGAATAAATATCCGTGTCAAACACCAAGAGAGATGCATCTAGATTCAGTAAGTAGGGAAGGAACTGTTTTCCATGGCCACAGTTTAATCTAGGTTAAAGTGAAAAATGGTTTTAAACCATGCTACATAAGTTTGAGCTCAACTTGCCATTTCAAAGGCAAAATAGCCTGAATGTAAGAAATTCTTATAATTGTTCCAAGTCAGAGCTACAGAAATTCTTATATAATGTGCTTTGCAGAGATTTTTTGGTAATGGCTTTTTGTTGGCCTAATAGGTTGAATGGAACTTTAAATGTATGTGCACACATACACGTACACGTACACATACACATACACATACACATTCTACTTAAAATGAGGTTTGGCCTCTATATTTAACTAGGCAGAGTCACTTAGTGAGGAGACAATTAAAAGAATGACAAATTGATCTATTTTTAGGAGGCAGAAGAGTTCAAACTCCTAGTGTCTGGGAAACAGTGTCACCACCAATAAAATGATATGATTGATGCTGGGCTAAGGAACAGGGATTTCAAGAATTGCCAAAGCAACCTTGCAGTTCTCAGAAAATGAGAGCTCTCCCCCTCCACTTGACACTTCCCATCCTGTAAGTATTGTTTCACTAAAGAAGAAACAGATTAAATTCCAGCTGCTGTCAGTTCTTAGCCAGGTCTGTTGAAGAATGTGGCTTTTGAAAAGTTGTATCAATACTTCCCTTTCATTATTACCAAAGCAGGCTTAACTGTCTTTGATGTCTCCTTACCAACATCATTACAGTTTTCTACAGCCAGTGAATAGTGGGCTTTATTTAAGGTCACGTTGAAATTCTGAGTTGAAATTGCAATGTGTTAGGGGACTGGATTGTTCATTGTTTATAATACCTTCCCTTTTGCAGTCTGTATCAAAACCAAGTGAAAGAATGGCTTCAATTTTCTCTCGCAACCATAGCTCAAGCTATTAACCTGGACCATTAAATTTTTTAGAGTGCAAGCTCAAACATTTGTCTTTTGCTTTTCTGCAGGTTAAGCATTGCTTGTTAGAAAACATAACAGAAAAAAATAGGAAAAAAAAGGAAAAACTGATGAATCAGTTATACACATGATTATTTGGCAGACGGTCTACTACATCTATAACGTTTTATATGTGAACTTTTGTCATATCTATTGATCAATATATCACACTTTTCTGTGTGTTCAATACCTAATGAGAACTGGGTAAGATAGAAAATTTCTCTCTAAAAATACTAAATATACATGGACAGAGGGTATTACATTCAAGCCTGTGCACAGTCTTTTGGGAAATCAATCTAACAAATAGAATGCATTTAATCATCCAGTCTTGTGGTATTTGTGTAGTGCTGCTGCAGTTATAAATCGAGTGTATCGCTTCTACTGCTTTACCAATGTTAACAAAGTAACAGATAAATAACAACAGCAACAGCAAAGCCAACAGAGAAACAACAGTAAAACTGTTAGTGCAAGTTGTTTTCTATGTTCCTCTCTGGCTATTTGGCTGGAATATTTTGGAAAACTTTAATGCACAGCACAGAAAATCTTGGGATTTTTAATGAAATCTGTGTGCAATTCTAACCCACCTTGTGAATTTAAGAAAAGATTTGCTGATAAAGATGTGTCATATGTCACGTCCTAAATCAAGTTACAGCTACAGAATCATGATACTTTCTTAGTTGCACTCTGGGATTAAACTTAGTGGATGACTTCTCAGTTTCAAACTTTTCATACTACTTGTAACAGCTTCTCATCAGAGTTGAGCACGTCACAGGGAGCAATGTGGTGCTGGAGTCTCTTTGTGTCAGTGTGCTGGGGAGATTGTTATGTGGATTCAGAACTGGCTTGGGCATCTCTGAGAAGTGGATTGTGAATCACAGTTATACATTTTTGATTGTCAAAGGCAGAAAAATGTCTTTCTGCCATTAAACTTTTCCAGATTATTCTCATATAAAATTCACAGTCTGAACCAAAGTAGAAAACTTCTGAGGAACATTCAGTGGTGTTGTGACATCTATGAATTAGCATTCTAAAATACGAAGTCAACCTTGTTCAGTTTCATTTTTTAAAACTTATGCATTTTATTTCCTTTAAGTTATTACTTAAATTATATTCTGATTTCTAATGCAAAACTTTAAACAAACAAGTCTGTGTACAGAAAATATCCAGAAAAAAACTTTAAAAGCAATATCTTAAAGACATAAAGAATTGATAGTTCTATATATTGTCATAGGCTAAAAATTTTCTGAGTTTGAAATTTACTCTTAACACAATTGATTCACCTGGATGTGGCACAACACCACTACTTTCAGTGGTGCCTGAGAACTACTTCATCAATATTGGTAAGTCAACAGGAAGATAACCTATGGAGAGCAGAGGATAGAGAACTACACTGCAAAGCTGTTCACCATGCTCCTCGTGAGATGCTTATGCAAGTGAACGCTAAAGCTTGTGTTCATGAGCCTGTAGTCATTTCCTGCATAGCTATCCAATTTACTTAGGTAATTTTAAAAACTTCATAAAATTGCTAGTGGTTTTATTTTCTTCCTATTAACTAGTCAATTACTCACTTCCATGTCCTTACATGGCTAAGAATTGACCTAAATAAAGTTACTATCTTTAGCACAGCTAAGTCATTTAAGTCATTTCACCAGGAAAGAAAACAGAAGAGTCTATATAAGATCTTTGGCAGATTCCTCTTGTGTGTGTATATTCAATTAAGCAATTTGCAAAGGTCTATAAAATCTGAATTCTTAAAGTTCTTTTTTTTTTTTTTTTTTTTTTTTTTTAATATCCAGATAAAGATGAAAAAGATAGAAGATATTTTAAAGTGTTTTCTATGGCTAGTTTCCTGGTGGGTTTTGTTGAGTCTTTTTTGGGAATATAAAAAAGAAGTATCTGGCAAAAAAATCAACACAGGATAGAGGATTACAAACATTTCATATAACAGATGTCAATTTTTGCTGAAAAGAATGTTAACTGTTACAATTAGATTCCCTAAGCCTTTTTATGTTGAGTTTTAAAAGACAACATCATTTATGTACTGGGGTATAGATATCAAAACTATGCAACACCAGAAATTTAAAACATTTATGTCTCAATAACATTACTGCATACTTACCTTCAGTCTAAGCAGGGGAAAAGATCTAGGCAGGGGAAAACACAGTACTTTTAGCACTTTGTTAAAAAGATAATTTTAGGAGCACTATTGTAAACAACCAAAGTAGGTAATATTTCTCATGTATTTGAGAATTTTGCTTTTTAACTAATCTCAAAATACTAAGGTAAGTTTGGCTTTTTAATAATATTTGGTTTTGAAGCTAGATACTATGAAACATATTTTTGGTGTTAACCAGGTAAGAAAGTACACTAATTATTAGGATTTATTTGAAAAGACACATTTTCTCAATGCTACAGTATTGACCTGGACTACAAAAGAAAAAGATAAAATTCTTTGTTTCCCATAAAATACTGATGATTAATAACAAAACAATAGACGTTGAAGATTTTTGGGCCTTTTTTGCTTTGTTTTTGGTTTTTTAAAAATGTTTGGGTTGAAATTTTGTTTGGTTTAGGTTTTTATCTCTGATGCTCTTTGCTAGTATACTTTGTTGTTCTTTGCTAACACATACATAGACACATCTTCTCAGTATTTCAGATTTGTTTTGGTGGGAAATGGTACCAACTAAATTCAAGAATCAAATAATGAAAAGGTCCAGTGATTAATCCAATAATTTCCAGTATCATAAATTATAGCCTGACTACAGGATTTAAATTTAAGCTTACCACACCAATGCTGTTGCAAGGAGAAAGCACTATTACAAATTTGTATTACTGCTCCTGGAAAATAGGAATTTTAGAATTATTGTCATTTTACCAATGTAATTTTTTTTTAGATCACCAATTACAAAATATCTGTATCTTACTCTATGGCACAAGACTATCCTTAGCACACAGCATTTTTCAAGCTAGGTGAAATCCTAGGTCAAGAATGCTTACTGCACTTTCATTCTTATTTTAGCTATTAAAGGTCAGAGAGTTAGGTCATGTGTTTGTGGTCACATTGTGAAGCTGATAAAACTGCAGCCACAGGCAACCTAAAAGACCTCCACATTTCTTTATTTAAGCTTGATGTAGAAATAATCCATCTTTTTTCTCCAGGCAGTCTTGGTTCAATATTGCAGAGTAAAGGCATTATGTTTCACAGCCTTTAGTTGGTTTCTCATTGATCAGTGACATTAATATATCTGTGTATGACACACAGAGAAAATTAATACAAATTTGATCTTGAATAAATCTGTCTATGATGGTGGACTACAAAACAGTGAATATGTTTCCTGATTAAGATTTCTGCAACTCATTTTTGTTAAAATCTACTTTTGCATCCACTCTCCCCGTTTTTTTTAATAAAGCATTTTTAAATAAAACAAAGTATTTTTAGTATGGGATGTCTTGGTAAAGAAACGGTAAGATTATTGTAAGAAATGTTGGACAATTAGTTTTCTTCTTTAATTATTATTAAAGATACAAGAACCACAGCAAAAAATAGACAGAAGTTTAAACAGCGAATATGTATCAGGTTTTGTTACCTGATTCTCTTTTGAATGGGTATAGTTTCTACTACTCTATCATCAATGTCTAAAAATCAGTAATGAATATACCATTGAAATTTAATTTTTTCTGTTGAAAAGTAGGTTTTTGTTTATTTGTTTTCCAAATGTTGCTAATTTGTAAATGAGATAACCCTCCCGAGGCTTCATAGCATCTTCATGGCTAAATACAAGAATCATAATGTGGTAAATGAGGGTCAAAAGTAGGAAAAATCTTTCCTAGAGCTCAAAAATGCCAATTTTTAAAAATTTACTGCATTAGGTTTTGCAGAATATGCCTATTACATCACTTGGAGATTCTGGACTTGTTCCTCTTAAAGAACCTGCACCTTTTGTTAGTAGAGTTTCAGGAGAGTGAAGTAAGCTCAAAGCCTTTATGGACTCTAGTGAAAAGAATGGACTGTCTCCAGAGTCACACTCACAAAAGAAAAGACTTTGGTTAAATGCAACAATCAGAAATATAATGAACATGTAGGTCAAGGTTGACTGAGAGAAATAACACAGATCAGTGGTTAATAAGAAAGCCAATTTTTGCCAAAAGTAGTAGTGAAAGTTAACTGGCAGGCAAATATAACAGCTCTGTTAAAGTCAAGAGAATGTAATGAAGCAAGTGAGTTAAAAGAACTGTGAAGACTGGAATGCAGAGTACACTGACAGGCATTTGTTCAAACAGTAGAAAACCTGGCACAAGAGACAGAAGAAATTCAAGCCATTAAAATATGCCAATTCCAGCTATGACCAGAAAGTACAAGAAGCAATGAATGGACACCAATCATACTTGGTCCTTGGAAGAGCTGGAAATGGCTTTTGCTGATTTCTTCAGGTTGGTTGCTTACTTTTAAGCAAAAACATAAGACATGGTTATAGACATAGACATGAGAGCTAGAAATTGTGACACATAACAATCTAGGTTCCTTCCCTGTGGAACAGAGCAGTAAAGCAACAGGCCCAAGGCAGTCCCTTGGAATTTGATCTCCTACAGACCTTAAGGGGGAAGAATAGCGGTATTAGCAATGAAATGTGAGTGTTGAAGTGTTTGTTTTGTTTTCTGTATTTTACAGTAACCACCCTGAAGCCATCTTTTATTAATACTTAGAACATATTCTTGATTTTAATAACCCAAAGGACCTACAATATCTCGATTGCTAAGGGTTTGGACATTTTTAACACATCTCAGCATCTTCAAGATGCAAAGGTTAAAAAAGGTATATTAAGGTGTATATAATATCAGATTGATCATGAATAGGTTATTAAAAAAATCTTGCTGGTTTTGGCCCACAGATGCATTAATCAGACACAAAAAAACCAGGAATACAGGGAGTGCAGATGAAGAAGCACATAAATTGAAAGTGACTTTTAGTGACTGACTTTGACTATTGAGAGACCACAATGCTAGGTCTTTTTACTAAATTTCACCCTCTAAAGAATTGCACTCTTCTCCAATTTGATAATGCCACTGGCGTTTTTCTGCTTTTTACTTAACATCTCACCTCTTGCTCTTCTGATAACATGCTGTGCAAAAGATCTGCCTGATGAGTGCTTGCAGCAATGTGTTCTGGAGCTAAATTGTTTTTGTAATCTTTTTACTAAAATAAAATGAGCAGCAGGATGTTTGTCATTTCAGCTGAAACAGAATAAATATTTTATCATCCCTTCTTCAAAAGCTCATCTGTAACTCAACGGGTTTATCGAACAATTTAAAGAGTGAAAGCATTTAATTCACTTTAGCTTTGATTACATTACACGGCCTATCTTGTTGAAAGCTGGAAGTAATCTGTAACTGGGGTTTACTTAAAATACTGATTTTTAATTACTTTCCTCAGGTAAACTGCCACCTTTATCAAATGGTTGTTCAATGTGTACACATGCAAAATTATAACTATCTTTGAAAGAATTTCCATCAAAAGAAGATTTTCAGTTTTGTAAGGAGAGTAGTTTTTTTTTCTTTTTTCTTAGAAACTCTCAAAAGCATCAGAATTCAGTGTGTAAGTAATAAAACATTAATGAAAAGGCATGCTGAAGCATTTGAAGTGAGGAAAACAATCACTTCGCTTCTCATCAAACATGCAGAGAATTTATTCTGGTGCCCTTTAACAAAGATAGGCAAGGTTTTTATCTAATTATGATGTCCCTCCCAAGTCATTAGAGAACCACTCAGTGAAGGTCAAGATTCAAGGAGCAGAACTTGAGGCCACATCTGCTGCTGACCTTGAGCGCTGCAGGGAATCAAGAGCACTGCTGCTTCACAGGATTTTGATTTGCAGCATCCTATTCACAGCACTTTATGACAAGAAAAATCATGTGACCTGTTGAAGATCAGTAGAAATAAGCCAAATGAAGCCTAAGTATGATGAGGACAAATGTGAAAATAAATGAAAGAAACATGTCTTGTTTTATCCTGTATTTATTTGTGAAATTTACCAGAGAGATAATTGAAATGATAGAGTGAGAGAAAGAGTTTTATTTTGTAATAACTTTTTGCACAACTTTTCTTTCACCTCAGCAGGAAAAAAAAAAAACCCAAAATAAAAAGGAAAATAAAAGGAAGAAAAAGGAAAATAAAAGGAAGAAAAAGAAAAAGGTTGAAAGTAACTGATTGCATTATTGAACAAACTCTGTACCTTTGTACAAGCCTTCAACTAGAGTTTTGCTTATCTCACTCTCATGGCTGACACTATCTTGATAAAAATACACTTTTTAATAACCAAAAAAAAAGGAAGAATTTGAAATAAGAAACCTACATGTAAAGGCAGATGAGAGACCCTTTACTTATAGCCTTGATACCATGAAATATTTTATATCTTGGTACTCAAATCTCTGATAGCTATTTTAAGAAACTCTCTGCCTCAGTTTTGTTTTGCCTTATTATGTCTCACTTTGTTTCCCTTGCCTTCTTCTGTCTTGATGGTGTCGAATAACACTGACATTTATTGTCTGTAAAATAACATCTGGTCAAGTGACTGTTGTTCATCCTTCCTGATCATGAGATTCCTCTGTTCTTTGTACGGATCTGTCTTTGCTGTTTACTTTAAAACCTCTGCCTGTAGGAAAATTCATTCCAGGTCTGCTCAGCATAAAATACTACTATTTAAGTGTCAATGTGACAGATGAGGTGGGAGGCCAAATTCTATCCTCATTTATGATTATGAGAACAGAATCAATCTCTCTAATTCCAATGTGGAGGACAGAAAATCCCTACAAATAATAATAAACTTAGAACATAGTAACAAACCTGTAAGATGACATATTAGCTTCTTCTTTATTATGCTTTCATTTCACAAGGGAAAAGGGTCACAACTGAAATAAAAAGAATAATATATGAATTCTATACATTTTACTAGTAAGATTTGGTTTATTTTATATTTTTAAAAGTTTAAAAAGACTGTCTATTTTCTCTATCGTGTATTTTTAAATTATGCAATACACATAAATAAGACATATTTTTGTTTTCCTTTGTTCCCAAAGTACCCACGCCTAAATTGTCTTCTCATTTACTTTTCTGTTTTCCTTCTTTCTGTTTTTTTTTTTTCTGTTTTGTTTGTTTGTTTGGTGGTTTGCTCGTTTGTTTGTTTGTTTCTTTCATTTGCTTACTTCCTAGGAAAACATAACTGGGAGGTTCTCTCAATTGCAAGAGAAGACTGACTTGGTCTCTGTTCTCTCTTTTTCAATTAAATAATGATTCCACTGTTTTATCTGGAATGAACCACCTTTGCAGAAGGCAGTCTATTCCAAACTCATGCTATATGTCTCTTAATCTTTCAGGAGTCTGTCTCAAGTTGTTCAGACTCAAAAAAGAAGGACAGGAGTTCATAAAAACGAAAAACTTTGCCAAACTTTGCAGTGCTTCCTGCGCACAGCAAGTTTGGGAAGATGATGCTATTTTTCATTGACAGAAATTTCCCTCCATGGAAGGAAACAATCACTTCCTCACTCCCATCCCTGCAGTCCCCCAGTGTTTTGGTCAATTTCACTGCATTAAAACTATATTTTCTTCTGAACATTCTTGTGCCTGAGTCATATAATGGGAATTGCAAGACAGAGTTAAAAGCTATAGTACTTTTTTTTTCTTTTTTTTTTTTTTCTTTTAATTGGTCTAAATATTATCCATGTGATTGTTGGCACTCAAACACAACAAGGTTTTTCTTCACAGGGAATTAAGATGAAGTACAGCTAAAAAAAAATTCCAAAAAAATTAAGTGTGATAATTGAGAGCAACAACAATAAAATCACTTATTCCTGCTATTTAAATTCTTGCACTGCCAAAAGTTAAAGAATCTTCGAATAGATGACAGTGCTTTGTTAAGGTGGGAGACAAATATGTGAAGGGAAAAGACAAATAAAAATACTTTATAAATATATACTTTATAAGATATAACAAGAGTTATAAAGATGCTTTATGAGTATAAAACATGAGTTTTCATGAACTTTGCCTCAGTTCTATGTCTACAAATAAAAATGTTAACAAGGGTCCATTGAGCTAAGAGAGATTTTGGCTACAAGGTGGAAAAATCTTTGAAAATGTTCTTGATATAAACTAGGTTAAGACGTAAACCATGTAAGCATGGCAGATTAGATTGAATTGAAAATGGTAAATAGTGATATGCCTTGAGCACAGAACATTCTTAAAGGCTCTTGAAAGATTATTATTTAGCTCTTGCTCCTGGCACCCATGTCCAGGTTGCAGTCATTTAAAATTAATCTTCCTGCTCTGCAGCATAAACTTGAAGAGGTTAACACATAGAGGAATTTAATTTGTGTCTTTAAATTACTACTGGTACTTGAGACTTCTTGGAACACATTCAAAAATGTTTCTGCTTCTCTTCACTCAGTCTCCATCCTGCTCCCATAAAACTAGTGTCTCCCTTTTCTTCACTCATGCCTCATGCTTAAGTTCTCTCGGAGTGACAAGTTCCATTTCAACTAATGTACATCTGAAAGGATAAGAGTAAATGGCAGAGATTTTTACTCCAGGTCTTCTGTCATGCAGACCTTTGTTCTTATATTGGTCCAACCCTACTATTAGTTAATGAGTATTAAATTATTTGCTCCATAATGGGACAACTTCAAGACCACTTACTGTGGCAAAAGACATTATGGGCTCATGAACAAGGTATTCAAAGAGGCAGTAACATATTCCATAGGTAACTTTTCAAAGGAAGTATCACTACTGTTCAGTTATACTCATCCGCTTTCTAAATTAAGCTATTTAACTGTCCAACACTGCATGCAAGGGAAATGAAGTGAAAACATTCATGTCCCTGAAAGAAAGGTGTCTAACACTCTTCAGCATTTCTTTCTGCTTTTTCTACTTTGTGTAATCCTGCTTTCATTTTTCTGGGCTTTAACAGTGATGTACAACATTCTACTTTCATTCCAGGATGCAACATTGCAAGATGTCTGTTGTTACTCCAAGAACTGTGCTCTTATACTCATCTGTTGCTGCAAGAAGAATAATCTCTTATCTCCCTGCATCAATGAAAAAACTCATGCTAACACTGCTTTTGTAAACCAGCTTTCAAATGTGAACATCTTTCTACGCATGGCATGGGAAATCAAGGCACTAAATTTGGTTCTAAGAATTCCCATGACAAATCTATCCTAAAATATTCCAATCAGTAGTACTAAAATCTGCCACAGAGTCATCCACACATTAAAGAAACAAAATACTTGTGAAATGAAAAGTTTTTAGAGCTTATATACCTTTTCCTAATTTGGTAAGTGGTAATAGAATAATACTAATTTCTTAAATACTTAAATACTCTATACTTTTGCACTGTCTCTTAGTGGGTAACAGTTTTCAGGGCCACAGAGCATCTATTGAAAATCAGACAAGACAAAAGATCCACCTTGTTACCCACCTGCAGCACTCTACATTTCTTTCTATGTTTTTCATCCATGTTGCCATTTTTCCCTCCAAATACCAAACCCAGCCTGTTGTCCAGTCCTCGAATTATCATCTTCCCAGATCCACTACCTCCACTTTTGCATGACATTTTAAAAAGTGTTTCAGAAAATGACATATGTATTTGGGGATCCATTTCAGATACTCAAAGAAATAATTGTAAGCAGTCTCCAGCAAAACAACAGGCTAATATGGGAAATACCAATTGTAGTTTAGAAATGCAGTTGAAAAGGAGAAATACACATGGAGGTGCCCTCTTAATGCTCTATGAAGGCATTTTTCACTTTGTCATCATATAAATTGAGTACGTCTGTATACACTAACTTCTATCAGCTTTCACACAACTAGCTTAGTTACACTGCTACTACTTTACATGTTTCTAGGGAAGGAAAATTTAGTACGACCCATCTGTCCCCTTGAAAAATTCTTACATTTGGGTGTCTATGGTATCCACTTGCACACAGGCTTGATTATGGGAAACATTTCCTGTATAAGTCATACAAAGTAAAATTTATTATATTGTAGCATAACCTAGGTGAAAGAAAGCTGATATGTCTAGCTCCATACCCATCATCAAAGCTCAATATTTACCCTAAATAAGATATACTGTTTAAATCTGTTTCTTTTATGCTATTTTTATTCAATTTCTATCAGCCTATTTTGAGTAACATATTTTATGGAAGTTAGTCCAGAGTTAAAGAGTCATGTTCAGATTAGAATGTTGACCTACTTCTGTGACATAATAAGCTAAAATATATTTTTTCAATTATTTTGGAAGAGTTGAATTTGCTTTTTCTGCTTGTAAAAGTGTTTCTAATTTTTTAATGGTATAAATATTGGTCTTTACAAATTAAAAAGCCAAGTCCCATACAAATTATATTGATTCTGTGTTTTCAGACACAAAAGCAGAATCTGCTTTGTTAGGGTGTTGAAAAATCAGAGGTTTGTTTCTATCTCAGTATATTGTTTGGCATACTCAATAGGCAGAATAGAATGAGTTAAATATATGATGCTTTTATTTGCTGCCATTGTTGCTTACAGAACATTTATAACAAGCTTTTTGAGACTCCTTGTAATGGTGAGGAAACAATTTGTTTTGAGAATTAATTTGCTGAATGGGAAATGTTTCCAGTTTGCTTTCCAAGCTATAATGACGTGACTGAATTCAGAAGTGCCCTTGAAAATCTGCAATGTAGAACAGCATATACACCACACATTCATTCTATACAGTGCCAAAGAAACTATTAACAACAAATAAATACAGGCTGCTTTTCTTAATTTATTAACTGATTTTGATTTTATTTTCTCATTTTATATCACCTCTGATATACCATTTGCAGTCACTTGATGAGGTCTCAAGTCACCATAGAATTTAAGCACGTGTCGAGTTCTTAGCACAATGAATAAAAGTCTGCGTGTTTAGGCTGACAATTCTCTGTGGTGCCTACTCCATGCATTTTCTATGTAGTCCCAAAATCCTCATGATTCTTTAAATCAGACTATTAATTCTGGTCTTTGAGAATTCAGGTCCTATATCAAAGACAATTAATGATCAATGATAAGGAGAACTTCTCTCACTCGCTGCATTTATAAGCCAAATTAATAGCATGAATTGAAGAAAATCAAATATCACTTTCTATTTTTTAGAGGGCTGATGTGTGCTTTAGCTCTCTAAGCACCTAACCTACAGAGTCCTTTTCAAATACCAAGTATCAATTAATTAAATAGTTGTAAGTGCCTAAATATATAATCAATAATAATGATCTGATTTTATTTTTAACCAGAAAATACAACATTTCATACTTTGTGAAAACTTTAATTGTAAAAAGTCAAGGAAAAAAAAATTCAAAAAGTGACAAGACATCTTAATATTGATTAGAATTGGTAAAGCTGGGGAAAATCAGTGGCACAATTTATGTTATTTCTCTGAAGTCTACATTCATGACTTTAGCCATCTAAAATTGTTAGAAAAAAATCCATTGACCAAATATCAGCCTACCGTTTTGGGGAAAAAAAAACATTATGAAGAAAATAATTTATTCAAAAGATTCAGTCATTACATAAGGTAAAAAAATATACTAAAAATGTCAACTTCAACAAATAAAATCCTCTGAACAATTTCATTTACAAATATTCATTTATCTGCAACTTCCTTACCCATAATATCATCACTTCTATGATCAAGAGAAACTTGTAGCATCTCTTTTACAAGGAAAGGCTGATCAAGTTGGGCCTGTTTAGCCTCAAGGAGAGACAGCTGAAAGGGGATGTCATCAATGTCTCTAAGTATTGAAGGGAAGGTGTCAAGAGGATGGAGTTGGGGCTGTGCTCGGTGGTGCTGAGCAATAGGATGAGAGGCCTTGGACAGAGACTGATGCACAAGAAGATCCACCTGAACATGAGGATGAATTCTTTACTGTGCAGGTGACCAAGCACTGGAACAGATTTCCCAGAGAGGCTGAGGAGATTCCCTCACTGGAGTTTATCAAGAGCTGGCCGCATGCAAGCAAGCCTGCGCAATGGGCTCTGGAATGACCCTACTTATACATGGAGGTTGGATCAGACGAACCATTACTCATTCTGTGATTCTGTGAAAGCAAAATTGCAATTTCTCTAGAAGAAAATGTGTTATACTTTAAATTCACCCAGCTGAATCTCAAGATGTGGAAAATCTCCACCATTTTCTATGCCGTCATCTAATCGATATTGCTACGTTTGTTGAAGACAGGCATCAGTTTAGAGAGGCATGGAATTATACATCAGGGGTTTGATCCTGTCACAGAAAAAACTTCTAAATTCACATAATAATGGGCATTTTCTTTCAGGAGCATTGAAAGTGTGACTGGGCACAGTAGGCTCCATGGGATACCTGTCACTCTGGTGCTGTAGTGAATTTCAAGTTTCATATGTCTATATTTTCTATAAAACAAGTAGTTTTCTGTACAGTAGTGGGTTTACTGTATATCTTAGGCTACAGACTGGCAGCCCCCTAAGGTTCAGTCCAAGGGGGAAGAACTTGGTTTGAGGCTATGCTCTGATGTTTATATCAAAGTGATACTGACACATATTGAGAGCAAAAGTCAGGAAATTTGCCAACAAATAGTTGCTTTGAAAGTAGCTTCTTTTGAATTCTGATGCCTTTGTTCTTTTCTGTTCAGAAAGCTGGCAATTTGACATAGCGGGTGTTTCCTGGTGCTTTTTCTTCTTGGTGCTTGTACACAGAAGAGGACACTGCCTTGTCTGGTTTTGACTACATCTACATCTCTACTGACAGTTTCAGCCATACTGCAAGCTTTCATTATCCTAATAACAAAATAATTAAAAATGTTTTCTTCAAAATCCCTATTAGTCTGCTCTTTCAAACATCATTATAAAGTTCATTTAAATAACAAGAAAGTAGACATTTTTATAAAATATATATTTATTATTTCACTTATCTCTTTCCCATTTTCAAATTTCAAATTAACAAGTCATGGACTTAAATGCAAAATAAAATCATGTAATTCCTGCATGTATAATATTTTGCATATTACAAATAACAGGTTTAAAATGTATCAAAGTAATAATTTTTATTTTTATTTAATTGTTCTACCATAACTACAGTAATGTTTCTTATTATTTAAACTGATCTCTTGAAACACTATTTTGAGAAAATATTGAATTGATATAACCTTAGGAAGCTGATACTCTTGAAAGTAGGGAGTTTGACTGCCAGTACAATACCCAATAGCATTCAGAGAGGTTTCAGATGCGCAATAACAGCTGAATTAATTCTGGTCAGCATAGAGAGATAGAAACAGGAAAAAGGTGAGCCAGAAATAAATTTTCTTTGACCTCACCGAACTCACAGCTATAAGCATGTGGATAAACAGGGCATGGATTTCTTTCTTTTAGGAAAATCTAGAATTGTTCATAAATTTATGATTTCCCCACACTGTTTTCCTTTATCTCTCCAGGTCATCACTGTCTTTAATAGAACTGTCTTCTCTGAGCCTGTCTCATGCTCTGTTCAAAATAAATCCAAGCAATTATTATTTACTAACTATCGCATGGCTGTAAGAGAGAGTGTGTGAATATCATCAAAATATATAAATATATAAATACTTAGAGTAATACTTTTATTATTTTGTAGTCATACATATATATGCAGCTTCAGCAAATTGAACATTTTGCAACCCCATGGGATCAGATGTGTGAAGTTGTTAATGAAGTCAGGTGATGTCATTGTGTGTCTACACACACATCTTTGACAGGTTATGACAATCAGAGGGTCCTCCCAATGACTGCAAAAAGGCAACAGTAAGACCATTTTTGAGAACAACAAGAAAGACTGTTTGGAGAGCATTAGGATCATCAGCCTCAACAAATCACCTGAAAAAGTTATGGATAAAATCTACTTGAAAGCAGGTGCATGAAGAACAAGATTGTGATTGGGAAGAGAAACAAGGGAATTACTAAGGGCATGTAATGTCTGACCAATTTGTTTTCCTTCTGTGATGAGGTTCCTGCTTTCCTCTGAAAGGAAGTGGATGCTGTCCATGTTGGTTTTATCATGATTTTTCATATGATCTTGCACACAAACCTTACAGCCAATTTGGTAACTTGTGGACTGAGTAAATGTACTTGAAGGTGAAAATAAATTGGTAGGTCCTCCTGATTTTGTGATGTAATAGGAGAAAATCATTGGTCAGTAGCATTACTCGGGATTTTGTACTGTGGCTGTTATAGTTATGCATCTGAAATCCTGTATAATGGGACTGAATGCTCCAAGCCATGACAAGCTGTCATGAACTACTCCTCACTGAGAGCTTGATAGGCTATAAAATGGTCTGAAATGATCTCATAATGTTCAACAAAAACAAATGCAGTTTTCTGCTAGGGACAGGTGCAACAAACTGTGTTTGGGTATTAGCTGGGTAAAAAAAAAAAAAAAAAAAAAAAAAGAAAGAAAAGAAAAAAAGAAAAAAAAAAAGTATTCAGAAAGTATACAGAAAAAGACCAGAATGTCCTGGTGGACAAACTGAACATGACTCACTGGCATGCACTGACAGCAAACGTAGCCAACTACATAGTGTATTAACAAGAGTGCATCCAGCACTGGAAGGAAGGGGTGTCTGGCCACTATTCAGCACTGAAGAGACTGAACCTGGATTATTGTGTCCAGAGTTTTGTACCTCAGTGTAATAACAACGTTTTCATATTGGAAAAAACTTTGTTAGAGGTCAGATTTTCAGGGTACTGACATACTTTTGACATGAAAACAGAATAAGAGAGCTTGATTTTTTCAAATTTAAGAGGAGAATAAAGCAAGATTTTACCAAGTTATATAACTACCAAACAGATGATATAAAAAAAAACAGTGATAGACTGGTGTCAGAAGTGACCAGTGCTAGGAAAATTGGCAACTAAATAAATTACAAGAAATTAAGTCTGATTACATATTAAGACTTTTTTTTTCCTGTCACAGTGGCAGAGGGGATCAATTTCCCTAGAGATCTCATAGAATCTCACAAACCACATAACTGAAGACCCAAAACTTAACTTGATAAAGTTCTAAAATATCTAGTATAGGATGACCCTGCATTCAACAGGGTTTTTGGACTCGATGGACTTTAAAAGACCCTTCCAACTTGTTGCTCTGTGATTGTACATCTCCTGCACTTAAAAAAATACCAAGAAGAAATTTAAAGCCAAAAAGATTTAGAATATCTAGAGTTTAAGTTAAAAATTAGAGCTAATAACATGCTTGTAATTCTACTCCTGAATATTCCTTCCAATCACATTGTTTCAACAGAATACAATTTTCTTCCATGAGATTATCACAAGAACTGTTATTTGTTAAACACTGTCCCTGAATATCAATATATCCTCACTGCTTATGTCCTTTGTGCCAATTATATGGATTTTATGCATACAGAGAATTAAAAATTTTAGATAGCATTAAGATTTCAATTCAGTGAAATTTCAAAGGTGGTGCTGAATGAGAGTGAAGGAAATTGATTTTGTGGTCCAAATGCAGGCCTAGGTTTAAGGGTCAGGTATAGGTGCCATTCTCAGTTTAGTTCTGTGGTGACAATTTGGATGATTTATATTTTCCCAGGGCAAACTTAAGTCTGGTTTAACTATTCCCTTGATTCAGAAGTTTTTGAGACATGATTTATCCTTTGAATTTCTCTTTAGGCAGCACAGAGATACCACTTTGTTCTGAATACAATTGAACCACTCATCAGTAAAAATGACCACATCTGACAATATCTTCAACTGCCAAGTTTTTGAACTTCTATAAATTACAAAAAAAATTCTGAAAGAGTGGTAAATATGTGTATATATGTGAGCTCATATTTAGTTATAATGATCCTATATATAAAATTGCTAGCTGAATTCTTGAAAAAGTAACAGAAAAAAACCCCAAGTTATTAGTCTGAATTGATCTTTACACTTTCATATTGCTACATGCAAACTATTATCCATTAATTTTTACTGAATTTTATTAATTTAAGATTAGACATGCAAAACAATTTTTCTTACACTTGCACTTATGTACCACATGTAGCTTTCTCTTGCTCAGATTTTTCTATTTCATTCCATATTTTCTCCCTGGTTTTGTTGTAGGTCTAGCCTCTAAAGATAACCCACAATTTGATCTAAATTTATATTCTTAAATAATCAAATATAAATTTGAAATAATTCCTTGAAGGACAATGTCCTAAATCTGAAGGATGGCCAATTCCTAATTTATAATACTAAGAAGGGCTCTCAGAACTATGTCAGGATGAAAGGTGTTTCTCATAATTTTTCCTATTCTGGCATTGTCATGCCCAGCAGGAAAACTGTGACGTAATTACCATCATGGAAATCTGGTAGGATGACTCAGACAACTGGAGTGCCTACAAGGGCAACGAAGCTGATGAAGGGTGTGGAGTACAAGTCTTATGAAGAGTGGCTGAGAAAGGTGGGTTTGTTTGGCCTGGAGAGCAGGAAGATCAGAAAGAGGTTATTGATCTCTATAAGTACTTGAAAGAAGGGTGTAGCAAAGCAGGGGATGGTCTCTTCTCTCAGGTAAAAAGCAATAGGACAAGAGGAAAAGATCTCAGGTTGTGCTAAGGGAGGTTTGGATTATATATTAAGAGAAATTCCTTCACTTAAAGGGTTGTCAAATTGAAACTTTCTAGTACTTACTGCCAACAAGAATTCTGCTTCACCACTTACATTCCATTCTTCCTTTCTGTTAAAAAAAAAACCAGCTCTACTATATCCCAATAAAGCTTCATTTCATCCAGTTAATTATTTTTTGTTAGCAATCTGAAGGAGAAATTAAAGTAAAAGATACTAAGAACCAAAGCAAATACAGTTAAATATCATAGACATACTCAATGACTGATGCAATTACAGGGTTTTTGACAGATACAGTCTTCCAGCTACAACAATCAATGACTAAAACACCTCTTGAAACAAAGATTATACCTTACCATGCTTCTAAATAGATAACAATGAATTATTTTCTCTCAATTTCCTAGTCCTTTCAAAAATCTCTTTACAGTTCTATTGTCTGCATTCTTGAGTTCCACAGTGTAATTATACATCATACATAAGTTATCCAACTTTGTTTGCTCTAAATTTATTGCCTGGTAATTTCAGGCATCCATTTTTACTGCTGTCTTAATTATAACAGATACATAATAATTTGCTATTCAGTTTTCCCTCTTTTTTGTATAGAATTTTCATACCCTTTCCTAAAAGGCCTTTTTCCTAAAACTTCCAAACTAAATCTGTGCCCTGTTCTATGTCATCATTTGTCCTTTTCTCTTATACTATCCCTACTTATCAACACTGAATTTCCTTTACTGTGTTGTCATTCAATATTATGAAATATTCCTTCACTTCTGCAGCCAGATTTAAGCCAGTGATCACAAATTTCTATGAAATTGTATGTCATGTACAAATTTTATCCCTCATTATTAATCTTTTTCGTCTATCTGTGATGAATATACTAAACGTGAGTCTCCACAGGTATTCTGGTAGGGTTCCAGCATTGAAAATTAATATCTTGTTGTTTTTATTTTTGTTTCTTTATTTTTTTGTTTGCTGAGGCACAGAGGGACCATATCTCTTAGCTCCTGTACTGGTATTGACTGGAACAGAGCTAATTAGGTTCATAGAAGTGCATATACAACATCTCATGTGAAGTGATTGTTAAGTCTTACCCTGAAAGCAAGCAAGGTGGGGGTGCATGAGAGTTTGGGAGGGAACAGAGGCGAGACAGTTGACTCTCTCTGACTATACAATGTCATGCTTAGCAATAAAAGCTGTGAGGAATAAGCAGGAAAAGTGTTCAGAGTTATGGCATATATCTTATGTTATGCATGATGGAGCATGGCTTTTTTGGAGATGGGTAAACACCTGCTTGCCCATTGAAAATGGTGAAAGAATTCCTCATTTTGGTTTGCCTTTTATACGGACCTTTGCCTTTACCCATTAAAGTCTCTTTATGTCATCTCATCTCATCTCATCTCTTCTCATCTCATCTCATGAATTTTCCCACTTTTATATTTCTAATTTCTCCCCCACCCACTGTGGGGAGTGACTTAGTAGTTGCATGGGGCTAATCTGCTGCTGGAGGCAGAACCACAGCAGCTCATTAGAATTTTATTTTTTTGGAGCAATTAATGTGAGATCTTCCTGAAAGATTTTTGAAAGAATCTTTATGCACAATATCATTTTTTCTTTAAATGCTAATGTATCTATGAGGCATGCACAAAAATGGAATATTTATTCACATTCACACCATTTTTTTTCACTGTCTGCACCAAGACATGACATTGGTCTACAAAGTTCTCTTTAACACCATATGATAAAAGTCACCTTCCCTTTTTTTGCTTTCAATAATGATTTGAGCCACATATTGCCTTAATGTACTAATTCAGAGATAGGAGATTAATATGTGAGATTCATATCAATTCAGTGATTCGTATCTGAGATTTAGAGACCCATAATTGAGTCTTTGATGATTTTATTAATATTATGCATAAAATTTTCAAATATTTCATATCTGAGTTTCTTAAGAGTGTCTTTAGAACTCATTGAGCACCAGTTGGCCAGCAGGGTCCTAGCTTCACACGGCTTTTAAAATTCTGACATTCCTGTTCTGAATTATTCATGAGCTTCATTATGTTTGAACTATCTTCTTACCTACTAGTCATTCATGG
The DNA here is from genome assembly GCA_037013685.1 of Acridotheres tristis. Classification (NCBI taxonomy): domain Eukaryota; kingdom Metazoa; phylum Chordata; class Aves; order Passeriformes; family Sturnidae; genus Acridotheres; species Acridotheres tristis. The sequence goes on from CM072884.1 coordinate 78,488,128, forward strand.
ATGATACCCTCAAACACCTTGTTATAAGCTGTGGCGATACCTAAAATACCTGCAAAAAGCTTTGTTTGTTCTGATGAGAAAAATATCTATATTTTCTGGAACTAATATCTATATTTGTTCTCCAGAGAAAGCAGAAAACCATAGAGATCATTCTCGCTTTTCTACTTTTGAAGCCAATTTTAGCTATTCATGCTTTTCTGCTGTAGTTTATTAGTAACAATACACTGCGATAAAATCTATATGACAGATAATTGTTGCTAATATTTCAAATATCAAGGAGTAAATTTTCCACTGATGGAGTTATGCCACTGCAACCTGGCCCCATCAGTACAAGCTCATTTCCATTTGTGACAGATGAAAGCCTTTGGAAGCATGGAAACTTCAAAGACCATAACACTGAGATGCAGAACATTATGGATGCATAAATTCAGGGCAAGGCTGTTTTATCAAAGCTGGGGGTAATTAATGCAAATCCCTAGACTTTCAAGCAGGTAAACAAGCATGAAAGCCTCACCCATTTCTGCAAAACTGTATATATTGGTTTGTTTTGGTTCAGGAAGCTGATGAGGAAGTGAAAAATATGGCCCTTGTCAGTAATAAGACACAGAAGTACTTTCTAGATTGTGAATTAGACTGTAGGTGCTGAGTAAATGTGATAAATATAATTTGGATTGAAGCAGAAGAAGGTGAAGCTTAAGAAATAATTTTGAGAGAATGAAACATAGTATCATGAACGTCTAATCAATAAGTATAAAGCAAGAGGCTTGAGGCAGCAATGTGAAATGTGTCTAAGTAAAAACTGTGTCTCCTTTTATTAATTAATCAAGTGGTATAACAATGAATAAATTAAGATGAAGAGGGTTTTTTTTTATTACTCTTATAATTTACCTACAGTTGTAAGAAAGTAAAAACATAAAGATTTCCAGAAGAAATAATTTCTAAAACGAAATTCACTTTGAAACAAACTAATCTAATTTGAGGCAGATGTGAAAAAGTACTTTTCAGCCTTATGATTATTGTCAATTCCACATTTTGCCTCCTGGGAAAAGTCATGTTCCCTCTGAGTTTGCCAATAAGCTGCAGGAAGGTGACCATTTGTTTCGGGGATTTTTTTAGTGCTTGGTTTCACCTCATTTTTATTGCACTTACCAGAGGCAGAGAGTCAGGATACAAACTTTACAACCTCTGACAGCCCTTCTAGGGAGCTGCATATGATTTCAGCTTTCATATGAAGAGAGGGAGCCAAAGAACTGTAATTTAAACAAAACTGAGTGAAAAACAATGCATATTTTGAAAGAGAACTCCAATACTCACATTCTGGTTTGTGTTTAAAAAGTTTGGATGTCTTTTTAGTCGAAGTCACAGCTAAAGGTACATCCCTCAATTCCCCAAAATGTTTCAGCTCTGACAGACACGGGGTAATAACTAGAAAGCAAAACACCCTTCTGGTTTGCTTAGTACACAACTGAGGATTGTAAAAGGATACTTTGAAATATTTGGCTTTACACTGATCATGAAAATAACATCTTTTTTTCTTTAACAATTGCATCATTGAATAGATTGCAGGAGTGTTTGTCTTATCTTAAAACACAGATGGGTACCTATCTCATGGTCTAGATTATTTCCTGCAAAGCTTCTTTTTGTTCTTTAAATTTATCTCCTTTTCTTTCCCATACTAATGAAGTTTCCAGTGTTTCTCTGTGAAAGATCTGAATTCACATAAGTCAAATTACACAAATTTATGCCAGAGTTTGAAGAGAGATCCCGATTTTCTCAAGCAAGTTTCTATGGTGATATTTTTTACACATTTTTTCATAAGCTGTACACTATCTTTTGTCATGTTAATCTCCTAAAATATATTTAAATAAAATCCTATAATAGCTGTGTTTGGTGTTTGGCCCAAGTCCATATTTTTTGTTTGCTGCAGCTTTCTTCTTCAGTAAAAACCATGTATTTCACAGCTTATTCTTGTTTGTTCAGTTTGTTAATGTATGATTCAATCTTTAAATACAGCTCTATGCCTAGGTTTCTATCAGACACTTTTCTAATTTATTTGCCATCTTTGCTGATTAGCATTTCTAGTAGTTAATAACATTTTTCCTATTTAACTAATTTCACACAATAAACATTTCAGCTGCAAATAATTTAGCTTTGAAAAACAGTAACTAAATTTTTTTATATTTATATTTTTAATCAAAATTGATGTATTTTTACTTGTCTCTCTGTTTTCAGGTGTTTTACACATACAGAAATGATATTTTTTTAACATATTACCATTACCACTAAAATTATTGAGCAAGATCTCAAAAATATTCTTTCCTATCATGAAATGACAAATCTGTTTCAAGGTCTTACATCTGCTCATACATGAGAAATGAAGAATGACAAATTAGGAGTCATGAATCAAGTTTAAGGGCCATAAGTAACTTGCTCAAAATAAGACCAGAAATAAGACATTAAGAAAATATTTCAGTTTATGTGTCATGCATAAAAATGATTACTGATTTTAGAGGTACTCTCCTGCCACAGGTGCTTCCTTATTTAAATTAAAGCTGAAGTTGGAAAGTTACTGGAATGTGAAATTTTGTGGTACAGCAACAGAGGGTAAGAGTAATCTAAGGTCCAGGCAGAGATCAAGGTGAGCTTCTACTGTAATCAATCACAGTCCTTTTAGCATTGTTCCAGACTCTGCATACTCACACAACTCATACAAATCACAATGCACTTTGATTCCTTCCTCCTAAGGATATCACTCTGAGATTCAGATTAATGGCTACTCCTTTATCCTCACCGGTTTCCAAATAAAATATTTTTTCACATTCATTCCTTGTTTGAGGAGCATCATTCTTGATCTTCCAGTCTTCACTGCAAGAGAATCCTCTGGTAAGAAGTGTTTCTTCTTAGATAAAACTGCATCCCTTCTGAGGATAGTGTCATGATCTCAGTCTGACTTCAGAAGGTAGATGGACCATCCAATGCTGTCTTGGCCTCCATGTCAACACTGACATGATATGACTTGTGGACAGGAAAGCAGGAAGGACGGCACAATAGCCCATGCCTTTGCCTGGAAGATGGAACATCCACTACTTAACCTTATGTACATATTTTTCAGGATTACAATTCTAATACTATCTGCCTACCAAAAGAAAGTTATCAGTCTACTACATTGAAAAAAAAAAAAAATCTAGGGGTCTGACACTATGAAAAGTGGTGGGAAATGTCCCCTGCTCAGGTTCCAGTTCACTGGCAGTGTCTATCTTTTCATGTCTAGTTAGGATTCATATTCCTGGCTTCAACCCTTTGAAAGAAAGGCATTGACACTAAGAGTTTAGTAAGATCAAAAAACACTCGAAAGAAATAGGTGTTTCTAGAGAGTGTTTCAACTAACTGTAAAATACAGAGGATGAAGAGTGTCCTGGATAAGCCTTTCTTTATCCCTCCTTTGATTATTAGATAATGACCTGATACCACATGCTTAATTCTAGCCATTTACTGAGATCCATATGCACACCTTGTCCTTTGTTGCTTTGTATGCTCTTGTGTTATATATTCTTCAGGTGAAGGAGAATATCACCTTCTTATTACTTACATGAAACTAAAACAAAAAATGTACTTAAAAGTTTGCTGGGGTAAATTAATTGCATTTCCTAAATTTCTACTCTCTCTTCTGTTTATGATAGTGTCTTCTATTTAACTATAAACTAGATGCAGCAGATTTTTCCTTATATTTAACTGATTGATATTTTCTGCCACTTTCCTGACTATTGAAACTTCCTGATGCTTTTAAATTTTATCGTGAGTCATACAGCTTTTTGAAAATATTGCTTCCTTTATTCCTTCTTCAGTAACCAGTTTTATTTAATGCATTCCTTTTAATAAACTGATTCATGCCAGGTGCCAGTTTTTCTCATGTTCTTTTGAGAAACCAAATGACTAGAAAGTTAATGATGAAAACCTGCACCATTGGGAGGTGAAAGAGTTCGTTTTCTGACACAGACTCATTAGATGATGTGGCACACACCAAGGGTGGCATTGATTAGCATAGCCTCTGTACTCTTAAAGGTTAATGATCAGGATAATTAGCTGACCTATTGCAACCGGATAACATTCAATTGATAAGTGTCAGGTGATTGTAGTTATTAAAATAGAGTAGGAACAGACTCTCTGACTTTGCAAGATACTTATTAAAAATTGCCTCTGAAAGAAGCTGTGGAAAACATTATCTGCCTCTTTCAGAAAGGTCTAGTTTAGTAATTTCTATTCTGTCTATTTTATCAATGACCCAAATATGTATCTTGTTTGCAAAAGAAAAATTAGAATACAGAGGTTTAGGAACAGATGTTGTGGTGAAAATTTTAAAAGGTCACATATTGCAAACCATAAAAGGAGGATTTAAAGAAACCCATGTGTTTATTTTGACAACGTTATTTCCCTGCAAGAGAAGCAATCCCATGATAAAACTATTTTGATTAAAACTATTTCAGCATTTTCTATTTAAATGTATGGTGTTGCTGATAAACACTTTGGTTTTTTTTTTTTTTTTTATTTTGGGTATAGAACTTTGAATTTGGAATAAAATAAAAGTAAGTGTGGAAAATGTATGGTGAATATTTTCCTCCATAACAGGAACAAGCGCACTCTTGATATTTAAGAGATTTGATCCAGAAAAATAATTGGCCCTATGTAATTGAATATGTCTGAGTTCTAGAGGCTCCCTGTATGCCTGTTAATTTCCTTTTTGCTTTGGTTTGAAGTGGCACTTGTGCTCTGTCAGCATAGACATCATAAGAAGTAAGATCTGCGTAAGTCCTGTCTTATACTACTCTAGTTGATGAACTAAGTAAAAAGAATAAAAAAAGTCTATACAATATTCTTGTACATATTCTAAAAGTGAGCATGCATTTTGATTTTCTATGAGTATTATAAAAATGATAGGGTTTTTTATACTTCTGCATAGCACTAAGTTTAAGTGTGTTTCATCATAATTGTTTTAATTTTTTTTCCAATTAATTTCTTTTTCACATCTTAGGATTCTAGGAAAAAATTTGCAGTTTGATTACTATATTTCTCAATTTGTTTGGTTTTGCTGACTACTTCAGATGGCAAGCTAGAAAAATTCTAGCAAGTTTCTGTCTTATAATTTCTCTAATTCCACATTCAGTTAAACAGATTATTTACTGCATAATGCATATTGTATTAAAGGAGAAAGTGACCTTATTTCCCTCCCATCTCTGTCTTGATTTTTATTTCATTGCACTAAATCTGGCATGGCTGTTTATAACAGCTGTTCCACTTTTCCTTTTTTCAAGTACTACAAGCTATAAAGTTTCATTCTAGGCTCTTAATGCAGTCAATCATTTACCTAATAAAACAGACTAATGAATCTTCCCCATAAAAAGCTTCATTTAGCTGGACTTGACAATATAGCAGTATTGCTCAAAGATGTGTGAACAAGCAACTGGAATACCTGGAGCCAGATATGTGTAAGTAGCTCACAGTAGGTCATATATAGGAAAAGGATTATAACAGTAGAGGGATAAGCAAGAAGTTTTGCCTCGGGCTACCTCTGGGGCATTTAAGTAATGTAATTCTACCAGGACTAGCATGGTGAAGCATATACTGGAACATAAACTGCTCATAAAATAGTTGTAGAGATTAAATTTCTTCTAAATGCTTAATTTTAATTGGAATGTTATTAGCCTGAAGGCATAAAATTATATCTAATATATTTTTAACAGTTTAATAAATAGTTACAGAAAATACTTAATGCAAATTTCATTATAGTATTAAAACCTCTTTAACTTTCTTAGTTTTCTCTTGTAATAAAAAAGTTAGAGAATCAAAGTTTAAAGTTAGTATAGATAATTGTTTTTAGTTTACAATCCCACAATTGATTGAATCTGCATACTGAAGATACTCATTCAATTGAATATTTTGATATATATGCAGAATCTTTGCAAAGAAAAATGAATAGTTTTGTGTATGAAGTGGCTATATATATTTATTAAAAGAACACTATTCATCTGAATAATACCTTAAATAAATAATAAATGCACATTAAAAATTTAGAAAGAGTTCCTTCCTTCCTTCCTTCCTTCCTTCCTTCCTTCCTTCCTTCCTTCCTTCCTTCCTTCCTTCCTTCCTTCACCTCTCATAGTCATTCTCTAAATCTCTTCTCTTAGAGGAAAAAGTAGATAGAAAACCAGTTTTGTTTCTCCAGTAATGAATAAGCCACAATGTTCTTTGTGCCAGCGTAAATTGTAGAACTCTGTGTGTGCACCACTTTTTGTTTGTTTTCTTCAGTGGATTATATAAACTATCTAAATTAATGACATGCTAAAATTATTTAATTAAAACTCAAGAATTAGCTTTATGAAATTAAAAAAATATCCTTTTCTATGTCAAGCTTAATACCAAGATAGGCAGCTTGTTTAGAAATTTCTCTGGCATGTATCTGTGAGATTCTTGATATGTGTGAAGGCCCTGTTTTACAGTTATTTTGTCTATGATAATATTGAATAAAAGATTACAAATTCTGTGAAAGCAGAAGGATGTTCTCTAGTCCTTCCACAAAATAAGGAACCCGATTTCTAGGAAGCTCTGCCTACTTGTGATTGCCATCCAGGTCTAATCTATTATTTCCTGCAGTGCCATAAAAACACACTCGTGTCCTTATTTTTGAAAAGGTAGTTTCTGTGTCTCCAGAAAGACACTAGATATTTAGCCAACTCCCGTCATATGGACAGAAAGAAGGAAAAGAAAATTCACTCCTGGCTCTTGTCTTCGAACAGTAATTATCCCTATGAAAATACACCACACTTCTTTCAGGGAGGAAGACGCTTGATAAGTTAACTTTCATTAATGGTTGATGTCTTCATGCATCTAAAATATCAGCGTAACCAAGACTAACTTTCTGCAACAGCCTTCCCCCTTGATTTTATTTATACCACTTTGTGTCAGACCTACCTAAGCTGGTTTCCTGAAGGACACAGCCTCTTTCAGACAATCTTAAACCCAAATTCCTTCCTGACTCTTTCAGCCTTGCCTTGGTTATTTGCTTGTTTGGGTTTTTTTTGGATTTTTTTTTTTTTTTTGCATATGCACGTTTTGTTTTGCTTCTAAATCTCCCTAAATACACACATATTTTAAAGCAAACCTACACTGTATACTTCCAGCAAAGCTCCCCTGTAAGTTCACTTAACTTCCTTTCACACCTGTGCTATTGCTAATTGCTTGTTTACCTCCCTGGCTATAAACATTTAAAGTCTTCAATTACTCTGTGCACTAATTATCTTGAATAGCTGGTTTGGGGCAAAGGAAGAAGTCACTGGGAAAATATATATTCTTGTTTTCTAGGATTAGTAATATAGTCTTCTTCTAACATGAAGACAGTATATACTTTCTGATTTTCTGAAATTAATTATCAGAGTCTTTTTTTTTTTCTTTCTTTTTAAGCTAGCTGGAATGCATGGGAATTCATGCCACTATTTGGAAACTATAGAGGTATATTTGCCAAGAGAAAAACTTACTTCTCTTGTCATCCTCTGCTCCATTCTACTCCTGATACATACTATCCCTCATTATCTTTTGTATGTCATTATAATAATGTTTTCTCAGGTTTTTTTGATGCTGTCCACGTCCATGAACTCATACACTCTATTCCATGTACAATATTGTACGATTATGAGTTGTGGGGAATATTTGAAAAAAAATTGTTTGCTATTTTGAAAATATATATCTAAAACATTAGTATTGATATCTGTTTTTGCTGCCTGACCTCTAACACTATTTTTTGTTTCATTACTCTGAGAATTTCTATTTTTCATTTATTAATAATTCTTAATGTATTTATTAATTAATCATCTTAATGGTGCAACAGACTTTTTTGGTGATGTTTTATTCGATTCAAATTAAGTTCTTTTTCCTGGATGACTTTGTCCACAAAAATATTGACTCCTTTATTCTTCTATTATACTAATAACACTGAAATAGTTCTTCAGCATTTAATTTTTCTTTTAATAAGTGTGGGTGCTAGGCATTTCAGAACAAATTTGTGGAAATTTTGAGGAGGAGTTGAGGCAAATAAGGTTATTATTACATTAAGAAATTTCCTGATACTTATTCCTCTTATTTGCTATTTTTCTTCTACATACCCATTGGGGTAGTGACCTTCTGTCCTCTATACAATCTTGGGCTTCATTTTAGAACAGCTATTTTATTCCTTTGTTATATGCTGCATAATTCCTTGTAAATGAACCTTGTCCCCTTTGGGAAGACTTAATCAGCATTTTCTCCATAGGTGTAATGAAATATTATAAATCTTTCTGCAGACATAGGGTATATAGTAAATTAGTGTGATACTGACCAAAAATTCATGTATGTTTGGGAAAAAATGAGTTCAGTTATTAATTACAGTCATTAAAACACAAATTTACAATTACTTGAAGCAGTAACAAACATAAATCAGATTAAATAGCTCTGCAAAATAATCAAACATTTAATATTCTCTTTTTCTATTTCAATAGCTTTCACGTCTCACAAGAATGTTTCTCTCCATCCTTCAGACCTGGCTGAATTTTTTCAGGACAAAGCATCTCTGTTTTGCTACGTTTCTTTATTATATGGAAGTTTTTCAAATTGGTTCACGTCATAAAACAAAATATTACTTGTAGTTCCAATTCATGAGACATCAACACTAGCAAAAATATTTGCGTTTTGCTTGGATAGCCAAATCAGCCACTCAGGAACCAAAAATATCTGAATCTATAACCTACTGGAGTCTTCCATTGTAAGAGAATCTAACATTCTGTAACTCCATAGAGTTACTGCTACCTACTACTACCTACTGTTTTACAATCCATTGCAAAACACATGCAAATAATGTTTCCTTTAGTTTATATGATCTAAAATTTGTTGGAGGATGAAAACTGGAACATGTCAGATTGTTTAATAAGGTTGAATCATATTAATTTTGCTTATTATTATTTAAATACAAACAAACAACAAAGGAAGTAGTGTCATTTTTTTAAAAAGCACCCTGAGCTGCTAGAACGAAATAACAACAGTGTTTTTTCTCATTTTTTTCACATTACTTCTCAATTTAATTTCTATGAAGGAGAAAATGCAATAGGAGATATTTAAAATAATTTTCATCTATTTAAAAAATATTAGTATACTCCTGATACACAATCTTGTATCTTATGGGGTGAGTCATCTACCTGAATAAAAAAAGAGCAATATTTCAGGTAAATAACCTACTCAGCACAAAATTGTGAAGAAAGGAGTGCTATTGGTCTTAGGAAACATTACTTTTTTTTTTTTTTTTTTTTTTTTTTTGCAAATAAGGAAGTAGCCATGAGAGAGTAAAATAAGCATTATTGTTATCTTAGTTAGATAAAAATAGCAGTTGGAGTCTCCTACAAGATTCTTTCTGCTAAATTGGAGAGATTTGGATTTCAGGGATGGATTATAAGATACTGGCTCTACTGTCAAACAAGCCTGCTTCAGATCTGATTGTCTCAGCGAATGACTGGGTTATCTGCAATGGAGGTTACAGATTTTTCTTTTTATCAGAAAAAAACCTGTGTATTTAAATATATGCATTAGAATTTAAATATTTTTGAGTCTTTCATTTTTTCTAAGAAACCTCAGATTTTGTCCTAAGCAAATCAACATTGTGGTACTTCTCAAACTCAAATTAATAATGGAATGTAAAGTCCATCTGTCTAACCATACATCAGAGAAACAAACCCAGAAAATTCGCATGTATCGTGTATGACACGCTATTTTTGAAAGACTGGGTATGCCAATTATAGCTTTGAATAGATGGCACTAATTCTGCCATTTTAAGTTTATCAGATGTGACAATGTTGTTGAAATTGTCACACAATACATTTTATATCTAAGACACAAAGATAAAAATGAGAATGCTTGCTTTATCAGTTAATGAAAATCCTCCTAAGGGTAAAGAAACACATGATGACTGAAACAATTTATTAGGAAATCCAACTGCTGATAATTCAAGGCCATAGTAGTTCATTTCAGTATGGAAATAGAATGAAAAAGACTCCTATTTTACAAAAAATAATTTAAAAATCAATTTATTTATTTATATACATATCATACAGCTTCCATTTATTATTGAACAGTGTTTTGGAAATAAATGTTCTCTTTTTTTTTTTTCTAGTTTTATGTCCCAAAATGGCTGCAATTGATTATGAGTAAAATTTATTACATTACTGGGTATATTTGGTGCATCAATAAGAAGGGGAAGTAAGTGATCAATTTATTAAACCAAGACTTAAAATGAGAATATTCTGTGTTCTGAGTGAATAAAACAGCATAAGATATATCAATCTATAGCAGAAGGCAAGGAGTTCTGTTGTTATTATATTACTGCTATTATTTCTTTTGCTACTCTTTTACTTGCATCATTCCCCCTGGGTCTCAGAGCCTTCATGGTTCATTTTCTATTGATTCTCAATACTACTTCAAAGAATTGGAAAGATGAAGAAATATTCAGAAGTGAGCAACAAGTAGTCAGAAGTAAATTCTTTATGATGTAAGTAACTCGAAAAGATTTATGGCAATGTGCTTTATATTATATTAGAATTCTTCACTTAGCTCTGCCCTGAGTTCCATTTCATATATTTTACAAGGCTTGCAGTTTGTCTGTTCATATCAGTAGGCCTTTTTATTTAATTTTCTCAGACACTTTGACATTTAATAGGACTGAATAATGAGAGTTTCTCATAATGGATATCCTGTGGTTATTTATGTTTTCTGTAAATATACAGTTTTAGCTGCTAAAATATTCTTTGAAGCTCACATATAGTGCATGACAAACACTCACAGTTACAATTTTCTTCCCTTTTTTGAGATCTAAATCTCAAGGGGACTGCTTTTTCTCGTAAAAACAGACTAAAGCTGTGCTCAGCCAGATTTTTGAAAATTGCGATGCAATGTTAACACTTCTGTAAATTTCTTTACTATTCTTAATAAATTTTAAAAGTGTAGGCAAGTGTAAACATCTCATGAAATTGCCATTGACATAATAAAGCCATCTTTGCTACTGATTTTTTCAAAGTGATGTTAACACATAGCCAAGAGCAAACTTCTGTAGTGACCCAAGCAACATCTGCAACAGCAGATCAATAACACTTTCAATTTAATTTTATTTAGACCAGCAGGACATTCATTTAACAGCAATAATTTAGAGCAGAAACTTTACTGTAGAAAATGCTTGGTAATGCATATATACATACACTGGCACACATAAATGTGTAGGGAAACAAATTTATATACAGATACTAGTTTCTATTTAAATGTATCATACAAATCAAAAGCCTTAATAGTCAAAATAATTAAGATTTAATCCCAAATAGACAGCTAAGCACATCCAATTTAACTGATATAGAGGCATTAACAGCACAGTGAAAGCTTGTAGACAACACCATACCATAATTTCAGGTAGGATCAACTCACTGAGGACCATTTACAGTATCTGTTGTAGCAAGAGGTCTGCGCTGTAGCACAGAGGAGTTTTCTACAGCACAAATGGTAGAATGTGACAATGCGAAATGTAATAAAATAAGTGTGATCACTTTAATGTTAATCAAAAGGGAAATAAGCACAATGCAGTGTAATTCATGCTGCCTATTTAGAGGGGTAAAATAACTGTTTCCCAAAATTTTACTTAGGATTAATTTTAAAAGGATAAATTGTCTTACTCTAGAAGACACAGCAAGTACATAAAAATTTGTCTAATGTAGATGATCATGGGAACAGGATGAAGGAATCTTGGGTATCATAGGTTTAAGAATACAAACAGATCCTGAATACCTCAGAGAAAAGAAAAAAAAAAAAAAAAAGGACAAGGCTTCTGGTTTACCCTAATTATTTACACCAATATTTTTCAAGTGGCTTATTCCCCTAGAAGCAACTTCAAAGTCAGAAAGGATCCATGTGTTACAAAATGGCAGGAGAACATTAGACCCATTAAGGAAGAGAAAGGAAATAAGAACAATAAGCAGATGTCAGAGACAAGTTTATTCTTCCACCTGATATCACTGTTGTTCTAGTTTTCTTGCTTCTTAATTTTAGGACTTCCCAAGTTATGAAGAATGTTTACAAAGTGCTACACTTCATGTAGAAACATGCTGTATCTTCCTTCCAGGTATTTTGCAATAAATGTATGATTTTCCCTAATTCAGTGTTCAATGATTTACCTGCAAATATAATTTAAAGGTACTGAGTGATCTTTTATACAGCAGAAATGATCCACAACTATTCACAGGAAATTATAAATTGTGATGACTTCATCTGATATAATGTTGATTTCTTAGCAGCTGGTACAGTGCTGTGTTTTGGATTCAGTATGAGAATAATGTTGATAATATACTCTTATTTGATGGGTAATAAGGAATATTTATCTTATATCAAAGACGTTTTTATGTCTCATGTTCTGCCAGTGAGGGACAATGCCAAAAGTTTGGGAGGGAGCCAGAATAGGTTATTCAAACTAGCCAAAGGGATATTCTACACCATATATAATGCCCAGTATGTAAACTGAGGAATTTAACTGGAAGAGGTGTCTGATCAGGGTTCGGGGATGCCATCTGGTATGGGTCAAGAGGTATGGAGCAATTGTATTATGCAACACTTGGTTTTCTTTGGGTTTTTTTTTTGCTATTATTATGTTTTCTTGTATTGTTTATTAGTAGTAGTAATAATAATATAATTTGTTTCTTTTATTAAAATGTTCTCATCTCAAACCATAATTTTACTTTTGATTCTTCTCCCCATTCCACCGTGGAGGGGTGGAGGACAACAAGCAGCTGGTTCTGAGTGATACTTAGTTGGGCTTAAACCACAACAGTGGTTACAAAAGCCCTTGCAACACTTGACTGACTCAAAACCAGTTTCTCCTCCCTAATAGAAATAGCAGCACTCTGGCCAAGTATCCTCTGAATTCCAAAAGAAATTGAGATTTTACTAGGGACAAATCTTTCAAGAAGTAGCTGTTGGATGAAAGAATTAACTGTGAGCCCCTACTTGTAGTCAGAAAAGACAAATGGTATAATGTTCTTGTGTCAAGTTAAGACTAATACTCAATCTGTGTAGTTAAATGGCTTTATATTTTTTAAGCAGAGCAAGAACTCAAATGAGCTCTCCAATTATTTACTATGGATTAAGTTTTGCTATTCAAATACCATTTAATGCTTTCCTCACTAGATGTGTTTTTTACTGAGGATACTATTTATCACACATAATGCTAATAGAATCTATACTTGTGCCAGATTAAAATTAATTGAGCTGAGAGGTTAGATTTCTGAACTCATTAAATGCTGGTACCTACTTCTCCAAAATCATCTAGTACTCTATAAAGTTGTGTGTGTGTATTCAAAAGGTGATTATATGCAGCTACCTGATTAAAAGTTCATTCACCTAATGATTAAAAGTGCCTTTTCGTGACAGTTGTAGTATATCAGGCTCAGAACTGAATATCACCTGCTGGTTGTAGAAGTGAATGCCTATAATGGGAGTAATTTTACAGCAGCACTTACTAGAAACTAATACTGATCCTACATTACAGTAATTATTTTATTGTGTCAGATACCTATTTAAGAAGAATAAATTATTTTCAGGAATTATTTTCAAACTATTAAAAGACATAGACATAGAAGGTAAAAAATCAGAGTATTTTATGCATTGTAAAGTATTATGGTCAAATTAAGCACTCTCAGAGACAGCTGAGGAACATTAAGCATCTTTAAAAAATTGTTCTTTTCGTAAATTTTAAAAACAGAGAGAAAAGAAGTGACATAAAAAGGATATAGTTAATATATTATAATATTACTCTATCACGAGTTTCCAATATCAGCCAAAATAGTTTAAGAATATTTGGCTTTTATAGATTTTGAATAAAAATGTCCATGACCACAGATTTTCCAATTTCTTTAACAAAGATTGAGAACTTCTGTGTCTTTGGGGTTTTTTGCTTGTTTTTTGCAAGTGGAGGGAATAACTTAGTTTTGGTCCATTCCTACACTTACATGTTAAAATCCATATTTCTCATTTATTTTGAACATATTTTAATGCCATTATTTTTAGCTGAAAAGAAAGTAAGGTTTGCTTAAAAGGAGAAAAGGTTTCAGGATTGAGTTTCAAACCAATTAAATTTATATTAGGACTTACAAAAATTATATCTGAATTAGTATCTAAAATCCTTCTAATATAAGGAGATAAAAATATATTTCAATTGCTGTTTTTCGTTCCTGAAAAACAAGGATATATTCAAAAATCCCATAAACCACTGCATTATTAGCAATCTCACATTGCAAAAACACACAAAACCTGATCAATAACTGGTCAATAGAAAGATGACCTTTTCTGGAAGTCATAGAAAGGTTCCCTTGCTGAAGGTTAGAACCTCTAAGTGGAGAAGCTACTTAATTATTACAGGTAATTGGAATCTGGCCTTTACTGAAAGGATGTAAAAAAAAAAAAAAAAACACACCAAAAAATAACAAATTATTTGCACTCCTTATTCTGTTTTATTTTGCCTCTTCTCCAGAACCATAAGAACAAGATGTTTTAGTCACTTTGCAACTTGGGATCATGAAATGCTGCTTCTAGGGTCTTAATCTTGATTCATTTCTACCTTTTTAAATCAGAAATATTTTTACAGAAATCAAGTGATTTGTACTAGATTTATCTAACTGACATAGAATCTATTAAGAAAAAAATCTCTGGTTTCATTCAGTTTTGTTTGGTTTTATATGTGACTATAGTAGTTGCTTTGGTAGATATTGTCACATGTCCTTTTTCTGATGGTTGGGGGTTGGTGTTTTTTATTCCTATGAGCACTCTGCACGGCCCTAGATAGCTAATTATATTAGCCTATGGAAGCTATTTTTGCACATTTCTCCAGCTGGTGATATATTCAGTTTGAGTGAAATAGGGATAATATCAAAGAAGAAGAATATAAAAGTCTTAGCAATTTCACCACTATGAGCACTTTTTTCCCTAAATGAAGTAAGTAATTATCAAACTTTGTCTATATTGTCATATGGTTTAACCTTCATTGAACTAATTAGGATGAAGCTTAAAATTACTTGCTGTGTAGCTTGATTAAACAGCTGCAATTTTTTTCTCTTTCAAGGAGAAGTGGGGGGCAAACATAGACAAGTGGGTTCAATAATTATTATCAATAGCACATGAAACACATAGCAATTAGAAGAGAATCAGGAATTGAGATGACCTATATAAAACAAGTTTCTGGGCGAACTGGGCAAACATATGTAACACAGGTAATATTCTACTATGGAAGAGCAGAGGGAAAGATGAGATTTTGCATGTTTATTTTGATGTCTCAGTGTTTTTACACAATTAATCCTGTGAGGCGTACAAAAGTTTTAATTAAGAGAATGATGACATGTGCTTACCTTTCACAGCAGCTGAGTCTAATGCATCTCACTTTCCTGAGCAATTTTGCTCAAATTAGAACAAATTCCTCAATATGCTGTCATCTTTCCTAATGTATAAATAATTGTATTAAGTAATTTTCAGGGTCTGAATTCCCAAAAATACTTAATGAAAGCATGTCACAGAACAGTTGATTCCCTTAGTCCAAGAACCATACTGGCAGTAAGCCTGAACATACTGACTCTCATATTAGGTTAGGCTCTTCGAGCATGCACATTCATTGTTGCTGATTCAATTTCACAAGGACATTTTTTTCTGGTTTATTCTGTAGTGATGATCAGTATTCACATACACTAAGTCAATATTTTGAAGATGATTTGAAGATAAAGTGTTACGTTTTTACTACTCAGCGCTCAGCTGTGATCCATACTTTTAAGTTTTTGCTAGTTTTGAACAGCCAAGAACCAATAGAATCTGACATAAATCCTTTATAAAAACTAACGTTTTCAGAATACTGCCAACAAGTAAAAACAGGAAAGAATCACTTTAAAGTGTTAATATTTCTTACCAGTGTATTTCATGGTCCATAGTCTCCTGATTTCACTTCACAGGGATAGGCAAATATCTACCTGGAGACCAACTTCCTGTTTATGAGCAAGGGATTGGTTTGCTTCTAGGTGAAGTCTGGAGCCCTGCTGTCACCCATCCTAGGGGAACCCCCAGAGTTCATTAGTCTCTGCATGCCTTCATTGCTCCCTTGTGAAATTCAAGGCACAAAGATGTGGTAGGCAGATGGTGCATATCCAGGCTGAGTGCTCCATATCCACAAACCCATTGGTTTTATTTAGAAAGTAACACATTCCCCACATCCTGCTGGCAAGCTATGCTGCAGTGTTCTTTCTCTGCATAATTGACCACCACCTCTGCTAAGAATTTCCTGCAGTGGGACACTGTTACAGAGTCAGCTAGACCTACCTCCTTCTGTATGTGAAACATAGAAAAGCACACAGATAGAACTTAAAAAAAAAATTAAAAACCCAAACAAAACAAAAAACAACAACAAAAAACAAACACCCCAAAAAAACCAAACAAGAAAACCCAAGAAGAGTGAAAAAGCTCCACCTCACCTCCAAGAGAACTGAAAAAAAATTAAATTCATATATTCACATGCTCTTAAGTAAATCAGCAAGCATGTAATATACCTTTTGACCAAAACTGAAGATTTATCCTCTACAATTTTCCCAATTATAAACAGATGATAACCAAAAAACTTCACAAAAATTTCCTATTTAAGCTTTAGTACTGTGGATAGGATACATAAGATTCTTGTTACTGCATAGAAATAGGTAAAATATATGTATGTATATTTCCCTAATAACACTACATTGATTTTTCTTTTAATGTATTAAATATTCCAGTTTGCCCTTCAGACTTCATAACCATCGAAGGAAAATTACATACACTAAAAAAGATCTTCTAATGCTGGTCAGTTGACAAAAAGTGTATGTAACCCAGAAAAGAAACAGAGGAATAAATGATTTGTTTTCTTGGAATGAGATGCTCCAAGAAAATATATAAACTGTTTTTTTTTTTTTTTTTTTCATTTTGGTTACAAACCAAATCTGAGGGGAAAAAAGCAAACAAAACAAAACAAAACAAAACAAAACAAAAAAAAACCCCATGAGATGGAATCCTTGCTTTTTAGAAATCTTTGGATATAAGGAGTTTTGTATGAGCAGATTAGGCTACCCAATTGTCATATATTTGTGCAAGGTTATCAGAAAAAAAAAAAAAAGATTCAACAAATTTTGTCAGAAGACACTAATATTTTCTGATGCAGAACTATGACAACATGGTTCCATGACTTGACTTGTAGGCTCTACTAGTTTATTAGATAAAGACTAATACCCTTATCACCATTTCAATATCAAATGACTGGTCTGAAGAGAGGTGTCACTCTTGAAAAGACATTTCAGAGGGAAACATTGTTATTACTATATAAATATAATACTAAATATTTTCTAGAGATTTTTCTTGTCTTTCCCTTGAAGCTTAGGATGAAGTGTAGAGGGTTTATTTCCCCTAAAAAAAGTCTGTAATCTCCAGATAATAGTTTTCTATCAGATTGAGGACTTGCATCTCACACAAAATAATATGTAACTTTTTCAGACTGTCTTTCAGTAAAAACTGAATTAGTTTAGAAGCCATTTAATGTAAATGAAGTGTGCTGGATCATTCTTCCTTCTTAAATATATTGGAATGCTATATTGCAGATATTAAAAGGGATTAAATTATTCCAACCAGTTAAAATAGTGTTTAATCAATACAAAAGTTTAACATTTCTCTGAATTGCAATTCCTGGAAGAAAATATTTACCCTTTGTTCTAGTTATAGATAGACAAGGACTTTGGAAATGCATTGAACTTATATTTTTATCTACTACTTGTTATTGCAAGAAAATCTGAGACTGCATTACTGATTCATTTAGCGTTAGAAAGTAGGAGTTGTGTCTTACTGGAACTTGAAGTATTTGACTGAATGCCTTTGAGATAGTTGTGAGAGAATGGCTATTGACTGAACAAATATTTTAGAGGGGAAAAATTCCTGTAGGAACTTAAACTGCAGACTTTGCCTTAAATGAAGAGTGTATATTGCAATAACGTGCAGCCAGAAGAGTTTTATTTTTATTTGAAACACGTAGCTTTGTATCAGTCTGTGAAGAGAAGAGGTCTACAGAGGGAAAACTGTGCAATAAAAGTATACAGTATATTAGAAATGAGACTCTGAAAAGTACTTTAGGGTCACATCATTCTGTCTTGCTACTGCTGTAATAATGCTTTACAGAAAACTCAGAGAAGTGAGGAGAAAGTAGTGATCAAATTAGATGTCCAGCAGACATTAGTAGAAGCTGCTGGGAGGTGAATGCTTGTGAGAAGCTGAGTTCATGACTGAGGAGTTCAGATGGGTAATTAAAGAGAATAGCATTGGAATACTGATTTGAAAATAATGTAATGGAAAACCGACATTCCTCAAACACGGACGGCAATGAGAGGAACAGTAGCCATGTGAAAAATTGGTAGAATATTTTGTGATGTGAAAATTATGGGGAAAGTCACTAGACACAACAGGAATGAAAGAAAAATAAGGTTGTAAGAGAATAAGAAAGAAGTGAACAGGTAAAGGGATGAATCCTGATAATAACGCTGTGAAAAATAAACAGGAAGAAAGAAGTGGGATAAAAGAAATCAGCAAAATATGGCTGGAGTGGTGTAGAAGAAGATTTTTTTTTTTATGTACAGAAGAGGATATATGTATCACTATTACAATAAAATAAATTAAATTAGTTTACATGGTTTACATTAGTTTACATTAGTTTACATAATACAGATATAAAAAAAGTATAGGAAACATTTTGGAATACCATTTCAGTGAAATAGGTGGTGCCAAGCATCCTAGAAAAAGTGTCAGAATTTTTCATAAATCTATTAACATGAACTCAATCCTTTAAGTGTAGGCAAATTAACACTGTTAATTTAATATATAAATTGTGAGAAAAGGATCAGAAAAGAAAAGTTCTATTATTATTCTATGCCATTTTTTTTCCAAAAACTCTTAAGAAAGCTTGGACAGAAATAGCTTCAGAAGTGGTTTTATAATTAAGAAAAATGAACTATTTTTATGTTAAAAACAGTGCAATTTACCTATTTAAAAATACTAATAGAATGGAGAAAATATTTGGAAAACACTCCTGAACGTATTGAAATCACCCTCCACCACAACCACCCACACCATTTGAATTTCTCTCAAAGAATCATACTTTCTAAAATGAAGAAAAAATTCTTCCAGCATAATTGGTCTTGAAAATTTGGATTTGGATGATTTAGAACTGGAAAACTTTGCTGGTTTTATGTATAATTTGTGGCAGAAATATAGACATCTTTATAAGATATAGTTTTAAGCCTCATGATGAGATTTAGGTTGGACATCAGGAATAATTTCTTCACAGAAAGAGTGAATCAACATTGGAACGGGCTGCCAAGGAACGTGGTGGAGTCACCATCCCTGGAGGTGATCAAGGAAAGTCTGGACATGGCACCCAGTCCTCTGTTTTAGTTGACGTGATGATGTTCAGTCATGAACATGATCTCAGAGGTCTTTTCCAACCTAATTGATCCTGTGATTCTGTGATCTCCATCCTACATCAGGAAAGGTGGCAAATTATACAAGAAAGATGGGGAAAAAATGTGGAAATTATTTTGAAGTAATGCAATTTAGGCAAAAAAGGTAGAGCAGCATCAGGAAGTAAAAGCATCTGGGAACTTTTAGGTTGCAGCTTTTTCTATAAAAGAAGACTGAAAAGTAAAAACCACAGGGGACATCTTCAATCACATTTTTTTTACCCCCGGTATCATCAGATCTACTTCTAAACCAATTTAGCCTAATGAAAGAATTTTTCTTGTGTGAACAAAGTATGCATTTTAATTTACCTTATTACCACGGTAATCGAAGCATTTGTTTACAACTCCCAAATACCTTTTTAGCCCCTTCTTATTTTGCTGACTTCTGTCAGTTATGAAAGGTGCTTACCATTGGAACCTCTTCTTCTTGACAGTGTTTTTCCACAAAGATTTGTGTCTCGACTGAGAAGTTTGTCCTTAAAAAGAGCTTAGTCAAAGTCTCCTTTGATAGATGTGCTTTTTTGTATCACCTCCTATGGCCTCTATTTCTTTTACCTTTCTGTGGGATCTTAACTGAAACACCTGGCTGAGGAGTGGAGCAATTCTAATCTCTTTGTGGGTCGGAATCATCTGCAAGGGTTCATTCAGCTCAGCCTCTGAGTGGTTCAAACTTATCAGTTTTCTACAGAAGGACCTTAAGTCAATTTGGCTTCTAACTCAAACTCAAGCTGGGGGAAATCTGGTTCCATTGTCCATTAAGCTGCATAGATTTTTAGGCAACAAGGAAGGAGACACAGCACAGCAACAGAAATTTTACACTGCACTTTGGTGCATCCAGGTAGCTGGATGTTCCTCTGATGATTGATGTGAGGTTTTCTTTAGGAACAGAAAGTTGAGGATGGGCTCATGATTGCCCTGGTACATGCCCCAGTGAGGCTTTCTTTCTGTGGTGGAGGTGGCCTTGCTGGAAGGAGTTTACAGTGGCTGCTGCTTTCTACCTAGATCTTTACATCTTGGACACCTTACCTAGTCTGGTGTTCAAGAGTATGCATCTTCTTAAAAGAAAGCTGATCGCAGTTTTACAGAACTCCTATCAATCCCAAGGTAAAAAGTCACACTTCCATTTCACTCCACAAGTGAAGCTCACTGTCTTCTTTTAAATAAGTATCCCCTAAAATAAATAAGTATACAGTGCTATATGCTTCTCTGCTCTCAGAGGATTCCAGCTTTATTTCCTCAGAAATTACATTTTCTGTTTCATAGCAGCTATCTCTTTGCCCTTTTTTTGGGGAAGACTTCCTTAGCAAATAGAGCAAGGCTTTAAAAAAACTATATATGATCCGTACACAGTGGTAACACAGTAACGTAACCAACCAGAACAAATCAAAACCCAAAGCAAACACACACAAACCCCACCAAAATAAAACATTAGCACAATCGATAATTTCAGAGACATTTCCCTAGACATGGATTCATTAATTTATATCTAAGCAGTTAAATTAATTACATGGTATTAGTGAGAGTTACTTTATAATTTTTTATGCTTTTCTACCTTCTCTTAACCACCAATTAGGATATTGCATAAAAACAGTAACTTCTGCAAACATGCCACCTTCTCAATTTTTACAAAAAGCATGAAAAAGATCTTTGCTGGGATACCCACCTTGCCTTGCAGTGGCAACACCCAAACAATAAACTAAAAATTCTAAAACATGCTCAGCTTTTGATGGTAGCTGCTAGAGATCTTGCATATAGGTAGGTTAAATCAATTGCCTAAGGGATTTCTTTGGTATCAGGTATTGCAAGTTCTTGGAAAGTTTTAGTCCCAAGTAAACAGTAACATAATTTCCCCTTGCAGGGAGAAATGAACTGTGGCTATGATATTACAATCTTCAACCTCTGATCTTGCTTCCAGCCAAATAAAGCATATTTGTTTAGTTAACAGAGCAAAGAACAGGGTGGTCTTTGCATCTGCTTTTGTTTCTTTAAGTCCTTTTGGAAATAAAAATAAATTAATGTCTTGAGGATTCATACTTTTTTCTAGTTTTGGTGATTCATTTGTTTATTAAAGGGAGGATGTGAAAAAATATTGGGATTTTTTCTTAAAGGGTAAAGACGTCCACTGAGAAAGAATTAAAATCATTATAAAAATGTTGTTGATGGTGCTGATTATCTTTAAAAGTTTAGTTCTTTTTCTGAAGGGCTATTAAACACAGAGATTCAGGATGCTGGTCTGATACTTAGCATCCTTATATTTCCTCAGGTACATAAATTATTGAATTTTTAAAATATATTTTATACAGCTTGTGAATGCTTCCAAAGACACATTTCACATGTCTTTTGCATTTTTTTTAGAATACAGCTTTATACCAATGTCAAACAAAAGCAGAACAAATTCGGAAAAATTTATCTCAGTTCTACATTTGGAAGCTTTATACAACTCCAAAGTCATTCTTTTAACAAAAGTAAGTGAAATATAAACCAACTATGTCTTAGAGAAGTTAGAAAACTAAACCATTCTCTGTGAACAGCAGCAATATCATAATTGTTCATAAACAGCACCAAAATGGTCCAGTTCTGTTATCTAAAGACATTCTGATCATGCAGAACATGCACATGCAGGACACAACACAGTCCAGTCACACTGTCCTTTTTGCCAAAAAGTCATTGTGCCCTATGTACTTGCAAAAAGTTTTATTCTTTGTGCACTTTAAACATTATCAACACTGATAGATATTTGGATATGGTTTTGACCAACCAAAGGACAAAAATGGTGTTTTCTATGTCTGTGCTTAAAGACACTGTTTACCTTCAAAAGTCACAGAAATAGACAAATAAGAAGATAAATCTTCTTAATCTCATTACTAAGATAAACTTTCTTACTAAAAACTGGAGATTTTACTAAACCTCTAAAAAGCAGCTTGAAAAATTAAAAATAATCCAGTCTGCATTTTTCCGGAGAGCTGAGAATAAAATCACAAAATACTACTTCAATAACAATAATAATGATAATAAGGGGAAAAATCCCCAACCCTAACCCCAAAGATCCATTTGAATAATTTCGAATGTTCACAAATAATTAAATTAATCTTGTGGCGTTATCTTTGCCTTTGTAATTGGAACTCAGATCAGTTTGGATGCTACCTAGGTAGAACAATATATTATTCTACAATTTGTCATGATATACAAGACACCCTTCTATGTCTGCAAGGATAAACCTTGCCTGATCAATTGCAGATATCAGCAATGCAGACTGCTACCCCAAACCTTTCCATTCTAGGCTCCCTTAATAATCAGTACAAATGAATAAGCTGTTCCAGGGTGTGATGCATCTACTTGTTAGGGTTAACAAGAAGAAAAAAGTATAAATAATATGTAAAATACCTATTCTGACCTGATTTCATTAGTTCTTCCCCCAAAAGCCTTGAGAACCTGAGGATGAAGTGATGACTGCTATGTTTTTCAGTCACTGATTTTTTCTACAGTATGGATAGGATCACATTGCAATTGTAACTACATTTTCCAAGTGATCATCTGACATGTTCAAAGCTAATATGATTCAGTTTATCCAGAGAGCATATTTTTTTTTTCCTGGCAAAACCATGTGTTAACCAGGTTGGCCTGTCAACACCTAGTATGCTAAAGGACTGGTTTTGTTCCAAAGCATTCTGGTATAACCTGGGCAGCTTTCCCAAGCTGCCAGGTGGAAGAGATGGAGAAATGAGGGTGTTAGAAGACTATAAGCCAAATCGTGTCAACTGTTTCTTACTGTATTTTTTTAACTGGAGGAACTCTACAATTTAAATGGAACTTTCTTGATTTAAAAATAAATAAATGGATGTTGAACACCTTATTTTCCTTTCAGAAAGTGTACATGGAAAAATTCAAATCTAGCAAACTTCCTGCTGTGGTAAGGGAACAGATGATATGGTTTCTGGTAATGAAATAATTTTTGTTTAGGATTTTCTTTTAGTGCTATTAAAATTACGAATGGACTGATTCTGATCTATCTCCTGCCTCCTTTTAATTATTAGTCATTAAATTGCAAACACATCAGTTCTAGCTCACTTATATTACTTTCTTATCTGGTCTTCGAAATGGGAAAGATTGTAAAAAATGTACTTCTGTGCTTGCTTTATTTGCACAATGTTCCAAACATTCTAAAATCTGAGCAAAGACTGGCAACATTTCAGGGGTATATGCATAGAAATGATCAGCCCCTTTGGAGTTCCAGTTAACTCCCTACATCACTTATCTACAGCTGTGTTAAACTTTTGAATTGATTCTACTAATTTTGTAGTTTTGCCTTCATTTTAAAAAAATAAAAACTTTTTACTGCCATGTAATTTTTTACTGAGTAATCAATAAAATGTTAGCACACATAGATAAATGGAATGTAATATGTTAATAATCTCCTTAATCTAACATTTCACTGTAGATCTAACTTAAAAAAAAATTGTAAAAATAATATCAAGATAATAAGTAAAATAAAACACAAGACAAGATTAAGCAATACTATACAATGAAAAGAAATAATTTTCTCGTGCCTAGATAGAGAACTGAAATAGACAGTAAAAGGAAGAATAGCTAGGATTTTAATACATTTAATAATAATATTACACTTAGTGTCCTGACTATAATAATGAAATCTTGTGCAGAGGGCTTTCATCTGAGTTTAGGCCTCTTATTAAATCTTGTTATGCCCATTGAGGTACAGACCTTCTCACCTGTAATCCTTCTTTATAATATAGTCAGAAAATAAAATTTTTAAAAAACAAAGAAACCCAACCCAAACCACCAACATCACACAAAACGAAGTGTTCAGCATGGAAAAATGTCTGAATGGCAAAGCAATAACAAAATTAATGATGAAAGACTCAAATATTAATAAATATTTTTCTGTGAAGACTACATCACAATAGATTACTGTTGGAAATAGACCTTGGAGTTAATGACATGGCAATTACAGATGAGTGGTTTCATTGTGATCCATGACAGTTTCATTTAGCAGAGCACCTAAATAGTTGATGATATATCTTTGAACCATGTTAACGTTGGTTTAAAATCCTTGCAAAGTAGAGAGGACTGCATTCCAACTCCAACTTCAGAGATTATGTAGGAGATCTCTTTTGGTGGCCTGGGTGGGGCCAGGAGTTGGAGTCAGTGATCCTGACTGGGTCCCTTCCAACTCAGCACATTCTATGATGTTTCTATGATTCAATGATTCTGTGAGCATTCCCAATGTACTTCTGGGCATAGTCAAATCAATTAGTATAAACAACCCAATAGGGTTATTTAATTCATTTCACTTCTTTGGAAAATGAGATACAGTGTTCCCAGGTATTGCAACTTTACCTGATTGATAAACTAGTATCTGGAATCAAGCTACCAGAACAAGGTAGATCAGAGGAAGATCTTTTCAGTATAATATTTTAGACCATACTTTTTCTTGATATATAATGCAATGTGTGATGGTTAGATGCATGAAGTGTGAAGTTGCTGATTAACAGTGAGACTACTTAAAGCTGACCATATAGACATGACTCTAGCAAATTCAATGATTATACATACATTTATTTTTTTCAAATTTCTTTATTCAATCCTATCTTTCTTGGTATGAATAACTATCTACATTACTATATAATATTATTAATTCTCTAATTTAAAGTCTACTGAACATGAGTCCTTTGACTGGAAATATTTCACATTAAGCCTAAGAATATTTTTCACTTTTAAAAATTTGCAGATCTCAAAAGGAAGTCGCAACATAAATATAAAAGGGCATCTTTAGTTCCTAATTTCTAGGGTAACACTAATTATAGCTGTTGAAACCTTTACACTAAATTTCACTGTCACTACAGTAAGATTTCCTGGCTTTAAAAATTAATTCAAACGGTATAATCCATATTATTTAAATCTCAGTTTAGTACAAAGCAGTATAATCCATTTATGGTAATACAGTAACTGCTTATTCACAGTTTTATGAGTGTATCTAATGAAATGCTTTAAACCTTTTTATGCAAATAAGACTTTTATATATTGATCAGATTTACTGCTTTTTGCCTTTCCTACAATTGCATGAGCAAACTGCATTTTGGGGCAGGATCTCTATAAATGTGCACGTACCCGATTAGTAGAGTGAAATGATGAGTATACATATCCGTACTTATTGCCAATTATTTATGTTTTATTGTTTTAATTATAAGGTGCAGTCTTTACAGGGACTGCAATACAACATTCCTACGTAGAGCAAAATTAAAAGAATTAATGTACTTTTAAATTAGACTCCAAATTAAAAGATATTTATCTGGCATTAATTTTAGGTATCACTTAGGGGAACTGAGATGTATTTTAAATGCAGAGTAAACCAGAAAGTAGAAGTTACATTTCACTGTTAACCGACTGTTACATGACAAGTAAACAAGTTTAATTGTGTTATTCACCTCATTGACTTTAATGATTCAATAATAGATGTAATGGGCACCTCAGGACCAGATGGCTTAGGGAAAAAAAGTCCCCATGAACTACCACTTTTTCATCTCAAGTATCTGATAAATATGTTAACTCCCTGCACTGTGATGACAGCCGGAATTTCTCACCAGCTGGCCAGTTGCTCTGCACAGTGGGTGATATCATCCTCAACTGAATGTTGAATTCTCAGCTCTGTAGTAAGGTCAGGACTTCAGAGTTTTTCTTAAAAAACACATTTCTTTTATTGATTTCACATAAACATTACAATCATTGACCAAAGGATAAGGGCGAAAGGTCTTAGGAAGGGGCAGATCAAGGTTGGACTCAACACGAGCCGTTCTTGCAGCAGTGCTCAGCACCCCGTGGCATTAGCAATGTGCACTGAATGTGCAGAGAGAATGCGGGGCTACAGCTACCTCTCATCACATTGTTTTACAGCCCCAACCTTTGCTCAGCATTTTGCTACCTCAACCAGAGCCTGCATATGATCGCGCCTGGCAGACACTTCAGCCATGAAAAGATTGTTTATTACTAGCTGTCATCTGTGGTGCTGCTGCTGCAAAAAAAGGGATCCGAAGAATTTCACCCCCTCCTTTCCCAGAAATGTCAACAGAATGGACACATCGATTATCTACAGCCTGTATCAGCCAACACTGTTCAGATCTGAAGAGTGGTAATACAGCCTGCTGTCTGCCACTATTGCTTGATTTTGGCCTTGTTTTTTAGCAATTCTTCTGTCTTCAGATACCACATCTGTTTCTGCCTCTGTCTGTGTAAAATCCAACCAAGATAGAGCCTAAAAACCAAAAGGTCTTTTTTCATTCACAGATATTTTTTCCTATTTCTCTGACTTCTGATTTTCCTTTGTAAACTAGACCATACTTGGTTCTGCATCAGGAAAAAATTTTGTCCCTTGTCAGAAGGGAAAATGAAATGTAGATAATGAATAGAGAAAGGAGAAAAACAAGATACAGGTGCATTAACCAACTTGTCAGTTAAGGGACTCTGAAAAGACAATTCTGAGAGCCCATGGTAAGCTAATTGTATGTCTATTCAGAACCCAATTTTAAAACAAATTGGATTTTCTCAGCAACCTTAATTACACACAAGTTGTATTAAAATGCTAGAAAACCCAGAATAAGTGGCATCACACAACTTTATTTAAAAAACCCAAATCCCCTTTTTCTGCATTACTCTCAGAATTTGCTACATGCTATTTATCTCGCTTAAATGCATGACAAGTTCTTCAGCAACAGTCATAATAACAAATAAGTCTCTTATCCTATCATAATGATACGTATCTTCCCATGACAGTACGTAAAGCCACTTATTCATATTAATTAATTTACTCATTCAAGATCACTTTGGAAGAGGGTACTACTGTTCCTCTCTATTAAAATCTTTCGTTTAAACAAACAGAAACTGAAAGATATTGACAATAATCTCCTAATCACAGGCTGATAAACATAACTCTTGCCTCAGAATATATAATGAAGTAGATATGTGCCAAAAATAATATATCTGGAAAAGCTGGTTTTCTACCAAAACGGAAGCTGGAGCAGGTAAAAAACCCACAAAAACACTGAAAAACTGTATAGCAAAGTATTAAAAAAAAAAAAGAAATTTATATTCTCAACACAAAAAAAATCAATACAAAAATACATCAAGTGTACTACGTAATGTGTAAAAATAACACACACACAAAAAAAAGAGATGACAAATAAGAATGCTAGAATTTTAAAAACAGCAAAGAAAACAAAAATAAATTTTTCGATTATGGCAGAACAAAACCAAAACCCCAAAAGTAAATCAAAATAGACAAAATGTTCTCTGCATCATCCTTCATTAAAGTAAAAAAAAAAGCTCTCTTTACTCAGATATATAAACCAAGGTACAACATGTATATTAAAAAAAAGTGATGGAACTACATAATGAAGAAATACTAGGCCACATTGAGAATTTACTCTTTGGCACTTCACAGCTGCATACAGGCACAAATGCTAAATGGTCCAGAACAATTCACTTCTCCAGAGGGGATTAATTTTTTCTACAACAGATAACATGGAGAACTGAGATTTTTTCAGCACCTGTTATATTTCGATGACCCTCACAATCTATATATGTGATTTTTTTCAGTTCAAATTGTCTTATAGTAGACAAAGTCTGTGCAGACCAGATGGTTGCTTAAACATTAGAATGAAGATCTTTTTGAAGCATTTGGGAATGCAGGATCTTCTGGCAAAATGTTGAAAAAGTCACACGATAGCAAATATGCAAACTTCATTCATTTTTTTTTCCATAAGCCTTTCAGTAAACCTCCATAGGAAGAATAACCTGCAGAATCACATGAAGCATTTGCTTTGCAGGAGCAGGTTGTTCCACACCAAAGGGGAGCTAGAAGTGAATTAATACATAGAACTGAGGAACAATTTAGGCATATACATTATTTGGGAATATAAACAGATACTAAAGCCAACGAATAGAACTATTTTTAGATTATATATATCTTTCTGTAAGTAAAGGAATAATTCAAACAACTATCAGGAGTTGTTGCAGTAGACCCATTGTTAGGAGTAGAAATGGGCCAAGACACAGACTGTCATTCAACAACATGAAAAAGGTCCTGGTTTATTCTTCTTTACAATTTTGCCATCCTGACTCTGACTACAGTAAGCTCCTGCTGTAGGGTCCAACTGCAGACTCTGGCTGTGGCTATTTGCTGCTGGACTGTGACTGCAAGTATTGGTTTGCAGACTGAACACAACTTTCACCCAGCTCAGCTGGGACTGCAGGCTCTGACTCCATCAGACCCAGACAGACCTCACAGCAGATCTTTTACTGCAGCAACTCTCTCCCTTGTTTTGTTCCTCTCTGTATCTCCCTAGATTGTTTCTACTTCCTCAGGGCTTCTCTTTCTTAGCTAGCCAACCCAACCCTTTTATCACACTTACCTTTATTAGTCACGGCTGTGACCCATTAAGGGCAAGGCTGTTCCTCTTCTTTGGTAATCACTACAACTGTGACTTATCAGAGGTGACGTTGCCTGTAATTTCTTCTACATCTACAAGAGATGAACTATTTCTAATAGCAAATCACAAAAAAACCCATGATATTAATTTAGAATTTTTGTTAATTTGTCAGGGAAAGGATTTTGGAATTGTTAAATGATAAGGATTAACCAAAACAAAATGAGACATCATAAGAACCACTCTCTTTTCAGACTGTAGTGGATATAATTCCCCTCAAGAAAGACAAACCAAAGACTATAATCTCTTCTGAAGTTTCCCATCTCTCCTGGAATGTTCTTTATGCTAGAATACAACATGTTTTGTAATAAATTTCAGCTTCATTCCTACTGAGATGCAAAACTAGTCCATGGTGTGCCCTACATTCCAGTCTTACAAGCATCTGGATCAAACATTGGACAGAAAGGCCATGTACCTGTCCTTTGAATCTACCTAGATATACCTCTCTTCTGAAGCATATCTGGAATTTCATTTACTGGGAAAGCAAGACATGGGTTGCAGAAAAGGGGTAGCAGAAAATGTCCCTGTCTTGTGCTCTGATATGATCTCAAGATATATCTGAGCAACTTAGATTCTGAACTGCTCTTAAGTGCCTTCTTAGATATCTTTGTCAATCAATTTTGTTCTTTGAACTTTTCCTTGTGTGGTCAGGGCAACTGTGCTGGGGCTCAAGGCTTAAGATTTCCTCCTGGCTCGGCTGACCCCTTCCATTTTTTTGGGAAATCTACCTGGTTATAGGGTGAGCTGATTGGTAAACTGATTTGAGGTACATCTAACTTGGTATGTGTGCTTTGATCTAAGTGATCACAGAATTGCAGCCTTGGGTAAGAGATTACAACACATGGTTCAAACCTCTCCTATTGTGGGTACTTAATTTTTTTATACAAAGTACAACTGCAAGCTTTTGGTTCAGTGCTTATTCAAGTTTTAACATTATGTGTCATGGATAAATTCTTTAATATAATAAAAATTACTGTCACTTTTATTTCATTCTATTTCTTTTTTCTTTCTTCCTTTGCAAATGCTTGATATTGAAAATTTTGCTTTCAGCTTCAAGAATTCTTTGATGTCACAGTTTGAAGAGGGTTAATTTCTTTTCAATGAAAAACTATATCAATCAATGTGAATGTCTTTTACTCCCTCTCCCAGGGACAGCATCAAAAAGAAATTATTAGGAGCACCCTCAGAATGCTGCAGACAAATAAAGATTAACTGTGTCTGAATTAATAACTAATGGGATTCTACGGTTAGATGAATGTATATAATGCACTTGAAGTGTGGATGTTTGCCTTCTCCAGCATTTTCTAGTTTTACATTTCCTGTCTACCCAAATAATGATTATGTAGGCCTTTAATGGCCAGCTGGGTATTGTTGGTAATTAACCTCAGAGACAAAGGGTAATTGCTCAATTGTCTTTAGAGAGTCTGATGGGAGAAGTCAGATGTGGTGGCCAACCACTACAGAGAAAAAGGAAAACTCTTCAGAGTTAATGAACAAAGTTTGTATTAGTGTCTTTTAACTTTTATTTGACAGTATATACATTTTCTCCTTCTAAACACACGTGGCCCAAAAGCCAAACTGCTATATTAGATACTGTAAGTTTACACTAATATGTAATATTTCTGGATATTTATGAGATAAGTTTTAGTTGCTTCCTGTCTTGATGTTTATATTTAAAGAGGAGTTTGTTTAAACTCTAGTGGAGACATAGTTACAATTAATAGTGGGAGATTTTAAGTTTGGTTCTAGCAATGGAAAAGTGTTCTGAAAATATATAATTCTGGGTGGTCAAATGTAGTCACTATGTCAGTAGAAATTCTGCTAGTGTTATAAGAGAGAACTGAATAAATTTAACAGATTGTATTGAGAAAACCAAATAATAGACTTATCTTCTAAGCAGATACCTTTAAGTTTTCTAGGTGCTAATACAAAGACCTATGTAATATGAAAACAAAACAGCTGAATCTTTTCTTGAAAGTGTACTTTTCTTTCCAGTCAGGATTAAATTTAGCTGAGGACTTTGGTGTCATTAGTAAGGGAATTCTGGCCTTCACAAAGACTGTGTTAAATCTAGAAGTGTCTTGAAGGTATCTGTAGGGTGATGAGATACTGGAACAGGTTGACCAGGGAGGTTGTGTTAAAGGGCAGTGCTCAAGGCTAGGTCGGATAAGGCCTTGAGCAACCTGGTCCAGTGGAGGGGGGGTGGGCGTAGATCTGGGTGATTTTTAAGGTCTATTCCAACACCTTAACATTCTATGACTCTGTGATTTTACATCATTTTCTTCTAGGCACTAACTTTTTTATGGCCTGTTATTCAAATGAGGGTTTCCACAACTGACAGAATTTATGCCAGATAGCTTTTCATAATGGACAGGAAGGTAAGTAAATTGCCTTGAAGATCCCAACCTAATTAGTTTTAGTATCTATTAGAATGTTGCCATTTTTAACACAGCCTGTATGTTCCCAGACCAATTTTCCCTATTCATGGTCTTACATCTTGCTGTGATTTTATAGAAAGATGCTAATTAGTAAGAGATCAATTTGAATTTGTTCATTCCTACTTCACTTTATAGTAGCCAACAGACCTGATAATATTGTTAAGATGAATCATCATAGAGTTCAATTTTATGAATATATTTAGTAATAAAAGCAAATTATACCAAATCATTTAATTTTGTGGCCCATTCAGAGCATGTAGAAGAAATAAAACTAACCTAGACAACTGAATTAAAAACCTAGAAATCCAGGAGTTATATTCATAATAAAAACTGGGCAGATATTGAAAATATAGTAGGTTAAACTAGGCTACATGCAAAATTGTCTTCACCATGGTGAGTGAGGCATTGGGTTTTCATCCTGGTATTTGTAGTGTTAAGGGAAGATGGTTGTCACAGGCCATAGAGGCCAACCAGCTGTTTTTCCCTGAACACAGCAGATGAAACAAGCCATCATATTTCCATCTTATTTTTCCCAAGCCTTTCCCTCTCAACAAGGCTCAGACTCTGACAAAATTAATTTGGTACATGGCTGAAAATCTTTAAGCTGGCCCTATGTGAAGCATGCTACAGAGAACTCTACCCATTAGTTTAGTTAATAAGTAGATCGAATAACTTTTCCAGATGCAACAGATATCTTTCACTGAAAAGTAATTCTCTAAACTCTACAAATAAACTCTACTCTTCTGCAAAGGATAATGAAGAGTTCTGATTTCACACTTACCTGTACCATGGTTCTGAGACATCCCTACAATATAAAGAGTTTAATACTGTGATTATTAAAACACAAAAAAGTGTCACAGTGAACAAGTGAAATAAAACTACTAATAAGAAAAAAACCCCCACAACTCAAATCTGAAATATTTTTCAAAATAAAATTGGTAGAGGAGTTGGAAAAAATAAATTAGCAATATTGCTGCTGTACAGCATTCTAGATATAAGAAATGATGGCTACTAATAACTATGTAGCAAAAACTATTTCCAATTATTTTAGCCTTACTTGTGAGGACCTTACTCATGTTAAGTAGTACTTAACTGCTCAAATTTTCCAATTGATTTCACCAAGTGAGATATTTTTTACTGGTGAATATGTAAACTCCTTTGTTTTCTGGTGTAGGGGGTTGACTTTGGCTGGATGACAGATGTTCCCCAAAGCCACTCTATCACACCCCTTCACAACTGGACATGGGGGAGAAAATACAATGAAGGGTTCATGAGTTGACATAGGACAGAGAGAGATCACTGACTGATCACCATCACAAGCAAAACAGGCTCAGCTTGGGGATTTTAATTGAATCTGTTATGAACAAAATCAGAGCAGGATAATGAGAGGAAAACAAACCTTAAAAATACCTTCCTCCTATGCCTCCCTCCTTCCCAGCTCTCCTTCCTACCCCGCAGCAGTGCAGGGAGGTGAAGAATGGGGGTTATGGTCAGTTCATCACAGGTTGTTCCTGCCACTGCTCAGGGAGAGGAGTCCTCCTCCTGCTCCAGTGTGGGGTCCCTCCCATGGGAGGCAGTTCTCTTTGATCTTCTCCTGCATTAGTCCATCACAAACAAATCAGTTCTTCATAAACTGCTCCAGTGTGGGTCCCTTTCCATGGGATTCAGTTTCAGGCACAGCTGGCTCCAGTGTGGGTATAGGGTCACAAGGAAAACCTGCTCCAACATGGGCTTCTCTCTCCATGGGTCTGCAGGTCCCTGCCAGGACCCTGCTCCAGCACAGGCTTCTCATGGGTTCACAGCCTCCTCTCAGGCATCCACTGCTAAGTGTGGGCTTCTCCACGGGCTGCAGGTGGATCTCTGCACTGCCACTGACCTCCAAGGGCATAGATGCTCCACCACAGTCTGAACCACTGGCTCCTGGAGCACCTCCTCTCCCTCCTTCTCCAGTGACCTTCGTGTCTGCAGAGCTGCTCCCCTCACATATTCTCACTCTTCACTTCTCCGAGAGCAATTACGTTTTATCAATAACATTTTTCCCTTCTTAAATATGTTATGACAGGGACATTACTATCACTCCTGTTTGGCTCAGCCTTGGCCAGCAGTGGGACCATCCTGGACATGCCAGGCATTGGTTCTGCCAGACACGGATGAAAATTTGGACAGCTTCTCCCAGAAGCCACCTCTGTAGCTCCAGCTACCAAAACCTGGCCATGCAAACCCAAAACAGCTGGGTTATATGCAAGCACTTTGATGCAAGTTATCAAATATCCTCCTGCAAATTTTGACACTGAACTGTTGCTTCTAGAGAATGAAAACAGCAGGGTTTCTACTATTATTAGATGTATTTCTAAATTCAGAATGTAATAGAAAGAAATATATCACCATATTTGAAATATATTATCCAGAATGTGTGTGGTCTATATCTCTAGGTATTTAAAGAGAGGTACATTTTGCAGGCATAAATAAGTATTTCTTAAAAATTTTGAAAATACAATATTGCTAACAGAAACAGAAAGATGTTATTAAATATACTGTGATAAAGCTAAACAATTAAGTTTCTTTAGAATAAGATCAAAGTGGTACCAAAAATTATATTGCATGGCTTAAGATCAGTTTTCACCTGCAAATTTCTAGACCATAGACAGTTACGATGCACTAGGCAGTCTTTTATGATGGTTTGCAAATTACTGTTTATCCACTTGATGTGCTGTAACTTTGATATTTCTGCCTTCTAAGTGGTTTCGTGAACTTTTCCAGAAAAACTTCAAAATGCCTGTTTGCTATCATCCTGGAAAATGCCAGGAAACACAAAAAAGCATTCAGTAGCAGAAAGGTTTAATGTCTCAGAAACTACTACAAGAGCAAGGGGTTATTAAATTTGCTATAATTCATTGGATTCAGTTTGTGCAACTTCCAAAGAAGAAATGCCATAAAGAAAACTTAGTGATGGCATATGCTATGCAGTACTACTGTAAGCCAATGAAGTGTGTGTAAAATATTATTTCTGTAAACAATTTTCTTCCCAAAACCCAAAGAACTATTTTCATGCTTGACTTCCCATTCTACATGAATCTCTGAATTGAAAGTTTTATATAAATCAACATTGTCTGCATTTATTTTTACCAACTTCATGGTATAATACATCACTATAAGATAACTTATTCACAACATTAAATGCTGCAAATTGCTATAAAACAAAGCAACCTATCACAGTGTGATGCTGGAATTGTAAATCATTGATATTTCCTAGCTCCCAGACTGATGATGTTTTTCTTGAGCCCATGGTATCAGATGTAATTTTTAATTTACATAGCTTGCCTTAAATTATTCTGTTACCAAAAACCAGCAGGTATACACATGAGCACACACACCTGTGAATATATATGTGTGAGCTATCATTTCTGAATTGAATAAAAAGGAGTGGGTTGAACTGGTAGAAATAAATCACAAAACACATATTAATCTTCATTTAAATGAGTCTAAAAATATATAACTTAACCTAATGAAGAAGAGTCTATGTGTATTTGATAGGTTTTAAATTATGATCTTAATATAATTAAGCAGAGCTCCTATAATTTCCTTCTCTGTTACAACATCATTATACAATTTAAGTATTTTCTAGGTATGTCAGAATTATTAGACCTTTCAAAAGTTTCTTTTCTCTGCCACTAGATTAAGACTAAATTTAGAACTGATTTTTCCCCCTGCTTTTTTGTTGTAATTTTTCACTGAAAATAAACAGTTTGACATTGCAAAATCCTTAAAAAAATTGCTTGCAAGTTAAATTGATCTAGACATGTTTCCCTATCTTCAGTATGGCAGCACTGTTTACTTTAAGTCCATTTCTGCTATACAGAGTGTAGGCAGGATCCCACCGCTCTGCAAACAGGCAAGGACTCCACACAGAGCAGCTAATCAACTCTGCCTAACAACTCATATTAGTTAGGGAAGTAGTGGATTAGGACAATGTGTTTGCAAAATGTCAGATCTGTTTGTTTTGAGGCAACAGGAGCTACTTCCGAGGGAGATTAAAGATCAGATGAGGTCTTGTGAGGAAAAAGAAACAGATAACTTGGTTAGGATTCTGCATTAGAAACAGAGTAAAAGATAATAAGATCAGCACCATCTGAAGCAGTCTCAAGTCAGGCAAAAAAACAAAACAAAACAAAACCCAAAAACAGACTAATAAAAAAAAACCCAAACCAAAACAAAAAACCCCTCTGCTTAAGCCAAGAGGTCAGAGATATACCATATTACAGTATACCAGGAAGGGAATTGGTTCACATAGTCACTCTTTCTGTGAAGTAGAAAATTGATTTATTCTTACTTTATAAACAGACTTTGGATTTTATTATTTTAATAAAGGCAAACAGGGCACATGCACTTCTTACATGGAATTAGTAGTCTCTATTTTAGAATGAAAAAGTGTTTTATATATACAAACAAGATTAACTATTAACTGTTAATTGTTTAAGAAGTAGATAAATGACTAAACTGTCACAATGCCAATATATCTTTTACACTGTATTGAGATGAAATCTGGGGTGTAGCTAAGTGTGCATATAAAGGAACTGTGCTGAATCCACTGACAGTGGAACTTGGAGCAACAAAAGGCTGATCAGATACATAAGTCACTCCCATCCTTATACCCTATTTGTGCTGATCACACACAACATCCTAAAGGAGATCCCCTTCTCTCCTAAAGGTGAGAGATTTTCCGGGGTCAAGTGGGAATATAATGAGCCAGGATTAAGTTTTCAGACCAAAAGCAGACCTTCTTCAGAGCTGAACAGGAAATATTTCAGGCCTCTCTCACAGGCTGCTGCTGACCTCATTTACAGAAGTGCTACCTTTGGAACGGCTGTTTGCCCCTCAACCTTCAGAGGCAGTCCTAATAGCAAGACATCTAATTTTTACAGGCTGATGGATCTTGTCTTTAGGGTCCATCTCCTGGTTGCACAGGTCCTAGGAGACTGATTCCCACTCCCAATTACAGGAGTTGTACCTGTCCTGCTCCTCTAAGAACATAAAAGAGAGTGTGAAGACTAGCATAAATTAGACATTTCAGCAAATCCTTCCTATCCGTCCAACATGATGGAGATCACAACTGAGTTTTTTGCCTGGTTTTGGACCTCACATTTAAAAAAAAAAGATTTGAAGTAGTATGATAGAATCTGGAAGATAGTTACCATGGCTAGAAATCTAGAAAACTACTGCTTGTGAGGAAAGTGAGGAATCTGGCTAGTTTCATCTGCAGGACTGAAAACTACAGGGTGTCAAAATAACATCCTTCAAATCTGTGGAAGATTATGGCAGAAAAGAATAAATGAACTGTCTCCAAGGGGAGAGGAAAAAAGAAATAGGTTAAATTGCATTTAAGGCGATCTAACTTAGACACTCTGAAAAACTTTCCAGTCTTGAGGCTATTTAAGCATGGTAACTGATTGCTCTAGCAGGATGTGAAATCTCTATCTTTAGATGCTTTTAAGAACAAGTTAGATAAACATCTGTTAGGAAAAGTTTAGATATAGTGACCCTCTCTTCAGGAGGGAATTTTCACAGATGAATTCCTGAAGTGTTTGAGAAGTTTTTCAACCTCATTTTCCATGATGTTAACACATCTTAAAATGTTATGTTTAAAGAA
This sequence comes from Acridotheres tristis, assembly GCA_037013685.1. Lineage (NCBI taxonomy): Eukaryota > Metazoa > Chordata > Aves > Passeriformes > Sturnidae > Acridotheres > Acridotheres tristis. The sequence goes on from CM072884.1 coordinate 78,525,314, forward strand.
TTAATGAACTCATTAACACAGAAGTAAACATCATCCAGTCATTAATGTTGCATTATTCTTTAGAGTTGTTTTGATGTTTTCCTCTTTGCTCTGTTTTATGACCACATAATCCTTCTATTGCTTAACAAATACCACCTTTAAGAGGTGCATAGCAGAGCTGCACATAACTGTAAGACAGAGCAAGACCCTGCTATTATTATTTGTGAACAATAATACCTAATGTATTACACAGTTGCTCCGCTTTGGCAGAGAGAAAAGATTCCATTTACAACATAAAATTAGCATTAATCCAATAAATAGGATAGCTGAAATTTAAGCAATATGTTAGCTTTTAAGAATAAGTTAAATATTTGTCATTTTTTTGTAGTTATAATCCTACTTGTTCCAATCTTATTACTGCAATAAAATCTTGGAATACCTTCCTTACAAAGGTATTCCAGTTAATTTATATTCTGCTTAAATATATGGTTATTCTAGGAGGTTGGATTAAGAAGGAATACTTTCCTTTTTTGATTAATGTTAGCTCAGAGCACATACAAAGCCATTTATCAACAGATGCTTTTTGACACCCGATAAAGTCTGCTCATCCAGATTTTTTTTTAAAGCATACTTGTATAAACATTCTCTAATGTATAAAATACAACAGTTCTGCACAGCTTTGAAAGTGAAAAGGTATTTTATTCAGCAGATGAGAAATGGTTTATTTTCCCAAAAGATCATGGCTATGTAATTTATGTTATTTATACAGAACAATGCTGCAGCTCTGTGTTCCAGTACTAAAAAGAAAAAGAAAAAAAGTAAAGGACATATAGGTGCTCAGTGGTGTTCAGAAGACATATATATATGTATATAAACCTTAAACACAGCTTTGTCAGTAAATTATTCTCATAAAATTACGCAACAAAAAACTTATCACAGTAAAGAAAGGCAAAAGACAAACTTATCCTTCATACAGTAGCAGATCTATTACTTTCTTTACAATAAATGTTCCATACAGCAAATCTCATAGATATTTTTCTTAAACATTACTGTATTAATCACTTAAAATAAATTAGAGTGCTTTCAAAATGGTATGTGGGCCTAAAACAGTGCTGAAGGACAGATGTTTATAATCACCAGTGCTTCTTCGTATTAATTTTTTCCAAATGTTTCTTCCAAGCAGGTACCTAAGACTCTGGTTTTAGTTAAGGGAAATTGAAGCTCAAATGATCTTCCAGATTTTGCAAAACACTTCAGTTAGGAGGCTCCATTGACAGAAAGTTTGTATAGTCTAGCAAAACTAGCAGTTCTCTAGAGAAAAAAAGCAGCATTCAGCAATGACAATGCCAGTTAGATTAGAGTTGCACCATGTTTCCTTTTGTAAATGAAAAAATGTTGGGGAGTAACTTGTGCCAGGTATGTGTAGAAATATGAATAGCAAAGACTGTGTGGTAGTAATGGTAAAGAACTTAATTGCTATAGCTGTCCTAGACTAACTATTACATTCATCAGAAATTCTACCCTGATTTTTCATACACTTCTGAAGTAAAAAAAAAAGCCAACAAAAAACAAAGTCTTTTTTGCAGATGCAAAAGGAATTCAAAACATACAAGGACCACTGAAATAAATTGAAATATAGTGATTATTTTTATGTCCATCTAGATTTGGAATTAGTTCTAATATTTTTAAAATTAACTATCATCCTTGAAAATGACATAAACTTTTTTTTTTAAAAATTTCTTTCTAGTTGAAAAAAGCAAATCCAGACCTACCACTTTAAAACTAGTGGACTGAACATAACAAACAAAGAGTTAAAAAAGATAAATTATTAGCAATTTTTGTTTTACTTTTGTAGAAAATTTATCACAAAAAAAGAAAACGAAGGCAAGAACGAGATATTGAGCTTTCATATGAATAGCTGAAAGTTAATTAGTTACTGTTAAATATTTGGCTAGGCAAAACCAATATATCCAAGGTTATATTTATTTGTGCCATCACAACATATCAATATCCAGTGAAAGACAAAGCTCAAAAAAATCTACAAACCAGATAAACAAGGTGCATTTTATTGTAAGAAAAAAATATGTGTTGAGGAGTTGTGAATGATCAGTAAGTACTGATACTCTCCTAGTACTTAATGCAGTGGAGTGTAATGAAATTATTTCAGTGAAGCACATAACAGACACAGCAGAGAATCCTGTGAGGGATCTTTCTGACAGGAGTCCTGAGCTGCTGCATACCTGGTGCCAAGAGCTAGCCTAAAGCTGACTTCCTTTTATCAGGTGATTTCAGATCTCAGCATTACCCTCTATTTGCAACACTCATCTGCTCATGTTTTAAGTTGCAAAATATGCTTGTTCATCTCAGCCACTCTGTTTTCAAAATCTGGAGCAGAAGTGAAAATTCACTTTGATTTACAATTTATGTGGTTGCAGGTACCAAAAACCACAGCAATTAAATTACTCTTCTAATGTAATACAAAATATTTACATGTAAGGGATGGTAAGTAACAATTCAGAACATCCTTTCTACTCTATTTTTGTGCTTGACAGTACATTTTAGCTCACTACACATACTATTTTTACTGAAGACTTGCGTAAGTAACATCATAAATGAGTCAGGCTGCAGTGTGAGTGAGAGCTGCTGTAAGGCATGTGATGGTTAGTCCAACACACCATCAGTCAGCATGAAACTCTGGTATATTTAATTACTGGATGGAGGAAAATGGGAGAAAGAAGAGAAAGAATTTAAAAAATATTATTGATGTGTATGTGTGTGTATATGTGTATGTATGTGCATGTTGTTGAAAATATACACATTATGTCATATTTGTCTTGAAAAACATTCTGTATGTTCTTCTATAAATGAATGATAAAGAATCTCACTGATGATATAGACATCTAATAAAAATTTATCTTTGTTTTGGAAACTCCCATAACATGAAGTGGTATAAATATTTTTTAAAGATTAATTAAAATGTTATTATAGGTTGATAGATAGATAGATAGATAGATAGATAGATAGATAGATAGATAGATAGATAGATACATAGATAGATACATAGATGTAGATGTATGTATGTATGTACATTATTTACTTGATAATCCCATTGCCATTTCAAATGGATCAATGATATTTGCAATGCTCCTCTGAAGCTCAACTCAGGTCATCCACTTTGATTTGAATTAACCTTGAATTACTATTATCTTAGTCTTAAACAATGGGCATGAACTGAATAATCAGGTAAAAATGTGAAATGAAAAGCTTTTGAAAACAATGAGGTTGAAAATTATTTCAAGTAAAGAAACATATGAATAAAGAAAAAAACCTATAATTTCAATTTTAGCAAGATATGTGTACATTAATCTGTTAAAATTTTAAGTTCACCACTGCAGTTAGTGTCCCTTTCCCCAGTTATAGCAATTCAAATTTGTTTATAACTATGTTGTTCCATGCTTCTTATGCTTGCATGGTTAGTTGGCAATATTTCTACTCATCTCATATGCAGAATTATCTGAAAATAACAGATTAAATATTTATTTATTAAAAATCAACAAAAATTAATGTCATCATATATTTTATCAGAGCAATATTTCTAATATGATTCAGTGGTCCAGTTATTTCACATTTGTTTTTTCTTATTTTTATGAAAGTGTCTAGCATACTGTACATGTTAGTAAAACTAAGCTGTATGTTCTATTTATGTAATCACACACAGCTGAAAATTACTCAATAAATTAAGAAAGGTGTTAGTAACAACTAAAAGAAACAGGATATATGGACAAATTATCCTGACAACCTACCCAGATTAAATATTGTAACGGCCTGCAAGAAAAATGTTCACATTTTATAAGGACACTTTGTTCTCATAGCTCACAAAATTTAGATCATGATGACTTAACACGAGAGGAACATAAATGCAGTACATTTCCTCTGCAGTCATTTGGAATCAGTCTAAGGATCCAAAATTTTTGTGACATCAAAAACTTGAGATCACAACATATAAAAAATTAAGAATCTCCTCAAGACAAATTAAATATCTTAAAGTAACATTTTTTTTAAAAATCTTTTCCTACTCTTGCTGAGGTTTTGACATCTCAGCAACAATTGTTTTAACTAGTACTTCTAGTGGGTCTAGTGGAGGATGGATTTATTTTGGGGCTTCTTTTAGTTGTTTTGGGTTTTTATCTTAATGTACTTTAATTCTAAAATATGTTTACACTGATAATCATTTTAGGATCATCCTAGTAATTAAAACTCTTAGGAAAAATAATTTTAGTGGTCTTCATTTCTGTTTCAGAAGAGCTCTGCCTCAATGCTTCCATGTACAATAATATCTCACTTTTCAAAATCTAATAGCCTAAAGAAAGGAATAATTCTGGTGTGGGTGTGTAGGTGAATAGCCAGAGCCACAATAAAATGCAATTATAGAACAGCTCAGCTTCAGTTCCATCTGACTCCAAAAAGAGCCTTATGAAATTATTTTCAAGCGTACTCCCAAAATGTGCTGTAGGATGTTATAATGCTCTGTTATGGCACAATTTTCTGTAAAATAATATCGTTACAGAGCAACATGTGCAAGATTCTCTTAAGTGTCATATTTATCAGACCTAATATATTTACATTTAAAAGTTTGGGTGCTGCTAAGATATTGATTTTATTAAAAGTTTTCAAGTTTCTTCTGCTCTTTTTGCTTTCATTTTAAAATTATGCTACTACCTGAAACTAGCCTAGAAAAAAAAATTGAAAAAGCACATTTGAAAAAAAATCCAAAACAAACCAAACTCCCAAAATGTTAGCTATCTTGCTTATTCAAAATAGCTCAAGAACAATTTCTTTCCAGATGTACAAAACTTATGGTTAAACAATAGTATGTGCTTCTTACTGAATATATCAGGTAGTCATGTTAAGAAAACTACTTACAGGTGAGTTAAAATTGTCCAAAATATTCCATGAAAACGTTTTACTGAATAGTACATTTCACAGTTCACCCCCCCCCGCCCCCCGCCAATAACTCAACAGAGTTATTTTACCACAGGAAATGTTAGATGGAAATTCTCTATTTTAAAAAGGGCAAATTTCCACCTAAGAAAATGTGGATATTTCACGAATATTGTAGCTTAGTGTTAATATAGTAAAGTCAAGTTGAAAAAGCAGTGCTTTTTGCAGTGATTGATTTTATCTCTTGGAATGTAATAGCAATCTGTTTATTTAATCAGCACTCTTATTGTAATACTTGAACCACGTGTCCTAATTTGATATAAAAATATCAGGATATTCATATGAACTTATTCTAAACTAGTTAAACTCAATACATTCCAAGCATGCAAGATACAACATATGGATTTCTGTTCTCTAACCTTATGAACATTTGCACATGTTCAGGAAAGCCCACTGGATAAAATTTATGTATTGCTAATGATTTTTATTGGCCCCATGGCCCAAAGTGGTGGCAAAATGCCCAGGACTTTGAAAAAATCCTGTTTTACTTCGTAGTCAGAATGCAGAGAGCCATAAAAAAGAAAGGGCTTGATAGAAGTCCGAATGCTTTTTAACTGGCAGAACTGAAGCTGCTTGTGCTGGGCAGCCTTTTGTTGTCAGATCTCTAAGCATTTTTTTAGGGGATAAAGGAGAACAACCCATCTCAACATATTAGCAATGATATAAGGAGTGATGTTCTTGAGCTGAAATTTTCCAAGCATTTCTTGGAGGACCTGATGTGGAAAATCCACATAAGCATGAATAGAGAAAGAAGCAGAAAATCTTTTTCTTTGTGGGACGATTTGGAAATCTCTCTGTTGCAGCTCAGTATCTTGAGGATGCTGTTAAAAATTTTAGGTGGAGACATGTTACCATTGAAATTGAGGAGATTTGGCTCTCCACATCATAGTCACCTGTGGCTCATCCTGAGGATGCTAATGCAGATGTTTGTTCAAATGTTTGTACACCTTCAAAAAACGCTAACATTTGTAGATCTTTTCTGCAGCTACAGCTTGGCAGCTAAGAGAAAAAGGAGTCAACTAATGATAGGCTGTTTTTCATAACGTTCTGCTGACAGGGCATTGAATCCAGTAGCTATACAAAAGAGAACAGCAGAACTTTTCTGGTCTCTAAACCTCCATAAATATGAAAAATTTTCCTGGATTCTACACTCAATCTTAATTAAAAATTTTCAAGCCTTCCACTGCTGTATTGAGGGAAGAGCAATAAAGTTTTTCTTGTGTGCTGTAAGTAAATGCCAAAGATAAAAGCTCAAGAGTTGTGACGATTTAAAATTTGTATAGAAAAAAGATCAGGAAAGCTATTCAGATTTAGCAGGATACAATTATAAAAACCAAGATGAACTGTAAACTTCACAGGAAGATCTTTAAAATTATTAAAATCATCCAGACTGCCACCAGTTTGGGGTATTTAAAAGGGGATTTTGCATGCTGTGTAGGTGATTATGTATAACCGAGACAAATTAGATAACTTGACACAAGACTGAGACCAAAAATCTTATTTACTAGTTGAGTAAGTTTTCTGAAGTGGTACATCCCAAAAGACATTCAGAGTTGAATTTATGTGCAATGCTGAGTTTTGGGCTATTTTAAATTAAATTTTCAAAATAATGAATAAGTTTTCACTTGTGTTCATATACGAAAAAGAAACCCTGATCAGACTCCAAAATCTCTTTTACATGCCTTAAATTTTTTGTTAGTGAGATTGAGTTCTTGTCTACTGGAATCAATTTCAAGGTTAAAGCACTCTACACCTTTTTTTTTTCTTTTTTTTTTTTTCTTTTTTATTTTTCTTTTTGGTTTGGTTTGGTTTATCTGCATATTTTCAGCTTTACAGTTATACAGAACTATCTTCTCTTCTGCTGTCTGAAGTGGACCTGAAAGTGGAAAAACTATATGCACCTTCAACTTCCTCTGTATTTACTAGCCTGTAAACCACAAAAACATAGCATTCATTCTTACTACACCAGCCTCTGAAATTTGTAGAGTCCTACAAAACCAGGGGATTGTTGCATTCATAAACATTCCATGTACCTTCTTGAAATACTTTGTGAAACCCTTTCCGAGATCTTAACACCATAATACCTTAATAACTCTGAGTTAAAAAGAATATAAGGCAAAGAGGTACTTTTATAATTTAATCCACTGATTCAATCTAAATATAAATTCTTGCACTTATTACTTGAAATTATTAATAAAGTTGATTGTAGTATCTCTGATGGTAATAGCTTTGCCTTCAAAAATTTTGGCAGAGAAAGACAGAATATTTACTTGATTACCTTGGCTTATGCTCTACTGCATTCATATTACATTTTTGTTAGTTCCCCAAAAGGATCTGCAAAATTAACAGACATATCTATATATGCATAAATTGGGATTCAGCCTCATTTTGTTTGAAAGCCTGACAGGTAGATCAGTAATTATGTCTGGTGCAAACAATATTTCTCATCAAGGGAACATCAGCTTCAAAGAGAAAACTAGTTCCAAGGAACCTCCATTGAGAATGCCTTTTAGGAAAAACATAAAAATCTTAATATCTCTATGCAATTTATAATTATCAATTATTTACTATTTATCCACTTTTCACTGTTCACATTCTGTAATTTCATCATGTTAAAGAAACTATTAAAAATGAAAAAAGAAAAAATTAAAAAAATATTACTCATATTTGGAAATCTTTGGTAATAACTGTGCCTTTTTCTCAAGTCAAGTCTAGACTTCTATGTTTGAGCAGAAAATATGAAGAAAGAGCACAAAATATTTTTAATTAGATAATTCTAGCATTCCTTATGACTGAAGATGGAGAACTCTTCACAATATTTTAAATTTTGGAAGAAGTAATTGGGAAAGCTTTGGAGATTTGGATAAGGTGTTACTAGTTCTCCTAAATCCTTCACCATTTACAGTAAGACTAATAAAAAAAAAATTATATCATGTAAGGTGACAATTATTCCTTATATTATTATCAATATTAGTACTGTAACAAAAATGATTCCAAGTAGAGGCAAACCATTTGCAAAATCTGCAAAAGATTTTTTTATTTGTGTTACAAGAATACAAGAAAATGGCAAAATATAAGCTGATATCTAAGCTATTTGCATATATCTAAGGAAAAACTGAAACTGGTAATTCAGGATGGGTTTTAGCATCAAAGAGAGGGAAAGAACAAGAAAAGATTCCTTACCTCACACTGGATCTACAGTATAGTTTGGAAGACATGGGAAATTCATGAGCTTAAAAGTTATTCTTATTTTTTAGCATTACGAGTGAAACTAAAGAAAACCCCTTTAATTATGTTTCTGGGTTTTTTATTGCTAATGAAACACTGCAATAAACCTGTGAGCATATTCTGCTGAGTCCTTAATAGTCTATAATGAGTCAAGAGTAATAAGAACTCATCTGATCAACTTTAAACACATATTAGGATGAAATGAGCAGTAACTGAAAAGTTCTTTGTAACTGTTAATATATAAAATAATCTAAAGATTAGTATCTTAGTGTTTCCAATAACTAGCTACATAATTGGGATTTCAGTACTCATATTTCACAATACTCTTAGGCTAAATTCTTCATTAAAAATAGAATGAAAATAATTATCCATCTAAAAAGCTCACCAATGCAACCTGTGCATTTTTATGGAATTGAATTAAAAAATAAATTATTTTTTACGGCGTAAAGAAAATTTGTAAAAACTCTTTATTTTTAAAATATAATTAAGTTTAACTCAGTACCATTTCACTCAACAGCTTTGGCAAAAGGAAGGAGTGGAAGAAGGATGACCAACATTATCTCAGAAAATTTATTTCTTTAGAAAGTTATATTAAAAAGCCATGTTCAGGTGGCTTCCCACCTGTCCAAACATTAATTCTGGCAATTAAACTGAAAGAAAGATATGAGTGATTCAAAAGCTTCTTCAGAGTAAAGACAGGTCTTTAGCTGAAGTTATAGTTTATTTTTTAACTAAAATTACCATTTTAAAAAAGTAAAAAAAATATATAAGAATTCTCTTATTGGTAGTCTTTACAAAGGTTCTGTTTCAACGTGAACTTAAAACAAAAATCACACCAAGTAATAAGGGGAGCCTCATTTTGCTCTTATTCTATAAGGGTCCTTAGAGCCCCAATCCAGGAAATTACTTCCATTTTTAGCATAGATCTGCTATTGTTGATTACAATTATGGCTATTTTTACTCCTATCTGCTTTTATTTAATGTCCATTCTGACATAATTACTTTATATGATTCTAGACAATTTTACTGCTTGCTCTCTCTGATCTTTTCCAAATAATATTTTAAAAGCTCTCTCTTTTTTTCCCCTCCTGTTTCTTTCAAAAAAAAAAAAAAAAAGAAAAAAAGGTCTTTGATGAACTGAATCTCTAGCCAAGTCACCTGTGAAAATGTTTACTTTTCTCCCACCACTAGCCCTTTTTTTATAACCAGGTCTTTTATCTAACTGTGATGCAATTTCTGGCAACTTAGCAACAAGATCTTCTCTGCACTTTTATTCGCAACACAAATGGTCACAGACACAGTGAAGAAAACAGGCACAGCATTTATTCCTATGCAAAAGTGTCTTCTTGAGAATTGGGAGAGATCACTCCACTTTACTTGTTAGAGTAAGAAGTGTAAAGCAGCCATGAACTATGTGCTACGTGAAGAAATTTCTCATACTGCTTCAGGATATAAGTGTCTAAAGTGTTTAAAGACAAATCTCTGTATTTCAGCATTAGCAGCTATACAATCTATCCTCATGTTGCATTGCATTTTAGCAGTAGTGATGGACAATTGTTTTTTTTTCATTAAGTGCATTCTTTTAATATATTTGTTCTGAAAGAGGGTAGATTCCTGCATTTTCTGTCATTTAAAGGGGGAAAACCAATAACCATCAAGTTGTTGCTAATTAGAATCGTTGCACCTAATGATTGTTTCTAGCTGGCCAATTATGGACATAGCCATGGCTTTGGAAGTGTTGGCACAACAGCTCTGGAATTCACATGTCAGCTGCTATTAGCTGAACTCTTCTCTTGCATGACTGAAGCAGATGGTGACTTCCTTGAGCTGAAAAAAGACAGGATAAAAAAATTCCTCATACATTTTCTCATGCATTCAAAATTCTTGAGTAGATTCTCAAGAATCTACCAGATAATCTGTGAAATCTAGGCAAACTGTAAAACAAGCTGTGTTCAACTGACAGCCTAGAGGGACTTGGAACATAAGATAGAGAATATTTTGAATCTAGATGCCTGTTAAACATGCAATATTAGCGTCCTCTGTATTCGTTATAAACATCAGTGGACGCATGAGCTGATAACTTGTTATACATATTGGGTATCCCTACAAGTCATCCTTAACCTGGTGATAGTCACATTTTTAACAATATCATCTGAAATATGTATTGGTACTGCTGACTACTTTCAACTGTGTTTGCTTACAGGAATATTCTATATATCTATGATTATTAAGCAGAGGACCCTGATAAAACTGATGCCTTTGTCATTATGCTCTAACAAACTGCAGCAGAACTTTATATATTGTGGAGAATTTTTGCTGAAATACTGTCAGTCAAATTATGACCAGACACGGAAGTAACAATTTGCTTGTGCTTCTTTACATTATCTGCTTGGAATATATACAGAATCAGACTTGGACTACAAAATAAAGAGCTATCAAATATAAATAAGTTAAATCACCCTAGCATATTTCAATTCTCAAGTAAAAAAAAAAATAGGTAGATACTCCTTTCATTTTAATGAAGATCTTACTGAGATCACTGATTTGACAAGCTTTTCTTTAAAAGGTCACCTGTTCAAGCTGCTTTCCACGTTTTCTAATAGCTCTACTACTGATGCAACACAAGCAGGGAGTTGACCAACTGTGGTGACATAAAAGGAACTTCTGCTCACAAAAAAATCACATATTGATGTAATATAATTTTAAAGAAAGGTGTTTTTAATAAAGAATTCTCTTTATACAGGAGGTATTTTTTTAGATTTATATCCTGTAGACTATGATGACAACTCAATAATGACTGTGCCAGACCCCTATATTATTAAGATTTAATATGGCAAAATTTCCAGAAATGTGTTTTTTGAAATATTATGAGTCAAAAACTGCTCCTCTGAAGCTGAATCTCATCAAGTTTTTTATGGGTTTGAATTCAAAGAATTATACATAGCATGAAAAAAGAAGGTAGGAAAGAAAGAATGAAAATAAGAAAGAAAGCAAATTAGTTAACAAGTCCCTACATACAGTAGATATATGGTTACTATGTCATACTCCTACTACAGAAGCAGATTACTTCTTTTTAAACCTTTTGAAGTTTGTGAGTTTGTAGATAAGACTAGAATGAAATTAATTTTGGCTGCATATGTATTACGTCGTAAAAGCCAGAATTTCTGCCTTGAAATACTTGCTAAAGCATTAGTACTTATCTGACTGCACTAGGGTGAAAGGCTATAATATTCTAAATATTAAGATTTTAGCAATTCAACAACTCTACAAATTACACTTTTGTTTCTTCCCAAAATCAATATATTTAACTCTCCTAAAGTGTGATATATATATTACTATATAAGAAAATAAATTTACATTAAAAGTTATTAAATTTGTGCCCTAAATGCAGATTTTACATGGGTAGTCTCATTTTATGGAGTACCTTGAGATATCTATCTCATAAGCCAATGTAGCTTTAAATGTAAACTCAAGCTTTTGGCTTTTATTTTTTGTGTATCTGTCTTTCCTCAGTTTATGTCAGAGCACTTTGTATCTCAACTTAAGACTGCTCAAGGCAAATCACTCGAAGCGTATGTGACTCCTCTTTTTTTAAGTATATAAAATTTCAGATTAAATCCATCATTCCTGTAAGTCTTTAACTAGCTATTCAAAGATGATCTTTAGTCTTTCTTATATGAAATAACTCTGCCTATATACATATGTAGATGTATATGTGCATTGTGCTTGTGGTTTTTATATCCAAACCCTTCTACATCTGCCCACAGATCAAAGCAAAAATAGAGAATGCATTTATATTTTGGAGCAACAGGAACAAAAATTTTGAAAAGTATAATTTAAAAATACATGCAATAAGTAAGTTTGGTGTATAAATTTGCAAAGACAAAATTAGCCTGATTTAAAAGAAAATTACTAAAGATGTCTGTGCAAGGTGAGCAAGGGCAACATCAAATTCTTAGATCTTTCTTTAAAGAAATAACTTCAACACCACATTTTCAAATTATGTTATCTATTTATCTATATATTTATATATCTATATCTATATCGAGTATTAGCACTTCTGGACAGCTGCAAGGAACTGTCTACACGTTTGAGACTCTCCAGCTTCTTTAAAATATTCTGTGACCGTGCACTTACCTGAATTTAGTATTATGTGCAACACTAGTACTATCCAGGTAGGCATTGAAAGAAGGGATTGATGGCCATCTGCCTAGTGCACCTGCTATTCTCCTGAGCCTGAAAGGAGTGAGACAATCAGGAGTTGAACTGTGGAAAATAGCTGAAATTAAGAGTTTAGCTTCATTTTCCATACCTGTGTTGCTGAGTAACTCTCATCAGATTTAGGGAAAAGGAAGAGATTACTAGGAAAGAGATACCACGAATTTTGCATAACCTGACAAAACTTTGGTAAGTTGTGACTGAGAACCAGAATCCATTTTTTCTAGACTCATCATCTAATAGGAAAGCTACAATGTTGTATTTATACCTTGTAGTAGGGAATTCTTCTAGTTCCTACTATTTAAGTAAGGATATACTTTACTGTGTTTGGAGACACCAAAGAAGCTGGTGTCAATAACCTATATAGTTTGGAGCAGCTGTCAAGTTTACATCTAACAGTATTCTACATTTGATGTGAGCCTCTGGCAAGATTTTGGGGAAATGAGTGTTATATGAGGCAGGTAATGAGTGTTCTTACTAACAAAGTTTTCCCACTGTTTCTTTTCCTTAACAACAGGAAAAGTACCTACAATCTGGGTGTACAATGTGTCTAAACACTTTGAAAGGAATTATTTCATAGCAGAAATTTTAAAAATACCAGGGAAGCATCATGAATTGTTTTGCCTTATATGTATTTTCTTTGGCTGTCATTGAAAAAGCTATATAAAATATGTTTCATTCATATTTCAGCTGTAGACAGCAAACACAATAATTGAAAACAAAATCATGATGATTCACTACATCTCCCCTGATGCATTTCACACCTGCTAACCAAGGTCAGCAATAAATTACAATAACTTAGTACCTCAGACAGTTGGCAAGCAAACAGTTTTGAGAGCCCTTTCCAGATTGAAGTTTATAGCTTATCTGAGGCTTACATTACCATACATTTCAGTGACATTAACATAATATTTCTCTGATAGATATTTGTGTATGTGTAGATGTAGGCAACAACATCTATACATATATATATATATCTGTAAAGAAACATGCATGTAAATATGTACAAAACCAATTTTTTTCTACTTCAGTGACTAACAGTCTGCAAATTAACAACTTGAAGTGCTACTTGTGTCAAAATTTCTGAGGGAGAGTGATTAAGAGGAACCTGGTCCAAACTTGGGGGGGGAGGGGGGAAGAAGGAAATCTTTGTTTTCATATATCATTAATATTTCATTTTCATTTCATTTTAACTCCAGACTTTCTGAGTAAAACTAGAAAAAAAAAAGTAAGGATTTAATTGTCACATTTAAAAAATTAAGGTCAAAAAAGGAATGATTCTAAGGGCTTCTTTAAAGATTTTAGCCTGTTTCTTTTCTGTATCTTCTTGTAATAAGATGAAAAACCACAAAGAACAAAGCCAAAAAAGAGTAAATCTCTTAAAGAAAATAATGAAGAAACTGGATATTGCATTTCAAACATTTAAGTAGATTGATTTTTATTATTTATATGATCAAAATTCCATTTTCCTTGATAAATGTATATTGTCTATGAGTATTACTCGTCTCTCTATTGAGAGATATGGATCAGTAATGAGAATTACACCTAAAGAGTGTCAGTATTGCCTGTCCTCGTTATTGAGCCAATTGTTTCTAAGCTCAGCTTTATGATTTAGCAGGATTTCTTTCAGCTTTGTGCAGGAGTTAATATCACTTCTCTATAATTGTGATGGCTGGATGCAAAGAAGAGCAGTCTACAGCTCAATGGAGACCAGTCAGAACTGGTGTCTCTTGGCAGACCCTGCTGGGACTAGTTCTGTTCAATGTCTTTATAAACCACATAGACAGAGGGACTGAGTGCACCCTCAGCAAGTTTACACATGACACCAAGCTGAGTGGTGCAGCTGATAACCTAGACTGAAGACAGGCCATCCAGAGGGACTTTCACAGGCTTGAAGAAAAAGACCATATAAACTTCAAGAAGCTCAGGAAGACAAAGTGCAAAGTCCTGCACCTGGGTTGGGGCAATCTTCAATATCAATACAGACTGAGTGAAGAATACACCGAGAGCAGACCTGGAGAGACTTGGGAATATCAGTAGATGGAAAGTTAAATATGAGCCAGCAGTGCCCACTTACAGCCCAATCATATTTTAAGCTGCAAAAGAGAAAACATGGGCAGTAGGTCAAGCAAGGTGATTTTTCTCCTCCACTACTCTCATAAGACCCCACCTGGAGGTGTTCCAGCTGTTCAGCTCTGGGATCCCCAGCACAAAAAGACCTTTTGGAGTTGGTCCAGAGGAGGGTCATGAAAATGATCAGGGAGCTGCACCTTTCTTATAAGGAAAGGCTGAGAGAGTTGTACTTGTTCAGACTGAAGAAGAGAAGCACCAGGGAAGTCTTTTAATGGTCTATTAATATGAAAGGATCTTTTGAGAAAGAAAGAGACTTTTTACTGGACCCTATAGGGAAAGGAAAAGGTACAGTGTTTTTAAACTGAGACAGGGTAGATTTAGATTGGACAGAAAGAGGGAATTTTTTATTATATGAGTGATGAGGCACTGGAAGAGGTTGCCCAGGGAGCCATAACTGAAAGTGTTGTTGTGGATCCCCAGTCAATGCAAATGTTCAAGGTCTGTCTTTACACAACCTGCTCTAGTGAAAGATGTCACTGCACATTTCTGAGAGGTTGGATTCAGGAAACTTTGAAGAGGCTTTCCAACACAAACAGTGCTATGGTTATATGATTCTGAGATTCTATATATGTTGGTGACTATACGAAAGAATCCTCAGTTTTACTGATATGGAAACATGCTTAAGATTATAGCATAACTATAAACAGTATTTTTTTTATTTATGTAATATCTTACAGAAAGTCTATGCAATGCTATTAGTTTATTACCTTTTAATTGATGTAAATATTTTATTTCCAGTGTTTATATCTATTAGTTTTATTTTTAGTTTATAAATTTTTGTATTAATTTTTATATATACTTCTGATTATTTTCCTGCTTTGTGTCCTATGCTCATATCTCTGTTACCATTTTGTAACTTTACCTGAACAAGGTAATTCGGGTGTCATTTTGCCTTGAAGATTATAATAACATAAATCTTACCTTTGAAAGCTTACAAATTGCATCAAAGCTCTTGAAGAAATTTTATGCATTCAGAAAGCTCACTTCAATACTTCAGAGTGCTTGTACAAGTTTTTTGCAGAAGTTTGAGACATATTAGAAAAAAAAAGAAAAATCTGTTTAGTCAAAGAAATCTTGAAAAAAAGTCCTCCTATATGTACAAATAGCTTTATTCAGTGATCTGACTACTAATAATTGAAATTGTGCCATTAGCAAAGCTGTGCCTGTAAAACAGGTTTCGATCTGTCCTCTCTTCTCCAACTTAAAAACACTGACATTTTCACTGTTCGAAATATTGGGTTTGATTTATACAGTCTAAAGGTAGACAGGGATTCCTCTCTGTCTCCTTTTAACTCTCTGCAAAGCATCATTCCACTGCGCACTCTTGCCTAGAGAACACAGAAATACTTCATGTGAAAGTCCTCTAAAACATGCATAGCTGTCAATCGACCCTATGGGTACAGAACAAACACTGAGAATTTTAGAGCCTTTTAGCTTTGTAACTTCACTGCTCTGCCAGGTGAATTTTGCAAACAGTGTAGAGTGTAGAGAGTAAGAGGCTGACAGCTTTCTAGCACAGCTGAAATCTCTGGTAAACACATTTGCTGAGTTTTCAGTTTTCAACTAAATGCTTTGTCATCTCATAATAAGGACAAATTTAGTCTAATTTTCAAACACGTCTCCTCAGGAGGTCTTTAAAAATTCTGCTGTGTGTTCACTGTGAAATTTTACTTAAAATTATTGTTACTGGGCACAGAAGACTGAGGAAGCCTAAGCTGATCTTTTTTATTATATATTTCAAGTGCCTGTTAGAGGGGACAACCACAGACAAATTTTTAAGTGGTATGTGTATGTTCAAAGGCTCATCAGGGTGACTGTAACACAGAACAAATGAATTAGGTTTAATGAGTTTAAGATATACACAGTCACAAACTGAGAGATCTGTGGCATCACTAAGCATTCTTTTCACCACTTTACAGCAGATATAGAAGAAAATATGTGACAGATGAACTAGAATTAGACACTAATTTGTATGACCTACACAGTGCATTTTACTTTCTTCAATAATTATGTAGGTGTTTCAATCATAGCTTTCATTTCAAATAACTAGTAGATATTTGGTCCAGTTTAGTTATAATGGATTTTAATTGTTTTTAAGGGTTTTTACAGATAAAATTTTTTTCATCAATGAAGTTGCTGAGAAAGAAGTAATGAAAAATATATTTATAATGATTTAAATGATACTGGAAGTAGTTTATTGTGATAAAAAAATTCCTGTGTTCACTTTTTTCCTCAAAAAATTGATTTATAGTTAATTAATAGTGTAACTTTTAAAAATGAGTGAATTGTGTAAAATACAAATGAGTATTCATAACAGTCTTCTATTCATGTTTCCTGTTTAGTTATTTTCACAATGTGAAATAATGGGATTTTTTTCACAGCATTTGTTTCTGAGGTGGCTAATATACTAGTGCTGTATCATGTGCTTTGCTAGACATGGGAACAAGCTAAAATATCTCAAAATTACAGAAACACTTTTTTCCTGTAATTCATTGAATGCTCATTTCCCCTGCCAAACAATGAGCCTGTAAAGACTATTTTCCTACATCACCATCCCAAAGTATTCCAGGTTTCCTTAATTCCTTATGAGATTGATTTACAATCTATTTACACTGGTCCCTCTGCATGTAGTTGTGCATCATCACACCTAATCTTATTTATATCGCTTCTGTCAACAAAGTAGCTCTTACAAAGTTCTAGTCCTGTTGATGCCCCTGGACTATAAAATTATTTATATCAGCGGAAGTAATTTCAGATGTTAAACGTGTAAAATTCCCATTTTTATATGTTTAGACAGGTGTGATTATAACATGATTTTTTTAAAAAAGGTTGATTTTTTTCTAGATATCTAGAAAATCAGCTAAATATGCTGTTCAATAAATAGTTAATATTTACTAAAATAATAATAATAATAATAATAATAGTAATAATAAATAAATAAATAAATAAATAAATAAATATATGTGTATATATGTATGTGTGTGTATATATATATATCCCTGTCTGGAAAGGAGCTCTACCATGTCAGGTTATGTTACATTACTTTCTCCAAAGCTTTACTGCTCTACTGTTCAGTTTTGGAAGACCAATAATTAACATTCTAATTATTGAAGGAATAGATAAGCTCTGTTTCACTCTGGCTTAGTTACGGTATTTAGTCCTGAGGTGAAAAATCCTTAGGATTAGTAATGAATGAGACTGTCTAGCTCTGAACTGATTTGATAAACAAAATAATTGCGGCAATATTATCTTTTGATATGTTACCAACTTATGATGGCATGGTCCAGATGCTCTACATATAAGAGGCACTGAATTGCTAATGTATTGCATTTTTTATGCTTTTCATAGAATCATAGAATAACCTGAATTGGAAGGGACACACGAGGATCATCCTGGCCCCATACAGGATAGCCCCAAGAGTCACATCATGTGCTAGAGAGCATTGTCCAAAATCTTCTTGAGCTCTGTCAGGCTGATGCAGCGACTGCTTCCTTGGGGAGCCTGTTCCTGTACTCAGCCTTGGGGTGAAGAAGCTTTTCCTGATATTCAACCTAAACCTTCTCCAATACAACTCCAGGCCATTCCCTCAGTCCTGTCACCGGTCCCCACAGAGCAGGGATCAGTGTCTGCTTGTCCTCTTCCCCACCCAAAGAAGCTGCAGTGAGGTCTCCCCTCAGTCTCCTCTTCTCCAGGCTGAGCAGACCAAGTGACCTCAGCCACTCCTCAGGTGGCTCCCCCTCCAGGCACTTCATTCACTATGATCATTATCCTCTTTTTAATGCTCTATAATAATTTGATATCTTTGTTATATTGTGGTGCCCAGAACGTCAAAGAGTACACAAGGCATTGTTGTGTGTGGCAACAGAGAGAAAAATGACACAGATTGTTTGCAGTACAGAGGTGTGAAGGTTTAATTGTTAATAGATATGGAATCTTTGAGGTCCACAGATGGTGGTTACTCTCAAAGTGCAAGATATTATGTGTAGAGGACTATTACTCAATCTGGTTTCATGTGTATTCACCAGCCTCACGATTTGATAATCAAATATTTCTTGAACTGGAAAGATTTATAGTGCATATATTAATATAATACAACCTACCAAGCTTGTAAGTTGTATACAAACACTCATGCATTATTCAGAATTTTTAATAAAATTGCTAGGCAACACAGATGCTTAGTGTAAACTCTAAAAAGCCATGGATAGCAATGTAAACAATAAATACTACTGTCTAGATATTCAGGAACAATAAAAGTAAGAGTTTTTGCTAGTGTTTTCATCTCAGTAAGGCTACTTGCTGTCACAAGAACAGGCTTAGTCTGATAGCTTAATAAAAACATAGGCAAGAACCCTAGATAATACTGTTGGCGCTTCTGCACTCTGAACTCACAAGTGCTAATCTGCATCAAAGAAAAAAAGAAGTTAATTTCCTTGACCTGAGCCTGGATTCCTCTCACCAGGCTTCAAATACTTGGAAGTTAGGAGTCTAATCATAGGTGAAAGAGTGAGCCTAGTCTGGAGAAATTAAATTCTCCCTATTGACTATAGAGGAAATGTTTCTGTCTAGGTGTGTGTCACCACATACTCTTCATAGGAATAACCAGTAGAAGAGATTCCTGTCCTTTTTTCCAGTACACATTTCAGTTCTGAACCTCTTCACTCATTTAACATTGCAGACTGTTAATTATACATTTCACCTATCAGTTTAAAAAGCCATCCCGATTAAGAAAGCAACTGAAGTTTTAGAGGGCTTTTTTGCACCACCTATCATAACTTACAATAGGATTTATATCACATAAAATTCTATTCAAAGCTTCTCTAGCTCTGTTGAAAGAAGCATGTTTGAAAAAACTTTTAATTTCTTTTACACTTCTTCATACAAAGAATAATTGTAGGGCAGTACCATTTTTCTTATTTTAATGAACCCATCATTCACTCTTGAAAGAAATTCCTAATTTTTTTTTAACATTATAGTATGAATGCTATGCTTATTTCTCTCTGCCAAAATAAGTAATAAAGAAAATGTCAAATTTAGACTAAATTTTCAACCTCAGTAGTCAGAGAATCCTTGAAATATTTACCAACTTGCAGATTTTTTAAAGTCTTCATAACAAAAGCAACAACAAATTAATTCATGCAATAGAGAGTAATCTGCAATACTCATTTATGTGAACAGAAGTAAGTACATACATGTATATATATAAATAAAATTTTATCTTGAAATAACTTTATTCAGGAAGCCATTTTTCTCACATGTATTTCCTCAGAAAAAGAATGTAAATATGTAATAGCCAAAAACAAGGAAATGGCTAGATATGATATGAATACCCAGTACAGCAAACATCTCAGGCATTCAATGTGGATGAATTTTATAATAGGGAAAATATCAAAATGGTGTTCTCAGAGTCATTTAACAGTTTTATTTGGTTTTTTTTGTCCTACAGTTTTTCCTGATGTTCTGAAATGCAGTTCATGTCTTCACTGAAAATTTTTCAAAAGGAAGAGTTTAAGAAATTAATTCCTATTTGTTTCTCTTATGAGAGTGTACATACCTTTGTTTGCTGGGGAGGGCTCAAGGGAACGGCATTAAGGTGGGAAATTAAAAAAAAACACTCCCTCACTACTCATACTTAAAGGACAAATGAGCATTTCCATTATTAGCAATAAATTTCATGTTCATAACTGTTGAGCTCTGAAGCATCTTAGAATGCAGTTACTTTTTCTCACAGATGTCAGGAAAGACCTACAATTCACGTTGCATTAATTTTACATCAACCAAAAGCAGTCCAACAGTGTAAATAGAACCTTTACTGACAATAATTCATCAAGAGGTTACAAGGAATGTATATGTCTACGGTTGTCTATATGTATAAAACCTGAGATCAATGTTCCAGCTATTCATACGAAAGACCAGATATCATTTGCACTGATTTCTGTCAGTACAGGATATATCTATATTGGAAAACAGAAGTGGAAACTGAACAGTGATATCATGTCAGAATTAAGCTGGATGTACAGTGATATGTGAGAACTTAAAAGTGGAAAGGAGTCCACTGCTTCACCGTTGAAGATGTACTTGTAAACTACTATTATTTTCTGCTTACCATTACTTATGGCTTTCTCCTTCTTCTCAATTTTGTATGTGGGACTTTTAAATCTCCCATCAAATCACAGAATTATAACATCACAGAATCATTGAATCATAGAATGTTAAGGGGTTGGAATGGACCTTAAATATCATCTAGTCCCAATCCCTCTACTATGGACAGGTACACCTCCCACCAGTTCAAGGCTCTATCCAGCCTGCCTTTAAACATTGCCAGGGTAGAGGTATTTACAACTTCCCTTGGCAATTTATTCCAGTGTCTCACCACCCTCACAGCTAAAAATTTCCCCTCCTTCCTAAATCCTTTAGGATTCCTAAATCTTTTAGGAAGGGTAGAAAAGCAGAGGGAAACAAGATGGGAAAACTGCTTGAATTTATTCTGCAAAATATAATCCAGACTTCTCTTTGAGGGTATATACCAAACCTCTACAGTGGAGAAAACTGGATTCTCACTAATCTGGACGTTGGAAAAGTCCATAGATAGAATGGAGCACATCATATATCCTGAATCACAGTTCATACAGATGTTAAGGAGCTTTCTACACCTTAAAGTATAAATAGATTTTTGGGGGTTTTTAACTCTTACTACATAATTATTATTTGAAGTTTCAAGGATAAACCCAATGTTTTAATGTTCACATTTGCAGATATTCATTGAAATATTTTGTTAATGAACTGAAAATTCTATGTCATAAAGATATTATATTATATTATATTATATTATATTGTGTTTCAAGATCTACCTGCAATGTTTTTTAATACATTGGATATTCAGACATGATGTTTTCCCTACAGGATGCAAAGGTCTCATAATCTTTGATTTTTCTTCTGGCATTGAGGTAGAGGTAGTTGAGGAATACAACACTAGTTTTGAATTGAAGTCTCAGTCCTGTTGGAAGAAAACGAATTTAAACAACTCACTTAGCTTAGAGTTTCTGATATTTAGAAATGGAAGGAAAAACATTTTCCAGCATTGTCATGAATCTTTTTATTGACTCCTATTACTTAATTAGTAGTTTTGACACTGCAGAAATTCCCATTGCTAACAGTGAACCTTAAGAAAGCTCCTAGACGTAACTCTGGAGCAGAAAGACTTCTTAACAGCACATCCATTTTATTATTAAGAAAGAAACCAATCTTAAAACAAAAGAGTTCTGAACCTGTGCTGTCTTATATAAACTACTTATTCCGAACACACATTTAAAATTTAATCTAGCAGACATTGTTAGGAACGAGAGCTGTACTTTACCTGTTTTTGAAAAAAGCTGAGCACCCTCTTTTCCTACACTGAAGTTGCAAATCACCTTGATGTTCCCTGTTTTAACATTCCCTTTACAAGAAGAGTTTAAAGTAAGTCACGGTAGCAAAGATTTAAAGAAGACTTAAATGGAGTTTGTGAATTCCTTTAGGGATCCCAAAATCTTAGAATATCTAAACAACAAAAAACATCATCTAATCCCCTCCTCTCTGTGAATCTGTGAACTCAGTCCTCTGCATGACAAAGGTTTATCATAGCATAGAGATTTAGCATCCTATTATCATCCAGTTATTATGATCCATTTTTATTTTTGTTCATTGCCTCATATTTTTACTTCCATTCTGTTAAAGGAAGGTTCCTGTTTCAGAAGAATTGCACGTTGTTCTTTTAATCAATTCACAGGAACGCCTAATAACTCAGACTGTAAGAATATTAGGGTCTATATGTCACACTCAGTCTCTTTCAATCCCTTTCATAATATAACAGGCAGACAGGAAGTTGGGGTTAATGGTATCTTTAAGTTGGCACTTAATGGCATCTTTCTGCTGCTCCTTGCTTCTTATTTATTTTTCTCCATTGCTTCTTGCTCCTTAAAATATTCCCCTACTCTGGTATGGTTCACCTGCTGTCTGTTGTCCTCTTGGTGGTGCCCCTGTCTCAGCAAGGGTCCTCTACAGGCTCTGGTCCCTTAATGGTGTTCTGCCTTTGTCCACATTACCCATGGCAACATTTGTCTTGGATGTGTCTCCTCCATCGTTGAGAGTGTCTTTCCCAGGTGGTGCTCCAGCCGTGCCTCCTGTGCCTCACACCCACTGCTCGTTCTAAATATGTGTGAGTACAAGCACTACAAATTCCTCTGCCTGGTTGAATTTCTGATGCTCAATGATCTTTTTTGGCCTCTTTCACAGCCTTATGGAACCGTCTGGGACTGGCATAGGGCAGTTCACTGACTTCTTCCACACAGCTCACCCTGCTACCAAAAGTCTGTAATTTATGCCCAATATAAGACAAAACATAATTATAGCGATGTACTACATACTCAGGCCTGGAATGGAACATGATACCTTCCCACACAGGCTTGGAGAATTAGTGAAGGAATATGAATGGTGACAAAATGTTTTGAATTTGGTCTCTGTTGAGACCTTGAGGTTGTGAACAGACAGGCCATTCATGAAATAAACAGTTTGCATTTGTTTGGAGTGTGCAGAACCTGATGGGCTTAGAAAATGTGGGTTATGTCTACTAAACAAAGTCACTTTGCACCTTTCATTACAGATTCAAGTAATCTCTTTGAAAATCAGTAACACCTCTAGCCCATACTTGCACCTCAGAAAGGGATTTGTGCCTATTCAAGCTTTTGAAACTACAGTCATAAATGCTTTTGCACTCAGATGACACTTTTTCAGTGATAAATTCCTGCCAAATTAAATATTTCTGTGCTTTATAGTGAGATGTGTGTTCAGAGTCAATTCCTAATCTGATCATTTCCAGGTTCTCAGCTCAATATGATTTATCTGCCTGAAAGAAGCGTTATGGCTGTTATCAGCCACCACTAATGAAGGCATGAAAATGACACAGTATGTACTTCCCCTGGCCAGCCATGCAGTCTAAATACAGCCATATAAACCTCTGCTGCAGTTGTGGTACTCCTTGTGACGTGTTGAAATGAAAAGTCGCTAACAGATATGAGTGTGCAGATTTAGTATAAAAGAATGTCTGTAAGCCAGCTGGCCTAATGTTTGTGCACTGTAAGGAGGTCAAAGGCCTTGTATGGTCTTAATAAATAGAATCAACTGACTTCATATGTATTTTGGCACTAATATGTGGCCTATGGCATCATTTCCTGAGGTTTAGTACAATATTAATAAAAAAGGCTATTCCAGATTAGGTCTAAATCAGTGCTATGGTAGAGAACAGTTTTTCTCTTTGCTCAATTAGAAATAAATAAATAAATGGAATAAGGTACAGCTGCTTATGGCATTACTTTGAAATACCCACACAAATACAAATCCTTAAGTTAAGTTGAAGCTTGCTTCATTTTATTTATTTCTCATTAGTTTGCTTTAAATCACTGACTTCTCTGGGAATGAAAAAAAGAAAAAAAAAAAAAAACAAGTCCTACCTAGGCCAGAGAGATGAAGAAAGCACATGCCAACAGTAAATCCAGCTTTAGCCTTTGGCTCTGAAGCACTTTGAATTCATTACATTTGTTTGTGCAGCCACTGTTAATCTATTGTGACAACAAATTAAAGTCTGATTTAAATTAAAACAAATCACAAAATAATTAGAAGCTTCTTGTCTCTCATACCACTTCTCAGCTCTTCATCCATTACTGGTCCAGGTTAGAGATTCACCACCTGCCATTTGATGTTTCAGAAGGTTTAGCTGTAAGGCTTTCCTTTTTCATTCAAAAGGTACCCCACTTTTTCATGGAATCCTGTGGGGGATTAAGCACTATTTGACCTGCTTCCCTTCTAAGACACTTGCTTCAGATCTCAGAGGAAAATAAACCTCTCCATTTCTTCTTTAGGAGTCTTAAGTGCTTGTCCCACACCCTCATTAGCCATTTTTCTGAAAATTTTTATGAAAGCTGCTCTGAAAGACATAATTTAAAACATTTTTTTCCCAATGTAATGCACTCTATTTCACTAATGAGCTATGTTATGACTCAGCATCCATTCCCACAGACCTTCATGAGAGGATATAATCCTGTCCTACTTATGATTTTATTTCACTTTTTCTTGTTGGTAAATGCCAAAGCCAACTTTGTATTTAAATATGGAAACATGAGTATAAAAGTGAGTATGAGAAAAATAGTACACAAGAATTCTAAATCTGCACTTTCAAGTGTAATTCATTAATTAGCAGTATGTGCACTTCCTCCCTGTCTGAAATATACAAGTTACCTGTGTTTAAACTAGATGTTTAAGAGCTTTTTTGAAAAATGGAAGATTCATCTGTTTTCAAAGCCTTTTTCACCAGGATGGATTTTATAAAGCTAGTTCTTATGTGCCTTTGCTTACACACCTATACACACCCATATGTGTGTATTTTTGATGGCTGGGGAAGACAGTGAAGTAACAATTTCAACATAAATAGGTGAAAAATACTTTCTAACTTTTCCTCAGCTAAGCTAAGCTAAATCTAATGTCTCTTTTTAGTTGTACTTGTCCTTTGTTTTGTTTTTCCAATACATAAATACATAAATAATTTTGGATTAAAAGACTGGGGGTTAACTTAAACTTGATTGCCTGATGCCTTTTTATATACCTTAATGTATCTTGTTTTCCTTCCAGCTGCAAATCAATTCTAACATGTTTTTGAAAACATTTAAAAGTGAGAAGGAAATAATGTTGCCAGTGGTAAAAATACAAATTTTTAATTTTCTGTGTATGTATCCTGATCTGGTATTGTTAACACATATGCCAGCTTTGGAAGGATGCAGCTTTCAAAAAACTGTTTCTATAATTTTGCTATTTTTAGATGTTACTTATTCTGACATGCAGATATAGCAGAAGCTAGTAGAAATTTAAATCTATTAAAAAATAATAGGAAACTGCAATAATCTTATGAACGATGCTTTTCAAATCATTCAAATTTCCCGAAACAGATGCAACATATTCATTTTTTAATTCCTCAAATTATCACCAACCATGAGGTCACAGATAATTATATCTTCAGCACCCCTGCTAAACCACTGGAATTACAGCAAGGATTTATAAGAGGAATTCTTCTAAATCTTAGGCCTTGGTATGCAATTGAAAATATGAAAATGAGAACACAAAGAGTTTTTGTTACTGATTTGTTACTTGATTCTGTGACTCTGTAAATATGAAATGCTGTGCAAGTTACTTAACATAAACACCTTTTCATGTAGAATGATATAAATTCTTGATTATTTTTTCATCTTTTTCAAAGCACACAAAATTTGACACAATTCTTATATCTGTAACGAAGTATTTTCAGTAAAATAAATAGAATTTGAGCTATCTTGATACTAACTTCTTAGGTGGTGCATTTCTTAAATTTACCTGGTTTTTTTTGGAGAAAAGTAGGTTTAGAGGTATGGGCTAATAAACAATAGGGTGAAAAAAGTGTCTCTCATTTTTCAAGATTAATTAAAAAATTGACTCATTGGTACATACAAGGACAAAAAAGTTGCTTGACAACAACTTGTGTATATGCCAAAGGAAAAAAAAATACACTGAAAAGAAGTAAATCTTGAATTTTTATTCCTGTGCAATAAGAAAATTGAGGACTAGCAAGAAGGTGCTCACACACATGCATTTCAAATGTTTGACTGAGCCTTTTCATGCTCTGAACAAATGAAGTATGAAACTCTGGTTTTAAGTTCCTAACTAGATAAATAATTTTCATTCCATTGCAATTCTATGCTTTGATTTTGTCCATCCACTTGAAAACCAGCAATATTACTGGAGAAGATAAAACAAGTTATTGCAGAAAATGGAAGAAGTTAAAAACTGTCCTGGTTATAAATCTTCTCGTAAGCTTCCTATAGTTTCTCCTATTTTTTCCACTTGATATACTGTCTTAAATGTCTTCATATCTCCCAATAATGTATTACCTTTCATGAAAGAATAGAGATGTTTTCTGGGTTAACCAATTTGAAGTCCAGCTCAGTGGAAATGGAAACTGAGATGTCCTTTGAGAAATTGTAATGAAATGTTATGGATTCCATATTCCCATGACATATCAGGAATAACAACAGTGATACCAGCAGTTTATGATCCTAGACATATTTAATGTTAAAGTTAATTCCTGAGCGACTGTCTCATGGATTAAGATAAATGATAATGGATTATATCATGGGTAAGAAAAACATATGAAGTAATATTTTAATTGACTGGTTTTTAAGCACGATATAATTCTGTTTAGTGACAGATTATGTTGTTGTGAATGGAGAAAAATAATTCAGAAGGTAAAGAAAAACTTATTTTCTGATTTTGGATCTACTGATTTCTGTGTATACTTCCAGTAGTTAGAGGAGGAGGCAAATAGGCTGTGAGATGTTCTTAGCGTTAAAATGATGCTATGTTTATTTTGCATGTTCATCTTGATATATTTAATTTTTCCTAAAGAGTTCAAAATATACTTAACCTAGAAAATAAATTAAATTGCTTTTAAGTGCTCTGATGCACTCTTTTCAGAGCTCACAGAATAGTACTAGCAATTTTGTCTATTTATCTGAGTTCTATTTATGTGAAGTAATGACAAGTTCTACCTGACCAGCCTAGTGACCCTCTCATGAGGGAGTGACCAAATCAGTGGATAAGAGAAGTGTTAAGATGTCATTTATCTGAACTTTTGTAAAGCTTTTGATATGGTGCCCCACAATATCCTTCTCTCTAAACTGAAGAGAGATGGATTCAATGGGTAGACTGTTAGATAGATAAGGAATTGGTTGGGTGGTTGCATCCAGAGGGTAGTGGCTCAGAGTCCCAGTGGGCATCAGGGAAAAGTTGTGACCTTCAAGGGTCTGTGCTGGGACCCATATTATTTAATATCTTCATTAAATACACAGACAAAAGGAAAGACAACATCCTTAGCAAATTTGCAAGTGACACCAAGCTGAGAGTGCTGCTGACACACCTAAAGGGTGGGATGTCACCCAGAGAGACCTGGACAAGCTCTAGAAACGGGCCCATGGGAATCTTATTAGCTTAAAGATGAAGTACAAGGTACTAGACCTGGGCTGGGATATCCCCCAGTATTAATCCAGGCTGGGGGATGGACAGATTGAGAGCAGCCCTGCTGAGGAGGACTTAGGGATTCTGGGGAATGCGAGTCTGGACAACACAATGTTATAGCCCAGAAAGCCAATAGTATCCAGGTGTTCTGTTCCTCTACGCCAGTCTGATGAGGCTCCACCTGGAGTACTGCAGCCAGCTCCAGAGTCCCCAACATAGGAAGGACATCAGCCTCTTGCAGCAAGTTCAGAGGAGGGGCATGGGGTTGATCAGAAGAATGGGACACTTCTTCTATAGGGAAGTGTTGAGGATTTGTTCAGCCTGGACAAGAGAAATCTTTGGGTTGACCCAATTGCAGCTTTACAGCTCCTGAAAGTAGTCTACAAGAAAGATGGGGAGAGACTATTTTCAAGAACATGTAGTGATAAAACAAGATGGAATTACTTTAAACAAGGTGATGCAACATGGTAGAATTAAAGTAGATTTAGACTAGGTGTAAGGATTTTTTTTTTTTTTTTTCAGGGGAAGGACATGATGAGACACTGAAACAAGTTGTCTAGAACAGTTTGTGAATGCCCCATTCCTGAAGTCTCCAAGACCAGGATGGATAGGGTTCTGAGTCATGTGGTCTGGTGAAGAATGTCCCTGCCTACAGATGTGGGCTTGGAGCTAGATGATCTCTAATGTCCCTTTCAACCCAAATCATTCTGATTCCATGATTTTATTACG
Organism: Acridotheres tristis; assembly: GCA_037013685.1. Classification (NCBI taxonomy): domain Eukaryota; kingdom Metazoa; phylum Chordata; class Aves; order Passeriformes; family Sturnidae; genus Acridotheres; species Acridotheres tristis. The sequence continues at coordinate 78,553,673 of CM072884.1, forward strand.
TCCTTCATTTGTGCTTACTGGTGTTCCATACTTGGCTGAAATTCCAGACTCTTTAAAAAGCATTTTGTATGGACAGAATATTTAATTTCCATGATAGAATTTTTTTTTTTTTTTTTTTTCATTTTCTGGGTAGTTTGGCAAGCTGGTTTAACACTCCAATACTTTTGAAAATTTCAGTTCTACTTTGAATATCAACTTGTTTTTGCATTTGTGGAAAGCAAAAGAGTACCCTTGCAAGTTAAGAAGAAGTAGCATGCTACAGGAAAAAGCATTGATCTGGTAAAGCATCTTCTTTGGAGTATAAAATTGGTTTCAGAATTCAGATAGACAGTTTTGGTGAACTGCACTTTTTCACTTTTTGCAATAAAAAAGTATTCTAAAATTGATTAAGATTTTCTTACAACAGTAGCATAGCCAGCAAAAAAAGAGGTTTTTAGTATTGTTAAAGTAACCACTAATACAGAAAGAATAGGATAACTGAGATTCATGAGCTAATAAAAATTAGAAGATAAATAATTGCAAAACTGATTAGTTTGGTCTTGTGTGCACTAAATTAGCAAAGCTAATAAGAAATAATGTTTTTACAACATTAGAAGTTAATTAAAAAGTGACTGTTTTCAATAAACTCAACATTTATCCCCAAAATTAATAAAATCATACCTACAGCTATGCTTAAAAAAATGAAACCCACCATCTATTATATTATCTGAGTGACAAAAAAAAATCCCTTAGCAATATTTTTCTTCTTCACTTAGCTTACTGATTAAAACATCCTCAAGGAAGAGTTTGGCGATTGTTTGGTTTAGGGGTTTTTTAAGCTGATATATGCCAGTCATGCAAAATTGGTGCTAATTCAAGTAAGAAAGTTGTTTTGCCAACAATGATGGCTACAATTGTATAATCACATACATAGTACATCTAATGTTGAAGAACTGATAATTTTAGGCTTCTGCTTTACATTTTCTTCATAGACTCTCAGAGTACATCACAAAATTTGACACAAGATTCACTTCATCCAAGTCTGAAATCTAATTGCTGCTTGGCAGCCTCTACAGTTCATGAAAACCTCAAAGGGAATTTTAGTCAACCCTAACAGGGAACAGGGAACTTCCCCAAATTAACTGATACAAAAGCATTAAATGCGCTCAATAATTCAGGGCAGTGATACTGTGGAACTGACTTTTTTCCTCTTCATTGGTATTCAGTCTGAATTTCTGTCTTGAAGACAATCACCCCTTAAAGGACAGATTAGTAACAGGTGGAAGTTCATACTTTCATTTAGTTTAAGTATGGCAGTGAAGCTTGCCACTTTTTGTATGAGAATTCTGTAATGAAAATGTTTATCTACATATGTTCTTTCCAAGATCAGTGCTATTACTCCTTTACTCTCAGATCAGTGCACTAACCAGCAGTCTATATGGTATCAGCTGGAAATTATTGGTAGTTATAGATCTTAATAACATTGTTTTGTTTTGTTTGTTTTAGTGAATTTTGTGTGTGCGTGTGTGTGTGTGTGTGCGTGTGCAAGGTTTGGTGTCAGAAGTGGGAAGCATTTTATATGTAGTTGCTTTTTTCTTTTGCTTTTTTTTTTTTCCTGGCATGAATGGAGAAATCAGGATTCTTTAGTTCATGTGAAAGTGACTGATTTGCAGTTGTTGTTTTAAGTTTACAGATTTTACTGTACTCTGGACCCTTGTAAATTTTTGATATTCATAATTAATGCATTCATTTCCTGAAAGGAGAAAGTAAATGAACATCCATTGAGTATAATTATGCATATTTCATAGCATAAAGAACTGTCTAGCACAACTGACTTTTTATTTAAAAGCATTGCATTCTCTTAGAGAAGTTACTGTTCCTAGTTCATGACTTGGCTAATTTGAATCAAGATTATATAAATTAATTCAAATTATATCAGTTTTTGTTTGGTTTTGAGTTTCGGATTTGGGTGGTTTTTGTTTTAGTTTAGTTTATTTTTGCTTTGTCCTTTTTTCCTCCTACATAAAAAAGAGCAGCAAGTTCCTTCTTAGTAAGTTAAATCATCACAATCACTCAAGAGGTTCTGCAAGAAATGTATTGGCACAAATGGCATGCAAAATTATAATGTTAAGTATTTAAAAAGAGATATAAATCTCAATATAATAAAACTAGAAAGCAGGAATTTAGTACATTCTTTCAGAATATTACTGAATATTTGTCTTTGAAAATGCTGTTGAGTCAGCAGTGGAACATGCAGGAACTCTACACATTCCAAGACTGAAATATTTCTTTATTTAAGTGGCTGAACATAGACAGGATTTTTAGTCCCATTTCTTGCTTCATAGCTGTTCTTAATGCCTCCTTTGTGGCTAACTGAGCTTTTGAAGGAAGAAAACAAAGGGTGATTAGTGGTGAAGCCTTGGCAGACACCTTTGTGAAGCACAAAATACAGCAGTGGCAGCCCTTTCACTGGTGCTTTCTGCAGGTGGAGGACACTGGGCTAGATCTCATTCATAGACCTTGTCTGGTCCTGAACTGTACAGTGTAAATCCTCTGAAAACATACTTACTACTAAAAAACTAAAGCATGATTGCTTCCTGGGTTGACAGGATTTTCTGTTTATTTTGGAAATCTTTTGGACCTTTTATTGTGGGAATGTACTTACCACAATAACTTTCTACTTATTTAAACCAGCAAGAGAGTGTGGCTTGAAGTATGTAACAAGGCATAGGTCACTCTTTTGATCCTGAGAGCTAAAGTGAGAATAGTGCTTTTAAAATCAAATTCTCTCTGGCAACTTCAATCACCTTAAAGTACTTTTATTTATAAGCTACGTTTTATTTTCCTCCTGTAAGCAAATGAAAAAAAAAAAAAAATCTGTTGGAGACTGAAGAAGTTTGTGAGCCTACCCTTTCTTATTCAACACTTAATTCCAAAGTCATTTATAATATCTCCCTGTCTGCTTCTAACATTAAGAAGAAGCTGTGTTATAAAAGTCTTGATTTTTATCTCTTCAGGTACCCTCTATAGCTGTGCTTATTCTCTGATCAGGAGGGCACTATCTTTCCAGTTGCTTTTAGCCAAATCAGAGACCTGTAACATGGGAAAAAAAATATAAGTGTGTTAATGAAAATATATAAATGAAACAAGCTTATTCTGAACTCAGCTGGAAGCATACTGAAATTGTGTAACTAACAACAATATTTTAATTATTTTGTAGCATTCTGAGAGCATAGTTAGATGCAATATTACGTGTCCATGTAAACAATATCATCCTCACAGAAGCAAAGAAAGAAGAATATAATTATGTTTGTTTTATCCTCAGTTTGCAACTAAGAGTTCACTCTTGATGGGATTGGGAAAAAAATTGGAAGACTAAAGAGAAGTGAAGTCATGGTTGAAAGTATAAGCACTTTAATAATGTAAATAAAATAATTAATTAAAAAATAATAATAGTAATAGCAAGGAGCAACCAAAAACCAGAAAACAGAAGAAAAACAACTGACGAAAATAAAAAACAATTGCTCACCACCAACAAACTGATGCCCAACCTGCTCCAGAGCAGCAGCCCATTGTCCAGGTTTCTTTCAGCTTTCTATTCTAAGCATGATGCCATATGGTATGGAATATCTTTTTGGTCCACTGGAGGCAGCTGTGGTGAGGTGGGGTGAGAGGCAGAAAAGGGCTTGACTCTTCAAGAACTGTTAATCAATAATGAAAATATCCCAGTGTTGTCAAAATTACTCTCATCCTTAATCCAAAGCACACAATTATAGCAGTTACTAGAAGAAAATTAACTATATCCCAGCTGAAACCAAAACAAGCTGGATATAAGAGGCATCCAAGCAGCAAAAAATGCCAAACTAAGGCGAAGGTAAGCACAACCAACTGTAAACAGGCAGGACATTCTCCCAAATGTACAAGACAAAAGGAAAAAAGTAGTAGTAGGAGCAGAGAAGACACACCAACTCCACATCTCTTTCTGGAGAAAGGGTAAGGAAGAAAGGCCAGATCATTTCTGTTCCAATTTCTCTTGCCAATAAACTCTTAAGCTTCATCAACTCAGCCTTGGTGCCTCAGCACAACTAAGACTCTTCTACATCAGTGCTATTAGCTCTGTGGTATTGCATACTCAAAAGTAATTTGGAATATGACTGTTAAACATGACCACCTTTGTATACATGGTGATGGTTAATATTGTGAGAGAATTGGTCATAGCTTTAAGTGATTTTTTAATTACTTACTTTATTAAAGTCCCTCTTTCAACATTAAGTTTTGCCCAGTTTTTCTCTTAATTACCCTATATTCAGTCTGGGATAAGCAGGGTATATGAAGTAAGTTAAATACTATAACTCCAGTGTGTCTAGTAGAATGTCTTGAAGTTCATGAAATCATGGTGTCTATTGCTGAAACTTTTTCCGTGCTGCAAAGGAGGAACTTCCTTTGCTTCATTAATATCTTATATTTTTTAAGTAAGTGACATGCTTTTTAATCACTAATGTCACATTACCAAGCTTTTAGCTCTGAAAGCCATAAAACCAGAGAGTACACTATTGGGGGGATGATTTATGAGACAGCTCAGCCTGACTGAATGCAAAAGATGAGAAGGAAGTCAAGGGAGATTTCAACAATTAAAAAAACAGTAAAAATGAGAAAGCTGAGGATAATGACTGTAGAAGAGGAATGCTGACATCTGGGGACAGAGAAAAACATTATTTCAAAAAGTATGGAAACAGAAATACTCATGTGCTTTAAAATGGAGGTGGAGTGTGTCATCTTGCAAATTGCTCCTTTCTTTTAAAAACCAAAAGCATGTCTATGTGATTTCACATACTAAATGTTTTACTCTGCTCATCCCTGTTTTGATGAAAGAACTCCCTACCACCCTCACAGAGATAACTACGTGGATTTAGGAATTGATAATTAAAAAATATAATCTGATTTTATTTCTTACTGCAGTCTTAGAGGAACCAATATTAAAATTGTTATAGATAGAGATGTTTGAGTGAAAACACTAGAAAAAGCAACTGAGGGGGGAAAAAGTTACTAAATCTCCTCTCTAAATCAAGTAATAGACTGTATTCTGGTCCTGGCTGAAGGGCTCTGAATTTTTAAACATCATTGACAAGATATATTAGACTATTGTGATCATACAATTCCTTGTGTTGAAAGGGCCTTAAAAGTGATCTAGTTCTAACCCCTCTGCCATGGGCAGTGATACATTCCACAAGACCAGGCTGCTGAAAACCCCATCCAACCTAGCCTTGTTATTGTCCAATAAATTGACCTGGCTTTGCATTACAAAGAAAGGCAGTTCATCTTTAAATAGATATAGACTCCGCTTTTTGTCTGCTGAACAGTATACAGATGTCCTCAAAGCCCTGTTGAGGAAAATGTGTCAGGGAAAGTCATGCATGTTTTTGGCAATTCTGTGGTGCTCAAAACATGGTAAGCAGTGTATTATAACTACCCTAAGAAAAATCTTTGTCTCTGTGAATTCGCAGGTTACTCTAAAAGGATATCTATCTAAAAGGATACATAGATGCCAGTTGGTGATGATAACTGCCTAAGAAACAAGAACGGCGGGCATGAAACAAGGTCTGCTGAAACCCTTGGGCCATGCCAATACCTTTCAGTGTCTAGTGATTTTCTGCCTGTAAATTAAAATATTTCCAATAGTGATTCTTTCCTTGTGAAGCACCTTCTACCTCCCAAATTTCTCCTTCAGTCTTCGTAGTCAATACATCTTTTGAAAATCAGATGCCTCATAAAGCAAAGGTAGATAGAGACCTAGGAAAGGCTCAGTTCATCATACTTTAAATAATTTAAAACCCTTAAAGATGGAAGAGTTGGTCAGGAGAAGGCTCTCTGAGTCTGGCTAAAATTTGGTCTGGCAGAATGAGAACAGCTATAGCAGTAGCCACAAGGAGCCTGTGCAAAGTTCCATGTGGAAGCTGAGAGACTGGGATAGGCTCTTCAAAGATGGTACTGGAGGGTTATTAAGTGATCACTGACAAGAAAAGACAAATGTAGTTGGCATACTAAAAAAAATAATCACAAATATGTTCAAAAGTGGTATTTGTTTAAAAACCTGAGTTCATGCCTGTGAAAGCATGGAGTTGATGCAACTGGTGAAAGAGGGAGATGAATAAAGGTCAGCATATGAAATCAACTATCTTGAGTGAGCTGAAACTTGAGATTCATTTCACATATCTCACTCTCTGCTGCAGCATTGCATATTTTTATTACTATAAATTTGTCCAATATGTATAGTTTACTCTGCACATTCTCCAACAAATCTCAAAGTGCTGGCGGCAGAATGATCATTTTTGATGATAAAAATAATCTGTTAAGGAAAAAAAGAAAACATAATTTGTTATTCAACTAAATATATGAGTGGTTTATGATTTTTCTGAGTAGATTAACTTCAGTAGTTCTTTAGACAGCTAACACTAATATATTTACAAGTATGCCTTTCATTTTACATTATGACTATACAGAGAAAATATTCTTCATTAACCACATATAAAAGCATTGCAAGTATCTAAACAACAAACTGTTTTGACAAAGACACTAAATGAAATTAATATCAGTCCTGATTAAACCAGAAGGTCCTAGTTGACTGGAGGTCAGCTAGTGTGATGCCTACCTACAAGAAGGGCTGGAAGGAGGATTTAGGGAACTACAGGCCTGTCAGCCTGATCTTGGTGCTGGGAAAGGTCATGGACCACATCATCTTGAGTGCCACCATGAACATGTGCAGGACAACCAAGGATCATGCCTAACCAACATAGGTTTATGAAAGAGAGGTCCTGCTTCACCAGCCTTATCTTCTATAACAAGGTGACCTTATTGGATGAGGGAAATGTTGTGGATGTTGTCTGTTTGGATTTTAATAAAGCCTTTGACACTTTCCCACAGCCTTCTCCTGTAGAAACTGGTTGCTCACGGCTTGGAGAGGTGCGTTCTTCCCTGGGTAAAAACTGGCTTGATGGCTAATCCCAGAGGATGGTGGTGACTGGAGTGCCATCCAGTTGGTGGTCAGTCACTGGTGGGGTTCCTCCAGGCTCGGTATTGGCATCAGTTCTGTTTAAAATCTTCACAGACAATCTGGATGAGCAGATTGAGTGCACCCTCAGTCAGTTTGCAGACAACGCCAAGTTGGACAAGAGTGTTGGTCTGCAGAATGGCAGGAAAGGTCTTAGGAGGGATCTGGACAGGCTGAATTGAGGATGGTATGATGCCAACTCCATGAAGTTAAACAAGACCAAGTGCCAAATCCTGTATTTGGGTTGCCATATCTCCATGCAATATAAGAGTGGGACAGAGCAGCTGGAAAGCTGCCAGGAAGAAAAGGACCAGGGGATGCTGGTCAACAGTGGCTGAACATGAGCTATGAGTGTGCCCAGGTGGCCAAAAAGGCCAGTGACATTCTGGCCTGTATCAGCCATAGTATGGCCAGGAGGACCAGAGAGGTGATTTTACCTTGTACTTGACATTGGTGAGGCCACACCTCCAATCCTATGTTCAGTTTTGGCCCTTAACTACAAGAGTGGCATTGAGGTGAGCCCAAAGAAGGGCAACAAAACTGGGAAAGAATCTGGAGCACGAATCTTATGAGGAATATCTGAGAGAGGTGGAGCTGTCTGGCCTGGATAAAGGGAGATTCAGAAGAAACCCTCCTTGCTGTCTGCAGCTACCTGAAAGGAGATTACAGCAAGGTGCATTTCAGTCTCTTCTCCCATGTAACAAGAGACAATGGAACAAAAGGAAATGGCTCCAGGTTGCCCCAGGAGAGGTTTGGATTGGATATTAGGAAAAATTTCTTCATCAAAAGAGTTTTCAGGCATCAGTAAAAGCTCCCAAGGGAAGTGGTGGAATGACCTTTTCTGAAGGTATTGAAAAACTGTGTGGATAGAGCTTTTGAGTTAATAGGTGGACTTGGTGGTCTTAAAGATCTTTTCAAACCTTAAATAGTCTATGATTCTATCCTATGATCAATAAAGATATTATTCATATTATTCATACCTCGTTCCCACTGTTCAGCGGGTCTTAAATTTGGGGGAAGGGCTATGTATGCTCATGACTGTATTCACATAGTTTGGATATTTTTAATTCATTTTTTTTTCCTCTATTTCACTTATTTCCAAGATTGAGTGAAAGAAATCTTATCCCAGTCCAAAAAAGCAAATTATTTTGATGATACTTTCCCCCTCACATTGCCACTATTGGAAACAATAGCCTATTCAAAATATCTCTTGACTGGCTTTTCTCCTAAAAATCAACCTCAGTGGAAGAGTGATTTCATCCAGGAAAATGGGAGGCAGAATTTTTTTTTATCACATAGCTCCTCCATATGATTCCCGAGTATAAGAAATCAAATTACAGAGAAATAAAATAATAAAAACATAGAGGAAGAAAAAGCATCTTAACAGATACAATTTACTGGTAGTTTTTCATACTTTCCCTGGTGATTAATAGAAGGGATGAAGAGGATTCTCTTTCCTTACTACTGGAGACACAGGGTAATCTGTGTAATGGGATGCTGAAGAAGGATAACTCCCTCTCAATATTCTAAATATAAAAATTAAATTCACTCATTTTACCCCCTTAATTTTGGGCAAAAATCAAACATTTCCTCATATATAGGAACAGTTATTATAGAGTTTTTTCTATATACTTTTTCATTATAATTAATAGCCATGTTTTCTCCTTTAATTATCAGCATGGATTAGTAAATTATTAGTAAATTATGTCAGCATGAATTATTAAATTATGATGACAAATTGGCACATGTGTAGCCTTACTGTCCTAGTGAAAGAAATGGTTTCCAAAAACACTCTTGCTAATAGCATATTCTGTTCTGCTCCTCTAAAGTTAATTCTTTCAGATTACTCATATGTTTTGAAATACCTTGATGAAATTTTAGATAACAGGCTCATTCCTGAAGAGGAGGGTAGAGAGACATGTCATTTTTTCACTTATGAGTGGCCTTCCATAAAAAACTGAACAAACTGAATACGGATTTCTTTTGATTCTTGAATGTACTTAAGAATATAATTTTACTCAGATTAGTGGACTCATCCATATATGTTAGCTGTATAGAAATCTGAGTGAAGATCCAACCAATTAAAAAATACTTGCCTGGCTGTGTCTCAACAACTGTACTTGTAGATAACTTCTCCTTAGAGGGATTAGAAGTCAGAAAATTATAATGATGAATGCTTTTGTGAGAATGTGACTTTCTCAGTAAAGTGAAAACCTAAGAAGGATGTAAAAATCTCTCAGTTTTCTTGACAACTGAAACTATCAGGTACATTGCAGCTCATAGAAGAACATGTGTTTGAGATAGTCATATACTTATGTTTCTTAAAATATTTTATGTCCATATGAATAATATAGCTTCTATTTACATATAAATTTTTCACGACCAAAGTGTCACCAAATATCACATCACATCTCCCTTGCCTCTTCAAGCCATATTCCTTTACGTGTTCTGGCAGATGTCATATCCAAAGTCAATGAAAAATTTATTAAAACATTACTTCATTTTCTAGTCCTTAAATAGTTTTGTATAGCTGGATAAAGAGTCAGGTACTACCTGATATTTTCAATAGCAGAACTGCTGAAAATATCATTCATTCATTCATTTAATAAATATATATATTTAAAGAATTAATTATGTCTTCAAGAGGAGTGCCACCAAAAAAAAAAAAGATAATATAGATGTAAACAGTAAGAACCTTAAACTGCTATTATCACAGGAGAAAAAAAAATAATGTTCCTTTTTGTAACAATTAGTTGTTAATTCAGGATTTGGTCCAGTTTAGTTATATACACCATTTAATGCAAAATTTTCAAGCGTAATTCAAACTGCATGTGTTAGTCCGACTACAATGAACCTTGATCTTCTACAGCTTTCCATTAGTTGCAACTCTGTGATTTTTCCTTCCTGTGGTTTGTTGGGGAGAAAATGAATTTCAGATGATATAAAATAAGAAGGAGAGCAGGAAGAACATCAACCTGGATTAATAAGAATTTAATAAAATTTGATATTTCAAAATACAACGTGCCATGTGTAGAAATTAATGGACTGACAAACAGTTGTAATCTTGTATATTATCATAAAGTGATGGTATCAGAATAGTCATGGCAGGGTGATTAATATTGATCACAAGGTAATGAAAAGACAGACTTGGTATTTCAGAGAAAGTTATCTCAGGAAAGAGAGGAAACATAACTTTTGGTTTCTTCTGTAATTTTACACGGTTTTGAGTCACTTTTATTCAGAAAGCTAAAAGGTGAGTATTACTGCATAAAGATACTAAAAAATGGATGGAAGAAGAGCATAGTTTGATAATCCTAAGTAGAAAAATTACCAGAGTAGTAAGCAAGTGAGAACAGATCTTCTAATAAAGAAAATTGGTAATTTGGAACATATAGGAATGGACTAACTGTGAATAAATTCAGGCTAGAAATTTCCGGTTGTTGGAATCATGAGTCTCTGACATAGATTTTCAGTGATAACAGGGGACTCAATATCCCTACATTAATATAAGACAGATTGTGATTATTATATCTAAAGGAATATATAGTAAAGTAATTGATAGGAGCATTTGGATTTAATAAGCGAGGAGTTTTCTTCAAACCACAGCTATCTAGCCTGATATATGACCTAAATTTGGAGAAGCCTAGTTTCTGAAACTTTCTTCTGATGCCATCTTTACTGCCAAACCTTCTCAATTGCTTCTGCAGCATTAAAATAGGTTATTTCACCTGCAAATGAGATACAGAATTCATAAAAAACTGTCACTACTTGAAATGCTTATGAAGGACTTCACTGAATAAAAAATAGCATGGTTTCAGCATTAAAATTCAGAATCAAGTGACACTTCACACTTTATTCTGCTAATTTTAACAGTTGTGCTGTTATCTTTAAATGCACAGAACAGAGAGAATTTTACATATTCTACAGAAACAAGTATGAGACGTCTTAATCAGGTGTAGTAGTCTGTGATAATCTAGTCCTAATTTATTTTTGTTAACATCATACATTGCTGTAATTAACGCTGTCATGGATTATCCACGTACACTCCTCAAGACAAAACTTATTGATACATCCATCATTCTTCTAAAATCCACTCATTTTGAATATGTTAAAACAATATTCCATTAGCAGATTTACTAAATAAAATAAAGTCAGCCAGAGAGTTTGCAGATTTCTCAGTTCTTAAAATATCTAATCAGGAGAGCTGCACTCACGCATTTTGGCACTAGAGCTACAAATTATGCATAATAGAGTGTAGCATTAAAGCATTAACATAATTTAACAATACAAATCTATTGGTTCTTTAGTGAAAGCATTAAAAATTTTTGTATCTGGGTGTCTTCACTTGATTCACCTAGTTTGTACATGTAAGATTTCTGGTAGTAAAAACAGTTAAAAGCTTTAAAAGCTTTAGATCTTTACTAATATCATCCAGTTCCATTCTGATTGTTTTCAAAGTATTAATATACATATAATAGTCATTTTTAAGGATACTTCAACCAGTTTAGCTACCATTCAGCAGAAGAAAATAGATAATATTTTTTCTCATGTGTGATGATTGTCACACTAACACCATTCCTAGTAGTTCTGAAATCTCAACTGAATATTTTCTACTTCAAGTGTCTAGCCAAAAATAAAGAGGATGGTGTGATCTTGTGGACTTTTTTTTCAGATTTGGAAACACAGATCTTCGATTGACATAAGGTTTTCTGAATGATCTTCTATCTTTAATATTTTCTTTTATTTTGTACTATTGTCTCCATCATAAATTACAAACACACCAGTGGAAAAGACTTTCCCATTACCTGTGTAGACACAGTAACTATGTACCATAATCCTGTAACTGGTCTCTCAGGGTGCATGACATGACTCTAGGTCATAGAGAGAGAACCAGAAGAAATGCTGTACTAAAAACTCCACATTATTTTACCTCTGTTTCAAGGGTATTTAAACATGTTTTACTCAAAAAATTTCCTACCCCGATATAATTGTTTCTAATGCAACCTTTGTGTGAAATGGCGTTGAACTTTGTTGCATGAAACATATTATATAATGTCATAATATGTAACAGTGTATTAGAAATAGCAATATAATATGCAATAGTGATTAGAAATACACTTCATCTGACTGTATGTGACACTTTTTTCTCATACTTGTCTGCAGTTATTTTTCTTAGATGAAGGAGAAAACAAAAAGGAGAAAACATTCATAACATTAGAGTTTTGACTTTTCTTTGACACTGTATACAAAGACAAAAAAGGGAAAAATGCCTCTATTTCTGCTGTTTCCTCTAGAAGTAAGAAACCAAGAAAATCATAAAATGCATACATACATCCTAGTTACTCATTATTAGTAATTCGAATTTTCTTAATCACCAAGGTTCATTTAGATCCTGAGATCAGTTGCACCCACTAAGAGCATGGATTTGAACTCAGCATCTTCTATGACATTATAAAATAACCTTGCACTGCCTGGTGAGCTCTCAATTACCCAAATCCTCTCTGTCTATCTATGAATTATTTTTTTTCTGGAATGTACATAAATAGCATTATTATGCAGCATAAAAATAAAGGTACTCTTAATGGGAGACTATTTGGGCAAAATAAGTCCAATTTGTGTCCTTGTTCTAGAGCCCTTCAGCATTTTTCGTTCAAGACTGACTTTATTTGCAAGACTGATGGGGCAAAGCTGAGGAGAATAGCTCATCAGCATGCAAGGGCCACATTCCTTATTATTGCTTTTCCAAAGGTTCATGGATTTTGCATCCTCAACTGTACCATGGGCTAGATTTTGCAGAAGTGGTGGCTACAAGCCCAAGTTATAACTCAGCAGAAGGGTATGAATTTGTTAATGCAGAAGAGCCTTATGAAATTTGAGCACAAATTAAATTTATTGAATAGCGTAACTTGCTGTATTAAAAAATGTAGGCAGGAGTAACAACAGAAGTATTTTAGGTTGTTAATTTCAAAATAAAAGAAAAAATTACTCAGATTTATTAAAAAATATACCATACTGCCTTAGACAGCTAAATTCAAGGAACGGGTAGAAATTTAAAAACACTATTCTTTTGGACATATTGTGTCATTTGTTAATATATCTTTCATGTTACAGGCAATCTCTTTTATGTATCAAATGTGGAGGTGTTCCAATAGACGAAATGCGACATTGCCACCTACACATGTGTATAGAACCCAGCCTCTAATAGCTGTGCAAGGCAGGGGAAATAAATCCCTGATAGTACACTTACGGAAGAAAGTCAATATTGACAACTCTTAGATAGGTCCACACAGGTGAACTATAATGAATGCTATCTTCATTGCACAAGGAATTCAGGTTCATAATTCTTTTTTTTTTTTAATTTAAAATTTTCAAAAGAGACTCCCAATACAGCATTCTGCACCATCAAACATGAGACTATTGTGAATTTAGGCTTTAGGAGAAAAAAACATATCCAACAAAAAACAACCCCATTGGAAATCCTAAATTAAAAATATATCCTAAATTTGAAATGTATAGCTTCATAGCATAGAATGGCCTGTATTGGAGGGAACTTTAAGAATTATCTGGGACATCTTCCTCTAGATCAGGTTACTCAGAGCTCCATCCAACTTGGAATTGAATTATATACATATATATATATATATGTGTGTGGAAGTGGGTGTGTCGGTGGGTGTGTGCTAGTACTGAGTGGGGTAGAATTAATTTTCTTCACAGTGTCTGGGGCTGTGTCTGGGCCTGCATTTTGGATTTGTGCTGAACACAGGGTTGATGATACAGAGATGTTTTTGTTATTGCTGAGCAGGGCTTACACAGAGCCAAGGCCTTTATCTCGTTTGCCGCACTAGCAAGGAGGCTGAAGGAACATGGGAGGCTGGGAGGAGACACAGCTGGGCCAGGTGGCCCCAGCTGACCAAAAGGATATTCCAGACCATGTGACATCATGGCCAATATATGAAGTGGGAGGAAGAAAGAGGAAAAAGTGTTCATTTGGAGTGATGGTGCTTGTCTTCCCAAGTCACCATTATATGTCATGAGGCCCTGCTCTACTGGGGATGGCTGAACACCTGCCTGCTCATGGCAAGCAGTGAATTAATTCCTTGTTCTGCTTTACATGTGTCTGTAGCTTTTGTTTTTCCTATTAAACTGTCTTTATCTCAACCCACAAGTTTTTGAGCTTTTACCCTTTGAATTCTCGACCTGGTGATGGGGAAGTAAGCAAGTGGCTTTGTGGGGCTTAGTTGCTGGCTGGAGTGAAACCACAACAATATATATTACACTTACCTTGAAATATATGTCCTATATATAAGACAAACATGCATCTTGAAATTTTCAGAGGACAATTAGGGGAGTAGAAATGATACTCAGGCTCATGCCCTAAGTGTTGTGAATTTGAAGAAATATTAATTAAACAATTCAAAAAGCACTCTAAATTCTTTCAAGAATATGAATGGAAGATGAGTATATGAAAATTAATATATATGTATATATGGAGTACATCATAATCCAGGATGAAATGAACAATGACTGTACAGCCACAGAATTTAATTTTAGAATTTCCAGTCTTTTGAATACTTAACATGAAGCTTAAATGCATAATTAGATACAGATATTCCTATGACATAGTAGGATAGCAAAGTGTTTTTTAAAACATCATACCAAATACTTCTGTAAATACTTCCATTATTAAAATTCTATTTATGATGTTAATTCATTTTTTTGTTATAACCTGTATGTGTAAAGTTGTTAATGAATAAATGTGCTTTCAGAATAAGTCACGGACCATTGAAATACTGCAAATGAAATTTTAAAATAGAAGTAAATGGATAATTAATACAAGAAATTTCTGTTCCCAAAGACAGTTTTTCCAGCCATTTTTAACTATTTCATCCCACTCACTTTGCATAAAAACTACACATAGTGATATTAATATGTTATATTTCATTCTTCTGTCACAGCATCTTTTTGCTCTTTAACTTCTAACTTAATGTTCCATTTTATGTTTGGCACAGGAAATACACAAATGTAATCAGAGGAATGCATTTGTTTAACTCTCCAGTATTTCTGAACCAAATGTGTTAGTCTTACGACTCTCTAACAGAAAAATGCTGATTTATCACTGAGTTATAATCAGGACAATAGAAGCCTTGACACTGAAATAAAATGGCATAGAGACTTATCTCTATAATTTTTATTTGGTGGCAGTTTTCAGTATAACTCAGCATAAAGCATTTGATAGAAATTCCAAGTATAGATAAATGATTTGGAGTAAATCGCTGGGATTTTTCGATTGAAGTTTCTTATCCTTATCTGCTGAAGTCTGATTAAGCAATATTGGATTTTTTTTTCTTTTTTTTCATAGCAATGCAAAGTTCTCTATGTGTTATGTCAGCTATGCTAAATTCAAAAACATACTCTTAAAACCATTTCTAAAAATTAATTCTAAAACCAGGTCATCTGCCTACTTCTCTGATTTTGAGAATTGCCTTCCCAAGTACAAATGTTTGAGTATTTCCTCCACTGATACTAGAGAAACTCTTTTAATATGTATTAGGTCAGGATGCTACACTTGCCACAGGCATTGTATTAAGAAAAAGTCTTAAAAGCATTGAGATTTGTTTTGTGTTACCTAAATATAAAGTGACATTCAAAAGGGAATCTCTTTGGGAAAGAGATACTGAGAATTTGAAATTGGAAAAAATCTTCTGTTATTGGTTCTACAGGTTTCTTTATATACTGAGGTGAAATCTGTGCCATAGATGTGTTTGAGCTAGGGGAGGAGTTGAGTTCATGTATGTCCATTTAGAACCCTTTCAAGTACAGTTTGCATATATAGGACAGGTCATCATTACTGAAATATGGTATGTCCTTCTCCTACACATTTCCAGTTTAAGTATAACCTATGAATATTTATGCAACATTGTGATTTCTAAATTGATATAAATTCATATACTAAAGGGAGAAAAAAACACCTATTAATTCTTCTTCATATCTATCTTTCTACATTAGAAAATTCTTATTTTAAAAACATTTTTTAACAATTAAAATAATATCATATGTACGGCAGATGAATAAAATGAATGCAGAGAAATACAATGAAAGTGGAATTCAAGTAGGCAGATTTTTATGCTGATAACTATAACGTATTTAAATCATGGGCAACAGTTGTAATAAATTGGGTCATAGCTGGAAATATGATACAAAAACATCTTCAGTTCTGCCTCATAGAGGTTTTACTCCTTTTCTTCCTGCCCTTAATCTCATTTGTTGTTTTTGTTATTTCAGTTTAATATTTATACCTTAGTTTGTGAGTTCATCCAAATTTGACTGAAGTTTCAGAGAGTAGAAGCTTCGATATTTCTAATATCAGAGGAATTAAACCACTGTTCTAGTGATGTTATCATTCACAGAATTTAAAATTGAAAATGGTGCTCTCATCTGTAGTATTAATGTCTAACAGCCTAAAGGTATAACTTGATTTTTGTGACAAGATAATTGCAAAAGTATTATTTGTGTAATTTTTAAAATTTCCTTTGATATATCCATATCTTCAAAGATTTTCTAATTTCTGAGTGTGAAGTTGTTTTTAGTGAGAAAGTGGTATATTACATACCCCTGGCCACACTGTACAATAATCCCTGTAATAAATAACTAGTTGAAAGAGAATCAGACTATCATAGCATGAAAAACCTTCTAGATTGTTAAAAAATCTAGGTTTATTAGATCAATTCAGAAAGCTGGAAAAAAGAGCACAAAAAGCTTTTTAGACACTCATTTTTAATTCTTATATTTTAATTTTGTTATTTTGTTTATATTATTTTAATCTATGTTCTCTTATACCTCCAAACTTACTAAAATAATCAGCACTACTGCTATTTTAACAGAGAATCTGGGAAGTAGCTAAGCAGTCCACTATTTCTAGAACAAAAAATAAAAATAGTGTTCATTACAAATAAGGTTATATTTAACTTATATTCAGGATTTTTTTTTGTTATTATATTTTATTTTTTTTCTCTATGATTATATGCATTTCAATATATGGAATGATTGTGTAGTCTCAGGACTCCAAAACCTGAAGCAATTATTTTTAGATTCTAAATAAACTGGAAAAACTGACAATTCTGATCATTCCAATTAATATAAATATTAAGATATTTAGTACTAACATTAAAAATCAATGACAATAAGCAAGGAGAAAAAAAACAAACTATGCAGCGTTTACAAAGCAATTATCTGATTATGTTAAGTAGAACTAAGAATACCCACATCAATTTAAATAAAGAAAATGGGCAGTCACAGACAATCACAAACATGAAGACAATACTTTCCCATCAATCCAAAAATAATTTTTTCCACAGTACAGATTCTACCTTGGTAATTGAAATTGCTTGGTTGCCAGAGAAAACCTTTATATTTTGTATGTTTTTGTGGAAATAAAGGTGGAGCAACTTTTGGATATTCAAAATGTTGTCTGTAATTATTTTCTATTATTGAAAGATTTTTTTGTCTAACTGGTTTCTTTATTGTTCTATGTCCAGCTGTTATATTCTTAGAGTCTGGTCATGATTATATGCCGACATCTCAATCACACCAAATCTGTCTTGCATCTCCCTTGCAAAACTGTTTTCTGTGTCAGATTCAGGATTTAATTTTTTTAAGTCAGAAAATGTTAATTGTGATGAATTATTTTAAATATGTAGTTGTGTAGACACTTGTACTGATTCACTTGGCATCAAAGAAACTCAAATTGTTACATAATCTTATTGTTCTCTTTATATTTTTGATTGGTAATAGAGTACATGAGTGTATATAAGTTTATATTCTTTGAATAAAAGTATACAATTCACTTATAGGTAGTGACTTACTGAGTGTCTTGTATCACCAAAATTACCCATTTCTGAATAACTAATGCAGTAGCTGTAATAGCTAGCATTTCCAATAAAAATGTGTGAAACTACAGCTCATACAGACTGATATGAAATTTGGAATATCTGAATAATATGAGGAAACTCAGTCCCTGTCATCATTTAGCAAGCCACCTTCTGTCCTTGAGGTGGGATATTATGTGGCTGGAAGAAAAAGAAGGATAGGTCCTTATGGCATTTTCTGCTCTTGTAACTGGAAATTTTTATCCTCTGGCCATTGCCAGAATATTGGCTCCATTTATCTCTGATTCTGCAAGTAGCTTCAAGCTGAATGCTGATATCATTAACTAAGCATTTTCCTTTCAGGTAAGTACAAAGTTATAACTTCCCTGGCTTTGATTTGTTTCAATATTGGGAAAGGAGAAGCTACCCCAAGAGAGACATTTTTTTCATAAAAAGAGTAAGTTGAATGCTGTTCTTAATTACATTGGTGTAAAGTAGGATTAAATCCTAGCTAAATTCTTAAAATCCTAAAACTTAAAATACTTAATATCTTAAAAACTTAGATTAGATCTAAATTTATATTTCATTATTAGAGAAAAGAATTAGATCAAATTATTTCCCAAAGTGCATCCTGTAAATAGTTATGCTTCCTAATTCATCCATCAGTTGGAAACTGATTGATGACTTATGTTGAATGAAATTGCTACCAAATTGTTCAGAAAGACAAGTAGTTTTGATCTATGAAAGTTGACAAAACAAAATGGATATTTTGCATAAAAATAAAATATTTTGAAAACTTTTATTATACCCTGGCTTTGGTGAGTCAAAAAATACTGCTGGAATATTTCGTCTTCTCCATTTACTTCTCTGTTCTCAAGTGAAATGAAGAGCAAAGGCAAAAATACACTATGAATCTTAGAAAATAATTAGTAATTTTAGAACACTTTAGTAATTTCTTAAATTGCATAGCTGTTTTTCTATGTTTGATTAGTATTTTGTTCATGCTTGCTTTTCTTTCTTTTTTTTTTTTTTGTTTGTTTTTTTGGATTTCGGGGTTTTTTGGCTTTTTGTTTGTTTTTGTTTGGGCTTTGTTTTGGTTGATTTGGAGTTTTTTTGTTTAGATTTTATGGTTTGAGTTTGATTTTTTTTGGCTTGTTTGGTTTGGTTTTGGTTTTTTGATTTGACTTTTGTTGTTTGTTTTGGCTGTTGTTTGGGGGTTTTTTTGTTGTTTTGGTTTGAGTTTTTTGGGGTTTTTTTTGTTTTTTTTTGTTATTTTGGTTTTTTGTCTGTGTCTGTACGTTCATTTCTTTGTCAGTTTGAGGAATTTTTTTAAGTACCTAGTTTCAGTCCAGTGCAGTCCTCTTTTGGAATTTTTAAAATACTTCTCTTCACCTGACCCTTTAAAATCTTTTTTTTTTTTTATTATGTTAAAAATATCAGTACCTGTTACAACAGGTTAGTAATTATGCATTAAAAATCTTGAAAGATCACAAAACTTAAAATTTTAGGGTATGTTGTACAAAAAGCAATATTTTAAGATAAATAGAATTTAGTATTTCTCCAAAGTTTATTCACCATTTTAAAATGACATCTATATTTTGTCATATTTACTGCATAATTCATATATAAAACATAACAAACAAAATGAAAGTGTATATGGATAGCTTGTTTCAAGTGTCTGAGGTACCAGGTATTTAATGTACTATTCTTGTTTGAAAAAGCCCTTTTTGACTGGTAGCTCTTAGAGTTTGTTTGTCCTCATAGCCTCCACTCTTACTTTGAGCAAAATTTCTAATGGCCAAAGATGCAACTGATAAGTGAAACTGTCAGTGGGATTCTTTTATTTTGGGTGCACTTGAAATCGATCATACAGCATAACTCGCAGGCTTTCCAATTCTTAAACTGAGTCTAGCCACATAAGGCTTATTCAAGAATGTCGCGGTTTAAGCATTGACTGTATAATCCTTGCAAGGAGCTATAAAATGTGTTAATGGGGACATTTTCAACTCACAATTCCATTATTTTAAATACTCAGTTAACCCGAAAAAGCCAAATTGTAAAATCTTTTCTGAACTATGCATATTGATATAAAACCACTAAGATTTCATATTACTTCTATTAAACCTGATACAAAAAAAGAAAAGAGATGCAGTGGTGTGTTGTAACAATGGTGTGCACATGCAGATACCTTGCTTCTGTTTCAGGTATTAGACTGTGTGGAGCAGAACATTTGCTCTGTACTAGTTGGCCAGCAGTATGATAATCTCTAGAACATGTCTGCTAATCCAAGAAAACATACTTTATTGATCATGTTATGCCATGTGCATTCCTAATATGGATGGCAGTTTCATTTTGCAATCAATGAGATAGACATGCAGCAATCTTGCAACACAACTACAAATCATGGCATTTCTATAACCCCGTTTTGATTCCTGAAAGGCTTTTATGACTTGTTCTTTGCTGATGCTTCTCTCTCTGCATGATCCTGAGTAACAGGTACAAATCTGGGGGCATGGGGTAGATCAAAGCAGAAACATCAGGCTCAGCACCAAGTGGTCATAGGTGGTGGTAAGGGGAAGTAGATCAGTAGTAAGGCTGTGGTAGCACAGCTGATTGATGGTGGCCAGCGCTTTACTAAATTAAACTGAGCTGTTTAACCTTGCAGAAAAATCAAGAGCTCAAATATGAGGCAGACAGTGGCATTTTGGCAGTCACGGGAAAGATTTAATTCTTAGGGAACAAAACTGTGTGAGAGCAGGATCCAGTTGGAGAAATCTTTTTGAAAGTTGAAATTTTAATGGATCCAAGTTTTATTAACATTAATTTGACCATCAGTTTTACCATGCATGGACTTTTCTAAGCCTTTTCAACAGATTTAATTCACACATCATTGCATTTCTTCCTCATCAGTGTCCTTTAGAATTCTGAGCTTCCTGGAAAATTAAATAAGAAAAAAAGCAACTATGACATTTATTATATATATGCCATGATGTTAGCAAGTTTCCTATTGAAATACTTTTAAAAACTTTTATGCACTGAAGAGGAAATTTTGCTGATCATTGAAAAACAGTGGCTCTGGGCAACTCAAAGTTTTAAAGGTTTCATTTTAAGAATTATATCAACATAGTCATATATTGTGTCCATATGATTTATTCAGCAGTTAGGTACTGTAAAAGACCTAAATAAATAGGGTGTAGTCTATGGGCTTAAACTGGATTGTCAAAATCTCCATGTATATTGTATATACCAAATAATGTAATATGTCTCAAAACACTTTGAATTATAATTTGATTTTTAAAGAGTCTAAAAATCTGATTTGGATGTTAATTCTAAGAAAAAAACCCGATAGTTTTCAAAGAAATATTCCCCTGCTTTGCCTAAATTTAATTGATACACAGATGAAGAGAGAGTTGATTTTGTTTTCTGAAGTATTTAATAAACTTTTATAACAGTTAGATCTACTTCTAAATTATATTTACCATAATAACCAGTTCCCATTACATGATTTACTTGGGAAAATTGATTCTATAGTTCTATAAAATATGATCCACCATAGAAATACTTAATTTTGTAAGACAGAGAGATTTTGTATTAATTAGTCTATCTTCAATCTCATTCTAACATTCCAGTGAGTAAGCAAAGGATTACTGATATTCTTTTTAAAAAGACAAAATATTTAATTATATATATTATTCTAAAAATAAATAATTCACTTGTAGATCATAGACTGTAAAGATCCCACTGAGCTGATCTTCTCACCACTCTTCATGTTGTTTAAGATACTTGACTTTATCAGAGATATCCATGTGGGACCGGTAGATATTTCAGGAGAGCAGACTTATCCTGGAATCAGGACGTAAGAGACGATATTCTAAAGCATCCCAGATGGCAGTAGACACTACCCTGAAGCAGCTAAATCAAACTATATTTCACGAGGTCAAAATGGAAGATTAAACTTCTAGCAGTAGACACATAGACATTTATTTCAGAGTGTGGTCTCTTCCCCATACCCAAATTCTACTGTGGTACAAATCTCACTATGGTACTGAGTAATATCTCTGAGAACCATTAAGTTAGGTATCCTGAGACTCCTCAGGTGAATCCAGATGCATTCAGAAATATATGCAAGTAAATAGAGCCTCAGACTGTATGAACTGTTAACAAGAACCCAGGAACTCAGACACAGAAGTCAACATTTAGATGTTTACAGTACATAGTTGAACACCACCTAAAAATACCAGGATCAATTCATACCAGGATTCAATCCATATCTTAGGATAAACCCTTCAGCAATATAAACACGGATTATCCTTCATACTGTTCTTTGCATTATAGATAATAAGTAAATATCACATGAGACCCGACTGGTAAGAATGACAGTAAAATAGAGAAAAACCCTGGTAAAGGGAAGAAAAGCAAACTGAGTTATTTCCTAAGTTGTACATAAAGCGTTTCAAAGACAAAGAGCATGTATAGCCAGCTTCTCACAACATACTGCCAAGAAATGCTGACTGTACAGCTGGACTGATCCAGATTGACACCAGTGGAAGGAGAGTCCAATAGAAGCTTTCAAGAAACAAGATATTCTTGGCAATAAAACTAAAAATATGAATAGTTATACCAGTTCATATAAAGATGACAGGTGTTCTTCACATTTTTTAAAGGCATTATCAGTTGAAAGCAGTCCAAATGGTGATGAGCAAAAAGGAGAGCACCTGCTTTTAACTCATAAACACATACTGTTCAAGAGAGGAGTTCCTGGATAAAGACACTTGTGTGCTTCTGTAATAACTGCCTGTTAAAGAAATGTCTGGGGAAAGAAAATAAAGAACAATCAGAATTACAGGACTGCAGTAAAAAAAGAGGTTTGTTATGAGTATATATTAAGAGGATAATTACTTATGCCATTTTTACTCAAAAAAGCTGTTTCTACAAGTCTTCCTTCCTCAGTCCAGCTGCTCCTCCTACTTTGTTATTCAGCAAGGCTTGATTTGTAAGAAGCTATTTTTAAACTGAAAATCTGCTAGTGATAGAAAAGAAAAATGTTATGAATCACGGAAATTAAGTACTTTGATATTATAGTGAATATGTTCCTTTGTTGAGCACTGGTCCAACTACATCTGACAAACTTAACCCCTAAAGTAGAAACCACAGTAAAAATCAAGTGAAAAGATTACAATTATGTGAACCATTTATTGCAGAAGTTGTATAATATTTTTAATTTTTGCAAAATTTTCTAAAAATTAAATATGTGGATCCTATTCAATGTTCTGTTGAATACTAAGGCAAATATATATCAAACCATATAAACAGCAGCTTAGGTAAAAAAAAAATTTTACTCTTCACAGCTGAATTCATGCACAGTGATTATTTTTGCTCTCAAACTTAAGAGTTGACATATGGTGATTAAAGCAAATGTAAAAAAATATGTACTGAATTATGCATTATGTCTTAAAATATTACCTGAATTTCAATAAATAACCATATTAAAATATAAGAAAAAGTATAATTTCAAAGAGTCAGATACAAAATATATTCCGTTCTTCTATGGTAGAACAAAAGGATGTTTTTAGTACTTGTCATGCTATCAACTTTCAATTAACTTGCCAAGAAAGTGACAAAGAGGTGATTTCTGAAACAGCAAAATAAAAATTCAAACAACAAATCTTTCTTGAAACTTGTTCCCAGTCTGAAAATGGTCAAATCTATTCTATGTGGTAACACAAGGAAATGACAGTTCATGCATTATACATATACAGATAGAGTGGAAATTATTTTACCCCAGAACAGAAAAAAAAATCCTAGAATAGGATCAGGCAAGTACTGGGAAGAATAAAAAATCAAATAGCTCATTTTGATTTATGCAAAATTCTTTAAAATCTTCTCTTAGAAAAATGAACACAGGTAATGAAAAGAAGACTTTACAGAGCTCTCCTGTTTTACAATTGTAATATTTAGGTCTTTGGCTACTTAAGTACTTGTCTCTGTATCAAAATATAACATCAAACAAGTACTGTAGTATTTACTAGGATTTTTTTTTAAATTTTATTTTTGTATTTGACTCATCACAAAGAATCATAGAATATTTTGGGTTGGAAAGCATCTTTAAATCTTACCAAGTCCAACCTCCCTACCATGGGCAGGGATATTTTCACAAGACCAGGATGCTCAAAGTCTCATCCAGCCTGGCCTTGAAGACTTCCTGTGATGGGGCATCATCCACAGCTTCTCTGAGTGACCTGTTCCAGTGCCTCACTAGATCTAATCTAAATCTACCGTTTTCAGTTTAAAACCACTACTCTTTGTTTTATATTACAGGCACTGGTGAAACACATCTCTCCTTCTCATAAGCCCCCTTTAAGTAATGAAAGACCAAAATAAAGCCTCCCCAGAGCACATTCTTCTACAAGATGGACAACTCCAATTCATAGTGAAAGTGTTTCAGTCCTCTGATAATTTTTGTGCTGTCCTTTGGACCCATTCAACAGATCCATGTTCTTATTGTGGTGGGGATCCCAGAGCTGGACACTGTCTCCCAGGTGATGTCTTAAAAGAGTGGAGCAGAAGGGGAGAATCATGTCCTTCAGCCTGTTAGGATCCCTCTGGATGTCATCCTGTCCTGTTGCACCACTCAGCAGGATGGCATCTGTGAACTTGTTGAGGATGAAGACTCAGTGTCATTTATAAGGATATTGAACAATATCAGCTCCAACAGGGACTGATGAAGGACAGCAGATTCTAGTGATTCCATTTGGACATTGAGCTGTGGACTGCCATTCTTTGGTCACAGCCATCCAAACAACTTCTTATACATCAAATAGTCCATCTGTAATATCTGTATAATTTTAAATTAGAAAAAAAAATAAAATAATCTTATGCCAAAAGCCTTGCATAATTTGAGATACATGGCACTAGTTGCTCTTTCTTTATCCACCAATGCAGTCAGTCCATCACAGAGGGCTACCCAATCAGTCAGGAACAATTTGCCTTTGGTGAAGGTATGTTAGCTGTCTCAAATCACTTCTGTGTCATGCCTGGACATGCCTTCCAGGGATTTATGGAATGTCCCATAATCTTACTGAGCACTAATATGAGGCTGACTAATCACTAGTTCCCAGGATCTTCCTTTTTATCCCTTTTAAAAAAGAGTGTGCTGTTTCCTTTTTCTCCAGTAATTGGGGATTTCACTTGACTACCATGACTTATCAAATATGATGTTGAGAAGCTTAGCAACTGCACCTGTCAATCCCCTCAAGATCTGGACATGTAAGTAGATGAACTTCAGTTAGTAAAGTCAGTCAATCTGTTACCATTCACCCCTGACTGACACACACATACACGCACACACACACACACACTTTTTTTTTTTTTTTCTAAGGCCTTAATTGGTCCATATTTATATTTCCTGCCTTCACTCTGACCAGAACCATGACCATATGTTGGTTAGAATGGTGTGGATAAAATCATCACATAGATAACTTCTTCTGCTCCATATACTTTGCATTCATTTATTCCCTAGAGCATGAAAGCATACATGTATGAATATGTAAGCCTGTCTAATACTGCTATAGATGTTTATATTAATCATATGAATATTAATTTTACTTCTTTTTAGTTTTGTAGCCTCTAGTAACTTATAGTAATAATTAATACAAGCTAATTAAAAGGATATCATATTTGGTGAAATTAATTTTTTTTGCTTCACAGTTCAATTTATGTCTCTATAATCTTACATTATACTTAAATAGGGAGAGAGAAGTTTTGGATTGCCATACAGTAACTTATGCCATCAATTATTCAATATGCCTCCTTAAGGTACTCTTTAATGTTGTGCACTTTTGAATAAATAAAACCATTGTTTTCACACTAATTTTTCTCTTGCCCTAATAATTTTCTTAAAAAAAGTTTTGCAGATAAAATCAAAATTCTGGCTGACTTAAATGAAATCTAGTATTTCAACTGAGAAATCATTACAATTTCATAGAAATTAATCATATAGATACCTTCATTTTTTTTCCCTATATCAATCTTCATTTAAGCTAATGCGTTTTGACAAAATACTCATTTTGTCAGTTCCAGCTCTCAAACAGGCTGAAGTATAGGACAAAGTGTGTGTGATTGACTCACATTGTCAGTATTAAAAGTGTTCTGTTGTGTTATTCTCTTACTTTTCTACATCCTTTCAATGTCCTACTAATTCTTGTCTAATTTTGGGTGATGTAAATAAAAAATAATATTATCCATAAACTACTTGTTATCCCTATATGTTAACCTTTCCAAATATTGTAATAATCACTTTGTACATTTAATTTTAGGCTAGTAATGGACAACTGTAGACACAAGTACGAAACAAGGAAATTATCCACTGAGTTTGTGTGCTAATCATTGCTTGTTTCATTTGAAATTCAACCTCCATTTCCTGTGAAAAAGCATTCTAAAATTGAGCGATTACATAAGTAGACAAGAAAAGGGCTACAGATGTAATTTATCTGGGCTTCTATAAAGTGTTTGACACTTTCCCCACAGTATCCTTTTCTATAAATTGGAAAGAGACAGATTTCATGGGTGGACTATTAGACGGATTAGAGAGTGTTTGGAAGGTCGTATCCAGAGGGCCGTGGTCAACAGCTCAGAATCCTGATGGCCAGCAATGGAAAGTGGTGCCACTCGGTGTTCTGTATTGGGACTAATGTTATTTAATATCTTCAGTAATGACACAGAAGAAAGGATTTAGTGCACCCTCAGCAAATTTGCAGATGACACCAAGCTGGGTTGTGTAGTTGACACATTGAAGGATGTGATGCCATCCAGTGGGACCTGGATAAGCTCAGGAGGTGGGGCCATGGGAATCCCATGAAAATTAACAAGACCAAGTGCTGCTGGGATCTGACTGGGACAATCCTCAGTATCAATACAGGCTGGTTCTGGTGGCTGAGAGGCTGAACATGACCCAGCAATGTGTGCTGGGAGCCCAGAAAGACAATTGTTTCCTGGGCAGCAGCATAAAAAGGCTTGGCCAGCAGGTCGAGGGAGGGGATTCTGCCACTGCGTCTGCTCTTGTGAGATCCCACCTTGAGTACTGTGTACAGTTCTGCAGTCCCCAGCACGAGAAGGACAATGACCGATTGCAGTGAGCCCAGAGAAGGCTCACCAAGATTTTTAAAGAAATGGGACATCTCTCCTGTAAGGAAAGGCTGGGAAAATTGAGTTTGTTCAAACTGGAAAAGAGAAGGCTTTGATGTGACCTAATTGCAATCTTTCAGTACTTGCAAGAAAAATGGAGAGAGACTATTCACAAGATACATAGTGACGGGATAAGGGGAAATGGCTTCAAACTGAAAGAGGTTAGGTTTAGATTAGATACTAGGAAAATTCTTCACTGTGAGGGTGGTGAGGTACAGAAACATGTTGCCCAGAGTAGTTTGTGAATGCTTCATGCCTGGAAGTGTTCAGGGCAAGGGGATGGGATGGGGTTCTGAGCAAGCTGGTCTAGTGAGAAGTGTCCCTGCCCTTGCTCAGGGGGCTTGCAACTAGGTGATCTTTATGGTCCCTTCCAACTCAAGCCATTTTATAATTCTGTGAAATTCATTACCTTCCTTATTCAGAAAAAGGAAAAAAAAAATCAACCAACCAAACAATCAACCAACCAAACAACCAACCAATCAACCAACTAAAGATGTTTATGAATTCCAAGTCTCCATGTCTTCCATTTCTAAGCTTTTATTTAGGCAGAGTTTGTGATCTTTGCTAGGCTTGGCTCCTGAAACAAAATGATAGAACCAAACTTCCTTAACGGAACATCAGGAGGGACCTTCTGAGAGTCTGAATTGATTATATTAACTGTTCTCTTTTTCACAGTATTCTCACTGACAAGTAGAAGATTACAATGTGGAGGTTGTCAGATGCTTTTGATTGAATATGCTATTTGGGAGCCAAAACACTTCAAGAACACATATTGCCTTTTTATTCCCCAATCCTTTTCCCATCTTTTCCTACTCCTCTTCCCTCACAAAACAGTTGTCTTTTTTTTTCAAAACAGTCCCTTTCAAAATAGATTTACAAACAAGGAAATTTTTTTTTATTATTTTTATTTTTTTGTGTGTGAAATGGAAATTTATTCTCCCAGACAATGCATCTAGTAGATTACAGAGACATTGTGTTTTGCTTTTATTTATTTTCTTTGCTGAAAACCCATGTTTTTCCCCAGTCATCCTTTACATTTTCCACAGTATAATTGGTGGTATTCTTTGATTTTTTTCCATTTATGAAGACATTATTGCAAGGCTGTGTATAAGCAGAGCCTTGGACACTGTTGCCACACTGATGCTGTCTTTCCCAGTAGTAATTCTTGCATATCTGAGACGAAAACCTTCTCCAGTCTTAGCAAAGTTTTAACCTATACAGTAGTTTTTATCAAACTTAAATATACATCACTATGGAATTTTAAATTCTATTCTGATTATGAAAGGAAATTTTTTTTGTGTACACTGACTCTACCTGTCTTATGATAGGCCATAGTACAGAGTAAAAAAAAAAATTATCCTTAAAAAAAGACTTCTGTTAATTTTGTAGGCATGACAAGAAATCTGTCTTTTCTCCTCTGATTTTAGAAAAAAGGTGGGGGGAGGAATGAACCAGCAATATTAATGCTCAAACATGAATAGGTGGAGAAGCAGCCTATCAAGAACTACTAAACTTGGCTCCTGAAAAGCTTGACAGTCCACAGTGCAGAGCTTGTTTTACTAGTTTATACTAACTTTACCTTACCTACTCATTCATTATGAAGCATATAAAAATGTTAAAACTCTCTGCAGTCACTAATGTGGAGAATATAATATGCTTTAATTGTATTTAATTTTATCCTCAGTATGAACATAGTAGGTTACATTATGATTTATTCTGTATATTCTTATTGAATTATTTTCAGAAATCTCTTGGTTTGTTCAATCTTAACAACTAAATTGAAAACTTTTAAAATATTTAAAATAGTACAGAAGCATGTACTTTTTAAATCATTTGAGTGGAATAAATTTACTTAATTTAGACAGGTAGGAATGGACTTACATATTTTATCCTGCAATATATGATGAATTACTTGGAAGATATAAAAACACTGACTTAATTCTCATGTTTGTTTGGTTTTTTTTAATGTAGAAGTGGTCCCAATGATTTTGTTAAAGTCGCATCTAGTCATATTTAATTTTATCTCACAGAGTGAGAAAAGAAATTCCAGGCTTTTTCATTGTCACTATCATCTTGAAAGCTTTTAAATAACATCGAGATATTTATACTATCTCTTTGACTTAGAATACAACTCCTTAAGGACACAGAGATTCACAGAGAGTGTTTTTCAGAGAGCTACTGGCAAAAAGCCACTAAAATTAGGACTGTTACTGATAAAGAGATTCCTTCTTATTATACCAAAAACTAAAAATAAAAGGGGAAAAATAAAGGGAAAATAATCAAACCTCAAGTTCTCATTTCAATATTATAAAAAAACAAAATTGCATTTTCACGATTAAAAAAATATGTTTAGTGCTTATCTCCATTATGTACATTTTTTCATACTTTCACTACTACTTTGTGGTTTCTCCATTTGGTCAAGCAAATATTTTTGGTACCACTTGCCTAATTGCAATGTTCTCCAGTGCATCTCAGTGGACTCTTTTTTTAAAGAACTAGAGTTAAATTAATAAAAAAGTACTATAAATAACATACATGAGGTTTATAAATTACTGCTGCAGATGTTCAAACTATTTATAGTAGAAAAAATATGCAAATGTTCAAGGAAAACTTGATTGGATAGATCAGTATCACCACTGAGGATACTGATTTTCTAAGGAAATCTAATGAACATGCACTGAATTATATTTTTATCCAAAGATTTTTGCATATCTAAAATAACATTGATATTGATTCACTTCACCGTGGTCAGAGAATACCTTTTTTTTTCCTTACCTGATGCCAGAGGTTAAGGAGATGATTTAGCTGATTGAGCTGCACCTTTGGAGGGCACCAGTTTCAGAACATGAGGTACTTATTTATGAACAGTATTATAGAATGTACTAACAACAATTACATAGATTTTGTGCTTTTATTTTATTTGCCAGTTTTTAGACACTCAGACTTCTGAGAATGTTCTGACATTTGTATGGCAGTTATGAAGACTTGCCCTTCACTCTTTTGAGTTTTACCTGATGATACTGAAGGACTTGCTCAGCATAAAGAAGCCTGCTAGGCAAAGGACTGAGAAATCAATCATTCTTTGGCCCTGCAGATACCCATCCATGTTTGGAAGAAACAGCCCAAACCAACAGACAATCCCATCTCCCACTGCTTCCACAGGCTATATCGTGTATTTGCTGTTTGTGTTTTCTTAACTGTTGACATTATTCCACAGCTGCAAGCAGCCAATACCACAGGTACCTTCTACTTTGTTGCCAGGAATGCAGTCTTTTATAAACACTGTCTCATTGTAAAAATAAAACAAAAACAGAAACAAAAACAAACCCAAAAAACAGAAACAAAAACAAATCAAACAAAACCTCCCACAAAAAACAACAAAAAAACCAAAACAAGAAATAGAGCGCTTTCTCAATAAAAAACTGTCAAATCCAAAATACTTGGCTTGTTCAATAAACAGTTTTTTCCACTTTTCTCCAAGGAAATATTTTCCTGAACCAGTAGGGGGAGGGGCCTCTTGAATCTGCTTTTTAGAGGGACCTCTTTGGAAGTTTCCTCCCAGTTTTGCCCTAAACCAGGTCACATTTTACTCAGTCAGAAGACATTATTATTATTGTTAAGGAAATGTATCTTAGAGTTCAATAGTTATAAAACTAGATTTGTCACTGCAAAAAAAAAAAAAAAAGGTTAAGTACACTCAGTTTATTACAGCTTCTGGGAACAGGTTAATAAAATTACATAGTTCAAGTGCTGGATTTTTTCTTAAGTCAATGCCATATATAAGCAATTAATTTATAACAGAAGTCTTAGAGTCACATTTCAACCCAACAATCAAACTACACAGCAACTGGAACACGGCAAAATATTTTGAAAATTATTGACATAAGTACAGTAGTTAAAAGAAGAGGGTAAATTATGGGAAGAAAAAGAAAAATGCTAAATGTTGATGAGGATATTTTACTGTTCTTTGAGTTACATAAACTCTGGTTGTTTCAGTGTCAGTATTTATTTCCTAATGACATGCACCTGCCGTGTATTGCTAGATGCAGATCAATGAGTTGGTATGCCAGATTCATTTCATGTCCGTGCCAGGTTTAAGTTAAAGATAAATTGATAAGAAAAGTTCAGTAAGGATCACTGCCAAAGACAGAAGCTTTTAAATGTAATAGAAGCCTTATAAAGGTTGGCTGAGGCAGCTTTGATGACGTTATTTGCCTTGTCAGAATCAAGATAAAAGAAAAATCTGGATGTATGATTTGAACATCATGAGGTTCCTTCCTTAAACCTTCTAAAATTTTGGAAGGATTCATCAGTAAATCCAGGCTGGGTAAGCAACTGTCATCCTCAAAACAATTTGTCTTTTTTTGCCTAGCTACTAAAAAATGATAAAAAATGAAAACATTAGCATACAGCTTTAAAAAAAGCAAATGAGACCTGCTGCAATTAATAATTTAAACCCATGCAGTTTAGTCATTCTACACTCCCAAAATGCTTCAATTTCAGTATTAATAAAAGTGATGAGAGAATTAGCAGAGAACTTTATGTAAAGATCTTCAACTTTTTCCAGACCCCCACACAGGCCAAGTTAATTGACACAAAAATGGTGAGGCCTATTCTTTTCCTGAAGATAGCTTTGTTAGAAAAACATTATCAATACTTATCTGAAATGAGCCCTTATTTTTGTTGGTGGTCAAAATGATATTTTCTAGAGAAAACCTCACTGAATTAATGTTTAATATAGTATTTTTAACACAGAAACATATAGAGGGCTGGAAACACAGAATATTTGGCATCCATTAAAGCTTCAGAAAATAAGTTTTCTCCTGTTCAAGCTAGAATTTCTGCATAAGAGGGTAGAGTTGAAACATGCTTAAACTGCAAATAACCCTGTGGCAAATCAGAGGATTGTTCCATGTTGAAGTGTTCTTTATTACTCCAAATAGCCAACAGTCAGCATTGTGTGAAACATGAAACTACCTCGGGCTTTAATGGGACCTTTTGTCATTACAAATCCATTGAGTTTGGTAGATACAGCTACACCCTGTGGTATACTCTGTAATGGTAAATGATCCTTTTACCAGTTGTGCTCTCTTGGATACTAATAAAACTTTCAGCATTTCTCTGAAATCCTAGGAATTTCTTTCTCAGAAGTGGATATTTTTTTAATGTAAAATATTATTTAATGGACATTTTATAAGCTGTATAGAGGACAAGTGCTATTGAAAGTGGCAGGAATCAAAAGCTCTCCTATCTGTCATAACAGCAAGAGAAACACCTTTTGTAAGATACCATGGATAAGAAATAAACACTATAATGAAATGACGTGTCAGCTAAAAGATAGTTAACTAAATATACATTAGTGAAGACTAAAATCAGTTGCTACTTATTCAGTTAAGCCTCTGAAAAGTGTTTTCTTCTGTATTTCGCTTCTTTTGATGTCTAATTTTGAGCCTTTGTTAAAGTTTTAGACAGCAGGCATATTACAATTAAATAAAAGCTAGTATTTTATTGGTATTTTAGTATATTATCTGATTGCAGGGTTGATGCTCATAAGCCAGTAATAGGAAATAAAATACTGAAAGCTATCAAATATAACTTACTTTCACCTTGACTGCTGGGTGAGGAAGAGAGCAATAGAAAACATTGGGAAAAGTTCCAGAGGATTCTAAGATATTATTGAAGTAATAGCCTGAGCAAACATAATTTGATTAGAGCCATTCACCACAGCTTTAAGAGGGGAAACTCATGCTCAAGCAAATTAAAAGGTCTTCAAAGATGTTATTGTCATGAAGTTCTGAGTGACTTCAAGTGGAGGTAATGGGATATGGGCCTGTTCACCTCGGGGTCATTATTTCAAATTTAGCCAAGATCAACAGCAACCAAACCTTGTCAGTACCTTATGGCTAAGTGACCTGTGTGAAATAAGCTGAGGATCTCCTTTGTGCTCTTATTGGACACTAGCCCACATCAAAAAGGCACAGTCACAACTGGTGCTGCTGTTGTCAACCTTAGCAGCAATGAAGGGGCTGCATGGGCATGCAAACTGCACATCCTCTGGACTGAGGAGGTGAGCTTTCCAGGTCAGGGATGATATATGCTGAGAGATACTTCTAGCAACACTACCTGTACAGGAACGTGAACAACCTAGAGCAAGCACTATATGCAAACAAGAAATTAAAAAAAAAATCAAAAACAAACAAACAAACAAACCAAACAAAAAACCCCAAACCAACTAAAAACCCAACCCCCATCCAAAAAAACCCCAAATGGAATCAACGAAAAAAGAAGAAAAGGAAAACATTAAAAAAGAAAAAAAGAGACACTCAGCTAAGATATTGTATTTATTTTAGTTTGAGTATATAAATAATTTCCAAAAAGAATTTTGCAGAGGGTTTAGTCTTAGGGACATTTGTCATCAAGGCATAAAAGGCATAGTTTATTTCATTCAATATATGTAGTTGAAGTGTCAGTAAAATGAAATCTATATGTATGTAAAAGAGTAAAATACATTTTAAATTTATAGGACAATATAAATTCTACAAGTATGTGTTAGTACATAACTATAAATGAGTTGTGTTTATTTATTTCAAGTTTTGAAGATACTAATCAAAGATAGCCATCTGAAATGTCAGAAACACAAACCAATGTTGAGAACATGTTTTGCCTAAAGGCTAATGCCTTATATGACTGCGTTAGGTACTCCATACATTTTTTTTCTTTTTTAATTAGTCACCCATCAGTACAGCTTAAGATTCTGTCTGCACAGCTTTGTCATATTATTCTGAAGATATCTGAATATCTTATCTTCAAGTATAAGGATTCTCCCTAAAAAGCAATATGATCACTTCACTTGTCTTACCTCCAGACTTGAAGCCACACTTCCTGATCTATAATGACAGATTGAGCTATGACTAAGGAAAAAGTCTCCTCACTATTTCTGCCCACAGGGACTGTCCCCTAAAGAGACGAATCCCAAATGCCTGTAGGTGCCTTCTGAGGCAGGCATCAACTTACACATTCCATTTGCCATTCAGTATTATACTGAATATTACCTGGCAATGGAAACCTCCTAGCCAACATATAGTACAGAAGCACTAAATTCATCCACACATGATCATTGAAAAAGTAGAAATGTTTCATACATGCAAGAGCAGGTTTCATGAAGAGGATAGCTAAGAGAGCTTGTGTAGGTTAGAAATTACCTAATGCTGACTGTATGTCAAATGAGATGGATAAAAAAATCCAGTCAATATAAACTTTAGAAAACACGGGAAAGTCAAGTAATAGAAAAAAAAAAAAAAAAAAAAAACAACAGCCTTTTGCTCTAGCTCTTATCTCAATCTGAGTTTTCTAGCTTTACTCTTCCAGTTCTCTTCCTGACTTTGCTGGTGGGGGAATGAGCAAACAGTTTTGTGGGGCTTGGTCCTTGGCTAGACAACATGCTGTTTTATATAAAAGTAAAGCATCCATTATTTTAATGGTTTTACCTGAAACCTTATAATGCTTAATATTCTGTTATTCTATTCTCCCATAAATTCAATACTCCATGTTATAATAAACTTACTAGTTCAATTTTTAACATTGCACCTTATCTCTGGATCCTACTTGTTTATGTATGTTACACATGGGTACCTACAAGTAAGGAAAGATAAAACTCAAAAACTTCAAAAGTTAGTAATTGGTGTATTTTGCAATGATACAGAAGCCTTGGAAAGACAATGATTCATCCACTTCTGGCCAAGACATATAAAGGCTAATGTTAAATATCTTTTTGTCATTAAAATTGGCATGGTGGTAAATGAAAGAATTTTCTTTTTTGCTATTTATTTATATTTGGCTACATGGTCGATGGAATGTCTGCTTAAAAACAAAGAACCTTTCACTAATGCTTACTTTTTTGCCTCATTTATCTTACATACTATCAACAAGGATCAGCTTTCCCTCTGCAAAGAAAGCCTAAATGCTTATCACCCAGATGACATGTAAGAAAAAGCTCTGAATTTGTGGGCAAACTCTTATCTGTGGCATGCAGAAACACATGAAATATCAGAAAAGAAATGCATCAACATTAATGTCAGTGAGAAGGGAAGCAGGACCTGTCACTTTGATTAACAGATCACCTGACAGAACTCCTTCCTGTGCATGGAGAACAAATATATAACTCTGGCAACCAGTCAGAGTTGCTGTTTTCTCAAGTCACAGTTATTAATTGCATTGTAATCTTTTTTGCACCTCAGTTTGGTTATCCTATAGCACATAAGACTGAAGGCCAGACTTCTTTGTTTGTATTTGCTCTGTATCAAATATATTAGACCTGTTTCTTCTTAGATGAGAGATTAGCTTTCCAAAACTGTTTATACCATTCCTTTAATGACCCTTTTTGCTAGTATATTCTATGAGTGGTTTTACATAATGGATTTTCCAGAACTATCAAGATCATTTTTGATGTCTGTCTTCTTGTTTTGTGAAATAACCTGGTGTATGCAAATGACAGATTTCTCCTGTCAGGGTGACTACAAGTCAGGAACTGTACACCTATCTTACAAAACATGAAATATCACTATATTTAAGATGTTATTCTAATTAATTCATATTTAATACACTTTTCCAGCCATTATATTCTGAATGTAGCTCAATAACACCCCAAATGTGTAAGTAACAGTAAAATGGCACCATCAGAAACTCGTGGTCTCATCCAGTGTCACAGGGACTTAAAATGAAACACAGTCGAAGTGTGTCTTCCTATCCTGCTGTTACACACAACTGAATATTCTGTCCATCCCGACATTTAGATTAGTTCAATATAGTCCTTGCTTTCAATAAAAGTTTCCAGGAAACAAAATAAACTATTTCATTCTCACTGCTATGTTTAAATTTTATTTCCACCTCCTGCAATCATGGAAGTAAAGAACAGAAAGAATCAAAAGGTACTGGCATCCAAGGATTTAAAAGGAGGGACTAACTCTGGCTACCAACTGCTCAGGCTTATTTAAGTGTGTTAAGGTTTTGGTAAGGAAAGTAACAGACCATACATGATTTAACTATCCCCCACAGTGGTCATCAAGTTTAATCATTTTCTAACACATGGCTTTTAGACGGAATATAAAACCAGATTTCTACTCTCCTCATTCAAAATATAAGCAGATTGCAGTCAGACTCTTTAACATTTGGGTATTCCACACTGAGTACCCAAACTTATCTCTGCTCTACACTTAAAACTCTGCAGGAAGCCTATGAAAAAAAGTGTCTTTAAGATCATGCAGACAATTATCATTAGTTTAACTAAAAGCATTATGTTGTGATTCATAAAGTTTCATGGTAATCTAGTGTTGAAATTATACTGCACAGAATATCTTCATTGAGATATAATTTCATGGAACACTTTGTTTCTCTCCTTTGACTTTCACTGCCCCATCAGATTACTTCCTCACCCATAATTTCTGAGATGTGTTTAGCTGCATATAATGGCTTGGGGAAAATGCATGTTGCTTTCTGTGTCCTTTCAGGCTATTAATCATTAGTAACCTTGTATTCAGAGTTAGTTCATTAAATATGTATGCCTTTTGGTAATCTGATGCCTAATATATATTACAAACATTGTGCACTAACAGCAATTATATTCTCTCTAATGGGTTTTGTAATTGTAGTACCATGTTGTAGAAGCCTGTGAAGTCTGAAATTCTAAAAGTGTCTGTAAAACAGATTTTGCTAAATGATAGCTCAGTAATGAACACAGGGACAAAAGTATTACTTTGAAAAATGATAGGATAAACTGTTTAAGGAACTGAATTATTAAGATTCATCTTTATTTCAATCTGATGAAGAACTAAGTGATGAGGAGGGAAAAAGCAAATCAGAAATACTGTAAAATATCAGGGTCATTGTTCAGTTCACATGTCCTCATTGCTCTGAACCAAGACTACTTGGAACTTTATAAGGTTTTTTTTGTTTAGCAGTTGGTTCATTTTTAAGTTAGTTTGGTTGTTTTATTCCCAGGTGAAATGATCTTTTTGAGAGTTAGGTAATTGAGGACTAGCAGTATTTTCTTTTTGAAGATCGCAACAGATTTTCCATGTTCTACAAATAAAATACACCAAAAAAATTTGAATAATAGGAAAACTGTCATTTCAAGTATCTTTAATATATTTATCTCGTGCTAGTAAGCCTGTAAAAATAAGGATAATATTGTATTATTAACTAAAAAAAATATAGAACAAAAGCTAGCTATATTCCTGTATTTATGGCACTTTTCCCTCTGCATTTGAATGAATTTGCATAGTATATGATGAATTGTCAGCAAATATTTGACATGCTTTAGAACTGATACAGAAAATTTATCTGGATTGTATCTAGAAGTAGCAAGTTGTATTGTTTAGGTGCTTATCAAAGTTTGGCTCTGATCATAGCCTAATTGAAAAGATATTCATTAACAAATAGGATTATAAGAATACTCTTTTTCCAGTTACAAGGGTTTTTTAATATATTTACTTATAACATTCAGAAATATCACTGGCATAGAGTAAGGCTGGTTGAATTTGAGGTGTGCTGACTCCAGAATTTACAAGTCATTACAAGTGAGGAGTGGCTCTGAGATTCCAAAAGATATTCTGTCATCTAATATCTTACATTTTTGTGGTGTAAGAAAAGCTTTCAGGTCCTTGGTAGACACAAGACCCCAGCATCTTCCCTCCTGGAGCTGTCTCTGGGGAGCCTCCAACCCCATGAACCAGTATCATCTGCAGCAGCTCTCTGGAGCATCTTTTGAATGGAAAGGTGTTACTGCCTGCCTAGGGATGAGACACAGTATTGGATGCATGGTAAAAAATATTTTGGGGTGGTGTAATACTTATTTGGGTATGTTTAGCAGATGAACAGAACATGGGATAATAACAGTATCAAGGTGGGATAGGAAGATAGATGTGGTCAAATAGAGAGATGAGCTAAGAGAACAGAGTGCATGAAGACAGGTGGCAGCTAAGGACATTTGTCTGGACATACCCAAATATTTGTGTTGTGCCGATCAGGAAAACCTTCTCAGCCTGACTCCTGGTTCAGCCCAGGGGCATGGAGCTGCTGCAGCCATACCTCTCCTCGTTGAATTCAAGAAGTCCCTTATAGATCTGAGCCCTCAGACCAAGTCTGGTTTTCTTAGAAGAATATGTCATTTGTAGGAAGGGCTAGCTCCCTTCGGTTTGCAGGTGGTCATCAACCCCTCATCCGAGGAAATTGATATTTAATTATTTGATTGAACAAACTATGAATTCTCAGGACTTAATTTTATATTATTCGGAATTATTTTTTTCCACAAAATATGTAAATGTTTATATCAGTATTTACTAAGACCTGTTTTTGTCCATCAAGAAAAACTCAATGGAGTTAGAGGAGCTACAGAGAAGTGCAACAAACATATAAGGGAACAGAACAACTATATTTTAAGGAGAATTTGAAAAGGCTAGGGCACTAATTTGAAAAGGAGAAGGCTAATTAGTAAGATTTCAAAAGACCTGGAAGTTAGTGGATAAGTTGATACAGAACAGTTATTTGCCAAATCCCATGCTAATAAGCACAGGGGGCTGTCACTGAAGCTAGTACAAGATAGACATTTTAAAAACACTTAAAGCATGAGGCAATACAATTCTAGAATTTATTGCTCCAGTAATTTGTGGGTGAAAATTATATAATCAAGTTTTAAAGTGTTTAGACAAATTCACAGATAACAAGTCCAGAGATAGGTACTAAAGTGAATGCATAGGAATGTACCTTGCAACATCCTTAATTTAATGATTGTGGATAATAGAATTTACAAGGGAAATAGACTGCTGTATCCAGGCTGATATTCTAGTTTTAAATGACATATCCTACCAACACTTCTGAAAAAAGGACTAAATATATGGTCTCATATCAGGAACATTTCTTGCATTCTTATTTATATGCACTTCCATCAATTTCAAGAGCCCATTTTTTTTAGTTTTACACACATGAATTTCTGAAATTTACGATTGAATCGTTACGATTGATCCACCTGCTGCAGTTTTCCACTGAATATGTACTTTTGCAGATAGTTTATTTAATTTCCGCTGTCACAAAAGTGTAGTAAAAAGAATAACAGGTTTATGGCTTCAGATTGGTAAAAACTGCAGAAAGATGAAATGGTAATTAAAGAAATATGTTCCAAAAAGAAATTATAGTGACAACTAATCAACTTAGCATTAACAGCATGAATAAAATATCAGAAGAGGAAATATTGGTTAAAACCACAGTCTTAAAATATAACATTAAAAGTGCTTTAGGCATTCATTAGGAAGTACCCAGGTACAGTCAATAGACATTATAGTTTTAGAAGATTCTTTAGCACAAGTCAATAGAAGTATCTGGTTAGGTCTCACTGTTTAAAGAAAGCTCTGTTGTTAGGTTAGAGAGCATTCTGTTTCCTCGGAGCACAAAATAAAACACTTAACAGTTCATCATTTCTATGGGAGAACACTATCCCTTCAGAAAAGTGAGAATTTATAGTAAACTTAAAGAAAAAATTAGAAAGATTGCTCTTCCTTGACCCTGAGCAAAATCATTACTTTTGTTAGAGAGAAATTCCTCCATCAATTTATAAAACTTGTTTACTGGCAAAGATGTTACTAAGAACTTACGAATAAAAATATCTTTTCCTTCATATTGGCTTTGCTCATCCCAGAATTTATTGCATTTTTAGTTAAAAAAGGGCTGAGTAAAATGTTCAGATAGCTAGTAATAGGCATGCTTTTTTCAGTCCAGGTATGAAGAAAAATAATAAATCTATCTGCTACCCACCCATGAAAATAATACTAGAAAGACAAGTTGTAATGTTATAGACTTGGTGATTCAATACCTATAACTCTTTTATCTGAAGATCACCCTCACATTACCCACTTCTCTAAAGAGATCTTATTTAAAGCAAATGACAACCAGTGAGATAATTTTAAAATAAATACATTATTAAAACCTCTAAACATTAAAAATTTAGAAAATAGTTGTATGCTGTGAGACATTGGTATGCAAGGCATAATTGTCTTAGCTCTCAGCCTGGGCAACTTTCTAACAAACTGTAGTGTAGTGTTTCTGGTACTACTGCTGGAATATTTAAAGCAAAAGCTTTAAGCTCATGATATGGAATGTGTCCTCTTGAGCATAAGGCAAGATTTAAAACTGTAAGGGATACTTTTCATCAGTGTTGATTGCCAATTGTTCCCAATATTCACAGACTCTAAAATTAAATGCATAGATCATTTATGTTGAATGCTCTAGAAATTCTCTCTAACCTGAGTGCAGTCTGGAAATCTTAGGCATTACTGCCTGCTGTGTGTGCAGAATATAAATTAAATATTTAAATCCATTGTCTGAATCTGCAGGTGCAAAATGGTGTGTAAAATCAGTAACTGTCCCAAAAATCACTCCGAAAAATAAATGCCCAGTTTAAATAATCAGAACTAATAACACTGTTACATCTGTAACTTCTGTGATTTCATGATTGCTGTAAAGATGTTTTGAATGCATCTATTTCTATGCAAATTCAGTGTGAATATGTCTGTTTATATGCAAATAAAATAGAAGAAAAGGGATTTTTTTAAAAGATTATTCACATCTTAAATGTAACCACTAAAATACACAGTAATATCTTTGTTCTTTCGGTGTAATTGCTATAATTTCTTTGAAAATTTCCATCCATCTCCAATCGGTGCTGGGCATATTTTAAATAATAGAATCTGTTAACATAAAATTAAGGATAGCATCAGAAGCTTACAAGTAAAGTTCTTTGCAAAACCATCAAAAATTGTGAAAAAATAGGGTAGAAGTTCAGTTACAGGCAAAATTAGCATTTCAAAACAAGAAAATATAAAGTTAAGGGTTAAAGTTATATATAGTATATATATAAAATATGAAGTTAAAGTTAACCCTCTCTCCTTAGACATCATGCTCATATTCTTTCTTCCTTTCTACATGACGTGATTGTTGAGTCTAGTTTTCCTGAGAGAGATTTAAAAACATTAAACTCATAAAATGAATGTTCACTTTTACAGATTAATGATAAGAATATATCTCAGAAACCATAGTTTTGGGACAGTTTTTATGCCCAAAAACTATGTCTGTATTCTGTGAATTGTGCCAGTATTTTACACTACTGATAGCATATTATTCTTAAACAGCTCTGGAATCTCAAGCACTCTTTGGAACTAGGCAGTGAAGTCCAACTTATCTTCAGGCAAATGCTTCTTTAAAGGAAATTCAGCCATGTGATTGTGTTATCTCCATACTTAAGTACTCAGTTGGACTTCATGTGTACAAGAATTTTTTATCCTCCAGAACAAATCCTGTGAGAGCAATATGACTCTGAAAAACAAAACGAGACTGAAAGGATGTGATTCTTTTCACTTCAGACATTTAGAAGACCTCTAAGCCTGGACACTTTTTATACCAAACGATTCACCTCCAGAGATTAAACCATCCTCTAGTTCTTAAAAGAGCTATGTCTGATGGACTGCATTAGTGAATTTCTGCTCAAAGAGGCTCCAGCTCAGTTGAGGGTCTTGTTAAGTCAAGTCAAATTCTTCAGACAGCCAAGGGTGGAATGTTTAGTAATACTCAGAGTGAATGCTTTTATGGTGTCTGATTAGACTTTGTGTCCACTGCCTTTTCTCCAAGCAGAATGTACCTTTAACAGAGACTGGCTCCATTTTCATTAGGTAGTTCAAGGGAGAAGAAAGATGTCCTCTTCTTTTACCATACTATAGGTGAACAGAGTCTTAGACAAAACATGTATTGGAATATATTTATTTATTTATATATCTTTAAAGCTGCTATGGTAACCTTCTTTTAAAGGGCTGACCTCTCACTGACGTGCACTCATGGCCTCTTTTATGTCCAACCTATTATATGTGTGAACCAGTACCTTGCTTTTTGAGGTAAGATCTCTCATAAAACATATTTACAGGCTTTATTCTAGTGGTATGTTAATTGCCTCTCATATTTTCAGGTAGAAAAAGAATATGCCTGCATGAAGATCTTAGATACTATTGGATACTACTGCATGAAGATCTTGGATACTACTTCACATTACTAACAGTAGTACTGATTGATGTCTTTCCTAGAAACTGATTTATCTACAGGTTAAACTTGAAACAGAAACTTTATTGTTTTGACTATAAAATCATAATGTACCAAGAATTTCAGCTTCCTATGAATTCCTTATTGGGTAAGTATTATGACTTCTCCAATTACTTATTCACAATCTACCTATCTAATAATTTATCAGCAGGAACTAATGAACTACCCCACACTATATCATTTCATTTAGGCTAGAAAAATAGACATTAAAATGAAAGTCATCCATACAGTAGATGCTCAAAGCATGAGTGAAAACTTAAGCTTGAAGCTGCTATGACACACAAACTCAGTAAATAAATTATTTATTTTAAATACTCTACTGATTATCATAAAGCAGACTGAGAAACACTGAAATTGCCTCTTTCTTCCAATAGTGCATTTACTTTAATGCATTGTCTCAGTATTATATTGATATAAAGATGTTTGAAAATGGTGCCTGTAATCTACATTTTTGATCTGTTTAAAGAGCTGCTGGCTTCAGCAGAACATTAATGCAAATCTAATGTACCTGCTGGTATGATTAGCTGAATCAAATGATGGCATTTAAGTAACACCTAAATAATCTTAATTAGGATCTTCAGCTCATCTTAGCACTTGGAACTCTACAGATGGATAGTCTTAATTATCAGCCTTTTGATTAGGATAACAGCTCTAATCAAGATGATGTGGTTCTGATAGACAGCATATCAGTAAATTAATGACTGTTGTTAAAAGGAAAACATAAGTGAAAAACAAGAGCTGTCTGCTATCAGGAACCTGGTAAAAGAATAAAGTCTACAGTATGTGAAGAAATTAATGCTTTGTGGGATGAACATAAGTATTCACATTTGGTATGTGTGGAATTGAGCCAATAACGCCTACCCCCAGTTTCTCCCCTTCTACCCCCCCTAGACTAAATATGGATGTGTTCCCTCTTGCATAGGCACAAATTATAAGTAAAGCAAATTAGTTTATAAACATTCCTTTTTGTCATCTTGTGCTTTTATGAATGTCCGATGGACACAGGGCATATTAACCAAACGTCAATGAATAGGTTCCAATATGTAGTCAAAAGTAACAAATGGCTTTTCAGTGTTGTTAGTGGATGCTGTTCATTTGAAATGAAGGCTATAAATTTAAAAGTATTGCTAAATCATTAGAAACACAAAAACACACATGAAAATGCAACTCTTTCTTGCAGCCAACTTACATGGTGTAACATCTGCTTCTGTGATGTTTCATCATTCACTGCTGGAAAATAAATGTGTTAGACTAATTAGGATACCATGGTAGAATATGATAAAGTGTTTGTTAACATTATCCAGATATTGAATTTATTAATTAAGTGTTTCAAACACCCTCCATTTCATTCTAATTATTGTGATGGTACATTTTATTTATATATCAGTAGGTGTTTGTAGAAGTTATTTTGTATTAGCAAATGAAGGGCGTTAAAACATCAGCTGTTTCTGCCTAGTCCAGATCATTATACTGAATAATTTCTTACTTCCTGATGACAGTATGACCTATAGGAAAAAAATTGTTTTCAACCTTAAATGAGTATCTTTGGGCTTACTTTTTGATACACTCCAATCTCCTTACTGAAATAAACAAACTTCTTCACTATAGTAAAAGGAAAGCAAAAAAAAAGAAAAAA
This sequence comes from Acridotheres tristis, assembly GCA_037013685.1. NCBI lineage: Eukaryota > Metazoa > Chordata > Aves > Passeriformes > Sturnidae > Acridotheres > Acridotheres tristis. The sequence continues at coordinate 78,597,519 of CM072884.1, forward strand.
AAAAAAGAAAGAAAATAACAACCAAGCCAAACTAAACCAAACGAAATCAAACCAAACCAAGAAACATCCTAAACCACAGAAAACGAACTGACTTGAAGAAAAGTAACTTAAGGAATGTAGAAGGTACCATCTGGAGGTGAAAAACAGATATGTTTTGGGGAAGAAATAAGCAGGAGGAGAAAAGTAGCTGACACCTAAAATAACAAACAGTATAAGAGTAGCTTATGTACATTATCTTGTCAATGTGCTCTTTGAATATTCAAAGAATTTTGGAAAAGAAGGTCTAAGTGTTTTCACTTTCACACTTTGCTTCCAGGGAACTCTGAAAAATCCATGCTACTCCTATAAACACTTAATATGGAAGCCAGATGTTATACAGAGAATAATTGATCTATGATCAAACTAACCCTGCATGTCATGACAGTTAATAGTTTTGTCTGATTAGGACTGTCTATAAGATCAAATGACCTGAGAGATGTTGGTTTTGGACACATGAAGACAGAAGTTTTGAGGAGCAAGGGGCAGTCATAAATGCTTTGAGATGTAAAAAGAAAAGAATTTTAAAATATTGGTGTTAGCACTCTTCACAAAATCATCTTTGGAGGAAATATTAATGAAGACTCACCGTTTTCCTGATTATATTACCTGGCAATCAGTCAGGTCACACACTGCAAGACCTCCGTCTGAAAGTGGAGGAGAGCAGTGAGACTAAGAATGCTCAGAGAGTGTTAATACTAGTGATGAAGGATTCTCATTTTAAATTTGCAATCACTTAATTGATTTATATGAAATACCAGGTCAAAGAGCCCAATACAAACAGTATTCATGATATGAACTATATTCAGTTAAGATAAAACTCTCCCCAAAATATTATGGTTTGTGTAATTTCGTTCAGCTCTTGATTCTCCTCAAAACCTCTCTCCATCTAGTTTACAGTTATTAGAGAAAAATGTTCTAATGGAAAATTTTGGGCTTAAATTCTCCAATTATGCTGTCAAGTGGGATGTAATCAAAGGTATATCTTTGTCTTTAAAAAGTTCTAATACATTGAAACACAAGACAATTTGTAACAGATTTAGAGGAATGTGAATGTTAAAAAAAAATGCAAATAAAGCCAGATTTGAGCCTCAATACACATACGATTTTAGTACAAGCAAAGTATGCTTACTGTCTGCTTGTCTTCCATTTTAAGTGTGCTACTAACTTTGGCCACTGCATATTTTTTTACAGTTTTAATACAAATTATAGCCTGAAGCATTTACAAAAAGACAATAATAGAAGAGACTAAAAATGTTTATAACAAAATATTTCTTCATTTCTTGTATGCATAATTTTAAATAGATCAGTCTGTTATATATGTCAGGTCTAAAAAAAGTATGTTACCTTTCCTACGTGTCCCCAAATCCCTCATGTTTCAGAAAAACAAGATCCAGAATCAAGCAATACATAAAAGGTAATACCTTGATAATCCTTCATCCATCCTCACCAGCTTAGTAAAGCCTGCATTTAAAAAGGTAATATATGTTGAATAGAATAAACACAAATAGGTAGCTTATTAAATCAGGCATTTAATATAATCTAAAATGTATTTATTTTATACTACCTGCAATCTATCTGTTTAAATTAATTGATATTTTATAAACACTTGCATAGTGTTTGCTGTAACATCAGTTAAACACTGATCTGCTAGTAAATAAACATTACCAATTTATATTTATATTTATATAATAGGGCCCGGATCCTGCAAGTGGAACTGCACTGATGGATTCTGGTACCACACTGTCCCCAGTAGGACACTCTGGAAAACACAGGAGATCTCACAGAAGTCCAAAGTAAACAACAACAAAAAAAATATCTAGTATGTTTTTGTTTGAGAGGTTTTGTCTGTTCTTCTTTAAGACCTTTCATAAACTCCATTACCTGTCATGTGGTGTCCAACATCCTGTGAACAAAAGCTGAAATACTGCAGGCTGGATCACATGGGGTACAAACTTTGCCTTCTGACACCTCCATGGGCGCACAGGTACACAGCAAGTGTGGCCCTGGTCTCAGATGTCTCTTTCTGAGTATGGAGTGTGTTTCCACCCACAATTTAGCACTTGCATTCACAACCATCCCTGAAGGCCTTTGCTGACTCTTTAGAAGACTGCTTTCTCTTCATCTTTAGTGCTGTTTCATTTACTTGAAGGAAATAAGTTCTAGTGTGTTTTAAATTATATAAAAATCTTTTAAATAATGATATTTTGTATACTGAAAGACTGAAATGGGGATGGGCTTGGGAGGATAGGAAAGAAGGAAAAAGAAAGAGCACGACATAACAAGACCCTGAATGGCATTTGATATTGAAATTGCTCATCACGTACCATAGTCCTAATTGGCCTCTATCTATGACTTTTCCATTTAAAAGTATATGCTTCCCTGAACTAGATTATGCCTATCAATTAATCACAACAATGACATTTCCAACAGAGATCTGGATCAGTGTCATTTCTGAGTGAAGCTTTAAAATTCACACTCCTCAAAAAAGACTAAAACCATTCAACGTTTTAAACAATGAGCTTTTAGGCTTTTTTCATTTTTCTCACTTACTTGCACTTCTGTTTGTTGTTGATACAAATTATCTGATTCAAAATGTTTATGCCAGAAAGTTAAACCCATGAATTGTTAATGCCACATGATGTTAACAAGGATGTAGGAATTAACTACTCTAAGAAGTTGTGGAAATAATTTCTTGGTTGTCTTTCCTCTAGAAGACTAAAGAATTTTCATTTATTTTCCATGCAGGTTTTTACCACAGAATTGGATAATTAAGTGCCAATTTAAGACATATTAAGCAGGGAAAATTAAATCGAGTTTAGCATGCAAGATGTGAAAATACTTCTAAAATATATTTGGAACGCAGTTATGGTGCTTGATTTCTTGGATTAGATATTTTATATGGACAATGTATGCTGACATGATGCCTAAAAAGTAGGCAGATAATTTTATCATTATCTTAATATTTTTTTAATTGGAGGATTTGATAATGTATGTAGATTATGTAGAGTAAATATACTGTGGTTGAAATATTTCAGAAGTTTACCTATACGTTCAGGTGATCTGGTAGCTCCTGCTAGATACTGTCAAGTAGGTTACATTTGAAATATATTTCACTGAATTTTAAAAATATTTTGATCACACATCACTGTAAGCACAAAATATATATCTGAAGATGAAGAAAAATCTCGTGATGGCTAAATCTCACAAAACTCCTTTTGATCCACTGACTCCTACATATCTTTTTTTTTTTTTTTTTTCCCCTGGAAGAAAGAGACAAAAGCCTGAGGTATGGCAATAATAGACATATTCAGTAGGACAAGTTCATCAGGCCTTTCTTTTGACATAGTTCCAGTGCACCAGTGAGAAAGGCTTGGAATGGAACTCAGTGTGAGACACCTGCAATCACATGTAGGCATCCACCTTGATCCTCAACCATTCTTTTTCCCCAGCTTGTATTTCACATCAAGGAATAAAAGGTGTGTCTCCTGTTACATATAGAAATTCTTCACAGTCTCACTGTTGGCTAAGATTAGTTGAGGCCAGACCTGAACTATTCAAATGAAATCATGAACAATTGTCCAAAGCAAAAAGATATTCCATTGCTATAACTGCATAATATGCCATATAATAACATATTCTGTTAATCTCATAATAATAACAATAGCAATAAAACTGCTAAAATAATAGTCATGAGTATGACAACAAGTAACAGCTTTAGGCTTGGTACTCTATTGAGTGAACTAACTTCAGACAATTGAAATGTGCATCTGACCAAAAGCAAAATTGCATTTCAAGGGAGGAGGGTGGTGACTGTGTGTGAGTGGGTGTGTGTCTGTGTCTGTGTGTGTGTGTGCAATCGTGCATTTTATTTCTTTTGTATTGCAACCAAGTCCTAAATTTTATTTTGTATGCGTACACATTATTAGCACACACATAAATACACACATATATATAAATAAATACATTTGATATATATATATGCACTTACACAAACACATTCCACTTACCTATCTTACTATTTAGCAAGACCCTCTACTCCAAATTCCAAATTGCTAAACAGTCACAAATGTTAAAATGCATCCTTATCCTGTAATATGCATTCATTTTCTTTTCCTATCTGGTGTATTAGTTTTCTTTTCTTATCAAGCATAATAGAAAACAAGATTGTGATGCCTATTTTGTACATGATGGAAAAAGAAGTTGAATTTTATTCAACTAGGCATGAATTTTTCATCTTTGAATGGATGAAACAGCTCAAAAAAAATTCTAATGGAAGTTTTATTAAACCCCAAATTTACTTTTTTTTTTTTTTCTGTGAAACTGAATTTTTTGGCTTCAATGTATTAACATATTCAATTAAAAAATCAATTGAGTAACCAAAAAAAATCAACCTTATGTTAAGAATTAAAGTTGTTGCAATATAAAGATTTTTTGTACCTTTAGAGAACTAAACATTTATTGGTTGTGTCTGATAATAAGTCAAACTGCTCATCTTAAACTAAATTAAAAATTTTCTATTTCAATGTAGTTAGAATAATGAGGATGGGCATACCTGAAATCGATTTTCATAATTTTCTTTCCATTTGTAAGCTTCTGACGATATCTCTATCCTTTAAATTCAAAATTATTAAAATATTTGAAAAAACTTTTCTAGAAAATAAGTTGATATCTATAGAACTTTGAATTACTTTTTCAAATTTTTAACTCATACAGACTAAGCTATTTATAAATGCATACTTAAATCAGAAAAAAAACAACCAAAAACAAAAAACAAAGCCATGAACATTATTTACTTGCCAGAGGTTTTACCTTCAAAGCTATATACTTAGTTGAAGTAGTCCAAGTGTTATTAATTTCAGGAAAAACTGATTCTGAACTTCAGATATTGAAAAATTAATCTTGGGCAAACAAGGCTTGACACTAATTGGTTACAATGCTTATGATAACAAACTGTTAGCAGAGGAGACTCAGAGTGTCAATCGTCAACCAGTCGGTTGTATCAACAACTAAATGCTTATTTAATCGAGTTGTAGAAGGTAATCTTAGCAGAGTTCAAGTTTATTTTGTTTCCTTAGGTTTTTGTGGGCCGAGGAAGCAAGGAAGGAAGGAAGGAGGAGAGAGGAATATGTAAAAGGACATATTTGATGTAAAAACACAGATTTTAGTAAAATTACAAGCTAAAGATTTAACTGACATAGACTGGAAGTGTGCAAATAGCCTCAGAAATGAGTATACGTGCTCAAGGTATATAACTTCTGAATTTTGATGGAATCGTACTGTGACTACAATATGAGTGAGACATTTCCCACTTTGGTTTTACTGTGTTTTGCTACTGAAAAACCAACCTGAAAGAAATATTTTTTAGTAAATTAATAACATTTCAGTCTGGTTTTAAATTCTTCAAAGCTGATTTTACCTCACATGGGTTATAGATATAGCTAGAGATTATTTGTGTTCGTGACGTTCAGAAGATAGAGATATATACCAAAGTGCTTGGTTGCTTGCTTTGGGGGTTTTGTTGGTAGTTGTTTACTTCTTGTTGTGTGATTTTCCTATAAGGTCTGAATAAGGTAAACTTAGAGACCACAACATTATTTTCTCAGTTGAAATAAGGAAAAAATTACTTAATTTCTTGCACTTTGTTTTGTTTTCTCTAAGATACAGTTTGAAAAACAAGCATACCACTTAAAGATAGTCTGAAGCCCATTATTTTGTGACTTATTTTTAAGGCAAAAAATGCAAATAGAAGAGGTGAAATAAACAAAATATGTGAACTAACCTTCAGATAAAAGAGTTTTTCTTAAGGTAGCAGGTAAATTTTTCCTTATACAGAAAAAAAAAAATTATTCTGATCTCAGGAAATTCCTTTTCTGATAATAAAAGTGGCACAATGATAAAGTCCGTTTGAACATCAGCGCTCTGAGAAAATTTGATGTTTTCAGCAGAAATATTTGATATATTGTTTTAAGATAGGAGATAGATTTATTAATGTCTTTTGTCTAGTCATGATCAAAATTATAAACAGTTAAATGTTTTGAAAGTATATGAATACAACTACAGAATAGAAACATTATGGAAACTGGGAAAAGAAGTGTTTACAAATTTAGCCTTATTTAACATATCTATTCTTTCTCTATCCCGAAAAGAATAATATCTGTTTATGTGTTTAGATCTGCAAATGCAATTTGGAAGCTTTCTTTAGTGATGACAATGGTAGCACTTCTGGTGGTTGACATCACCACATCCTAAACCTAGCATAGGTAGGAATATTTTAGAATGCCACTATGTGAAATGGCATCAATATTACTATATATTTTTTTTAAGAGAAATAAGAGAATTCCATTATTTTCTTAAAAATATATGGTCCATAGAGCTCTTTAAACCCCAAGACCTTTTTATTTATATATTTATTAATAGAACAAGATAGCACTTCAGTTTTTGTCTTTACAGAAGAGCTACATTGGTTTTCTGTTAAATTTATGAACCTGATTTGAAGTTAGTTCTTTTCATACTGGTAGTTTCATTCAGTAAAAAATTAAGTAAACGGATTCAATTTATTTTGCCAAAATTATTCATGGCACATGACCAAAAACTGAAGCCCACTGTGCAATTCACTAATATCTTCTCATGTCTACATCTGGTTTAAATACTCCTTTCTTGTTCATCTTTACCATATCAACAGCCATCTACTAATTCAAATTACAGCTATTCTGTGCAGGCAGGGGTTTTATAAAAGAGACAGATGCATACACTTTAATGCAATTTATAAGAATAATGTTTAGTATCTCTATTCTGTATTCAATTGCCTTCTCAAATTGTGTGCTCCAAACAAAGGACATTAACTTCACAATGGAAAGAAAATGGTCAGGGAAAGAAATCACATTTGTCCATAGGGAAAGGAGGATCACTGTTAAAGATAACACAATTGCTTTTGAGACAAATAACTTTGTAGTTCTTTAATACTCCCTGAAATATGTCTCTAACCTTTTCTTAGTACTGTATTACCCAATCAGTCGGACTATGGTTATTTCATACATGACATGGATGAAGGATGTCTGGGTCAGCTATCCTTCAGAAAGCAGTATATAATCACGAGCACTGCTGTCAATTTATGTTGGCTTTTAAAAGGAAATCTCACAGGCTACCTATCTGCCTGAGTTCTGGATAGCTCCAACAGAATATATCTTTATTAGCATATTCAAATAGAACTATTATCGTTTCAATGCAGCCCAGAATTTCTAAAGATGTTAGGTGATATTAAGTCGTAGTGTCAACTGTTCACTGGATGTCAGCAGTAAGTTATGTGAGTAAGCTTCTGTACCAAAAAAGATATTTCCTCACATTCAACCTGAAGGAAAGAAACAAAGGAAAGCAAAAACTGTAACTCCAAAGATCAAAGATCCTTTGCTTTCTGGTAAGCCTGGTTAAATGACTGAGGATGATACTGCAAAGGCAACTCATGAAGTGGTTAAAACTGTTGTGGGAGTGGTTTGAATGATACTCAGTCTCCTGAGGCAGCTCAAAAAGTTCAACTTGTGATCTGATTCAATGTGTCTGATTTTACCTAAAACAAATTACAAAGCACTCACACAATATTTTGCCTGCAGAAAATGTGCAGATAATTGCAGTTACTTCAGCTGACATTAAAGGAACTTTGCAAGGTTTTCTCTTGGTGACCAGTGGGATGAGTGCTCTCAGATATTCATAGTGGGGTCTCCTTTACTATAGTCAGGGAGTCAGTCTCTCCTTTATTAGTAGTTTAATTTCCTGAAGGAATTTTCCATGGCTTATATTGAAATTGAAAGAAATAAGTATTAAATTTGCACTCTCAAGTCACAGATTTTTCATAAACAAAAACATTTTCTAAAGCATTATTCACTTTCTAGTTTCAATAAGAAATTTAAAATATTCAAGCTTCCCCCTCCTGCCCCATTCATTTGCCACCTTTAATAAATATAAACCACATCCTTTTAGCAGGGATCAGGGGATGGCTGTCAAAGTTTTTCTCTCTAAGAATATATACAGATTACCCCATAGACATCATTGTCCAACAATCATCTTAGATCCATTTTGGGATACCATATTACTGATTGTGTAATGCCTGTTATATTACTTTGATTGTAGCTAAAGTTACCACATGGGATAACCATGGGATATTCCAGCTAAGTAGCTGCAATAAAAAAAGTTTAGCCATCACCATGAACTCAACTTAATCAACTTGTGGAAAGTACCTTTGGAATATATTCTTCCACTCCCTTTTACACACAGACCCATAAAACAATATTTAGCTGCCAACACACCAGTCAAGGAGTTTTAGGCACATTCCCATGTCCTATTCACTAGACTAAACTGTCTGTCACAGCTATAGCTGACAGTTTAAAGAGGGGTGTATGAGAAATGTGGAAGCTATTGCAGCATAAAAAATAAATGAGAAAAAATGCTGCCAAAGAGAGTAGGAACAGTGATCAGAGCACTAATGAAGTACTAAAACATACCTTGAACAAGCTTGTGTATATGGATTAACTAACCAGGCATTTATTTGTTCAGGGACCAATTTTAAGATATTCATTAATTCATATGTCATTGTTTATAAATGTTTGTATTAGTAAATGAATGTAACTTTTCCTTTTCACATGTTTTGTCAAAAGCTATAAGAAGTTCGGACATTTGCACTCCATGAGCCCAATTGTTAAAAATTTATGTGCAAAATTCAAGTCTGGTAGGAAAATGAAAAAGTGACTGTCTTTAAATGCACAATAACTCTTACCTACAATAATGTTATTTTCCAAGGTGAAAATTACTTTTAATTTATTTATTGCAGAAAAAAAGCCTCTGTATCTGGGAAATTTTGCTATTTATATCCATAACAACATTTTGCAGGTACTGTGCAGGTGTTAAGTGTTGCTCATGAAATACAAATTTTTGACTTAATGTATCAGCAGGGGAAAGTAAGAAAGTGAATATCATGTAAGCCATCACAATGTTTTAAAATATTTATATAAGTAGGAGGTCCAGAAGAACACTTCTTGTTGGCTCCTCTATCACTTGTGAAGCCTCCTGGATATCTGTGCCCTGCTGTGATGTCCTTCCTGCAAATAATGGGGTGATTGCAGTCCCCCACAAGAAGCCCGACCTGTAAATGTGAGGTTTCTTCTAGTTATCTGAAGAAGGTGTTATTTAATTCTTCATGATCAAAAATGTATGGTATTGTCACATGGACTTTTTAATCTACTAATCCTGATTTTAGCCAGCTAGAAGCTTACTCCTAGGCATAGCTTTAGGCATTACTGTTGCAACGTGCACTTCTCAATTTTCTGTGTCTTCCCAATCACTTTAAATACTGTTAAATTTGATTAAATTCATTGAATTTAATGGTTACACTTTTCCTACTGATCTCTAAAACACAATAATTAAACATTTCTCCCCAGGAAAAAAATCTTTTCCTCTAATTTACATAATGTAAGCACCCTATATATAAAAATTCAATTTGAGAATACTATATTTCCTACAGATCATGAGAAAATTAATTAATTGTAGATGATGATTAAATTAATTACCTCAATTAAAATATAACTCTAGCATAAATATCTGTATGAATTTTGAAATAAGATAATGTAATTCTTAATTTTTGTCAAAAAATGGCATAGTGCTTAAAATACATAGCTATACAAGCCAAACCCAAACAAATATATCATTACTAAATAAAAGTCTTCCAATCCTTTTTGTCTTTCATCTACTCAGCTACTTCTGAACTTAATACATGCTTCCATTTATTGCTGGGTTTGTGTTTGGTTTAATTTTGTTTTTTTGGTGTTGGTTTGGTTCCCCCCCCAAGTATTTTTATAATAATCCAGGTGGAATTGTAACATTTTTTCATTCTTTATGCAGTATACTTTGTAATTTGTATTCATTTTTGGCTTGTTTTCTGTATATTATATTTTTCTAAGAGCAAGGAGTTACCTTACTATTCTTCCTTTCTAGTTACAAGAGATATTTTTCAGCTCTTAAACTGCTAAGAAATCATCAAGTACACAGAAAATAAGGTAATAACAACTTCAGTGAGTAACTTTGTCCTATAACCTAGCCTTATAACCTAGGGAAGCCTTATAATCTAGGAGACATTCATAGTATAAAAGTGCCTTGAATGCATCAGAAAACATTATACTTGAACAATTGAAAGTGAAAAAATCCCTCTTAGCAGACTTTTTTCACCTGGATATTCTAATGGTATTTTGATCTCAGTACTCAATGATCTTGTGAATTTTGCTGTTCTTGGTAATACAAAAATATAAAATTAAAAAGTTTTTTATCTGAGATAATATAACGTGTTGATATTTTTTCCTGAGCTATAGGAGCTGGTAGCTTTAGATCTTTACTAGGTTTAAATTTCTCACGTAAGAAACTTTATTTTAGAATATTTTTCACCATACTATTGACACCAGTATCAATGTGGAGAAACAACATTTAAACCAAGAACTGGTAGGACTTTCTAAAAAAAAAATAAACACACACACATACACACGTAAAATTAAATGTAAGTTAGCTTAGTCCACTTTTCACAGCATGCTTTTTGGGAGGAACAGGGGACCTGATTAAGCTGAATCCTGTCTCTTTGACTACTTACTGCATGTGGTACCAAAATATCCAGTGTCTGTAATAAGAACCTTATAAGGAGATCAGAAATGCAAAGGGTCTGGGGAAAACCACAAGAGATCTACGACTTATAAAACATAGAGGAGGCTGTTGTCAAAACCCGCAACAGGACTGAAGTTTCCTGGCTTCCGTTCTGCTGCCCTATTCATTACATGACAATGTTTTCCATTAGATGTTGAGTCCATCTCTCAGCAAAAAAAATATAATATCTTTAGGATACTATAAAATCTTTTAGGATGAAATTTTCTCTACAAGTATAAGGTCACATTATTGCATTATTGGAAGTTAATGTGTTTTCCACAGTTACTGCTGACAATCTGAATTCATCCACTGGCCAGTTTCAGACTACTCTGGTGTTGTCAAAATGATTCTTTCTCACTTTTTAAGCCTTTTATTTTTAGGATAGAAAAGGCTGTTGAAGTGCAAAAAGTAAACTACATATTTTATTACTTTTATTGAATTTACTGTGAATAATGGCACACACTTTGAATAAGTAATGTTGCCTTATGTCCTACAAACTACTTTTGGAAACTGAAATAATAAATCTCATTAATTGTGCATTAAAATAGCAAACTGCACATTTGTAAGACATCCTCATTTATTTCTATAAAAATATATCTAAAAACAAGGGGCTGTTTGCCAAAGAGTCAATCAGGTAAGTCCATATGTTATTGATTTCTCTATTGCTTTGCATCATTTAAAAATAGGATCAAAACTGAAAAGCATAAAGCCTTACACTTTAATATGCTTTAAATTTATTTCTTTCATCTTGCACTGTCTGTGGCAAACAGGTGTGTGAAGTCTGCCTGGCTCATTGAATTTTTAAGGTCAGTTTTGCTTCCTGTTATAGGATTCTGATGTTAATGTTCAATCAAAATTCAGTCCTCTTTTTCGGTTATAAGTAGTCTGTACACGACTTTGTACATGCTATACAGTTAAATAGAAAACAATTTAAAAGAGAACTTAAAACCCATTTGTCAGAGACTAAGAGAACATTGTCCCTAAAAGTGATATATACATCTTTGAAATTCATGTGCATTGTACAAAAGAAAATAATAGTGCACATTAGTGGAGAAATCTGGGCTTATCACAAGTTCTTCAGAGGTGTTAACAACAGGCCCTTGTGTCTGCTGTCTCATATTCTGGGCTTTACCAGCCATTGCATTTATGAGACATGGACAATATTGGGTAGATAAGTTGCCTTCAGAAATGTACAGGTAATTTGAATCAAAATTTCTAAAGAGTTTAGAACACTTAGAAAGCAACATGTGACCTACACCACAGCAACATAGACTAGTTTCTTACTAACCAGAATACTTAATTCTTAGCCCAGACTCAAAAAGACTTTTAAAGATCAAGTAAGAATCTGCTTTTACTGTGAAAAGCAGTAAAATGTTTTCTGCTTCAGTTTAACAGCTTTGCCTTTAAGTCAGACTTTAACAGCTCAAATGAGCACAAGTTTTCAGCTGTGGCATTCTTTGCCTTTCTTCACAACACCTTTTAACTGCAAATGACATGCAGCACTAAGAATTCAGAATTCTCTAGACCACTGAAAATCAAGAAAACTTGATGTTTTATACCACAGGAAATCAGTTTTGTTTTGCTTCTCACTTCATCATCTGGTAAAAATTTTATTAGTTGGGTTTTTTTAATGAAATTGTTACTTAGTTTTTGAGATCGGGAGCAGGCTGTTGTGAGTTTTGAATTATGAAAGGATCTACCACTTGTTTAAAAATTTAAAAATTGTCTATGTTTCTATATGCTTTAAAAATGTTAAATGTCTCAGAAAAACTATGGCAATTCTACCAACAAATATAATTCTACTTATAGGGAAAAAAATATAAAAACTCGCAAATCAAAACATTACGATTACTTTTTGATTATTTTGTTTAAGTTCTGATGTTTTTTCAAAGGTAAGCATTAATTGTGATGGGAATTGTAAGACTCAAAGAGAAGACTTTTTTTGGCAATGGGTGAGCAAGAACATTGTTTTTGAGACATTACCGTTAAAGCTCAAATTCGAAATTTCAGCAGATGAGTGTGGCAGACCTTTATAAGGTAGTCACTTCATTAAGTTCTTGCCAGTCACGAGTAGCAACATATTTGACTACGCTCAAGAGATGCACTTCAATGAAAAGCAGAGGTAGCTCTGAAGGCAAACCATTGACAGATAGGTCTTGAAATATTTTCAATTTCCAGCCCTTTTCATGCACTTTAATAGTAATGGACTTTTTTCTTTCTTTTTTTTTTTTTTTTTTTTTGTCATAGACAATTTTTTAAAGGATCATATTTCACTATATTGCAAATTGAGTTACTAAACTGTTAAAACTGTCCTGGCTCATACCGATGGTCACTCTACCTGAGACTTATGCTTGTAAGAGTGGTCAGCAACAGTTTCTAATGATATGTCAGGGTAAATATACAAGGTTCATTTCCTTAAAAAGTTATTTCAGTTTCCAGAAAGTAGATGGAGAGTTAGAACTCTTTGAAGTTTTGAATTAATTCCTTTTGTTTCTTGAAAGAAAATGTCTGAGGGTTGGCATATTGGGATAACTGTTTCAAAGGTGTATTTCAAAGCTTGTATTTGGCTATACATGGTGATAATTATACTATGGTACAGTTTCACTAACCGGTTATTTATTTACCCAATCAGGTGATCTAAGCAAATCTGTTTCACATTTTTTGACCAGTCACAAACACTATAAGCAACATACCCTTTGGATAATTAAATCCAATCTCTTAAGAATGTAAATGACTATTAGCTGAATTAATTTGCATAATGAATACGTTTAAGAAAGTTGTGATAATTAGGCTGCAGAAAAAAATCCCAGCCAAATTCATTGAATAAATAATTCATTGTTGGTTTTTCTTTTAATTATTCATTCATCTCTGAATGTAATAAGCAAGTCCTCATGTTCAGCAGCTAAATTTGTAGTAGAAAAACCAATGAAACTGATGTTTCACCTCCATGCAGTGTTGTTCCCACAATTCATTGTTAGGCTGTTAATTTCTGCTCTGGTAACTTATTTATTTCATGAATAGTTTTTTCTTTGGTAGCCAGGAGTTCATTGATCTTATTCAAAACTTCTTGATATTTCTAGCTGAATTTTAGTCTTGTTTCTGCTTGGAAAACAATACACACAAAGGATCCACTAAGCTTATTTCCTGAGGAAGTCTAGCTACTCCCTGTGAGAAACATGTGAAGCTTGTTCTTTTGGCTGTAATTGGTTGACTTCCTCTATTTATATTATTAAGAAAAACTTCCACCGTGTCATGAGACTTTTACCTTTAGAGGTTTTTTTTCATGTTTTGTTATGTGTCTGTGACATTGTCTGTGAATTTTTTCACATTTACTGCAAAAAATTTGGATTAGGAAGAAAATAGAAGAAAAATTCTTTAGCCTTTATATAGAGTCCAGATTCCATACCCACTACTTATTATTCCTTGTGAACACTTCCCTTTTTTCAAAAATTTTCTCAAGTGTTTCCTTGTAATTATAACTGTTTATAAGATGATTGCATTAAACTTAGTGGCTAAACAAAAGATGACCATTAAAGCATTTCCAGAAATACCTCTCTGGACCGTGTGCAGTTTTATGTGTTACAATATAAGAAGAATCTAATACTATGAGAGAGCATCCTAAGAAGGGGCATGAAGATGGTGAAGGATCTAGAGGAGAAGCCATATAAGGAACAGCCAAGGTCACTTGGCTTATTCAGCTCATAGAATAGGAGACTGAGGGGAAACCTCGTTGCAGTCTGCAACTTCCTTGTGAGGAGAAGAGGAGGGGCAGACACTGATGTCTTCTTGTGCAGTGATCAGTGGCAGGACCCGAGGGAATGACATGAATCTATGTCAGGGGAGGTTTAGATGGGATATTGGGAAAAGGTCTTTCACCTACAAGGTGGTTAGGCACTGGAACACTGGAACAGGGTCCCCAGGGTGGGGGTCATGGCATCAAGCCTGTCAAGTACTTGGACAATGTTCTCAGGGACATGGTGGTTTTTGTATTGTACTGTAAATACCTAGAAGATGGGCTCAATGACCTGTGGATGTTGTCCAGCATGGATTGACATCATCTTTTATGGCATACTCCTGGAAAAGCTGGCAGCCCACGGCTTGGATGAGCTCACTCTTCACTTGGTAAAGAGCTGGCTGGATGGATGGGCTCAATAAGTGGTAATGAATGGAATCAATTTTGTGTCTGGTCAATAGTGGTGTTCTCTAGGGATCATTATTGGGCCCAGCCCTATTAAATTTCTTTATTGATGATCTGGATGAGAGGATTGATTCTACCCTTAGTAAACTTGTGATGACACCAAAATGAGTGAGAATGTTAATCTGCTGAAGGGTAGAAAGGTTTGCAGAGGGATCTGGAGCAGCTGGATTGATGGGCTGAGACTAGTGGCATGAGGTTTAAAAAGACCAAGCACTTTGGCCACAATAACCACATACAGCATGATAGACTGGGGACAGAGGGGCTGGAAAACTGCTCAGCAGAGAAGGACCTGGGGGTGCTGGTTGACAGACATTGAACATGAGCCAGTGCCACAGCTTGAATCCTGGGTCCAGCTCTGGCCTGCTCTATCCAGGAAGGATATTTGAGATGCTAGAGGGAATCCAGAGAAGGGCAACAGAGCTAGCAAAAGGTCTAGAGCACAAGCCCTGTGAAGAATAGCTGAGGAAGCTGGGGCTGTTTAACCTTGTGAAAAGGAGGTTCAGGGGTGACCTTATCACCCTCTACAACTCCCTGAAACCACGTTTTAGCCAAGTGAGGGTTTGTGTCTTCTCCCAGGCAACAGTCAATAGGTTGAGAGGACATAGTCTTAAGTTGTGCAGGGCAGATTTAGGTTGGACATCAAGAAGAATTTCTTCACAGAAAAGATGATTAGACATCGAAATGGGCTGCTCAGGGAGGTGGTGGAGTCACCATCCCTGGAAATGTTTAAGGATAGACTGAATGTGGCACTCCATGGTCTAGTTGATAAGGTCATATTCTGTCATAGGTTGGATTCAATGATCCCAGAGGTCTTTTCCAACATCATTACATCTCTGATTCTGTGATCCTTACAGGTCTCTTCCAACTCAGGGTGTTCTGTGATTCTATAATTTTTGCTATAGTACATACTAGAATGCCTTAACTTTTTTAAGCTTAGATCCAAGAATATCTCATTTTATATATAGCTCCTGTCTTTTGGGATATTCTGCTTGTTAATTACAATATGACAATTTTTAGAAGGCCAGAGTTCAACTGTCATAAGACACATCCATTTAAGATGATAGAGTAGCTTGTATCTACAGAAATCTACAATATAATTCATGTTACTCTGTATTGTGAATTGTAAAGTCCTTCCATAACTTAGTTTTTGACAGTTGCAAGGACTTTATCAAGTTTTGAAGAATCAGTAATAAACACTACCTTGGGCTCTTATCAAGACACCTGAGAAACTCTGTAACAGCAGCATTTGCTCTATGAGCTTTCTATTCTTGCTTTCATAAGATTAATGAAGTGGCTTAGGAAAACATGGATTTCTTGTTGAGAGAAAGTAGACAGACAACACAAACAAAAACAAGATAATGGAGAAGGGTAGTTTGTTCTTTCTTATTAATGTGTTATCACTTGAATGTTCCCCACCTAACTTCTTGGTAAGAAAACTACTTGTCTTATTTTTCTCGTGACACCTTATCTCATGTTTCTCAGCAGTATTTGTTAGGGATGTGTTAACCCTCTCACTAAGTGCAAAAGCTTCACTGAAGCCCAGACTGACATTTAAATGTGTAATGTTCACCATTCATTGAAGATAACACATTTTCTTCTGCTAGCTACTCCACTTATTTGATAATTTCTGCTTGCCAGTGAACTTAAACGTAGCATACAGAAGCACACACATAGCTTGGGGCCCGAACTTTTTAACTCTTATTCTCACTCTTGCCACCCATTTGATTTACTGTCTTTGATTGAATAAACATTCACCACAGCAACAAGGCTGATTTATGCAAACTCTAGAAGTTTTGAAAATGTTATTATTATTTTTCAAATATTTTTCTCTCAACCATTATTACAGAAGTGACCATGACATAATAAAATATAAATGTGGATTTAATGAATTGCAAAAATCCATCTTGTTTTATCTCTTCCAGATATCTCTCTTCCTTTTGAACACCAAGCTCTTTAGAAGTGGGAGGATGGAACTTCTAGGGGAAAATTAATTTAACAAAATAGATACTAGAAGAAGTCTCAGGAATCCAGTGTGAGGTCCTGAATCTACGATACTATTGACTGAGCAGAGAGAAGGCGTAGTGTAAGTGTTCTTGAGATTTTGTATTCTTATATTTCCTTTAGGCTTCTATTAGGTATGGAGGGCCAGTGTGCCTGACTTTCACTTTCTTACCTGTGCTACTTCCCTGCCTCTACCTTCCCCATAAGTCCATTTTCTTTTTAACTAGAAATGGTTAAAACGGGGGTTACAACATACGCACACTAAAGTTTGTATTAGAAAATGAAACTATGAAACAAAAAATAGTAGCTTAACAATTTCGTAAAATCATTTAGGATGATGGGAATCATAAATGGGAATTGGAGATTGGTAAAATCATGTCTAGGTATCAGAGTCATTCTGAATATGGAAATATTTAGAAAGCCTGCATAGCTTTACTTAACTAAAAGCAAACGCTGGCAATTAGTTCTTCACAACAAGCTGGACAAGCATTTCAAAAACAGAACCACCTGCTTACCTGGAACACAAAATCAAGCAGAGATTCAAAATAATAGTAAAGTAAAAAATCTTAAACAAAATGTTCAATTTACCAGTACAACTTCTTCTGGAATCTCTGTCCCCCAAAGTGCCTTTTCTGATTCACATTATAAAAATTCCTTAGAGAAGATTCCTGTCTTGCTTAAAATCTGCTTGTTGACTTTCAGGAAGCTTGTTATTGGCTTGGCAAGAGCAGGCACCTTTGGGTCAGTGAGAATAAAACAGAGTCACTGGAAGGCTTGTCTCAGCCTTCACCATGGGAGAGATTAATGTAATTCCAGAGACACTAGACACAAGGTCCCCATCAGACAAATTAATTTGAACATGTGACCATGCACACTGACTACAATTTCACTTTTTATTAATCTTCATCAGTAAGTCCAGGAAATACAACATGCTCAAATATCCCAAATGATCTGGAAGTTGTATAGATATTCCAGAATGGAATGTACATAAGAAAGGCATCTGAACAGTAGTAAAGATAAGTTTAGCTATATTCATTCTGTAATTCCTCTCAATGCAAACAATATAAACACAGTTCAGCGCCCATTTCCTCCCTGCCAAGCTCAACTCCACAATTAGACATCCCAAAGGTAGAGTAATGACTTAGGAATTTGAAAGCTAACAAAACGTTATAGTGTAGAAGGGCAATGAACAGCTCTCTGAAAGACATAGTGATTACCAATATTAGGTCCCCTTTTCTTAGGTAAATGGAAGCAGATTATTATCAACATTGGACCTCCTTTGCTTAGGAAAATGGAAGCAGACTATCTCTGTCAAGAACTGTTATCATTTCTGAAGAGAAGTCAAATGCCATTTCTCTTTGCTTGTCAAAAGGAAGAAATTATCCTCCCCAGCTACACATTATTATCCACCATCTGTGTGACAGTTTCTCATAATTACTTACATACGGCATCTTTGATAAGCCTTATTCCCGATAAACAGAAAATAAAATTAACTCTCGTATTAGATCACTCACTGAGAAGACATGGAATAAATATAGTAGAGATTTAATTTTTCTCTTTCAGAAACCTGACAAGACAGCTGCTGAAACACACACTTAGAAATCTTTGTTTAGAAAGAAATTCTAAATGAAGCTACAGCTTTTGAAGCCTAAATATTCTCTCTGGTCAATTGGAAGTAAATAGTTGGTTGTTTGCTTTAGAAATGAATCAACAGCTAAACAAATAGAAGATAATGCAGATTTATATGATAGCCAGTGTTTTGTTTTTTGTTTTTTGTTTTTTGTTTTTTGTTTTTTGTTTTTTGTTTTTTGTTTTTTGTTTTTTGTTTTTTTGTTTTTTGTTTTTTGTTTTTTGTTTTTTTTTGTTTTTTGTTGGGTTTTTTTTTGTTTGTTTTTTTTTTTGTCGCTGCATTTTAAAATCTACACCTGGGTTAGGCACTAGTAACACATTCAGATGGTTTATTGAAAAAAAAAAGTTTTGTTTTTATGATCCTAGACATGTGTTTCACCATCAGCTTAAGAAGGTTAAGCCTTCTGATGACAGATCAATTATTATACTATTAATAATTTGCTGGTGTTATAGTCATGACTTAAAAAAAAAAGTGATAACCCATCTGTTCCTGAACGGAATAGTTTTGAATGAAAAAAGAAAATGGTATGTTACTTGAAGCATATCAGAAGCAGTTTTGTAGCTCTACTGATTGACTTATTGTGCAAATTTATTGTTTACTGTGAGAATTGAATGTTGTTCTACCAAGAGAAGTAGAAGCTATGATGATACTTCATATACACTACAGCCATTCAAAACTCAACTGAGGATTCATTTGGCTAATTGTTTATATAGTCTTTAGTTTTGGACATGAGTTTTTTAAAGTACAGTACCTTCATCATTCATTTTAAACCAACTTTATTATAAAACTGACATTTTTTTTCTCTGATGCTTGACATTGTTGCAGCGAACCTTTACTATTGACTTCAAGTATCAGTCATATGGCAGTATAATCTAAGGAACTTGGAGTAAAACTGTTCTAAGCCAGATATTGAATTAAATCCACAAATAATGAAGCAGAAAATAAAATTGTAGGTAAGCAGTTGTTGTAGCCATATAGAATATTTTAAAAGAAGAAAATTTTATCTCACCAATAACATTACGCTGAAAATAGTCTTCATGTAAAATATAGAGGAATACAGATCTAAACACTTTTTTTGTCTTCATGGCAAAACTGCCCGTTTTTTGACTTAGGACTATTAATTTTTCTGAGCCGCAAGGAAAATATTTAGAACCTAGGGAGAGTAGTTCAAGAATGAAATATTTTTGAATTTCAATCTTAATTATGAAATACGTGATTGCTTTTTTTATTGATATTCATTTGCTCTTACTCTTCATGAAAAGTATAATGAACCAATTAATTTACATAAATTCAAAGAAAATAAAATGCCTTAAGTTTTAGCCTAATACTAGAGAATACTTTTAGAAAGTGAATATAAAATTAACAGGTGTGAATAGGTACTCTGGAATTCAAAAATTATGTTAATCAAAAAAAAGGGATTGAAACTTCAATACGTCATGCAGATATCTGAATATAATCTATACCATGGAAGTGTAATTAATATCTGTTGCATATGTTATTTTCCTTTTCCTGGAGACTAATAAAATGGGATAAGATCAAATGTACTGATTTGGATGAGGTTAATTTTCTTCATAGTACGTGGTGGGGAGCCAGGTCTTAGATTTGTGATGAGAGCAGTGTTGTTAAACCTGTTTCAGTTTTGGTTGAGCAGTGTTTCCAGAGAGTCCAAGCTTTTTCTGCCTCTCATCCCAACAGTGATTAGGCTGGAGGTGCACAAGGAGTGAGGAGGGGACAGAGCCAGGACAGCTGACCCCAACTGACCAGAGGGATATTTCATACCACAAGGCAACGTGCTCAGCATATGAGGAGAAGGGAAGAAGGAGAAAGGGGGGATTTTTGGGGCTATGACTTTTTATCTTCCCCTGTGACCAAGAACAAGCAATATGAGGAGTGGCTAAAGGAGCTGGAGTTGCTAACCCTGGAGAAAAGGAGGCTCAGGAGAAACTTTATTGCTCTCTACAAGTCCCTGAAAGGAGAACGTAGCCACCTAGGAGTCAGTCTCTTCTCTCAAGCCACAAGCAAAAGGACAAGAGCAAACAACCTTAAGTAGCACTAGAGGAGGTTTAGATTGGAAAAATTTATTTACTGTATTCATTATCAAGCACTGGCAACACTGAACAGACTACCCAGGAAAGATGTGGAGTCCCCGGAAGTACTTAAGAGATTGTAGATGTGGCACTTGAAGATACGGTTTAGTTCTGGACTTGGCAGTGTCAGGTTAATGGTTGAACCTAGTTTTGGAGGTCTTTCCCAGTGTTAATGATTCTATGATTCTGTGGCAGTTACACGTGAAGGAATT
Source organism: Acridotheres tristis (assembly GCA_037013685.1). NCBI lineage: Eukaryota > Metazoa > Chordata > Aves > Passeriformes > Sturnidae > Acridotheres > Acridotheres tristis. Next base: position 78,618,360 of record CM072884.1, read on the forward strand.
CTGTGTGGTTCTTTATCATTACACAATTCAAGAATTTATTTTCTTTTGACTTCTTTATTACTTATCCTTGAAAAAGTTTAAGAAAAAAATAAAACCAGTTGAGCTAAAATAAATCCTATTGTTAAACAAACGTATCTTTACTACACTTCGATGATAAAAGTTCATTGATTAGCTTTAAGTGTATGCACACGTATATATGACACAATTATTATACATTAAAAAGAAGTTTAAGAGCACTGTAATGCTCCAAATAATCAAGAGCCATGCAATGAAAAGTTAATATCTTTTTCTTTTTCTACTTACCTACTAAATTTTAGAACGAGTCTCTTTAAAAAAAGAAACATCTTAATAAAAGAACTGATGAACTAATAAATTAATTTCACCAAATAAAAAAATACTCTTGAATTTCACTTAATAGTTTTCTTGGATTTAACTAGCTAAGACTAGCCCAGGAAACCCTTTGCATTTCAAGGAAAAAAAAAAATGTATCTCTGAGTGTACACTTGATTAATCAAGCTGGTTTACTGATACAAGTTACTGAACCTCTGTTCAGAGAATTTTATAAATCAATTATTCAAACTGAATTATTTAAACTATATTACTCACCTTTGTTCAGACCTGTATCATAGTGTTCTGTTACTTGTCTATGGCCTGAAATCTCCTGTCTAATCTTTTTCTTTAACTTTATCCCTGAGGGATTTGGATTAAATAAGTCATAGTCATGCAAAACATATCTAATGATGTTTTGCAAACTTACAGTGAAGTCTAGGTATAAGTCTTTAAATATGAGGCAAAATTTGGCTAAAACAGTCGGAATAATCTTTAAAAATCTTTCTTTCCCTTTAATATTCAATGAAAAATTTAAAAAATAGAGATTATATGTTTTCTGAAGAAATATCTGAGAATTTAAAAAATTGAAGTAAATAAAAATAGACAGAGGAGAAGACCTGAATACATAAGGAGAAATTTATTTTCTGCCCTCATTGTGTCTACTATCTGAGTGCATAGTATTTACTAAACCTTGAAAAAAAAGCTCAGCAGCATTCTTGAAACAGGACGAACAACCGTCATCATTGTCATCATCATCACCCTCTGTCTTGGGGACCCACAAGAAATATTTAAAAAATTATTCCCCTTCATCTTTTTTTGTGTGTGGAGATTTCCTTGCTCTAATAGGTGCACTCAACGGAGTCTCAGAACTGAAAACTGCAACCTAAAGAAATATAAAATCCCATTTATACTGTCCAACCATAGCACTTCCAAATGCTTTCTCATCATTACCCTGGAACACAAATTTTAACATTAAAACAAATGTAGATGAGGGTAGTTGGAGAGAGGTTATTGAAGCTGATTTTCATCTGGCAATGATAGCTGACAACTAGCAATTAAATCTCACTTTCAGGAAAAGGAAATGTTTTCTACAAACACTGGCCTGGCATAGAAGTGACCTGGTCTACTTTTGAAAAATATGTGTAGACTGGTCACCTGTGCACTATATTTGACAAAATATTCAGACTATAATAAGGTTCAATTTTGCACTGACTTACTTTTTCTGAGGCAGCACAAATTGATTACGACATCATTTATATTTCAGAGAATAACCCCCCTAATAATGTTAAAGCAGATAAAAACCAGCAATAACTAATAATAAAAAACCCCACACATATGGACAATTTAGAAATATGAAAGTTGTTTTTCTTTCAAAGTTCTGATTCAGATAACATGTACTCTGACACACAGCCCAAGAACATTTACTCAAACTTACATGCTAGCTCTGAAGAAAGGAAAAAACAACCCAAACCAAAAAAGTTTAATAGAATTAATATGGAGAAAATTTATGCAAAAAAAAGGTGTTTGCTTTCAGTTTTCCCTTATTTCTTTACATCTAGTATATTTTTCTGTTGACTGTATCTTTATTCTATCCTCAAATGAAACAATATTTACTTAGTGCAAAATATTTGCATTATGCCATTTTGAAAGGCATTATCTACACACAAATAAATATGTCAATCATAGTAACTTGGTGCTAAAATCTGTACAGAAAGGTGTTTTCTATTTCAAAATTTATTTATTTCAGTTTCATATGACCCTTCTTTGCAGGAGCTCAAATAAAATTCCCTTTCAACAAATCGCTTTTGCATTGAAATAAACATGCATAGACAAGTAGCTGTAGAGTTTTTAAAATATCAGTTGAAATCTTCAGGTAAACAGGTACTAGTTAGTGCACAGACGAAGCTAGATTTTAAGTAATGTAAGACTGAAAACTCAGTTAAATGAGACAAGCAATTACAGTTCTTGGATAAAACAAATTAATTTTTGTTATTCTTCCATATTTTAGAGCAATATTTTATTTGAAGAGGATTCTAAATATGTTAGAATGGGGAGCATTAAACTGTCCACTTAGCAGTAGATTCCTTGATACATAACTTTAAAAATGGTTGGGTTTTTTTTCTTTTATTTTTTTTAACAGTATACTATATTGACTGTAAAAAAATTGGATTTCAAAAACAATTTTAATTGGAAAAAAAGGTTTAAAAAAATCAAAACCACCTTAACGCAATTTAGGTGGTATGTACTACTGATAACTATTTTTGTCTTGTGTTTTGAACTTTAAGTATATTTAGAGCTAGTCAAGTCCGAGTCCCAGATAAACTTAAAGGAATTAAAACTACCACTTTTCATAAAAGATTATTTTACATCTAATTATGCAATATCTCCATGCATCTTCCTCAGAGAGCTCATGTCCCTATGTTTATGGAAGAGTTTTTTCTGTTTTCTAAAGGATATGTCAATTACATACTTCAAGTCTGACCTATCTGTGCACTAACCAGCAACTTAAAAGTCATTAATTTACTATTGTCTCGGTTCAGTGAGGAAGGTTTTTCTTCAGACTCCAGCATTAAAAATAAAATCCAAAGAAACAGACCCTTTAATACTTGATGACCTCATGTGTGAGGGAAAGAATTGCCTTTAAGTTGAGTTGAAATGGCTTAATATGCGGCCTAAGCAATCATAAATATTTAAGGAAGTGATTTCTTGTTGATTCCTTTTATTTTTTGCAAAACAAATATTGAGAGGCAAGAAAGGACTTCTGGAGAAATAAAGGAAAAAATACAGCAACAAGATGACTTTATTCTCCATTGCAAGTATCAGTTTCACAGGGAAAAAAAAAATATAATATTCCACAGCCTGCTTCAATTAATCAGCCAGTATCAGTATTCAGGATGGACACTGGTTTTTACATGTTTTCCACATAATATTTTATACATGATAGTTAGGACAGACATTTAGAATGCACTTAGGAGCTGGTGTAAAATATCCTACAATTGAGACTAACTGGAATTGATTCTGTGCTTCATTTGTTTTTAATTGTATCAAAAATAATATTTTTATTTGATTAAAAGTGTTTGCTGATATTTTGTTCAGCATATATACGTGCACACGGTTGACATCTGAGGAACTTGAAGTAGCTAAGCCAGATGAAATGAACTTTTGTGATTCTAGTTTTAAAGGCACACAGTCTGCCCCTGGGACAAACTTCTTATTTGATTTCTCATAAATTCCTTAATTAGCTTTTAAATAGAAAGACTTAGCTACAAAGTTTACATCCTTTAGTAGCAAATGTCTTGGAAACATAAGTAAAAATAAAAGCCTCTAGGACTCTTTTTTTTTTTTTTTTTTTTTCTATGTAGGGATCAGTCTGAGTGCCTTAAAATGAGTGTTGCATGTTCCCTATTTCTAGTCAGCTGGATAACCTGGTTAGAATCAAGTATGGATTTTTTCTAGAATAGAAGAATGCATCCATCCATGGTTTATATGGCAAATGGTTGCGTCTGTAGCATTACTTCTATTTGGTTTGTATTCTTTTGGAGGAAGATTGGGGTATTTTTGATTGTTTAAATCAGAACTCACATAGCTTTGAGAAAGAATCACAGTTGGGATGGACTGAGAGAACAGATCTGGGGAATGGGCACCAGGCACAGTGAGCCACGCAGGAACCTTCAGCAAGCCCTGGCAGGAAAAACATCTGGGTCTGCACCAGCAGGAGCATCACCAAGAAAGCAAAGAAAATTTTATCTGCCTCATCTAGCACTCACACATGCTATGTCCAGTTTGGAACTGCCAGTACAGACAGACATCAACATACTGTAGTAAGTTTAGTGGAAAAACACCAAGATGATAAGACTGGAGTAAGCTGCCCCACGAGGAGAGGCTGGGAGAGTGAGGTTTGTACAGCCTGGTGCAGCAATGGCTTTGGGACACCCTCTGAAGCAAGAAGGCGACTGTGAGGACAATTTCACTCCTCATAGTGGTTTGTTGTGATGGAATGAGGGACAACAGGCATAAATTGAAACCTTAGAGCTTCAGGCTGGATAGGATAAGCTTTTTTCACAAGAAGAGTTAAGAAAAAGGTGCATTGCCTGGAGACGTCATTTTGGTTCTGTTCTTAGATATTTTCAGAACTGGCTAAGTCCTCACGAACAGGCCTAACTATGCTGTTAGCAAGAGCTTGGCTCCAAACTGAATTGTGCTAGGCTTCTAATAAAGAGAATACAAATGTGGGCATCGACTATCCTAAAATATTTAGACAGAAATTAGAGTGAACTGACTTGTCTTCATCATTTCCACAGACTTAATTATTCTTTGCATTCACTAGTTAAAAGAAACTACAGTTTAACTTAATGATTAAATCTCTTGAATATTTAGTTGTAAGACTTCTTGCTTATCTTAAACAGTGATACTTTAATGAAGATTGTAGGAGCAATTCCTGCAGGTCCTGATCTGGGACTTAACACCTGCAGCTGACATAGGGACCAGGGTTAATGATCTATGGTGTTGTCTCCCTTATTTTCTTTTTGTTATGAATTTTTCATCTTGTCTTGGAGCTAAACTACTAAAAACTGCTTTTATTATAAAAAGCTCTAATATTTTGAAGTTTTTATTCAAAATATTATTGATATTCATTATCATTCGAGTTTGGGTATTCAAAGATAATTTTGATGATGCCATTTTATCTTATCATTGCAAAACCTCTGAATTGTTTTTTTTTCCAGTGAAAGTTTGTCTAGAAAAGTGTCTTGCTTAAAGGCTGCCTTTAAGCAAGTTTTACTACACTTTCTAAGTTGGGTCTTGATCCATGTTTATTGCTTTTTTACTAACAGATGTTGCCATCTTCAAAGGTTGAAATTAGGATAAGTATCTACAACGTTAAAAAAGGCCAACAACTAAAAAAGCAGATGTACATTTTACTGAAAAAAAAAATCATTGTATAATAAATTTTATATAAGAATGTACAAGGCTTTATTATGATATTGAAAATTCTTATGCCTGTACTGCTAATTTACAAACTTATGTTTACCTTCAGAACATGCTTTCAGCAGTTACCTAGTTTTTAAATAAAGTTCAGTTAAGACTAGTCAAGACATCTGAAATATGGACAGACAACCCGATTTTGTTAGGAGCATTTATGAAGATTTTGTAAAGAACTTTGAAAAGAGCTTTTGTCCCACCAAAAGCCTTTTCTTGTAGAGTGGTCTGAACAATCTATTCATACATGTTTTAAAGAGAGAAACTCCCAATATAATAGCATTCATCTTTTTCATTTGTAATGGTTAAGGCACAAATGAGCAGAATGTAACAAGAGAGTTGTTAAGTGTTTGAAGCAAAAATCTGCATTGTAATATTGCTGCAAAACTTAAATTGGCTGTAAGTTTTGCTTAGGGGCAGGGAGTTTAGGGAACATCTGGAGATTCTGAAATAACCTGCATTCATTTATGTTATTTAAGTTGTAAAATCATATTCAATCTTGACCCACTCAGGAAATCTAACATAAACGTCCTGCTGATTTTGACAGTCATACAGCAAAAACACCCTCTAATGAGTATTTAATAGTCACCAAAAGTTCTGCATTAAGTACAAAGCCCTTTTGATTACTTATTCCACTAATTTAAAGTAAATGCTTTTACAGATGGCATCTGTTAGGACACAGAGCGTGTGCTGCATTTATATGTAGTCATTGAAAATAAATTCCAGCTTTGGTATAAGGATTGTACAAAAAAGATCAAACACAAAACACTGAGTAAACATTTACTAGTGATATATTTAAAGCTCTTCATAAAAGCTTATCCAATACCAGAATACAATGCTCAAAGTATATGAAATAATTCAGAAATGCTTTGGCAAATTAACACCTTTAGAAAAATGGCTGAGACAAAGTAATTGAGCTATTCCTTTTTGTTTATAATCTTCTCTGGGGGGCAACAGTATTATATTTCACTATCCCTTCAAACTGTATTACCTTATGAACAAAGGAAAAAATATACAAACTTTTAGCTACTAGGGATTAATGGGAGAACAATAATGATTTGATTTAAATTGGGGAAAAAAGGAGTAAAATGAAGTGATTACCTACTTTTTTTGAAGAAAGATGTGGGAAATACTCATTTTTTTTGTCATCACCAAGAATTTAATCTAAAAATGTCATACTAAATTATGCATTCAAAATTGTGTAAATTAAGAATGATTTTTGTCAATCTACAAACATGTCCCCAAAGACCAAATATTTAATGGTTTGATGTTTGTAAAAAGACATTTTCTGCATATTTTAGAACAAAGAGATATTGAGGGCATATTTATAAATTAAAAAACCAGTGCTTTTAAAGAAAATGTCAGTTAATTTAAATGCAAAGAATGCAGCTCTATTTTATGGTTATTTTCAGTACTCACTAGTAAAACATTTATGATTAATTTTAAGAGCTATTAGCATTACCACAGTGCGTGTGCTGTCACAAAGAAAATTACCAACTGAATACTAATTTCAGAATTTCAAAATTGAAATAATTTAGGGAAAAACCCCCAAAGTTTATCATTGAATATCTGTTCCTCCAAGCACTGAAAACAAGTTAAATCTGACTCAATGATTATCTTGAATCAAGAACCTCAAATTCAATAATCTTTATCACAATTGTGAAATTTCAGAATTTTACATGTCCCTGTGTCCCAACATGAAGATCTACGGGTTTTAGCCTTATTTAAACTCTGAGGAAATGTACTATGTGTTACACTCCACGTTGCTTCACCTGTTGTTCGGGATTGAACATTACTTGAGCTTTGTCACTTACTGTGCACCTAAAGTTGCTTTAGTGAAACTATGAGCATTGAGAAACATTAATGTGTTTGTTTGCACGTGTTTATGTAGTACATTAATGAAGTTGTCAAGCTTCATACCAAGAGACAGTCAGGATGGAAATCAGATGCCCAACTGAACCCAAAAAACAAGAATACTCAGTTTCAATAATTTGAATGAGATCTGTGTTTCTCTTCCCCAATTTCAATAAAACTACCTCTCCTAGAATGCAAAAAAAATAAAAATAAAAATAAGAAGAGATTATATTTTTATGTTCAGATAGCAATTACTGCTCCAGACATCACCTGTAATTTTTATCTTGTTGTTACTAGAATTAATTATTTGTAAAATTACCCACATTATCTACTACAGTTAGAAGTGCAGTGCAGGCAACTCCAGAAATAATTATTCTAGATTATTGCTATATGTTCATTGTGATAACTGAGCCAGGTAATCAGCCAGACCAAGGTTAATGCAAGAAAAGCATTTCTTGCATTCTAAAGAAGGTTGCTCTTTCCCATGAAATTTATTTATTGTGGGTTGTGGAAGGCAATATTGCTAACTGAGGGAAACACAAGGGAAGAAGAAGATATTCTCTTTTCTTTTTCATAAAAGTAAATAGCAGCAATGAAGGAGTTGATGAACACACAAAAGATCACTCATGTAAAAAAAAATTAACAGATAACAACAGACTATATTTCATTCAATTTCCAACCAGTATGATCATAATACGATTCTGAAAAAAACTACACCTTTTGGGTGAAAAAATGTAACTCAGTGCCTTTCTGAAATCAGTGTTTGGTCTTTGTCAATTTGATTTTGCTAGAAGCATTTTAGTGGTAAGAGAATAATGAACTTTTCATCCCTCTGGGCTATAGCCTATATTTATTTTTCATCTCTATGAACCAATAAGTTTCATGGAACGAGTAAATACCACAGGAACACCTTATTCCTGAGCTGGTTTTATTCCGGATACCTTTTCTAAGGAGACAGGTTCAATGCAAACTATTAGTAATAGAAGGCCAGGATACACAGCAGTGTAAACTAAGATTGTACAGACAGAAGTTTCAGTGTTTTTTTCTTTTAATTGATGATTGTGAAAAACAGATAGAAGAAACTATCAAATTAGAACTTTCCATCACATTTGCATTACCTCCATTTTAGGCGTCCACTACCTGAGCCTTTGTATTTAAACACAATTGAACATAACTTTGCCCTTGATATTATAATTTAATTAAAAATGAGATTAAGTATATGGAATTACAATAGTTTTAAGCCAGTGTTGCAGGAGAAGCAAGCAAATTATAATAATCATTCTGTACTGGGATTGTGTGGCAGAGTTCTGGTGGAGGAGGGTGACAGGTATGACTTCCATGAGTAGCTGATAGAAGCTTCCTCCATGTCCAACACAAAGTCAATGTCAGACAGCACCAGGAAAAAAAATATATACATATATATATATATATATATATATATATATATATATATATAATTTTCTCTTAAGTAAAAGCAAAGTTTCAAGATCTCAGAGTAAAGGAAACCTATGATATTTACCATAGGAAAATTGGAAAAACTGGTATAGGAAATTATAGATCCAGAAACAAGGTATTTTAATGAACCTGTCTTTATCAAGAAATAATAGAAAATGGAATATCAATATTTACTTAATAGAGATGCGATTGAGAAAACTGAAGGTTCATTAACCTGATATGGGTTTTATTCAAGCTTTTAGAGCAATTTTTGAAGTACATGATGAAGACAGCAAAGGAAATGGAGGATAGAGCATGTTGCAATATGAATTTATGATATCTTTACTCTCTGGTTATAAATATTTTCCTAGCAAAGGAAACATAGATAATACGGTTTATTAAAGTTTGTTCACAACAAAAAAAAAAAAAAGATTAATCTTAACAAGCATAATAATTATTCCATTCTTCCCCAAACAGATGAAAACTGAATAGTACCAGTGGATAGAGCCATGTGGAATCAATGCAAAGAATTTAGTGAAAGAAAGAAAGAAAGAAGATTAAGAGAAAAATTCCAAACCAGAGACTAGAAGGAAAGAACTGTCTGACTCTAAATATGTTTAAATGGAACATGGTCCATCTGCTTCCTAAAATCTATTTACCTCTTAAATAAGGTTTGCAACATAAAAGTACTTGAGCACACCGTCCTACCACTAGTTTACTCCAGGTACTTAACTTTTATGCTTTCAGAAGCTTTCCTTTTGTTATTTTTTTTCTGTCATCCTACTGAGGACTAAGTTTTGAACCTTTACCCATTTCTCACATCACCAGTTATCAAATCACTCAGAGAAAAATTTAAAATCATCTAAGTTACATATAAAAAATGTTCTTAGACTGTATTGAAGCTTGTTACTTGTTCCAAGTTTGAGTAAATATTAATATTTAAGAGCTTGTTTGACTTAACTGTATCTGTTGTTTTCATTAAAAATATTGTGAGCTCCAAAGGAAATTGGGGAGATATTAAGAACATTTCTTTGTTGACTGCTGGTGAAAGTTTGTTCCAGTCCTGTGCTACCTTTGCTTAGGTTCCTCTGACTGCTGATAATCAGGGGTAAAAATACAACTTTCCTCATGTGAAATAAAATGCACATAGTCAAATTTACATGTCTTAAACTTGAATATTAAAATTTAAGGTAATCTGTCTCTGTTCCATGACAATCAAAGAATACACAAAGAATCTTTGGATGACTATTCTTTTTATCCCAAGACAAGTGTATACATCAGGTCTGTTGAAAAAATGAGATTGAGATGAGGTAAAAAAAAACAACTAGGAACCTGCATATTGTTGTACAAAGCAAGTCATATCTTAGCATATGGAACTAAACCTGGAGCTGTATGTTTGTGTGCTTTAATACACCAAGGGTTGAGGTGTTGTATTAAAATTGTCAGTCTAGAAATGGTCTAGAGGAATGGAAAAAAAAAATGGGGAAAGAAAACTGAAGTTCACTAACCTAAAAGGTAGAAGACTAAGACAAGATCACACAGACTTCATACAAATAAAGCATTTCTCAAAGGCAAAAGGAAATAATTCTTCCTCTGAATCTCCAAAAGATAATACTTGGTGTTGAATCTACACTAAAAATCAGAAACTTCAGGCTTGATCTGTCAAACACTTTCTAGTGGTTTAAGTAATAATGTGATAGAACAGATGGTTTGAAGAAGACGTGGTTTTGAAATTTTAGAGATGAGAAAGTGAAAATACCTAACAACAATAGCTGCTCTTTGTCAGAGGGAGCACATGGATAAGATGCCTTCTTGAAATCGTTTACAGACAATATGACTTGAAGACAAAGTATGTTGGTGAGATGACTAAGACCCACAGTATGATGAAATTGTATGAGAGACGATTTTCTATTGTATTTCCACAGAAAAATAGGTAAAAAAATACTCAGTGCCATTATTTGAACTCTATCTGGAACTCTATGGACAGGTCAGTTGCTTGTGTTCAGAATTGTTATGTGAAATGGGAACAAGATAAAGGAGCCCTCCCGGGATCCTGGAACAATAAGGGAGAGTAAAGGTATATCTACTTGGAAGCACAGAGATAATAGGTTTACATTTACTCCAAACTGTTAAGAAATTATGCCAAATTCATGAAGTACTGGACAAGTAAGGGAAATAGTTTTCATGTCATTTACAAAACGGAAAAAAAATATTAAGAAACTAAACTTCAACATTTTACAAATACAGTAATGACAATGTTCTATATTTTCATCATCTGGAAAAACCTCTGTACAAATTGCAGAGGTCTTTCTTTCCTTTTCAAGAGTGTAGGTGGACCACTACTCACTTTGGTGTTTGCTTTGGATCATCTCATTTAACACTTATTATTCAATATTCACATGTACAGTCAATATGCATGTACAGTCTAGTAAGTTAAAAATTAATTTCCAGTTTTTACATTCAAAATGATACTATTTACTTTCATAGAAACTGTCTTTCCAATTGGCTAAGCCTCCTCTGAGAATGGGACTTAAACTTCTTACAGGTAAAGCTTATTATTAGTGTGCATTTGCTGTCTATAATTAAATGTTTCCATAAAATATTCTGTCATAGGTGCATTAGCTAGCTGCTACTGTAGATTTCAGAATATGCTATGATGCAGAAAATAATATAAAGCGTTAAGATGATTTGAAATAGCAAATTGAAATATGCAAATACACAACTTAGTCAAAGATGTCATGTTCATGAAACTCAGGTTTCCCAAAAAAGGCACCTCAACATTTCATTTAATAAAATAAACACTACGTCCTTGAATGTATTCATAGAATAATAGAAACATTTAGGTTGCAAAAGACCTTCAAAATCATTGAGTCCAATTTTTAACCTCACATTACCAAGTCCAAAACTAAACTATGTCACTAAATGCCACATCTACACATCTTTTAAATGTCCCCAGGTACAGTGACTCAATCTTTTCCCTGGGTAGCCTGTTGGTTGCCTGAAAACCCTTTCAGCAAAGATAGTGTCTAAAAAAATCAGTAAAAACTAGTAAAAATAACACAAAGTCATAAACATAACTTTTCCTTTCATTTGGAGGTTTATTATTCGGGTATATCACATACATAGACTGAAAACTTACTTCTGGATTTCTTGTATTGCCACAGGCATGGAATATTTCCTAAAACAATTTAAGTGTGAATAAAGTACTATATGTCCATAAAGATTGATATGATCGCTAAGAAGAAAAAGTCCTGCTCTATTACAGCATGCATACATGTACAACTCTTGAATGGAAACGAATGTAGAAATGGAACAGTAAATAATATGCTTAAGCAAGACATTTTCACTGGAAGGCATTTAAGTGCACCTATTTCTTAGTGGTACAGCAGTTTAATGTATGTGACTGTTGCAAATAGCTGTCTTACTTCCTTCAATATATTAAAATTTCTTTCTGACTCATTTGAGAAATCGCGTCTTCTTAATTCAGAAAGACCCAGAGACATCAGCAGTTTGTGAAAAATGTGACGCAAATTTTTACCTTGAATATAAAATTTAGTGATGATTCTTCACAAGTTTAGAAAGAAAGAAAAGGTCAATGAAAAGATATATACATATATATATGTATGTATGTATGTATATTATATATAAAGAAATGGAAGAAAAATTGGAAGAATACATACTGTAGAGAGAAAATGTGTTTTCTATGAAGAAATACTTCTTCAAATAAATTTGGAACAAATTTGACTGTGTAAGAATACATAAGGAAAAGGAACCACAGGAGGGCATTTGTAGTCAGGAAGTCATTTTGGTTTTAATGAGGGAAAGCAGTAGACAAGACAGGTCTTTAAGTCACCACCTGGAGGACTCTAAAGGAAGACAAACTCAGAAAAGACATACCAGATTAATTTTTATAACGGATTGGTTTTTTTGTTGGTTTTTTTTTGTTGTTTTTTTGGGTTTTTTTTTTGAGAAAACAGTGTGGCTGCATAATAGTTTAAAGGACAATAAAACATGAGGCACTTACTGTGAAATCCAGGAAATTACCTATATGGGAGATGAAATGATTGGAGACAGACTGATCAGAAAAAGCTATCGAAGAACCATAAAGGGGTAGAGGACCAATGATCATGACAAGCATCACTAATCTAATTAACCTTTTTATATTAAATCATTCCTATTAGAAGTGGCAAATTTAGGCAAATTATAATTCCACGAAGAGAGGTGCACCATGGGAGAAAGGTGACTATGGCACAAAAGGTTCTTGTATGAATGTCCTCAAAGAGCTGAAATAGTGAAACTGTGGCAGCAACAATGACTGCAGACAAAATCATCTTAATATGTCCAGAAAAATAAATAACAAAATTAGAAGACAAAATAAAAGGTTATAGGCAGTTTAAAACCATGGAGGTTTTATGAGTGGCATTTTATTTGCATTTATTTTTCATCTTTCAGCTGTATTTCCCAAGAATCTTAGCAGGAAGCTTCTAATTCTTGTGTACAAAACTTTGGTACATATTGAGAGCATTCCTTGCTCAACCAAGGTCCTAACCCTTTCTTCTGGAATGAATTTCATTCTGTAACACTAACTGGTCTTTGAAAGAATTCTTTGTTTTCTATTATACTGTGCATAATTTCTTGAGTTTTTTCCCTGACATGAATTTTTAAATTAAAATGACATCACAAATTATGCCCTCACGGGTATCTTATTTGACTCATTTGTGAATAAATTATGATTTTGATGTACATGATTTTATTGTTTTAAAAAGTTATTTCAAACATCTTATGTTTCTAAAGAATGTTTTGGGTTTTTTTACATCCATGACCTTAAGGCACCCTGTGTGTTTTTCCAACCAATAATTTCATTGAAATTAATAGACATATAAAGGGTGAAAAAGCCTTTAGCAGTGTTGCCACTTGAATAAGTTCTTGAATCCAGAAATAAAAATAGGCATGTGCACACTCTAACTGTTATTTTTAAATGCCCTGATTTCTGTTTGTGACAATCTGTTTATAAATTTAAATCCTAACCTCAGAGAACTCAACAATAAATTGTCAAAATTTATTAAAATTGTTAGTCTGTTCAATATTTTGTAAAGATGTTTACTAGATAGAAAAATATTTTGGAAACTAATTTTATGTGGTGTTAATAAATTCTTGGGTACTCATTACTCTGTATCTCAAAGGTATTTTCAGTTTTCCTGAGGAAACTTAGTAGTAAAGCTTATTTCTTTGTAGATATATTTCAAAATTATTTTCTGAATTGTCCCACAGAAAACAATAATTCATTCTAAAAATTCTCACTGAAGCTGGAACAGCTGTGATATATCTTTCTGGATATGTCATCCTTCTCTTATCACCAGGAATAATGAATGAGAAGGTCAAATAAACATGTACTTTGGCAGAGAACAAATAAAAAGTAAACAATCAATATTGTTTCTAAATACAAAACCTAATGAAAAAAAATTTTAATGAGAAAAGTGACTCACAATTATAAATACAGAAACACACTATCTAGAACTAGTTTTTGGCTGTCCTTTCTACTCTTTGCTTCCTGAACTGAGTTGCAAACTTCTATTACTGTTATCCAAATGCCATTAAGTAACTCTGATATTATTTAATTTGTGAAAGAAAGTTACAGATTTAACCACTTTATTAAAGGAAACTTATGGTCAATTATCTTTTTTAAGATATTAGTGGATGAACAAAAAGTAGCTCTTAGTTTCTAAGGGAAATACAATTGCAAAGCAACTTAAACGTTCATTCAAGTGATTGCAGCACTGTAGAATTACAAGTCATAAAATTTTTGACAAATATCTTTGTTTAGAAAAGTCTGTCTGCCAATTAAAACAAAAAAAAATCTAAGAAAAAATAATCATCCCATAAGATTATATCAGGAAAACAAGAAAGAATGCTGAAACATGACTATGATTTATTATCTGGGGACCTGATGGTGTTCTGACCTTACAATGCACAGCAGTTCAGAAGTGAGATGATGTTCTCTCAGATACAGTATAATTTCCAGTGATAATTAGTGCATAAATATAATCATTTGGCGGATAATTTATGCAAGTAACCAATAATCAGTTAGAGGCCTAAATATATAATTTATTTCTTTCAGTCATTACTTCTTCAAAACAATTCTAAATGAAAATTTTATGCACTTTATATAAGTCAAACTTACCAAAATTTTGGAAAGTGTTTTCTACCACTCCATTCGTCTCTTAAGGCAAATTAAATAGCAGAATAGATACCTATGGAATTCACCCAAACGAAAAAAAAAAATCCTTAAAAGAAAACTGAGTGTCAATATTACTGGAGAAATTCTGAAAAATTGTACTGTTTTCCCTGAATCATCAATGTCAATGTCAGTCTCACTCAACCAATTTTTACACAGTATCTGCATCAAGAACTCTTATTGAGGGTTACTCATGGAGGTTTCTGTGGGTTTGCTTCTGTGTAAAGTCCTTTTGATATTCCTTACAGAATATGTTCATTTACATTTTCTATTACAGTTAATTCTCAGAGATATAATAATCTGGTTTTTGTGGAATACTCTATACACTTGTTTTTTTCAACTAGTTTTCCACCTGAACTACCAAAACTATTAACCTGCTCTGAAAATAGAACTGTTTTCATTTTAAAATTACTTCTTTTGTAGGTATACAGATAATGAAGGAAATATGGGACATGAACTTGGACTGATTCAGTTGTAATATATCAAAAGACGTCAGAGAGAAGCCAGCCAAATTCAGATCATGTCTAACCTGCAAAAAGGATGAACCTAAACCATAGTTTATAGCCTGCCATCTAGTCAGTACAGATTAAATGCTATGTATTATTTAGTGTAGTTGTAAAGAATGGTGTACAAGCAACTTCACTTGGATTTATAGAGTATTAACCCATTTAAAAACAAATACCTCTAATTTTAATTATATTTTAGGAATTAAGGCACAAAAGTATTAATATTTTTATTAAATTGACTTTTTTCTTTCAGAATTTGCCACTTACAAGGTGGGCATATTGTTTCTTGTAGGACTCAATCTCCTGACAGAATGACAGTTTTCTAAAGCTTTCTTAACATCTTCTCCCCAGGTATTTATGCTTGTGGATATAAGATACAGTTTTTCCTATCTGACAAGTGTAGCTTAGTGCTTCCACAAAGTAGTAACCTTTCTTGGGAAAAGGAGATGACAAATGTGAGAAAATGTTACAGTTTTCTTACCACAATATCAGATTCTTTGTAGAAAGAGAAACATTCAACAGACTTGATTTCCTCCTTTTTTGGGCTCCAAGAGTCACAACAAGTAAGGGTTTCTTCAAAAAGACATGTTAAAAGAATATCTAATTTTCACTGAAATTCTTTTACATAGCGAGTGCTCTGTGAACCTTGATCTGCAACTTGTCTCAAACCTGCATCTTTAATAAGAAAAAATAAACTTTTTTTGTTGTTTTTTTTTGGTTTTTTATTTGTTTTTTTCATTTGAAACTAGGTTTCTCAACTATTCTCATTCGCTGATGCTGTATTATCTGCAAACACCTTGTGAGATGCTATGACACACAAAAAGCCTTCAGGCCACTCCATCATCCTCATCTTTGTCCTGTGTTTCTAGTAATGAAAGCAAAGGTGTACATCAAGAATAGAAGTTGCTAATGTTTACTAAATATGAAGTCTGGGAGACATTAGAGATATAGCAAAAATTTGGGTAGCACCAGATGTAATAGTTAATTGGGTAAAAAAAAGCTTCAGCATACTTTTATTGCATTCGTCCATATAGAAATAATTCTGTTTAAATGCGACTTTCATGAAAGTCCTCTTTTCTATTGCAACAAGAAGTAATATTGAAGAAAATTCAGTGAAGTACTATTTCTGGGGTGAAATAGACTATTGGAGGTTTGAGTACCTCCAAAATATAATCTACCAGTAAATAAAAAGTCAGCTTTGGTGATGTGGCAAATCATAAACATGGCCTGGTTAGAAGGGGAAAATTGTCTGCTGAGAAATAGTAACAGAGAAAGATTGGAAATGCAAGCCTGAGAGGTAGACATGTCAAACTGAAAGACCCTTGAAAAGTGCAGCTGGCCTCTGAAGGACAATCAGGATGCCTAGAGAACAGAGACATCCTGAGATACCAACATTTAGCACAAAAGTATGTGGCTCTAGTAAGAACTTATTGTCCAAGGATCTGGAAACCAGTGCACAAAAATGTTTTTTTCAGGAACAACAGCAAACATCATCTTTTATTCTCTCTTACAGGTGAGAAATAGAAATTAACAACTTTTATTAGCTTCTTAAAGAAGTCTATCCTACACTCTCTTATGATGCTGTTTTAAAAAGGACTTAATTTTTTTCCAAAAATGAGTCTCTCTCTCTCTCTCTCTCTCTCTCTGAGACCTCACCAAGTGGGACGCCTGACTAATTCCAGGCTCTGTGACATGGATCATTTTCAAAGGGAGACTCTGTTATCATATTGTTTTGGTCTATCATCTTTTTACCTTAAGGGTCCTCTTGATCTGGGATCAGTTTGTCCCTCACTTTTGTGATTGTTTGTTTCCTTTTGAAATTGATTTCAATTATTTTTTATGTTTTTTATATAGTCATTCAAGGAATTATGATAGGTGCATCTGTTGTTACGTTGTTGATAAATTTTCTTGATGATAAATTGTGGTAGTTTTTAACAACCTATTAAAACTGTTGCTGTTAGTTGTATGACAATACCAATTGATATTATTGATTGATACCATACTATTGATTGATTATACACTACTGTTTGTTGATAGCAATTGGTAAAAGCTTGATGTATAATAATTCATATTCATTTTATTAATCGTAGTACCTGGTACTAGTAATTTTTGTGACATTGGTGGCAATCTGAAATAAAGTAGTGAAATTTGGAGGATAAAGTTGTGGTTTTTTGTGTATTGCATTACCCTATAAACTCACAGTCACAACTTCTATATACTTGAAGGTTGGCTAACCCTTTAAGTTATGACAAATAGTCAGAACTTTTATGATTTTTTTTAAAAAAAGCTATGAAATATTGCATAAATACATAACAAATATCCAGATTCTTTCTATCATTGGATTAATTTCATTTCTCTTCAGTTTTTATTAAAGTACAAAACATGGCAAACTTTGCTTAAGGATGTCTTACTTTTTAGTGATGTAAGAGCACAAAACCATTAAAAGATACTAGTGAAAAAATTTCTATATAATTTGCTGTTCATAAATTTACATTTTTTAGGAGATAAAACTATGAGGGACAGAAATTTCTCTTCTAGATGGGGACATCTAAGTCTACCTCTCTTCCCTGGTGAATTTTTCCATGTGATGTTTTTTGAATGGCCTTATATGGTCTAGGGATACAAATTTTCTATTCTGCCCTGTTGTAGCATATACTTGTGCAGCTTTTATCTAGTGGTATATGCTGTGCAGATATAAAAATTGTACAAAATTCTTGTTATAGAAAAACCAATACTGAAATGCAAAGAGCATACCTGCTATTTGTAAATAAAAAATTTACTTCTTCAAACAAAAAATGTCACTTGAAACAATGTACTTCAGTTGTACAGTTAGGTATGAGTTATATTCTGATTTCTTGGGCAATACTCCAACCAGTACTAGATGGTGTACAGTTGACTTGTTTGCTGAAGTAATTTTGCATTGAATATCAGTAATAAAAGAAAAATGTTTCTTCTGCTGATTTTACTCTGGTTATACAAATGTCATCATGACTGTAGTTGGAAGAAAAGCCAGCAGGATATTGAGATGTTAA
Organism: Acridotheres tristis; assembly: GCA_037013685.1. Taxonomy (NCBI): domain Eukaryota; kingdom Metazoa; phylum Chordata; class Aves; order Passeriformes; family Sturnidae; genus Acridotheres; species Acridotheres tristis. Next base: position 78,636,728 of record CM072884.1, read on the forward strand.
TTAGGAGAAATATGAGAGGAAAATAATCCCTCAAGGCTCAAAGGATTTCAGAGGGACATGTGAATGCTAAAATTTCAGCAAGTGAACCACAAGCTCCGGTGAAGTTGAAAGGGAAATAGGAAGGGAATACCATGAAATAGTTGTGAAAGGAAGCATATTAGAGGAAAAGTATTAAGAAAGATAGAATGGCAAAATGAAATTGAAAGAATTCAAATGGAGACAAGAAAATAGTCTAATCTAGAAAAAAATGTATTTGGAATGTAAAGCTACACTTTCTCTTGGATGTAACAAGCTCAGAAGGGCTATTCAAAATTATATTTCAATTTTGTGTTCAAGATTAATAATAAAAAATGGTCTTTAAAGGCCTTTAAATATATATTTAAATACTCTAATATTTAGACTGTGACTTTTCTTATTTAGTAGTGTTTCTTCTACCAGCTCTATTCTGAAAGGAAAATTAGGTGGCAGATAGTTTGCTGTTATTTTTTTTCATTAAGGCAATGTGAACTATATTTTCATGAAACGGAAAGCGTTTTCCATCCTGTAAAAAAAGATACAGGGTTTTTGAAAGGTAATTAAAGTTCCACTGACATCAGTTCTTTGGTGCAACAGCTGCAAGTGTAGGAGGCCTGAAAAAGATAATACAGTCCTACGCTGTGTATTTTTTGCCCAAGTTCTCTTGATATCGCCCACCTTGTCTACATTTCTGTTGGATTGCTCAAATTCCATTAGCTTCCATTCCATGCATTTTACAGCCTATGTTTTTGCTATTAATAAGACTGAACTTGCATGTAATTTGCTGAAAATCTGAGAGTGTAGTTTTTGACATACATGCAGATATATCTAACCGTAGTAAGTTTCCTTCATTTTGAGGTCCTTCAATGACAAAAAAAATGCCCTAGTGAGACAATGGTGGTTTTACATGCTGCTTTAATAAAGTAGTCATAACAATAAAGATGATTTCATGCACATCACAATTAACAGTGTCAGTGCCTCCGTGAGAATGATCATTTCTCAGCTTCTAAAACCACTGCAATTAAATGGAAATTCATAAGCCATGACTTGCAATTAAGCAATAAGTGGAAAAATGTCTGATTTTTACTGCAACAGCTGATAATGTAGAGTACAGGCTGCTGAAAACTAAGTGGACACCTCTATTTTATATATATGGAGATTTTTGTATCACAAAAAGACAAAACTTGGCTTTCCTAAACTATATTTTACATGGAAAAAAGTCATTAAAGCATGACCATGGAGCACATACACTTGGACTAATTATCTGGGATATCAACAGACTTTGGAATGTGAGGATTTAGAAAGCAAATTAATTATTTCTCTCTGTTCTTTTATTCTTGAAGATCACTATTTTTAGTGGACTGCTCTTCATGCAAGTGAAAAAAATTGACAGTCTCTGAATCATTCATTTTCATCCTTAATTTTTATTCAGTACTAACATCAAAAAATGCATTTATATTTCTACTTTCTAGAAAGTTGATAATAAAGTTAATAAAACATATTCTACATATTAATTTATATTCTCCATTGAATAGTTTTTAATGTTAATGTTAATCCTCCCAGTAATAAATTGCTTTTCATTATTGTTTTCTTCATGTCTCTTAAAACTGTTTTCTATACAATACAGCCATTTCAGGAAAAAACTATATTTCTATCTATCAGAAAAACAAAGAATATACTACCAAATAATATCCTTATTTCAAAAACATTGTGATTTTGTTATTTTTATTGGTGTTTTATTTAGTTAGTTATTTTATTGGTCTTCATGCCCTTTGAATGGATCACAGGAAAACTACATACTCTCATTTTTGAGTCATCAAGATTTAGTGGTTGGGATGGCATTCCTCTTAGGAAAGACAAAGTAAGCAAATAGGGAGAAGAGCTCCATTTTAACTAGAATGTGTGAAAAACAAGTAGGTTGCATTTATAGCAATATCATCCTGCATTTTTAAGAAACAAAACAGTCTAACAGATTGAAAAAAAAAAAAAAAAAAGAAAGAAAAAAAGAAAAAAGAAAAAAGAAAGGAAAAAGGCTTAATTACTACTCCTAGTCTTTCCATTACACCAGATGTTGGCTCAATAGGACAAATACTGCTTATTACCTGTTATGATTACAGCAAAGCATATTGTAACTATGGTTAAAAGAGACACTGACACAGACCACCAGTCAGCATAAATCAGTAGAGTTACTACATATACATCAGTATATGTAGGTTGACCTTCACAAGCAGAGGCCATATATTCGCCTATAATTTTGCAATTATAAAGGAAGAAGGAATATATGAAAGGCATTTTCACATTATTATCTTTCAGACTAGAAGGGTGTACCTGAATATTTCAGCCATTTCCATACATGTTATATTGAGTATCTATGACAAAAAAAGTGGATTATCACAAATTTAAAACTAAGATTTTATATTTCCCATCACCATGAGATAAAAAGACATTAAAAACATAGCATCTGGATTGTGTGGAAAAAGTACAGAAAATTTAATCTATTAAGACCTTTTCACATGTCTGAAGTTCCAAAAAAAAATTAATCTGAAAGCTATTTTAGAGTAAAATTTCACTACAATATTTAATGATACAAAATCAATATGCATCTTATAAATGCCATCATTATGAAACAGTGAAATAAAAATCTTAACTGTCTCACTGACAAATGCATGAAAAGAAAAAAACATTGTATGCAAACACGAGAACACTACAATATAAGTGTTGACCTTCACTCTTTAATAAGGAGACTCAGCACTGAATATATGCTGTTTTGAAGGGCCCCTTGAGCTTTTATTATTTTATTGTGAACTCTGTGCCTAGAACCACTTAGCCAAGTAAAAAGATTAGCCAGGGGCCTCCCATTCCTACCAAGGTCTGATACAAACTGTAGTTAACAAATTATGTTGAAGGGCCCTTATGTTGGGTGCTTTCATTGTTTCATTCCTTGGAGTACTCCAGCTACAAGACACCAAGCTGATTACAGACATTGTAAACAATCTGTCTTGTTTTGAAATTTGTATGTAGGGTAATGAGCATTGTAAACATATGTAAAACTTCACACTAAGTTATTTTAGAGCTGCAGTTCAGTGCTTATTAAAATTCTGTCTTTCTGGCCTTTATCAAGCAATGTCATGCAGCTATAGTGATTTCACCAGGGGTGAAATATTCCTTTTTCAAAAATGGAAATCCGAAATTCCAGGAACACAAAGATACAAAGGGGTCAGGCTCTCCCTCTGAACTATGCGTGTCACTTTTTCTTCCCCAGAAAATGAAGTAGGCATAAAAATTCCAGTTAAACAAAGAAACTGCTGCTAAAATTTAAACTATCTCTGACTGGGATGACAAAAATGGTTAGAGGAACAAGCATGCTGTTCCCCAAATGGATTATAATTATAATTCTTTATAATTAGCACCATCTTTGAATTTTAAAATATATTTATCCTTTTAAAACATTCAGTTCTCTCATTTTCCACAGACCCCCACCCTTCCTTCTCTTTCTGTACAAAGCTAAAAGAAAATTAAATGTTGGCAGTTACAGTAGCTACATAAGTGTGGCAACAATCCAACATTCATACAGACAGATCTGGAATCATCTTTCCATGTGCAAAAGTAGTTGAAAAAGATTTTAGCACTCTAGACATTTTATCTGGGTAAGATCTTACTCAGTGGAAGGTGATTGACAGCAGCTCTTATGTTCGAAGATTTTAACAGAGAATGTGCAGTGTCTAATAAATGGTTCTCCTTGCACCGTTCAGCCATTTATTTTTTAGGAAAACCACATGCAAAGCACTCTGGGTCAGATGCCAGGGAAATGTTTCCATGTCTTATGTAGATGAGGCTGTCCTCTTGTACAGACCAACTATATTTACCAAAGTAATTGGTAATTGTTACATAGAATATCACTTCTGCCACAGAAACATGACCACTGGAGATTTAATGAGCTGAACCTGTGTCAGAAAGGAGCAGTGTTATTTACTGCTATGAATCATTTTAAGTATCCATCACTGTGTAATTTTTGCTCCAAGAGGCTAGTTTATATGAATCAGTCAAATATAATACACCACAGTTTCAAGACTATTTGAGCTCATTAATACTTCCTCACAATTTACTGAAATCTGCCTTGAGACTATAGATCCCAATAATGGATTTTATAAGGTGATGAATCAAAATAAAGGTACTTTTGAAAGGACAACCATTGTAACATAAGTAACTTTGGAGTAATAAATTGCTGTCAAAAATTTTGAGACTAGATGCTGCCCTCACTTTCAGTAGTGTCAATCAAGATAAGACTTCTGAAGCCAATGAAATTATTTTAGGTTTAAATCCATATATCTGCAATCACACAGTGATTCAGTTCTCTCCCTAGATCAATCAGAGTTTGTTCATGCACTATTTTTTCAGACAAATATATAAAAAAATTATAGATTATTAAAATACTAGATTATTATAACACAAATTACTTAATTCTAGGTGAAATCCATCCCCTCTGACACTCCCCAATGCACGAACACAAGCCCACATATGTGTGCATAAACACATGAGCTCCTGCAAACAACCTGAGGACATAGGCTTTGCTCAAGGACAACCACTGAGGCCTGAAAGCAAAATAACCATTTTCAAAACCAGAGGCAGACAAAGAAACAGTAGTGAGATTTGTGACAATGAGTTACAATAATGCACACATCCCCAGGTTTTGGCCAAAGCCTTAGGACTCCCTGTAAAACAGATGTTTACTCTAAGTAGAATAGAAAATCTAGCAGCCCAATGGATTTTATTAATATCTTACGTATTTTTTTAAGCCTAATATAAAATCCTCTCATAGGAAAAATAGAAGGAAAGCTTATATAAAACATGCATCATAAAAACCCTTCAAACAATGAAAACACTGAGGAAGTTCTTTCATTTATCTTTATTATTTTTAAAGTGTTATTCAAAGATGTCATCTAATTCATCACTTTACTGTTTTTTATGAACTCTAAGCGTACAGCAAGGTACTTGAAAAGTGCTTTTCTATCTGGACCAAAATTTATCTCCAGTATAACAATGAGTTGAGATTAACTTTTACCTTGTTTGCCTTTGTATTGTTGCACAATATTATAATTTTATTGTCCACTCTCCCCTTCTGTTTTTAAGAGTTCCATTTGTATAGAATATTGCATGCAATAAATCATTCGTGGCAGAAACAGTAATAATATTGACCACAGATAACAATTTATCATTATGTTTATCATTGTGCTTGCTCTCTCCCTGCCCTGAATATGCTCCCCACCGTGCCTGTGAGAGAAGAAAAGCTATGAATTACTGTCAACAGAGGGATTTCCACAGTGGAACTGGCACAGATATAATGTCACAAATACTAGTGATAAAATAGTAGTATGTCTGGAAAGACAAGACCAGGTGTCAATCTTATGAACTTCAGTAGTCTTTGGTTTAGGCCTGAATGAAGGGTGAAAACACAGCACCATAAAAAACAAACCAACAAACAAATAAACAAAACAACCCAAAACTTTAAAATGCAGTTTACACTAGAATGTGAATTATTCCTGACCTCAGCAAGAGGCCAAAGGATCAGACTCACCATTACCTTAATAATTTTAATTATCAATACGGACTTAGTATTTTGTTCACTTTGAATTTGTAAAGGATCCATTGATTACTCTATCAGATCATGTATCTTTTTACTGTTAATGCAGACTATTGTGTGCTCTTCAGCTGTTCCAGGTATTCATATTATTTCTCTGTCTCTTTTTTATAATTTCAGGAATAACCTTTGAGTTAACTGCAATATCAGCCTGTGACTGAAGCTTGATTTCTGTTACTAGAAGCTGCTGCTACAAAGGACATTGTAAAAGATATTTTCCTTTTTAATCTTTGCAGGAAATTAATCTTTCTATTGGCTGATTAAGTAAAGGATAATAAACTTGTTAGATGTTCAAAATACAGGTGTGGAAATGTCTTACGCTCTAAGTGGCAAACCCCACTCAGTTCCTCTATTAATAAGGCAGTTTCTTTGTCTTTTGAAATTATTCTTCAGTACAATAAAAACTGAAATTTAATTGTCAAATAAACAACTTCAAGCTTGCATGTTAACGACATATAGAACTTTTTTCTTCTGGAAATCAATTTTTTTTAAAGTGATTTCACAGGGCTAGCTGCCCCAATAACTTGTATTTTTCTTTCCCTTTTGATAAACTTAAGACGCTTGGAAAACTAATGCAATGTTCTTCCTTGTCTGCATGAGAGGGAGAAAAATGCTAATCTCTCAAACTACTACTTCAGAAAGATGAATTTATTAATTTCATATTTTTTGTGTCAAAAATAATTTTCAAAATATTCTCACTGTAGAAAGACTGATTTGGAAATCTTGGAGTAATTGCATACACAAGGATAAGCATTAAACTGGTTAAATCAGTAAACAGGACAACCTTCAAATGCTGTTTAAAAAGTACGTGTCTTCTTAACTTTTGTCTGTTACAAAAACTTCAACCTTTTTTGAATCTGTTTTGAACCTCTTTCTACAATAACAACCTCATATATTATGATTGATCTGCAGTCTATATACTTCAGTTTCTTGCAACTTTTTGTCTCAGTTAAACCAGCAACTATTTTATATGCAAGTCCTAGATCTGTGACTTCATCATATCCATGTCCTGCCACCAGATACAGACACGCTTTGTTCTGCCTCTTTTCATGCTGGAGGAGTTTTTCCTAGGGGTTGCTCCTTGTTCTGAAACATGAAAATGTGTGAAGCATAAAACTCCAGCTGTGAATACTTACCTCCCTGCAGTGTTAAAAAGTTCAATATACAAAACACCTGGTTTCAAGCAAAATGTACACTAAGATATATGGCAATGAGACAGATTTAATATACCCCATAGGGCCCTCAAGCAGGTTTTAAATTAAAGACACAACATAGTTGGTTTCTTTTCTCTTTTTTTTTCCTTCTTTTTTTTTTTAATGAGTCTTTATTCCTTGAATAATTAATTGATACTTCTTCCTACTGAAGAGAAAGTCATAAACAAAAAAGCAATTTTCAATGAGCAGAAAGGATGAGGATTCATTGTTATGCAAATAAAATCTGAAATATAAAGTTTATATTATGAACACAATAAAAACCCTTTGTTCCATGCAGAAGAAATATAGAGGGTCCCTGGAAATCTTGACATGGAGTACATTCTTCAGTTCACTTGAGGTTTACTTATGCATTGGCACATAGACTACTATTTGAAGGTAATAATAGAGTCTATTCCTCCTACCTTATATTCTGCAGACAATATTTTATATTTATATTTGACTGTACTTCCATACAGAGCTGTTCTAAATGCCGAGCAATATAGATGAGCTTCAAATAATTGGCAAGAATTTTACAAGAGAATATAATTAGGAAATGCAAAAACATCATAGGCCAACAAATGTTGTTATTATGGCTTCATACAACAGATAAAGAAACACTATGTTTTCATACAGGCCCACATACATTCTCCTTGCATTGTATCTTGCCTATTTCATAAGCCTTTCCTCTTGACAATATCAGTTTTCAGATGATAACAGGCATAACAATAAGAGCATAATCTTCCCCAAAATATGGACATTTGAACAAAAATGCAACCATTTCATTTAAGTTTTAAAAAACCAGAGTTCTGGTGTTTGTAAGGCATATCTATTTACAAAAGTAAATTTTCTTCTTTTTTTTCCCTCCAAAAAAATCTTTGGGTTTCAAGTGTTTGGTGCCTGAATACTCAATATAACCATGCAGCTAACTACTAGGTAGGATAATTTCTTACATGATAGATAATAAACTTTGGAACCTTTGGATGAGCTTGACAGCTGATCAAGGAGACCAAGTGAGTTTCCCCACTGCCCATAGATAATCTCAGCTTGACTCAATTTTTTTCTGACTCATCACTATAAATTTAATATTCAAATGTCTCTTAAAATAGAAAAGTGCTTGTCAGGTGTCATTTCTGAGTTATAATATAATGGCAGCTGGACATGAGCATTGCTAGAGAATGAAGAAATGAAGTGTAGACCAAGTACATTAATGTCGTGTGGAAACCAGTAACAGACTCAAGAGGCTGAATTCATGGAGATATTTCATGCAATGTTAAAGAATTTTATTAAATGTGTTTATTTATCTATGGATAAATTGCATTTTCAGTGACCAATCATTGACAAATTGGAAGGTTTCAGTCATATATATAGTGCATTCATTCATTTTAGTGAATTTATTACTCTGTTTCTGTTCAATAGTCAAGATATCCCAACCATAGCTGCTAAATTTTCTTACCTTAGTGGTCAACACCAAGTAAAATAAATTTATTAATTTAAAGCTCCTTAAAGAAGCCATTACCTTTATATATCTCTAGAGACATGTGAAGAAAGAATTACTGGAATAGATAAGGAGCAGGTGTAGTGAAGCTACTACTATTCAAGAACATTTTTATAATCTACAGTAACTCTGCATTAAATAAATAAATCAAATTACCACTTTATGTTTCTGAGGAGTTTGGTAGCTGTGCACATACCTACACCATATCAAATTCAAATTATCCTTAATTTGCCTTAAAATCCAGACTGTATAACTTCATTTTTACCATATGCTAAGGAAATAGACCCAGGCATCTGCATCGTTCAAATTATATGCCATAGTATACCCATAGAGCTGCCTCAGCAATGCATTCTTTCATTGTGCCTGCATACAACTTTGTTTACATTTGTTCTTAGATATTAACATTAAATTTATTTTCCAGTAAATATTGTTTAAATCAACTTGATCATTACTAACAAGCAGAATGTGGTTTTATTCTTCATGTTAATATCAAAATATTCTAGTCACTGTTTATTCAAGAATTGCAGCTCCAAACTTCCTGGAAGGTAATAAAACAAGATGTTAAAGCTTTTTATTGCCCTTAGTTGATACAACGTGTGCATCATAAAAGAAATTTGAAGTGATTTTGTCATTAAAAAACAAAAAATCCAATAATATCGGTTTAAATTTTTTATGTTTTTCCTTTCTAATTCACAAAATTAACTGTCTTATTTATATCTAAAAGCCATCTAAACATATTATTTCATAATGCTATTTATGAATCTACCTTAAGCACAGATCATCAGGACTTAAATATGTACATGTGTATTTATCTAAGTGTTAATGGAATTTTCATATGTTTTGGTTATAAAATTTCAAATCTTGCCAAGATTTTAGTCAAATAAGACAGTTTAATAGATTATCCTTCTGTGTTAACTGCTTCAAAATGAGGAAACCTCTGAAGAAGATAAATTTCATTCATAGTAAAATGTGACCTACAGCTTGCCTTAGTGCTCTGCTCAACACTTCATCAGAAATCCAAGACTTATTTGTTTATTTCAGATATTTAAATGCTGATCAAAAGGAAAGAAAAAAAAGTCACTTTTTTTTTATGCCTGATTTACAAAGATCTTAAGTACCAGAAACAAAGATAAATTATTTCTTACAAAAGGAGAAAAGAAGTGTTACTATCAGGAAATATCAAGATCAACAGCAATAGTCTCCCAAGAGTAAGAGTACACCATGTTTGTACTTCATTAAAATAGGGAAAAAGTAAAACAAGCATAATCTTGCATTAACCGGACCGTGTACCCTTGTAGAACTCTCAGCTAAATAGATTGAAAAGTGCTTCTTTGATTAAGAGTTTAGAACATTGTCTAGATAAATTTAATTTTCTCTTTCAACAGTATATTGAAATATTTATCATCCTTCTCTGTGTAAATGGCATTCAAAGGCTGATTGTGATTTCAATGACTGTGTTAAATTTGGCAAATTATAAATCAAATCATTGAGAAAAATATTTTTGGATATGAAGAGTCAGCATGGTTACATATTTCTCATATTTATGATTAATTGTTTAAATAAGTATCACTGATCTCTTAAGTGATGAAAAATATTTTAAGCAAATAATTATCAGTGCCTAAGAAGTGGCAAATCAGAAATGCTATGTTAGGCAGGCATGATAACTCCACCAAACAAGAGACAACTTTTAGGATTCAAATCTGTTTCAATAATTCAGTGATTATCCAAATATTTGCAAACCATGCCATCTCAAAAATAAACTCCATATATAATCTTTAATTCATAAAAATCCTTACAAAACTTTCTTTCTTTGTTTTCTTATATATATATATATTTTTAATCAAGGAAACTACTTAAAAATTTGTTGTCACAAAGATTAAAAAGCTAAATTGTTCCAAAGCATAAATGTTCAAAGATATTTCAATGTTTCAGTGAATGGGGGTGACATGTTCTTACAATGATAAGCTTTGGTAGGTGTTTAAATTGGAAGTAATATGAAAATGTATTTGTGAGAACAGTATCTGTTGCTTTGCAAATAATGTGATTTTTTTGTTTGTGTTTTAATAAACATATATTCAGAGCCTTCAGAATCCTTTTTCAGAACCAACTTTTGATCATAGTTTATTTGCAAGAGAAAACTGTTTTTCAACAGTAAGAAAAGGAAAACATTAGGAGAACACCTGCAAGAAGTGATATCTCTCAGATGTTTCATCAGTTGCTACTTTTGGACTGCAGCTGCTTTCTGAATCTATTTTGTAGGAGACATCCTACAAACAGACCATGAAAATATGTACAATTTAAAACTCTGTCTTGCATTCAGAGGGGGAAAAGAGAAGTATGTATTTTTAAGGATGATTAACCTTCATTCTGTTAGTACTAAACAGTTTGAACTATTACAAACGAGGACATGAATGAAATTGGATTGGATAGCACAATTTCATTTATATATGGGTGAAACACAGTCATTGTGCATTGACTTCAAAAACTAGATTTTTAGTCTTGGTTTGGGGAATTACTCAGCTATAGGAGAGGGATAATCCACTGACGAATTTTTCATTTTTAAAACACCTTAGGGAGTAACTTTGTTATTTAAATTTCATTTAAAAATTAAGTTTTAAAGAAAAAACTGGAACTGTTCACAGACCACATCAAGTTTGAGGAGGGGGTTGACCTGCAAGTGGGTAAGAAGGCCCTGAGGAGGGATCTGGATAGGATGGATCAATGGGCCAAGGTAATGGTATGAGTTCAGTAAGATGAAGTTCCAGGTCCTGCACTTGGGTCACAATAGCCCCATGCAGCACTATGAGCTGGAGGCAGAGAGGCTGGAAAACTGCCCAGCAGAAAAGGACACAGGGATGCTGGGCAGCAGCAGCTGGACATGTGTCCAAGTGGCAAAAAGGCCAGTGGCAGCTTGGCCTGTATCAGCAATGGTGTGGCCAGCAGCACCAGGATTGTCCCCCTGTCCTTGGCACTGGTGAGGCCACACCTCAAATCCCCTGCTCAGTTTTGGGCCCTTTGTGATAAGAAAGTCATCGAGATGCTGGAGCGTGTCCAGAGAAGGGCAGTGGAGATGCAGAAGGTTCTAGAAGCTCAGACACAGGACTGAGGGAACTGGGGGTGTCTAACCTGGAAGAGTCACAGGGCAAGCCACACTCTCTGCCACCACCTGAAAGGAGGCTGTAGCCAAGAGGGGGGTCATCCTCATCTCCCAGGTAACAAGCAACAAGACAGGAGGAAATGGCCTCAAGTTGGGCCAGAGAATGCTCAGGCTGGAGATCAGGAAGAATTTCTTCATTGAAATGGTAGTTGGGCATTGGAACGGGCTGTTCAGGGAAGTGGTGGATCCACCATCCCTGGAATAGTTCAAGAAGTGACTGGATGTGGCACTCTGTACTATGGTTTATTTAGCATAGTGGTATTCAGTCAAAGTCTGGGCTTAATGATCTTGGAGGTCTTTTCCACCTTTATGATTCTATGCTTCTAATATTTGTGTTTTTTCAGTAACTACACTTAGTAAAATAATACTTTTTTTTAAGGCATACTTTTTTTGCTGAAGGAGAAATTCTCATGTATTTTATTTTGACAGGGAACAAACTGTTTAAATGTATAAAAGGTGAAATGGTTTACAATTTCTGTGATCTGGCAAGGAATTCTGTCTTCCAGAAGTAGTGTCCACATGGAAAATGCAGAAGATGATACTTTTATTTCTGTCAAATGAAATGCACGATTCACACTGTGAAGACAGAATTCTGCATCACTAAAAAGATTATCTTTTCAAAACCCCTTTACCCCTTGGTGTGGTACAATATTGCATGTTTCCTCTGTGAAAATCAGTTAACACCATTCCTTCACATTGGCTATCTAGAACAGTCATGGTTTAGCCCTTTGATGATAAATTCCATGTGACATAAATTTTTTGAAAAGTCTTTGAAAAAGACTAGAAATATCCCCTGACCTCTGTAGCTAGGACAGTACTGAAAAACAATTAATCAAAATTCATTTCTCATCTTTGAAACTGCCCTTTTCCTTTCAGGAAAAACACAGCTTGTCTTCCCATTCTGCAGATGTTAGTACTGTGAAATAACATATTCAGAATCCCAAGCATTACATGAAAAGGATTTATTTTAAAACAAAATAAAGTAATTATGGTAGATGACATTTATACTATTCTGTTCTACAAAAGAAGTTTACTGTTCTCTTAGATTTTTATTTCTGTTTAATTTCAGTATAGCTGAATTTCAGTATTATTCCACTGAGTTATCCCCAAAAATAAGGATAAATCAAATAAACACAGAAATATATAAAATATTTTCATCAGAACGACATCAAATGCTCCAAAAATAAGAGTACTCTGTAAATTTGTTTGTTTGTTTTTGAATACTTTCACTATAGCTTCCTTTTTTCACATAAAGCTTTGAAGAAAAGTATGGTGTGGGATTTTGGTGGGGTGTTTTTGGTTGGGTTTGGTTTTTGTTTGTTTATTTGTTTTTTGGTGGTTTTTTTGGTTGGTTTTTTTTTTTTGCTCTGATTTGTTTCATTTTCCTATAGAATAACATAAATTTATTTTAACTTGCCATATTCCCTAGAAAATATGAGATTAGAGTCCAATATCTGATAAAATACTTTAGAGGTGAATACTTCTGTTACATATTTTTACATTGTCTTGTTCCACTGAGTTGCTCTTCCCCAATATTAAGCCTGTCAGAGCAGTCCTTAAGATACATAATTTCCATCATTTTAATGATGATCATCATACTTCTATAATTTTTAAGTTATGCATTTTTACCTGATATCACCATGCAGAAAATTATCTTCTTTCTGAAAAGAAGAATAAACATAAGCTTGCAATTGATATTTGTGATCACAATCCATTTCGGTTTTTTATCTCTTTCCTTTTTTTTGTCTTCTACCAGAAGAACAAGTCTAACTTCAAAAGGCTTTTTTCTAGCTCATACTAATTAGATGTATTTCATTCTAACACAATTAAAACATGTTTGAATTGACTTATGAGGACTCTTATGCATCTTCCATAGCAGCAGCAACTTGATACATTGTTACACTCTGCTTCTTCTTCATACCTAATAAAACATCTAGATTACTTTTCTGCTGTGGAAGTCTCAATAAAGAAGCTGTACATGTCTAGGGGGGACATGCTGAAGTGTTAAAATGCAATTTATTATAGTTAGTTGAAAGATGGCAATGGTCCTTTCGACTATATTTATACTAATAAACTGAGCAGGTCTGGAGACTGGTTCACACAAAATATCAGACTGCTTTGTAGCTCAAATGTCTTTTAATACATACCTTTCACTAGAGCAGGAAGCATCCTCCCAAGCAAACTCAGGTTTAGAGGGGACATACAGAGGTCAAGGGTGATATTAACACCCATATGAATAAGTCCTTCATTTTCTAGAAAAAGGAGTATAAACCACAAGGACAGGGGATCTGATACGGCACTCATCTTCATGGACAGAGTGTGTGTCCTGTCTCTTTGTGTTGATGTAGACATTTTTGTATTAAAAAAATTTGATAAGCTGCCTGCAGAATGTTTTCATGGAAAATCTATATAATTTCTTTTTGTAACCATTACTTGTTTATTTCTCTGGTTGTTTTGTTTTATGGTTACTTTGCTTTACATTTTCACTTTTGCATTTTTGCATGAGCTTGGTCTCTCCTTCTTTCAAAACAAATGATTACTTCTTTCTGAAGACACAGCAATTTCTGTTTTTTCTAGTCTTTTTACACAGAATGCTTTGTGTAGAATCTGTAGTTTCTCTGAAGTCATATCCTGGTTATTTCTGACTTTTCAACGCCTTTGATCCAAGTGCTGGCATAAAGCACTAGTATAACAAAGTAATTTTATGACAGCTTCTTTATGAACTTTACATTTAACATTTGCTCTGAACCACACATTAGTATTTGACATTGCTTCACAATGAGATGTGGAAGAGTCTAAGCTACCATTTTTTTGTTTCCCTTTCTGGAATACTGAGGATAATATAGACAAATATCTTTATTGGCTTTGTTCAGGGCCTTCAAAACATGTTAGCTGGGGACCAGGTTAACTCTACCATACCATCACGTTTGTCTTCACAGGCTACCTTTAAACACTGTTGAGATCAAGGAAGATAACAGAGAGAGAAGAGAGACCAGTGCCTAATGACGTTCATAACCTGTGTGCTCATAAAGGGGACAAAAATATGGATCACCTGAATTGTGTTTGAGCAGTTACCGAATCACAGTTCTACACTAGAATGTTTTCTAATGTGACACTGTTACCTTTTGCTCATTTTTTTTCATGTTTGCTGCTCTGTCTATGTGGTTCTAAATCTGAGAACATGTAGTGAAGGTGTTGGCATAACACTTTGTAGCTCCCAAGCCATTTAATTTTCCTAAATAATTTGAGATCCTTTCATCTCTTTTCTGCTCTTCGAAGCTGAAAAACTTGTTGTGGTAGAAGTCCAAAATATACTAGGTGAAGTTCCACTTGTCCCACTAATAGCAAAGTCAATATGTCTATAAGCACAGAGTTATGACAATAAAGAATAATTTGAATAGCCTAAGATAAAATAGACTTTCCCATTATAAAATAACAACCCAAATTAAATTGCTGAATCCTGGGAAAACCTATTATAAAAGTAGGTGTGAACTGATAAAATATAACTTGTATGGATAACATATCTATATGAATCTATGTGATGCATCTGTGGATGATATCAGCTGAGGTGATTCTATATTCTCTCATTTTATATCATATATTTAGATTTATAATTGTGTACATAATTTCTTGGTGTACACACAGACATGGATGAATGACCTAATCTTTGTTATAAATTTCTTCATATTTAACTGTTGCTGATAATAAAGTATCATTAGTTATAACACACATAATGAAAAATTGTTGCGGCATTTCCTTTAAAGAAGGCAGTGGGAAGAAGTATGACTCATAGTCACACAAAGATCCCTACAGACACTTGTTAGGGGGTATTTTTGGTATCACACTTGTACAGACTTTTACACAGGTTCATAATATAGTCTTTTTACATAATGTAAATGGAAAAAAACAGTTTCAGAGTGGAATGGGGAGCCAACATAAACCAGTCTGTTGTCTAATAGTAAAGAAACTATGCCATTTGTTGAAGAAATAGGAAACTAATATAATCTTAGGACTCACTAGTTCTATCTGGATTCATATGCATTTTATTGCTGCTGTTTAGCAAGAAAGGAGAGTGAAAATACTTTATTTTTCTGTGTAGCTAATGTAAGTACCAAAGGAAAAAATAATAATTAAAAGCCTGCTGTTCCTGCTCATGCACTCACACATGAAATGGGGCTAAGCCTCCTCTCAAATATATCAAGAATCAAAGTGGGTTGCAGCTTTGTTTAGCACAGCACACTATTTATTTTAAACAAATATTTACTTTTGTTTTTCCTTATTCCATTTCTCTTTCTCCATTCTTCCTACAGCCAAACTGTTTTGAAGTGAAACTCAAAACACTTGAAGGAAATGGTTGAATTAAAAAAAAAGTCTTTCAGTCTCATCACTGATCACAGACCAAGGGAAGCTGAACTGTGATATGCAGGTGTACTGTTCAGATAGGCCTTTAATTTTGGAACACAACAAACAGGGAATTCATTTCTCTTAAAGGGGATAAATGCACGAAATTTATGGAGGAATGCTAGCTGAGTAAGAATATAACTAAATACATGCAAGGGTCACAAAATCAATAACAGATTAAATACTTTCAGACTGGAGTATTACTGGACCCTTTCTTGGGGTACCTGATGGTCATATCAATCCAAAGTCCACTCAACTTCATATTGAGAAGTAAATATGAATACTTTATGCTTCTAAAAATCAATTTCCTGTTCCTAAGTAGCTTTCCACACTAATTGATGATGATTCTTTCTGACAGTCCTGGAAAGTTAGTTATAAAACACTATAAATTATTTTGAATTCTAAAATCCAGTACTGAGGAAAATAAGATCAGTCCTCTATTTTCAAATAGCAAAGAGACACGAAGAAAAAAAAAAGGGATAAAATGGTAAGTAAATAAATATATTTAAAGGAAAATGCGTAAAATTAACACTATCTTTTAATACGTGTAAAACAATGCCACCCTTGATGATAGAGAATTAATTAAAAATGCTATTATATAACTTGTTTAATGATTTTCCAGGAAGGAAAATTTGTTTCATAATAAATATCTTGTTAATCTAAGTATCACTTACAGCAAAAGAGAGAGGGGGATGCTTTAGCCATCTGGTTAAAAATAATATAATCAGTAATTTTCCACAGCTGTTTACTTTGATTCTAAATGTTTTGAAAATGGGTAGCACATTTCATCTAAGACACTAAGAATTGGAGAGACAGTACAGGTGTTAGGCTCTCTCTCAGCTCCAACATGAACTAGCCACCCCATTCTGAGAAGACACATCCATCTTTTCAGTTATAACAGAGAGTCTTTCTAGGGTTGTTTATACTGTAAAGCCTCATTCTGTGTTAGTGATGCCCATGTAAGTCCTAGATTGTTGGTTATAGGTGTAGTCAATCATTCAGGGTCATGTGATTATATTAGTCTATAGATCTATCCCATATATAGGTTACACTATATTTAGAGAGACAGAACCCTCTCCAGAACAAAAAAAAAATACCTAGTTACCTGAGACATGGAAAAGGCTGAGATACTCAGTGATTTTTCTTTCTCAGTCTTTACTAGAAAGTACAGTAACCACACCATTCAAGTTGCAGAAAGAAAAGGCAGTAATTGAGAGAATGAAGAATTGCCAACATTAGGAGAAAATAAAGTCCTAGAATATCTCAGGACCCCAAAGGTACACAAGTCCTTGAGACCTGATGAGATGCATCCTTAGGACTTGAGGAAACTGGTGGTTGAAGTTGGTAAGCCATTGTCCATTATACTAAGATGTGGTGGTCTGGTGAAGTTCCCACTGAAGGTAAAAGGGAAATATAACTTCATTTATATAATAAGAGAGAAAAAGGGAGCACTAAGAAACAACACATCAGTCAGTCTCACCTTGGTGCAGGCAAGATCATGGAGCAGATCCTCCTGGAATCTATACTAAAACACCTGGAAAATAAGGAGATGATTTATGACAGCTGACATGGTTTCTCTAATGGCAATTTGTGTCCTTTCTATGATAAGCTTGTTGGATGAGGGAAAAACAACAGATGTAATCTACCTGGATTTGTGTAAAGTGTTTGGCGCTTTCCTGGTCAACAGCCCTGTCTCTATGGCATAGATTGGATGGACCACCAGTGGATAAGAAATTGACACTCAAAGCATTGAAGTCAAGAACTCGATGTCCAAGTGGAGACCAGTGATGAGTGGTGTCCCTCAGGAGTCAGTGTTGGGACTGGCATTGTTTAACATCCTTGCCCGTAGCATAGACAGTGAGATTGGATGCACTCTCAGCAAGTTTGCCCAAGACTCCAAGCTGTGTGGTGTGATCAGCATAAACAGGGGAAGGGATGTCAGCCAGAGAGACCTTGACAGGCTCTACAAGTGGAACCATGTGAACCTCATGAAGTTTATCAAGACCAAGTGAGAGGTCTTGCACATTGTTCAGGATAATTCCAACTACAGATACAGGCTCAGAAGAGAATGGATTGAGAGCAGCCCTGAGGAGAAGGACTTGAGAATATGAGTTGGGTCTGACAACTGACGTGACTAGAAATGAGTGCTCGCAGCTTGCAAAGACAACTATACTCTGAGCTGTGTCAAAAGCAGAATGACCAGAATGTTGAAAGATTTGATTCTGTCCCTATACTCAACTCTCTTGAGACCTCATCTGGAGCATTGCACCCAGCTCTGATGCCCTCAACATAAGAAATATGTATCTGTTGGAGGAAGTCCAGAGGAGTGCCTTGAATCATCTCTCCTATGAAGACGGGCTGAATTTGGAGAAGAAAAGGCTCCTGGGAGGCCTGATTGCAGTCTTCCAGCACCTAAATGGGTCTTATAAGAGACTTAGGGAGGGACTTTTCACAAGAGCATATAATGATAGGACAACGAGAAATGTCCTGAAAATGAAAGTGAGTACCTTTAGACCAGATACAAAGAGGACATCCTTTACAGTGAGATTGGGGAAGCACTGAAACAGATTGTCCAGAGAAGCTGTGGATGCTGCTTGACTGGATGTGTTCAAAACTAGTTAGATGGGGCTTTGAGTCACTTGGCCTAGTAGAAGGTGTCCCTGTCCACGACAGGGGGCTTGCAACTAGATAATCTTTAAAGTCCCTTACAACCCAAACTATTCTATCACTCTATAAATGTTCATCCTTTAAAAATCACCATGAAATATGACATTTTGAATGAGGTTCTAGCCTTGAAAGAGGCTGGTATAAATTTCCATGTATTAAAAGGAATTGCATACACTACACAGCTGTTGTACCTAATCCATACAAGCAGTGAAGCTAATTAGCCGTGGCACAGCAACACACTGACATTGCTACGTTGCTTGGGTTCTGTCAGAGTAGCTCAGGTATCTCCACAGAACTGCACAGTTCAGTGCAGGCATACACAACAGGAATCAAATTCTCACTTCTCATACTCCATTGCTTAGATAATGCCAACTCTGAAATCAAATAATGTCACTAATTAAAGGAACAGTTTTAGCAGAAAGGAAACTCATGCTAACAGATTGCAGCTGGGTAGGGAAGGGAAAGAAATTATGAGGACACAAACCTGAGAAATAACATGTGAAAAAGAATGTCCCAAAGTAATGCTTATCATTTTAAATTCTTACCCTGTTATACAGCTTAATATAATAATTTAAACCAAAAATATAAAATTTCAGGTAATATAGTAAATCCTGCAGCTACCATGAGGGTGAACAGCATTCCAGGTGATTGAGAGAAAAGAGTCCTCATAATCTTAAATATTGCTTCCAATTAACAATTTTTTTTTCCTCTGAAACACAATGAAAAATTCCTTTTTCTTACATATCATTCACATCCTTTCTGGAACTTGGCCTCACTTTAGAATAAGCAATGAGAGAAAATTATACAGAAGCATGACAACTTTTTGTAATAAAAAAATTAAATTATCACCTACGCTTATATTAGGTATTTTTATCTCTACCTATTTTATGCCTATACAACAGCTAAATATTTTTCCAGTGATACTATTCCTGATAAATATTTGCAGTACTACCAATGTTTCAACTGGACTATGTAGTCTAGACATTTCCTGAACATGGTCCCTGAAGTTCCAAGCGCACATGGGTATGTTAATACTAAGCTTGAAAAATGAAGTTTTATTCCTCTCACCCCAAACCGAGTAGTGCATTTTTTTCTAGTATTCTATGTTGGTTTCAATGGCACGTGGAAAATATTCAAACTGGGAGCAGTAACTCATTTAATTTGTCCTTTACTCTAAGCAAGTTTCAGCAAGTCTGACTGGCAATGTGTTGTCTGAATCCAATGCATAAGATGACTATGCCTAATTTGTCTCAAAAGATTTTTAAAACAGCTGCCAAGGCAACCTGAAAAGACTTTTGGCTTTTGAAGTCTCCTGTGGAGGGGGCAGGTACCAGCAGCTGCAAATTACCACAGGCAAGCAGTCAAATCCCACATATAGGATTTGGTCCAATCTTGGACCATCAAAAAATGATTCTTGGGTGGATAAAGGTCTGAGTAGAGCTCACTTGGTATAAAGCAAATAGAAGTGGTAGAAGAAGATTGACACAAACCCTTCTGTTCCTACATTCTCCATTACCTCCCACTTGAGTTCAGGGCTAATGGCTTGTGCTGTCCTGGATCACACTGAATGATGCCCCCTGGTTTACTGTGGAAAGGCCTTTGAATAATTCTGTGGCTGTTTATATATTAGATTGACACCGTAGGATCACTTGCAGAAGCTGACATTTCTGATTTCCTCCTTGGTTCTGTATTTTGTCACCATAGGTAGCATGGAAAAAATGGAAGTTTTTCAGTGGAGGAGGTAATCAAAATTCCTCCCTGTCTTTTATCTTAATCTTCTTCCTTTCGGCATGAATTATTTTTGAGTGATGTGTCACAGAGCTTCTGGCAACATTATACCTGCCATTGTGTTACAACCAAAATACATAAAGCCCTTCAGGCAGTAATCAATTGTTTTCAGTTTGTGAAAGCAATCAGAAAATCTGGACTCACAACATAAAAATAATCGGAACACTTAAACAAAGCAAGTGATTTTAACATGACCCAGCTTCCACTTTAGTATCAGGAATTGTGAATGGAAAGAGGGAAAAAAATCTAAACTGATTAAAATATGTGCTCTTGTAGGAGGAAGTTCAACTGAAATAGACACCTTAGTTGAAGGTGCAATATCTATATAATTCTGTACTCTTGCATAGGAGGAAGTCATACCCCTGTCAACATTTTTTTTTTTTCATATTCTTACATCTCACAGTTTTTCACCAAAGTTGCTGCTAGTCAAGGTCTGTTTTTAGAAAAATGTTTCTGTGTCAGAGCGTGGTGGGGGAGATGCTTTTAAACTCTTTGTGTGTGTGTATGTGTCTATTTGAAAGGCTGTTATCAGCATGTCAGGGTGTGTGGCTTTGGCGTCGTCTGGCTGTGAAGCTACACAATGCATCCTGTGTAAGATTTGCAAGGTGATCTCGGTTTAAACCAAGCCCCTCGTACCTACTATCAAGGGTGACAGGTAGAGGGAATTTTCAACTAATTCATTATTTTTTCCCTGCAATTCAAACTCAGCATAGTATCAATGTACCAACTCAAGTTACTCTACTTCCCTTTTATCAAATATTTTAAAATTGAAAGGTGCTGAAGAATATTTCAAAATCATTTTTTTTGCCCAGAAACATGACAGCAACCAGAATAATGGACACCTCAGTGCTAATAAATATTTGGTATGTGCTTAAGCTAAACACCTTAAACTAAGGATGAGGAAATACTATTTTCTTCTTCACTGAATCAAAATAAGTACTAGGTAACCTCCTTAAAGAGGAGGTCTAGATGTTTAATACTCTCACAGTTGTATTTATTTGTGTACTTTAAGGTATATTTTGTGGAAGAGAAGTTCAAGATGCAGTTCTAGCTGACTTTCTTCTTGTGTGGCCTTGTAATTTCTTTTATCTTGTGATCTGATATTCTCAAAACTCTTGCATTTTGTAAACTGGCCAGACCTCATGCTCCCCCAGAAGGGAAGTTGAGGATGTGCATCTCTTTGGTAAGAGGGTACGAATCCCCTCCCTCTACTGTTGTGCTCAGATAAAATCTTTGAGGGAAAATATATTGTATCTATATATAAATACACTATATATAGCTATACACACACACATAAGGTATATATAAAATAGGTGGATCTTAATCTCTGATTATGGCAAATTCTGCCCAAAATGAAGCCCAAAGCAAAACTCGAAGGTTTTTTGATAAGACATTATTTTCTTACTTGTCATGTCAGATGGATATTTTCATATGTAACTCTGATATGCTGACATCTCATGAGGCTCTTGCAGCTATATGTACACCAGTGAATTGAAATAATCAACAGAGTAACATCCATGCCATTTATAATGCCAACATAATTCCTCAGAATTTTAGACTACAACACAAGTCTTAGAAAATAGTCCTGACTCAGGGAAGCTTTTGCTGAAGCCATTTTGACCTGAATATTAATTCAGATTATGCCATGCCATTTACCATCTGGGATAGGTAAAACATGGTCATGAGCTATTTTATTATCCTCTGTATATCTCATATATTTTCCATAGAGGGCCATTTATTTAAATGCAGCCTATGATGTATGAGTTTTATGATTTGTGAATCCTAAATGAATGAATTTGTTTTATGATTTAGTTTCTTAAAAGTAAAGCTTCCCCAGAAAGAGTTTAAGAATAAATTTTAATTTCAATAAAGAGAATTCTCACAGGAATTGTATTAGAGGTCTGCTGAGCTTTATATTGTAAAAGCTTAAAATAGGGCATTTGCTTTTGACCTTAAGTGGTGTATCTTGGTAAAAATATTAGAAAGAAACTAAAAATGAAAATTAATTATTATTTTTGTCTAAGATTTAGTCAAAATTTTCATTCTTTTATATCATTTTCCTAACATAATTTCAATCAGATTTTGCTAAACATCCTAGTATCTTAACACAAGTTTTTTATAAAAGTCTATCCAAGCATTTATTGTAATAAATCTCTCAAAGGACTTGTATAAAAGATCTTGATTTCCTCATCATTTAAAAATACCTCCTTAGATAACACAGTCTTCCAATTTGTGACTCTGGCTTAGTATCCAGGACAAATACTTAATCACGTAGCTGACTAAAACTGTATGGAGTATCTCTGAATTTTAAAAGTATATTGATGTAGTCACATATACATATAGAAAGCATCCTGTCTTTGCCAACTCCTTTGATTTTGAAATGTTAATGCAATGTTTTATTGACCTGAAACACAAATAAAAGACTGTGTGTGCCTCATATCCTCTGTGCACACCTCATATCCTGTTCTTATGTATTGCTTTCTACAGTTCACATTCATTTAGAATTTAGTGTATTATAAATTATATTGAGAAAATAAATAGAACTGGTCAGTATCAAATGTATGATCCATGTGGTGTATCTGTGTATGAAGAAGTGTTAAATCAAAGCTCTGACAGCAATCATTTCAAGGCATCTGTGAACATTATTGTGGGCAGCAGACATTGCAAAATATGTGCTTTTTTTCCTGAAAGCTCCTACTCTGACCCCAAGACCCTGTTTTTGATAAAAAGCAATCCATTTCATTATATGCTAATATGAATGAAATTTTAGAATTTGAACAAATGATTCAAACTGAAGAAAATTATACCTGTTTGTCAGCCTGGCATTTTTCCTATGCATGTTACTCTTGCTTATAGACAACTTTATACTCGGAAGTTAATATAAACTTAACTGCAAACCATGCAAATATAACCACAATTCACTTATCTATTTCTGGCATGTGTATATGTGTATATACATACATACATACATACATACATACATACATACATACATGCATACATATAGGTATATATACAAATATATACATATTTTTCACTTTAAAATTCTAATACAATGTTTTACATTTGCATTAATAACCATTTAATATATCCCACAGCTGCTCTGCCTTTAAGATTTAGCTCCATGTGAAGATTATTTTTGGCAAACACAGAGGAAAAAAGATAGAAATGTATATAACATACAGTCTGCTGGCCAAAAAACCCTCCCATACTCTCATTTAAGACACATAAATAGTTAAACAAATTCAATTAGGAGGTTATTAAAAGTTAACAGAAGACATTTACCAAATGGATTGAACCAACAAGGAGATATGATCCTCTGTGATCCTGCATAAATTTAAGTGTCAGTACATTCTTCATTTCATCTGTAGAAAATGTAGGAAGGAAACGAAATCCTAAATCTGGATTACAATCAGAACTAAATCAATAAAAATCTTTAAGATCTCTAAATTCCTTACAAATACCCAGGAAAAAAAATACCTGAGCTACTGTGAAGTCTCTAAATATGTCAACTCAATGCTTAAAACAGATAAAAGATTGAAGAGATTATAGAAATGGTTTGGGGGGAAACCCTCATAAAAAAAAAGGTATCAGCAAGCTGCTGTTATCTATGTCACTTTGCTTGTCTTGCATACCAGTTGTAGTTCATATCACCTCCTCTCCAACAGCACTTCTTAGAAAAAAGGTAGAGAGAATTGTGACAAGGATGATCAAAGATGGTATATAAAAGATGAATATAAAATCATTAAATATTCAAAAGGTTGAATAAGGAATATTTGCTCACAACTTCTGACAACAAAGGACCAAAAAGGAAACCAAATGAAATATTCAAACACTGTTTACTACATGTATAATAATATCCTTTTCATGAGTGTGGAACTCACAGACTCTGGATGACAACAAAGAAGTATAAAAGGATAAGTGGTTCATTGTGAATGCAATACTTGCTCTCAGGAAACCTTGATTGTGCATTTCTACAAGTGGCAAAAGTCTGCTTAGGAATTTTCCATGCCTGCTTGCCTTCTGCTAAGTTCTTTAAATATTTCCAGTGGACATATCAGACACAGACACTGAAGCAAATTATTCCGTCCCATAAGTCCTAATATGTGGGGATTTTTTCCATATCATTTTTAATAACCCCAAAATACACATCAATGTTCTATGAAATAACCATTTGAGAAAGCACCATTATCTTTCTGGTACATTTTGTGTAGGTGATTTCCTATAAACATTGTCTTTTGAATTAATTTACCTTTGAATTAAAAAACAAAAACAAAATACAAACAAACAAACAAACAAAAAAAAAACCAATAACAACAAAAAATTGAATTCTCGTAAAATAGCTATGTAACATTTTGGAAGACCAGCACATGGCATGTCTAAAAAAGTCAGTTAAAACTTATGTTCTACATCCAAGAAATGATGTCTGCCTCTTAAAATCAGAAATTCAGAGGCAGATAAACTGCATGGAAAAAAAGATATGAACAGGCAATATTTCAAGAGGAAGTTATTTGAATAAGTTTTGATCAGTATTTTATTTCATTTTCTTTAGATAGGTTTTTCAATAAATATAATGAAATAGAACTGCTTAAATAAATTTGCATTAAGATTTCCTCTAAGAGTTTAAAACTGAATCTTTCTTCTTTAATTTCTTTAGGAGGATGTCTTAAAAAAAAAATCCTCATGAATTAAATTGTTCCTGAAATCTGAAGTTAAAAGAGAGATGAGCATTAATATTATGCATGTGGAGTTAATTTAAAAAGATTCCCAGTCAAAACAGGAATAGAAAAAGAAGGAAAATCCTGTTTCCCATTTCATGCAACCTAACCTTGGTCGATTATTTGTGGAAGATGGTGAGGGTCAATGGATAGGAAGCCTTTAGATAAGTGCTATTTTAATTATGTCTGGAAAGGAGTTCTATGTAAAAGACTGCATGAATGGAGGAAGAAATTGTATAACTTATGTTTATTGATAGCAAAGTGACAACATTTTCACAAATGCAGAGAAATATCTCAAGAATTCCAGTGTATGCTAATGAAATAATAGAATTACTGCCACTAACTCACCGTGAGGTATGGTTAGAGACCATGAAAGTGATATCCTTTTGGCCTCCACTGTGAAATCACAGACCTCAGGTTATATGAATGATATCTTTTATTAAGAATGGATCAAATAATATGAAGTAACTAAGGAGAAGCCTACAGTTCTGTCAGCATTTGTCTATGCTTTGAGAAGTTTCTGCTGCCTTTCACCTTAAATAATCCATTATTTTAACAACACCTGCACTTCATTATATATAACCATGTCTGGGATTTTCAAAAAAGCAGCAAATATCTGTATGGTTGCATTATGAGTCCAATTTTCTGCACCGTATATGGTTTAACTGCCATTTAAAATCACATTGGCCATAACCTTTGCAAGTATATTTTAGGGACTAACATCCTGACCATGGCGTGGAAACCTAGGCTATTTCACAGCAAGGACAATAAATAAGACACATCTGGAAATCCAGACAAGTGTCTTCAGTGTTCATTGGGATCAAGTCTTCTGTATCCATTTCCACACAGAGATCCTTATATGTGCACCTACTCACACACATCTGCTGTGGCTGTTAATCACTTTGCTACACCAGCTTTTAAATATCACAAAGAAAAGATCCATGTCATGACGTTATTACCACAT
Source organism: Acridotheres tristis (assembly GCA_037013685.1). Classification (NCBI taxonomy): domain Eukaryota; kingdom Metazoa; phylum Chordata; class Aves; order Passeriformes; family Sturnidae; genus Acridotheres; species Acridotheres tristis. The sequence goes on from CM072884.1 coordinate 78,662,764, forward strand.
TCTTCAAGAGGTGAAATATCAGGTGGGACTGCTCAGCTTAGATTTCCAAATTTTCTACCTATCTTACCACATTAATAACCTCTTACTTTTGAGTGCAGATAATCCTTTGTTTATTTAAACAAGTAAATGCTTCTGGAACAGCATTTTCATTGAAGGTGCAAACTTCTGACCTGGAAAGATGTTCACAAGCAATAACATTTGCCTTCATCTCACTTCTACATCTATATGATTTTAAAAAGACTCAACATTATTAATTGTTTCACTGAAAGAAAGTAACCTGCAGAACTCGAATAGCGACAGAATAGTGGCAGAATGTAGAGAGATGCTTCTCATTTCTGAAACTAATGAGTAGCAATGGAAGAAGTAAATCAGTAAAATATAAAAAACTAAATAAGAAAAATAATGGCATTACTAGGTTTTTTAGAGTGTAGATACTAGAAAACTAGTTCATTTGTATTTCAGCTCTGTAAAAAATCCTGGGATTTTATTTCCATAGAAAATGCTATCTCTGAAATATCCTTTCACCCTCCGTTGTTTTGTTGATTTTTTTTCTTGTTTTACCAAATACAATTACTATATAGCTCTTTTTCAGAAAAAGAAGTACAGTTTGGAAAGTATTTGATATGTTACATTTACCTTCCTATGACCAAATTGTGCTAAATGTCAGACTATTTCTGTAAGATTCACATTAGTAAGGAAATAGAGAGTTGTAAAAAAAGAACCCACATAAAAATTACAAGTACCTTTCTTAATTTTTGTTTTTTGAGATAGAATAGTAGAAAATTAAATGGAAATATGCTAATATCACTAGACTGCAACTATAGTAGCTAAAGTTATCTGCTTTCATGTTATTTGTTCTATCCATTCAATTAATATAGAAAAATCAACCCAGACTAAAATTTTCAGTGCAATCTATGAAAATACTATGATACTGATTCTAACATGAATTACAACTATATTGTAGCCAGATGCAGAAGAGTTGAGACAAGTTTACATCTATATTGTGGCAAGTTTAGATTTTTTTAAATGTATTTGACTTTTGTAAAATCCCAATCTGTAGATGGTTCAGTGCCTCACTTAAGACAGCAGGATTTAAATAGACTTTTAAATTATATTCAGATATAATAAAGTAAAAAATGATGTAACCTAAAAAATCATCAAAGAAAGTGCAACCCACTTGATACATATGCATATTTTATGCACATATATTTGTAAAAGTGCCAGCAATTGTATAATCACCCACAAAATCAGACACCCAGTTTAGAAATCAATACTTTTCTTTTATCAGTTCTGTCAATATTTTGATATTTTGTGTACGTACATTCTACTATGGATGAGGTGAAAAACTTCATCTTAATATGTATTGAATCTTCACGGAGTCATTGCCACGAATAATTATTTATTCCTTGCTTTTAGCAGCAATACACCCGGCTCCATTTTCGTTATAAGCCCATAACACCTCCACAGCAGCCAGAGCAGCTGCCTGCAAGGAGGCCAGGAATTGGGCAAGCCCTTAACTGATCCATTGATCGTGCTGATATGATTTAGTGGGGTGGTGCAGAAACTGCCCAAGAGCACGCAGCTGCAGCCAGCCCTGCTCAGGATGACACTGAGGGTTCTGCAGGCCGCACTTGGTGTCACTTCCCAGCTGGACAGTTAATATCAACACGAGTTTACCTGTGTTTAATAGTAATTACAAAGAACTCATGCATTGCTCTTTAAAGGTCAGACCTGTTTTTCTCTCCAGTCATTGTGGTACTGCTGAATGTCTTTCACTTTTACTGACAAGGAATAGAAATGAAACAAATCTATGCAGGTAACTGTGGAAGAAAACAGTGTTCTTAAGGTTTTCCAGTTTTCTTCCTTGAACGACCTGTGCACCAATACAATAAGCTAAATATAAAAAAATTATAAAGGAAGGAAAACACCTACCTAATATCTCAGATTTAATTCAAGCACTCACAGGAAGCCAATGAGAATTAATTGGGTAAAGAAAACTCCAGATATTCAGGTCTCCTCTATTTCATTCTGCCACATTCCCTTTCAGGAACATTTATCTTTATTTTGCAATGGACACGCAGGTAGAAAACAAGAAATTAAATTAATTTGATCCACTAAACTAAAACTCTGAAAGTATTTAATGATGGAAGCCCTTCTTAGATTGTTGGAATCAAGCTTCATAAGGTATTATGTTTAGTATTTAATGCAAGAATAAAAAGATACTTTTCACATTTTAAGATTGGCTTGACTATTTTATTTTTAAGTTTTAATGCTCCGTATTACTGGTCTTGAATACACATGTATGAAAGACATGCTTTATTTTTAGATTTTAAAATTAAATTGCAAATTTTTTTAAGAGAACAGTTCCATATGCAAGGGTTTATACTTGCTCATTTGCTTTAAATATTACTGGCTCTTATTTAGGGTTAGATGGCTGCTTTTAATGTGGTTAATTTCAGTTAAATACCATAATCTTTTTATATATGTGTGTGTATATATATATGTACATATATATATATGGGGGTTTTTTTGTTTTTCTTTTCCTTTCCTTTTTTTTTTTTTTTTTTTTTTAATTTGCAAAGAGGAGTGAACAGCTGTTCCATTTCTCTCTGTCAAGATAGACTAGGTAACTGTGCCAATTACTTCTCTGTTCCAAGACCTTAATAGTTTGTACATACCATGTATCCACTGATAAAGTCCACTTGCTCCCACCAACCAGCCTGTAATTCCGTTTAGATTCTTTTATATCCCTTAATCTCTTCATGAGCTTTAGAGTGCCATTATATTCCTGGGTTTTCCACGTCTTCCCATATGCATTTGATATTTCAGATGTCTGTTGCATTTTGCAGTGCATGCAGTCTTCTGCCCCATTTATCATACTTTTCCCTCTGCAGTCATATAGTGTTGGCAGCAGAGGTTACATCTGTACCAAAAAAAAAAAAAAAAAAACCAAACAAAAAGAACCCAAAAAACCCAAACAAACAAAGCAAACAAACAAACAAAAAATACCAACCAAACAAAAAAAAAAAAATCATCAGGGGTAAGCCTCTAGCAGAGGCCTGGGCATGCAACTGTCTATATTGAGTATATATTGTCACAAGGTTAGGCATGGTTTTAGCCACTGGAAAGTAACTGTCTTCCACTTAAAGCTCAGGCACAGTATAGGCTATAGTAGGAATTAGAGACTTGTCAGGCTGTATACATCAGACATATTTTAAGGAAGAGAGGAGAGAGTGAAACCACATGCCCCATTCAATTAGCTTCTAGGTGAAGGAGCAGGAGAGTGCACAGCAGATTCAACATTACCTAGGCTACAAACGATCAAAGACACAGACCAAATCTTTGTGGTTACCAGCTCCAAGTCTTCAGTCAATGTTTATTAACAGCCAAACTGTTAGTTATCAGTATACATGCATTACTCTTAGACACATCCTGCTGCATAGGTACTGATGTGTGAAATGCACAGGTACAGATTTTAAAATTAGAACGAGGGTTTTTAACATCAGCAAGATTACATTGTTAGCTTTAGCTTATTTCTTGGTTCAAGATATTAAAAATTAGGATTAGCTCACCACTGTACAAATCATCATGAAAGGGCACTTTTATATTTATAATGGAAATTCCCAGAATGGATATAAAATGAAACCAATTTTTTTCTAATCAGAGACAGCAAAAGGAACAGTAAAAAGACAGAAATAAAACCCCAAAACAAATAAATAAACAAAAAATCCACAAAAATATTGATTTAGTAATAACAATAAAGTTGCACCATGTTTTTTAATTAAAAAAAATAATATTTGCAAAGTGCTAGAAACCACTCTGTTTTAAAAGATTCCATATGGATTCTACTTCCATGTTTTAGCTTGCAAGGTTTCCAACAAATATAAACCTCCCTGTTATTTCTAAAATATTTTTATAATTTTTTAAAATTTATTAAAATTTATTACATATATAGTCAGTGTGTCAGCATGCTGACATTTGTCTTCTTAGAATGTTTTATCACAGAAGTTCACTTATTTAAATGATGGAATACAATGTATGGAACATAAATAATAAGTTTTCTTAGCTTACCTTTTACATCTGCATTTCCATATTAAAATACTAGAAAAGACAAACGGTTAAATAATATAAAGGTAATAATAAAAGCTTTAAAATGATGAGAGACTAAGCAGCTTTGAGTATCCTGCTTACAGGAAAAGAAAAATCCATGAGTTATGTTTAAGTATATAGGACCTTGTCAGCTCCTGACCACACTTCCATAAACACATGTAATGTAACAAAAAAAAAAATGTTATTTGCTTCTCAAAGGCTGATTTGGCAAAGGATTTTTGCTTTCAAGTATCATTACACATGAAGGTAGCCCTGATGAGATCTGTGAGAATGTTTTGTGTAAACACACTTGTGTTCAGAAGCACCGGGAGGACTGAATCGTAACAGTAACATAAACTATTAAGAAAAACTTATGAAGGGAGGGAATTTACCTTGGTGTGAAACTTGGTTGCAAGTGACAGGAGAATCAGATCCTAAGTGTGTATCTGTTACGGTAAGCAGCACTTCATTGCTTTAAGTGAAAACTGCAGCCGAGTAACAGAGGGTGCATAACTTCTTCATTTCTCATTTTGTGAAAATGCTAACAGTGCACAGACATCAAAACCTAATCTAAACTATTAACACAATACTCAAACAAACTGAAGTGATAAGTACAAATAAAAGTATCTGTGTTGGCTGAGTCCTGGAGTGATGGCTGATTTATCTCACAGAGCACTTAGAAATCAGTGTTTAATTCTTTTTTTCTCAGCTCTAGATCACAGGTCATGTACTTAACTACACAAATCTATTTAAATAAACAATGTGCTTATGCGTCATTATTCACTCTGCATGGCTGCCGTCCAACTCAGAGGAGATGGGGGCAGGAAGAGCAACACAGCTATCTTTGTCAGAAGAAATGAAGGGGGCAGATTTTCAACTGATATATCTTAATATAATCTGTTGCTCAAATACTTATTCACGTTGTTGAGGGCTTTTGTACAAAGCAGTTTGATAAAATTTACAAGGTATCACTGGAGCAAATTGTGTGTTGTACTATCTACATTTCCATAAATATTGAATCAAGTACTCAGATGTCCAAACTGGTGCATTCCAAAATGTAAAGCAAACCAGGAAATGATATGTCACACCAACAAAGATTTTTTCATACAAAGAAATAAATACTATGTCTCATAAATATGTGACTTATGTAAGAACCGAACAATAATGCCATTTTCCTTTTAGTTACAATTAATTCCTTACAAAAAAAGTGTCATAGTAATTTAGATATGCTTATTGTATCTTCTTCCCATATTTTCTATTTAAGTTAGACTAGCATAAAATCCATACTTTAGCTCCCTGGGATTGTTCTAAGGTGTAATGGCTACTAGATCGGGATCAGCTTTCAGTTTAGGGTAGGTGTGTGCTCAGATGCTCCCACTAGCTATAAGTATTCTCCATTACCCTTAGATGCCTGACAGTTTAGAACACCCCTGTAGATTTTCATAAGCTCTGTGTATTTTTCCAGTCATACTTTCTGGTAGCTTGAAAAATTTTGACAGAATATACTTTTTTTTTCTTTGCAGGAAGATTAACAAAAGTAGATTGATACTCTTTTCCTATCGGGTTTATTTATTTATTTTTTTTTTTCTATCAGTTCTAAGATTCAGATAAACCAGTGAAGCTGTTAGCTTCAAGTTTGTTGGCTACCTTCCACACAGAAGATACTGCTGTCTGGTGTAAACTGATCCAGTTAATACATTAAGTTACAGGACTGTTTAAAATTATGTGCTTCTCTGAAAATATAAAATAAAATATTATTTTTTCTTGTGTGATTAGATACTTAGATAACTTTTTCCCCCTAATAAAAACATGTCATTGATGCATCATATTAATAGCAGTATAGACTAATTATTATTGGTTATTATTTACATTAATATTGCTGTGCTTTCTAATTTCTGTTTTGACTTCCACACTAAAGGCACAGTTCACTATTGGTCCTTTTCGTAATGCTCTTCTGGCTTGTGGTTAATATGTAAGAACAAACACCTGAATGTCAAGAAAATTTCCTCCCAGACCCATGCAAAAAAGTTGTAGAATATAGTCTTTTAATACTTGATTATTATTAGCTGGGCAAAAATATGCAACTAGTCTTAGTTAGGTCTGGAATTCACTATGACTTAATCTCAGCTGCATTACTGTGTCACCATACAACCAATGCTGACAGACATAGACCCAAGCATTTATAAAGTTCTCAAAATTGCCTGTCTCACATATGCAAGATTATCAGTCCATGTTGATGAACCCCAACATTCCGGAATGCTGACCAGATTGATGGGAATAATTCTGATAGTGCATAGTAAGCTCATGTCTCCATGAAGACCTCAGCTCTCAAGGCACCCAGTCTCTGGGATACTGCAGAGAGTGTGTTCTGCCTGTCTCCAGGACTGGGCTGTCCATATAAAGACTGGGAAGATGAGAACAGACACATATCTCCTCCTGGTTCCAGGCTGTAAATTTTTCTTCATGCTTTCCTTTTGCACCACGCAAAGTAGTGAAAAAGAAAACAGAACTGAACTTGTATAGTTTGCTCTGTGACTGAGGCTGAAACACAACAAGTTATGGGCAATCTGACACCTCCACTTGAATAATAAATATGCTTTTCAACAATTGCTGAGTATCAGATGGAAGAATGAAAAATTAATTATCATTTAATTATTTATCAAGGACATGAATACAGCTTCTTTTCTAGGGAAGGAACTCAACATAATGCTTTTTACAAAATATTGTCTTTCTGTCTCATGATGAGACAACTAACTGTCTCCATGAGCTATATGATAACTAAATAATGATGCAATTGAAAACTGACAAAAAGGAAAAACAAATTGTAAATATAATGAAATAACAAATATTTATAAAAATTCTTTAATCTGGACTGTGTTGTAAATTACATCAGTGAACCGATACAGAGGTTAAAAAAAAGTATATTTGCCACTGAAGAAACTAAATGTCACTAAAGTAAATCTCTGGTTATATCGAAAGTAGTTAATAAACTTTAAAACCATTTAAAATTGGTGCTACTCTAGCATCTCATTTAATTGACACCAAGGTAGTAACTATATAGATCTTCATTAACAGTGAACAAAAGTGCACTACTTTTAACAGAACATCTGTGAGGTTTAACAAGAATACTTCCATTACGCTTTCAGGAAAATCTGTCTTAACTGTTAATAAGATAACAACTTTAATTGATAAAATCATCCTGGAGGGGAGAACTTAAAAAAGAGGAGCGACATAATAACCAGCTTGCATTTATCTTTAACACTTACAGGGAGGATCGCAAGTTTTTTCATTCTTAAGTGAAACATTTTGAAGAAAACATAATTGAAACTTACTTTTCAGTTAATTAAAAAGATCAATGAAACCAGTCTTGTGATAATCTGAACTAAAACATTTTCTGAAATTATTACTGGCAAATATAATGTAAGGAGTCAAAGAAAGTGTCTGTATTTTTCCCACTTCTGATGTATTCTGTGCTGCAAATCAAACCTAAACTACTTTAAAAAAAAAAAAAGTTGTTTTGTTTTGTTTTTTTTTTTTAAATGTTTATTGCACTTTGGGAGTCTCTAAAGTTAACACCTAGTAAAAATAAAGGAACAAGATGAAAACACTCTAAGTCGCGACTTTCATGATACTGACTGAATTTTATAAGAAAGTTTTGTAGGCACGTCCTTTAATTAACTCTGAAATACGAAAAATCCTGCAGCTACATTACATTGAACTCTGCAGGAAAAAAGTGCTGGCTTAAGTTCAAGGTTACAGTGCATTGCTTTGGAGAAGGAGGAAATCTCTGCTTCACAGACAATCTCATTACCCAATGCTCATCCTAAAATAAACCTAAAACAACTATGAGAAGCAATGTCTGAGATACTGCACCTCCGAGCATTCCCAGATTCACAGGGCTGTCTGTGCTTGGTTGCACTCTTATTTAGGCTTTTTAGGAGCATATTTAGGCTCCAAGGTCATACAAGTCCTTCCTTGCTGCTTCTCACCCATGGTGTGCTCCACCAGGGTACCAGTGCAGGCAGTAGAGATGCTGGGACTTTGGAATATGCCACAACAGATCCCAGTGGGGCCTCCACTGATTTGAGCAAACACAACTAATTGGCATTTCAGAAAAATTTAGGTGAGGTGAATTCCCCAGCTTTTAAAACTACACTGTCTTTTTACTGTTTCTTTTTACCAAGGATTCCAGGGAGGAGACAGAATGCCATTTAATGCTCTCCTACCCCCACAGTGTTTCATGTAATGACCTGAAAATATATGTTGGTAACATAAACATGCCTTTAGGAAATAAAGTTGTTGGTTCCTATGCTGGAGGAATCAGTGTCTCCCCAGCACAGAGGAGATCTTGCTCCTAGCCCTCTTCTGTATCATTCTGCTCCTTTTGACCCAGAGCTAGTCCACAGCACAGATTCTCATGTTATCATACAAAGTATTGATTGTTATTAAAGAAATATATAATCATTTTTTTCTTCCTTTCATACAATGTTTATTTATCTCAGTTGTTCAGAATAAGCTCAGTAACATTTTAGAAAGTTGCAAAATTCAAGAAGTGTTAATATAGCCTGAACAATTTATTAACGTTATGTTTGAGAATATCAGTAAGGACATTATATGTAATTTATTTAAGGAAGCATACTTCTAGGATTAAGCTTATTTCCAACCACAAGAAAATAACAAATAAAACATGAAACGTGTGTCCAAAGAATGTTGAATTGTTGCGACCTTCTCTTGATCTCTATAGTACTTTTTTCTTTCAATGTCTCACAGCAAAAACACTTGAAAAGTTTTTGATATTTTTATATCACCAGACAGCATTTTATAAGTTGCTGGAAGTAGTTTATAATATACATATTTATTTTCTGTACTGTCCATACATTTCAAGTCACACGAAGAAAAAAAAAGAATGAGTTTAAGAGAAACTTTAAGTAACATAGCAATTACTCTTTTTCTTCCTGTTAAAATTGTGACCCACATTGCATTGTCTATAAGGGAGGCAAAATGTAGCACATGACAGTCAAAAACCATTCAAATAAAACGTATTCAAACAGGAAAGTAGTTTCATGGTAAAACAGAGGTTTAGCTACAGCAAAACATAATCTGACTTGGAAATGAGAAATTTCAGACAGAATTAGATCTAAAATACAGAGAGCTAATATAGTTTCAGCAGTTGTTTTAAATATACATAAATAAATAAATGAGCACTTTTTTCCCTAGATAAGAAGAGTATTTATAAGAAGTTTTCACTGGATTAATTTCCCATTAATTTGTCTGTGCTTGCATTCTTAACATAAGTTAAACAGTGTACCTTACTGCTCTGAGATAGTTCAAAGTGAATGCTTCCAAAACAGAGCTGGAATAAGTGTAAAAAAATCCTCATTGTCATTTTTAATTAAAACTTAAAAAGTGGAAAAAATATTAAAAATATCTATGGCTGCTGAATTAGAATGAGTTTTTGACTGTTATGAAATCACAAATACCTGTCAGATATATCTATTGTTGTTAATTTAAATCCAGTTGCTCTTAATTTAAACTCAGTTCATTAGACAATCTGTCAAGGTAAGCAACAATATGATAAAATTCCTTGAAGTCATATGGCTTAGTCAGCTCTTCTTGTTATATGCATATATGTGCTCTGAGCTTACCACTGGACGTAGTTAATTTATTCATTAGTCAGTTCAGAGAAAATAATGATACTCACAACTTGACAGAATAATTATATTGTCTTCCAACCACAGTGTAAAAAAAACTTATATACATAATTATTCTTAACAAAAATAAAATTGAAATTACTTTAATAGAATCTTAATAGATACATAAGTTATTATAACAGGAGCAGAAGTTATTTTGATTGACTGTAAAAATGAAATATGGCAAATCTCTTGGAAAGCATTTATTTAATTATTTATTTTTTTCCTTCATAGTTCAATATATAAGGTTATAATGCAGTTTTGGATTTTGTGAAGGCAATCATAATGGCTTTGGTATAAAGATCTCATTCACATATCTAAAATTTTACTGAACTTATGATGCTCTATTTGATACTTATTTCCAAGCAGGCCTAGTAGATCAACATTTGATGAAAAACTTTACACAATAGGAGACTAGCAGCATTAAAAACAGAAAAAAGAAGGGAAAATCAATCACAAAACTCAATAAGATAAAAGAATGACATGCATTATAATCATGAACAGAATGATAAATCAAGCAAATACCAAAGCTTTTAGGACCTTGACATTATTCTCTGGATAGTTTCACAAAGAGATATTTACTGTAATAATTAAATTACTCTAAGAAGGCGCAGAGTAAGCAATTCTCACAAATGTGTACCTAAATAGTTTCTAGTAGCTGCTGGTGAGCAGAAATAAGGTCTCACATTTTCACATTTAATAAAGAATAGTGATCATGGCTTATTTCATACTCTACAGTGTTATATTTTGAATGCACTGTAGTCTAATAAGTCAAAGACCACACTCAGGTAAAACATTTTTTTTCATTTTGTGAATCAGTTGAATTACTATATTATACAATATTTGGCACAGACACTTATGTGAATGCACATAACAAATACCAAAGAAAACAATCAATGTCAACATACATTACATACAACTAATTACTTAGAGTTCAACCTTCCTAATTTTAGGTGGTTTTACTGAAATCGTGAGGTACAGTTATTTCCTTTCATTTCTTTCATGCTCAGAGATTGATTACCTTTGCAAGACCTAGTATGCAATACTCTGCACTGTTAAACAGCTGGCATGGTTCCTGACCTAACCTGACTTAGACGAGCAGAATGCTTAGAAAACATATACAGTCATGCTTAGGATTGAGAAATTCTAAATGAGTAGTTCTACATGTGTCTGGGGATAAGAGAATTTACCTGCTTAGGCACAACTTCTACTCTTTTAATTGACCTTTGGGGTCACAGAGTAGTCATTGTTCTTTTTTATTTCATGAAAAAGCTTAGGGACAGTGAAAAAAAAAACATTGACTAAATGTTATGGCTTTCAGTAGCACACATAGATGCTGCAAGTTAATGCATTTCACTTTTAACATTATCAAATGAATACATGCATAATTGTATTATAAATCCTATAAAACACTTAATGCTCAACCTTATGGTGGCTTAAGGCAAAAAAGAGCTGTATGGTTTGATTATATAAGAGTGTCAACAGTTTAATAATATTCTGCTATCTTGTCTTGCTTATTTTACTTATAATTCCTTTGGAATGGGATCACATATGGACATACTATTCAGCATTCCCTGTTTCTGTTGTGGCTTGCAGTCACTGCTACTATAAAATGGGATATACATTATTTGAGAGATATGCTGTCTAAAGTATTCATACTACTGTATTCGAAACACTTCAATTCTAACTTATGTAGGCATATAAAGTGTTTATAATGATTTGTTCTCAAAACCAGAACTTAAGAGGTTTGATGATGCGGTACGTTGAGAACAGAGATGAAAGGAATGATCTAACATTACTTTCAAGATTTGGTAACTAAAGCACAAAAAGGACAACGAAAATAGGTAACATGAAAATTCTGAGGACCTTCAAGGGAAATATATATAGTCCAGAAGTCTATTTGTCTTTTCTGAATGATATTGACAGTGGGTCAACTTGGGTGAACTCATACATTTTTACAAGGTTGACATTCAATTGAGTTTAGCTTATGCAAAAAGTATTTTGGAGTTATATCTGCTGATACGATCATATTCCTTTCCTTTCACTATTGCTTAGTTTTAAGAAAGGTTAGGAGTTTGTCCAAGGACATATATTTATTCATAGTCATTGTCAGATAACCTATGAAGCACAAAGGGAGTGAAGAATTCTCAAAACTGATGAAGTAAAGAAGTGATTTAAAAGCTGATAAAAGCAAAGAACCATTGCTTATCAGGTATATAAATCAACAATTTGTATCCATTGAGGGCTTCAAGCTTTGGTCTAATGGGAAAAAATGTTAGTTCTGCGGAAGTTACAAAATGGATTTGGGAGAAAGATGAAAACCTGTGGGTTTTGCTGCAGGAAGAATCCACAAAACTTCCCAGTCTGCAGCTACGGGAGCCTGTAAAACAGGATGCAATATACATAACATGGAAACATGGAAAGCAGCAAACATGGAAAAACACAGCAAATGTTGCAGTTTACAGCGAATAAGCAGTGACTGACAGTGGTAATTTAAAGGCAATTGCACAAAGTCTGCCAGAATTACCTTTATAATTCTTCCATGCTGTGTCCAGTATTTACACTGTAGTCTGTTTCCACTTCTTCTCCACATTCAGCATCATAAAATTAAGATATATTTTCTGCCTTAATCTACTGCATAGTTTGAATGTGGCTGAACTAGAAACAGATTATTTAAACTATGTATAGGGAGAGATGCTAAGTTGTAGTCCATTCTAAATCTTCTCTTTCAGATACTTAGGATGAAGCAGGAACATACATTTAATACCATGAATTAGAGGCGTTTTACAACTAAATAAATAGTTTTTGCTTCATTTATTCAAGCAGTCAGTTTACATAGCTGGAAAATTTGTTATTGAAAATTGTATGCAAAGTTAGAGTCTACATCCATTCATTCATTAATTTAAAAAAACTCACATTACTTCTATAAGCATGCCATTTTGCAATTACCATTTTACGTGATAAATTCAAAGCCTTCCAATGAACACAAAAGATGATTTCATTTTTCTCAGTGCAATATTCAAAGCCACAGAAGGATAACAATGAGAATAAAAGGGCATTTTTCATGAAATTTCATCTACAGGATCTTTTCAGCTGTTAAAATAGTACTTATTGTGATTTTCAGCCGAATCATTTTTACTAATTCACCTGGGCAGCTTTGAACTTGTTTTCAATCAGGAAGTTAATTTGAAGACATGAAACATTTCCCCCATCTTTTATTATTAATAAAAAATGGCACATTTAACTGCCTTGATGAGACAGGAAGCTCTTTCTAGTGTTTGAAAATAGAAAGCACTTGTTCAGCATTTTTTCTAGCACTTTTTACTCTGTGGCCAGAGTAACACTCCAGGAAGCTTTTCACTCAATTTCTTACAGAGAAAAAAATAATAATAAAAAACAAGAAAGCATGAAACTTCTCATGATTTGCTTTACTTAGTACAAGGTGTAATTTGAAGTGTTTTGACTTCTTGGGTAAAAAATGTACTGAAAACTTGGGTCAGGTAAATTTTTATGAATATATTAAATAGTGAAGGTACTTTTTCCTTCCTTTCTCAGTTTACGATTTAGAGGGTTGTTTTTTTTTTTTTTTTAACTTGTAAATGAGCTTGATATTCCTGTAATTATACCAAAATAAATATTTTTGGGTAGAATGGGGTGTTTTTGTTTTGTTTTGGGAATTTCTTTTTTTCTGTTGCATTTACACTTTCTAGCTAAAGTGATTCGAGAAATCTGAAGGTACACCATGCTTAAATGGCTTCAGTTCTAAATTGGAGGGGAAAATTTTTGTTGGCCTACTTTTTCCACTAAGAAAATAAGTTTAATATAGTATTTAGAAAATTTTAGGATTTCCTCTCTAGCCCTATTCTGTGTAGAAAGATATTTTTTATCAGTCTTAGGATGCTTTGCTGTGCATTATAGAGAATGAAATTAATATTCAGCATCTATCTCAGCAAGAACAGAATGAAAAAGGCACTGTTTTAATGGTGTTTATTGACTGGTTTCAGTAAACCTTAATACTAACTAAAAAAGACTGGAACAAAACCAAAAAATAAAGCCAAAAATATTTAGATCTAAATATACAAGATCAACTTTTATGTTATTGCATGCAAGAAGTTACTCCAAGATTGAAATGCATATATTCAGCACTATGCTTAGTTCAGAAGCCTTAATAAATGAAATTTATATAAATTAGATGTTAGCCTTTGTCTATTTAAATATAGAATAATGTCAAAAATAATTCTTAATGCTATCATTTATGCATGATCCTTACTTTATCCTCAATTTTTAATCTTAGATGTTCTTAGCCATTGTTAAATGGAAAAAAAATTACTAATTAAGAAAAGCTGAAATTTACCCTGTGGTGGATGCTAATGCCTTACTTATATGCCACTTAAAATGTTATTTTGAAGTTTTAAGTAAGATTCAAAGGATGAAGTGGCCTGGGACATATCTCTGCACAGAAACAAATTTCCCATTTGCAAAGCTTACATGTTGCAAAAAATCCTGAATACTCTATAAACTGGAAAGAATTCACACAGACCTCATATACGGATACATGTTAACTGTATTGTTCCTAAGGTAAAAGCCACATTCCCTTCATTACTAGTAGATTTTAACAGATGTTGTTATGCTTACCACTCTGTGATATTTTATTTTATTTTATTTTATTTTATTTTATTTTATTTTATTTTGTAAAAGTAAGGACACAGAATTAATCAGTCACATCTGCATGCACAAAAGACATGACACAGGGAACAAAAACCATCTGAAACAAAACTATGCTTCCTTTCACAAGCAATAGGGGAAATTAATGTCATCACTAAGCTGAAGACATAAAGAGATTCAAAATTAAAAATCCTTTGAAAGCTTCCAACAAGATTCCTATAATCAGCAGGAAGATAAGTAATGATCAAAGCCCCTTAAAATAATATTGCTCACCCCATTAGAACGGCTTAAATGTACCCTACCATTCATCAGAAATTATACAAGATTACTGCAGAGACTATGCCATTGTTTCAGTAAGAAGCCCAGATGTTTTAAGGGTAGACTTCACAACTCACATAAGGTTAAAAGCCAAGACTAAAAAAGAAACCAAACCAAACCAAATCAAACCAAAATATATCTCCCCTCCCCCCCCCACCCCTGCCAGCTGCAGTTATAATCCTTCATTATTGCTAATGTAACACTTCATAGGTGCTCAATTGCTCTGCCAAATTGTCTCACATTGAAGTTGAGTCATGGAAAGGGAAGCAAAGTGAACACTCGCGCAGCAGACTGATATTAATATTTTAATTAGGTTTTTTTTGTTTTGTTTTTTGTTTGGTTTTCTTTTGTTTGTTTGTTTGTGTTTCTTTTTATTTCCTTAAACAAAGATAGTATAAACATATTGTTTTTTCTTTTCTCCTGAAGAAGCATTCTTCTTTTGTTAACTTTCATCTCAGCTACACCACGATTAGTGAAAGAAGAAAAGCACTATTCTGCATACTACATCACTTGTGTTGCCCTATGAAATAGCCCCAGGGACATTACACACTGCTAAGTGTCAATTTAGGATCTGAAAACATTTCTAAGTAGAAGTCTAGAATAATGTATGTTTGGCAGTTCTACTAAACATTTGAGATTTACTATCTTCTGCACTGTCTGCTTTTAACAGCAATATTGTTATTGCTTTTGTCGATAACAATTTGAAGTGGTCACCTTGTCTCCTTTAAACATTCAGAGGTAGCTCATATGGCATTGTTTATTAGAATTTCTTGTAGATGGAGGAAGCTTGCAGTCTCAGAAATTGCTTACTGCAAGTTTTTTCAAAGTGAATGTCAGTTTTTAGTAGATGCAATGTGCAAGCTCAATTT
This sequence comes from Acridotheres tristis, assembly GCA_037013685.1. Classification (NCBI taxonomy): domain Eukaryota; kingdom Metazoa; phylum Chordata; class Aves; order Passeriformes; family Sturnidae; genus Acridotheres; species Acridotheres tristis. The sequence continues at coordinate 78,678,395 of CM072884.1, forward strand.
GATTGTCACATTTATTTACCTAGACTTAAAGACGCACAAGTATAAGAACTCCTATTTTGTGCTTCAGATATGCTTGTCAATATAACTGCAGTGCAAAAATCTGCATGAATTAAATAGGCAACTACTGCAAGGGAATGGAATGGAATGGAATGGAATGGAATGGAATGGAATGGAATGGAATGGAATGGAATGGAATGGAATGGAATGGAATGGAATGGAATGGAATGGAATGGAATGGAATGGAAGAATAGAATAGAATAGAATAGAATAGAATAGAATAGAATAGAATAGAATAGAATAGAATAGAATAGAAATTCTTTTCAGTTGAAAGAGACTGGCATGTTATTAAGGACACAGTCCAAATACCTTTTAAACATTGGCAGGCTTAGGCCATTAACCACTCCTCCAGGAAAACTGTTTCAGTGCTTGACCACCCTTTTACTAAGTCCAGTCTAAATCTCCTCTGGAGCAGCTTTGAATGATTCTCACACGTCCTGTCAACTGGGTACCAGAGTGAAGCAATCAGCAGCTTCCTCTCCACTTCTCTTCCCCTGAAGAACCTAAAGAGTGCAATGAGATCACTCATCAGCCTTCTTTTGTCCAAAATAGACAAATCCTTCATCCTCAGCCACTCCTGATAGAAAATTCCTTCACGTTCTTTCACCAGTTTGTTTTATTCTTTTGGAGTTTCAAGGACCTTCACATCATGCTTAAATTGTGGGGTCTGGAACTGCACACAGCACTCACTGTGTAAGACTGTGACAATGCTGAAGAAGGCTAATCACCTCTTTTGTCCAGTTGGTTGCATTTGGTGCACTCTAGAGTGGTATTTGCCCTCTTGGCTGCCAGGGCACACTGCTGCCTTCCACTGAGACTGCTGATGACCAGCAGATCCCCTTCTGCAGGGCTGCTCTCCAGCCACTCTCTTAGTTTATACTTGGCATTGCTCCATTCTAGGTGCAGAATCTGGTATATGGACTTAAATTTAATCACTTTAAAGACAGCCCAGTGCTTCTGTGATGATAGCTTTGTCCTATCTAGATCCCTCTGAAAGGCCTCCTGTTTGTCAAGACAGTCAACAGCACCTCCCAGTTTGGTATAACCAGCAAAGTTGCTAATGGTACTTTCAACTCCTGCAGCCAGATCATTGGTAACATGTGAATAGAACTGTCCCTAGAACTGAGCCCTGAGGAACACACCTGGTGGCCAGCTGCCAGCCAGAGGGAACCTTATCCACTATGATCCAGAACAAATGTGCTGCATGGTAATGATGAGACTGTTTTTCCTTCATCAAGAACATTATCACAAATTCTTCAGCATTGTCTCCTGTCCAAGTTTAGGGCAAATTTGTGAGGAAATTTCTGAAGGCGTCTCTCTAGAAAGCAGATTCAAGTGGTCCCTCTCCCAACTGGTTTGGGAAAAGATTTCTTTGGAGAAAAGTGGAAAAAACCTGTTTATTTAACAAGCAAAGTACTCACAAATATAAATAAGGAATAATATTAAACAATAGAACCTCTCGCTGTTCTGAAGAGATGGCCAGTTCAGAAAGTCCTTTTTGTGGGGGTAGTCGGGCTTGCTCAGTCTCTTATCAGTCCCTCTGGTGCTGGAAAACGTCTTGTCCCGGGCCCCAGTGTGCCACAGATGTGAGCTCCTAGTATTTTTGGGTTTTCAGTCCACAGCAGGGCTGAACAGCCCCAAGAAAAAGAAAAGCCACAGTCTGGGGAACTTATCTGGCTCAGCTAGCAAAAAAAAAAAAAAAAAAAAAACAAACAACAACAAAAAAAAAAAAAAACAAAAAAAAAACAAAAAAACCCAACAAAACAAAAAAAAAAAAAAAAAAACCACCACCCTAAAAAGCAAAGGAGAGATCCCTCCCACTGTCCCTGCTGCAGAAAATACAGCCCATGAGAAGGAATGTGGTGGCAGCAAGTGCAGTTTCTGCAAACAAACTCCAGGCTTCCCCCTTCACTCTTGGAACTAGTCTTCAAGGTGCAGAACTTAATATCTAGCATAAACAGAACAGATGACTGGGGATACAAGCATTATAAAGTTACTCTAGGACATCTCCAAACTTGAAAAAGGATTGTCATTGGAAACATAATACACTATCTTATCTCATACAGAAAAAGGTCAGGTACTAATAAAGTGTTTGGATTTCATGAGAAACTGTGCTTGCTGAGGTCAATTTGGGAAATATTTCTGGATGAATAAAAGCAGTCCTACTCTCATTTTGTAATTATCTTGTACAAATATGGGAATAATGACAAAAAATCCCCATCATGATTTATTTCAAAGAGAAGATAAGCAACCAAGTGTAGACAAGTAGCAAGACAGGAAAAAACACCAGTTGAGAAAGAAAGCCAGATTGTTTCATTGAAGCTTCTTGCACAAATTTAACCAGAAATGGATGACAAAATATGAGTCCCTTGACTGCATTAAAAGATAACTTTCCAAACAGAAAATAAACCTTTTACTACTAAAGAAACCAATTAATTTCTAAATTAAAAATTAAAGCCTTTGTCAGAAAATGAGTCAGTATTTTCTTGGCAATTTAAAAAACCAGGCAGAATAAGCAGTAAAACCTTAAAATATGGAGTAGAATTTTCTCAAAACAATTGGTTTTCAATGCTAATTACAAAGTAAGTAAGTATTTCTCCTCCTGGGTCAGGAGGCACAGATTTTTTTCCCTTAGTTTTTAAATTTATAAAGGTAAAAAGGAAAAAAACATACCATAAGTGCTTGAAAAACTTCACTAAATATTCGATGACACAAGAACAGATGTGAGATGTGTCTTGAGGGAATGCCAGCAGGGCAACTGCTTAGAGCTTACACTACAGAAAGTCCCAATAGACCAAGCAAGTTAGTTGGCCAAGTGATTTGCAGGAATGATGGAAAAGGAGCCTATGACTTAACCTCTTCCTTGAGCATTTGGTTAAGAATAATAAAGAATAATAATAACAACACTTCACATCTCTCCTCTTAAACTGAAAAGGACATGTGCTATAAATTTTGTGAAATGTGAGAATAATCCAAGACTGATTTAGACAGAGTAATCTATGGTGGTCTTCTGGATTTAATGGATATACACCATGTGTGAATTTGGCTACTGGATGAGAATTCACACTTTCCATTTGGGGCTATTTTAAGCATCTAGCATTGGCAGAAGTTAGAGGATCTTTAGGTAGGAGCTGATAGTCAATAGATTAAAAAAAAAAAAAAAAAAAAAAAAGAAAGAGGTATCTCCACAGAATGATCAAGTATATTGAAGTCAGGAAGCCTGTAATTTGGCACAGTGAGTGATTTCCCTTTTCCCACGTTTCCAAATATACAAACATATAATTTGTCTGTTTTTCCTAGTACATCATTAAATTTTGCATATTCACATAACTGAAATCCTATTATTGTTATTCAAAAATGTTACATTTTAAAGAGATGCATAAAGCACTCATATGTACTCAAAACAGTACCTGTGCTGAAAGTTTTAAATAAAATTATCTCCTGTGTTCAATTTATATTTAAATGTTTACAGGTTACAAACACTTGTGATGAAAAACAATTCAATTATTCAATAAACAAATTATTTCATTAACAAGCAAAATTACATAAAGTTACCATTGACATGAATTGTTGTGAAATGAGAAATCATTAATACAGGCTAAATCTCAGTTGAAGATCATAGATTTTTCAACGCAGAAATCTGCTATTTTTATGCAGCTGGAACTGAAGTTTTGCTCAGAATCTGACAATCATACGTATTTGTGAAGTTGTTTCTCAACCACATTTCTGTAATCCTTCTAAATTAAACAGCAGAAAAATCTTTCAGGTGTCATATTTTAAACTGAATTGTAATTGAAATAGATCCATTGACTAGAGATTTATTAGCTGAAAGTAATAACTGGAAAAGTTTTAATTCATATGATTCACAAGTGGTAGATTCTAGCATTTTAATTTACACATGGAAATATAATTCAGTCTTCTTAGATTCACTTGTCTTTGTAGACATCTTAATAGAAGCAGCTAATATTAAAGTATTAATAATACATTGTTAGTACTGTATTTACTCAAATTCAAGAGAAGTTTTGATGCTTAAAGAAAGTATTGAAAAGTGTCAGAGAAGTATATATGCTTATGAGCTTCAGTAAAAGATGAGGTAGAAAATTAAAACAACCTTTAATCTCTCCTAGTAAGTGGGAATTGTTTCAAACTTTAAATTAAATGTGCTTAGGTATTCTGCTTATTGCTGAGCAATAAGCCTCAAAGCTATACTTCCTGCTAAAATCAAGACATCTATTTGGCTACATAATTATTATTCATCATGGAGACACATGTAAATGAAGGACATCACCAATGGATCATGGAGAACATTTTTTTCCTTTGGATGGAGTTTTGTTTTGTTTGGAGATTTTGCTTGTTTGTTTGGGTTTCTGTTTTTTTAAAAAACATAGAAAAAACAGTCCCTCAAACAAAATCAAACCTGGAATTGAACCTGAAGGAAGAGTTCTTGCATATACTTTGAAAGGAAATTAACGAGTTAGACGTGTGATTATAATGTTCTTCAGAGGTGACATTGTCCGTGGGATCTAATGGGCACTAAAATAAATTAAAGGCATGTAATAGACTTCAGTAAAATCTGGAACTTGTTATGAAGGATCACACATTTCACCGAAGTCACATTTTACAGGCAAGTATGACTAAGATAATTTAGTAAGATATTACATATGTGTTCTAAAACTCTTTACATAGCACCAAATATTTTTTCCCTTGTCCTGCCCTGATCTTGATCTCACACTTGGTAAGGGCACTGAAATCATAATGTTGTATTGGAACAACAATGTTTAACATTTTTTTAAAATATATTATGAAAAGATTTAAAAGATTCTCAGAATAGTTCATTACCACTCTCTATCTTGTTAGTCCAGCTTCCATAATCACCTCGATTAAGCAGATTGTGGCTCAGATCTCATACATCTATTTTTTTAGTAGGGTGTTTTTACAAGCACAAGTAACATCTGTCCTTTTCATTCTCTTCACAGCATCCAACCACTCTGGCAGATGTTTCTAAAACCATACTGTCTGGTAACATTTAAAGGAATACAGTATTTGCATAAGCACTGGGAATTCCAATCTTAGTACTTTCCATACTGTTTTAATTTTTTTAAATCAACATTTTTTGTTCTATACACATAATTTTGTTTTACTCCTCATAAAGCAGACATTGTGTGCACACATCTGTTAAATCTGGGCTGCATTTATTACAGTTCTCCTCTTCCAGAAACAGGAAGGATTAATTATCAGAGACCAGCTCTAGAAGCACCCCCGTGTTTCTTAACACACAAAATTAATTCAGAGTTGACAAAACTCTTTCAGACACAACCTGCTTCCTGCTGATGGCGCTTTATTAGCATATTCTTCCCAGAAAAAAAATGCCTCATAGACCCTTTTTACCTCTCCTCAGAGTTCAATTTGTAAAGCACTGAGTGACAGGCAGCAAAATGGCTTGAATATATCTAAGGCAAGTTGCCAAATCCTCCCGATAGAAACACTTTGGAGCCTTTGTTCTGAGTACATTAAAGTCACAGAAGGTCCATGTACTGTAGACTGTACAGGGCAGGCAGGATGTTCACAGTAAGACAAAACAGCAGGTGATAAATGACATTAAATAACAGTGAGAATTTACCACAGACTAAATTAACTACTGGAGTGAAATGTTCTCAGCTCTAAGGCTATATTAACAGTGAATTTATAATCAGGTGATTATAATTCTTTTTAGTGTTCAAAGAAGTCTATATGTAAAAATGATCAAGACAGCTCTATTTAACTCCAAAGACAAGCTGTTGGAACGTGTTCTAAAAATGATAGAGAGTAACTCTCCTTTCCTCTCTTATTGAGTAATTTATACAATAAGTATATAAAAGCAAATTTGATTGTTAGATGTCTGACATGCTCTATTTCATGAAAAATTAAAGCCACACTGAGTTGCTCCTAGCTGGTCAAACACTTGAAAAGAGGAATCTGTAATTTCAATTTTAGAAACTTGCAAATTAATATTTCCTGGCTCTGATATGAGGGGGGGAAAAAAGGTGAACTGCTGTCATCTACATAAAATTCTACTGAGTTGTTTTTTTTTGTTACAAAATTAATATTATAATTTAATGTAGTAATCATTTCACTAATTGGCATTACTGCACAAATTCCTGATCTTGTCTATATATGTGATTTTTACAATAGTAAAAATATTATTACTTCCTCTAAATAAAAAACAGAATTCCGGGGGGGGGGGGAAAGAAATTATTTATGTATTTAATTTACATTTACACATTATCTATTTATATATTTAATGAATATGATACCGTTGATTTTTCTAGTATTTTTTTCTCTACATGGAAAGACAATTTTTCCTGATACACTACAGACTTCTTCTCACTAATTTGGTTGCCTAAAGTTAACACAGCTCCTCTAGAATATCTGTCAGAGTCTGCACATTTTTTTTTCTCTAGGAAAAGAACACAAACATCTAAAGATAGTGAAGCAACTTAAGCAAGCACTGAAGATCAAACTTAGTAAAGGAAAAAAAGACAAATGCAATAGACAAAGAAACACTGGGTGAGAAGCACTTTGAAGAAAGATCTAAATACTGTGTTCTAAGACTTGGCATTATGTCCATTTACAATTTAGGGGGGTTTATATAGGAACCTTGTCTTGAGTGCTGTGAGTATTTATTAAGGTGCATAAGATAAAGGAAGAAAGCCTTAGAAATTAATATATTTTATACTGTTAGGCTAAATTAATAAGCTTAATTTGACCTAGTGGCCTCACACACAAGTATTTAAACCTGGATGTGGTCCCTATGCTCTATCAGCTGAACACAAGCCCCAGATTCCCCCTTTCCCTGAGAAATTCATCCATTTCAGAGAGGAGGAGAGATTGTAATGACAGGTGGATGACTCAAAACGTTTGTTTATTTAAAGTTGTAATTCATTCCAATTGCTCTTAATTCCTCAGCTAGGGTTTGCTGCCGACGTCATTCCCAAAAGGTAGTAGGTATTAGCTGTACTTCATGAGTATCTATAACTACTGGCTGTTACTCGATATTTGGAATCCTAACAATATGATACAAACATAGTGTCCGCTATACTTCATAGAACAGAACGAAGAGGTATAACGTAAAAACATATCTTATTTTGTTCTTATCTTAATGATGTCCTGCACATGGAATGTTCATTAATTCCATTTCTCAAAAGCTTTTAAAATATATTTAAAGTTTACAATAGACTGCTTATACTGAGTTAAGTGAAAAAAAAAAAAAGTTTATTTTCTAAGCCTAAGAATTTTGAACTACAGTAACACTGCAAAACCAGTTTAAATAACTATACTGTTGAATGGTCACAGTGGACTTGTCAGTTTTCGGAAGAAGAAAAACCAAAACCCTGGATTCTTGTGATTTCTCCAGGGGCCCATCAGGCATGAGGATATTTTTAATTATGCTTTTTGTTTTTTTCAATGCGTATATTTCAAAGGAAACATTCCAAGAAGCATTTCATTCCAAGAAAAAAATTATTGAACAAGCTATAGCAGAGGTGTCATGTTGTAAGCACTATCAAATTCTTCAAGACAGAAAAAAATACCTCCTGTGTACTCTCACAAGTTCCCAAGGAATGTACTGGATCCAGCTGTCAAACTCATCATAGTGGGTTAAATCATATTTTTCAGTTTGATGCTTTACTATAAGACAAAATCTTGCCAAGTGTTCTGGGTTTTGGGGTTTTTTTTTTTGTAATGCATTCTGTATAGCAGATACTGTTACATGACTGCTTTTTTTGTTTGTTTTGATTTTGTGGGTTTTTTTGTTGTTGTTTTTGTTGTTTTTGTTTATTTGGGGTTTTTAAAATTAGAATACTTAAAATATAGCAGTCTAAGATTTATATTCAACCAGTCATTTAGGCTCATAAAATTGCATTAAGAGCAATCATATGGCCCCAATGTGAAATTAGAAACTAAAATGAAAAAAAAAACAACAAACTCTTGATTGAATATTGTGGTTTCTTTATTTAATCAGTGAAAGGCTACCTTGGAATTCACACAGCAGGGTATTTTAGAAATGTCCCATCTCTATGCTGGAAGATTTCTGAATTCTCAGATTTCATCTTACAACATCATCAAAACTATCCATAATTTCTTCTTCTGGGTAATGTCATCAGTGATCAGCAGGCAAATTTCTTCTTCTGGGTGGAGCTGTGCTGTCAGTGATCAGCCGGCAGAGAAAAAAACATATTCTGAATATAGTTTCCTTGGTTCCTCCATTTTCCTGATTTAAAAAATCCACAAATTGTAAGAGGAAGAAAGTCTCCTCCCTTTGTACAGAGTAAGCTTGATTCTCAGAATGATGTGTGACTTAAAACACTATTGTTCAATCACTTTCTATTTTTAAAATACACTTGCAATCATTTTGCCCTTTGATAAGGTAGGTATATAGTTTCTTATCTTTATCATAATTTCTGCAAGGTGCTTCCACAACTGCTTTAACAAAACAACTACAATAACAAAAGCATGCACAAAGCATGTGAGCTTTCTATCTGTGCTTGGAATCCAGACTGACTATTCTTGGCTTCTCCATCAAAAGGTCAGGTTACACCACAAGTCTTTCATCAATTGTTCTGTGGCAAGATCTTTTGTATTTCTGATCTTGATGTTGTTGCTAGGGTAGACTCTTTTTCAGCGTTTTGCTTTGTTTAACTCCCTATACTTACTACATTGAGATAAATATGCATATGATGCAGCTCTCAGCAGACTCAGTTCTGTGCCCTGTGCCTCAGAGCAAAGCAAAGGTATGTAAATTGGCAACAGCAGTTTGCTGTCTCTTCTCTGAACAGATTGGACCCCAAGACAGGCCCTCTGGCACTCTTTCATTCTGCTGCTGCTGCTTGCCATTGTGAAGTTCTCCGTGGCTTGTTCCTTGCTGTTAACACTAGGAAATCTCACAAGCATTCAAAGGAAAAATGTCAAAGGTCATCAGAAAAAAAAAAATATCTCAGTGTGTGTTTTTAAGAAATGTCATATTATTGTTCTTTAGGAGATATATTAAAGAGAGAACAAGGAATCCACAAAAATATATAATCCCTAATTCCATGCTGATTATTTTTGCTTGAAATGAAACTTTCATAACTGTGAATATGCAGAGAAAAATCAAATATTAGGTGTTGCAGCAGTTTTTAAAAATAGAATCATGAATTTTTGATTGTGCAAGCAGACAGCATTAAATTTATCACATATTATTTTTAATGGACTGTCCAGGTTACTAAAGAGCTGAAAGCACCTAATTTAAAACTCTGTTGGGAACATTAATTATGTTTTTTATAGTTACAATCTGCCAACTTTCCCGTGACTGCATAGCAGCAAATTTAAATTTCCTACAGACTTTAGATAGCTGTACTGCTAAAGTAATGCATATTCCACAGCCCTAATATGCAACAGTAGGCAAATATATAGACCATGTGAAGTGTACTTCTGCTACCTGTCTCTCACAATGGTACATGTTTGGGAATTTGAAAACTAATTTTCTTGGCTCAGAATTCTATGTATGCTACATTTCTTTCAATCTCTAATGTTAAAAGCCTGAAAAATGCTGTGTTTGATGACTCTGCACTACTTGCAACATGCTTATTACGCAAGGAAAAGATTCTCCATTTTATTTTTTTTTTTCAACATAACAGCAATTCTGATCACAAGAAAAGGAAAGAAATCAAAGTTTAAACCCTTTATAATTTACTATCTGGAAGTCTGCAGCCATTGGTCTGTCTCTATGAATATGGTTTCAGACAAAAATGATCAGGGACTGCATGCATCTGTAAGATGTTTCCTATTTTATACTTCCACACATTTTCCTCATGCACACCTAGTTACATCCAGCTGCCATAGTCAACTGCTGCTGAAACTGATCCTGGCTGTTCTGGTAGTTTCAGTCAAAACTATTGCAAGCAATGGGCAGATTCTAACTCCATAACTCAATTAGACTCCCAGAAGAGGTCAGTGGTTTTTGGCCCAGACCTACTCCTGCTGGAGCGTTTGTGAGACAGGTGTAGACGCTTAAAATCGTGTTTCTTTCTTGGTAAGAAAAGCATAGAAGTAAGTTGACCTCAGTGGAAGAAACACATTCTTTATGTCTGTGTGTGTGGGAAAGAGAAGTGGTATCACTGAAGCACCAAAAAGTGACATGGTGCTGAGCACAAGCTATTTATCTTGCTAAATACACAGGCCAAGTCATACAATCTTTGTTCATTTAAAACTACACTGATTCCAAAAGAAACTGACTACATAATTTCCCTTACTATGAATAATTCTACTAAATGAATATATTTAATGCACATGAATATTTATCACTTCTAGCTTATAAAGTATTGCTAGTACTGAAATCATTGTGAGACTAAAACAATATTCTGCATTTAAACGTCTTTTTACTATCTCTGTATCTGTCTGCTATTGAAGAAATCCTACAATAATTTCAGTGGTGTTGACACTAACATCTGCAGTGGGGTACAAATATCAGAAGAAAACAAATTGCATTGGATATCTTACACATTTTTACTGACATTAACATAGTTGATATTTCTCACCTTGTCCCTGCCCCAGTAAATTAATAATGCTGAATATAACTGTAATAGTTGCATTAAATACAATTGTGGGACATTATATCTTTCAAAGTTTGCCAAAACATTTATTCAAGTTATTGCTTTATATAGGACATATCAGTTGTAGTGATGTTTTGCACCAAATATTCCACAGAAATTTGTTTGACTCCTGGGAGCAAAATAAATTAAAAATACTTTGTTATCTATCTATTTCCAGGAGGTGCACAATATTTGTTGTAAAATATTTTGAGGGAAAAAAAAGAAGAAAATTCTCAAAATAGAAATCACAGGTCTACTGTTTTCTCTACTAAGAGCAGTTTTATACTTATTTACATTTTTTATCCATTTGTGGGTGTAAATATCTACACAGTTACTATGCCATAGGAAAAAGTCTACATCATCTAAACTTTAGCATAAGGATGGATGTATTTAATGAATTATGGTTAACATTTGAAAGGTTCAGGCTGTCTGATAGAGCTGCTGGAAAGGACAAGACAAATCAGATTGTTTGGTTCTTACATCGTGTGATAAAATGCTTACCATGCTGTGTTTAATTTTATTGAAGTAATCCAGGAAGCAGGGATAGAACCATCCACAATGCTGATGGACAAAAAGAATGTCTGTTTTGGTACAACTTTTTAACTCAGCACGTGACATAGTGTACCACAGCAGGCCCTGCTAAGGGCATACCATTTCTTTCTTCCAGTAAATCTGTGCTGGAAATTCTTCTTAGTTGTATACAACAGCTTTTTTTTTTTTTTTTTAAGGTATTAATGTTTCCTTGCTACTGATACTCCAGCAGGCGATTCCAAATTTTGGTCAGCAGCTACTGGCAATCCCTATCCATGTAGCTGCTGCTGTGTGGCCTGGACTGGTTGGTCACATCTTACTACATTTCTTTTTAGGATAGTCAAAATTCTTGCTTCATGAAGGCAATGGAAAAGACATTATCCAAATGGAAAGTAAATGCTGCAGGCATCAAAATCCTGTTGAATTGAGAAATTAATACTGCAGAATTCCAGGTGATATTAGAAACAATGTAAAATGAGGAAATTTGTATTGTCCTCTGGAAGTACATTCTATTACTCAAATCTAAATAACTGGGGTTTTATATTTAAGTAGTTATGATTTATGTTTATAAATGGCATTTGTTTCTACCTGAGAATTATAAACACTTAATTTTCCTGGAAAATCTGTGAAATATCATAAGGAAAGCAGGAAGAAAAACTTTTAGAAAACTAAATCCAGAGAAAATTAATTCTGTCTGAACTGCAAACATAAAGCATGCAGCCCAGTAGTGCACATTGCAATTGCATTATCTGAAATCCAGTTATTTTTTCATGTTTCAAATGTAGGAACTGGATTTATAACAAGAAAGGCTGAAACTGAAATGGTTGAAATGTTAGGGAAATTTGCTAAAGTGCATAACCAGGACGTCTGTGTAAACGTTATAGTACAGGATCTTGGGCATAATCTAGGAAAGAAAAAGTCAGTCCCCAAACTGTTGAGTTGGTCAGAGCTTCAGCAACGCTGTTCAGCATTTGGCCTTTCCCCTCATATTGGCAACATTTCTTTCTCCCTGTCAGATGGCAATCATTTCATACGGTGCTCTCTACACCGTATTAATGTAGAGCTCTTCTACTCCCATGTGATTTTGCATACTGTTTTGGCTCTCCCAGCATATCTCTCAGTCTGGAGCCACTGTAATTTACACTGCTGAATAGAAAAACCCTCTCTATGTAAGGATGGAAAAAACAGAAAAAGCAGTGGAAAATGAAGTATAGCCATCATAGCTGTGTTTATTAAATTACACTGTCTCGTTCCCTTTTCCTTCTCTTTTGCCGGTTATATCCACCTTCAGTGCCATTTATCTCAGGGTGTCTTAAGGTCCTACTTTCTTTTTTCTTCATGTAATGCTTTAAACTCCTGTTAAAAGTCTAATTGAGCCCTGGAACAGGCTCCCCAGGGAAGTGATAACAGCACCAGCCTGACAGAACTCAAGAAGAGTTTGAACAATGCTTTCACACACATGGTGAGACTCTTGGGGTGTCCTGTGCAGGGATAGGAGTAGAGCTTTGATGATGCTTGTGCATCTCTTCAAACTCAGGATTTTCTGTGATTCTGTGATTCTTCAGGTTGCAGGACAACTAAACTTCTTCTTGAGCATCTGTGAGAAAAGACAGATCCATGTGTCTTCAAACTAATATAAAGGTTTCTTCCAACTGATTTCTAATTGAGATTCTTGCAATTAGTATTATAAAATCATTTGTTATTCTTTTTGCACATAATAAAAAATGAAACAACCTCAAATGAAAGAGTAGCAAGTATATATAACTCAGTTGATAATTTACATAATTATATTGGTCTAAAGCACAAGCTTCTCTTTCATTCCCTGCTGTTCATTATATCTATTATTTTGTCATCAAGTAGAATTGTTTGAAAAATGTCTTCCATATCTTATATTCTTTTCTGCAATATACAGTAAATTTTAAAACTCAATTCAATATAAGTTTTAAATTTTAGGACTAACACAAATGTAAAGTTCGTTATTTTTTCAAGAAGAAAATTGTAAACATCTGTGGAATATTAAGAAATGGGGATATTTAAAATAGCACTGTATACACAAGTTAAAAACACCATTAAAAGCAGTGAGAAAGAATATTATATACTTATTAATTCTTCCTCCTTTATACATGTTTGTACATATGTAGACAATCTTTTAAGCATATCATATTTCTGGTGAGATCATTATAGTAAAATAATGTACTTTCATTACAGAAACTTACTTTTGACAATCAATACTCTTTTTCTGTAGAACATTAAGTTCTGTGCCAATTGAAATGTTGGGTCATACTAAATGACTAGTTCTTATATATTGTTCCAGGCCCTTTCTCGAATTTTTACATGTTCTTACATCTCTCTGTTCACAAGTGCTTTTAGAAGGAAAAGTATCACCTGTATAGAACAGCTGTCTCAGATTAATAGTGACAAAGTGAATAAAGTCCCATAGGAAACACTAACATGTATGAACATGCTTTCTGCAGGAATTGATCTGCTATTCAAAAAGTCAGGATCAGTTTCAAGAATATTATGTGCACTTGAGGGAAAATACAACTGCACTCTCTGCATGGGCAGAGGGTCCATTTTGAGGTGGAATTGCTGTCATTCTGCACCCCTGTTCTAAAGGGACGGAGGAAATAAAAGATGACCTATAGCTGGCACAAAACTCACTTTAGTGAGGTTCAGTGTGGGAGCATATAACCTCTAGACAGACTTTTATATACATCAATTTCAAAATGTTTCCATGACAAAATACAATACCATCTGGGTTTGGCCTGCTATGTGAAGCACCTCTTATTCAGCATTTCAACGACATCAATGTAAATGCAAAAAAAACTCAGCAAGGGAAAAAAAATCCAAAACTGTGGAGAGAAAGAAAATTCAGATCCTATTTTCTTCAATCTCTGAGCAAAATTAAGTTCCTCATCTTGTTAGTCCTTAGAACGAGGATAAAAAGGTATCAATAAAGTCCTCTCTTGACAGCAGTCCTTCAATGTTGAGAAGAATTCCACTGGAATTATAAGTAGTGAAAAAAGTAAATCCTTTATGTAACTGGAATTCAGTCAACATGTGTTTCAAAAGCAAAAACAAAATTTGAGAAAGAAATCTAAGAATTCTTTTTTGTTTTAAATTAATAAGTAATTAAATCCCTAAGATGTCCTTTCATAGTAGTTATTGAGGGACCTACTCCAAACAAGATACATGTATAAAAAAAGAAGTATTTTTAATTTAGTTTAAGTAGAACAGTACATTTCTTAAATAAAAATCCATGTAGTCTTAAAAGAGCCTGAGGGGCTGCCTTTTTTTTTTCCTTACGGTCAGATAAATGTTAGAGTAGAACTAAATGAAACATATATTTGCTAGAATAGGCCATAGGTGCTTCCCTTTTGCATAAGAACATTAAAAGTGTCCAGTTGCAATACAGATTTCCAGATGTCTCTCCACTGATAGAAGGCTTGTCAGGAGTTCACCACTCATATTTCTCTGTTGGTCATCTGCTGTACAAAGGTCCATTTTTTTTCTAAGGGTGTGCTAACGTGAAATTAAACATTCTTTATGTTTCCACATTCACTTTCTAGATATTTATATAGGTAATGTAGCTGATTATTAGTGAACTTTCAATTACAAGGCAGAGATAACTCTGGATGCTTAGCAATGAATTGTGCTTATTTGCAGCTCTAATTTATATAGAGGAGAAAAAAATAAGATAGAGTAAAACTGATTGTGTTAATGGTCTTCATAAGATTTACTTTCTAGTTTTCCACCCTTACAGTGATTTTTTTTTTATTTTTAAAATCTAATTTAATGTCACAGCTGTGTTAAAAATTCATAGTATTGAGTATTCTGGGGGATTTGTCCTAATTTTTAGTCAAATTTTGGAGGAATTGAGAGGAACTGTAGTCCTGTGTTGTGAAGATATCAATGTATTGAAGTATTTCTCTTCTTTGATACATTTCCTTTGCTATTCAGAGGATCTGAAGAATAAAAATGTGCACAAAACCGGGGATGAAAAGTGGGGTCATCATAATCCTGCCTTGGTTGACAATCGCGATTCCCTTTGAAGAGCTTCTCTCATTAAAAAGAGAAAGAATCTATCCATTGTTCAATTAAAGAACACTTGACACAGAGATTGTTCAAATTGTGCAATATAAATTGTTCATTTGAGATAAAATATATTATTGCTATTACTACTACTATTACTATGATGTGGAAACAGAAACTGATACTTTATTCTTCAAATTTCTTTTCTACCAAAATTTATTAACTATCTGAACACATATATTGTAAAACCCATCTCCTTTCATAGGAAAAAAAAGAGACACCAAATTAAAGTTTGTTTAATGTCAAATAAATGATTTAAATATTCTGTTTGGCTTTTTATCATCCATGAGTGTTAACTGCATGAAGAATTAAGAAATATTTTTTCCTATTTCCTAATCTTTAATTTTACTGCTATTTCTGTTGACTATTTTTTCCAAATTCTTCAATAACATTTAGATTTTATGTCATATTCAAGTTGGGGGAAAGAGAACATAGAAGTGCTAAGTGGAACATTTGGCAGAAGGCTGGTGTCTAGCTGCTAATGCCTTCCAGATTAGTCATATAATCATAAAAGTCCTACCAGAAACTCATATGTCACAACATACATCTGAAAGAGATTTGGCAAGTTTTTTTTGCTTCCTTAACTGTATCTTATCTTTCTTCCTTATATTCTTCCTCTTTTGTTTAACAAATTCCATTCTTTTTCCCCAACACTGCGTGTCAGAAATATTTTCCATATCTGCGTTCAGTGAAAATGTAATGGGATGGAAGGATGCAATAAATATCTAAACCTAGCATAACTTCCCTGTTTCTTAAATTCTATTTGCTTCTCATGCACAGTCCCTTAAGCTGAGTTACTTCCAACACTGCAATGTGATGAATTTCACACTACCACCTATTTTTGAACTAACTCATGGAATTTTGTTCTAGGCAAACCTCAGTTGAGTGACTCTTTCTGATAAATGCGATTAGAATAAATTATACTTTAATTGCCTACAATTGCAAATGTTTTAATATAATTTTTCTTAGTGCATCAGTCAGCACTATCTTCTTTCAGTTTCTATCTAAACTATTGCCATCTCTACAGACAATAAAAGACCTGGTTTAATTACCACTCTGTCCTTCAGAGATCTTTAGTGTATAATCAATAGTGATACCTAGTGCCAAAGATGCAATGGTGTTATTTTTTCAGGGTATTTTTATTCAAAAATATAGCAACCAAAACACATCTTCTTTGACTATTTTTGGAGGAATAATATGAATTAAATTGGATGCCTTATCTTTTTTCTTTATAGAAAACTGTTGTGGGGTTTTTGGTGTTTTTTTCAACTTAAACACACTCTGTATAATCATTAAAATATTAAAACACTTTTATTAAAAGGTTACATCCTGCAATCTTAAAAAAAAATTACAATATCTCTATGCACCCTCTGTATATATTCTCTTCTACTTATGGTTACTGAACCTTGACAAGAATTTATTTACTTTCTAGACTGACTTCTCTTGTGAGTTAGACTATGTGAGTCTGTGCAGGTATTGGGAGGCCAGTGTGAAATATATCTAATGAAGGATAAAGCAACAATCTTAATCTCTGTATACAAATGACTGCAGTAGGTTTACCATGAGGATACATATCACAACAGTTTTATTTTCATTGAGAATATTTAAAAGATTGCTTTCCTCTTTTTTTTTCTCTCTTTGCAGAAAAAAAAAAAGGTTTCTCTATCTTTTACTTCTAAGCTCATTTTCAGCACACTATTAACCTCAGTTTCAGCACAGATTTTGACATGTTTTGACCCAATGCTTTTAGGGATGATAAGCCCCTTGATTTATGAAGCAAATGGGACAAACACCTTCGTGTATTCCTGTTTCACAGGGATACGAGATCAAACAGTTCAGCATGTACTGAACATCAGTAGTAATGGAAAAAATAAATAAAGCAGAGAGCATACAAACTACAAAGGTTGCTAGTAGTATTTCAGCCATTTGTATGCAAGCAACCTGTCAAAATGTCAGCATATGGTATCTTCTAAGACCTATAATAAAGTCATAGATTTGCAATTTTCTCAGTGCAAACCTTAGTGCAAATTAATGATAGGAAAGCCAATGAAAATCACTCTTGAAATTGCAAAGGAAACATTAATTATACATTAAATTTTAGAGTTGCAGAATAATATAAAAATCATAAGATGTCTTTTTTTCTGGCAAAAGGTGAAAAGCTGTGTATTTTTTATAAGTCATGCACAGTAGGGCTAATCCTTTTGGCAGCATCCCAATGAAGTACACAGATATACTTTTAACAGTGGCAAGAGAAGAGAAAAGCCACCTGGAGTCTCTCATTTAAGTAAAAATTGAGTTTAGACTTACATTGATTATGAAAAGATGAGCAGGAAACTACATGCATTTCTTCTGAATGCTTTAAGAAGAATGCTGGAATCTGAGGGTCTTACGAGAGTGTACAAGGAACAGCAGACAGGCTCCATAATGGCATTATCTGGATTCATGGAGTTACAGAATGGCTGAGGCTGAAGGGACCTCTGAAGGTCTATCTTGTCCTCCTCAAAGAGGGCCACCTAGAGTGTGTTGCTCAGGGCTTCATTGAGACTTTTTTTAATATCTCTAGGGACGGAGACTCCACAATTTGCTGTCTGTCAGGAAGCAGTCAGTGTCCCCCTGCCTGCACTGGTAAATGAAGTTACTCATGCACCATGTGGTACATGGATACAAGTGGATGACTTTGCACTTCCCCTTGGTTGCACTCCACAAGGTCCCTGTCAGTCCTTTCCTCCAGACTCCTGAGGTCCCTCTAAAAACCAGTACAGCTCTGTTGTGTACGTGCCATTCTTCCCATTTTTGTAACATTAACAGAATTCCTGAGAGTACAGTATGCTTCATCATTAACAATGATGCTAAAACTTAAATTTTTCAGTTGTCTTTGATGACACGTAGCAACTTAAAATACATATATGGATGAACAGACTGACCAGTACAATATCTGAAATTCTTCTAACTGTTGAAGCTATGCAACTCTATACACTTTCTATTTCAGCTCTATTTTCCCATTAAATTTTTCATACCACTCATACCTATATCCCACTTTCAGTTCAAATGTCTGCTTTTCTCCATAAGTAATTTTGATTTCTCAATAACATAGACAAATGAGTTAGAGAAGATTTTATATACAGTTAATTTTGTAAAGTTTTCAGATATAGCACATTCCCCTCAGTCATTATGCTTTTGTTAATAGACTTATTTTACTGACCTTCATTTTTGTTGCTTGCCACCATAGCCTTTACTGAAACTGTGGGGGCAACCTTTAAAAATAATAGTGCCAATGTCAATCACACAAAAACTACACACAAAAGCCTTCTGCGAAACGATCAATTAAGGCCTAAATACAAACGCAGTGTAGCTAGGCAGACTGACTGGATTTACAGCCTCCAAAGCAAAGTATACAATTAGCTTCAAATGCCAAACTTCACATGCCATTAAAGTGGCTGTACATTAAAAACAACAACAAAAAAAACATAGTGAATTCTGCATTCATGATGAGTAGTCTTGAGAATTTTGGTGAACAAAAGCTATTCTGCTACATTCATTTACAAAGGATATAATTAGTTGTTCTTTCACTTTCTTGGATAAAGATGGCACATATGAAAAATAATAGGCTGTCAATAGCCAAAGGGGTTAGAAGTATAATTTTAACAAAAGAGTATACTTAGGACAACAACAACAGATTTCAGCTGAATACATGCAGTGTTTCAGAAGATGTTATTCCAAGAAAGATCTACTTGTAATTTATATGATATATGGTATTTCTGCTGTGCTTTTTTAAAATTCTCATGTTATAAAAATTATTACAATCACAGCAGCATTTTGCTAATGAATTTGCTGCAGTTTTAATGGCACAAAGTTGTTACAGCAAAAATACACCTGCAACTTTTAGAATGTTCAAGACTTCTTTGTGTACACATACCACAAAAGTATTTAGACCCACAAATACTTTAAAAGTTTAAAAAGGCGTTGGAAAAATTCATGTTGGCATTCATTCTGTGTCCATGTCTGTGACAGCATAAAAAATTCAAAGAACTAAAATGAGTCAAATGTGGGAATAAAGAGCCATGATTTCTGCCCAAATTTAATTACAATTAACATTGTTGTCTTGTTGATTCATAATCAAGATTCCAGAGTAAAAGCAAATTGTTTTGATTTTTGATTAAAAGTTGCATAATTGTGAAGGCCACCAAAAGATAATATTTTTATTTAAATTTCTTGTTGATTTTGCAGCTATATTCTTCAAAGTAAGTAGATACTAAAAACAAATAAATAGTTGTTTTATGAATGGTTATGGATGAGCAGGTTAGACAGGAAATTTTTTTAAAATTACCTTTTTTTCTCTAGACATTTTTTATTTCATTATAAAACCAGAAAATTTTTATATTTCTTGGAAGTAAAATTGTTTCTGTGGTGGTATTTCTGGACAAAATATGGAGAAGGAGAGGAAGACTTGTTTTCCATGCAGCAAATAGCAAACCCCCTTTTTGGATAATGTTTAAAATGGTTTGGACTCAGGATTTAAATATCATATTGCTTGTGTATGAGTGTTCTTATTAGATGTATTCATCACCAGCTAATCAGTAAATTTAACAAGTAATGGAAATATCAGTATATTTTGAATTAATATCCTGAAGTATTTAAGGAGTTAATATTTGTATGTCCTTTTATATAACAAACATTCTCTCTTTCCTAATGTAGTACTGTAGAATTTCATGGCTATATAATTCATGGGTTGCAGAGTAAAATATCTTAGCTGCCCTTGCAGATTGCTGCCTTTCACCGTACAGAGACAAATTGTGAAATGAACAAAAGGCCTCCCAAAAGAAATTTAAATGTCTTAAATTGCTTTGTTGGGTCTACAGGGAAATGGCTAGGTTGCTGACTTGCCCGTGGCTTAAGGTCATGCTGCAGAGCAGAACATTAGGAGTGGCTGGAGACATGCCATGAGGAGCTGGGGTGGACATGGCACACGACCATGTTGACAGAGGTTAATAACTGCATCATGATGAAAAGCTGGATGTCATAGGTGAGTAAGGGTAGGTTACCTTACAGATAGCTGGGACTGGGGGGTGGCAGAATTATAATAACTGGCTGCAGCGAGATATAATCAGTATTAGCATTCACCATCAGTAGCAACATATAAAGCCAAGATTATCTAAGTAAGTGTATTTTGGGTGGATGCAGTGAAGCTGGGAAAATGTAATTAGGGGCAGGTTGTTTGTATAGGAGTCAATTTAGACAGAGAAAGGGAGGTATGAGGACAACAAAATGCAGCATAAGGAAACAGGACAGGAGAAAATAAAGTAAGAACTTAACATAATTGGGGCTCTCTGGAGGTATTTACAGCCTTGAGCTTGATTATTGTAGCTAAAGCAGGAAAAGAAGCCAACATAATTCTGACCATTACACACGTGTTAAACCAGTTTATGTAACCAGGAACAGGGACAAGAGTAAATGGGATGCATTCCTGGGTTAGAAAGAGGATGTCTGGGACAGAGTGATCAGACATCCTTATATCACTCTGTCAATGTCCATTTTAGGCTTGGTGTCATCAGCATCTTCTCATACACTTCCTAGAAGATATCAAAATGGATTGCTTCAAGAAGCAGAATAATTCACTTCTTTCCCATTTACAACCCTTCCTCTCCTTTCACTATGTGAAACAAAGGAAAATTCATGGGGTTTATTGCAGCGTGATCCATTATCAAGTAGTGCCAGTGGATGGTTTGCTACTTTTCCTAGTACTCTCAACCAGGATAAATGTTCAATCTCAATTCTGAAGAATCCAGAAAATTGCTGGTGGTTTTTTATGTGGTTTTTTTCTCTCTTTTTTTTTTTTTTTTTTCCCTAATAACAAGGTACCTTCACATTCAGAACAAGGAGTTGAATCCATTTATTTCACATCTGCATTTTAAGGAGAGACACAGTCTCATTTTTTTGCTACATAAATATGCCTTCATTTCCACAGAACTTTCTCTCTTATTGATATTATTTTTTATCTAGAAACTACCAATTCGACATTTGGTGAACCATTGCCAAGAAATTACCAGCCAGCCAGCAGCTCTGAGTTGGAACAGTAATTGTATAGATTAATCCACGTTGAAAACACAGATTAATCCACATTAAAAATATCCGACAATATATAGGCTGTAGGAAGAAAATGTAATACACTTTTTTCTCACTGTGTCATGCAAACTGGAGAGTGTGGTAACAGCCTTGTTTTATCTGCTTATCAAAGGAATTTATAGGATTTATTTTCATCTAGTTAGACATTATTTTCACAAAAATTTCATATTTTTGAAACTTCAGACTGTCAAATTTGGTTGAAATCAGCCAGAATCCACCCATTAAAGGGAATGGTGAGTGGAGACAAAGAAAGATTACAATTGCTTATGCCTTTATTTTCTGACAACTGTTCCAAAGGTTTGCTTTTTTTAAAGACATGCACGTAATGCATGGTAATTCATGATCTGGACTGACTGCACCTAAAGGTTCTCAGGTATAACTGTGAGAAAAAAGAGTAGAAAAGTTTTCATAGGGACCAAAGGATCCATATTGCTGACAGAACAGAGAAACTCCAAAATTAAAACAAACAAACAAAACCAAAGAAAAAAATCTGTTAATAAATAAAAGCACTAAAAGACCCTTAATTTTGGGACTAGATGAAATAGTTCAACACTAGAATTAAGTTCAATTGGAATAAAGCCTTGAAAAGAAACATCAGCAATAATAAAGCATCAGAGCACATGAGGGCCCAGTTACGTAATGCCACTGGTTTGGGATTTTGAGATACTGCTCAATACAAAGTGCTTGGGTTTCTAAGGTAACTAGGGATGCATGTGACATGTGAAGGATGGATCAGGAAATCATGGGTGCCCACTTGATAGTGGTTGAAACATCACTTTCTAAAGTAGGATATCTACACATTGAGTTACTTTCACTGACATCAAAAAATGGGCAACAAAGGTGTTATCTAAAGATGTAATGTAGACAAAAATAAATCACTGGACTTCTTTAGGAGAGCTGGCATTTATGATCATTATCTAAATATTCCATTCATCAGTTAATGATACTAAATTAGTATCCTAAAATATGAACAGAAAATTCTGGCCCTAAGTGACTCTTTTTTTTTTTTTTTTTAAAGTAGGAGATTACTTATTCACATAGTGTATTTCTAACTCTTCATTTCTATTTTTTTTTCACACATGAGCCAAATGTTCTGCTCAAATCTTCTTCTTTTTTACGTATTCTGTGGAGTGTAAGACTTAGGCTTTCCTTAAAAAGGTAAAAAGTACCATTGCACTTTGCAGACTAGAAACCATGGCTTAAACAAATGTAGAACAGATCTACACAGTAGTCCAGAGACAGATTTAAGCAACCTGTGCTCCAACACATCAGGTTTCAAGAAAATACTGATACAAAATCACTTCAGCCTTTCAGATGTAAGGCATCTGAGCCTTACAATTCCGACAGAAATAGGCACACATCAAAGAACCTTCTTCCTCACTAGGGTATAAGAGAGACAGACTGACTTGAATGGGTGGAATTACCCACAGGAAAGTGAAGCTGTTCTCACTTAACTCATTAACTGACTTTTGAATTCCAAAAGTTTGGGGGCATTTTGATCAGTGTAGTGCTTCAGAAAGCAGTGTGATTACATTTATGCTTAATATTTACCTTCTTATTTTTTAATTAGCCATGTCTTGATTTCATTTTCTTGATTATAAGTACATGTTTTTTATTTTTGCTTCACTCCCTCAGTACCCATGCTCCTATAAATGAGGCAAAATTACAGAAAGCCTATGAAATTTTCAAATAAACTAAAATTTAAAACCCTACCAAAAAAATAAACCCTACATAAAACAAATTAAATTGAATAAAAAACCCTCAGCAAACAAATAAACAAACAAAACCCCTCAAAATATAATAAATCACATACATGCAGATGTATATATTGATCTCAGTTTTCAGGTATTACTGTTGTAGAGTGGTCTAGTCAGCCAGTGTAGTATGAGACATTCGTCAAGATTCCAGCTGATTACAGTGGGGGGAAAATGTCAATAAATCCATTGTAAGTGACCAACATGTAAAATGAGCCAACAGAAAACCGGGAGACATTGTTACTCTTCTGCCTTCTGTAAGAAGTGACTGAAGTGGTTGGTGAGAAAGAAAAGATCAGCTAGAAGATATATAGTTAAAGTACAGCTAAACTGACTTTTCTCAAATATTTCAATAAAATAGCAGCCACTGTTATCATGTATGAAGTTAAAACTGAGAAAATGCAGATGTGGCTTCAGAAAGAGTATCAAAAATATAGTTGGTTATGTCTCAAGCAAAGTGTGTACCATTACAGATTTCTGTGTGAGAAGTTGTTTTTTCTTCCCTTACTCTTAATTACCCTTCCACAATAACAAATTTGAATACCAGGCACCAAAGTGCTTTTATTTAAGTATCAACACACTTACTTTCTTAACTTATAGACAAGCCAGCAATTCAATTTCATTTATTTACACAGCGAAGATATTACCAGTATGTGTAAGGAATACATGGAATCTTTTCAACATTTATTTTCTGCAATCATTGCAAAAGACTCTTTAATTATGGTTTTATTACTTTCACTTTTGCATGCTTACTTTCATTATAAAGAGCTGATAATATTATCCAGATGAAGAAGCTGGCAAAAAATTTAGTTAATTTTCTTCACATTTTAATGCAAAAACTGTTGACAAAGTTTCCTGAGAAAATAGAGATAGGACAGAAGAAACACATTTGATACCTGAAATATCACTTCCAGCTTCTGAACATTTTCCTTCTCAAATTGAACTACTGAAGCAACACAGCTTTCACTTACAAAATTTTGGTTTTCTTAACATTAATCTAGCTATGAAAATAATGAGCAGAATAAGTGCTAAGCTAAAGCTGTAAACCACCTCAGTATAAAGAGCAATTTTTTTTTGGAGGTGATAGACATCCCATCCCTGGAAACATTCAAGGTTAGGTTTACTGTGGCTCCGAGCACCCTGCTCTTTGCTATGGGGTTGGAGCAGATGGCAATTGAAGGTTCTTTCCATCCCAAACCATTATATGCTTCCATGATTCTTTTACAAAATTTCTTACAAATGTTTCAGCACTTTCCTGCCAACACAGCCTTTTAACTCCCCAAAAAAGAAAAGGTCAAAGTCTTGGTGGAAAAAATATTAAAGTTCTTATGATGTTGTATCACGAAAAAGCGGACATTCATATATAAAGAGAAGGTATGTAGGAAGCCAAAAACTATAAAAAATTAACTGTCATGAATAGCTGCCTCTGTGTGTACACTTGTTGTGAAAGAGAATATGTAGAGATTAGATACACTGGGCACTAAGCTGGGACAGTAGTAAAGTAGTGAAGGAAAATAGTAAAACTGGATAAGTGCACAGCGTCTGTTCAAGCACCTATGCTTTCCTTGCTATCTTACTAATCTGGGCAAAGGAGAATAAATTTAAATGTAAGTTGTAGAAAAAAATAAAATATTTTAAGTCATAATTACTCTCTCAAATATTCAGTCTATGTTTTGCTTTGTCTGATGAAACAAACATTTTCTAGGCCTTGGCAAAGTGCTCAGTATAATCAACTAGTGTAACATCAGAATCAATACCATATGTGTCAGTGTTAACACTTACTAGTCAATATCTTTAAAATGTAGATAGTAAAAGCCTAAATGGCCACAAAGTGCAATCATTTCCTTTGAGCAATCTCAGAAGAAAAAATAAAAAGTATGTTACCAAAAAAAAGAATATATTTATATCATCATACTTGCATATTTCAAAATATGCTTTACTTTGCCTTTCTGATAGTCATAGCTAGCAATATGAACTACAATTTTTATTTATTGTTTATTAATTTGATAAAGAGATAATTTAAGCATTCCATCTAACTCTTTACATGAAGAAAAGCAAGGCGATCCTTAGGACAGCAAGGAGCATTCACAGAAAATTGACTTCTGGAAAGCAGACCTTGGCCTCTTCAGAGATCTGCTTCCTGAAATCCGGTTATTATTCAAGGATCACCTCCTCTAAGAAGAGAAGTCTGCACACCCACAAAATTTAGGCAAAATTGGTCAAGAAAACCCAGGAAGTTCTTGTGTGAACTCAAAAACTCAAAACAAATAAAGGAAGCTTAGAGAAAATGGAAGCAAGGACAGGTAGCCTGGGAGGAAAACTGAGAGATTGCTTGAGCAGCCAGTGATAAAGCTAAAGCCCTGATAGAATTAAGTCTCACCAGAGACCTCACGGACAACAAGAAAAACATTTATATGTACATGGGTAATAAATGCAAGACTGCAGAAAATGCAGGCCCTCTCTGGAAAGAAACAGGATGCTTGGTTACTCAGGACAATAAGGCTCAGGTATTCAATGATGTTTTTGTCCCAGTCTTCAATAGAAAATGCTCCACACCATCAGCACTGTAGATGGCAAAGGCAGGGACTGGGGAAATGAGAGCCAGCTATAGGTGAAAAGCAACTTTGAGAACATCTAAGAAACCTGAAGATGCAAAAGTCCATGGCACCTAATGAGATGCATCCATGTGTCCTTAGAGATCTGACAGAAGTGGCTAAGCCAGTAGCCATCATATGAACTTGATGGAAAGACCAGCTAATGGATGAGGAATTGGCTAATGGTCACACTTGAAGAGTTGAGGTCAATGGCTTGATGTCCAAGTGGAAAACAGTGATAAGTGGCATCCCTCAGGGGTTGGTATTGGTACCACCTTTTTAAACATCTTTGTTGCTGACATGGAGATTGGAATCGAGTGCACTCTCAGCAAGTTTGCCAGCAACATCAAGCTGTGTGGTGGAGTCGGCATCCTGAAAAGGAAGGGATGCCATCCACAGGGACGTTGACAGGATTGGAAGGTGAGAAACCTGTAAAGTTCAACAAAGCCAAGTATGAGATCCTGAACCTGGTTCAGGACAATCCCAACAGCAATACAGGCTGTGAGGAGAACACATCGGGATGAGCCTTCCAGATAAAGTCCTGGGGAAGTCTGTAGGTGAAGAGCTCAGTATGACTCAGCAATGTGCTCTTGAAGCCCAGAAGGCCAAGGACAACCTGGGCTGCACCAAAAGTGGTGTGACCAGCAGGTCAAGGGAGGTGATCCTGTCCCTCAACTCTGCTCTTGTGAGACCACACTTGGAGTACTGATCCAGCTCTGGAGCCCTTAATAGAAGAAACACTTGGGCCTGTTGGAGCAAGTCCAAAGTAAAGCCAGTAAATTGATCACAAGACTAGAGCACCTATCCTATGAAGACAGGTTGAGTTGGGGTTGCTGAGCATGGGGGAGGCTCCAAGGAGACCTTAAATCAGCCTTCCCATACTAATATGGGGCCCACAAGATGGCTGGAGAGGGACTTTTCATGAGGACATGAAGGGATAGGACAAAAGGTGATGCCTTCAGATTAAAAGAGGATTGATTTGGATTAGATATCACTAATTTCTTTGTAGGATGGTGATGAGGTACTAGAATAGATTGTCCAGAGAGGCTGTGGTTACCCCATCCATAGAATTACTCAGGACTAGACTGCATGGGGCGTTGAGTACCCTGGTCTAGTAAAAGGGTGTCCTGGCCAATGGCAGGAGGATTGGAACTAGATCATCTTTAAGTCCCTTCTAACCAAACCATTCTATGATTCTGTGAAAACTGGAGTTTCATATTCAAATTTGAATTGACTTTTTCCTATTATGTTTTTATTTCCCATATATGAATAAGGATTAGAAAAAAAACCCTCATTTTTAATTACAATTAGAAAAATTACCACATTAAAATATATTAGATGATTGATTTTGTTAGTTTATACTGTAGTAGGAAAAAAAAAAAATCCCCACATCCTTTTAAATTATAATTTTCTTTCTTCTTAATTACTGGGTGAAGGACATGTAAACTTTTTTGGTTTTTGTTTCAACTAGAAATATATATATCTAGGATAATTTTGTGTGGCTAAAACATAAACCGACATTATTATATGAACTTTGACAGACCTCCAGTAATTGACCTGAATGCTCAATAGAGATACTAAAATCTCATGTACATGATAAATATTTTCCTCAGTAGCTGGGGGGAGAGAAAAAAAGAGTGCAATCCTTTATGTTGTTTAGGGTGCACTATGAATAGAACCAAACGAATGCTCCATGAATACATTCATATTATACTGTAAAATGCAATCATATGACAAGTGTCTAGGAAAAAGTGCTTGGAAGAAAATCATCAACAGATAGACTTTTGAAATAGGTAGGATACATTGCATATTTTACCACTCATAAAAATGCTATAATTAGAAAGCAAAACTCATGACTAGCTATGCATAACATTATATCTGTATTGATACACAGAAAAGGATTTTTTCCTTTAAACTTTTAAAAAATATCATTTTATGCATCATACAATATAATGAAATATGTGTTACTGTAAAAGCAATCAGCTTAGACAGCTCATTAATCTTTCTCATACAAATATTGTGATCCCTCTATCTTTTCTCAACTATTTCTGTGTGTATGATTTAAAGATCAAAGAAATGATAAGTAGTTTCCATGACAGCTTGTGATACAATGTGTTCTGCAATATGATGAACAATTAAATTCTGATTTAATTTCCTCTATTATTTTATGGTAACATAACATTAACAAAATAAATATGCTCTGATTGTGTTGTGTGGAGGAAGCAGTTTCCTGCCTTAGCACTACATTCACATATTTTCTGAAACTTACCAGATTTCCACTAGTCTAAATAATTTGTACTGACACTATTCTTTCACAGAGCTTAAAATTATATCTCCACAGCCCTTTTTTGTAATGATACCCAAACCAACTCTCATGGAGATGTCTTGTGCAAGCAATGCAACTGCAGTTCTCCTCCCAGGGTATGCTAAGAGATTCTTAAATTGGCTCCAGTATTTGCGTCAGCTTGCCCAGAATTTGCAAATTTGGATATTTCCAAGTGGCCATACTATGCTAAATGCTCTGAAAGAAATATTTCCATTACTTTCAGTGGACTTTGGTGCAAAGTCTGAACATTGTGTAGCAATAAATTTCACAGGAATGATACAAACTCTACGTAAACTCATATTTTATTTTGTTTTTGATGTAGCAAACTCTGACACGTTTGTAAAGATCAAGTCCCTTGTTTGATTCGGAAGGATGAGATGAAGATCGGAAGTTGTCAGTATTTATTGCAGAGATGTTTCTGAATTTTGGGGGGCATTCCCTTTGGATGTACTCAAATTTTTCCATTTAGATATAATATGCAGAATGTGTCATCGTCTGCAGATGTGCTGAGAGTATGCTCTCACTATTCTGGAACCAAAATTAGTTGAAAATTTGTTAACATAAAGGCATAGACTACTAGTATAAAAACCGCATCCTAAATAGAAAAAACGTGTCTAAAAAAGTGAAATTTGTATGTTCCACATGCATAACTATATGTTGTGTGACTATCTTCCAGATTCTTTGATATCTCTGTAGTTACTAATGTACAGTTAGTAAAATTGATTCACAACAAGTTTACATTTGAAAATTAAAATAGTGTTCAGTACTTTATTTTCATTCTCCTCAGGAAAAGATGTTGAAGTTATAAATGCTATGAGATGGGTAACTTCCTTTACTGTGAGATATAAAGTATTCTTTTTTCTACTGCACCAGTGATAATGAGAACTCGATAACTAAATCTAGTTTACAAGCTTTTCTCAGGTCAAGTGTTATAAAAACAGTTGCTGAGCAATAAAAACACTGGATGCTCTATCCTATAATCTTTTTGCTGTAATTATGCTTAATTTCGTTATTTTGTTCCATGAAGAAAACTGTGAAAGTAATCAGTAGTTTTCAATATGTCGCAAAACTCAAGGGCTCTGTAAAGAAACGTCAGAACATCTTTGCCCAAAGGAGTGTCTGCTCATTTCAGGTGTTGTTGAATCTGTGTGTTAATATACAAAAACACTAGAGCTTTTTACCCACTCTTTTCTCAGCTCACTTTCCTTGGTTAGTTAGGACTAAACAGCTAACATATGCCACAGCAAGTATTGCAGGAAACAATGACATTTCAAGCTATGTCTAGCTAGAATGTGAGTGTCATTTAAAGAGTACACAGAGAGAACTTAATTACTTAGTATTTAAACATGATTAGTCAAAATTACTATATACTGAAATGAGGACAAATAGATAAATTAAAATTTTGTTTATTTATTTTTTGGCCCACTGTGCTTCATTAAGCATCACCAATAGAGAATCAAAGTAATACCTACATGTCAAAGACAGAATTTTCAAAAGCACAAAAATCAAGTAATTTATACACAGAGGGGCAGATACATAATTGAAATCTGAAATTACCACAAATCTACACAAATGAATATACTCTTTACAAAACAGAGTTTACAAGTGATTAGGGTTTAGCTTTTTGTTTGTTTTCGAGAGGGTTTCCTCTCAAAAGCCCAAAGAAGAAATCCCATTCTTAAACCTGAAGAGTTCAGCTTAATCACATTTTAGGATATCCCATCTGGCACTTATATATACAACTCAAAAAACACAGGGATCCTTCCACAATTAAGTGACCTTTACTAAGAAGGGTCCAAGAAACTTTTAAATTTAAACTGTTAAACTGTTTAAATTGCAATAGCCCCAAAATCACTGAATGTCTGTCTTCCAAGGAGACATAGGCTCTGCCCCAAGTACACATTCCAAAATCTGGATGCAAATAAGCAATTAAAATAAAACTGCCAGGAGCTTACTTGATCATAGTGATGTAATCTAGGAAAAAAACCCAAAGCACATGCTCCCTTCCCAAAAAACTCCACCAAAACCAAACATGTTTTTTCAGACTCCTTGATGTTTTGATTCAGATTCTAAAATGACAATCAGTTTCAGTTGAAATATTGTTTTAAAATAAGAAAACTGATTTCATATGCTCAACTAGATCTGAAAAAAAAGATAATTTTTGATACAAATCTCTTGAGATACAGTATTAATTTGTCATTAATTAAATATTATATGTGCATTCCAATCCTGGAGAAGAAGCCTATAAAAGAACCAAAATTCTACAAATGCTAGGAAACTATCACCCCTTTTTTATATTTACCTTAAATATTAACCATAGATTTGATGAATGATTACTTTAAACTCCAGAGAAACAGAAGTTATGTGTTTCATTGTGTTCTTTTAGAAATAAAGAGAGAAAGAGCAATGAAAAATTTTTGTAATTCAACAATTATCCTAATTGCACTTACGTCCATCATATTCTCAGAAAATCTGAATTCTATAGGCAGGAAGAAATGCTCAAAACTCAAAATCCATTAAGCATATGGTGATTAAGTAATGAATAATGACTGTCCAAAACCAAAAGAAAATACCAATTATCTCTATTGTCTTATTAAAACATCTTTTGAATCTAGTGATGCTTTCATTGTTCTAATCGAGCTGCTTCTAGCATATTCAACAAGAATTAAATCAGACTATTTTATAATATCAAGCCATAACTCATTAAAATTAAATTAGATCTTTACAAAAAAGCAGAGAACTATAAAATCCACATACAGATGTCGAGAGACAACTCTGAAGTATGGTGCTTATGTTTTTAACCATAACCAGAAAGCTTAGATCACTCTATCAGTACATCATTAGCGGCAAAAGAATGAAGAGAATATTTTAATCCTATTTCTGTTAAGAAATTTTCTCTGTTTCTTGGAAAAAAATAGCAAACATAGAACTAATCAACACAGCCAATAACTGCAAATCTTTAAAAAACACAGGTCCTTTTCTCTTGAATCTTTAAGTAGAGCTTCTGTAAATTTGAATAAACCAAGAGCAATTACCAATAGCTTACTCCTTAGATTGTTGAAAAATACCATACAGAAATCTGTCATAAACCTCCTGTTGATTAAAATGCCAATGAGAAACACATTGTGGGACAATATGTACCAATATAGATTGTTGCTAATTGCCTTCTGTTGTAACCTCTATCCACAGCAGGTCAAATTGTGGTCTCACTTATGTCACTGTAACCTCAGTGAAGTTAATGATTTTCATGGGCATTAGAAAAATAGATTTGAGCCTTGAATAGCTAGAGATGTTGTAGTTTGATGTGTATGAATGAGCTCTGTCTTATCATGCATACGGTATACTTTTCAATTTTTATTCTAATTTAAAAAAAAAATAAAATAAAGCAAGATCCCTAGAGATATACACTATCCAGTATCAGCATTTTCTTTTTCAGAATTATGAGGGAATTGCGTAGTACATTTCTCCTCTACAAGAAGATTTACTTGAAATTCTTGACCAAACTTTTTAAAACAAAGCAAGCCCATTTGGACCCATGGAGTGCCATAGGAATGGAGAGAGTCAAAGCAATAGGAGATCTAAACAGAAAAAAAAAAAAAAAGGTTTTTTTGTGGCCACTAAACGTATAAGGACCCTTCAATTTTAGGAATCATTCAGCTTTTTACCTCATTTACAGCTCCCTGCATCATATATAGTTATAGAATTCTTGGACTGACCATAAGAGAACATGAATTTTTAAAGGGACATGTTTAAGGGAACATGTAAGACAGCAATGAACATATCCTAAATTGCATTTTCTGTTTGGTTATCTATCTGATATATGTTCTTTCTCAGACTACTGTTATATTCTCATATTCTCACACAATCTTTTAGCTCTTGTCTAGTTTTTCTCTCTTGCTAAAGAGAATAAAGCCTATGTATGTCAGATTTCATAAAAGAAGAACAATTCTTTCACTCGTGTTCATCTTTTTCTTTGATTGTGACATGGTCTTGCTAAATACATTGCATATAAGAAAGAAACATGTAAGTTGTTAGAACAAACTTGGAATGCACATGCCATTTAGGAAAGAGGAATTTTTTGTGTTGCCTGTGAGAGCATGGCTGCAGAAATTAAAATTTAAGAAATAATGACATGAAATTTGTGTTTGATAATCACAGTCTGTCTCTATTTTTCCCTTAGGTGTACCCTTCAAGTTCTTTTTTTTTTTCTTTTCTTTATTTTTTTAAGTTTTGCACAAATATGGAAAAGAATCCACTTGTATTCCATAACTCAGGATACCTGCCTTTCTGGGTATTCCTTGCTGCTTTTGTAAGCTTGGAATGTCTTCCAGAAAACTAACATCAAGATGGATGGTAGAGAGAAAAAGTATTTTTATTAATACTCATTGTTGTCTTCTGAGGTTTTTAATAAACGAATTAATGGATGAGTGGCATCGAATGCTGAGATCAAACTATGAAACAAAAGAGCTGCTGAACAAGCAGAAAATGTAGAAGAAATGGACTACTGCTGTTATTAGTTGTACAGGTAAAGAAAAAATTGACGTTGCTTCCAGGCAAATGTAATAAAGCAGAACACAAGACTAGGGGAATGTTAGGAAATGCATATTCATTTCCTAGGCACAATGGAAACATGCAATCATTTGCTAATATGAATAGTCATAACCCCAAGTAGTTTAACAGAATTGCAGCAATTCAAATTAATTGGCTCTCTTCAGAACCTGCGAAAAGTCACTGCCATAATGGTAATATTTCCCAGAGCTTCTGAACAACTGATACTGACTGGATGCATAAATTCCATAATGTACAAGAACAAAAGAGAGGAGGGTTCAGCATTGCACAAAATCTTTTGTAGACTAACAGGCACAGAAAAGCAAATTGAAACTGAGACGAGTATTTCAAAATCCACAGTGTTTTGAGGCACAGGCCTTGGATTATGATTTTAGTTCTGAAGTATAAAACACCACAGAAGCTACAGAAGCACAAACCATCTTTAAAAAGTATTCACTTTTTGTCATCATTATCTTTTTATGAAAAATGCTCAGTCTGTTCAAAGGTAGATTCACAGGTTCTCAGGAAAACTAATTACTGATGTGAATGGTAGTGCATTCACTGTGAAAAAATCCACATAGCAGGTGTTGATGGAGATAAAAAAAGTATTTGTCTAGCCGTTCTCCACATTGAATGGGAAGTGATAAAACTGTCTTCAACTTCTATTTGTTTTTGTAAAAAACTTGCAAATTTTGATAGGAAAATATTTTAAAATTGAAAATAGCTGATAAGGTTCTGTTTTAAGTTTTTATGTCATCTGTTATACTTTGTTTGGCTAGGATAGAGTTAATTTTCTTCCATGTAGCTATTACAGAGCTGTGTTTTTGATTTAGTGTGAGAATAATGTTGACAACATAGTGATGTTTTGGTTTTTGCTCAGTAGTGCTTGCTCTAAATCAAGGACTTTTCAGACTCCTATGCTCTGACAGCAAGCAGGTGCACAAGAAGTCAGGAGGAAGCATGGCCAGAATAGCTGACCCAAACTGGCCAAGGAGATATTCCACACAACAGAATGTCATGCTCACTATATAAACTATGGGGAGTTGGCAGGGATCTGCCAGTCCCTGCTCAGGGATGGGCTGGACAGGAGCCAGCAGGTATTGAGTAATTGTATCCCCCACCACTGTTTTTCTTGGGTCTTCTTCTTCTCTCTCTTTTTCATTACTATTTATTATTATTATATTTTACCCTGTTTTAATTATTAAACTCTTCTTATCTTAACCCATGGATTTTACTTTTTATTTTTTAAATTCTCCTGCCCATCTCGTGTGGGAGGGGAGACTGAGTGGATTGCTGAGTAGTACTGACTTTCCAGCTGGGGTTAAGCCATGACAGTTGTTGTACAGTTTAGGAACAGCTCTCTGGGGCTCCTTAGGCAGAATGAGCAAAACCAGTAAGCCACCAACCTGTGGATATTGAAGAGCACCTCAACATTACATCATCATACTGCACTCACATTATCTACTGTGGGATGATAACACAGAGTACGTAAAAATGTACCAGAGATCAACCAGTTTTTTCACAGTTTGAGCAATGTCAAGGTTAATGTCATTGGATGTTCAAGAACTATATTGCTGCAAACTCTGCCTGGAGCTCCTGGGTAGCAGTGCTTTTCCTACACGGCTCAGCTGCTGTTCAAACAGCAGGAGCAGAAGAGGCATCTGCACTGTTAACACAGAAAGAAAACATGCTCTTTACAGCCATCAATGCTTTATCTTGATGTTAAGGTAGCTTAAACTGATAGCTGTTTCTACTACTATTAAAAAAGAACCTGAAAAGAGAGAAAATAATCTAGAAAAGTGGAAGTAACTTCCATTAGATAATGTGGTTTCAGAAGGAAAACCAAATCCAATACAACATATAGTTATTGGCATTTTACTTTGTAATGGCTTTGGGATGGAAACTAGTCATTTGACCCTGCACAGATGTGTGTTTTTCACCTGAAAATATCTGAAATCATACTATATTTTAATGAATTTGGAAGTAAAGCTCTGTGTGTGTCTTTGTGTGTGTGTAAGTAGCTTCAAATCACAACATTACTGAACTAACAAGAGAAGTAGTGTTTGGGATATTGGTATTCCACGTCTTTCTGAAATACCCTCATTTTAGAAATTGCGTATGTCATAAATAACCTTGTCGAGACAGATGTGTCTTGAGAGGATGGACTCATCCACATTCACACCATTTCCACTACAAAACAAACAGCCCTCAGACACCCCACCTCCCTCTGAAGTCTTTTAAAAAATCCCTTTGTAGCCTGGTTATTTATTGCAAAAACTATAGTCTACAAGGTTTTTCAGCACGGTCTTGCTGATACACAGAAGACTGCCACGTAAGAATTACAACAAACCTTACACACATGTTTTCTCATCTGAGCAATAACCAAGAGGTGTCTTTACACATTCAATGATGGAAAGGCAAAGATAAATATTAAACTGGGTGTCTGACAGCTGGTATTAAAATCAAGGCCAACTGCTGTCCCACAAAACTGGCAGAGTCATTCAGCTTCAACACTTAGCTTATTTCTGATTATTCATGTTTTTCTAAGAACATTGAGCTCCCATCATTTTTTTTTTCTTCATGGTAAAGGAAATCTTTACCTGAATTTTTACTAACATTTTTTTTTTCCCAGCATACTGGAAATAAAAATACAAAAAGCTAAAAACATTAATTAGCCTTCCAGCAACAGACAGAATAAAAATTACCCCATTCTTTGTTTCTCTTGCAGAATAATGACAGCAAGGAGATGTTCAAGATGCACATATAGGAGAGAAGGTAGAGAATGATGTTATTACTGTGTGCTTAAATACACCCCATAAAAACCAAATCATGTGAATGACAGTTTATCATCTAAATAGATATTCGCAATCCTATCACACTTCAACATAACCACACACCCTGGAGTTTCTCTTCCAGGGTGGTTGTTCTTCTTTTACAGGCTTTAAAATTCGAGTAAGGGTAAATTCAATTACATGGAATAAGTCCTAGCATGTACATATGATCCAGTGTTGCAACTAGATCTTGTCTATGCTGAGCTTCACTGCTGCACTTCCAATTGAACCAGCACTGTCTTGCTTTGACTCCACACTTATTCAGCAGTCACTGCCTTCAGTTTTGTTACCTCTGAGATCCGAGTCTCTTGTCCTTGCAACTTGGCTGAAGTTGAACTCTAGAGCACAGTCTCTTTATTCATTGACATTGTTGTTCTGCTCTTTTTAAAAAAAAAAAGGTACAAGCTGAGGGTTCAATTACAGAGGGCAGTTGCATTGCCCCAGGGGGTGGAGAAACCTACAAACTGTGAATCAGAGTTACAATATGCATCCTATTTCTCTTCTTCTATAAAGTCATTGATGTATCCCCCTACACCACCCCTATACTTAATTATATACTAAGGCATGTATAATTAATTAATTATACATGCTCTGATACAGCTGCACTGGCCGTAACACTGGGAGGGGAAAAACTGAGCCTACCACCTGTGCAGGAGGGGAAATAATAGCTCTATTGAGGCTGTCTTTGACTTCCTTGTTGTACTCTTCTTAGATTATAACTTTAAAAAAGGAAATGGGAAAATGTTAGAAAGTAAGCACTTTTTCCAATAGTTTGTTTTATTTTACTGGGCTTCTGATCAAACTTTCGGTTTAAAAATCATGTCTAGATGTAAAACTAGTTTGTCTAGCAGAATATACATTTTCTCTCAAGGGATGTCTGACAATCTGTTAACACAGTGTATAATGGAGAGGGTAGGGGGCAGATCACAGGCCAGATTGTTAGCTAGTATAAAAGAGGTGTTAATGCCATTGACTTTAATAGGGCTACGTCAATATCCACCAGCTTAAGATTCTCTGTATCACAGCCCACGGACCACTTGCGGCTTGCAAAGCCTTTGTATTCAGTCCACAAAGGAACTTTTTAATTGTGGCTATACTTGACAGAATCATAAAAATGTACTATTATCAGTTTACCCAGTGATTTTCTAGCATTCCTAAGGATTAACCTCTCTCTTTGGAAGCATACAGAGTTGTGAGAAAACCTTCTCAGCTAAATCCAAGTCCAATTCAGAAATGACCATTGGAAACTTTCATTAAAGCATTTATATTGTGATAACTCGGTTTGAACGCATGCTGGCTCAATTTATTAGCAAGGAAATTTAGCTGTGAGGATTCCACCTTTGAGTATATTAAGAAAATATGTTGATTTTTTTAAAGTAACTTTTTATATTGTAATATATCACCTTATAAATGTAAGACAAAAAAAGGAATACAATTAATGTAAACTTGATAATGTTGTTCCCAGACCGATGTCGTATCTGTCAAGGGTTCTTGCATGAACAAAACTTTCAGAATTCCTATTTTATATTCTAATTAGTTAAAGTTAATTGAAGTATAGTAAATATTTAACATGGAACTATTTCTGTGGAAGGGA
Source organism: Acridotheres tristis (assembly GCA_037013685.1). NCBI lineage: Eukaryota > Metazoa > Chordata > Aves > Passeriformes > Sturnidae > Acridotheres > Acridotheres tristis. The sequence goes on from CM072884.1 coordinate 78,715,452, forward strand.
AGTTCTTTCTTATGAAAAAAAGGTGGCCTTGCTCTCCAGAAGTCAGTAGGAAAATAAAACTGAATGTCTTTATGCAACTAGAATTGCACTGACTTCTCTAGAGTTTGAATACACGCCATGTTTGCTTATTCTTCCTAAAGAATAGTATTCACAACATTAAGCATTTAAAAGATGCAGTAGGGTTCTCCTAAGCTCCCTGCACCAGTTTTTCCTCCCCTGCAGATCATGCCTAATAATAAAAAAATAAAGGATGATCACTTCATATTACATAGTTGTGGAGTTTTGTGGCTAAAAGTCTTTAATACTTCAAGCTTCATTTCATAGCCTGTCCCAAACTCCTCCACCAAGTAGTAAAAACCTTTTTCCTCTCCAAATAAAAGCTATATCTGCATATGTGAAGACTAGAGAACAGCTGGGCCACAGAGAAGTTATCAAATATTGGGCAAGTTGACAATATCAGAACTGTTTATGTTGGAATAACTTTTCCCCAAGAGGTGGGTGCACTTTGGCAGTCAGTGAAATGATCCCCAGATGCCCATGACTCCCATTGCTGTTGATTTATTAAATATGTATCAAATTGTGTATACAGAACATACACGCCAAAAGTTGACATCAGTGGGGTACAGATAATCCTCTAAATCCAGAATGAATCAAGTAATTTTGTTAAACTATCTTGAAGCTGGGCAGACTTCTTGGTCAGTACGGCAAAAAAAAAATAGGATGGTAAAGTTATTATCAACAGTGTTATACTAAAATAAGAGGTTTATAAAATAAGGAAAATTTATCACAAGACTGCTAAAAAATCCTGGAATTATATTTTAATCAAAACTTTTTTTTTTTAAAATATCCAATGTTAACCAAATTTACTCTAGAGACTAATGTTGATTTAATTTCTCTTCATTTTTTGCCACCAGGATGCTGACGTCTAATATACCACAGAAAGAATAATTTTTGGGTTTTTTTGTTTTAATTTGTGGATACTGTAAACAATTAATACACAGAGCTGTGTATCTTTCAGAAAATTTCCTCAGTGCTCAAATCCAGAGTGAAAATTTGGCAAGATAATCCTAAATTTTCTTTCTATCATTCTTTCTTTATACGTGCAGGTATTGGTATCAGTTGAGCCTGCTTAAGATGATGGTCAATAAAATTCACATGCTTTTAAAAACACTTTGGTTTTCAAATAAATAATTTAAAAACCTAGAAATATCTGTCTGTAAACAACAATATTATAATAACATTTCTTCCAATTTTGCTGCTTTATACAAATTTTTTTTCTTTTTCTCCCAGACTTTGCTATAATTTCTTCCTGTTCTAACAGCAGAAAATATTAGCTATTTTAATATTTAAAGAAGAAAGTAAATATCAAATAAAAAAAGAGGAACTTTTCTGTATTATAATACATAAAAATTTGTGCCAAAATTTAGTACTTTACCTTTGCAGTCTGTTGCCCTTTGATTGCCTGTAGTGGTAAGAGAGTTTTGAATGCTGTTTGGAGCAAAACGTGAACATAAATATTGAGCTTTTGTTTAAGTTTTGTTTTGTTTAAGTTGCTATTGTTTTGTAACATGCTTCTATTTCATTTCTTATGGTCAAATACAAAAAAATGAAACCCAAATCAAGTTAAAAACTCAAATAAACCCAGTCAGAATTTTGAATGGAGTCAAACAGTTCCTAACACCTAAGAATGGATGCAAACAACTTATTCCACTTGTCATGTAGGAAAAGCTTTCTCAATGGAAAATAAAGTACTCCCATTTTAGTATTTCCCATTTTATCAAACTAGATAAAAAAGGGAATTGACTATAGTGGCTAATGAACTGTATATTTCTTCATGCAATTAAAGTACTACGAATAGCATTAAAGACTGTTTCAACCTATATAGAACATGTAATACAAACCAGAGAAGATCTCTGGTATTCTAAGTCAAGGTATATCTATTGAAGTCTTATATTGCATAGGGGAGTATTTGTAAAACAAGAAGTAGTAGCCAAAAGCTGGCATGACTTTACAAAATCTACAACACAAAAAGCATTCGAGAAAACCCAGAAAACAGTTGGTGTTTGAAACCTTTTTTCCCTTCTGTGATAAAAACATTCTTAACCAGATTATGTTCTTAGCTGTATCTGGTTTTCATCATATCTCAGATGATGCAGAGGAAAGAAGATTCTAAGCCCAAATACTGGGCCAGTTATTTATACAGCCATACTTGTGCAATAGAAAATGTGTAATTCCCATTTTTCAAAAGTGAATTTTTTAAGAGGCTTTCTAGCTCAGTCCAGAAATCCTCAGTTCAGTTTCCTTTTTTCAGCTCTTTAGCAAATGTAGCTTACTGGGTAGTGGGATATGAGCAGAAAGACACAATTCCAGAGCACAACACATTGCAAAATGGCCTTTTCATTCCTGATATCTGTACTCTTTCAACTATTCCGTTCACCTATTTCTGTACCAAAGACATACTTATGTTTAAAAAAAAAAAAAAAAACTTATATTCCTTTTCAAATCTTGCTTGCCTTTTGAGCCAGCACCATTATGTGGAGTTCTTTTGCCAGAGCCTCTGATTTTCCTCTCTTTTTTTTATGACTTGTATTTTCTTTCAGTTAATCTGTCTCAACAGCAAATTTGCGCTCTCTGAGACAAATAATGTCTTGATTTAATGTTAACTACCTGATTAAATACAACACATTTTGCTGTTCATAAATATTTTCAAGAGGGCCACTAGCAGGTTATAGGCTCTACTGAACACTCTTTATAGAATTTTTTTACAGCAAATATCAAATAGTTTTTACTTCCATGACTGGAAGGAAAAAAATATCCTGCTCTGATTCTATGTCGACATTTTGTATATTTAGATGCCTAAAACATCTGATATTTATCTTTCGGGGAAGGTCAGAAGGCGATAACCAGTGGTACAGCTTTTTATCTAAACACCTCAAAACATTAGTCTTTTGGTCCTACCATTTCTTTCCAGCCATTATTTCTTACACTCTGTGATTCTCAGGTAAGCATTTCCTTACACAAAATTATTATGGAATCACGTATGGGAGTATGTCTTCTCTGTAAGTTAAACAGTTCCCATGTCCATGGAATGGCACCAAGAGCAAACAATATAACTTTTAAATTTTTCTTTAGTTACCTCACTGTGAACTTCAAATAAATGAAACTTCTGTTCAATAGCAACAGAGCTTTGTAAGGGTATAAAGAAACAGAAGTGGGACATCCAAACAGCGCCAAAATTAAAACTCATTCAACTAGATGGCTCCTGCATGTGTTCAGTTGTCTGTGTTTTCTTCTTCCATGAATAGCTTTGAAGATGAGAACATCCTTAGAACTTGTGAGAGAGCTGAAGCCCTGCCTAAAAATTAAGGAAAGTAATGCTAAATCAGTCCAGCATATTTAAATATCCTTCAAAACCAAACCAAACAAACAAAAACAAACAAACAAAAAAGAAAACCAAAACATTACTAACGTTCAGAGATGCATTACACTTCATTATTTATGAACCTTAAATATTTTTGTGATGGAGATAAATAACCAAAAAAAAAAAAATAAGGGAAGCTTGTCGTTGCAAAATTTCCTGTGTGCATATACAGATCCCTGGTTTCAGTTAACTCACAAAACTGACCCTGAAATAGCCTGAACACAGCACAGACTGCTGGAGTTGAGGCAGTCACCAGGTTCTATGTATCAGAAATTCCACACTTAAGCCATGCTGTCAGTTAGACACATCCCACTGTAACTGTGTGTCTTCTGTCAAGCATTTCTGAATAGGCCCTTGTTCCATTTGATACTATCCTGAGGAAGCTTTATCACAGTTCTGATCCATGGCAACCTGATAAGGCTCCATTTAGCACCCCTCTATCACTATTTAACCTTAACATGCATCTGAAATCTACCATCAAAATAGCAGGGGGTTTTTTGGTGATGGAGTGCTCACCAGTGGTTAAAGCAGATTAGCTAACTGTATTTATTACAAAATAGAGTTTGTATCCCACACTGTTGATAAATCCTTGCTAACAGGAGTTGCCTCATCTAAAAGGCTAGCTGTTCATACCTGATAACGATTCTAAGAGCATAAAAATCTCCAAACAAACTAATTCTGTGAGAGAGGCATTTATAAGGTGTCAGCATTATTGTTAGATAATGCTTTGATTGAGATATCTACGTGTTTCTTAGGACACTAAGAAAATACCTTATTATAATAATGTTTGAGAAATTCAGCTGTTTTATGTAGGAAACAAAAGTTAATATTTCAGGTAAGTATATTTAAATCTAAACACAAACCCCCTTAAGCTATACATGCTTTTAAGAAAGTATATCTATCTAAAATTATCAGAAAACTCTTTAGTTGGTTCATCAAATATTGAGATCAATTTTTCCATCTATTTTAAAGTTATTAATCTGTCAGTCAACAGTGCAGGATCAAATGTAAAAAGAGTTAAGAAGAAGATGATTCAGAGTCAAAAGATTCTTTTATCTTATTTCCCTCAAAAGTAAAGTAGCATTCAAGAAATTAAATGATTAATTAAATGCATGCTTTATAACTTAAGTAACATCTTATATAAATATAATATGAGTGTTTGATATACATATCTCTTTATTTAGTCAGCATTTTGGATGCAGGGTTGTTTTTAAAGCTTTCTACTGCTCCAGGTATGTTCTGTACTGACTGCTGCATTTACAGCCATGTTATGTCACCCAATTCACACAGTGACAAGCAGTTTATTACAAACACTAGCTAGATTTCACTATCTCCAGTAAACTTCTGTTGCAACTTCACCATTAAAAATGTAATACTCAACCCTTTATTTAAACTAAAGTAGATGGGTTTGTGTTTTCAGGGAAAACACATTAAGGAGATCTACTTAAGAAGATGAAAAAGCATGTCAGAATCTAGGAACTGTCTCTGGAGCTCCGAATAGCTTTTCAATTTATAATGCTAAAATAAAGAAAATATTATATATATATATATATATATATATATATATATATATATATATAGCGTATGCTCTATACTGTATATAAGTAACATTTGTATACATGTGCCAACATGTATGTTTATATGTGCATTTCTATAAAAGTTCCACAGGAAATTAATCATTAATTTTATCATGAATATTGTCATAATTTTCTTCATATTTTATGAAAAATTAAAATCTTTTAAATCAAAGATTTGAACCACAATTTTCAAGACTTAAAATTTTAACTCATATTTTAAGGGAAAAAAAAACAAAATTAGCAAATTATAGATTGTGATCTAAATCATAACAGGAAAAGAGTTATTTTCAGTATCCATGATGTAAGTGGTTACTAATATCCATGCAGCTGGGAGAAAGGATATTAAAAAATGGGCTTAAATAAACTACATTTCTCTGACAGTAACTTGGTTGTGATTCATAGTCATAACAGCAATTATTTTCTGATCTCAACAGGCTAAGGAAATAGGGAGTGCCATTTCTTCAGTTTGGGTTGTGGAGGATGGCAGTAAACTCTCTAAAAATTGCTATTCCACTTATAGTCTTATGTGCCCTAAACTACCTTTCATAAGTAGAGTCAAACAGTAACAATGCCATATCATGATGTATTTTTGTAATTTCATCTGTGTTTGGGGTCTCCTCCCACACACTGTCACTCATCAGATACACCACAGCATCTTCACTCTAGTATTTTTGGCAAAAATAAGTAGAGCAACTGTTAAGTTGATTGAGAGTTCTCTCACCAGGTAATAACATTCACTTAGTAATATCTTGAAACTGGAGAAGGATTGCAAAAATCTGTTAAAATTTTCCTCATTAAAAAAATCCTGTACTATCTGACCAAATATATAAAATTTTGGAATCAATGTCACTCATTAATAGAACAGACACATTTCATAACAGTACACAAGCAGATGTAGGATTTATACTGGATCAATTAAGAAGAGAATAAACAGCAGGTAGTTTTATTTGAAAACTCTATTTCCATGGAGTAGGGGAGAAGTGGAACAGCAAAACGTTTTTCTTTCAAGAAATTATTTACTAGTAGTAAGGCTTTAAAGATCACATTGGAAATCCTAGATAATAGTTTATGAGTTTTCCAAAATGCACAGTCTGAAACAATATATATTAAACGTTGATGATGTTTTATTTTCCTCAGTACTTCAGGTCTAACAATACAGTGCATAAACCACACATGAGTTGGAAAAAAAATCATACTCATTTATAATCATTGACCTTCACAGTTAGTGACAAGGATTTTCTTTGTCTGCATAGGGAAATTTTGAAATGCATCATCAGAATCAAGAAATACTTTTTTTTTGTTGATTTGGGTTTTTTTCCCAAAAATAGATTATGTAAGCAAATAGAGTAAATCCTATTAGTTTTATTTATATGACATATGCTATATATATGTGTCCGGCTCACCGGAAAACAAGCACCAGAGTATTTGTCCTTATTTTTTACATGATTGTGAAAATACCCTCAGTGAAAATTTACCTTGAGGACTACAAAACCCATGCACATATGCACGAGGATATATAGGATCTAAATTATAGATTAGAATTTAACTGGGAGATTGAAATGAAATGTTTTCAATGTTAAATTCCTTTGCCTGTGACCACAAGGAGTACCACCACAGACTTGAAATGTATTAATTTGTCTAACCACGGTGATCCATCTACCTGCTTTAGCCACATGTTTCTGTATAGTTGATTACTTTGAAACTCACACAGAAACAGAATTAAGTGAATCTCCATTGTTGTAGATTATGGCAAAAAATAATGTCTTTTTCTTTTGTTAAAGTGCTGCCTACTGATGACTGCAGTGTGGTTTTGACTTGGTTCATCCCTTTAGGAATGTCTGATATAAAAAATTATTGTGTGGGATTTGAATCTAATTACTTAAAATTCAGAATAAATGTTTCTCACAAATTGATGTTTTAATATGTTACAACTCATTCCATGAAGTTTTGTTTGACAGGAGAAAAAAATATATGTTTATCATGACAGTGATTCTTTGATGTGGAATTGATTCTTCAGGCTCTGAAACTTCATTATAGTTATAAAAGAAAATATCTATTTTTCAACACTGTTTAATGAGTGAGTACAAGATTTTTTAGCTCACTGCTAAAGTATGATTGTTTTGATCCTTTAGCCATACTCTTTTGGAAATGACAGCTTGCAAAGAAACCCAAGAAACCATTCAGATTGAAAACCTACTGAGAATTACTAGGGAATAAAGGTTTATCTTTGGCTTCAGGATATCATGTCACTTCATGGTAAGAAACCCAAACTTGTGTCATTACTTTATTGTAAAGCCAGACAGAGCTCCCTGTGGTCCAAAAAGTAAACTTAAATCACTTTAGATGAAACTAAATTTGTTTGACTTTTCCAGTGAATCCTACCACATTCTGAAGGGAATGTGAGCAACTCTGTACTCATATTAAATACTATAGCCAGGAGATAATAACCAAGGACATAAAATTAGTAGTCACAATTCATAAGGCAGGAGAGACACTGGAAAGGGATTTTCCCTCTTGAGTGGCAAATCCAGCATTTGAGAACCAGTCCAGCAGATAAATCAAGGAAATACATCTTTGTTTTTCCCTTACTTATGTGGAAACCCTATGCAATATCATGTGGAATTTAATTGACGCAAAAATTTCCTGGACAATTCTTTGGAAACCTTACTTTTTCCCTTACTTCCACAAAGAATTAGTCACAGGAAAATTCTCACTTGTTTCAATGAAAATAGACATGACTTAGTGCTGTACAATAGAAGAAAAACTTTTTCAGTCTGATCACTTGCCCTGAAATATTAATACATATGAAAAGCATTGATTGGCATTCACATGCTTTTGGAAATCTTGGCCTCTTAGCAGAACTTTTTGTTATTGAAGGAAAATAGCAGTACTTGCAGTTCAAAGACTACTCATTAACAGCTCTAGCCGTCAGTAGTAACAAGAAGTTACAGGAAACTGAAACCAAGAAAACCATTGTTACAATGTTTAAAAGACCTTTGGATGAAATCAACTGCGCAATAAAGTCTTAAATGCCATATATGCCTCAAAAACTCTCATGGTTTTGTGATTAAAATACATGTGGGCAGGTTCTTGGGCTGTTGCTACTTCACTTATTTGTCATATATGGCAGATATTATTGCAATGACTACACAACTAAGGCTGTGCAAAACTTTTGACTTTTATTCCCTTGCCTTTTTTTTCCCTTGCCTTTTTTTTTTTGTTTTTTTTGTTGTTGTTGTTGTTGTTGTTGTTGTTTTGCTTTTTGTTTTGGGGTTTTTGTTGTTGTTGTTGTTTGTTTGTTTTGTTTTTGTTGTTTGTTTTTGGTTTTGCTTGTTTGTTTTTGTTTTGTTTTTTCTGTGTGTCTTATGAAAATTAAAATTTTTTCTTATGAAAATAAGAGATAAAATGGTTGGAGGAAAGAAAAGAAAATGCTTTTTGAGAAATAAATAATTGAAAGTAGCAAAGTTACAATTGTTAAATGATGAACTAAGTAACTATTATTTTCTGTCACCCTTATATATGCAAAGTATTACTAATTTCAGATTCAGTAAACATAATCATGGGATGTAGGATTATTTAGCATGAGTATGAGCAACAGTAACTGGTACTTTAGAGGTTTCTATAAAGTTTAAGTATAAACCAATATTCTGACATTAATTTATTTATTATAACATTTATTTAATGGCTAAAAACTAAGACTTTCACATCTGATATGAATGTAATTTATATTTGCAGTTTTATATATGGCAAAATATCAAGACACTTTACATCCACAAATAGCATATATATATTTCAAACTCCAATCTTTCATAATTTCATAAATTATGCCTCAAATATGTTAAAAATTCAAGGTCTTGCAGCTATGTCTGATTCTTAAACTCAGCCCTTTAAGAACTGAATTAGTCGATGAACATGTGTATTGGAGAGCCTGATTACTCCTACACATATCAAGTGGTTGCCATCTGGATCTTTCACTCTCTTTTGGAAAAAGGTCACAGAGGAATTTCTTAACAGTTTGAAAAACTTTAGTCTTTTATATTCAAAACCATTAGCCCAGCCATTTATTTCCTTAAACCACCTCCACATCTAATTTTTGCTGCTTTGATCCTCATGAGCAACAATGGATTTATTTTCTTAGATGTATGGCAGTTTTATTCATGTATTGCTAGTCAAACTTCCCAGGAAAGAATTCTGAAAGTTTTATTCTTATTTCTGTCTTTTACCTAAGTTCAGCAAATATCTTTACCTAATACTGCACTAAATAATCACCGAATATCACATTCAGAGATGATCGTTGGTCAGTACTCCTCTAAATCTGTTAATAATCTTCTAACAGACCTTATGTCTCTTGTGCCCACAGGAACACACCTAGATTTGTGGAACAAATCTGGCAGTTCAGACACCTGCTGGCTTCCTTCAGGAAAAGTTCTACTGTTATCTAATATTACTAAGCATAGGGAGCTAGAATAAGAAATATTGGGAGTTTAAAAGAAATCCGAGTGTTACATGCAATTTCTTGTCTTGCTGATCTAAATGTCTTGGACAAGAACCAGATCTCCAAAGTGATCCTTATGTGTTGAGTATTTATTGAGTTTATAATGAATTAAAGGTTGAACAGGACAGTAAATTTAAAGATGAGAAGGAATTCACTGTTACCACTTTTTATAAAGAGACACCACAAATAACTAAATAGAAGCAGCTATTGCTTTCCCATAAATATTTTTTCACTTAGAAAATTTCCCCAGAGTAGAAAAAAGTACTTAGATTTTCAGTTGGGAAAAAAAGAAAATGGATAAATTATAAGTGTTTTTTTCCCCCTGTGTTTTAGAACAAAGTACTAAACCTAAAACTCACATTTCAAGTAGTGTTTTGGATAGAATTTTATTGGCATTTAATTAAAACATAGATAAACATACAGGAGATGAAAACTACTGGAATTTAAAGCAAACTATGTTTCTTTCTCCATTCTTTCATTCAACTGCTAAAAAAATCCAACTTCAGGTAAAGTCAAAGCATTAATTGCACAGGGTATTCTTTTAGTTTGGTAGTATTTTTTCCTGACCATACTGTCTATGTTGTATTTCCTCTCATTTTATCCTCTAGGGTAGTGTGAAGCCAATATTGTTAACACTGCATCCACTATATTGACAACAGTAAAAAAAATCCTTCCTATTCAACAGTATTTTCTTTGGTTTATATTTTGAATGCAGCATGCACTATTTCAACTTCTCAATAAAAGGATAAGGATAGGACTGTTCTTATTTTTAACTTTTATTAGGAACAAGGAAACAGGAAGGTTTGCTGTTAATAAAGTCTGAAAGAAAAAATGCAAACTTGCCTGTAGAAATTGTTCTAAACCTTTCACCATATTTATAATACAGAAGTCACCTATGTGTTTGAAATTGAACTAATGAGAATAGCAAGAAAAATTATTGACCATTCCTTCTTAACCAAAAATGAGGAAAGAGTTTAAAATATTTAAAATATTAGAATTGTTTAGTACAGATAGTGCATTAAATTGCAAATATGTGCATTTGTCCTTTATGAGATATCATCTGTGGCATTATGGCCTGATATATTTTAAGGCTTATTTTTCATGCGATCATGGTGCTGCATTTTTACTCCCCATATTCTCAGCTGAATCTTGACGTGATTTTTCTCAATGTGATTTTTTGAGCACAAGGGTCAAGTTTGATTTTGAGGTGTCAGCATTATGAATTTGGAGTAATCCTACTGATGTAAAAGTAATGAAAATAAAGATTGACCTCTCAATCTCACTGGAAGTCAAACATGACCAAGTACATTTGTACTGTAAAATCTGGGGATGTGCACAGCTAAATAATGGACTCTTGACTCTCAGTACTGAAAAATTTTTCTTGCAATGTGAAAACCGACACAGAAAAGATTTAGATAACAAAAGATGTTTGTTTTTTTCCCCCCTAATTCAAGATTTCATGCCTTGCAACTGACCAAAGTCAAGGAAGTCTACATTTTTATACCAGGATAATAATTCAGACTTCCTTGATAGGCTTAGTGTTGCTTGGCCTAATAATTTCAAGTAATACTTAAATAATATATTTATGTTCTGTATATGCATATATGTGTCTGTGAGTGTCTATGTGCAGATAAGAGAATGAGTTTATGTGACTGTGTGTGTAAGCCCTATGACTGAGATCCCAAACAGAAGCAAAATCCCAGCATTTCTCTATTACCTTTGGGAGGAGAAGGCAGACTAGATTTTTGTGGATTTTGCTTTATTATATTTTGATGGGACTAGAAGGGTACAAATGGAGAGAAAAGAGGGGGGAATTTTTTTTTTTTCATTTATTCTTAGGATTTAATTTCTATTTAAAAGGGAGAAGTTTGTAATATAAACAATTTTGTCTCGTTTTCTAAAATCTCATGAGGTGTTTATGAACATTAAATTTCAGCAGCAACTTCCAACATAGGGGCATGAAAGGCAGAATTTGTAATAAGAAAATTTAGGAGTATGCGTACAGTTTTCCCAATAATGTATGAGACAGCAAGAGCTGCTTTAACATTTTTTAAATTCTCCTGCATGTTTTTTTTTTGTTTGTTTGTTTGTTTTTTGTTTTTTTTTTTTTTTTTGTGGTTTTTTTTAAATTTTTGTTTTGTTTTGTTTTTTGGTTTTTTGTTTTTTGGGGTTTTTTTGGTAACCCTTAAACACAGTAACAAGCATGGCTGGCCAATCTGCTGCCATTTACTAGAGCACAGAGGAATGAGGACCACCATGAGCTGCAGTGGAATGGTGACATTGTGAGGCATAGAGTAAGAACCAGCTAATGGGAGCAAGGCTAACAAGACAGGAGCTGCTGATGCCACAAACCCATCCCTAGGGAATGGCTGTCTCATGTGGCATTGCATGTGTAAGTGAGTACTGGGACATGGCATGACTGGCAGGATCTTTAACAGGGTCAGACTTTGCCTAGAGGTGCAGCTCGGGGCAGTAACAGACAATAGCCCAGCTGGCTGATGAAAAATGGTAAGTTGATTGATTAGATTAACTTAAAACTTTGTCTAAAGATCTCCTCTTCTGAGAAAAAGATCGTAAATTCTTACTCTGACACTTAAAGAATGAATTACTGTTCCCTCATTGATCTAACAACACAGAATTTTGTTTTCTCTCTTTAATACAAATTTCACGTTAGCCATTGGATTGATATTTGTGAATAGGATAAATTTCTCACTGAAAAACAAAAAGTTGAATATAAAATTTGAAGCCTCTGACCAGCTTTTTGCTTTTTTTTTTTTTAATTATTTAATGAAACCCTTGAACTTGGTCATGTGTCTGCCAGGGAAGTCCCATAGTAGGGCTACAAATATAATAAATACGTATATTATATATTATTTATACATACACACATAAATATTTTTTATTTGAATACTTTTGGTTTACTTCATATTGCATAAACTTGTCATTGTTAATTGTCTTATGGAGTACAATCCATGGTCTCTGGCAATTCCAGCCTTCTATGGGTGGTCTGTCTGTTTCTGCTCATCACTGCAAAACAATAGTTCTTTGTAACTGAGTTTAAAAATCCATTGTTTTGGCAGATCATTCTTTACGTATTTCCAGATCATTCACAAATCTGAAAGCAATTCCATATAAAGATGCATTTTTTACTATGGTAAAGACCTTTGGTAATATTTCAGGTATCCTATCGGGTTTGCTGACTGGAAAGAGTGGCTGACACCCCAGAGTGTGAGCTACCAGTCAGTGAGATGGGAACAGGCTGGAGAGCTGGGCAGAGAAGAGCAAAGTGTAGGGGTTCTATGAGGAATAACCACATGCACCACTGCAGGTGGAGGGGCTGACTGCTATGAAGCAGCTCTGTGGAGAAGGACCTGGCAGTCCTGGCAGACAACGAGCTGTCCATGAGCCAGCAGCGCCCTTATGGCCAAAAATGCCAATGGTATCCTGGGGTGCACTAGGAATAGAATTGCCAGGAGGTTCAGGGAGGTGATCCTGTCCCTCTGCTCTTCCCTAGTGAGGCCACATCTGGAGGTCTGTGTCTGGATTCCTCAATTCTAGGAAAAGAGGGAGCTACTGGGAGGGGCTCCAGTGAAGGTCTACGAAAATGATTAGGGGACAGGAGCATCTCTCTTATGAGAAAAGGCTGAGGAAACTGGGCCTGTTTGGCCTAGACCCAGCATCTTATCAATGTTTAGAAATATCTTAAGGGTGGGTGTCAAGAGGATGTGCTCAGCAATGTCCATTTTCCAGTGATTTCCAGTGATGGGATAAGGGGAAACTGGCACAAATTGTAACACGGGAAGTTCAATCTGAATATGAGGAAAAGCTTCTTTATGGTGGGAGTTACAGAGTGCTGGAATAGGCTGCCCTGAGGGGTTTGGAGTCTACTTCTCTGAAAATATTCAAAACCTGCCTGGGCACAAGTGCTGGACGCACACTTTAGCAGAGTGGTTGGACTAGATCATCTCCAGAAGTCCCTTCCAATCCCAACTCTTCTGTGATTCTTTCTTTATGCTAACATATTTTTCCTGTCATAACACATTCATATTCTCGGGGTTTACATTCATATTTGACATACATTGAGACCTAGTAAAGTGATGATTACGTAGAGTTGTCAGAAAAAACACTTTTAAAAGCAAGTGGGGCTTTGGTTTGGTTTGGCTTGGCTTGGCTTGGTTTTCTAAAGAAGGAGGTTTTTCCTTACATTTGTCTTTAAAGCATGTGACAGAATAGATCACAATTTTCCTTCAGAAAGCCTCTGCTCAGTTCTCATCAAGGAAATACCTTTCCCATAAATAAGAGTCCAGATACATTCATTAGGTGGTAAAAATTCCCTGTGGACTAGTGAGCAGTGTTAGTACCTTCATAATGAGTGTTTTCTACTTCTGTGCTCAAGTTTTTCATGAAATATAAACATGAACAACAAGTGTTGGTCAATAGTGTCCTCCAGGTATGTATCTAAACAATGATCAAACAGACTTTCATCTCAAGGAAGTTTCTGATTCCTTAAATAATTCCAAAGTTTCTTGAACAATGATGTTGGAAAAGTTGGAATTTTTGCTATTGAAAGTAGCTAAAGATGAGGATTGTTTGCTATATTAAATTCATTCTTTGCCCCAAGCATAACTTTAATCTGTGAAATCCCATTTGAATATACACTGTGTTGTGCTCAGACACTCAGGTTGATGCTCTAGTTTTCCATTTTTTTGTACTGAGATGAGAGATTACATTTTTCATTTTACACATCATGTAAAAATAGTATTCCCAGTACTGAACACAGCCTACAACTCCTCTTCCCTTAAATTAAATTTGAATAATTTTATATTTTCAGAAATAAAAATTTTGCTGTTTCCATATTGTGTTTTTCGACTGTGAAAATGCATTGCATCTTAACATTCCATGACCATTTTGGTTTAAAATTGAATCTTTATTGCCAGTTTTCTACATTTTTCCCGACCTTCTACAGATAATACTTCTATTTTCCAATCTCTATTTCATATTTTTAAAATGAACATATATCATGACAGATTATACACTCTCAACATATTTTTCAGAAATGACTGGCAATACGATATGATACCTGATGGCCTAAATTGATATAGCATATGTCTCCTCTCTCTTATTGTACAGATTCTTGGTATTGATACACTTGTTAATGTGAGTTAGGAACCTCCAGTGCTGACTAACACAAATAAAAGAAGGATACAATTAAAAGAAAAAAAAAATCTTATTTTTTTCAGCATTATGCAGCAAACCTCTCCTCATTTACTTTCTTACACTCAAATTTTGTAAGCAACAAAATTTGAAATATTGAAATAACACATTAGCAGGCTGTGTTCGATTGTCAGATAGTGCCTGAGAGGCTCTGGTCTTTTGAGATAGAGCAATTTTGTTAGATACAGTTTCCATGAGAATAAAGAATAAGTCTGCTAGCTAGTCTCAGTCGGGAACTAGCCAGCCCTACACCATCAAGAACATCATCCAGTTAAATGCAGGAGGAGAAAGCAGACACTGGGATACAGGGAACAAAACACAGAAGCCATGCTGCAAATCTCAGTGACAGATTTTAGTGCTCCCTGCTTACATTAATTATAAATGGGTGAACACCACAAAGTTCTTGTCCTTTCAGTAAAATACAAAATGTTTCTTTTAAGTTAATAACTCATTCAACCCTAAAGCAATTAAAAAAGATAACAGTGCCTAACATTTGTAGTTTTCATTGTGACAATATTTCTTTAAAACCACAATCTCTGAAATGTCTAGGAATGCTGTCTCTGATACAGAGATGCTCAATAAATCACCTGAACTTACACATATCATTATTATGAACTATAATATGTAAGACTCCATAGAAAGTCTCTAAAAAACTTCCTACTCCTAACACTATTATTATGTATTATTATTGCATCATCATAAATCACCAAGCCAACTGAAATGGATGTCATGGGTATAAAATGATAAATTTTAAAATCTAGTCCCAGAGTAAACTGTTTATATTTACCTCAGTAATATATTATGCTCAAAATTACTACATTAATCCTTCAAACTAATTTTTTTTACTGAATATTTTTTCATTTATAGTCTATAACAATTTAACAATGTCAAAGTAATACAAAATTCCAGAGATAATGTTACCTTATTTTGGTTTATATTTTATTATGCTTTCTGCCTCCCTCCTTTCCTACCTTCTTCCATCCTTTGATTCCTTATAAATAAAATCTGTGGCATATGTCCCATTATCTATCATTTTGTGACAGTAAAGAATTCATATTCAAGTGAGTATATCCTGCAGATAACTAGAGTTTGTGTTATAGTTCTTCACTCTTTGCCTGCTTTTCTTATAATTAGGTTTCTAAACTTGAGGTCTTAGTATATCTTAAAGAAAAATATTTATGGAAGTGTCCTTTCTCCCTCCCTCTCTCTCTTTCCCTCCTGATGGACAAAGGTGGAGGGTTTATAGAGCCTAATTGTAAGTGCATCTTCAGAAAGATTGTATTTTAGGCTCTCAATATAAATAACAGAAGAATCTGTCTCCTGAGAACAGTTTAGAGAGAGCTATCAAGTGCCTTGAATCATGTCTGGGAAAGTCTATATCAAAATACTGAGATAAAGCAAAGTGGAATAAACTGTTATAAAGTAAACTCTAAGAAATGGTTAAACATAATTAAAAATGGGTAAACTAGAGGCAGTGAATTAGATGATTCTAGAAATTTCTGAAAGAAGTCCCTTATTACATAAAGAAAATAAATATATCTATTATAACAAGAAAGAAAAAACTAACCTTTAAACTTAGACATCTAAATCTCTGTTTAGGGGTTATCTTTACTGCCTCTTACTGAGGAAATCAGGCAAAATAGCATTCCATTTTCTCTGTTATTCTAGATGAAAGTGGCAGAAACCTTATGTTGTTAAAAGATTAAGAAAGTTGGAGTAAGATGTAAGAAATAAACTTTTGCTAGTGAAATTGTAAAGCTTCAATACTATTCAGAGCATTTAGACAGCACTCATTGTGAGATATAGCAACTCATTGACATTTTCACAAGTGTTGTTTATCTGTTGTTGTTGGGTTTGTGGCTTTTTGTTTCTTTTTTTCCTCTCCAATCTCCACAAAATGAGAAACTTCCTTGCATCCTTAAAAAATCTGAAGTGATAACCTGCATAACAATTCAGTCAGTTTTAAGTAAATAGGAAATTGCAGCACTAGGGTGTTGATAAGACCACTTGGGACAGAAATGTCAGTGTCTAATACTAAGTGTTAAATTAATATTAAAATAATTTAAATTAATTTTAACACATAATAATTAACAGATTTATTTATATATTCTCAGAGGTCTTCAGTATGTGGGGATTAAGGATTGCAAATCAACAGGGGAATGAAAGCATCAAGTTCAAATCGTTGCAATTTTTAGAGTTGTATTTTTTATATGAGCACAGACAGTCACCCTCTGTGTTGTTTGTGCAGTAGGGGAAAGGATGTGAGCAGGGACGTGCTTGATGAGGAGAATGGATTTCTGTTGCAGAACTCTTCACTTGACACTTCTGTATATTACAGGGTCTGAAGAGCTGCTCCTGCTCACTGCAAGGTTTGCAGCTGTGAGCATAGACAATACAGAGTAAAGAAGTTTTATGCTGTGCATTGGGGGCTTTTTATTTCTTCTCTCACAGTTTGTGTTCTGGCAGTGCAGATAAGCCTTCATTAGGGATTAGGGTGCCATTTACCTTGGCATTGTACACGCTCAAAGGAAATATATTCCTTTTCCCAAAGAGTTAATTTAAACATTGGCAACCTTTAAGATACGTTTGTTCATGCCTAAATCAGGTTTGCAAATGGATACTTTATTCTCATCAGATACAGCTGGGAAGCTAGTTCTGTTGTGTATATTTGGGATACAGGTGGCTACTCATTGTGCAGCTATTTACTGCTTCTATTTACATATATCTACCATTATTTACCAAGGTGTTAAATCCTACCTTTTCTTCTGTTTTTTTTTTTTTTAACCATATAATTTTATTTGTCAGACAATTCTGCTTTTTGTGAATGTCTTCCCTGTTTTGCAATATTCATAATTTAAATAAAATACTTAATTGTATGCAAACATTCATTTTGCATTGACTTCCAAGTATTAGTTACTTTCTTACATAGCTGGTAACTAATTTGTCCCTTTTCTATTCCCAAGTGAAGACTCGCTATTATTATTTTTAAAATATAGGACACAAGGAAAAGTAATGAATAACAAATTATGTACATAAACTACAGCAAGACCTTCAGAATTACTTCCACCTATATGAATCTTTGCTGCATCTGTCAATAGAACAGAAGACCACGACTATTGGAACAGTATGTATTGTTTCAAGTCCCCAAAATTGCAAGACTTTCAGCTTTACAAAGTACAGCCAAAAATATATTAAAGGAAATTTTCAAAATCTGATACCTGCTTCTCACTACTGATTTTACATTTTTTTGATATGACCTACCAAAAAAAAAAAAAAAAAAAAAAAGAGTAGTGCACTTCACTTTTCCATTTTTTGTACAAGCAGGGAATTACTATACTAGGATTATTATTGTGGGTTTCACCCCCACACCCTGAACTCGTAACTTCACTTTAAAAACAAACCTCTAAAAATGCAATTTTAATATTCACCTCATGCTTGATTTTAAGCAGGAAATAAGTTCTGAATCTTATTTATTTGTTGCCTTCAACTCATTAGAGGGAATTAATATATCATTTACTATTGAATGTGTCATTCTACAGCACAATTTGGTTGGCTTCATCATTTTGTCTCTCTGATGACTATTCCATTATTATTTGATCTTTTTCCAGGGAATAAATCTTCCTGGTGATATGTAGGACTGCACAGACACAATATTCTAAAAGGTACTAAACCAATTTTAACAGTATCTTTTCATAGGTTTTTGAATGCTGCCTTTTACATCTACTCCCGCCTGAAATAATTGCTTGTTATTTAACAGTCCCTTGAGCCCACAAATGGAAATATTGGCTTACTGCTAAAAGCTGACAATATTTCAAGCCTCTTCAAGGGCCACACATTTTTTCTTTCTTTTCTTCAAAATTTTTCTAATGCACTATACTTTCAGCTTTTTACGGTATGCTATATTTCAATTATATTGTTTTTCCTCCTGCTTTTATTCTTTGTAACAGCTTTCCATGCCTAATCATTCTAGATGGAAGACTGGTCATGATAATACAATTTCCTTTACAATAAAAGTTTTCAGGAAATTACAAATGCTGAGGGTTTGGGGTTTTTTGGGTTTTTTGGGGTTTTTTTGGGGTTTTTTTGGTTTTTTTTTTTTTGTTGTTGTTGTTGTTGCTGTTGGTTTTGGTTTGTTTTCGTTTTCTTTTTTAATATTTAAGTAGAATTGTTCTTAATAACATTACAACAATTATAGCAGTAAAACACTGTGCAGATCTCATTCTTCTAAGTCTGATAGGCACACACATTTTAACGTGTTCTTCTCCAAAAGACTCTGAAAAAGAATTATTGTTATACAGCACAATTTTCTTATAACTGGGGATTTGCTAAAAACTAATTGCTACATTTTGTTGTTTATTATTCCCATGAATGTCCAAAATTAGGGCTTGTTTTTTGTTGATAAAATTTCCCTTCCCTTCCCTTCCCTTCCCTTCCCTTCCCTTCCCTTCCCTTCCCTTCCCTTCCCTTCCCTTCCCTTCCCTTCCCTTCCCTTCCCTTCCCTTCCCTTCCCTTCCCTTCCCTTCCCTTCCCTTCCCTTCCCTTCCCTTTTTCTTTTTCTTTTTCTTTCTTTTTCTTTTTCTTTTTCTTTTTCTTTTTCTTTTTCTTTTTCTTTTTCTTTTTCTTTTTCTTTTTCTTTTTCTTTTTCTTTTTCTTTTTCTTTTTCTTTTTCTTTTTCTTTTTTCTTTTTTCTTCTTTTTTCTTGTTCATTTTCTTTTTTACATTTTTCTTTTTCTTTTTTTTTTAATAATTATGACTGAAAAAAGTACTGAAGACACTTAAGAATATTTATTTTACTATAATCTTTAGAGAAAAAAACAAGTAAAAGAAAGAAAAGATAAAGTATGTGGTCCTTTAAATAATATATCTTAGTCTCTGAAAAATGAAATCACTTATTTGCTTTCCTTTTTAAATTTTTCATCTAAATCATTGTTTTTCACCTTATTCGAAACATAAACGTCACTGTCTCTTCTCTTTGCTCCTCATCTGTAATCACAATTCAGTTATGAACAATTGCCACTTATTTTAGAATCATAATATATTATGGTAAAACTTCATGAGTGAAATACTCTCTCTCTAGGTGTTCGTCATTGACTTCATTGCAGTAAATTTTCACCCTCTGGCAGAACAACCTGTAGTTTTGCAAGCTGGCTACTTTGACAGGCAGTGTGATTATGAGGGCAAAGTATCTTGAAAAATTATTTTCTGGAAACTGCAAGGTTCTCTTAATGTTGAACCCATCGATGAATGACAGAGTAGAAGTTGTGTGAGCCATATATATAAAAAATGACCTTGTTTCTGTGTGCAAACAATTGTGTATATGGCAGTTTTCTGGTACAGAGACAATATTTACACCTGACAGTTGTTGAAGTTATTTGAGATTCTGAAAATTAGTGCAGAGAATTTCCAAAAGCTATGGTAGTTCCTAGAAAATTAAACTTTTAAGTTGCAGTCCTGATGGAGGTCCATAAAGTCCTCTTCTTCACTCATAACGAGCTCTTTCTGAGTTAGGAATGAAGATGTCCGAAATACTGAGTAATATGTTAATGCATTTGGTACATTCATGGGTAATCCTATTCTTTCAAGAGATTCGGAAGAATATCAGGAATTGTGTAAAACAAGAATAAGTGATATGTTTAAAACTAATTTTAAATTAAAAATAGCTGGGATGGGATTGAAACTCTACTTCAAAAATAATAAATTCAATTATTTTGGTCAAACAAATTATTGTGGATGCTAGATATTATCTTAAAATGAATGCAACAATTCAACTTTGAAAAATTGCCATTAGAAAGAAATTCTTTGACCTTTATATCCTTATTTCCCTTTACACCTCCAAATTTGTGCTGCAATTATTTTATTTTTGTAGTGCTTGTTTGCGTTTCTCTTACTTCATAGTAGGTAAAATCTAGCCTTAATCCTAGATGTTATCTTAACTAGCTCGTGAATCCAAAGAATTTTTCTTCTAATAACTTTGACAAGTTCATTATCAATAGATTAAACAGAGGGAATTGAAGAAATGTGTTAGTGCTACAACAGATACAGGAGTCTCAGTAACTTCAAGATTCCTTTCCTGATATTTATTGCAACAACTCCTGGAAAGCTGAAAGCCCAGAACTACAACTCAAACTACAAATACATTTAATGCTTTGTTATGTAGCATTGCCACATCACTCTGAAATTATCTAATCAATTACTCAGGAAACATAATGTTATATTCTATCTCTTTTCTCTCCCCTTAAGAAGGAATCAGAAATGTGAGAAACACTTGGCTGCAATCATCTTATTCAGTGCGTGTCCTAAGTTCAGCAGCACAAAAAGAGCACGTCATTCTGATGATCTCTCTGTTGTTCTCTCTACCTGGGTGGCATCAAATCCGCTCCAAGGCCAAATGCTGGCCCTATTCTTCCAAGTGTTGAAAGAACTAGGCCATGACTCCTTCATACCTGCTGCTCACTCTGCCCCAGTGTGGCAGCTGTAATCTTAGTAACTCTGACAGACGGAGACCAGGGTTAAGATCTTGGCAACTGCCTTTGTCTGCTTTACAGACAGAAAATTTCTTTTCATCAAAAATTAGAATAAGTTCTGGACCGTGGCACCTTACAAGTGAAAGTGAAGATCCATCTCTTTTCATTTGCATAGATGGAGTCACCTCTGAGTGACCCAACATTATTCCCTTGGAGAGTAAGGCAAGGGAAAAGCATGCTATATTCAGATGATGTAAGCAGAGTGGTTAATTTCAGCCCTCTGACTGCTTTGTTATAAGACTGTTAGTGCTGAGATTCTGTTCTGATGGATTTAAAATATACGCAGAGATTAGATAAAATACCTTAGATAAACTGCTTATGCTTCCATTTAAATTTCATACCAAACATACTCCAGCAGCAAAACACATTCCACCGGGAAATTAGTTCATCAAGACGAAAAGCATGCTGTGGCCATTAGCTGTTTCCCAGTTTCATCTTTTCATTGCCTCTCAACCCATTAAGCTCCAGATCCACAGAGTTTCTTTACCACTCTTAACTCCACTCTTTATTACAGATATCTACAAGTTTCTGCTTGTTCTCACCTGACTCTGTCACAGTATCTTGTACTGAGTTACACTAATTTTATAAAATATGCTCATATAAGCAAAAGTAAAGACAACTTCATCAATTTTACATAAAATAGTATGGGATTTCCTTATATGTACCTTCCTTTCTATGTTGTTTCTTTGTTTCATGTCAGGTCATCATTGTAAATATGGTTTAAGCGAGTCTATGTTTCTGCAGCTTGTAAATTTTAGCCGTTCTCAGGAAAATCATGATCCTCACATGTTTTTTCCTCAACAGAATGACCCACAAGTAATATAGGACTTTATCTGCTTTTTCTGTGTGTGTGTGTGTGTGTAATATGTTTCAGTAACTTTTTAGCATGTCAGAAGTTAAAGGAGTTTCCAAATTCAATATATCAACAATATGTGAACATAATATGGACACTTGCAGAGAGGGGAAGAGGGGAGTCCTGTGTTTGTCTTGCATGTGTATCAAGTCCTCTCATTTTAAGATTTAGTGAGCCCTGTGACTGTTCATTTATTCACAGCAAATAAATTACTTCTTTCTTAGTGGGAATTGCAATTTTAGCAGACAGTACATTGCCTTAGTTTTCAGTTGCTTTCACTATTTTTGCATGACATAATCTGTCATCAAAAATATATTTACATTTGTTATATCATCAGCTGCCAGGCTTCCTCTATACTCTTTTGCATGTGAGAAGGACTGGGGGTACCCACCTCAGCTTAATTAACTCCACCTGGCTTGAGACGCTCCCTTTCAACAATCTGCCTCAATGCCATTATACAGGCACAGCAGGAGAAAGCCACAAATCTAGTGAAATTAAATCACTCTCCATAGAAACATCTTGAACAATAGCATGAGAACATGGAGCCAACCAATCGTATTCAGGCACATGGAAGCTGCAACAAAGACAAGTGTATGGCAGCAGCAGCAGCAGAAACTAACAAGAAAAAAAGAAGAACATGTTAGCTTCGAAATGGAATTTATTCTCTAGCAAAAGGTTTCATAATTATTTCCACCCAAGTCTCAATTCCCTCCCAAGCAGTTGCAAGAAAGTCATCACCAGTGCTTGAACAGAAAAAAAACAGTGAAGTGGATCACCTTTTGGAAATGATATTTACCTCGGGTATGAGCCAGGCCTATGTCAAGCACCACTGAAGGGCTACACTGTCCGTAAGAGGGCTCAGAATGTCAGGGTCAAGTCTCCACTCTTAGTGAATCAATGCCATTTTTTGTATTGCTTTCAGTGGTTCAGGAGTGAAGAAGAGCAAACATAGATGGCATTTTTCTGGTTTCACAAAGAGAGGAAGAGGTCTTATCCTTCTAAGAGGAGAATGCTACTGAGAGTTGCAAAACAAATATAATTTCAGAGGGAAAAAAATAAAAAAGTACGTCCCAGTATTGTGTTATTTCTAAAAATGGTTTTCATAAATCTAATTGCAGAATAAAAGAAGAAAACATTTTCAAAATTACCAAACTTGAAGCTTTCTCTTTGAAATAAGTATATAAACTTCCAAGTTCCAAAGCTACATTTCCCAAAGCTACAGTGAAGCTATTTAACATCTATGCACACGCACATGCACAGACAAACAGACACACACACAGAAAAAAGATAATTGGGAAAAAAGGAAGATTTTGGCCTGTAAGACACATTAAAGGCCAAAGTCTTGCCAGGCTTTCTCACAGTAATGCCCTCAGTAAGTAGGGCATTACTGTTCCAGTAATCCTATTGATCTCACTAGGACAACTTCAGAGTAAAATCTGGTCAATACAAGCAAGTTGGTAGATTTTGCCTCTAAATTATCATCTTCCTTACATTCTATCTCTATAGGTCAGCACTGTTCCTTGCCAAACGTTTGAGGCAATAATTTGTAAAATTCTGCATTATTTGCAGAATATATTTCTAATTGCAGAATTATAGTCTTTTGGAAGGTGTCCATTAATGAAAAATGAAAAATGTTATTTTATGTCTTTGCAGTCTTCCATGCTAGCAGAATCCTGAAAGGAAAAAGGATGAGATGTATATGTTTTTCACAAGATCTCTGCAAGTAATTTATACCTAATAGTACAAATTTATTTTTAGTACTCTGTTATCAATTCTTTTTTTTCATATTATTTTATTATGTAATATGTATTTATATGTTTTTAAAATCATCTTGATTTTGGAGTGATATTTTATCCCTTGAGGGAAAATCACAAATTTCCCTTAAAGGATATCATAGCTACAAATATACCATCAACCAAAGTCTCATATCTATAAGTTCGAAATTGAAAGATAGTGAATGCTGGGCTCAATAAATTTTAATTTTTCAATGTTTATGAAAAGCAGACACAGTAAAGGAATAAAGAGCTGAAAGAAAGCCTGTTTAAAATGAAGTAAAGGAAAACAAACACATCAGTTTTAGTTCATCTCTAGTAAGAGCTCTCAGAATCAGGGTGGTACACAATCACACAAGAAAAATTTGTATATTGCTCAGCTGAATGTATATAAAGATGTTGATTTGACATCACTTAATTAATTTATAACAGAATTTTTATCAAGAACCTTAATAGAATTTTGTGAGTTAATGTACAGCAATTTGCATGAGCATTTGAGAATTCTCTAGCTATTACTACTGTAATGAAGGAAAGGGGTTTGCAACAATATGTATATTAAGTCTGGTTTTAATATCTGCTATGATTTGCTGTTGTGTAGTGCCTAAGGCCTATCTCTTCTACACAGTTTCTTTCGCCTCAGTGTTCCTTTGCTAATGTCAAATCATTTAAGAAAACACTGAAACACGTGTAATGTACCTACATGAATAAATTGAATATTTAATGGTTCAATGCCCTGACCTTTGAGATTACAATACAGGACAACGAGCACACTTTGCTAAACATGGAGGTGAGTGGGTATGCATATCCTGAGTGAAATACTTCAGAAGAGAGAAGAAAAGCCAAGTTAGAACAAATACTCTAGTCCCTGAAGGCCTGTTGCTGAAATCAAATTATAGGCTTGGACTATCACAACTTATTCCTCAAAAAAAAGTCTTCCTGCACAAGAATATATCATCCACTTGGATAAACAAGTTACAAAGAGCCAAGTGTTAAGCAGAGAAGTGTCAGTCAGGCAAAGTGAGTTTCTCAGATGCACACACATGCAGCCTTGACACAAATTACAAGCACTATCTCACCCCTGGGATCCTATTGCACAACTCATATTTGCCTTAAAGTGAAAACTTGACAGTAAATTAGTTTTTTAGAAAAACTAATGCTGCAAGAGTCCCTTTCTTTTTATAAGCAATTGTCTGACTACACTAGAAACCCTAACTCTTCTTATCAGGACACAATGTTATTTTTGAATGTATCAAATCTGCCTTCAGAAGAAGATTGTGAACTCTTAGAACACTAAAAAAACCCCATATATTGAACTAATTTTTCTTAAAAAAAAAAAAAAGTAATCGATTGGACTTGTCCAGTAGGAGTCATTGTCACCGTCATAACCTTACTTGTGATAGAGTTCCATAAAGTTCTATTAATTGAAGACTTATAAATGCTGTGCTTTAAATGATACTGTATTTGCTATGTATCACACAAAATTGTTTTCATGGACTGCAATCTCACCACACAGTATGATGCATCTTTCTTTTATCTATTTGAATAAATAATTCTTTATGCTTTTCTAAGTTCTACAAATTAATATGCTTTCTGAAGAAAAAAATTATAATAAGTGCTTGCTACCCTGAACACAAGGAAAATGTACTCCAGACTGTATTTCCATATGATAACTAAAATTATAAAACCATGCAATTATGGAATCATAGACTGGTTTGGGTTGGAAGGGAACATTATCTAGTTCCAACTCCTCTTCCTTGGGCAGGGACATCTGCTAGACCATGTTGCTCAATGCCCCATCCAACATGTTCTGTTCTTGTAAGCTCCCTGCAAGTGATGGAATGCTGTTATAAGGTCTCCACCAAAGCTTTTGCTTCTCCATGTTGAATAAGCCCAACTCTCTCAGTCTGTCCTCATAGGAGAGGTGCTTCATCACTCTCCTCTAAACTCACTCCAACAAGTCCAAGTTGGTCTTATGTTGGGGTGCCCAGAGCAGTAATCTGCTGAGGTCTCATGAGTGGAGTAGAAAGGTACAGAACCCCTTTCCTTTCCCAGCTGGCAATGCTACTTTTGATGCAGCCCCGGATATGTTTGTCTTTCTGGGCTGCAGGTGCACATTGTTGTCTGATGTTGACCTCTCCTTAACCAAATCTTTTAAGTTCCCAAATTACCTCTCCTCAGGGCTGCTCTCAATCCATTTTCTCTCCACCCTGTATTTGTGCTTGGGATTTCTCTCTTTGGCTCTTTGACTGAATCAAGACACAGTGATGACAATTTTATGATTCATTGTCCTTGCTTATTCACCATTCCCTGCTCTTAGTCATGCTTTACATCTTTGTGTTCAGACATTTTGTCACAGTGTACTTGTCCATGTGATAACAATCCTAACCCTTTCACTATGGAAAGAAACTATTGGTCAGTGGTGATTATGAGCAAATATGCAGCAGTAAGAAAGTTAACGAAAATGGAGAAGTAGCATCACAGACATTATGCATAAGAATATTTCCACCTGTAAAGGACACCACCTTTATTTTTATTTCTAACCAGGTACTTCAGAATTATGTTCTGCATCTCCTTTCAACCACATCCAAGCTTTCTGTAAAAGCAAAATATTTTTTTTCAATATTTTTTAATGTTATACACAGAAGACACAGACATACTACACGGCATTGAGTACTCTGAGAGATGTAGGGGTGTCCTGCAGTAGTAACAAGTCTGGTAAGTGCTGGGCAGTGTCATTCACTTTTGTGTCTTCTCTCCAGACTTTTTTTATTTTCAAGAGGAATATGTGCTGAAATTTAATGCCACCAAACCACTCACCTTTCAAAGCAGACCAGAAACATTATTAGGTGAGTTGGTCATTCTTTTTCTTCTCTGTTCCCTGTTGTTCTGTGCATCTGGGCCCTGTCAGGGTGGAGGGATTGTAAGGCATTATCCTGGGACCCTATCATAGATAACAGAATGTCCTTGATTCTGATGGCCACATTTAAATTCTCTCTAGCATCTCTCACTGGGAAAAGGTTTTCAAACCAAGTAATGTTAGCTTTTCCTCACTCAGAGCTGCAAAACAAATTTTGGCCCTGGGAAGCCAATGGAAGAGATGGATATGGAAAATAGCAATGTGTAATTACCCTTTACTAAGTACTTAAGGTGTCTCTTTACCCCAGTGTTACTCCTAGAACTCAAAGAGTATGGATTTTGTAAGAAATATAATGTTCAGTGTTATTTAATCATTGCCCAAGATATTTAATACCTACTAAATATGTCAGGAAATATTTTTAATTTCCTGAGACATAGCTAATCTTATAGTTTAGCTATAACAATAGATCATCAAAAGCAGACATTGGTGAGAAAATCTCCAGCACAAACAGTGTTAGGAATGATGACTTTAATCTTACTTCAATAGGGCTCCCCTTCATGTGAGAATACAGGAAAATAACAATAAAACCAGTGTAAACTGGTTTATGTGTTTCATGATAAAGTTCCTAAACATGTACTTTCATCAAGATTTCAGATAATATTTTTTAACACCCCATGATTATTAGCATCATACTTATTGGAGGTGTCACCATTATATGATTGATCTTTATGATTTTTTAGATACTGCTCAAACTTTAGCATGTTTCTCATAATAATTTTTTACATTGAAACATACTACAGAACTTCCCACCCTGCAACTGACTTCGAAGCCATCTTCTCTGAAATCTTCCCTCTGAATGGTGTAAAATGGTAAGAGGACATTTTAGAAAACATAGCCTATCCAATGATTTTTTTTTTCCCTTTCTCCCCTATCACACATACTGAAAAACAAAAATGTGATCACATGCATCCTCTGAGACCTAGTCTTGGCAATCCAGTTACCAGAAAACAGAAATTTCATTTTCAAAAATAATGGCAATTATAACGACGATAGCAGTAAAGACAGCAACAATATTAATGAAGACGTATGGCATTTCGTGTATGTCAATTACTAGTAGATCATGGTTAGATGGCTTTAAAAAATACTTAGGAGGAGTCAGACTAGCCCTTTATCATTTAGAGTGTAGTCTTCAGCATTAGTTTTCTTCATACAGAAGAAACACTTTTTTTTATATTCTGTATATCTGTAAAGTACCTGAGTGATTTTTTCCACCATTTACTTATGATCCATCAACCAATCAACAATAAAAAACAATTTCTATAGCATTTAAGGACCTCTAATCTTCTACATATTCATTGCAATCCAATATGCTGTCTCATGAGGTGTAGGTAACCACCTCACATGGTGTCAAAAAGCAACAACCCAATTAGCACTGGAGATCATCCATGTCACAATGGTATCTGGAAACCCTTTTGGCCAACAGCCTATGCCTCTTCAGTCACCATTTCCCCCAAACCACAGCTGAGACGGAGCAGCTGAGCCTAGAAAACTTGTTAAACCAGCAGTTAGCCTTTCAGACTGCAACTCAGGCAGCTGAGTGGGAAGGGGATGGGGCAGGAATAAAGGGTACTGTAGGAATGAATAAGGTAATGGGCACACTTGTCACTTTTCTCAAAATTCTTATACCTCTGTACTTCTTTGTTATGATCAGTCATTGTATTAAATCCACGTATTAAAGAGAATAGAAACCAGAGAACAGTCCTTCATCACAATCATTAGAATTTTCACACTTTGTTTTGTAATTTCTCCTACTATAGTGTTCTCACAATGGGAGAAATTATGCATATACTAGCATTGAAAACAAAAATAGTTGAAATTCTTTAGGAAATAATTTTTAATGGGTCACCATTTCTAATAAAAACTGTTTACTAAATGAACTATTCATACTTCTGCATGAGAGTAGTCCATTTTATGTATAAGACATATGGAAATAGAAAATTACTCTAGGGTTAACCACACATAAGACACTCATATAAACAGCAATCCTGTTGTAACTTCAGTTTTTTCCTCCAAATCTCTGCTTGTTTGAAGGACCTGTTCTTATACCCCAGAGATAAAGTTTGAAATCCTGGTCTGGAAGGCTTCACAACTCCCATCAGTTTCAGCAGATCCAGACCTGATCTTGGTTCTGTAACATGGGATCATGCATTCTGCAAGTTTAAATAGCACATGGGTGACTGCTGCTCACATACTGGATATGACCCAAAGCTCACAAAAGTAAAAAAGAGATTAGTGTTGTTAACCTTCATGGGCCTTGGATCAGGCCTGAAAACTCACAACACCTGAAATATTGTGTGAAGGAATAGTAAAGGATCAACATATCGATTTCACTGTTGCACCATGAATTTTATTCAAAATATCACAAATGTATTGCTTTGCCAAAAAAAAAAAAAAAAAAAAAAAATTTAGCAAGACATTAAAACCAGTATTTGTATAATTGTCCTCTATGTCAACATTTTTTGTGAAATAAGTGGAGTGACCAGTGTCAGCAAAGCAATGCATTAAAATCTATCTCTTAAAACCTATCTCTTGATTCAGACTGTTGTTTGCTACCCCTGGGGACTCTATTTGTGTCTGTCAAGAACATTTCAGCCTGACAGCTCCTGATTTTCAACAAGGAGGGGAAAAGGCAGAACTAATGGATGTGAATGAGCTTAAAAGCTAGTGAACTTATCAATCACAGAAAACAACTGTATTTGGGAAGGAAATAGAGGTACTTTGGCAAAAAAAAAGTCCATAGGTATTTTTTTCCAACACTGATAACTATGATCAGGTTTTGGTCAGACTATTTTTGGTCTCATAGCACTTTTGTCAGCATTGATTATCACATAAAATTTTTCATTCACTGCATGAAGTTCTTCACATACAGCATTATAAGCAGGTCAAATTCAGAGGTCCCAGTTAAGTTTTAACTATGATAAAATGTTTTTTTCATTCAATAGGAGCTTGTTTCAATAACAACTGAACAAAATTGAATGAAGCCTTGGGATCTGAACCAAAGAATCCAATTATATTTACACAGTTTTTGCACAGCTAGTCTATTATTGTTGAGCTGGGTGAATGCTCATGAATGTGTTTGAAGGCTTGCATATTTTGCATCAGAAGGAATCAGATATCCCATTGCTTTTCCTAAGCAATACTTTGATTGCTCTTTCCATAAGACTTACAGGAATGAAGTGAAAAGGAAACTCTAATCTACTATTATTACTCAAGTTATTTTTTCATGTGGTACTTGCTCTTACTCAGGTATTATAGACAAATATTGACAGAGATTAGAGTTATGATGGTTTGGAAAATGAGATGGATTATTTTTAACAAATGACCCTAATTATGCTTAATATAGTGAGAACTTTCTCAAACCAGACTTCAGACAAAGTGCTTTAGGATTCAGAAAATCACCAGAAAACCTTAAAAGTAGGATCCAATAAATGCCAACTTTTTGCAGCTATAATTAGTTTCATTGCTAAACAAAATAATTTTTAACTATAAAACTTGATACTTTTAATAAAAATGTCAAAATAAGGCATTCTGACAATTTTCCAAGCTTATCTTCCTAACGTTCAGAATTGACAGAAATAATGAAAAAAGGTTTGACAAATCAGCATTGTCAGTGGAAAATATATGTTGAAAAAAATTACAAACGCCCTAATATTCAATGATGTATTATCTCTACATGCTATAAAACTCACTTTATGAGATTCTTCAAGGCTTGATTGTCATCAGGTGGAGGCACTTTCCAGAAACTTCTCAGGGAAATCTATCTGCTCAGTAAGAGACTTGCAAGTTCTTCTTGCTTTAAAGCTGGCACATTCAGTGTAAGTTTTTTAACCTGAGCATTGGGATGCAAATTAATTATTTAGCAGGTATTTGTCAATGGATTATGTTTATTGACATTTGCAAAACTTTTTTTACCTCAGTTAAAATAGGCTGCTCTATCCCATTTTCAGAAACCAATGCAGCCTTATTTCCCTGTCTGCACTCCCTGGACTAGACTCTTTCTATAGGCCCTCAGGCTGAAGTGTGTTTTACAAAGCAGAGCCCTGATTTACAGCCCTCTCCCACTACTTTTTGCCTGTGGCTGTCATAACTTAGATAGTGCTTTGAAGTGGATCGTTTGCTACTGGCTTATTAGCTCATCTATTTTCTTTTTCTGTGTACATGTTCCTTATGACTACCTTCAGCCTTGTAGATACAATGCTAGCTCGTTCTTAACACACTTTAATTACAGCCCACATCCTTTCCAGGGAAAGGCTTTCCGGGTGAGTTAATATTCACATGAATGCAGAAGCAGGCAACTGAGCCTGCCTCGGTGATTACTGAAGAAAATGAATATTTTCATCACTAAAAATAAATTAATTCCTGGATGCTGCAGCTGGAAGTGGTCAGTCAGTGACAGGAGACAGAGGGGAAGGCAGACATCAGGGTTGCAAGATCACAACTGGGAAGGAAAAGACAAACTGGATTTGCACAGAGCTGCCCTGAATAGTGTGTCTTTTTGTTTCTTCATCCTGCTATAAACTTCTAATCTCTCTTAAAATATTCCTGAGGAGTGGCAAGTAAGAGCCTGAGAGGCCCCAAATTCACAGCATGGCTATAATGACCTTGCTCTTGAATGATTTATCTTTGAAGCTCAAGTTGACTACATCCAACTGCTTTTCTCACCAACAGTCCCCTGTTTCTGAATTCTACATCTTAAAGTCCTGATATGTTCAGAGAAAACCAAAGTGCTGTGCATGCTATTACTGTACTCTGCTGGTTTCTTTATATTCCCTCAGGGCAATGTACAATGCCACCCCCCTCCATGCAAAGCCAGTACTTTAAGTAAACTGTGTAACAGATGAACGATGGGGAAGTAGTCAGAAGAATGAAAATAAATTAAAAAAAAAAAATGAGTTTAAATTTTCAGGGGGGAAGAAAAGAAATAAATAAATAGCATAGAATTGTTTCTGTTCTTATACTGGAAATGTTTCCTGTTACACGATGACCTTATACTCTTTCAACTTCTACTCTCCAGAAATCTTAAATTTTTGGGTTTGCCCCCCTACCACTTCACAAATAACACCTATTTTTTCTTTTCCTCGGAGCACTCCTGGATGTGAAGTCAAGCTTCGTTTTTCCTCTCCTTGTTTTCAGTCAAACCTTCCAAGCTGTTTCACTCCTGCTGAACGGATGCTTCAGAGCAAGAATAGTCCCACTGAGACTAAGTGAGATGTCATGCTGGGGACAAAAAATAGGGAGACAGACAGACGCACATACACAAGCCCATGCATTCACACATACATTCATATGGATCTCTATATAAGTAAGAGCAGTCCCAAACATTTCTGGACATGAGAAATGTACAGAAATACATTTCTGTGCCCAGATTTCACTGAGTATATTGTGCTGTCCAAAAGGACTGAAATGTCAGTTTTCTTATCAAATAAGTGAGGTTTTGTGGTGAAAGGCTTACTGTTCCTGTTATCTATGGGTTACTGGTCAGTTAGTGATAGCAGGCCATGTCCAGAAAACACCTGGTAAATGTTACTGTCAGGATTTTCAGTGGACCCTCAGGCTTATTATTGACCTTTACTGTTGAACCCATTAATCTAAATGTGTCCCACAGACAGCACTACAAACATTACAAGCTGAGGTTCAGATTAAGGAAAATATTAGTCACTTTCACTTATTTGTGAGATCAAATTGAAGTATACAGTAATTAATAGCCACTAAGACAACTTAAACTAGCCTTTGCTTTTAGGCCTGGGTCTTATCATTTTTCCCACCATTAGGTGAAATTTATATTCATTTAAGGTTTCTTCAGACTAATAAACAAGACTTCCTGATTGCTAGACACAACATTAAGATGTTGTGGACTATTTTTACCTCTGTCCTCTTAAGGCCACATTTACTAGTTACTGTGCTCAAACAAAAATACAAAGCCAGAAATGTATATTGAGAAAGGTCAAAAATTCCAGATGAATCAAGAAGGTACTAAACAGAGTCTGTTTGAAAGTGTGTGGCCTAAATCTACTTACCATAAGGATATTTTCAATTTGCTTCTCACTTCCTATAACACTTTTTTCTGGTTTACTAATTTTTTATTGTTTCATAACTACTAGATTTCTATGCTATTATTTTCTTCCTCCTTGAAAGGGCCAATATTTTGCAAAGTATGTTAAATTTGAATGGTACCTCTTGCCTATAAGTGCTGAATAAGTTTTGAAATAATGTGAATGAAAGTGTTAAGTTTTGCAATTTTAATGAGAGCTCTCATTTACACAGCAGCAACAACAGCAAAACTAGAAAAGGCAGATTTGTCACACTGCACCAAATGATATTCTGCACGGTATCCACAATTAAAATATATCATGGTGTATATTTATCTATTTATTTATTTGTATTCTTCTATGTGACATCTGGTTGTTGTTGTAGCGACTTTGTTTTAGTAATTTTCAACATCAGGAAATTATATTTTCTACTTTGGGGTATTTGCAAAAAGAATTTTTCTCCTTTACTTAATGATAACATAGAACTTGAAAAGCAAAATTCTCTGAGAGCAGTTATACTTTTCTGAATTTATAACAAATGTGCTTGTTTTAATTAATTGAGATTTCCCCCTCCTGATTATTATGGATTTGTAGTTTGTATTGTATAATATTAGCATGGTTTAAAACCAGGATATGGTATCCCCTGCCTTAAAATATTTAAAAGAAACATTGTACATGTGAAAAAGCAAAAGCATGTTCCCTAACAAAGTGGGACTCTGCATTAGAGCTTTAATTCAGCTGTTCACAGCTACATCAAAAGCAGCTGGAAATGAAATGTATAACACAGTTCAGGAGTTAGGAAGTAGATTGGTGATTACTGAATCGAGATAAAGCAGGAGACCTTATGCACCTTTTTCACATCTTTGTAACTGAAACCAAAGAAATTCAATGCTAAGAGGGGTATGTATATTGACTTTATACCAACTTTTTTAACATACAATACTGAAGTTGCTTTACTGATGGCAAGTAAACTTGATATAAATACCATTCCCTTAAAAATATGAACACATGAATACATGTGTGAATGCATGTTTTGTGATGTTAATGTAATAGATATTTCCTGTGAATTTTAGCCCTTTAAAATCTGCATCTTTATAGCCTCCTGCAGGGACAATTGTGTTGCAGCTAACCAGGAAAAAAAAAGCTATTATCAGATCGATGTTTTCTCAGTCATGGAGATTTTAAAACCACGGTCTTAAACTGCATGAAATTAAATCTGTCAAGATCAAGAAGTATTGCATGTGTTTTATGTTTTTGGAAAGTGTAACAAAACCAAGCTGAAATGCCATTTAGTATTTTACCAGCTACTGACTTAGCATGCTACAGAAGTTGACGTTCTGCATTGTTTTATTTTAAATAAAGGATTTGGAGCAAAAAGAAAAAGAGAGATGTAGGAAAATCTATCTAGTTGCAAAAAAAAAAATAAATAAAAAAAATTTTAAAAAGGGCCTTTTTCCTAATTGCGACATCCATGGTCTCTACAGATAGTGATATGATGATAGGAAGACTGGAAAAGAAGAATAAAAATGTCAGGAAGAAATATTCCAAGTTGTAAATAAGTTTTGGCACAGTTAAATGAGAAAGTCATGATGCATGGAAATCACTCCACAGAATATGAATACCATGTGTTAAGTTACAGCATTAAATGCTAACAAAAACCTGTAGCATTGCAAAATGATTCATAAATTCTTGGCTATATGATAATTATGTTGCTACTGTAAAAGATGACAGACTAACATCAACTCATGAGAAAAGCTATGTCAATACAAAATTCTCCTTCATTTAGGGACATAGAATATTAAAAAAAGTAAAAATAAAAGAACATTAAACTCATCCCTTTTGGTCATATAGGCTTTTACAGCACTTTTGCACCACAGTGTTTTTTATGTCTTTCACTCCAGTGACTCAGAGACGACAATCGCTCCTACGGCAGACTTGATAATCCTTTGCTCTCTCAGTGTTTTGAGCTTTTCACACTAAATCTTTACTTTAAGTGGCAAAGTTTTCATCTCCCTCCAGCTGGTGCTGCTAGTCATTCCCCAGACCTGAAGGCTCCCAGTTTTTAATGTGCGTGCACTCCACTTTTATGTATCACGCAGTGACTACACCTGCAGAAACAATTATTGTAGACCATAGAATAGATTTGCAGAGCAGAACAGCTGGTGCCAAGGACCTGATGACCACAGAGAGATAATATGGAGTGTTTTTACTTCAGATCATTCTTAATCTGTCTCCAAGGGTCCAAATGCCTATCTGCAGATGAAATGTCCCAGGTGAGCTTCCCAACATGTATTCCTCCACCGTTTCACCTGCAGTGAATCCAATTCCAGCACCCTGAGAATACTCCATTACATTACTCCACCTAAGTGTGGAAAAGCAGAAGTCTTAGTTTAAAAAATGTATTTTTAACAGAAGGTAAAATGTGAATGACGCCATAATCTGCTAGGGAACATAGATGTGCAATGTTTACATTTAAAATTGCCTTCTCTTTTTTTTTTTTTCTTTTTTCTTTTTTTTTTTTTCTGAAAAGAAATTATGTCTTTTATAGAAGTTTATGAACGCTTTCCCATTGATGCAGTAAATCCATGGGAGAGAATACTGGCTTTTCAATGAAAAGTCGTCCAATAGTTTTTTGGGGCTATTTGTTTAAAGTTGGTCCAAAAAGCTATCACCAGTTAACAACAAACCTTTTATTACAAATCTAAGCTTCAAAGCTTTTCCATGAAGCCAGTTGCTATTAAAGTATTTCCAGTAAAAGTACCTATTGATAGTCATTATTCAGTAAGTACAATATAAAATAGTTCCAGCTACTTCACTGAAAAAGTCCTAGCCTCAGTATTTCACATTCAAAAGAAATTTATCACCTTGTTGTTCTTGCCAGAAAGACTAATTAATATTAAATCGTTTGAATTTCTCTGGCTAGAACTGGCATCTAAGAGCCTAGTATGGTATCAGAGTTCTTTAAAATAAGTCAATAATAGAGATTAGTACCTCTTGTGTAATACTGTATGCATTGCATTCTGTTACATTTATTATACAAATTGAAATGAATAACAATATGCAGTTTAACATCCCATGAATATTTTTTATCATTCTCCAACAGTAGTTAATATGCTAACCAACTTCACTGAAAGGCATACAGATGTGGAAAGAGCCTATCTAGGGACTTTAATTATCACCTTGTCAAATTCAAATTATTATCTTGCGAGTTCATTTCCATAAAGTATCCCCTTTGCTGTTGGATGATTTAACATGTGTCTGCTTTTTCTTATCTTATTTGTATCTATCCAGAGGCTTTAAACCTTTCAAAGTTGGCCAGCTCTTTGTCAGATCACGATGTTTACTGTAACTGATTTTGTCAAATACATTTTTGCAAACACTCAATTTTGCCAAAGATGGGTCTGTAAAATGTGAAGAGAAACTGGCACACACCACCAATAATGTTACATAAATCAGACTAAGACTTCAACTATTTCTAAACAGGATTAGCTTACGGTGAAGAACCAAAGAGCCTGGGGAATGATTTACCTGACAAAATTCTGGAGACTGTAATTCTTGGTTGGTAAATCATTTCTTGTTTCAAGAAACCTGGAGTAATTCCAGCTGTAAGAATTGGGAACACATTATTCTCTATGCTAGTCCAGATCACATGATAGGGCAAAAATATCATATGTATATTTGTAACAGTGTTTTTTTTAACCTATTTAAAGGCAACAAAGAAGTGATGAAAATAAATGAAGACAGAAGAAAAGCCCCATTGGATATTACTCAAATCCTGCAAAACTGAGAGTTTAAACCGTTTTTTTACATTTTTGTAAAAGAGTGCAGGATAAATGTATGTATAATGTGATGGATGTCTTTTAAAGTGTATAATGTGGTGGATGTCTTTTAAAGGGTGGTGAGGCACTGGAACAGGTTGTCCAGAGTTGTGGATGCCCCATCCCTGGAAGTGCTCAAGGCTAGGTTGGACGGGTCTCTGAGCAGCCTGGTCTAGGGGAAAGTCTCCCTGGCTATGGCTGGGGAGTTGGAACTAGGTAAGTTTTAAGATGCCTTCACACCCAAACCACTCTATGATCCTATAATTCTATGATATAAACATAGCATTGATCAATCCCTCAAATTTCTGTTTAGAAAAAATAAAAAGCAAAAATGTTCTATCTTGACATAAATCCAATAGCCTTCATATAAAGTTAACTAAATCTGGAAACAGAAAATATGTTAATTTTTTTCAATTTTAAGTTTTTGAATTTCAGTTGTGTGAGGACACATGAGAATTGTGTAATTACAAATCTTATGATTTAACTAAGATGTATATACATTTTTAGCAATGTTGAACAGAAAAAAAGAATGGTATTTTTGACAAAGTAAAAGCAATAAGATAAATATGACTCTGAAAAAAAACCCCAAACCAGTCCAAACCAGAAAGAAAAAGACAACTAATTAGCTAGCTCTTTTCAAATGAAACCATGTACAGTTTCAAAAAGAGACATGGATTGTTCCTGTTCAAGAGCCATACTACTCACTTGTCTTGATTTAGGTTTTATCTTTCTTGCATTTCTGCTACATTGGAGAAAACCTTAACATATTTAGCAGAATAAGTTCCACTCCTAAATAGATACATAATACTGGAAAAATATTAAGGGCTATTATCAAGGATTACAATATTGTATAATATCATTGTATATTATATGTATTAGAGATTACTGGATAAATATTAATTTAGAGGAAATTTACAGGAAAAGGAGTAAAATAGCTTTGGTGTCTAGCAGAGGATGGAAAAATCATACTCAAGGCAAATTTGGCTTCTTTTTATCATTTATTAATCATGACTTCCTTTTTACTCTTTTTGGTTTTCATGGATTTAGTCAGTTTACATTCTGAATTAATTTCACTGAGTTTTAAAGAGACTACTTAAACATGTACATGAAGAGTCAAAATGTGTGTGTTAAATGTGTTAAAACTGCTTCCAGTGCATGTGTGGAAACCAGAGGTGCAACTTAATCAGTTAGTTCTTGCATAAATTTCAGTAGAGTAGATCAAGAAATTTTATCAGGAGGGTAATTATAATTTATTATGTTTTTTTTAAATAACAGACAATGCTCCATGCTCACCAAATTCTTTCTAATTATATTTAGTGAAGACTACAGTGAAAAAGGTTTGCATTGTTTTCAAAAAAATGCTCACTTCTTAGCAAAAACCTTAATAAAGAAAGCGAGGTTAAGTAAGTGCTATAGAACAAAATGCAAGTAAGAAGAAAATTTGAAATGTGATTATGGCAATTGCATTTCAAACTCCTGTGTGGATAAAACTACAGATTAGTGTATAAGAAAGAAATCATAACTTGAAGTTAAATTATGATTTTTGACATTAATATATCACTGAAATTATTTAGTTTCAGAAGCACATAATTGAATAGGACTTGATGTTAGCTCACAACACTTGCCATTAACAGCTCCTACCTCAGCAGTAAAATAAAACTGAGGGACATTTTTCTCATGATCTCATTCCTCAGTGCTACCATCACAGCACTCTTTTCTCTTACAGGGTAAGGGATGTCAGAACAATAATCTTCAGCAAAAGAATAAGTTGTCTTGCAGCATTGTT
This sequence comes from Acridotheres tristis, assembly GCA_037013685.1. Taxonomy (NCBI): domain Eukaryota; kingdom Metazoa; phylum Chordata; class Aves; order Passeriformes; family Sturnidae; genus Acridotheres; species Acridotheres tristis. The sequence continues at coordinate 78,753,858 of CM072884.1, forward strand.
AAGGTTATAATCAAAGTACAGATTGCAACAGGCTTTGCTGAAGCCTTTGTAATGCAGCAATACCTGCCAGCCATTCAAGTGTTCATTTTGCAATAATAGTTTCCTGACATTTGATATAATGTAAAGGATATAGAATAGAGCATATTAAGCAGTGATTAAACACAGAAAATTGTCCTCAAAATATATACCATACTGAAGAGTGCCTGGGAACCAATAACATAATTTAGATGCTGTGACCATGCTGCAATGAATAAACCATAGTGGGAAATGCAGCTGTCCACATCACAAACCCTGACGGACAAATAAACGTCCAATCAAAACAGATTTTGCACCCTTGACCTTAAGGTGAACATCTATTTAATATCAGGATACTCATGAATGAAGGAGGAGGAATAGTACAGCCTGACAATGTGTTCACCTGATTATTTCATGCAAAATTCACGGGAAAATAACATAAACACCTACCTTAGTGTGAAAAATTACTGCATCTTCAAAAAGAATTTGTCATTCGAGCAGTTTGGGCAGTATTTCATTTAGTTCCTTTGTTTGAGATACAGAATAACTTTGAAACATTCTTTACTAAATTAATATTATCAATGAAGGCAACAGATTACTACCACATAATACCATGACTACGCTGGATGAACTCTCCTTTGGGAAATTTCTTTTATTTGTTGGACAGGTAGCATTTCTTCGTATCTGTTGTATTCTGTAGTTTGGGATCAAAAGAAAGGCATTCTAGACAAAGGAATTCAAACTGTCTTGGTTTTAGATATAGTCTACATGACTTTTGGGAAAAAAGTAGAGTATTAAATATGAAGCATAGATTACTTTTTCTTAGCCCTCATATTTATTATAAGCTACAATAACTTTTACAGCAAATTAAGAAATAGAAAAGTAACATAAATTAATCAACCGTGAAAGCATGCATAAATGCATATTTTTGAAATGTTATGGCAAATTTTATTTTTAGGGGATACACTGGAGACATACAGGTAAAATACTTACTCTATACTGAAACTACCCATAAGGAAAAATTTGACCCTCATTTCCTTCTCTTCTCAGTGTGAAAAGGGAACCATTGATTTCTGCCAACTGACAAGCAGTCAAGCATACAAAACAAGTAGCAGACCAACCCATATAGTAATTCCTCTTAATTCTCTCCCCAGGGCTTTTTTGGTGGTTTTCTGTTTGTTTGTTTGTTTGTTTTTTTCTTTTTTTTTTTTTTCCTGCAAGGGAAACATTGATTTGAACATGTTTTAGTGGATTTTCCAAGATCATACCTTTTTTATAAAGTTTCCTTTTCCAGAATATTGGATCAGATATCAGAAACAAAAAACACATGGAAATTCATTTGAAGAAAAATCAAACATCTTGTGTTTCTCAGGAGCTATTTTATCCACTGATATTCTGTAGGGGCTTTGTTTGCTTGCTTTATATCTTTTATGTTAAATTTGTTTGGTAGAAGTGCTTAGTCTGGGTTTGTTGATAAGGAGATTGATTAAGTGCAATGAAAACCCAATTTGTTATTGTCATTTAATGGTAATAGGCCTCCATTTTTCCCCTTCTCTTAAAATGAGTGAACAGTACAAACCAATAAACGAACAACTGCCACCACACTCCACTCCCTCACCCCCCATTATGATAAAGAGAATTAAACACAAGAAGAAAATGAAGACTGTGAAGCTGTCCTTGTTTTGGAAGGAAGTGCTGAAGTCCAGACTCCAGCTCTGTTGCTAAATATTTTTGCCACCACCAAATAGTCTAAGAAGTCCTTTCTAAAATTAAGTTGAAAGAATTCTGTCCTCTCATCATCTTCTTTCTAGAACCCCTAGTGTTATTCAGATTTTGGGTTGCTCATTGTAGCTTCTGCTGTCCTCTGAGTGAATATCCATTAGATATCCATTGGCCACTTCAGCAGGTTCTCCCTCTCTGCTCTCCCTGCCACACACCAGCTGCAACATTCTGCCCGCGTTATGAGCAGAAGATGTAGTCTCTGCTGATAGGCTCTTGCTAATGACGTGATTATCCTTGAAAGCTCTATAAAGAGAATGTCTTAAGTAAATAAATTAAGTCTTTTTGGTCCTCAGATGTGTTTTTCCAAAGAATCTAGGTGTCCATGATAATTAATTTTACATCTTACAGTCTCTTATAGACTACTTTGGAATACACATTTTTCATTAATGGGGATTTCTTTATTCCTCCCTTAAGAATTGGGAGTCCTTCCCTCAGTGATAATAAAATAAATATGTTGCATCTGTTCTGCCGAAAGTCTACTAAGAATTTTTTTTTCACTGGCTAAATTTTGGTCACTACAAAAGTAAAATGCATTGTGAATTGGAGATTTTTTGCGTGTTTGTTTGAGGGTTTCTATGGTTAGAATTCAGTTGCCAAAAGGAAGAGAGAGGAGTATTTATTTAAATAAAGATAATTTTATTAACATAATGTATCCATTAAAAAAAATTGTCTTTGGGTCAAAATAGTAGTTTTAATTATTCTTAACTTTTTTCTCTAAATTCTTTTTCCTTCCCCTCTATAAGACTTATGCTGAGATTGGGATTCTGTAGAAGCCCATTTCTCTAGACACTGGAAAATCTATATGCTTATTTCTCGCATTCTTCTACATGTAACTATTTTTTTTCATAAAAAGAGATAACTTAGCTAATTCTGGTAATTTTCAATGTTACCCTCCTTTACTGTACAGAAAAAACAAAAAGAGGGCAAAATAGACATTCAACAATTTTTAAATATTGTGTTGTTTAGTTAGTTTGTTTGAATTGTCTTCATAATTAATATAACTGTATTTTGCTTTCTTTTTCATTCCTTCTAATAATACACCTTTGGAAGATTTTTCTGTCCAAATTAATAAAATTAAAACCATATCAAGATTCACAACGTTCAAAATTTACTCTAAAACCAGAATGCAAAAGTCTTTTACTATTTATTGGTGCATAGGGTACTGCACTTAAAAAAAAAAAAAAAAAAAAAAAAAAAAAGTAGCAATTAAAGACCATGAACATAAAATAATCATTGCTTGAAACTGACAGAGAGTGACACCAAAAGGTTGGCTTTTATTATAAAAGTTCTAGTACTTTAAACTTAAGTGCATGAACTAGTAACCAATCAATGCATTTAGGTGACCATTACTCTGTGACTAATGTCAAATGTTTTTCATTAACTAGTTAGGCAAGCTTAAGAAAGCCTGCTGAGCAAAGATGTATGATGTCAAAGCACTCTTTTCCTTTGTCACTTCTATTAGGCAGAGGAAGAATGATGAAAATCAATGGCAAAAGAAGAAGAAAACCAAACCCTTTACTCTAGAGCAGAGGTCAATCTGTTTATAGGGGAATTAGGTAGCAATAATAGAATGGACATTCTGAAAAAAATGATAAAAATTAACACTTGAAGTGGCAACTAAATAAGATATGTCAGAAATTATTGAACTCCGATGTTGTAATAAAATATATTTTCTTTTCCATCAATGTTTTAGTCAAATTAAAATCAGATAAAGCTGAGAAAAATGCAAAATCCCATTTGATTTGGCACCTTGAAAAGGAAGGGGAAGTATATGTACTTATGACTATTTTCATCCACTTAATGCTTATAACCAATGTCAATTAAAGTGAACATACCTTAACAAATGAGAAACTAGGAAGCATGCATTAATTCTGTCGTTCTATACTTGCTTCTATTGCATCTCCTTTGTCGACTAAGTTACACCTACTCAGCCATCAAAAGCCTCTGTAGAGTTTAAAGCTCTCCACTGGCCACCATTTTACCTCCCTAGTATAAGATCCTAATTTCTGGGTTAAGGAGGTGTTTAGGTCAGTGTCTCTGCTGACAAAGTGCCCTGAGGAGAGGTTAGTAACTCTAACTTGTGTTCCCAGGCTGCCTTCCAGTGCTGAGCTGGGCAGGGCAGCAGGTCAGGGCGGTGTTGGAGGATGCCTGCGGCGGGGCAGGCACCCAGGGCACAGCCACTCCACTCCACGGCATTCAATGCCTCAGTCACGGGCACACCAGGGCACTCCTACAGTCCAAGCTGAACCTGTCCCTCTCCTCCTCTGCTGACACTGGGCCTGAAACACAAAGCAAAGAAAAGAAAGGAAAAGAGAAGGGGGAGTGGGAAGAAGGGGGAGTGGGAAGGGGGAAGGCAGGCAAGCTCTGCTTTACTGCTCATTCATTTCTCTGCATTCAATCACTCCAAGGCAGTAACTAGCTCAGCCCCAGGCTCCCCTTACATGCACAAAAGAAAAGCAATCCCATTCAGAAGGAGACCATGAGTTATTGATCTCATGCTGAATGTTATGTTCGGTTCAGCAGCACTGCCAGCTCCCTCGCACGGAAAGCTTATGTTTCCCACCAACTCTGCTGAATGATACTCAGCCTTTTTGAAAATGAAGTGTTGGGACTAGAGGTCAAGGGCAGAGACATCTCAGCTTTCATCCTGGGACTTAAGGACACATTCTGGGTCATGATGAAGGGTAAGCCTGCCAGGAATTAATTGTAAAAATACTGTGGGTCTTGTTCACCAGAGGAGCAGGCAATTCATGGTTACTTCACTTTCTAACTCAGACATAAGAAAATGAGCCATAAAGCCATCATTTGTTAATGTACATTAGATTTATTTTACTCATTCAAATTAATGAACAAAGTTTTTTGCTAAGGCACTTTATAGTCCATTTATTTAGCTTAATATCCTCATTTGCAGAAATATGCAGAGATTTTGTTTTAATCAATGAAGACATTAAATTGAAAACTTAAATTAAAAATTTATTTCTTACAACATGTTCCATTCTCATCCTTTCTTTACATGAACTATAAATAGCATTACCCCATGTATCAACACTCAGTAGTCAATATAACTACTTGAGAGAAAGCAAGCAATTGTTAATGCAAACATAATGGCGATGCAAATATAAAACATTCAGACCATATCAAGTCCATATTAACTTCTTGATTTAAAACTTTAAAAACATAATATTTTTAATTGTTCCTTTATGAGAATTCCATGTGCCAGGATTCTAATTGTGACACTAGGATAATTTCTTATAATTAATGATCTTGTTTGTTTGTTTGTTTGTTTTCACAAATATTTTTTTTCTCAGAAGTCTTTAACTTTAGTCAGTTTGTTAGTCTGTAGTTTTGATCTGTTTGAAGGTAGAAAGGATCTACAGAAGGACCTGGACAGGCTGGATTGATGACTTCATTCCAGTGGCATGAAGTTGAACAAGTCAGGTCCTGCACTTAAATAACAACAACCCTGTACAGTGCTACAGGCTGGCAGAAAAGTGGCTGAAAAGCTGCCTGGAAGAAAAAGACCTGGTACTGGTCAACAGTGGCTAAACATGAGCCAGCAGTGTGCCCAGGTGGCCAAGAAAGCCAGTGGCATCCTGGCCTGTATCAGCAATAGTGTGGCCAGCAGGAGCAGAGCCCCTGTGCTTGGCACTGGTGAGGCGACAGATTGAATTCCTGTGCTCAGCTTTGGGCCCCTCACTACAAGAATGATGCTCAGGTTCTGGAGTGTGTCCAGGAAAGGGCAATGGAGCTGATGAAGGGTCTGGGAACAAGCCCTCTGAGGAGTGGCTGAAGGATTCGGGGTAGTTTAGCTCCAAGGGAAGGAGGGAAGGAGCTCAAGGGGGACTTTATTCCTTCCTACAACCAATTTTAAGGAAGCTGTAGCCATTTAGAGGTTGGTCTCTTTTCACAAGTAACAAGCAACTAGATGAGGAAATGACTTCAAGTGACATCAAGGGAGGTTTAGACTGGATATTAGGAAAAAAAAATCTTTATGGGAAGGGTGGTCAGGCATTGGAACAGGCTGCCCAGAGAAGTGGTGGTCAATGTCCCTGGAGGAATTAAAAAGACATATAGATATGTCATTTAAGGTCATGGTTTAATAATGGATTTAGCAACATTGGTGATCTTAAAGATCTTTTCCAAACTAAGGGCTGAGTAGGCATCTAAAAGAATGAAGAGACAGATGAATATAGACACTTCAGAGGAACAAAATTAATTCACAAGCAAAACAAAGTAGAAAAACCCAATGAAAGTAGGAGTGCATATTTAATCGGAACCCAGAGCTGAGACACAAGAAACCCCTTTAGTTTTACTGTCTTCACTTCAATGCAAATTCATTTTGCCTGAGTAATAAGTACTGTCAGAATGTCATTCCACAATCACGTTCGCATAGTCACACTCTTCTAAAACAAAATTTTATAAATGAGACATATAATTCCATCAACTCAAATTTAAACATTAAAAGTAAAATTATGTTATTAATGTTTGCTGTAAATTTAGTCCTTTATTCTTTTCAAAACACCCTCAATCATACCAAAGTTTTTATGCATTAAAAAGTATCTAAACCTCTGAATGCATCCTGCTAATCATTTCAATTTTTGTGTTTATATTGCGGATTCCCTCTTTTCACTGCATATAATTGGTTTAGTATTCTATGCACTTGATTGGTCCTCTGAATTATTCAACATTCTTTTTTCTGTGATTGGATAACTAAAACTTTCAAATGGAAAAACATTTTGAAAAGTTTTTCCTGATTAAAATATTTCTTAGTAATATCTAGAGTAATGACATGCATTTTAAATACAAACATTATGAAACTTTATACAGACAAATAGGAAAAAAACCCTAGCAAATAACTAAGCAGAGAAAATAAAATACCCTGATTTCACTAATGAACATGACAATGAAGATTTCTAATAATTTGTATGCTATTTTCTCAGCTGGAGTTTTCTCTACTGTTTCCACATAGTAGATCTAATATAAATATAGAGATATTTAAACTTTTCATCGTTTGACATGGAAATGTTCTTGTGGTTTGCTTTTTTTGTTTTGTTTTTTTTTGTTTTATATTAATCTCTCAGCTCTTAACTATAGATCTATTGCATGAATGTAATTACTTGAAGGTAATTACTCCAAGTGAAAACTAGTAATTTTTTTAGTTCTTCTTGTTTCTGCTCACACCATGTGTGGTCTTCCATCCTTTCTTTCTAGTCTTTGTTGAAATTAAGATTCTCCTTTGTCTTGCTTGGATCCTCAGACTGATGAGAACAAATAGGAATTAAAATACCATAATTACTTGACTGGCATTCATTGGAAATGTCTGTCCAAGGATTATTTGAACATTATATCTCTACTTCTAGGTATATATATTCCAAATACCACAAAAGCCTATTCTATTCCCTTTTACTGATTTCCTGAGAGAAAGTTCAGGTGGAAGGAAAAACCAAATACTGTGTTGCACTCAGTCTTCCGTAATCATGCAGAAGAAGAAAAACAAGCCAGACAGAGGAGTGAGTCTGTAGTCTACTATATGGGTCTGTTAACATGCCACATATTAACCTCAGAACTACCTTACACCAGAACTCCAGCAGCATTGTGTTAGCACTTGTAGCACTGAAGTAATGCTGTGTTAATACTGGTGGTATGCATAACATTTTTTATCCTGTTATGAATACAACCAAAGTTGCAATGAGAATTTTCTTGCTCATTTTTCATCGGTCTGCCACAAAATTGAAATGAGAAATTAATATAAACTCATTTAATTTATATATTTTTCTTCTATTCTCATTACTGTTTCTATGATGATAGCGTAATGATGTATCATGTATTTCAGTTTACATGTTTCCCTTATTTCCTTCAGTTGCAGCTGATTCACATGATTCACATATGATTAAAAACCATCTTGTTGCCTGATCATATTGTTTCTAGTAAAATGTTGAAGAGTATTTGAGAAAAATTGTGCTATCATTAGTTTATGTGCCACATGTAAAAACTTGTCTGGGGAAATGTGATAAATTCCATTTAATCTCACTACACGACATAGGCTTTATTTTATAGAAATATTAGTCAACAAGCACTGTGAAGCCAGAGAAGATTTCAGTTTTTCGACAACAATTCCAAAATTCCTTACAAGATCAATCACAGCCACCATCACTTTCCATAGAAATATGCTTTCAAGGATATAAAATCAACAGAAAATGCCAAAAGCTGACATCCCACCTACTACACATAACATTTTCGTGTGTTTCTGTTCCTTTTTTGTGAGTACCACTATCTGTCCATAGGATATCTGACGATACATGAGATTTCCAGCTAGAGCATGGAACCTTACAATAAAACTGAGAAACAATTGTCAAAAGAGATTGTGAAGATGAAGGACAGTTCCTACAATGAGACTTATAGCACATATAAAGAGGAAGAAGTTAAAATTCAGTCTGAAATACAGTGTAGTCTAAAAGTGAATTTAAAATGAGTAGGAGAAATTATTCTCTTAAAAATCAAACCCCACAAAAATATAAAGAATAAAAGTAAAGCGAGGGTTACCTAGATTTAAGCAGGGGGAAGGAATATCTTTTTGATAGCTAATTTTGTTTCTAATCCCCCTTATGATTCTGTGGCTTAACTCTGATCTGAACAAAATTCACAGACTTTCCTCTAATTATGATTCCCTTTTATGAAAAATGCTTTTTTTCCTCTCCCCAGTTCATAGCTCCCGTTGTGTATTTTACAGTTTCTTGTTGCTTTGCTCCGTATTTTAATTTTTCCTTGTGTAAAGACAGACTGCTTGAGTTGCCTTTCAGCTACTACCCCCTTTAACCTCAAAGCATGACCTCTTGTTTTGCAGCTAGTTACTATCTCTGCTGCTTGCTGATATCAATTTGTTTCCGCTTCATTCGGGATCAGTCATCTGGGTTCTTGATCCCTTACATGCCCTGACTGGCAAACATCTTTCAGTACCCAGTGAAGGGAAGAAACTCCCAAACTTAAATGAAACAAAACTTCAGCAGGTAACAAAAACATCATGTCAATCCGCCCACCTCTTGAGGGATGATTTAAGAACAGATAATGTTTATTCACAGATTGTCTGTTAAATGATGAATAACAGATCACTGTGGGGTCAAATGACAGAGTTTTTAAATTTCAAGAGACAAATTTCAGCTGAGAGAAAGAGGCGTCAAACAGAACGTACCACCACAGCATATCTGATTGCAGTAAGAATATGGTAAAAGCAAGAAATAGAATTTTAATCCTAATCTATCACTACATTGAAATGGTAGGAAATTCTCTTTTCTTTTCAAAGCAAATACATGTGAAGTGAAATAAACTGTAGAGAAATGCTTTGAAGAAAGGGTAGAGTGTATTGAATTGCTTATTTCCTATCATAGGGAACACAAAAAACTGAAATGATCAGGCTTAAATAAAGAAGAAAATTAATTATAATAAGATATGGATTTTTGTCATATAATTGTAATTAAATAAGACTATGTTTATGCTCACCCAGGTGTTATGATTCACTGCCATATTATCTGAGAAAAGTCAACAGAAAACGAAATTATATATTTGTTTTTATTTAATATTATTGTCATAAGCTTGAAATATTCTTACCCAATGATGCAACAAGACATACACTTTTATTTAACTAATAATTGCTAAGCAACAACACTTAAATATTGAGTAGCAAGCTACATATTTGTAAGAAATATAAAATAAAATTTTGAAAGAAAATAATAGCTGATGTAGTTTTAAATATTTAATTGAATTATTATATATTATGAATATTTGCTCAGTTTCAATAACAGTGCTGTCTTGTCAGAATTCTGCAAGGGGAAATTATGTAGACTAATAAGATTTGACATACCTCATTGAATTCCCAATCCTCCTACTTCTTCCCTAGTCATCAAGATTAGACAAGATCTTTCTAATCACACGCTCTCAAGTCACTGGAATGCTACCTGATATACTCTTTTACTATTATTTGCTACAGTAGTCAACTGTCATGGAAACAAGAACTAACACATATAAACATATTTGCATTTCTACCATGATGCAGTCAATGGAATACATCCATACAGCTTGATGAGTATCACATACTGTGTGTAGAGAAACAACAGTATTACATAAATTATAAAATACCTTGTTTTAAAATTATGTTTAGAGATTTTATAAATTTTTGGACTATTTTGTATGAATCAGATGTTTTTAGAAATCTAATCACAGTAAGATTTACATACCCAATTAGGAGGAATTTTGTATTAGCAATCTCAGTTTCTGAGAACACAACATCACAGATAATATTCTCTTAAGGAACTTTCTGATATGATAAACAGAAATCCCTGTACAGTTCTTCATTCTTCCCTATCTTCCATTCACATACATATCTTCATCTAATGGGCATCCATAATTTATTAATCCATGAATTTAAATCCCATGAAAATTCTGAAATCTTTTCCTAGGTAGATTTATGGTGACCATTTCACTTGGGTTAAGGAGGCAGTTTAAATGAATGGAGAGATAGCAATCAAGGCAACAGAATGAGCTCTTAACCCTTTTAAATTTTGAATATAGATGTAGCAAGAGACTCCAATCTGCATAGCCATACAGAATTCCCCATTCAAGAGTAAAATGCAGTTTAACTAAAACTGCATGTCATACTGCAGTATGACATGTGACTGGAGTTCTTGACTGAATATGCAAGCTCAGAAATATTTGGGGAGCCACCTTTCACTCTGTTTCAGGTGCCAAATTCTTATGTTTCCATATAAAAAGGACAACTAGTTAGTAACCCTGCCCAGATTTTAGCTATTGCACAAAATCCCTTTCCTGCAGTTCTTATGCCAAAACATTGTTAGCTTAGAAATGCACTTTTGTATAGTGGCATATAAAAATGATTCTGAAATCCACATTAATTACTTCCACTACTACCTCTATATTCACAAATGTAGTAAATATATATTTTTTAAAGAAATAAATCAAATTAGTTATATCCATTATATGCCATTGTTTTAAATGGCTCATAATACTGTCTTATGTGCTCCATTCACACTATTCTTCCAATTATTATATGCTTTTCAGGTCATTTTTTTTAATCTTTCATAGATTCTTTCTTAAACTTTAAAAGAGAAACACATTTTGCCACCTCCGTAAGTTCATTAACCTCGGTAAGTTATCAGAAATATCTGATACCGACTTTTCTATTTCCCCAAACATGTCACAGAACAATTTATCTGAGCCTGGTGCTTTATCATCCTTTAATCATTCTAATTTTGCAAACACTTTATATGATCTGGGGCTCATAAAACCGTTGTTGTATTTCACTTTCACAGAAAATTTATTCCAGACTTTAGGTTATGGCCTACAGCTGCACTCATAAATATCAAGGCAAAGAATTCATTCATGCTAAATTACCTTCCAGAGATGTGCAGAGTTATTCATACCACTAAGAAGAACACCAAAATTCATATTTCTGTCAAGTTCCACAAAAATAGAATACATGGGATTGCCTGTCAAAACTTCTTTGCCAATATGTTTTGAAAGAGTGGAAAACAGTCAAATTCCACACAAGGCTGCTCCTGAGAACACATTCAGAGAACTCAATTAATGACTATCAGACTCCAAAACTCTACTTTATCCAGATATACAAATTTTAACTGAAGTCTAGATAAAAGTATTATAAATAAACTCAAGAACTTGTGGGAAAGTTAAAGCAGGAAACACTATGTCCTTATTTTAAGTACTTATTCTTCATCCTCAGTTTCCAGTCTTTCAGAAAGAATGTGTTCTGCTTGTAATTGGAACTTCTCATATCAAGTCCCAGCAATCTGTGTGTGCTAGACCATGTTCTATAATCACAAAAATCTTCACTACTTTGAGTCATTTAAAGTGAAAGTGAAGGCATCTTCATTAATTGGCTTGTGCCAGTTTCATTTCTTCCCCACTTACTCTTGTTAACCTTTTGATAAGAAGCAGTTATGAATTTACCATCTCCAACTCAGACCTATGACAAAATTACTTCTTCCTTTTTTCAGATAAACACTGTATCTAGGTAAAAATGAAACATCATAATTCACAATAGGTTCTAAAGTTACAAGAAAAAAATGTTTTTAGAAAGAAAATTCATCAGTTTTCAGAAGAATAATTATTACTATTTAAATACATACTTAGTATATGCTTTCTTTGGTTTAGCCTTAGTGAGAAGGCTAGAAAAGTATCTCAATATAATTGAAAAGCATGAATTGTCAATTTGATTTTCTTGCAAGCTCTAAGTTGTGAATTAGAAAAAAATAAAAACAAAACCCAAAATGCAAGATGCAAAATAGAAAAAAAAAAAAAAAAAAAAAAAAAAAACAACCTGACAATTAATAAAAAGCCATGTAACCTTCTGGGAAGCCTTCATTGCATAGGCATTAAAACCAAAAGACTCTGTTCATTGTAAATGTATCTCCAGTAACTAATAGCAATTTACCCCTGCAGAATGAACATATTTCTTTGCAACATTCATGATTAATTCTATCCTAACAGGGTACAATTTCTTTTCACTATTCATCTTTTGAAATTATTGAACACGTATAGAGAGTAGAAAAATCTGGGGATTAATTCATGTAAGATTATTGTCCAATTTAAAATTAAAGTATCAAACACCAGATCAAATGTCGGGGATATAATCACTATGTTTATATATTAATGAATCCATCAGAAAGAATGTGGTTATATATAATATTAAATAACAGAGTTTTAGCTTATCATTATTATTTAGGGATCATGCAGTGCAAATACCTTTAAATCCAGCACTGTAATTTTCCATATGTGAAGGTGAGTGTAAACTTGCTCAGCAGTAAAGCCTGCTTACCCTGTACTGTTTCAGTGTTTAGTTCCTTATTTCATTCTCTTCACTCACAGAGCATGAGCAGCAGTAGCAATAAAACTCTGCATGTGTATGCCAGTAGAAGGTTTTTATTGCTGTTTCTGATCGTTTCCCATGAGAGGAAGAAAAAAAATAATAAAAGGATATGGAAAATCATAGTTTTTAACAGGGATTTCTGCTTCAAAAGTGAGACAGGGGTTACACCCTTTTTAAGGAACTTACCTGGGTTTGTTTCTGCTTCCCTGACTTGAATTCCCCAAATTTTTAACAAGCAGATCTGTAGTAATATTCCAAATACTATGAGCCACCTTCTTTCATGATTCTTAGGCCATCAGGGACTCCCAGGAATGTCTGCCTCCATGCTGACTATGCACAGTAAGTCCACCTGCTAGAGATCTTCCATCAGCTGAGGTTCTGCTACCTGACCCTGCTCTAATTCTCCCTTGCCTGCAATCCCCTCCGGTGGAATGGCACATCTTTCCCCAGATCCGTTTTCTCCTTCTCCTCCCAGGTATAGAGCAAAACACTAATTCAAATATATTCATCAAACATGAATATTTGGAGAAATTTCCTATGTAGGACGTGAAATAGATTATATATGGTTATATGAGATTTAAATCTGCAAGACTTTCACAGAAAAGAGAATGTCAGTAAAGAAACACCAAAACCAAATTGTGTCTTAGAACTTTTAGATGAATTTTAGTCAACCATCAATACATTCCCTCTAGCAAATTACAAAAATTTATTGTGCTGAAAGTAAATACCTGCAGTCTTTCAAACAAAAAATAGGGCAGTGTATTTTATGAGTTTGACTTGATGTGGGTTTTGGCTTGTTTAGTTGTTTTTTTTATAGATACTGATATTACCTTAATTTCATTTTGTTTATTACCTTTATTTTATTCAGAAATAATTGTACCTTTTCTATTTCCTGTAGTAAATTTAGGAGTTAAAATTATCTAACTTGCAAGTGCTAAAAATCAGCTCTTACCCCTCCCAACCATATCTCGCTTCTCCCAATACAATGCTTGAGAATGCTAGATGAAGAAATGCATGATGAAGTAAGACTAAATCATAGTATAATTGCTTTTTGTGCAGCAATTCTGACATTACTAAAGAATTTTTTTTAAAAAGTAAAGTTATTCAAAATTAAAATGGGATGTTGAGATTAAATAGGGAAAATATTTTTATTTCTTTTTTTTTATTGCCTCAAATTGCTGCAGATCATGACCTGACATCTATTTGGCAAAATATTTTGCCAAAGTCTGAGTGGTTCACCAGGAGAGTGGCTAATAAGTAATTTCATATAGAATTCATCCAGCTAAAGGAATAGGCTTCTACTTCTTCACACTTCAATGAAATATATTTTTGTTAACTTGGAGAAGAAAAAAAAACTCATGAGAGGATTTTCATGATTCTGGGTCACCCAATGGTGGTGTACTGAACTTTTTAACTGTGGAAACTGCTATCAAGTAGGATAAAAGTAAGTAGATATGTTTTAATGTGCTTTATCTTGAAGGCAAAACCATCATACCTGAACGTATTTATAAGACAACATGCAATAAAAATTGAAAGAATTTCTGCTATTACCCTTGAAACTATTTAGGAAATAGTTGGATAGTCTCTGAGAAGTTGGGTGAAAGGGAGAAAAATAGCATCATTTTGTCAAACCCTTCATTTCAGTAAAGAAAAAAATAAATCAGTCAAACAAGAAGCTTTTGTTTGATCTTTGATTTAAAACTTCCATATCTTTATTCACGCATGAAAAAGGTCTGTAAAACTGTTCAGTTTAGGAAAATTTCCCTTTATCTAATCTGATCAACTTTCAGTAATACTACTTTCTCTTCTACAATATGCAATCCTGATGCACAATGCAAAGAGGAAAGGAAGGATTTAGTAACCAGAATTTCAATAGCTTGCTTTGTGTACCACAGTTCACAGAACATCCCAGTACAAATCATCAGGGAATAGAAATAATCACCAGTGAAAAGGACACTATTTCCCATCTCATTTCTATCAGTAGTTATTCAAGAACAACTAATAATGTAAAATTATATCATGAACTTTCCAATAGCATAGGGGCTAACCATCTTAAAGTACCATCCTCAAAACTTATTTCTAGTGGCAGTGGCTGATGGTCTGAGCACCCATTTAGTCTTAAGGTGGGGCTGGATGAGGTGGCACGGTGGGGGTTAGTGGTGATATTGCAATCTCAGACCAGCACTGCTGCTTTTCAGTCCTGAAATGTGAGTTAACTGCACCAAGAGGAAAGCTTCTACTCCCAGAGAAACATAGTGCTGGACTTTTTGCTGTGCAGTATCTTCCTAGGGGCAATAAAAATTCTACATGATCCAATGAGTAACTGAGAGGTGCATTTCCACACTTTAAAAACCATTAAGGCAAAATTGCCTGCTGGCTGTCCCTAGAGCCTAGACACAGTAAACTAAGTTAATTTCTAGCAGCACTCTGTAGGCAGACAGATAATATAAACAGCTTGATTTTAAAAACACTGTTTTTTGGGTTTTTTTCTTGTGGCTAGAAGGAGAGATGTGACTGAATTATCAAAAAAAATAGTTTAGTAGTAAGCATCTTCTGAAGTAAGCATCAGATGTTAGATTTCACAATATAGTATTGTCTACTTTTTGTCTGTAGCATTACTTCCACTAGATGATTAAAAGGTCTAACAAGCCATGACTATCTACCCAAGATAATAAGTGCTCTTATTAATATTAATATGGTGTGCAAAGAACATAAAATCTGAAACAACTTTTCCAATACACATGTGCTGAAGATTAACTCTCTGAAAGACATCTACTGTACAAATTAAAGTATACATGCTGCTAATTAATGATTCAAATACAAAAATATTGTTTTTTCCTTGTAATCTCTTGACTACTGAAATAGAACGAGGGGACAAACTGACAGTTTATGGTAGCATTTCAGCTAAGTCTCTGTATATGGAGGCAAATGAAGTGAAAGAAAAGGATAATAGTTAAAGATAATGTAACAGTTTTGCTAAGCTTAAAAAATGTTTATCTTGAAATGGAATTTAAAAAAACAGGGGATGGATTAAATTTACTTCTGTACTAGACCAAGCCTGTGTTTTTCTTTTATCCTTTGTTCAGTAGCTTGAAATCTGCAATGTCTAAATTGATTTGATTTTTTGTCCTTTTCCCAAAAGGACAAACTTAAAAGACTCAACAAAAATGCCCCTAAAAATATCTATGTAATTTAAATTCTGAAATATCTAATGATAAATTAAAGTAACAACTGTGTTTCAGATTTTATGCAACATGCAATCTTTTAAAAAAGAAGAAATGTAGGACAAAAACATTTCATCTTTTTACTTATTAAATCTGTTAGTTATTTATCAAAAATTAATAGTTCCATGAAGTCTCTGTAATATAAAAACGTTATTTAGATGAAGCCTTTTAGTTCATTTTTTTCATTGAGACTTCATTGCTTACAGAGCCTGCAAATTTTATTCATCATATAAAATGCCTCAGTAGATTTGCTTGATAAGGGTTCAGTGTTTGAGTAGAGGATAGAAAAACAGTCAGAAAACACTAACAAGTTTTGTGGCAGTATTTATTTATTTTTGTTGCTTACAAATTTTAAAAAGTCTCTGAGTAAAATCAAAATTCACAGGCTTTTCCTCTTAATCAAAACTACTGCCAGTATCTGTTAGCCCAGGCCACAAGAATGAAATTAGACTTCAGCTAGCAAAATGTTCACCAGCTTCAGTAAAAAAAAAAAGGAACAGAGTCAAAGTCTCTTTCTAATTTTTCACCACGGCTGGAGCTGATTAAGGAGAAAGATGGACTTTAAAGAGTTTGAGCGAAAGAGATCTAGAGGAAATGAGAACTTAGAGACACAATGACACATTATTATTGACAGTAGAGATTAAGGTAGTAGAAAGAAATATGATAAGAAACAGAACAAAGGAGAACCTCTATTCAAGAAGAAAAATAAACAACAGATGGGACAGAAGCCTGTGAGAGAAACTGAATTAATGAAGCAGTAACAAATCTAAAGAGCAAGTGATGCTCAGTAAGATGCCTGTGAAGCATACTGGGTACTCACCCATGATACCATGACCTTTCAGCTCAACTAATACCACATCATGTACCTTCATAAAAATCATAGGCCCCCACCACTCACACCTCCAATAAAAGATAGAAGAATTTAAAAAATTCGAAAACCAAATAAAAAATTTCAATTTCTACTATTTTAATCCTGCATTTTGGTTGTATTTTTAAGCTATGTTTGAAGCAGTGCAATAATGCAGAATTTTGATTGTGTTCCAACCTGAATGTCTTCTTTTTTTATTTAGTCAAACAAAATTGTTAGGTGCAAGCCCATAATCCTTTCTTTATTAATTTCCAACTCTTCTACTGTAATATTTCTCTCATATATTTTCTATTTCTTTATTTTAGTCCAATATTCAGGTAAAGAATGAACTGAAGCAAAGATTCAAAATTAAGTTTGCAATCTACCACAGAAATATATACAAAGTTTTCAGCATCAAACATAATTTGTAAGGGGTATGGAGGGTATTACAGTGCATAATAATGCAAATAAATCATAGAAGTAGCATTTTCATTGTGTTATATAGTTCTAATTATTAGAAATATGAAACATAAAAATTTCTGAATTTTCAATGCAAACTGCAGTTATCACTACAATTACAGGACTATAAAGATAACAAGAGTTTTCTTTTCTCATAATTCATATTGTCCAGTAGCATGGTAAACATACATAAAAAACATATATAAAGCCATTAAAGGAACAATACTGGTTCTATGAACAAACCACCTAGATGGAAATCTCACGTGAACTACTTCTTACATGAATATTTTTTTACAGATCCTGACCAAACAGCATTTATTCACCTGCTATTGTACGTGATTGCAGAACCAGGACTTATTTTTATATTGCCAAAAAAAAAAAGCCCCAAAAAACACCATAAACCCTGTAGAAATCTAAGTACATATTCAAAATGTCCTAAAATATAATAGTAAGAAAATAATTTTAGGACATTTCACAGCATAATTGTATTATCATATATAAATGCATGTATGTACCTTTCTGTTCTCGTGACTTTCTTAGAACTATGCTGCCACTGACTGTATTCAGCTACCAGTACTTGTTCTGGTCATCTTCTTTGTTGTTAGAATAAGAATTTGAAACCTAATCTATCATGTTATAACCTCCCTCAAAATAGTGGAGAAGTATCTTCAAAAAGTGTCTCAGAATAAATCCATATCAGTGAAAGAAAAACATTAAATGAGAAAATCATGAAAATTAAGCTACTCTCAAACAAATATTTGTCTTTTAATGAAAACTGAAAATGGCATGAAGTTTTTGTAATCCTAAGAAAAATATGACAATGAAAATGATAAAGAAAAGACATCACTTGAAAAAGACTAAATTAATATTTCAAGCCACTATTAGTAAGGTTCTAACCATAGTTTTTGTTTTAATAGGTTAGATTGAAACTGTAATTTTGGAGGGTTTTATTGATTTGGGATGGTTTGTTTCTGGGGGCTTTTTAGTTGGGACAGGCTAAGAGGTAGGGTGGTTTTTTTTAAAAATCTATTTTTCTCCTTTAAAATTGTAGTTTATCTGTCACAACTTTTAATATCATTTTATTAACTAATTACTGATTTAATGCATTCAGATATATTTTTACAAGCATAATGCTTCATAGGGACTGTTAGTTTGGCAGACTTATAACTGTGACATCAAATAGTTTGGCCATATCTGAGCAGCTAGAAGTTAATAGAAAGCATCATGAATCTAAGGAACACGACAATGCTTTAGCAAACATGGAGGGTGAGCTCAGTCTGTGTTTGATGAGTCAAAGGCTGTCTTTCTGAGTCAAACAAATAAAGTAATACAGATCTATGCAGCATTTCTGTAAGCCTTGAATACAGCACTGACCACGCCAAGCTGATACATCAGAACTTTGATAAACATCATCCATTTTCAAGCACAGGGAAAGTGGAATTGAAACAACCTAACTTTTTCCTTTACATACTATAGAAAAGTTAGGTTAGAGGTTACTTTTTGCAGTCAAAAAATCAAACCCAAAACAAATGACCATGAGGGTTAAGATTTGTGGCTAGATCAAAGAAGAAACACCAATACTACAAGTATCTACACTATCCCTGCCTCACATGCAGCCAGGGGTGAATATGACACACTGGTTTTTTTCAGGTTTGTACCATAGCAACTGTAAGTCACAAGGATATTTGGGAAAATATGACTAGGCTGCTGATTCATCCCTGGCCTCAAGTTGCTTTGTGAAGCAAGATGCGAAGAATTACTGAACATAAATTGGTGGATGGTCACATGGCTTAGTGGAACTTGGCAGTTTTAGGCTTGTTGTTGGACTCAATCTTAAAGGTCTTTTCCAACCTAAAGGATTCTGTGATTTTAAAAAGCACCCAGAGGTAGCTGTTAACATCACGAGGAAAATATCATGAGTGGGTAAGGGGGAGTTATTTGAAAAGTGACTCAACTTTGTATGAAGTTGAGGGGGAAGATTGGGAAGCCTTCTGGAGAGCAAAAATTTTGAAGGCCTGTAACCTAGGCAACCATACCAGTAATAACATACAAGGATGAGATCACCAACATAACAGTATCAAAAATACTAAGTTTTCTACAGATAAGAAAACTGGGACAAGCCACAATTACAGACTCATCATAGAACAGTTACAGCTGGGAGAGACCTTCATAGATCAAATAGTTATGCCCCTTCTGCCATGTGCAGAGACATCTTTCACTGGATCAAGTTCCCAAAGCCTCATCCAACCTTATCTGAAACACTGCCAGAGATGAGACATCCATAGCTTCTCTGGGCTACTTGTTCCTATGTCTCACCACCCTAACTATAAACAATTTCTTCCTTACACCTAATTATAACCTATCATCTTTAGGTTTAAAACTATTAATCCTTTTTCTATCGCTATAGGGCCTGGAAAAATATTTCCCTCCGTCTTTCTTATAAGCCTCCTTTATACATTGAAATGCAAAAACAAGGTCTTCCAGAGCCTTCTCTTCTCCATGTTTAACCCCAGCTCTCTCATCCTTTTTACATAGGCTTGCTCCAGCCTTCTGATCATTTTCATGGCCCTCCTTGGGACTCACTATAACAGGTCCAGGTCTTTCTTGCACTGGGAACCCCAGAGCTGGATGTGGTACTCTAAGTGGAGACTCAGTAGAGCAGACAAGAGGGACATAATTACCTCACCTGATCTTCTGGCCACACTTCTTTTTATGTAACCCAACACAGGGTTGACTTTCTGGGCTGCAAGCACATTTGTGTCTTTCAGCATGTTGTATGTTTCAAACTTCTGCATCTTCATAAGAGATGATATGATAATTTTCTACTACTCTCCTGCAGAGTAGGCAATTGGCTCTCTAGAAGGGATACCAGTGGGATGGTGAGAAATTAAATTTTATCCATGCGAAGCTTGACCAATCAGGATGTCAGAAAAGCTTCAGTTTTACTATTTAGAGAAAGAGGATGGACTAGCATAAATTTGCTGTAGTTAAATTTATATTTGCCATAAAGAAAAGGAAAATTAACCAAGAGATAACTCCTGTAGAATTTCAGTGCAAAATGAAAACTGACTTCTCTGAAGGATTGTTCTGGTGCTAATAAATATGAGTTGTATACCAAAGGAAAAGGCTTGATCTTCAAGTTAACGAAGATATTAATAAAACAAATAGTATTAATCAGTGATCAGAATAAAAAGACTAAGAGTTTAGGAAGGTAAGAGGAGCCGAAATGGGAAGGAAGTTGTGGAATTCTTGCAAACAAGAGCCTCAGAGCTCTGCGTTATGGTCTTCTGTGGAAGAAGGAAGGAACAGCTGTAGGTGCAGATATTAGCTCTAGTAAAGGCATGCAAACATTTTTGCAAAGACAGTCATAAACAAGCAAACAAATAAATGACACAGGATACAGGAACTGAAAGATATTTCCTATTTCCTATTTTAGTTCAAGCCATCCACAAATTACTAATTAGATTGGTTTAAATCTTGAGTTAGTTATCTACTATTAATTTAGTAAAGTTGAGTGAAAAGGATCTGTATCTTAATTTTCTTTTTTTTAAATTAAATTCAAATTTATGCTGATACTGAGGATGTCATATATAAGAAAGCAGTAGCACTTTCAGTCTGAGCACTGAAATAAATATTTTCTGCTAGTTCTTGATAAAGAAATTTGCATTTAAACCTGAAACTAAAACTAAACATGTAATAGTCATGAAAGCCGGAGAAAGAAGTTACAAATAAACATGTGAGGAAATTTCATGCTTAACTTACTGATACGTCAGTTGCAAAATCAACTAATAGTCATATAGAGACTTAGAGAATATGTAGACTAGTTTTGCATTCACAAAATCATGTAGAGCAAATTAAATTGTACTACTATTGTTCACATAGACTGTAAAGATGCTTTAAAAAGTGGCATTCAAAGAAATGTGGAAAATCAGGAAGTCTGAGACATCTGAGACACAAAATCCCCAAAAAGAGCAAAAGTGGACAATCTCTTGCAAGTGTGTACCCCACAACGTGGAACATATGTGACCGAGTCTCTTGAGACTTACTGAATGAAGTAAGCCTTATGAAAATTCTAGGACGTAGTCCAAGCAAGAAGAGAGCAAGATTGCAAATGTTTTTTCTCTATCTGTGTGGGATGAATCTATGTTAAGATACAAACCCAATCAGTAACCAAAGGTGTCTAGACACTGCTTCCTAAATGCTTGCTTATAAATAAATTTAAAAATCAACAAATAAAAACAAAACTAATGGACAATAATAGATAGAAGAAAGTAATAAACTTAATACCTTAAAGACTATCTCACAATTCCTTGTCAATTTTAATATTTTAAAATATTAAAATGCTTTCTTAGTTGAAGAAGAAAGAAACTCTACAGGATTTGCCTTATATCTTAAAGAAAGGAGAACTGTTTGGTCATCCCTTATGTCCCTGGGCACTGAATATACCCTCAGCAAGTTTTATGGCAACCCCAAGGTGCAATTGACATTCTGGAAGGAATGAATGTCACCCAGAGGGACCTTGAGAGGTGGGTTTGTGCAAACCACAGGAAGTCCAGCAAAGCCAGGTGCAAGATCCTTTGCCTGTGTCACGGCAATCCCAAGCACAAATACAGGCTGGGAAAATAATGGATTGAACCCTGGGGAGCAAGACTTGGTGGTGTTGGTAATGGAGAGATCAAATGAGACAGAAATGTATGTTTGCAGCCCAGAAAGCCAACTTGGTCTGCATCAAAAGCAGTACGACCAACAGTCTGAGGGAAGTCTCAGCTCCTCTACTCTGCTCTCACAAAACCCTGACTGGAGTCTTGTGTCCAGCTCTGTGGCCTCCAGCATAAGGACATGGACCTATTGGAATGAGTCCAGAGGAGGGCCGTGAAGATGATCAGAAGGCTGAGCATTGCTCCTGGGAAGTCAAGATGAGAGAGCTGGGGTTGTCCAGCCTGGAAAAGAGAAGGCTCTGTGGAGAAATTTTAGCAGCCTCCCAGTAACTTAAGGGGGCCTGCAAGAGAGCAGGAATGATACTTTTTATAAGGGTATATAGGGGGATAGGGTAAGGGGAATGAAAAATGGTAGGTTTAGTTTAAATATTAGGAAGAAGTTCTGTACTGTGAGGGTGGTGAGGCACTGAAACAAGTTGCCTAGAGAATTTGTGGATGCACCATCCCCGACCTTGAACAGAATAAGCTGGACAGGGCTTTGAGCAACCTCATCTAGTAGAAAGTATCCCTGAAATTTGGAAAATAACAATATTTTGCAGAGATTTTTCCCAAAGTGGCCTTACTGCAATTTGGGGAGTTTTAATTAATGTAGTCTTTTTAAGCTTTTAATTTCATTTTCTTTTTTTTTTTTCTTTTTTCTTTTTCAAGTGTGCTATCATATATAAGACATGCTCAGAAATCATGATATTTAAAAATAGAATATAATAATTAAATTATTATAAATAAATACATTGTTATATGTATGCATTTCTATATTTCTTTGAACCTTTGGAAGCCCGACATACTATTTCAAATATTTTCATTAACTCCTTATAATCTTTAGACACCTTATAAATCAATTATATGTGATAAAGAGTGAACTCTAATACTAGATTTATTTGTTTAACGTTCAGGAACAACCTTTTGTTGCTTTATTTCATGCAGTTTTATTTACATTACAATCTGAAACAATTCTCCCTGAAACAAAAAATAGGTGATTTATTTTTCTTTTTTGTTGTTGCTTTGAGGGTTTGGTTTGTTGTGAACAGAGTCAAAGGTTAGACCAATAAGCGAAAAAGAAAGGAGGATCTCTTTGCCCACTATGAGGTTGCCAAGTATGTCTGACCATTATGGCAGATGGTCATCACAAAACTAGTCCACTTGAATAAAGGATGCAGACAAGGAACATCCTGAGGAACATCCTGACAGAAGATAAACAATCTACATATTCTATGAAAAACTCCTCAGTTTTGGTTCATAGCCACTCTCCTGTCTTAGGGTTTAATATGGGTTCTACAAAAATCTGGCTTTGGAATGCTTGTGCTTAGAAAGTATGGGAAGTGGGAAAGAGGAAAGCAGTGCCCGGGAACTTTAAACTAAGGCTGAGCAGAAAATAACTTTTTTGTATTAAAAGTATGATTCATGAGTATTTCATACTCATTCCTGAAGACTTACAATCTGAATCAGTTAAAAGCTAGTGAGTGCACATTGTCTCTAAAATCTATTGAACCTCCTTGTTCAAAGTTCCTATAAAAAACTTTTTGTTGTGTTTTATCTAATTATGTAATAAATTATTACAACAAGGGAACTCATTAAATTCAGAGTAAGGAAGAAGGAAAAGGTGTTGCTAGAACTTAATTAGCAAGATACAAAGATACCAATTAACACCTATAGCTCAAGAAAAGGAAAAATTTTTCATGCAGCATACTAAAAAAATACATTCACAGCTGGTTACACATATTTAAGTGGCATGCAACTAATTTTGGTGCTAGTGTTGATATTAAGTAAAAAAGATCATGTAAAGGAAAAAACAACTTCCCCAGGGTAGCAACCAAGATTCTTTTTTATTGGTATGAATACCAACTATTTAGCTATTCAGATTAATGAGAGAGTAATTAGGAAAAAATTGTGCTACAGAAATGGCTAAGAATGATATCATCTTTTTTCTACCAGATGTACCACACTAATGCATGCCAATAATAATTTAAATATACAGTTTGCAATTAACACCTCTGACAAGCTAGAAAACAATTATTTTCTTTTAAGATAATAAACTGACTGCTAGGAATAAGATCCGTCTTAAATAGACATCCTTCTTCTCTTACTCTTGTTTTGAGTGATGTTATCATGAGATCTAAAGGTCATTGAATTTAAGTAACAGAGGAAACCATCTAGCTCTATAGGTTCAAACTAAGTATGAAGAACATCACCTATAAAGGAAATGGTGATTATTTTTTACATACTTTCCAATCTTTTAGGTTTGTTTCTGAAATGAATGAAGAGACTAAGTGTGTCCATATTAGAATTCAAACTAAAGGAAGAAAACTTTAGGATGTACAACAACCAGCAAACAGATAGCCAGCAAGCAATACTGTCTTCAGGGTGTAAATGAAATGTAGTATTTGTACAGAGCTGAAGCATGGAAGCCTGTAGGAAATGTTATTATATCCACAAAGGATTTGGAACAAACCCATCCCTGAAGGAAGAAAGAATCAAACACTTTTTTTTTTTGAACACTGCAAAAGGCTTGCTTTTCTTTTTCAGGTGTGGCAGCATAAATATTTTTCTATGGAAGAAGGAGGGCAATCTCTATTCCTTCTGTTGAAATGGAATACATCAGACTTAAAATCCATAAAATGGAAAGAGGAACTTAGATTACCTGAACTAATAACTGTCTCGCTTAGGAAGTAAAGCTTAGTATGCTTAGCCATTCAAGATCTGTCTGAATAAATAGCAAAAGCAGAGACGATGTTCCAAAGTGAGTGTCTAAGAACTGGGATATACAAAGTATCGAGAACAAGACACCACATTTACTTGCTCATTTGTGAACTCAAACAGTGGATGCATTATTTTCTTAGTGTGTTGCAGGGTTTCTTTGAAGGGTTTCTTTTCAGTGCAAATTTAGTTTGCACTTGAAATCTTACAATGCACACTTGATCTGTGCTGCTGGTTTTCTCAAAGCAGTTTCCCTCCTGGTGAAGCAAAAGCAAAGATATCCAACAGTGAGCCATCTGTAGATCTCTCCTTGCAAATTGAAAGCAAGATCCTCCAGCAGTTAGCACTCTCTATATGTGCAATTTATGCCTAGAACCCACAGCTGTCATTAACTTCGTTGGCTCAACTGTGAAAACACAATATGGATGTGTACTTCAAAAACCACAAAGAACAGTACAAAAAATAAGTTGTGGTCCTTCCTTTTACATGCAATAATAGTCCATGATGTAGATGCATCTGACACCAGATCAGGTCTAACATATTAAAAGATAGGCAATTTTGGGTACATACTAACCAATAGACTTTTATTACTAGGGATCCAATAATTAGTTTTCAGCTATTAATTAAATATATTGCTTCTTTCTATTTAGCCAAGACAAAACACTACCTCATCAGATGTTTTTTAATTATGCAGTCTTAAACATAGCTAAGTAAATCTATTACAGTTTATTATAAGTGTTTAAGCCCAGGCATAGGATTCATATACTTGATTGTCATTTGATTTTATTTCTGAGGCTGTGCTATATCCTATTGGCACTCTAATGGCTGCTTCAGAAGAGCATGAGTATTGTGTCATATTGGCAATTCCAGCCATCCTGAGCAACCTAAACTGATACCAAGTGTGACAATCCAAGCATGTTAATTCCTTATTAGTGTTCTTGACTTAAAGAGGGATGAGAGAGGAGTCTTGCCCCTATGAAAAAAATTATAGAAAATTTAATTCACAAGGACTAGCCTGGGATTCTCAGATAACACAGAACTTAGTTACTGTATTTTGAAATTAAAAGAGCAGTTTATTTTGAAAGACCAATCTTATACTTAAAATCTCATAAAGCCCAGAGAATTCAAAATTCACATTTACTACCTCTTAGAAGAATGTTGTTTGCATCAATCATCTACACCATGTTCTTGTCCGCATTATATAAATGTCTCCTTCTGTCTTCCTAAACAAATGGTTTTATGTTTGTAATAAAATTGCAAAGCACAGAGGGGTGGAAACATCTTTCTCCTTGTGTATCTGCGCAATTGGAAGAAAAAAAAAAAAAAACCTTAACAAAAGAGTATACTTTTCACCACCCTGAATTGTTATAATTTAGTAGCACAATGATTAACAATTTTGAGAGTAATTAGCAAATAGCAAATTCTAATTCTGACAATACAAATAAAATGTTAATTTTGCTTTCTGCTGAAAGTATGACTGTTTATTTTAATTTCTCTGAAATGTGGTGTTGAAGAGTACATCTGATGAAGGTTGCTCAATTTGCAAGCTAGAGATACAGACTGAGATGTAGACTGAGCTCTGGGCGGGAGCCCAGATAGACAAGAGGCTGTGAATTGAAAATCCTTTGGTTAAGAAAGGTCATGAAGACCAGTGGCACCAGCCAGATAAATGGACACTGAGAGACACCTTTGGAGTGGAAGACTTGGGAGGAGGAGCAAGACTTGTGTGCAGGCAAACCATGAGGGTATAAAATTTAAGGGGTTCTTTTGTCCTCCTCAGAGGCACCAGCTCGGGCTATTTGTGTTTATGCACCATGAATAAATCTATGGAACAAGACATATCAGACTCCTCTATGGCAAACCTGGCCTGGCTGTGCAAAAGTGTGATGTATGGGAGGGCTCCCATCACTCCCTGGAGCTTCCTGTTCTGGAGGGGTTTCAATCCCAGCAGCAGAAGTCTCTGGCCTTGGGAGTGCTACCAGAGAAAGTGTTGAATGGTCAGACTAGGAAGTTTCCTTAACATGAGTGTTTTTCGAAGAGATAGATAGATATGAAGAAGAGTATTCAAAATAGAATTGCAACCAATTAAGCAATTCCAGCTGTTCTGGATAGTCAGCTTATATACTTCTCTCACAGTGGGTACTCTTTCAGCTCTAGGTCATGGTAGAAAGTTTTATGATTGAATGACTCTCCATTTTTCAGAATAAGATAAGTTAATTGCAGATCATATGCTCTTACAAAATTACAAAGGACAAGATATGTGTTTATTGTGCAGGCAGTGATGTCAACTTTCTGGCTGGAGTAATAGTTAAAAGACTAACAACGAACAAATATCTTTTTTAAATAGGACCCAATCAAGACCTTCTCTCCATGCATGCATTTTTAATGGCAATTACTTCAGCAGTTATTAAGATATTTCAATAAAAAGTCTGAAAAGAATAAAAGAAGTAATATATTCCTAACTTGACCTAAAGTTTTTGAATGTTATTCATTCTGAATAACAAAGGCAGATTTACCAGAGTTAGTTCTAAGAATGCAACTACATTTTTGAAAGACTTAAAGAAAATTTAGGACAGTTTCATCCCACCAGTATTCTCTACCTATTGTCATCCCCTCTTCTTAATGTTCCTTTATAAACAGAACAAAACCTCTACAATTTGCCTTCTTGTCAAACTTCAGCACAGATTATTTCTTTATCATATTCCTCTGTCTTCTACCAACTTTTCCAGGTTTTGTTGTTTTGTTTTGTTTTTGAATGTGCAGTTGACTTGAAATTGATCTCAACAATGTCAATTCAATGGCTGTTGTATGCTTTTTTACATAAAACGCCCATGAAATTTATTGAGCTATAGAGATTTTGACCACTGCTTCTGTAGCATCAGCAATTCAAGTAGTGAATTGCATTCATACCTATTCTCAGAGACAAATTTTGTTTGTTTGTTAAATAGCAATTTTAAGTTTTGCTCTCCCAAAGAGATCAAGCAACTATCTTGCTCAAGCCACTAACCACTCTATTCACCAGCTAAGAAAATATAAACCAGGTGATCACTTACTAAACATGATTCTCTTTTTGTATGATTTTTCTGGCAGCTGTGTTTAATTGATTCATAAGTATGAATATAAATAATGTAAAAGGTATTAGAAAGTTAATTCTGTGGGCATGAATTTCATTTTCTTACGTAGATTGAAAAGTGCATATTCTTCCAAATAGTATAAAAAAAATGAACAGGCATTTGTTCATCTTCATACAAATATCAACCCTATGTGAATTTTCACACTATGCATTCCTTATAGCGCTCCAAACACTTTATTTCATGTAGAATTAATTTCAATAAACTTCAGGTATAAAATGTTTCTTGATTGCATTCTTTCTTGACAGCAGACAAGAATTTCAATTCTCCACATCACTCTGTCTTTAATTTTACTCTATAGCTATATTATTTAAAATAAAATTGGTGGGGACTTTTTTATTTGAATCACATCCAAAAATAGGGGAAAAAACCCTAATAGCTTGAAAAAAAAATAAAGAATATCCTGTCATTAGAGGTGGAAGTATTGAACACTTTAAAAAATTAAATAGACTTTTGTCTTCAGGCAGAAATTTCTGTCATCTTGCTACTAATAACCTTAAATAAGAAGTCTTCTCTGAATTTTGGTGAACCTTTACATCTTTTTGTCCAGTTAAATAATTTCTTTCTGATTTCCTTTCTTGGGTCTACAAGTTTTCTTGACCATATAAAGCTATTTTTTGCCTTAAAATAGAAGAGTTCACAATATATTGTTTGCTTATTCCTCTATTGCATGGGATACAAACAGGGAAAGTCTGCAACCCAAAAGAATATTTCAACTTAAATTAATGGTGAAATTTATTTCACTAAGAGACATGTAAACCTTATTAAAATATAAATTACTTTGTTTGACAGTTGCAAGCACCTTAAGTAGTTTTCAGGGTTCATTTCTTCTCGACACAGTTAACTGTAAGATTGAAGAATTTTCCACTGCTTGTGGTCTAGACAATATTTTTTTTACAAAGACGTGGCCCTAACTTGAGATCAAACCTCAGACTCAGGAGATTCAAGGTCAGGACCTGATATTAGTCAAAATTCCATTTCTAGTATTGGAATGAGATTTATTGTAAATGTTCTTTTATGTTCCTAAGTAGATTTTGTTTTCTTTTGAGATCCTCATAAGATTGTTGGTAATCATAGCATTATGAAACTATTCTACTGTTTATAGTCCTTTAAAGTGAATTAAAGAAAAGGACAAAATTCCACTCTCAAAGAAATTTCTAAGAAATGATTGTTACAGGCTTCAAAACTTATAATCAAAACAGTTATATTAGCAATGCATTGTGACCAGCACTACATAAACAGCACACAGATGTTTGCTAAAAATAAAATTTAACAATAATGTGGAGTACCCACGCAGTTTCTTGAAATAACCCAAAAGAAATGCTAAAGTTAATTAATATTATTTTGAAAAGGTTATTTTTTTTTTAATTTTTCTACTTTCTGCTGTTACTACTACCTAAGATAATGAAAATAAACTTTGGACAATAATTTGGTCTTCTAAAATATAAATTGACATCGCATATATACTTCCTTATCCCAGTGGATGTATGTAAGACCAAACTTTCTCCTTTGATCTTTCAGTACTTAACTGGTTACATCATCCATAGTGTATCATGTCTCTCCTGAATATCTTTAAAGCATTCAAAGGAAAAAAATAATACTTTTAAAGCAAAAAATTCAAATGCTTTGCTCTTATCCTAAAACCAAAACCCAGTTGTGTCTTGCTAGCTGTGTTCACTCTTTCAGTTTCCAGATACATTTTTTCCTTAGCTCATGCTCAGATAAGAAATTGTGCAAGAACCCATACTGTACCAGAGAGTCTCAAAACTTTCTATCCCTATCAGAATCAGCTGCTTTCATGCAACCAACTATAATTCCAGCACGTATTTATGTTATCTGTTCTTGAGTCACAGTTGGCTCAATTCATGATCTGCAAGTATGCAGATGTTCATCCCTGCTGGATGACAGTGGTGCCTTTTAACTTCAAAGGAACTGGTGAAGAGGCTATTAGGTTATGGTTGTCTTCTGAATAACATTGGGTACTCTTTCTAATTCTCCCAGTCTTGTTGTGTATGAGACACAGAAGATTCAAATAAATCCCATTTCCTTCCTACTTCAACCTGTGTGTGGAAGTGGGTTATAGTCAGTATATTTGTTATTTAACAGAAAAATAAAACATACAACAAGAATACCCATTTTCTTCTTCCCAGCTTTCTTCTCCCTGAGGCTGTAAGCTTTTCTTCAACTCAACGTGAATTATTTTAAATAATAATTTTGGAAGATTGCAAAACACTGTTCCTATGAAACTAACCTAGCCTGATTAATTTGCTAACAAAACACAAGTTTCCACTCTTTATTTATACATCATTATCATTGAAATTAAGCCAAAAAGTGATAGTGGTTCCTTAGCTGCTCAAAATAAATTGCTTAAATTCTAGCCATAAATTTTCAACCTTATAACTGAGGTTAATGTGATAGGAAATACAGCAACTGGGATCCATCATTGCCTAAATTAAAGGGAGAATATTTGTTCTTAATGTTAAGATGTTCTTAATTTTACAATATTGCCTGACCTACTCTGCTTTCTGACGAAGTTTTAAAACCTTACTTTTATCGTATTGGACTGAATCTATAGGAGACATTATAGAAAACTCTTGGGTGGTCTAATGTTACATAAAGCTCAGTGAATGTAATCTCTATTTAAAGGATTTCAGTTAAGAATTTAAGTGTTACCAAATCTCCTGATTGATATTTAATTTTCCTGTTTGGATGAATGAACTCTATATGATCTGATGTACAACTAATCTCTATAGTGACAGTATTCAAAATAATTTTAAAATCTGGCATATATATATATATATATGTAAAAATGTTGTCTTTAAAAGAACAAAGAGACCTTTTTTTTTTCTCTTAATCTTCTGTGACTGTAATATTTTTATGAGCTACAAAACGAGAGGATGAGGAAGAAACCAGACGTGAAAGTATGAGCTCTATTACAGTCTTGTAACTTGGATTTTACACTTGAATAAATTCATTAAGAACTTTCAATGATAGGAAGGACAGTGGATTTTATTATTTTTTAATGGTTTAGTATCAAAGTGATGGCAACAAGGGGAAGAAAATCTGAGTTATCATTATTGCTGAATGTAGTGCTCCTTACATTGCATATTGATTTCAAAATTGGTAAAAGGATGATTGGCTGATTCAAACCACACCAACACCACCGTATATTGCCACTGTTACTTCTAATATAACTGTCATACATTTCTTACTCAATGACAAATGCAAAGTTTGAACCCAGGAAGGAATAATCTCTTGCAGTATTACAGACAGGGATGAACACATTGAGGAACAGCTCTAGGGAAAGAGGCTGGTGGTCTTGCTGGACTACAAAGCTTGGGCATAAGCCAGTAATGAGCTCTGTCACAAAGTGTCAAGGCAGTGATAGACCACTCCTAGAGTGCTGTGTCCATCTAGTTTTGGAAGGACAGGACGAATTCCAGAGGCCACCAAGTTTGGGGCTGAAGTGAATGTACGGGTCTTGAATGATTAAATCATCATCTCCTGGATTTACTTACCATGTTGCCACGCTCCAACACCACTTAGGTTTCTAAAGACTTCAGAATAATTTGTTTTCTTTAAACCAATTTATCTCTTGTCAAACTGAGATTGCAGTTTTACAACCACCTGGGGAATAAGTGATCCCATTCCATAAATAACAGAGTCATCTGCATAATATGTACTAAGATGTCCCTGTAGACTTTAGATATTGTATATGAAAAGTAAGATATAGACTCGCTTAAGAGATTTATGCAAGAGAGACTTCAGTTGACATGTCTAACATTTTCTAACACAAATCTTTTTATAATACTGTACAGAAAAATCTGTATAAATATTGCAGATGTTAAGCCAGAAAAGTAAAAGAAAATACAATTAAATGGATATTTAAACAAAAGAAACTTATTCTTGCTATCAAAATGACTGAAGCCAGGAATATGAAAATATTTGTTGCTAGCAAGAGGTATGGTAGCTATGGAATAGTAGAATGGCCTGGATTGAAAGGGACCTTACCAGGTCATCTGATTCCAAGCCCCCTGGAGTGGGCAGGGACATCTTTCACTAGACTGGGTTATTCAAAGCTCCATTGAGCGTGTCCTTTAACACTTCCAGGGCTGAGGTAACTACAACTTTTCTCTGGGCAGCATCTTCTAGAGCCTTACCATCCTCTCAAATACACAAATAATATGAATAATGCAATTTTCTAAGAAAATACGTGGAGTATACATAGTATATATATATATATAGTGTGGCATATATATGTAATTCCAGATTTGCTCCTTTAATTCTCTTAAAGGACTAAGGAATTTGGAGTTTGTGTATTTTTTTTTTAACTATATGTGGTGGTTTTTGCTGGGGTAGAATTATTTTTTTCACATTTACTGGTATAGGACTATGTTTTAGATTTTTGCTGAACACTGTTGATAATATAAAAATGTTTTTTTGTTGATGAGCAGGGCTTACACAGAGTCAAAGCCTTTTCTGCTTTTCCTACTGCTGTGCTGGCAAGAAGGGTGGGATGAATGGGAGGTTGGGAGGAGACACAGCTAGGGCAAACTGACCAAAGGGATATTCCAGACCATGTGTCATCACGCTCAGCATGTAAAGTGAGAAATGCTATAGATTTGTACAATCCAGCTGGAGCAGTAGATCCCTCACAAATTCAAGGTCAACTGAGAGTTAGTTGATCATTCTCACAGTCATGGTCTTCCAGCTCAGGGCACTGAGA
This sequence comes from Acridotheres tristis, assembly GCA_037013685.1. Lineage (NCBI taxonomy): Eukaryota > Metazoa > Chordata > Aves > Passeriformes > Sturnidae > Acridotheres > Acridotheres tristis. The sequence goes on from CM072884.1 coordinate 78,786,351, forward strand.
CCCCCTTGATCTGTCATGCATGCTGAAGATGCAGTAAAAGAGTGCATTAAATACCTCTGCCTTGTCCATGTCTCCATTTGTGAGTTGACCATCCTCATCCTGTAATGGGCCTATATAATTTTTACTCTGCCTACTGCCATTAATATATTTCAAAGAAACCTCTTTCTATTGTCCCCCACAGTGGACAGGTGGTCAACATCAATTGAGCTGTGGCTCATAAATATTTCTTTGCAGTGTCAAGCAGCATCTCTGTGTTTTTTTCCCTGTCACCCAATCTTGCTTCCACTGGGCAACACACCTTCCTTTTCACTTTGTTTCCAAGAGGAGATTCCTGTTTAGCCAAGATGTTTTTCTGCCTCACCTGTTTTATTTCTGACATTTGGGAATTACCTGGTCCTGTGTCCGTAGGAGATTAAGTTTAAAAAGTGACCAGCACTGATGGACCCCAGCATCTGCAAAAACATTTTCCTAGGGGACCTTACTTACTAATTCCCTGAACAGCCTGAAGTCACCTCTCCTTGTATCCAGAGCTGACGTTTTGCTGGAATTTTTCCTTCTGTCAGCAGAGATTATAAAATCTATTTCTTTGTTTTCATTGTGACCAAGATGGCTGGAAATCTTCACTTTGCTCATGAGATCCTCACTAGTGACAAGCAGTGGACAAGGAGAGCATCTTTCCAAGTTATTAAAGTTAATGAGACTTTCTTCAAATGCATCAGTGAGTTCAGACTATGGCAAATCAACAGTTACACTATCCTTAAAGGTAGCTAGATTAAATACTTGTTCTGAAATCATCCAAAATTCTCCCTTAGATAAACGAGTAAAAATATTAAGAAAAATAAAGTAAGATAGAATTATTTGAATAAGTCATTTAAATAATAATTTAATAAGAACAAATTTAAATAATTTCAGAAATACTATGACAAAGACATTTGATAAGCATTCTTCAGAGGCATGGGTTAAGAGAACAGTGTGGCTGGGAAACAGCAGAGGCAGAGAAGTGTAAGACCACTCAGAAAATTTTTGTCAGAAAAAGGGAAATAATACAGAAGAAAATTTAACACAGTATTTTTTTCAAATACAGTGAGTTTACTCTGTTTTCCCAAAGAAGGAGAAAATAGCTAAACACTGACCCTGGTAGTTTGGGGTATTTTCAGTTTTCATTTCAATCTTAACTAGAGCCAGAGTACATCTGGATTTCCTCAGACATGTCCTCCCTTTTCTGTCAAGAAATTTTCTCTGTCTGGGAACTGGAAAAGTTTGTGCCCCCAGCTGGAATGTCCAAAATTTCCAGACATATTCACTATGCACGTAAAGATTAACTTTGCAGCACAGGCATAGTGAGCTTGTTGCTTCTGGGAAACATCAGTACGTGGTGCACATGGGATATTGTGGGTCTGCACACATGCAGCAAGCCCAGCATGCTCCAAACAAACTGTATTTATGACAGTACCTGTGGGAAACAGGAGTTTCTATCCAGGATTTCCAAATCAGAAATAATTTTGAATAATTTTTGAATTTTTGTCCTGCTTCCTTGACAAAGCCAATTTTGCCATAGGAATGGATGGCACTGAAAAATCTGAATGAAGTAATCACAGAAGTTGAAGAGATAAGATCACGATAACCCTAATGAATAGAAACTTCAGGGACAAGCATCAGAAACAGCTAGCTGTGATTTATGAACTTGGCTTTAACCAAAAGTCGAACACAAAGAAAAAGCTGCTTAATGTCTATGATATCACTATGCTGTTATTAAGGACATCCGTCTATATGGATAAATGAGTTTTTTAGTTATTTCTTTACCTTCTCTGGCCACTGCACAAGTAGTACATGCTTCTGAAGAGCAGCTGTTGCTTCCTTCTCGGGACAATCCTGGTTTCCAAGAGTGAGTTACACATGGTATGCAGTTGTAACGAAGATCTGCAGAGAAGATGCCTCTTCCTCTTATCTGACCAAGATACTTCCCTCCTGAAAATATACTTCAGCTTCTTTTCCCATTAGCATTTAAGAAAAACAGGAGGAAAAATGGTCACTTTACACTGTCAGGTAAATTGTGCTTGAACTGAATCAGATTCTGTATACAACTACTCTATTTATGTGAAGTAGAACTAAGCAGATCTGCCCCACAAATTATATGAACAAAATTAATTGTTCAAAGGAAATGTTCTTTATATGTATTGCAAAGGAACTCAAAAACTGAATTGAAGCACAAAGATACCAGCACTTAAGAGACAATTCTTCATCAAAAATTGCATAAATTTGTATTGGGAAGATGCCAGTTCCTACTGGTTTATATCCATTTAAAGTCTTTGGTTAAAGTGATAAAGTGGACCAGTCATATCTCTCTGATAACATTGTGCCTGCAGGATGCTAGTGATAAGTGGCAGATTTTCCATTAGCATAATATGACAATGCCAAATTAATTCTAATTATCTTGATTGTTGAGCACTAAAATGAAAATGAAGACATTAAAAGTAGTTAATTGCTTAAAAGGCTACTTCTGAGAACAAGATATGAAGGATTTGAAAAAAAAAAAAAAACAGTGCAAAACAATGGACCTGAACGATCTAAAATCTTGTAAGTCTATTTATTTCTTATGAACCTGCTTGGAAAGTAGTATGACTTCAGAAAGCTTGAAAAATTTTAAAAGCATTTTGCTACTCATATATTTTTTCATCAGTCATCAAATTTATGGACAATATTACTAAATTAACTGATACATTATCTGTAAGTTTTTTAGACCTAAGTCTGCAGTTCATAATGAAGCTTATTGATCATAAAGGAAAAGATTGAAATAATACATAGTGCAAATTCACTTATAATAACTTCGAAAAATACACTTCTTGCAAGGCATTAAGCCCTCATTGTTCAGCAAAATATCACAAGAAAATATATAACGATTTATATGACAAAAAATTATTCTGGAGCAATTTATTTTGTAATTATCTCCAGATATTAAAACACAAATTACTTGAATCCATTTCTATATTATTTTCACGTCAGTATCTGACCATGTTATCTCTTTTTACTTATTTCTAATCTCTATTTCTTCAAAAAGTGGAAGCTGTCATTTACAACCAATTAATCATCTTCCTAAAAAAAGGAAAAAATATTGGGAATTCTTTTCTCTCTGTACAAGAAAAAAAATTAAAATTATGTGCTTATTTAGTGTTACAGAGGTGCAGAAGGTCTAGAAAATTAGTGGACTATACTCAGTCCACAGAGACAAACAGTAACCAGAACTTTTCAAAATAAAAGGTAGATGTTAGCTGTGTGCCTGGGCCCTGTTTCTAGCCCTGGATGTAACACACTGCAGCCTGATTCAGAAATGTATTGCCAAGAGCAGACTACCCAGAATTAGTGTCAGGAGCATTGCAACAGCAGTTAAAGGAACTGCATGCAGTTATTAAGAATGTTGACTTTCTACTCACTTTATACCATTTGCAGAATTGGAAAGGAGTTACAAAATCCGAGTTTAGTTTTGATGTGATTTCATTAAGGTGTGGGGTTGTTTTTTTGTTTGTTTTTTTTTCTCTCCACACCAGTTTTCTTAAATGGCTGGAACTTGTTTTGTCTGAGTCAAGTACCTCAGCCAGGATCAGGGACACTCCTCACCTCCACTTGTTGAGAATACAACTCTTTTGCCTGAGAATTTAGAAAGTTCTCAATGTATGCAAAAAAAAGTGGCAGATAGTGTTTAGTGTAACTTTTTTGAAATGTTTCTGCCCTCCTGCAAGTGCCACAATAAATTTAATTGGAAATCTCTATGACTTTTCACTCTGACTCGCTGTCAACTCACATGGGAGTTCTGAGGCTTCTGATACTCTCTGAAGGAAACAGGAATACATCCAATATGAAGTTGAAAGAACCCCTGTTGTATGGCTTCATGCTATAACTCCTGAGTCTTTGAAAACAGATCTGGAATTAAGTGTCTAAATTTCCTCAGTAATCCACAGGGAAAGCCATGAATCTCTGAAGAGCAATCAAAAAACTCTTCTCTGAGCATAGATTCTGCCAAGAGGAAAAATAAAACAAGATCAGAGGGATGCAACATTCTCTCCAGGCTGAGTCAACTGAGCCAGGACTACAGGTCCCACTGACCTAGTCATAAGCTTCTGCCCACTGCAAATGTGAAACTAGGAATCACATCCTGAGAACAGACATCCATAATTTATCTGTTTCCCATGAGAAGTAAGTAGAAGTGTGAGTAAGGACAACTTTCCATTTTACTAACCACTTTTGCATTGCAATCATCTGTTCCTAGTGCTCGAAGCTGCCCTCTCCTAAGGATTTAGCTACCCCTGTATGAAAGCACTGAGAGCAATCCTGGGCTGGCCTAACTATATAAACTGTGCTCACAGTGCTATGAGAAAGTCTGTACAGAAACGAGAGAGGACAGAATTAGAGATGACAGTGCCTAAGTGAGATCATCTGTAGCTCAAGGATTCAGAAGAGAAAAATATCAGCATGGAAAGGCATGAGACCTAACAGGCAAAGGTGATGAGATCTCAGCCAGGAGATGCCATTGGTGGAGCTACAGTCAGAGACCCAAGGTAGTCTCTGGCTCTGTGAATCCCCTGTGGAAGCCACAGGGCTGACAGCTGCTTGGATGCCTTGTCTATTGAAGCAAAGAGCACACAAGTGCTTACTCAAATATCTGGTAAATCTTAAGTATCTTTTGTGTATGCTGGACAGTGAATAACTATTCTATACCTTTTGTTTATGTATATTCTTCTTGTAGAGTCAATTATTCTCTGCTTAAAGACACCCAAGCATAACTAACCTAAAAACGGGCAAAACACACAAAATTTCAAGATCCACAGATTAATTTTTCTACTTTTGTATGTTGAGTTGAACCCCAGCAGAGAAATTAAATTTCAAATAAGCAACTCCACTTGACCCACACGTTTTGGTAAGGAAGAGACAATAAATGAGATATTATGAATGTTTCCTAAAAGCACAGCAACAACAGCAATACTAATAAGAAGAGCATACAAAAGAGAACATGTTTTACCCACAAAAACATATTCACCACTGGGGGAAAAAAGAAAAAGGTTTCCCAAAGATATCACCTGTGCCACAAGATATGCAGCAAACAAAGGCAATAGGGTGAAGAGCACTTCTGCAGCTTAATGCTGCCACTGTTAGCCTGAAACAATGGAAAACAGGGATAAGCACGCTGGAAGCTAGTTTGTCTGTGTAGGGAGTGTTGGCTGAGCTCAGCTCTCTCCAGCTGCTTGTCATGCCACCTCCAACACTCCAACTGCTGTGCATGTGTGGGGGAAAACCGCTCTGCTGGAGCATCTTTTTAGAGATAGCCATTCATTTAAAAACAACCAAAGGTTGATTTATGCTTTGATGGTATAAGTTCAGCTGGCAACTAAGCATCATGTAGCCCCTCAGTCACCACCATACTCCCCATCCTCCCCAGTGGAATGGAGTGGAGAATCAAAAGTTAAAACCTGTAGGTTGAGATATGAAAAGTTTAATAATTGAAACAAAGTACAATTCAATAATAATATTAATAGTTAACAATAAATAAAAATTATGATAGTAAAAAGAAAAAAAACCTAAACAACCGGCAAGTGGTGCATGATTCAATTGATCACCACCTGCTGGCCAATACCAGAGCTCAGCCCTGAACCCTAATCTGTTCCTTTTCCAGTAGCTTCCCAGTTTGTATAAAGGATATGGTGTTCCCTGCAATATGCCTTTAGCAAGTTCGGGTCGTCTGTCCCCCCCTGTGGTGTCTCCCAGTGGTTTTTTGTTTGTTTGTTTGTTTTCTTTTTTGTACCTCCTGAATGGCAGAGAATGAGTACAAAATATGTTCTTGATGTAGGATAGACACTACTTAGCACCAAAACGTCAGAGTATTATCAATACTATTTTCGTACTTAATCCAAAACAGAGCACTGAAAGCTACTGGGAAGAAATTATCTCTCCCCCAGTCTAAGTCACAACAGATGTCTGCCATCTAGGCAGGAACATTTGAGCCACTTGTGGCATAGAAAGATGCTTAATCCACCTTCATCACAACATATAGTAATAGAGTATGAGTTGTATTGTGTGATGCATGAAGGACCTTAATTACAGTTTTAGTAGGCAAGAGTTTATGTCCCAAGCACAAAGCATTGTACTGCTTTCAGAACTGAACTTAGGTCTCCCTTTTAGCCTGTTTCTATAGACAAGAGCATGCAAGTCTGGTAGCTAGCATGTATGTCTGCATGGTGAACACACATTCTAAGTATCTCCAGAAAAAAAAAATACCCCCTTCTCATAGGTACCATGAGGGAAAAGTAATTTTATTAAGTCTAGAATTAACATTTTAATCATGGCACTTAGGCACTGAAACAGAGCCTCAAATAATGAGAAATAGTGTCTTCATTCTCTTAAAATCTCATTCTTGAAATTCCTCTTCCCAAAATCTATTTCAAGAAGATTAACAGATCACATCATGACTATTGAAGGATATGGAGGCTGTATCACCTAGGTATTTGCTCAAGTTACTACAAAAACTTCATTTTTTTAGAAAAGCTTCTAATTAAATATTTCCAACTTGCATCTTTCACCTGTACTGATATACATTCAAGGATATGTTTTAAGTCTCCCAATGGAGAAAAGAGAAACCAAAAACAAAACAAAAGAAAAATTAATAGCAGGGGAAATAATTGGAATAGTACATTTACTATAATTCATCATGTAATTACCCAATTTTTGAATCAATCAGGATTTGAAGTCAGGACTTCCCTTCCTCTACCTAAAAACTTTGAAAATACTTTTATTTAATCATATACCAGCTGACTGTTATCCAGGGTTAAGATTGTTATATTTTAACAAGTAGTTTGATATAGTAGAACCTGTAGAAAATCTGGGTGTTTCAGAAAAATCAAATCTGCAAAGGTTCATTTGAACTGCATTTCAGCATGGCAGTGTTTTTATCAGGTTAATAGAGAAGTTGGCAGTCAATTAAGTGATAAAATTACCTCTACATTGTAGCAGAATTCAATCCTTTTGCCAGCTGAGAAATCAGGAATGAGAAAAATACACAACTTGAGTAAAAAAGTAAAATCACTACAGTTACTCTGTTTACAGTTCACTACGGATTTGATGTTAGAATAGCTGCAGAAAAAGATATCAAGCAGGTAATGAGCTTTCTGAGTTCTAATCGCATGAGACAATCTATAAAGCGTTAGTATGAAATAACACATTATTTATGATCAGATATTTACACTTCGCAGCTATAATCACTAGTGAGCAGAAAGCATGACTACTTGTCTCAGGTCATTGCATATATAAAAAGGAAGTCATTCTATCAAGACTATTATGGAAATAGACTGCAACTTTTTTCTTATTTTCCTTTGCATTTCACAACTGAGAAATCCTCTCAATAACTCCCAGAATCCTCAGAAATGTGTTTCTGATCTTCCTTTCTTCACTACAACCACCCTCAATCAGTTTTCTTGGTGAATCCTAATGCACTTTCTCAGATCATGCCATCCTGTACAGATTTTGAAAGAAAACGGATCAATTTATTATATTTGCATGATAAAATTACCTGTCTGTATCTCTCAGTTTATCTACCATATCCACACATATATCAGTTAAAGACCTACTGGCATACCTATTTTGGTTACCTTAGCCTTTACTTTTTGCAAACCTGATTTTAACTACATCTGTCTTTTCAAAATTTTCTACTTGGCTTCCCTTGGTGTGGTCCACAACCAGTGCCAGCTTTCTTTGGAAACCTGAGAAACAGCAATTAAACAGCAAGACTCATTGCATAGGAGGCAGCATAGGCAGATGCTGGTGAGCCAGGTAATAATTTGGATTCTTGGGCAGTTTGTACACAATCTGTCTTTCTTCCCTTTTTATATTCAAGACTGTAGACAAATAAACTTACTTTTCTGCTTTTGGTCAGAACATATCCCAGAAAAAACCTCTTACCAAAGGTTTTTCTAAATTAATTGTATATGTCCAGAAAGAAGCAGATGAATATCTCCCACAGGAAGACATTTTGAGAATTGATGAATATTTAAAGAAATAGATCCGATACATTCTCAGCAACAGCCTAGACAGCCAAACAGGCATTCATCCTGTCCCTCTGAGCCATCTAAGAGTTGCATATCTTCCCAAATCACCTAGATTCTCCCTATGGAGCATAAGGACAAATAAATACTTTCAGAGAGTACAAGCACACTGTACTTTTGTTGATGGCAGCAGTTTAAGCACCATCTTAGAATTAGTACTGTAAGACTGTTTCTCAGTTGAAGGCCTCCTCTACTTCTGCACAACTTTATTTCTAAATTAGAGAAATAATTATTTTACTTTACTAATGCATTTTAAGTCAAAAAGTATTTGCTGCTTAAAATAATTCTCCACGTTCAGCAAAACTAATACTTTCATTCAAACTTGTATTTCTGATAATATCAATAATTTTAAAGTAAAACAAAACTACAAAAATAGATATCTTTCATTTACTGTAAGAGCTCTAGATGCACCAACGGAAAGAAAGAATCTCTGCATTTGTCATATAAAATAAATTTCTATGCCTTTCCCCAGAAAGCTGTATTTGAAAACACAAAAAAAATAGACCAGCATCAAAGTATTTTAAAGGGTTCTTTTTTTCCATATTTTTTTCGTGAAAGAACGCATATAATAAAATCCTTGCCCCAACTGCCTTAATTCAGAAATTGATTTCAAATTTTGTTTTCATATCTGAACCATAAACCCAGAACAGGGACCAAGAGCTTAATTTGTATCAAGATACAAAATGCTAAGCCCAGTTGAGAGAGCTTAAAATTGTATTAGAATTAAAAATGAATGGACCAGTGTGGTAGGAGTTGATTTTGTTTCATCTCTGTACTAAACATCAACTGCTTCATTAAAGAAATGTCAAACAACATGCATAGATATAGGCTTAAATATCAGGTTATAACTTTTGTGCTTGTTTGGGGTTTTTTATTGCTTGGTTTGAGTTTTGGTTTTTGTTTGTGTGTCAGTATTCAAGGCCAGGTTGGATGGAGCTCTGATTGAGTAGAAGGTATCCCTTTGAACAGCTGAGGGATTGGAACTAGATGATCTTTAAGGTTCCTTCCAGCCTAAGTTGTTCTGTGAATTTATGATCTGTCATGTTGCTTAAAATTATCATGTCACTGCTACTTTCTCACTTAAGCAACAAATCATATCAAAATACAAGACACTTGAAGGGTTACCCCATTTGTAAAAGTGTTTATTCAAATATTTGGAGAATTTCATGCTGGAATATCTGTATTTATATTCAGCAGGAAAAAAAATAAATTTTCATCTTTTAAACAGCTTAGACCAACTTCCTGAACTTTTATGTTTCTTTTCCTCTTCTCATTTCCTTGTGTTACTCTCCTTTTCAATGCAGTCAAAGGATGCTTAGTTAAACAGAACTCATGGGACTAGATGCCTCATTACAATACTGTCTTCTAGTCTTCTCCAACTGAAATTAAGAAATAAGAAGCCAGACTTTCAATTTTTTGCAAGAAATAGAGGAAAATAAAGAGCAAAAAAATCTTCCTAGTCCTGGTAAGGAAACTTCTGAAGGCAGAAAAAAAATTGCCTGTATTTTATTGTACCTCCTAGTAGTAGAAAAGAAAATTGTGCTTTTTTTTTCAGCTACAGTTGGCAACAGTCTTGAAAACACCAGAGTACCTACCATGGATATGAGTGAGAAAACAATACAGACCTAGCTATCTGTCTATGTACTCACACACATGTACAGGAAGAAAATAATCAATTTTAATTTCAGTAACACAAGAAAAGAAATTTCTTTCTGAAAAAGAGACAGCAGTAATAAATGGGAGAGGGGAAAAAAAAAATCACCAGAATACTATAAGTTAAGCTATAGTACATACATTAGAGTGAGCAGTCAGGGATGAAAAATTAGTGCATAGCATTCCTATATATCCATAGTAAAGATGAGGGAGAGTTCTAAAAAAGAAAATTGACAAGAAAAAAAAAGTAGCTTTTTGAGGACTTTGTTCATTAAGACATTCTTCCAGGTGCATTTTATAGCTCCACCCTTAATATTTCAATTCCAAAGTAACTACTGTAATTAGGGTTTACAGGTTTCCTACCCATACGAATATCTCTGGCCATAACATACTGTCCTGGTTTTGGCTGGGATAGAGTTAATATTCTTCCTAGAAGTCGGTACAATGGTGTGTCTTGGATTTAGGATGAGAATAATATTGATAACACAATGATATTTCAGTTGTTGCTGAGCAATGTGTACACTAGGGAAAGGACTTTCCAGCTTTTTATGCCCTTCCAGCAAGTAGGTTTGGGTTGCACAAGAAATTGTGAGGGGACAGAACAACCGACCCCAACTGACAAAAAGAATATCTGATGCCTTATGCACTATGCTCAGCATCTAAACTAGGCAGAAACGTGGCCTTGGGGCCACTGCTTGGGAACTGTCTGGGCATCAGTCTGGTGGTGGTGAGCAATGGTTTTCCTTTGCATCAGTTATTTCTCCTGTGTTTTACTTATCTCTCTCTTAGTAATAGCAATAATAACAATCAAGTTACAAAGTATTATTTACTAAGTTGTTACCATCTCAACAAAAGGAAGTTTTCTTCTACCATTTGACTCTCTCCCTCGTCCTGTGAGGTAAACAGCGAGTGAGCAGAGAGTGGTGTTTGGTTGCTAGCTCGGATTAATCAGTGCACATCCCTAACAAAGGTCTTAGTATCCCAAGTCCCGGCCATCACAGCCACAGTCTATTCTACTAAGGTCAATTTACAAGCCAGGACAGTTTTACTGTTTGAAAGCTGTTGAACAATAACTCGAGGTTATTAGTTTGAATAGTTCTGAACATGTTTACCCCTGCAAAATGAGCTGTTATCTTTTGGTCATTTCCTGTCCCTGACAAAGATGGGGCTGAATAACCAGCATTCAATATCCATGCATTCAAATCCCACCTATCATTAGCTCAGCTTGTGAAAACAAGTTTTACAGTTCCTTCTAACAGTACTGAAGGGAGAAAGGGCAAAGTATTAATCTTTCCTTCTCTCTCTCTGATAGGAGAGTTGTGTATTCGAAATACTGTAAACCTAGATACACTTACAAAATTATGTATTTCTATTATTTAAGCAATTCAGAATTATAAAGTTTGCCTGAGCTTTGCAGATATGTATAAAAATATTGCCAGAGGCAGGAATCACTTCTGCAGTATCACCATATCACTGGTTCACTGCTTCGCTGCACATAAACCTTATTTCCAATTAGTCTGAGCTCCCTGAGAATCAATTGGAGACTGTATAAACATTCTAAACACATACTGTGCATGCCACTTCAAATTTACCACTAACACTTTACTATATTTCTGTCAATTATTCACAGGAAATAGGCCATATTGCACCAAAGTCACGGTTTAATAGTGTTTCATTTTTTTCTCCAACCATCAAGAACAAGGAAAAATCTACAGATAAACTACTTGCTGTATTTTCTATTTTTTATTGAACAATTACAGCACACACACAAAAAGCAATATTAGCAATCTGATTATCAAGAAAATAAATTTAACACTTTGGTGTGTACTCAGGAGCAATGACATGCAAATAACATTCTTTAAGCTTCATTCACGCAGACAGAAGTGGCAGGCCAAAAGTTTTCTAAGGCTAACCAGCTGTTTTCATCCTGCCCTCACCCCAATACCACAGGCAACACTGGATACCCTAGAGGGCTTAAAGGCTTCCTTCCATGTAACCAACAAATTCAAGTTGGGTCCTTCCTACATAGTCTTTAAAAATCAGTTTATATGTTACGTTTTACCTCAGAAAAATTGCCCAAGAGAAAATTCAAAGGGGCAAAATCAGTCTGGGTCTGGGAGGTGACACCTAATAGCTCTTAAATCACAACTCAGTAGATTTTCATATGCATTATTTTCTCATTCAAAATTGAAGCTTCATCCCCACACCCTGATGGACTTGAAGCATGTCAGATACTTCAGCCAAAGGGTAAAGAGGGAAGAATATCATGTTAACAAGCAATACACAGTGAGGTATAAAACAATAAAAATCAATTCCTTGTAGAATGGCATTATAGGATGCTATAAATTTATGATAAGAACATAAAAGTTGTAAGGATCACATGACATCTTCTCATCCTCTTAGCTGGAGAAGTGGGAATCAAAGAGGTTAGAAACATCAAATGGTATAAGTTGGAAAAGATATTCAAGATCATCTAATCCAACCCTTAACCCATCACAGCCAAGTTCACTACTAAACCATGTCCATAAATACCATATCTGTACACCTTCTAAACGCCTCTGAAGATGAGGATTCCTCTACTTCCGTGGGAAGTCTGTTCCTGTGCTTGACAAAACTTTCAGGGAAAAAATTTTTTCCTAAAATTCAGTCTAAATCTTCCTGTAGCAACTCGAGACCATTTCCTCTCCTTGTTTATTACTTAGGAATAGACCAATCTCCACCTGACTAAAACCTCCTTTAATGTATTTCATGCAGGGAGCAATAGGCTCCCCTTAATCCTCCTTTCCTTCAGGCTAAACAACACAAGTTCCCTCAGCTGCTCCTTTTATAGCACTTGTGCTCCAGACCCTTCACCAGCTCTGTTGGCCTTCCCTGGACACACCCCAGCATTTTTCTTTTTAAATTTTTTTTTGCAGTGAGGAGTATTGGGAGATGAAAGTTTGACAAGGAGATCTCACAGATATGTATGTTTAGCAGAAAGATCTTTGAATATAGAATCTGAAGAAGGAATAGAAATGAAAGCAAGTTTTGATATAGAAGAATTGCTGAGCCAGTCTTACTGGATAACTAAGAAGGCAAAGGGTATGTTAGTATGTGAGTTGGAAGGGGTTCTTATGGCTCAGAGCAAAGGATAAATCCACCTCAAACAGAAGATGTTTTTACCAAGTAAAAGGATTTCACAGGCAAACAAGAATGTCAATGTTGAAAGTAGAAAAAAGGTCTCAGAATTTTCCACTTTTTTTCTTTTTCCAAGAAAACTGAAAAACAACTTCTAGCTTAAGTTGTAACATACTAACTTTTTGTGATTGGAAAATAGCAACATGAACATAGTAATGTTAGTAGTATGTTAGTAGTTAGTATGATAGGCTATAGGTAATAGTAAAGGCATTGATTGGTTGTTATGTATTAAAAGAAATGTATATAATGCATTGTAACCAGAACTAGAGTTGACTTCAGACCAACTTACAGCTGTGACTGAAAGCTGTAGACTAGGCTCTTGTCACCCATGACCTGTGAATTGCTGTATCATCTGGATATAATAAACAGCATCTTAAAGAGCCATCAGGAGTCACCATCCATTATTTAGGCTTTTACAGAGGGGCCCAAAACTGATCACAGCACTCAAGGTGCAGCCTCGCCCGTGCTGAATAGAGGGGGACAATCACTGCCCTGGTGCAGCTGGCTGCACTGCTGCTGGTGCAGACTAGGATGCCGTTGGCATTCTTGGCCACCTGGGCACACACTGGCTCATGTTCAGCTGTCGCTGAACAGTGCCCCCAAATCCTTCACCAGGAAGCTTCCTAGCTACTTTTCTCCCAACTTGCAATGATGCATGGGGTTGTTGTGACCCAAAGGCAAGATCTGACACCTCACCATGTTGAATGCCATAGTACTGGCCTTGGCAGACCCCTCTGCAGAGCCTTCCTGTCCGCCAGCAGATCAACACACCTGTTCAGCTTGGTGTCATCTGCAAACTCCTTGAGGGTGCACTTGATCCTCTTATCCAGGTCACAGATAAAGATATTAAACAGGACTGGTTAAGACCACTGGTGACTGGCTACTAGTTGGATGCAACTCCCTTCACCACTATTGCAGCAGACCTCTTGTTAGGGGTGGGAATGAGCCAAGACACAGACTCTCATTCAACAACATGAAAAGGGTCCTGGTTTATTCTTCTTTACAGCTTAACCATCCTGACTCTGACTACAGCAAGCTCCTGCTGTAGGGTCCAACTGCAGACTCTGGCTGTGGCTATTTCCTGCTGGACTGTGACTGCAAGTATTGGTTTGCAGACTGAGCACAGCTTTCACCCAGCTCAGCTGTGACTGCAGGCTCTGACTCCATCAGACCCAGACTGACCTCACAGCAGATCTTCTACTGCACCAACTCTCTTTCTTGTTTCATTCTTTTGTATTTCTCTCAATCATTCCTTCTTTTCAGAGCTCCTCTACTTCCTCAAGGTCCTCTTTCTTCAGGCCCTCTGCCTCCAAGATCCTATTGATTACCCAACCCACCCATTTTATCACACTTATCTTTATCAATCACAGCTGTGACCCATTAAGTGAAAGCTGTTCCTTTTCTTTGGTAATCACTACAGCTGTGACTTATCAGAGTAAGGTTACCTGTAATCTCTTCTTCCACACCTACACACCACCACTCCCTTGTCCTAGCCATCCAGACAGTTTTTACCCAGTGAACCATGCCCCTATCCGAGCCATGAGCCACTCTTTTCTCCAGAAAAATGCTGTGGGGGACAGTGTCAAAGGCTTGACTAAACTTCAGATGGACAACAGCCACAGCCTTTCCTTCATCCACTAAGTGGGTCACCTTTTCAAAGAAGGAGATGAGGTTAATTAAGCAGGGTATGTTGGGCCTGATCTTGTCCTGCACATGCCCGTAATGGCACTCAAGATGATTTGCCCCATGACGTTTCACAGTCCTGAGGCCAGGCTGACAGGACTGTGGTGCCCTGGATCCTCCTTTCAGCCCTTGTAGATGGGTGTCACACTTGCCAGCCTCCAGTCAACTGGGACCTCCCTAGTGTGCCAGGATTGCTGGTAAATCATGGAAAGTGCTTCAATGAGGCTCTCTACCAGCTCCCTCCATTCCTTTGTGTGGATCTCATCTGACCCATAGATGTGTGTCTAAGGGATGTAGAAGTCAACGACCACTTTCCCTTGGATTATGGAGGCTTCATGCTGCTCCCTGTCCCTGAATTCCATCCAGCTTCGTGGACTAGATACCCTGAGAACAATTGTTCTTACTGTTACAGACTGAGGCAAAGAAAGCATTAAGTACCTCAGCCTTCTCCTCATTCTTTTTTCCTCCACAGCCAAGAAAGGATGGAGATTCTCCTTAGCATTTCTTTTGTTGCCAATGCATTTTTAGAAAGATCTTTTATCATATTGTACAGCAGTTGCCAATATAACTTTTAGTTGGCTTTAGTTCTTCTAATTTTCTCTCTGCATAACCTTATGAAAACTTTGCAGTCCTCCTGAGTTTCCTGCCTCTTTTCCCTAAGGTTATAAATTCTCCCCTCATTTTTGTCTTGAGCTCAAGAGAAAGCTATCTCTCTGTTCAGCCAGGTTGATTTTCCTCTCCTCTTACTCATCTTTTGGCACATAGGGGTGGCCTGCTCCTGTGCCTTTAAGATCTCCATCTTGAAGAATGTCCAACATTCCAGGATCCCTTTGCCCTTCAGAACTGCACCCCAAGGGACTTTCATTAACAGTCCTCTAAAGAGACCAAAGTGCCCTCTGGAATCTGAAGTTCTGCTAATCCACCTCCTTAATTCTCAGAGAATTGAAAACTGTCATTTTGTGCCCAATCCTACAACCATCACATGACTAACCAGTCTTTCTCTGTGCACAAGCAACAGGTCCAGTAGGGTGCCTTCCCTAGCTGGCTCCCTCACCAGCTGTGTCAGGAAGTACTCTTCCACTTCCAGGAATTTACTGCTTCTATTTTAGTCACTGGGAATAAAAAAAAAGGTGTTGTAGAAGACTTATCTATGTGATATAGTGACGTTGACTCTCTTTATATGAATAGTTTACATCTTGAAGGGGATTTTTTAATCCATTCTATTGACTTTTACAAGTATAATTTTAGAAATGTCAGAAATCAACTTACTAGACAGCTTTGTCATTTCACTTACTTTCATCATATCTCACTACTTCAGTATGATTTTGAATTGCTTCCCTTTCTTCTATTTCTAAATAAAATGTGCTAAAGAAGTGCCATTCCAACTCCACAGCTCAATTATTTGTGCAGAAAGAGATGAATTTCACACAATGTCAGAATTTGGCAATATTTTGATTCCACTTTTAACTATGGAAGAATAAAATACCCTGGGGAATGCAGTGATGAAGAATTGAGAATAACATTCTGTTGTTCAGTCTTCATCAAAAAATACTGTTCATGTGTTTGTGGGGTACACTTCCCTTCAAACCACTGGAAGCAGAACTTATGGTTAGCCCTCACAAAAGCATTTGCTCATCATCCTTGGGGATTTTTCATTTGTTTTTCTATTTCCTCACCTCTATATATATTTTCCAGAGGCACAAAATCCAGGTTTTGAACTCATTTGAGTCTAACCTTATTTTCATCCTTCCTCCTCCAAATGAGCAAGAGAAATAATTACATATATTTAAATTATTAAATTAACGCTCAAAACCCTGATGTCAGTATTCTTCAATGTTCAAATTATTTTTGAGTATCAAAACTGAAAGAATGAAAAAGGAAAAGGAAGGTTTAATAGGGAGAGTTCATTGTTAATCTCACTCATAAAACACTGAAGATGTCTATGGACCAGAACCCTTAATTCATTTGTAGTTAGACAGCTAAGACATTACCCTGAAAGGCATGAGCAGGTCTTACTTTTACAGAAGGCAAGACAGTTGAAGAAGATTATCCACATTATAGTAAACAAGCTCAGGGACGAAAGTACCATAGCAATTTTTTTTTTTATTATTTTCACCAATGTAATCCAGTCAATATCCTTCTCCCTGACACTAAATTCCTAATTTTGCTGCCTACTCTTCTTTTTAACCCTTTTCTATCTTTGATGCTTGCAAGCACAACTTTTGTTTTTCTTTACACAGATAAATAATATGTTCCTCACCAGGAGATGTGATTGAGACCTCCTTCTTGGGATGTGGGAGTTGTATTATATTCCCTTGGCCTAGGGCTATCACTGCCTTGGTAGATACCCTGTCTTAGAGCTTCTGAACTAAACACTGACATCTCAGGAGCTCAGTAAAATTATGCATGGATTCCCATCTGAATTTCAGAAAACTGATGCTTCAAATCAGTGGATCCAGAATTTTACCTGATCTGAGTTGAAAGGGGCCCATAATCCATTGACTTCCATACAGGGAACTCTGTGCAGTTGTCTTGATAGTATGGAGAATTTGTTAGTCATAATTCAGCAGTCTCTGCCTCCCTCACAAAGCGTACAAAAATCACATTGACTTAATATGTTGTATTTGAACTGATGATTAGGGAACTTCAATACTTAGATACTGTTTTTTCAAACTTAGGTGGTCTGAATATTACCTTGGATATTCAAAGAAGAAAAAGAAAGTAAAAGTATTTAAAATCCCTTTGAAGCCTGATAGAATGTCTTCTCCTGCCAACGCCTTAACATATTTTCTCATTAGATCTGATAATTTCTGAAGACAAACCGTAAATAAAATATAAACCCAAAACCATATTACACAAAAATAAATTCAATGTAAATATTATCAGAACACAAAAATACTGACATCTTAAAAGTTTGATTCATGTCAAATATTTTCATTTTCAAGCCATTGCTTTTTCAATCATGCACATTATACAAACAAATAAAAGCCAACCTGAAAAATAGAAACTTTAGTGTTTTGTGAATAAGGCCATCCATATAAAAATAGACAATTACAGTGAAATCTTTGTTCCTCAACGGAAGAATGAAAAATAGGCAAGAGAACACTGCAATTTGTGGAGTTTAAGGACACCTGAAATTTTTCTGCACTGTTAGTTTTTAATTGTGGGTTACGGTAGAATCATTACTAAAAAAAAACCCCAAAAAACAACAAACACATGGTGCTTGGTTTTTGAACACATGTAGTTTAAGCAAAAAATAAAAAATAAACAACAGAAGTCTAAGTGACATTAGGAGGGAAAATACTGATTTCCAAAATTACTTTAAAGGGCATGTTCTAGTTATGTTAAATCAGAGACACTGATATTTTCTGATAACTCTTCAACGAGTAGTTTCCCAAATATTTATATTTCAGTGCAATCTTATATTTTCAAAGTTGAACTTCATCTGGACAGTAAAAATGGTAGAATAAGTAAGGATAAAAATAAAAAAGAGAAGTAAAAAGCATTAGGTGTGTATATATATCATACTGAACCTGGTTGTTCATTCCACGCAAATCACAAATCATTTATTTAGTTTAGAAAGCATGCCTGAAGGTTGCAGTGGCATAAATGAGAAGTACTTAGTAAGGAATTGAGGTTTTTTGCCTTCTATTACAAGGCTACTTCTGCTGTGAAAGATGTTCACTTCATATAGTAATTAAAGGAAAATTTCATATATGGTATAGTATAAGTTCTCTCTGGTTTAGGGTTTTGGGGTTTTTTTTTGTTTGAACAATATGTATTTAACATCTTTTGTTCATGAGAGAAGGCACTGTACTATATATATGGTTAAAATAGGAATGCTACTGAGGAGATTTTGTCCTATCACAGTCCTGTTCCAGTAGCAAACATAGTAAATGTATTGACGACTATCACTTTGTCTAGCGTAGCTCATCAACTCCTCAAGTTGTGATACTTCCTTTAATTCTTCTGGAAACTGTTGATTTTTTAATTTCTTTGGTATGAAACTTTCAGATTTGTGGGAGCTGCATGCCAATCTGGTTCCAGTTAAATTACTGTACATCATGTATCTTTGAGATATTCAGACAACTCCATTATTAAATGAGACTTTGAGACATTTCATTACAAAGAACATAAAATTTCCATAGTATATATTACAGTTCTCAGCAGAAAAACAGATCAAAGAGTCATGTCATCAGAAAATGCTGTATTAAATGGTTGTTTACAAGAAGCCTTTTAACTCTATCTCTGCAACAAGAAATCATACAAGGCTGAATGGCTGCAGACATATTGCAGACTAAGTGCAGACAATTTATTTGCTGCAACCCTGCATTCCTGTAATGTTTCTCTGTGTGTCCTTTAGAGTAAAGTGGAAACACAAACAGGAAAGTGCCTTGCTTTGTGATAAATGAATGTGTCTGAAAACATGAGACAGTGAGAACAGCCAAAATAAGTGATCCAGGGCTGTGGAGCACATGAAAGAAAACTAGAGAGAATTTCTTTATAATGCCAATTTAATCAGACCTTCAGTTGCAACAGCCACAGCAGCCAACAGCAGAAATTAAGATATCATACTGTTATTCATGTTTGGAATTAGATCTTTTTTTGAAGGAAGGAGACACGCTCTTATTCATAATGTAGCTTTAGGCTTAGCAAGCTCTAAATAAAAATATAGTGCCCATTACTGTTTTTCTGATCCACTAGAACTCCTAAATATATTTTCCTAATATACTGATGTTAATATCTACTTTCATACAGGTAGGTCTTCCTGCTCCTTCATAGTATCATTTCTGAAGAGTCAGATTTGATAAAACAGGGTTAGCAGAAGCAGTTGGGATTATTGCTGCAGTGGACAATCTTGTAAAGCCCAGTGTGAAGTCTGATCTGCCTTATTCTCATCATTCTTTATATATTATATAATTTCTTCTTTTTTTTTTTTTTTAACAAATGTTTATATACAAGGACTAAAAATTTACTTTTTTATAGACATTACATAATGAATGTGTATCCGCTTATCAATAATTGGCACCCAGTTATTCTTAAAAAGAAAGTATTGTTTCATATTTTCTTTTTGTCAACAATATTGCTCGATTATTGACTGTGACCTTACAGACCAGGAGTCCCTGAGAAGATATGGAAGCTCCATGAAGCAGATAGATTGGCAAGAGATTGAGCATTCAAAGTAGCTAACATTTTACTACATCCTATTGAGATATCAACGTGATGGTGACATCTGTAATGACAGGTCACAACTTGTGACACCAAACATAGCACTGAGCCTTTCTCTGTGACCCACCTTTTGCTGGTTTTTATTGAAACATTAACCAAATGAACCTCTATAGCAGGTGATGCTCTATGTAGCAGGTTCCTTGTGTTAGTAAATAGGAAGTTTTCTGAAACTTTTGTCTTGACAGCTGGTCCTTAAAGGGCAGAACTAATTGTGATCTTCAGTGCTTGCAGCCTGGAACGACAGAATGATAAGTCATAAGACCACTTGAATTTGTAGCAAACAAACATGAACTGGGGCCAGAATCTCCTCAGAACCACAATATAAATTATTTTACCCTGGGACAGATATATAAAGAGAGAACACATGCCTTCTAAGGGAATTTTTAAATTCAGAGGGCATAGGTAACAGTGAACCTTCCAGATGTAAATGTAGCAGAGGTAGCCAACATACATTCTGCATGATTCCTGAGCCATTCTGGGGTCCGGAGTACAGGCACTCTTAGAGGAGAATTGACATACACTAGTCAATTTAGTCAACTAGTAAAATTAGGTTATTCTGCAACTTTGAACCAATCTGTCATGGCTTCTAAAGTTCTGCAAAACGGTGAGGACCAGTGCCAGTAGCATTCTGAAGTTTTTGATGCCTAGCACAGTGGAGGTCACACATCACATTTCCAAAATAAATTGTTTTGGTGGTAATAGTAATCTAACAAATCTTGGACTGCTACTGTTTTAGCTATTAGAGAATTGCTTCACTTGAAAACCACTGAAATTACAAACACACCTGAAATCAGACCTGATTTTCAAATGGAAATTTCAATTGATGCTAGTGATGCTAAGGAAAATATATGTCTATAGTTTATATTATAGAAATTTAAAGGTAAATTAGCTAAAAGCAGTACTAGAATCATATTTGGTCAAAGAAAGATACAGGAAGGTGAACACAGAGAAAACTGCTAATGCTTTGGTGTTTGGGTAGTACCAGATTTCATTTCCTTTTGATGTTGTGGCCAGGACATTGCTAGACCTCATCAGTATTGATTTATGAAGCCAGATATAGATAAGATGGGAACATGTGGAATAAGCATTTCAGTACGAGCAGGGACAGAATATTGTAGATAGAAACTTATCTCATTAGATGAAAAGGGTTTTTTTGGGATGCCTCACTGTGTCTCTGTGTGTACAGGCAAATTTCCCTGGAATTCTAAAGTATTTGCATATATGCAGACACACATTATCTGAATGCATTATTCATATTCAGATTATTTTTAGTAATTAAAAACATCATCTACTGAGGGAACACAGTTCTGCCAGAGATGCTCAAAATAAAAGTGATGTGACTAATAACCAATCATCTGACAACATACTGGTGTGCAAAATATCAGGGCTTAATTTTCTTGTTGAAGTGATTTTTCTGGACTGCCTGCATGAAGTTCTCTTGTGGCAGTTTGCCTTTCTGAAATTTATGGATTGGATATATGAAGAAAAAAGCAGTGATTTGTCTGTCGAAAAATGTATTGATTTAAATAAGCTTTCCTGTATTTGCTGTTTGAGAGTAATGTAGTGCCAATTTAATTGTCTATATAAACTGTTTCATCTGTTATTGAATTTCAATGTATTCTTTCTGGAAAGACTTTTACCGTAATTAGGCCAGTAGGAGTTACAACTTCAACAGAGACATTTATTAAACTGAGAGACAATTTGGGCTTATGAGGAACAGTGCATGATAACTAAATAAGTGAAAATTAATCTAATCAGAATGGAGAGAAAAGTATAAACACTACAGAAGGCTTAAATTTCGAGGTAAAAATGCAAAGGAATATTAATAATATTTTTTGCCTGCTTTTCTTCTTTCCATTCGAATTCTTTTACTTTCTGACCTCTATATCCCACTGTGATACAAGACCAGATGAGTGGAAAGGGTTTTCTCATCCTTCCGCTTGTTCAGAGCTGCCTCTACAGAATAACACTGGAGTTCTGGAATGATGCATTTGGGGACCACACTTGAAGTGACACCTAAAACAAGATAAGGTCACGTTCATGTGATTCTACAGGCATTTTTAGCTCATCAGCAGTAAAAAATAAGCATGGTAATAGTTTACAAATATCGTCTTTCTCCAACAAGTCACTAGGCACTCCTCCTACCACTCTTGCTCTGCCTCTTACAGCAGCTACGCTTAGAAGTTGGATTCTCTTTGCTGCAATATTGTCAGCAGTTGTCCCAGTTTCAGCATTCACAGATTCAGAGTGAGAGGAAAGGAATAGATGAGTTGGACGTACCTCTCTTAACATAATTTGTCCCTAAAATTCCAGCCAAAACCAAGGATGATCTCCCTTCTGCCAAGATGAATTAGCAAGAGCTACTCACACTTTCAATGAACCAAGAGTTAAAACACCTCATTGGCCTTAGAAATTCTTATCTAGCCTTTTATTTGTCATTGACATGCATGAATGTATATATATAAATGGTTTTGGAGTAATGCCTGCATGACAGTGTGAGATACTATAGTCATTGAGTGAGTCCTAATATATTTTGCTTAGTGGGGCACTTTTTTTAAACAACACGCTTCTTGGTTTTGCTTATTTTTCCATCTGCTTCAGTGACATATTTACAAGCAAAGATGAGAAATAATTACTGACCACTATCACATTATTCCTATATAATTCCTACACTAAATCCAGCAGTGATCAAAACCAATGAAAGTAAAATGTCTTACAATATATTACCTTTTTTCTTTATGCAAAATACATAACAAAGATGTTATCTAACAGATACTGTACATGAGAAGATCCAGGAATTTTCTGATAAAGACATTCTCCAAGACTGCTACTGTACCATCCTAATCATAGGTTCAGGATCTACAGCTTGAACCACTCACCTTTGACACCCATCAGGCTATCTGGTGTTCTGGCAGACAATTCCTACACAGAGTTTGAGATTTATCTAAATTCAGGGGCTCATCCCATAATACAGGCTAGATCAGCTAGCCCATTTTAGAAGACAATTGGCCTGATATATACACCTAAATAGGTAACATCACTTGGCAGCAATGCCAGAAGCTCTTTTAATAAAGAAGCCATCCAGGCTGCATAATGAAGAAGGGATGTTCTAGCTTGACTCCCTACAGGATCACTGCAATATCAGGTGTTTTAATAGTGGTCGTAGCATGAGATGACACAAAAGTATCTCTCTCATTTCATTTTCTCTGTAAAATTAAAAAAAATATAAAAGCTCCTGTCCTACAAGAGATTTATGAAAGCAAGGCACTTGGACTTGGACTTGGTATGGTTTCCTTTATGATCCTTCTGGAAAAAAAAACAAACCTAGCAATAACCTGAGAGTTTCCTCTTACAAAGATATTTCCTTGTCAGAGCTGTCCTTCTGGGACTGTAATATGATCTAAATTAAGCTTCAAATGTGATCTGGCTGTGTTATAAAATTATGGTTCTTCCCAGTAGATATCAAATTGAGACCATGTTTTTCTAAAGAAGACCATACTCTTCTAAAGGCCCTGGAAAAATTGCAATTCTGGGCAGGAGGGATGCTACAAGCATTTTGGAGCAGTCTGAAAAACAAATAAAGGCAGAAAAAAATTGAAATGAAGCAGAGAAGAAATAAAGGATGATAAAAGCCACCTCGTGGAAAGACAGTGTGTAGGAGAGAACTACAAACTAGGAAGTTTCAGGAACAGTAAAAATTGAGCAGAGGTTCAGATCTGGCCTTTGGCTGGCTTTTGGTATACTGTTGGAAATGGATAGACAATGTTTAAAAACATACAGCTAATGTAAGCCTAGATAGATATGGGCATAGGCTTATGTCTAACTGTCACTGTAGATATCCTGTGAGAATTTGGACATGGTTATCTATTCTTTCCAAGCAGACATCGCTTGAACTTGTGAAATTATTAAAAAAAAACCCAAACAAGTGCAGATTTCTGAATTTGCTATTTTTATGAAAACGTAAAATTTTTGTCAGTGTATTGTGGAAAACTAAATTTATACTTAGTTGGAAAAAAACAATTTGCATTTGGAATGCCTAGCAGGGAAGAATCTTTTTGTTATTGTTGTGCTTTGTGAAAAAAAAAATAAATAAAAACCACCATGACACATTTATGATTTTTTTTAGAGTATTTCATGTATTCTGGCAAAACATCACACAGTAGCTATCAAGGTAGTGAACAAATCTGTTGAAGAAAAGTATATATTCTGTGGAAAAATTTCCATGTTTTAAGAGCTATTTTCCTTCCAGTGAGTAAATATCTAATGTGTGAAAATTGCATATAATGAATGAAAAAATAATATTGATAAATTTATTAAAGGGATTCTAGGATGTGATTTATCAAACTATAGCAATTACTATTCATGAACTTTTGAGTGATATGCTTTGACTCCTGAAAATTTGTGTCACTCCTCTCCATGATTTGGGTAGGAGACATTCTTGTGATGACAATGTAAAATCCAAATTTTTAATTTGTGAATGAATAATTGAAAAATCAATTGATCTAGAAAATTTATCTTCTTAGTAAATAATTTTATGGTCCATAGCAAAATAATTGAGGGCTGCTGAGAAAATGCTAACGTTTTATAATCTTTTAGAAATGTGATAGTCTTTCACTGGAAATTGAATATGTGATCAGTTTGAATATGTCACTGTGTGAACATTTAGAAAGCAACAATACTTTTATTCTATTTGCATAAGTGCTATGTTGGAAATTTAAAACATTGAAGTATTTAATTTCGGCATGTTTTTGCATTTTATAATTTTACTTAAAAATTTTGAAATTTAGCCATTATCATAGATAAAATAAAATCTCCAGATATGTTTCAATCCTCATTTAACTTAGTATTTTGCATTATATAGTTAGATTTAAATTTTAGCTAGTAGCAAATATATGCTGTATCCTTTCAAGCTTCAATATTGCTTTCATCTTTTTACTGCTTCAAAATATTTAATTAATAATATGCTTTTTCATGGCTAAATGCAACTCTAGGAACTTTCATTTTCCATCTGCCAAAAAGCTCATTTCATCAAGTGAAATGTTGCTATGTTTTCAAACATTTAAAAAAACTCAAAAAAACTCCTTATATAAATCTATTCTGTTATTAGAATTTATGATTCTAATAAATTCCCATTTTTCCTTACTTCCTTGGGTCATGCTTTGTATGTCCTACAACAGCTTGTGCTAAAGAACCACCAAAAATCTTTTCTTAAAATAAACCAGAACTCACTGGGAAGTGAATCCTATTTTGTGTGGGATGTGTTTTTTCTCTCTACATTTTTCTCTTGTGAATAATGCAGAGCTGTCATCTCCTCTCCTATCAGCCATTTTCACCCTTCCCATTTTCCTAATCAAATTATGAAAGAAGTAGTTATATGCAGTTTCTCAACAGTGGTTGTAACATATCAGAGAAATTGGTGCATTTCTCAATGAAGTTTCTCTTTGCTGTACATTACACATGAAAAAAAAAAAAAAACAACATGTTCAGGAGAATCTATTCCTTCCTCACTGAGTAGTTGTCTAATTTGCTGTGTGTATTATGTTCAATTAAAAGCATGGTTGCAGCACAATAAAAATGAACACTACCAAATACAAGAGAGGAGCAAAAGATTCTAAGTCACAGCACAAATTCTCTCAGACCAAAGTCTTATTTATGGAACTATGGCGACTCTTCTGCCATCCATATATCCTTTTGGGCTTCCATTTAAAAAAAAGAACTCTTACAAAATTGCCTTTTATAAAAATTTTGCCTAGTTGATTAAGTTGCTATAATTAAAATTTCATCTATGTGGCATGCATGTTTGATACAGCTCATCAATATTCAGTTAAATGAATATATATTTGAAAAATACTTGTCACGTGGTCTCAGATTATCACATACTGGGAATGGCAGTGTGGTGCTATAATATTTCCTTGGCAACACAAGGGTTATTCAAGTGAATAAAATGTAGTCTGATTACATGCCATTTTATTTCTGCAAAACTACATCAGTATCATTAAAATTACACCATTAGAAGGAGAAGCTTTTATCCAATGATTGATGGATAATTTCCCCTGAGTAACAGATATAATAGATATAAGACATTTATAATGTGTATAAAGTCCACTGAACAAAAATATTAGTAATAGTATCTGAAAGCATTTATGTATGCCTGTTTCTTTAAAACATCAAGTCTTTTGTGCCAACACTTTTCAAAAAGGAAAGCACAGAACAACTGACTTCATAGTGTTGCAAGTTGCTGAAAATAGATTTTCATAAATAGGTTTATATAGGCATTTCTATCAATTTACATATATTTTGATATTATTATCTATTTGGTGGTGATATTTACAACTTTAATGGTAAGTTTGACTTTCAGCCAAACATTAAAACATTTTTGTTCATTTTCTGCTTTATTGTTTTGATTTTATCCATTTGATTTACAAAGCTCCAAAAGTGCTTGAAACTACTTTAGAGATCTGAACACCTTTTAATAAGTTTTGCTTCTAGAAAAAAGCCTCGGAGCAGAATTACTTAGAGAACAAATAATGATACCATGTATGGACAGATAATTGTCTCAGATATGTGAAACTTATTTAGGTGTATTGCTTTTAATAAAGAATTTTTCTGTGAGCAAATCAGTTTATCTTATCTGATGACTTTTTCTAAAAGAGATTTTAACCTTTGTGATTTATTTCTTTGTGCAGTGGTGAAACAGTACTACAGAGGTGTGTGTGACAAATAAGTACTACTTTGAAACTGCAAGCATAAACATGCCTAGATATTCCAAACAAATGAGGAATATAACAATGAACATAGAAAGCATCATATACATGTCAAGACTTTAAAAAAATTAAAGGAATGACAAGACATCTAAACACAATTTGTGTTTTGCCATCTGCCCCATGTTATTAAAACATGAGTGCGTTCAGAAATTACTAGCCACAGCTCAGGACTCGGCTGATGCTCAGTTCTGTGAACAAAATAACAACCTAGTCGAGTCTGAAGGCTCTTAGTATTCAAGAATAAATTACTCCATTGTGAAGACAAATACTGATTGCTATTTATTTTGGATATACAGGATAAGGTTTTATCTTTTCTGTATCATTCCAAACACTGGATGTTTTTGATTGCAGTGTAAAAGCATATGATGCTGACAATATTCTGTTCTCAAACCATTATCTACAGACATTCTTTTTTCTCAGTTTGTTTTTTCTGTTCAAATCTAGAACAAGCAATGATAAACCTTTTTTCCCCTCCTCTCCCTTCTTTTCCCACTCCCAAATTTATCATACTTTATTTGTAGTGACAGCACATAAGTACAGAAAGAGCAATGGCTTGGACTCATACTATCTCACTTGTGGTTCTAAACTGACACAGACTTAGGAAGCCTTATAATCCTAGAAAAGTCTTTAAAAGCAATTGAGAGTAGTAAGGATCTAAGTCGCTCTTTTGAGAGGTTTTGAGTGTCCTCATAGGAAGTTTTTAGCAACTCGATCATCTGCAAAATATTTTTAGGAGCCAAGTCATCACTTGGTGGCTTCAGCTAAATGCCTAAAACTGGCCATAAACTGGAATGAAACCAGGCCACAAAGTCAGGTTGTCAAGTTTAGAATTGAAAACAATAAGATAATTCTGAAGTTTATAGAGAGAAGAATTACTAAATATCACTTCTTCATTCCAAAACAAATAAGAAATAAAAAAAAACATTTGAAGGGTTGTTTGTGTCTCTGGAGTCACATTCTTTACTAAAATCAGGCATGAAAAATACCTTTCTAATGAAACAGGTATACTGGTTACAGTTTTTGTAATTTTTTTTTAAATTTAGTATTGAGTTTACTAATGTCTTTTTTAATTATTATTATTTCAGAACTGCAATAGATCAAATATTAATGTAACAGGCCATTTTTTTTTTAATCTAACTGGTGGGTAGTGGGAACATTCCACAGCACACATCTCCAGTCTGTGCTTCTGACATTCCATGTATTCTGAAATACAAATTTATGCCAGCTTCCATGCTTTAATCCTAAACTCTACAAAGAAAAATACATCCATGTGTTTCAGCAGATTGCAGTACCATTACATATGATCAGATAAAGGAATAAATTGCTGTCAATATAATGTCCAATAAGAAAAAAATATTTCCTTATATCTAGTAACAATGCTGAAACAAAGAAGTGCAATCTAAATATGCAACTTCATAAAAGAAGTACAGAGGACTAAAACTCCTCCCAGTATTCTGCCTGTATAAATGTTGACCAGGAAACATTTGCAATAGAGATTCTGAGTTATCATACAGAAATAAAGTTCTTCAAATTAAGAGCTCAGTCTTCTTAGATTTCCTCTACACAAAAAAGTGATAGGTGAGTTGCAAACAGTAGTAGTCCATGTCAGAGAAACCTCTGATGTAAAAAAGCAGATAACACCTAAAGTAAGATCTAAGGAATGTGATTTATGCTAAAGGTAAGGGCTCACACCTTTGGTAAAAGTTTTTGCAGTGTGTTTTGTCTTGACCACACACAAATGTAACAGCTTTTAAAATACATTGGTCATATCCAAGATAGCACTACTATGTGGTTATTTTACAGCTCTAGAAAAAGTCCCTTACCTTTTAAATGTTTGAAATATGCTGTGGTATTAATCAGTCAAAGTCATTGAATGTAAGTAAAAAAGAAAATGTGAATCTTGATTTGTTTTCTCTAATTGTGGTAATATTATAGACCACCTGTGTTTCAATTAGTTCTTTAGAATTTTACCTGTGGAGCATATGATTTGCAACAGGAGATGTAAATTTCAGTCATCAAGTGATCTGCACTAGGGATCATTTTGATATTCAATCTATTTTTTGATTATTCTATGTAATTATTTTATTTTTAACCAGTTTTGTTTGACCAAATATAAATATTTTCATTTTTAGAAAATGTTAAAAGGAGAATCTTTACCTCTTCGTTTAGATAATTTTTATGTTAGGGACCTAAAAATAGGTAGCTGGAGCTTTAATCTAGCTAGCTACCAGTATAACTTGTTTTTTGTTTCCTTTCATTTTGGAGGTCATCTCCTTCTTCAAATTATAATGAGATGTCTACAGATATTATTGTAGATATGATTTAATTATGATCCACGCCTGTTAATTGTTTCAGGAAGGAATGCATCTTTTAGCAACATTCTAATTTTGTGGGTTTGGTGTTGATGAAAAAATATTTATGGTTCTGTCAGTCTAATTTTAATGCAAAGAATTGTATTTATAGCTTATATAAAGTATACAACTGATATGTAACCGAGAAATGATGATTTGAAAATTTAAATTAAAGAGTTGGGAGGGGAGGAAGAGGTTATCTGTACATTTCTCTTTTTCTTCATATAAATATTTCAGAATTAGAAAAGAGAACAAGAGGAGAGAGGGGAAACAGGCATGTTCAACACAACAAAATAACAGTTCACTTTCTGTTTTGTTTGGGAAAGGATAGAGAAATTCTCTTCCTGTACATTTGATAGACCAATACCTGTATTAGTAGAAAAATAAAACATTAAATACCTGAAGACAAACTGCTGTCAATCTAGATGAAGGCTCATTTGTGCACTTTATATTGGCCTTCATGAGATAAGAATATTAACTGACCCTATAAAGAATATCAGTTTCAAGTTTTTTGTACATAAAAGGTACCATGCTTTGAGGTTGTGGGAGGAAGTCCTCTAGAAGGCCATCAGGAGTTTGCATTAAAAATCCAGGACTGCATTAGCTGTTGTCCTAGCCAAATACCACTCTGATGTGCTACCATTTCATAACTATTCTACTTTTTTGAAAATGATGCCACAGAATGAAGAACTATGATACATCTGACCTCAATCCTGTCTAGTTTATCTAGCTGTTTTACTGCAAGACTTTGAAAAGTAAACCAAAAAAAAAAAAAAAGAAGGAAAGACTATACAACTTCTCTATTAAATGTTCAAAGAATTTTATATTCTAGAGCTCTACAAAACCCTGTGGAGGTAGTTCTGTAAATTATTAAAATAATAATAACAGAAATCATCACAGCTATTTGATCAATGTTCATTATTACAAATATATTCTTGTCAACATAAATACACTCTATTTCTCCTTCTTCATGAACATATAGGGAAGGAAAGAGAGAGAGAGTCTGAGAAGAAAAAACCCTGCTATATTCTAAGCTGACATAGTTTTATGCATTTTCTTTCATAACATGAAATTATTGGGTGTCAAATGACCTGCTAAACAAAGAAGATAAGCAAGCCACTTAGGTATAGTTAATAGAGTGCTAACTAAAACTCCAGCAAACTGTTATAGTTCACCAGCTTAGTAACACCATGTAGGGAACAATACACCATGACCCTTAATTAACATTATAAAATAGATTCACATGTTTTGGAGATTGCAATTGCGAGATTTTGCAAAGACTAAAGTGTTTAAAACTTACAGAGCATTGTTGTGTACTGCATATATAGGTTAATAAGATCTAACGGAAAACATTATGAGTCCCAATTACGGAACAAAAACTACCTTTTCTGTTCACAGTGAGTGTTCTCCATAGACCTTTAAATTTTATTTAAAGGCTAATTTCTGCTCAACAGCTTCTCCTAGGTTTTATAGCAGGCTGATATGCATGCACTGCATTACATTTGCAGAGTTACGGGCATTCTTTAAAATAAAATTAGCATTTCTCCTGATTATTTTTTTCTGTCCATGATAAGAGTCATGTTCTTAAATTATTATTGAGTAGAAATATGTTTTTGAATAAATAATTTGAGATTTTAATGTATGACTTCGTTATTCTAAGTATTTATGTGTGTGAGTGGAGGGGAGAAAGCTTAGATTGTTTTTCATTTTAATCCAGTCTATATTGTTGTTAGAGAACTACAACTGTAAAAGATTATATGTGTATCACATCAATTAATTATTGCATTTTCAGTAGCATGAAAAGATGTTGTTCTCTGCATACATGAAGACCAGGAAGTCACAAAACAGAAGAAACTAAGTTAACAAAATTAGTGATGATCAGTCTCTTTTCCCAAGTAAGAAGAGCTAGGATAAGACAAAATGACCTTTATTATTGGATATTAGGAAAAATTTCTTCTCTTAAAGTTTTGTCAAATACTGAAGCAGGCTATCAAGTGGAAGTGGAGGAGTCCTCATCCCTGAAGATATTTAAAATACATGTGAGGGAGACTCTTAGGAACACAGCTCAATGGTGGACTTGGTAGTGTTAATTTTGCAAGTGTTTGTACTTGATATCTTAGACGCCTTTTCCAATTTAAATTATTCTATGATTCTATTATCAAGAATTAATCTGCTTAAAATTTATTTGCTGCATCTTAAAATTTAGATTATCTAAGTTATATTAAATACTTGTAAAAAGCAACTAAACCCAAAATGGATGTTTCCAGATGTCTGATGAATCCCCTTTCTTAGGTTCTTGTACTTCTGATGTCCTAAAGAAAGCCTAGAGCAAATAATTTAGGTTTACAGACACAGTTCTTAGGCATCATAGGCTAGTCCAAAAGAAAGTCAATTTCTATGCAAAATCAAGTTGATGTTTTCTGTCGCAAAAAGGCACTTGCCAGTGCAAGGGTATGTACAGTGAATCTGCCTCACAGAATCACAGAATGGGACGGGTTGGAAGGGACCCCAGTGGGTCATCTGATCCAACCTCCCTGCTCAGACAAGCTCATCCCAGAGCACCTGGCACAAGATTGTGATCAGATGGTTCTTGAACCGCTCCAGTGAGAGAGATCCAACACCCTTTCTAGGAAATCTATTCCAGTGCTCAGTCACCTACAAAAGAAATAATTTTTCCTCATATTCATGTGGAAATTTCTGGTCGTCAGTTTCTGGCTGTTTCCTCTTTTCCAGTTGCTTGGCACCAGAGAGCAGATCCTAGCTCCACCCTCTTGGCACCGTCCCTCCAGATGCTGACAGACATTGATAGAGTCTCCTCCCAGCTGTCTCTTCTCCAGGCTGAACAGGACCTCTGAGGCTCCTTCAGCCTTTCCTCATAAGAGAGATACTCCAGTCCCTTAATCCTCTTTGTCTCATCTGCTGCACATGCTCCAGGAGCTCCATGTCTGTCTTGTGCTGAGGAGCCCAGAACTGGACACTGCAGTAGTGGCCCCACCAGGGAAAAGCAGAAGGGCAGATTCACCTCCCTCAGCCTACTGTCAATGCTCTTCCTAAAGCACCCCAGGATACTGTTGGCCTTCTTGGCCCCAAGGGTACTCCTGGTTCCTGGACAGGTTGTTGTGCACCAGAAGCCCCAGGTCTTTCTCCTCAAAGCTGCTTTCAAGCAGGTCAGCCTTCAGCCTGTATTGGCACATAGGGTTATTGTTCCCCAGAATCCAAAATCTTATGGATTTCCTGAGTATGTACTTACTCAGGAGATACATTTTATTTTCTCTGGTTAATATTAGTTAAAGTGATATCACTCTACATTCTTCACAAGTTTATATACACAAGGACCAAAGGTCAAAAGTGGACCCTTGGGAAGAGGACAATAAAATTAATAGCTTTAGCAAGTAGCTACTCTAGCAAAACAAATAGTAATATCTGATTCAATTTCTGTTTTCCTTTGGATCTATCCCAATCTTTTATGTAACAGCTGGGGACCAGTATGCTGTGGTAGTGCTTTCCATTGCAGACATCATGTTTGAGTAACAAATAGATATTTTATGTGTTATATCGCTACTTAATAAGTTTCCAATAATAGCAGGCCATTTTCTAACCAGCAGCATTTTTAATCATAATTTTTACAGTTATATGTGTTGTAACAGTGGCCACAAGTTATAGGTGTTAAAAGCACTTTATATGTGCTCTGTGAAATGTATTAGTCTTCTGTATTGTACCTTTACCCCTCCAGCACTCTGCATCACCATTTCAACATTTTAAATTGCATTAAATAAGGAAGTATTTATGAAGGTACCTGCAGAATCATTATTTGCATAAGACTGAAGCTCATGAGAAACAGTCTCTCTGATGTCTATTCTGAAGGTCTGTAACACAGCTATGGAAGAGTGCTGGATCTCTCAGCCAGGCATGAAAGTCTTGCACCAAGAGAACTAGCCCATACCAACTCAGAAATCTGATTGCTGTATGAGAGGCACTCTAATCTATACCTGTCTGTGAAAGCAATTTGGAACTTGTGCAGGTAAGTGCCTTATTTTTCTGCTAACTGAACAGCATTGAATGAGGTTCTGTATTTGTTAAATCAGTGCCATCTGTGTTATATTTCCTCCCATCCTCCTCAGCACAGGCATGTTTTGATATTTTTCTACTCTGGCACACACACTCTTCTTTTTAGTTTTAATTACTTTATTCTGTTTGCCATATGAGAAAAAGGACCAACCACATTTTACATGGATGATACTTAGCACTTATTAAAGTTTAAGTATATTGGTTTTTTATTCATCTTCAGTCTAGAAACTTTATACTAGTAAAAAGGTTATGCTAATAAAGTTCAACATTTTTATTAATAATGCTTTAGTCAGCTGCCTGTAAAATCCTAAATTATGAGCTTATTATAAATGTTAGAAGATTAGCTAGATCAAATCACTGCTTTATTAATCTAGCTAGTCTCAAATTATGAATGTAAAAGTGTTATATTTTTTGATAAAATATAGACTGATATACTGTGAGAGAGAGATGACATTTCTGTCTAGTTTCATAGATATTCATACTATTAATCATAGATTTTATTCAATTCATCCTCCGTGGACTATATTAACACTAGCCTCAGTGCTAGACTTGTCCAGAAGAAATCAGTCCATTTGTGATGTTTATAATGAACAGGCAACTAAGTTAAGTAACTGTTTGCCTGCATATGCTCTTTACAATGCACATTTATAACATATTTCTAGAGAATTGGTTTTCTGTTCGCCCTGCCTGGGACAAAGACAAGTGATGGCACGTGATTGTGCAGAAAAAGTATATCAGAGAGATAAAAATTTTACTGATCACTGGAGGAAAGACATAATTTCAGTGAATATTGAAGGAATGGGAAAAGATAAGAGTGATTTTAACCAAGGTCCTCCTGGTTAGTCACAGAAGACAAGCTGAAAGAGCTTGGTTCAATCTATGGAAGAGAGAAGAGATTTAACCTTATATCTTGTAGATTTCCAGAAACGTAGGAAGAAAAAGTACCTCTGCACAGCCTCAGGTGGTCATTCGGACTTTATTCCAAACTGAAGTCAATCAGAATCGGTTTGACCTTCTCTTGGACTTTTTTCTAAAAGGATGAATCTGGACAAAGCAACTGTATAATAAATTAATTCTATCCTAGAAGGGTTCAGGTGTTCCCAAAAGGACATAGTTGTATTTCTCCTGTTCTACTATTTCCCTCCACTCTTTGAACCTAACTTCTGCAATTATGAATATTGAAATGATAAATAAATGCAATGAAATGAAAGGAGAAAGGATGGAATGAGGCAATTAAAAATGTTCATCTATGGCAGAGTTCTTACACAGAGAGGTTAGAAAATGTCCTTCCATGTCTGAATTCACATTGTTAGTCTGACACTGGTTTTACCATATTAGAAGTGTTTACACACCAAAATAATTAAATAATTTATCTGGCCAAACTATTATTAGACTCTATATTTCTTCTATTAGTCCAAGCCCATATTTTATTTTTTAGAAAATAATTTTAGCCACTAGTAAGAATTTCAATTCCATCTAATGAGCATTTTTAATCAAGAGCAA
Source organism: Acridotheres tristis (assembly GCA_037013685.1). Lineage (NCBI taxonomy): Eukaryota > Metazoa > Chordata > Aves > Passeriformes > Sturnidae > Acridotheres > Acridotheres tristis. The sequence continues at coordinate 78,820,866 of CM072884.1, forward strand.
TATGTTATTATGGCAGCAGGATCTTTATTTTTAGCCAAGAAGGCCAGATTGCTTAGAGGAAGAGATTCGGCTGGAAAGTCTTTATGTTTTTAAAATCTAAACATTATGTGCTTCAGTATATGCAACAACTGGCTAATTTCATTCCTCCTTTCCATACTCCCTTACTTCATTCCTTCTTTCTCTCTTTCTTTCCCTCTGCATTTTTGCCTTCCTTGATTCTTTTCACATGATGGAGCTTAGTAATTCCTTTTTCTCATCTTACAGAATCACTAAGATAAACAATACTTCAAAATACAAGAATTTGGCAAATACAACACTTGTAAAATCTCTGTAGGCTGATTTTATTTCAAACTGAAGTCTAGTGCATTAATCTACATCCTGGTTTTAAAGCCATGCAAAAATAGGAGAAGGGTTCTTTTCTCTTCTTTCCTTCCCTCTCCCCAGAGCATGAAATTATTGTGAAATGCTGTATAAACTGGAGAGAAAATTTCCATCGAGTGTGGTATAGCTAAATATAGAGGTAATTCAAGTTTATGCTGCACCAGAAATACACAGTTAAATTCATCAAACTCTGGCCAAAGCTTTAAAATATTGAAGAACACATATGATGCCAAGATATATCTTAATATGCAATCTTAATTCATATTTCCTTTCCTTGTAGTTCTGCGGTCACTATCTAAACATATGTAGGCATTTCCTTTTCCAGACCAAAAAAAAAAAAAAAAAAAAAATAGTTCCTCTCTCCCTCCTCCAAAGAGTCTCATAAGTGTAATAGCTTAAACAAACAGAAAGGAAATATTCAAGAACATACTGACTTTCCAATAGTATGAGCTAACTGAAAAATAAAAAGCAATATAGTAGTGGTGGTAAACAAAAACATTTTCATTACCAGAGGTTCCCAATAACTCTTCACATGAAAGAAGAGAAGGGTATATTTACTGTTAAAGTCCCCCTAAATGAACTGGATATTTCCAGGTCTCACTACAGAAAACTAGTAACCCATAGTTAGTTCCTGAAAATTTAGTTTATCTGTACTTTATACCTCCTTCAGAAATTTGTAGCCCCCTATAAACCTTGTGTACTGAGAACTAATCAGACAATCACAGAATGGTTAGAGTTGAAAGGGACTCTAAAGCTCATCTACCTCCAACACCCCTGCCATGAGCAAGGAATCATCCACAGGAGCTGTTAGTCAGATCTCCATACAGGCTGGTCTTGATAATTTCCAGGTATAGGGACTACATAACCTCTTTGAGCAACCTGTTTCAGTGTCTCACCACCTTCATAGCAAAAAATTTCTCTCTAATATCTAATTTAAACCACCCTCCTTCAGTTTAAGGCCACTTTTCCTAGTCCCATCACTACATGCCCTTGTGAAAAGCTCTCTCTAGCTCTCTTGTAGCTCTCTTTGGGTACTGGAGGGCTGCTGTAAGGTTCCCACAGAGCTGTCTCATCTCCAGGCGGAATAATCGCAACTCTCTCAGCCTGTCTTCATAGTAGAGGTGTTCCAGCCCTGTGATCACATCAGTGGCTCCCCTATGGACTCATTCTAATATATCAAGGACTTTCTTTTGTTGAGGGTCCCAGACTTGGACACAATACTTCAGGTATGATTTCACAAGAGACAAATAGAGGGGTGGAATCACCTCCCATGATCTGCTGGTCACACCTCTTTTGATGCAGCCCAGCATGTCATTAGCCTTCTGGGCTGCAAGTGCACAATGCCAAGTCATACTGAGCTTTTTGTCCATAAACAACAAGCATGTCTCCCGAGATCTCACCTCTATCTGTTCTCCCAGCCTGTGCTGCTGCTTGGGACTGCCCTGACCCAGGTGCTGGAACTTGCACTTGGCTTTGTTGAACTTCATAAGACTTGCACAGATGCCTCTCAAGCCTGTTCAAGTTCCTCTGAATGGCAGGCCTTTCCTCCAGCATGTCAAGCACACCATGCAGCTTGGTGTCATCAGCAAACTTGCTGTTCCCCTGTCCATGCCATCAACAAAAATGTTAAAGAGTGCTGGACCTAATACCAATCCCTGAGGAGCACCACTCATCACCGTTTTCAACTTGGACATCAAGCTGTTAACTCTAACTCTTTGAGTGTAACTGTCCAAACAAATATTTATTCACCAGGTGAATTCATCCATCAAATCCATGTTTTTGCAGTTTAGAGACTAGGACGTTGTAAGGGACAGTGTCAAATGCACAATGAATATTTTGTCTTCATCTTAATCTCTTATTTGCCATTCATTACTTATTTCTGTTATTGTTTCCACAGTTTGGCTACATTGCCTACTAAACCTAGGAATGGGACAGCTGTGATTCTGAGATTTGTTGATGAACCCATTTATGTCCTGATCTTTGTGAAACAATCAACCAATGTAATTAGAAATCTTTCTTCATTCAGTTGTCGGAAAGCACTGTCTTTCACTTAGCAAGTATATCTCATGCCTAAATAAACTCATGCCTCTGACAATAGAATTTTGTATCATTTACTTTATTTTTCAGTCTGTGATGTATTATGTTTTTTAAACATGGGGTTTTTTATTTTAATATAGTATCTAAAACAAAATTCAATAGCACAAGCAAAATCATTAATGATATAAGCATTAACAACACCAAGAATATTTTTACAAGTATCTTGACACTTGTATTGGCCTGAGGTATAGAATTCCTTATATTCATTATTGTAGTTTCTAAGTACTTGTGTGCAAGCATAAAAGAAAAAGCATGATTACCGATAAGTACTGTGCATATCTACAATGTGTTTAAATGGAAATTTCTATCAGTATAACACAGGAGAACTTTAAAAAGCATGTATTCACTTGCATATTCAAGAAACACAGCTGGCACATACTGAGTTTTTTTTAAATTTCATATAGTTAAGAATAGATTTCTGTATTGAACACTACACTAAAGACATACTTCTTATCCATTTTTGCAAAGTATAGTATTTTATAATGACAACTCAATGAGAAATAGAGTTTAGAGAGAGTAATTGAATTAACAGCATTGAAAGGTAAACATGTAATCAATCTATTATAATTATTTAGCTATTAAAAGCACGCTCAGAAAAGACATATGGACGTTTGCCTAAAAGTGCCAAGAATCTTTTCTTTGTGAGGTCTGCACATGAAAAATAGCTAAATATTAGTGAGGTTACCAAAGAAACAACTGTAAAATGGCACAATATGGAAACACAAAATGAGCTTTGATCAGTTATTCAGTCACAAGAAAACCTATAATTTATTTTTCTTATTTAGCTTTGTAGATGACCTCTTTATGAGAAACAGCAACAAAAGCCATTTGCATGTTATTTTCATATTATATTCATATTTTCATTGCTACCAAAATAATACAGACCAGCTAGTTATCATGCAACTGGTGCTCTTAAAGACTGGCAATTTTCATCCTATAGTATACCATATAAATATGTGCTTTACCTAATAAAACAGAAAAATATTGTGTACACCATGCATAGAAGGAGTAAATTCACATTTTCTTTCATCACTCTGATAAATTATGTAACTACCTTCACTCCATTTATAAAACAAAGTAAATTTCATATAGAAGTTATTTTAAAAATAGGTTTAGTTATCAAAAGTCAGGAGAGAAATGAAAATCTGATCTAGAAAGGGTCTCAGTATGTAGTCCCTCTAACTTTGTTCAGCAAGGTAGCAGCTATTTTACAATTGCTTCCTAATCAAGGTGTCAGAGATAAGAAAACATTTCCCCAGGGATCTGGCAGACATCAAAAGCCGCATGACTGCTAGCAGCTTATCATCAGGTGGAAGATATGGACATTCATGATGAGTCCTGAACAATATTCTGTAAATGACTCTGAATTTCTACCATGTACTGGTTTCTCTACCCTGCTCTCATGAGACCTCAGCTGATCCCGTCTCCAGTGCAGAAAAGACAAGGAGTAGTTGGAGAATGTCCAGACGAAGACCATGAAAATAATCAGAGGTCTAGAACAACTCTCCTATGAAGAAAGCCTGAGAGGGGCTGGGGTTGTTCATCCTGGAGAAGAGAAGGATCTGGGGAAGCATTATTGAGGTTTTTAGCACTTAAAGGGAGCTTATGAGACAGGTAGAGGGAGACATTTTTTACCAAGGCTTGTAGTAGCAGGACAAGGGTCAAGAGTTTTAAACTGAGTTTCTTTGGAATATGAGGATGATTTTTTTTTTTTTTTTAATCATGAGGGTGGTGATACACTGGAAGAGGTTTTCCAGAGAATTTGTTGATGCATTATAATTGGAAAAGTTCAAGACCGATTTGGATGAAGCTTTTGTCTAGTGGGAGGTAGACCTGCTCATGGCAGGGAAGCTGAAAGCAGATGATCTTTAAAGGTCTCTTCCAACCCAGTTATGATTCTGTGATTCTAAAGGAGATACTACTAAAAGAACTTCTTACATTCCACTCCTCTTAGACAAATATATAAAAGTTAAGTCAATCAGTAAATTTTCCCTGTAGTTAGTGAAACTGTCATAATGGATCTCTGTGCATCTAGATAGCAAGACTTATAGCAAATCTAGTTTTATTTGAACTCTGTGGCTTAAGTCTATGTTTAAATGATTCAAAATAGATGCTCTGACGTGTTCTGATGTCTAATGTGAGATGTCTCATTAATTTTGGTCACACTGTCCATATAAATTCAGATTTTTGTGTATATCAACACAGAAAAAAAATAAAGAGCATAACTTATTTGTTTTTAACATTTTTCTGATAGATCAGCTGCCTGTTTACATCTTTTCATCATTGTAGAAGCTAGACCAAGTGCTTTAGTTAAACATTCCAGAATTCCTTTTCCCAATGAAAATTGAATATTTTTATGACATTTATTATAATATGATATAGAGAAATAATTTACATTATTTTATACTGACATGCCTTGAACTGAAATTATTAAGGAAACAGTAAGAACTTTTGTTGCTATTTTTCTAGCTGTCAGTGAGAAGACAGTTGATGTTGATTTCCACAGGAAGAAAAATATGCTTCTATTAAATATATGTCATCTGATCAAAATTTGAGAGAAGATGAAGCAATCTAAGAGCAGGAAAGTTGACTAATCTATTTCATGACTTTTTGACATGGATTTTTTAAAATATAATCCTTTTTATTTCAATTTTCATAAGCATGTTTAGAGAGAAGATGTATTTAGATGTTTTGTTTTTTTAAAAAGTGTCCATATAAGTATATGATAAAAATATCCAAGCTATTTTAAGACTGTTATTTTTTAGAAAATGAGGAGCATATCACTGTGTGTGCATGCTCATGGTTGCAGACAAGCATCTGTATGGAAAAAGGGGAATGTATACAAGCAGTGAAAATTTTTAAAAGGATTTATGTTTTGTCCTATTGTCGTCCAACGATTTTGTGGGAATCTTGTTCTCAGTAGGAGTCAGCAATTATCTCTAATTTATCTGTTAGATATTGGAAGAAATGGTTGCCTTCTGTTGTCTTATGCTTTATTTATACCAAGTGCAAAAATGAATTTAAAAACAAATTATTTTTCCTATTATACTCTTACTAATTTTATTCCTGGTTCACAGGACGTCTTCTAAAAATTTCTTCCACAAATTTTAAGAAAGAGCTGAAAATAACCTGGGTTTAATCAATGATGAACAATGGGAAGAGAACACTACTTTTAGACATTTGTGGTTTACTGGTCATTTTCACATATAAAGGGGAATCAAAAGTCATAAATAAGTCTAATTAAATTTTCAGAAACTTCCATTCTGAAATTAATAATATTCAATATTAGACCTATCAGTAGAAGGTAAGGCTTTTTAAATTTGCTTGCCTGGCTGTTATTGTTGATTTTGGCTTTGAGTTTCTTTTTTTTTTTTTTAATCCAAATATTGAGTGTTTTCAAATATTTATGAGAGCTCAAGGGTACTGAGAAGCCTACAAATACTAAGAGAACTGTATGAAAACTGAAGCAGAGAAATTTTCTATTTCAGTTTTGAATCTGTGAGTTTTGGATCTGTTAGTATTTCTATAGGTACTTTTGTTGCACTTTTTTTCTTCTGAAACGCTGGTGTTCAGTTTTGCTAAACTGAAATTTTTCTGAATGGATCACAGAAAATGCAAAATTTTGTGTGCACTTCAAGAAATGAAGAGAGATGAGAATACATCAGACATAATTGCACTTTTTTCAGCTTAAATTGTTTGCTAGTTTTAAACCACTACAACATTAGAAAGCAGCTTCAAAAGACAAAGGACTATCTTGAGTGAGAGTAGCTTTCTTTAAGGAAGAAAACACTCTTCATATAATATTGCACTGTTAATCTATGCATATAGCTGATCTTCCCTTTTTGAGTATTAATTATACTTGCTTGTTTTATTATATTTATTTAGTCTCTTTTATCAAAGTGCAGTGTGAGTTTTCAAATACATGGTTAGTAGTTAAGCCCTAATTAGCATTAAAAAACAAAGATGGGTATGTGCTTGGTTACTACTTTTCAGTGGTACCTTAAATTTTGATTCTTCTCTCATGTGTGTTTTTCACAGAAATCTTCCCACATTCTTACATAGCTTCTAGAGCAACTAGCAAATAGAGTCTTGAACAGACACAGTTTATCCTCTTTTTTTTTTCTATTTTTACTGGATCATTTCAGATACTTTTGCCTTTTTACTTATTAAAAACAGCACCAAAACGGGCTGTCATAATTTCTCCAATAAACCAGTCCTGTTCTTTTTTTTCTCTCATTCCCATAGGAAAGAAAAAACTTTAATCTGGGAGCTCGCATGATAAACATTTTTTTGTTCCTCTTTTTTAATACTTACTCTTTGCTACTTCATTTTTATTAAACTGGGGGGGTGGTATCTTTTCCTTGTGAACTTTTTTAGTGAAGAAAGCTTCACTAAAAAGAGAGTTGTGATAGTGTTTTTGCTGGAAGTGGCCTGGATCCACTAAACCACCACAGAGCTTTACCAGATTTGCATGATGCTCACTGAGTGATTATCTTGATCCTTTTACACAGTTTGGCCTACTGTGGATGTCAAGGACTTGACAATAAACAGTCAATCAAATCAGGTGCCCACAAGAACAGAGCAGGAAGCTGGATAACTAAGCAAAACCAGAAAAAACTGTGTTTCATTCATCTGGTATTTCTAAATGCTCTGCAGCTGACACATGAATAAACTTCTATTGTGAAGAAAAAGAGAGGAAAAATGTACTTTTTCAATATTCAGTCCTGTAGTGAATTTGGACACATTTGTACTGATAAAATCTGATACCAGATTTTAAATTCTTGTAAGCTTCTGTTGCCTGACACAAGATCTTCTCAGCTGCTACTGTTAAATTCTGCAGCCATTGGTACCAATGCTATATATCTTTAACTTTTATGTTTACAAAATCAGCAGAATTTTGGAGAGTTTGTATCCCTGAACTTTAAATTTAATTACCATAATTTCTATAGTTCCAGTCTCTTCCTTGCAGAGTAGCATTCCTTGTCTAAATTCACTATCTTTGATATATATTTCTTACTAGTATTTAATGCAAAATTCAGTTTGTTACTTTTAGTCATACAAGTGTGAATCATAAACCATTTTCAGTTTTTACAACTGTTCTTAGAAAATGTAAATGACAGTCACAAGAATGCAAACTTGGCCAAATCTTTTTTTCCCACAACAACCCTAGAATTATTTTTTTTCCCTTTCATTGCTGCAGGCCATAAATACTGAAAATCCTAATTAAAACACAAAGTTTGACTCTGTTCTCTTCAGGGATTACAGAAACTAAGTGAAAGGAATGTGAATTAAAAAATTATACTGTTCCCAACAAAGACACCCTCAGAGTTTTAAATTGTTAACTTTTCTTTGCTCTGGGATCATGTACCTTGTAAGGGAAATAGTTACTGTGGAAAAACTAATGAATGTAGACATCATTCAAACCAGTTTCACACATACATGAAGTGTCAATGTGAATAGAATTTCAGACAAAAACATCTAAGCAATTATGCAAGGAGGAAAGAATTATATTTGCTAGATACAAAGGCAGCTTTGTTGCCTCTGACTTCATAGAAATAAGCGTACTTGTGTTTGTGTGTTTATGTGAAGTATGCCTTACAGTAGTAGTAAGGCTTCACCACTTGAACAAACCAGGCAAGAAAACTGACACATTTTCCAGAGCTGATGTCAGGAGTTGCAGGCCAAGGTCAGACTGAACAAAATACCTTCTCCTCTACAAGGCAATTTTTTTGATTGTTGCCTCTCTCCATTTTCTTTCCACCCCCCCGTCCCCCTGCCCCAAGGTTACACACTCAAGTTGAAAAGGGCAAAAAGCAGCTCTATTTGCTAGAATCTTACCTGGCTGTGGCCTCCCCCTTGATAAGAAAACAAACAAAAAAAAAAAACAACCAACCAAACAATTTAACCTTGTGGCTGGATTATTCTTACAACAGATTCAGGAAGGATAGCTGGTTTGTTTCATTTTTGCTTTGTATGTTCTACAGTATTAAAAATCAGTATTAACAAGAACTCTGGATACAGACAATTAACCAGATTCTGTATCTATTATTACATCAAAATAAATTAAACCCCAAATGATTGAGATTTTCCAAGTGGACTGTGATTTTCTGTAGTATGTGATTTGGCTGATCTTATAGTATCTTATAAATTATCTTACAAGACTTTAGAAAAATTGATCTGAGCTTCTTTAAAATCAATTGCTATCAAAATATTTGGAGAAAGAATAAAATGGAAATGGAAATGGAAATGGAAATGGAAATGGAAATGGAAATGGAAATGGAAATGGAATAGAATAGAATAGAATAGAATAGAATAGAATAGAATAGAATAGAATAGAATAGAATAGAATAGAATAGAATAGAATAGAATAGAATAGAATAGAATAGAATAGAATAGAATAGACTATTTCAGTTGAAAGGAGCCTAAAATGATCATCTTGTCTAACTGCCCCATTAATACAGAGCTGCTCAAATATTAAAGCATGTTATTAGGTTCATTTTCCAAATGTCTCCTAAAGACAGATGGCCTTAGGCATTGACCACCTCTTTAGGAAGCTGTTCCATTGTTTAACCATTTCAGTGCCAAGAAATGTTACTTCCTTGGACAAGACGAGGGGCGGACACTGACCTCTTCTCTGTGGTGACCAGTGACAGGACCTGAGAGAATAGCCCTGTGGTTACTGTGCTGCAAAGAGAGAGAAAGGAGAGCAACACACACGGACCTCTTTTGGGGAAAAAAGACCAACTTTATTGTACGGACATCCCGTATTTAAAGTGTGTTACGTGCAGCTAGGACAGGACAGTAGTTCATTGGACAATTGGGACAAACATCCCCTGGGACAGCATGTCCGGGTGTCCCACGGGAAAGACACCAGGTGTTAATCTTTATTATGAATTCCTTTCTCTTTTTCACCAAGTTATCACTCTGGGAGACTGCCTCCCTTAACTGAAGCTGTAGTCAGCTTGTCAGCCTGGGAATGGACCTGAGAGTCAGGAGAAATCCAGGCCTGAAAGTAATTGCCAAACTGTAATTTCCTAGCTCTCTAAATGTGTGTGTCCACATAGCCTGAAGTTGTGTCAGGGGAGCTTTAGGTTGGAAATCCAGAAAAGGTTTCTCACCCAGCAGGTACTGGGGCACTGGAAGAGGCTCTCCAGGGAAGTGGTCACAGCACCAGCCTGACAGAGCTCAACTGTTTGGACAATGCTCTCAGGCACATGGTGTGACTCTTGGGGCTGTCCTGGGCAGGCCCAGGAGTTTGATTTCGGTGGTCTTTTTGGGTCCCTTCCAACTCAGAATATTCTGTGATTCTGTGACAGGTTTCAGCTTTTTCCCCTTAGGCTATACAAACTTTTGACATTCTTTCTTCATTTACTGTTCTTTCTACAATTCTTATTATCCTGGTTGCTCTCCTCTGGTCTACTTCTACGGGTTTATTTTAACATGGAACTGTGACTTTCACAGGCTATAATGTGCATATATTTATGTCATTTTACAGATGAGGAATGTACAGACAGAAAATCCAGGGTTCAAATTTATAAACAGATGAAGTCGTGACATGATTCAGAATCACTGTGTTTCTTGTCCTCTGCTTTAGGCATCGTTTTTTTTAAAATGGAATTCACAGCCATTTAAATGCCTACTGTGAGATGGATCTATGTTAAGCACTAACTTTTAACTTTTATATTTGCCTACTTATGTGAGACTTTCACGAGAATCATTATCCAATCAAGAATCTAATTTACGCAAATAAATGAGTCTGATTCACAACCCATTACTTCCAAAATAAACTATGTAAAGCATATAATATACTCCACTTTAAAGTGCTAGAAGCAAAAGTGATCAACAAAATAATTGCAAGATATCTAATGTGTACTTGCAATAAAAACCTTTAAGTCACTGGTTTATAATTAATAAGAGGAAAAAGCAGAATTCGTGAAGGGTAAGTCCTAACACTTAACTGAAACTGTTCAAAAGAAATAAAAAGTACTCGAAGAAAAGGAAAAATATCAGTGTAAATTTAGGTTAGAAGTAGACCTACAAAAGTTTGAAGTTATTTTTGGAACTAAGGTTGATATTAAAAAAATATATAATTTTTAAGCATAACTCCAGATCATAAGGTAAGTTAAATATTCAGAAGACAACACTTTTTTAAGTTTTGAGAAAGTTATGAGGAGCTTCAGAAGTCGAGTTGATGCCTGGTAGCTGGGCAATGAAAGCAAGTTCAAACCACTGTAGGGAAATGCAAGCTAAAGTACAATTGAAGGGACAATTTGAACTTGTACAAACTGGTGGATTCTAAATTGACCATAGCCATCCTAGAAAAAGTAAAATAACAAATAAAGATAATTTTGAAAACCTCAGGGAAAACATCTGTTGAATACCCACTGAGTCTCAGTAAAAGAAAGCAAGTGGTAAAGCAAAATTAACAAATTAAAATACTGAAAATACTGTGTCTGAGGAGCTTCTCTTTAATACTAGAAAAATAAGTATAAAACCCAGGGAAAGAAGAAAAAACTTCAGTGTTATTTTACTATATTACTGTAAGGTGATGTTAAATATAACTCTGAAACCAAATGAACAGCTGATTAAAATCACTGTAGTGTTTTTTTTATTTTGTTAGTACTGTGCAGTTTACAGCAGCTGAAAAGTTGGCTACTAAGTTTAAAGAAGAGATGAATACCAGATGACTGACTGAGTAGTGTAAAATAACAAACAGTTTAAAAGCAATTATATGTTCTTGTTTTCTCCTTTAGTTACAACAATAAAAGACCAAAAACTTCAACAAAAAGAAAGAAAAAAGTAGTTACAGTGAAAAAAAAACAAAAACAAAACAAAACAAAACAACAACAAAAAAAAACAAAACAAAACAAAACAAAAAAATCTCCCACATACGGAGAAGGACTGAGTCTAGAAGCATTTTATTAGAAATTGGTACTGCAAAGCAGTGAGCTATGCATTTTGTTCTCTGACACTTACCCATATATATGTATTGAGTTCAGATTCTGTGATGATTTTTTTCTTTTCTCTTGATTTGATATCTCTTCATTCTCATATTTTTCCTCATATCTTTTTTAGCATGGCTTGCCATAAATTTTTTTTTTGCATTAACATTAAAATAGATTTCTACTGAAATAAACATATTGGAAGAAGAAAATTCCTGGTTAGTCCTAAAATAAACGGGCAGAAGACCCAAATAGAATTCAGACAGCAGTAAGACAAGAAGAACTACCTAACTGAAGTAATAGAAAATGTCATCTGGGCTACAGCCCTGAAAACACCTCAGGAGTGTGTGATTTCTTGTAGCACTATGGGTATATGAATTAATTTCTCCGTTCATAATTTAAAATAAAATTAATAAAATTAATAACAGTTTCTCATCTAAAAAGTAAAAATTGTGTGGTACATTTCTAATGTGAGGCTATCTTATCTTTTGATTCCTTTAAAGAGACAAAATTATCGTCAAGTGAAATTATTTAAATGAATATAGATTTTCACTGTTTGATGAAATTGCCCTCACAATGTGAGTGCCAAGCCTGTCAGTCAGAAATGGGTAAATTAGGAATTTCATTCAGTATTAGAAACCTAAATTCTGCTAGATAGCATATTACTCTGGAGGTCTGCAACATTACCTGCTTCTCTCTGTTCACTAGAGAGAACTAATCTGTAAATTTCAATGACTATCCAAACTACATGAAAACATATTATTCAAGTGAACAGGGCATAAATCTACAGAAAAAAATTATAAAATTATAACTTGTTTTTAAACCAAATCTTTCTTAACAACATTATTTGTACATTTCTGTACCTATGTTTTTATTATTGTTATTTATTTTTAAAAAATCATAGACAAAATCTGATTGTTATAGAAGGTCAACATTTTCTTCTCTAATAATTAATAAAGGAAAAATCATATTAGATTATATTCCTGCATTATGAATATATCAATCAATTGTAATGATTACACAGCAGGAATTTTTCCAATGTTACTGGATTGGGAAATGCAAGAGGATCCAGGTGAGGTTTACAATATAATTAATATCAGTACCTCAGGTCCATTTGTGTGTCTGAAATATTGGAAATTATTTAATAGAAGCAAGACCATGCTACTTTGGAAATATATGATCTGAATATATTTTTAGGACTGGGCTTGGAAATTTTTTTTTGTTTGCTTGTTTGTTTGTTTGTTTATTTGTTTTTAATTATATCGGGGAACATACTTCAGTGAAAAACAGTAGAACATATTAAATTTTGCTCATGGTCAAATTTGTCTTATTCTGTGAGGGATAGAAATTACCACTCTATGTAGCAATCTTGAAGTCCTTGTCAAGAGTGTTCCTCTTTATCAGAACATACAATTTGATCAATATAAGACCCTGAAGTTAAAATTCTGTATTACTTCTTTTTACTAAATAACAGAAGATAGATGGAGCTGAGATCAGACATTGATAAATTCTTCCTGTGAAATGTATTCAAACAGTCTCAAAATATATAACCTGCAGGAAATAAATATCCTAGTAGACATTTTTATAATAAAAAAGTTTAGTTAAAAACAAAGGCATATTACATTTATGGCTCTTAACTGCCTGAGTAGTTAGAATAGAAAATACTTTGAGTGTAAGCAGAACAAAGGACAGAAATGTTAATGATCTATATCTATGTACGTGGCACAACATAAATGAATTGCATATTTTGCAATTAGTCTATTTCAACTACCACTTTTTTCTCTTTGATATAACTGAAATAACTACATAAATAAACAAGACTAAAATGTCTTCTATTTAAGATCCTGTTTTATTCTTTTTTTTTTAATTCAGTTTTTCAAGGGTTTTTCCCTCCATCACATAACAACACTATCCATTTGTTAACATAGTTGAAAAAAAGTTGTGTAACTATCAGACTCAGATTTTTCAGCTGTCTTAACTATTTAATAAGTGTTTTGTTTCCATTTAGAAGAAAAGGGGTGAGGCCCAAAGCTTTGAAAAAGAGATCACATAACATGTAATGAGGTTTCTCAGTGTTTCAGAAAGAGGGAGGATAAAGATGCCTTCAACATTCCTGTGGTCTGGAGTAGTTTCACTTTTGGCATCACGTTTGCAGACATTAACAAATATTTGTTTATTCTCTGCAGAGTGAAACTGTTTATGTATCAGCCATGTCATAGAAAGAGCTGCATTTCTTTAGTAGCTCACCTAAACCAACTGTTTAAACTTTAGGTTTCAAGTTAAAGCAAGATTTCTGGGCTCTGTCTCCAGTCAATAATGGCAAAAGGAGAAGCCTCTAAAAGTAGGCATTTAGCACACTGCAAAAGACTCAAATTCTTAACCCATCTTCCTCTCTCAATCTCTCCCCCTCCTTCACCCCACTCCATGACCTCAGAGATAGCTTCATTAGAGTCCAAATTCCTGCTGTTAACAGCTCCTGTCTCCTCATATCTAAGATGTCTTTCTTCAACACTTGCAATGCTCAAAATATCTAAGTTTTCTTCTTAGAGCAGAGTCAGTTTTGTATGATGAATTTTTTCTGTGCTTTTTAGAAGACTTATTGAGAGTGGTTGAACATTTAGACCTAATAACATGTGGTATGTGGTTATTCCAACCACCTCATTATCTACTGCATTTAATCTATTGATGTACCGTATTTGGCTCAGTGATAAGCTGTGGCAAAATGTCAATTATGGAGATCTTGAGATGTTTCTGTAGTTAATGCTTCTTTTGATATAGGATTGCTAAACAATGGTATAAATTTGAAAGATAATGTATTGGTAAGAAAGACTAACCAAAAATCAGAACACAAGTCTGAAATTCAGACCAAAATTTTACAATAATTGTTAAAATAAATGACTCCATCTTGTAGCATTTGTACTGTACAACTTGGTCAAGACATCAGAACTATTCTAAAGTTATAATGAAGAACATATAATACCAGGAATCCTCCACATATCATGTTAGTTTTGTCTGAATTAAGGTACAACAGTATCTTCCACTTAAAACTGAAGAAAAAATGCACTTATTTGAAAGAAACCATTTGAAGGTTTCATTTGCATGCTGGAGATGTTTAATGATCTCAGTGTGAAAGTAGAAGTCAGTGACTAAGGAAGTCAGTTATAAAGAAGAGCACCCAGGGTGGCACAAGATGAAATGGAGACACTTCCCAATATAAAAATCAATAACTACAACACAGAAGAAATTTCTATGAGCAACAGTGAATGACTTGATAAGGAAACATTGTCTTGAGAACATGCTTTCTTAATTTTCGTCATTTTTCTATTATCTCATTTTGCTAAAAATTAAATTACTTTTAATTTTACACATACAAAAATAAAAGCAAAAAATTCCTGACAACCACCACTGCCAAGCAAAATAAATAAAAAACAACAAAGAAACAAACAAAATAGTAACAACAAAACTCACCTTTCAAACTTTATTAGAACAAAAGTAGAAAATTGTTCATAATAAGCCATGTGAAGAAGACTGAAACTAAAGTCTGAAAATGTATCACTCTTAAAATTTCTTATGGCTTCTAGAGTTGTAACAAGCCCTGCCTAATTCTGTCTCCATCTGTAGGAAAGCTTCTTTATTTCTCTCACTTAAGATGACTTGTTGTCTACGTGCTGCTTATTCTTGTCAAAAATCAGTTCTCTAGTTTAGCTGCAGTCTGTCACTGTGTGTCCTGAGGCTTCTGCCTCATCCCATGCCTTGATGCTTCACCAAAGAGTCATACATATGTGCTGTGATAGAGAATATGCCATTCATCCCTCCAAAGTTACAGCAAATGTGCTTGTAACAGCCAGGAAAATACAAATATTCAAGTTTCCTCTCACTTTTTAAGCCATTCCACCTAAAAAAGCCCAACATTTGGTAATATGCTTTAAATAGTAAATAAACACAATAAACATCAAAGAAGTTGAAATGTTACCTGATGTTGGGGAATTGCCATTTTATGTTGTAGACCACACTGATCCTGTGGACCATATTCTGATCCTTAATCTTTCTGTTGGTCAGAGTGCTCCTTGGAGATCATTATGCCCCAACACCATGATGCAAACACATCTGAGGGCTTTGCAGAGAAATCTTTAGCCTATTACTTCTTTAGCAGCCAAAAACATGAAGCGCACCTTGCAAGTATCAGACTGTAGAAATTATATCTGGAATTGGGAAGTGTGCTGTACATCTCACAAACTATTAGCTAGTACCATAGCAAAAAGCACAAATAGAATGTATTGTCAACTCTTTTGGAAACAGTAGCAAAACAGTGACAGTCGCAACTTTAGAATAAGTCATTGTTTATTTCCTTTTATATATGTATATTAGATTCATCTTTGCAAACTATATAAATATGCCCCTTTAGGACAAATAAAGAATAAATTGTAGTCTGAATAATAAAATCTAATAGCTGACATATTTGGAAAAATTATATTCAGATCTCCCAATAGACAGCAAATGCAATGAAACTTGCTTTTACCAATTTTCAAAGCAGAAATGTAAAGGTATTTTCTGCATTTTTTTTATTGTAATGCTCTACTCACTGTAAGATTTAATTTGCATTGGTAGTTTACTCTGTAAAATGACAGTGATGCGGGAATTCTGCATGTATATATGCAACATAGACTGTTGTCTTCTGAAAAGCAACTTAAGAAATAGGAAAAAAAAACCTCCCTTGGTGAATTATTAAATAAATGTAGATATTAATCCATTATTTGTATTAAGTATTTTCCAGAACTGCTTTCTTAAGACAGAGTTAGGGCCTAGTCTACTTCATCTAGATATCTAACTTTTTTTCTGATTTCATGTTCCTAGTGCAATGGTCCCATTTAACAAATTAAATTCTACAGTAAGTAGAAAGTGGCTTTTAAAGACTGACAGAAGAAAATTGTTTCAATCTAACATGGTGGCCTTTTATATTGACTATGAAGTCTTAATCAAATGTCAGAACTTTCTGTAGGTGATGGATCCCACTGTCAACAGCAGAATGCTCCACATTTTCCAACCAGTCTGTGTGTTAGAACAAATAATGCACCACTGTAGTTCTGTTGTCTGCATTCAAGGATAATCCAATAGACATGGTCACTGGAACCTTGGTCTTGGGGAGACAAATGGGTGAAGGAACACTCTGACCCCTGGTTTGGAATTATCGTTATAAATATATAAATAATAGTATTTTGACATTGAATGATTGGCCAAATCACAGAATCCAGGGATTTGGGGGGGATTTTATGGCACAGGATAAAAGCTATGATATCATGTCTTCTTGTGGACTTCTTCCTAAACAAACAATACTAGAAACATATTGTTGTGCGTCTGCTAAGTGCTGTGCAAACACGCCAAGTGTAGGTCTTAAGTATCAAACTCTAGCTTAAAGGGAAAAGAGTCTATAACATATCCAAAGCAAGAATGATAAGATTACTGTCCAGGAGTCCATTTCAAATATGGAACTGTGATACATGCAGACAAGTTTAAAATAAGTAATGAAAACAAAGGTCAGAACAACACATTCTGCTATATGATTTACTTAACATTATTCTTTTAATTGAAGTTCAAGAATCTTCTCTTATAAATGTGTGATAAATTACAAGTGGCAGATGCTGAAAATTAATCTATTCTCTAATGTCTTTCTGGTATCTCTACAATAAGAGTTATTATTGTGTTGCTATTGTTACTTTAGAAAAGACTGGTAATTTTGGTAACAGTGAGTAGATTATAACAGCTTTTCTGGCTTTGCTGCACAGAAAGGGGTCCAAAAGAAACTGAAGCCAGCAATGAGGCTTTATGCTATCCTGCCATACTGAGTCACTAATTTTTCATGTTTTCCTTTAGCCGTTACCAGTGTGGTTTTTTTAAAAAAAACGTATCTTTTATTTGTTTCTTCCTGGAAAATGTTTTAATATTCACTATGCATGGCTGAGTTATCTGGCTTTGCGTGGATTTTTTAGAAAATCACATCCTTTGGGCCACAGACCACAGAGGGGTCCGTTCACAGTGTTCAAGAATAAGTCTCTTGGATCAAACTTTTTGCATCTATGCTATAAACCATTTGGACTGCAGCTGCTCTGACTCTTATATAGTATCCCTGAATCATCACTATTATTTTGTGCATGTTTTTCTCAGTTCAAGGAATGTAACATAATGTGGAGGTTGTATCATAGATCATTGTTTTATAATGGATGAAACAAGGGTCTCAGGATATAAGGAGGATTCTGGAGATGCACAGATTGCTGGGATAAGTGTTGGTGGACTTGGAAAAGGGAAAAAAACCACTTGCTTTTACTCCATTGTGAACAGATCTGAAGTGAACCAACCAATGCCTCGATATTTTCCTGGAGAGGATGATGTTAGCAATCCAAATCAGTCATGGAGCAAAGGAACAGCTAACTGGTGTGAGGAAAGGGTTTCAGGCTTGTGGCTACTCTCTGGCCCTTTCATTTATCACAGTAGTACTCAGATTCTTTCACTATGTTAACATAGTTCACAACAGAAAAAGTTTTAAAACGAATCCTGTATTTCAAGAAATCCGGATACTGAAGGTATTCGTTATTTATTTTTATGACATAAAAATATTTTTATTTTTATACAACATCACAATGTTCATCATGTTTGTATGGAAAAACAAACTGTAGTCTTACACAGAAAGTGAAAAATACCAATAAAAGCTCATGGAGTGGTATTTTACATTTATGTTTGTTGGTTTTTAATTTTTTTTTAATTTTTTTTTAATCTACAGATAGCAAAGTACATTCATTTCCAATCATAAAAACCATCCATAACTATTATCTTCATGAAATTATTCACCTCTGTTCTTTTTTGCAAATGTCACTATAAATACTGAGTTCACCCATGCTTCTTTTATTCTTAGGAAAGGCACTTCCCAGTAAGTGTTCCCATATATTAGTTTCTGAAAACCATACAACAACAAAGTTTCTGTGTATCTGCATTTTATGCAGTGAGTTCCTAACTTTGTCTATGCCTTGAAACCCAGTATTAAATTTTAGAGTTTCCTTGCTCTCCCTTAAAACTTCTGCCCATATATTATGAATTTCACCCTGGAAGGTGTCAATCATACCTGAAGCAGTGTATAATGAAATCTTCATTATCTATCACTGGTATATCTCTGTTAACCACAGAAACAGATGGAAAGATGGAGGAGAAGCCCATTTTTTGGGTTGGTTGTTTTTCCATCATGGTTTATCAATGATATTGAAGGGATAAGCTGCTAAATATTAAACAACAGTAAACACTTTTGATTTTGATGCACATAGAAGTTTATTTGAAAATATATAAATCTTTTGTGCATTAAGAAATTTAAGGCTGAAATAACACAATAAAATCTATCTAGCTCACAGTTATAACTTGAAGGATTATTTTTGACTGTTGACATTTATGTTGTGATTATAGAATAGGCTTGACCTGAATGGATATGTCATATACATTGTTTCAGGGACTACAGGAAGCAATTAAAAAAGTAAAGCTCCTGGTCATTCTTTATTTTAAATACCAAATTTCCTGAGAAATAGGTAGTGATGATGATATTTCTCAAAGACATGCAGCACTAGAAAAAGCTTATTGCATCCTCAGGAGAATGGAAATTTTATAAATATGATCTTCATATGAAGTATTGAAAGAGAACATACCCTGCCCTCCGACTATGGGGTCTTATGGAGTAATTGTAAAGGTACAAAAATGTTCTTTCACCTGCTACATTCACTTGGTGCAATGGGCTAGACTAGGACTATAAACATTGATGATGTGTAGAGTCCTTTCTTTAACAGAAGCATAGGCGCTCAGGTTTTTTTAACATTCTGATTTCTTTTGCTCTTTTTTTTTTTTTCCTTGCAGAAAGTGTGTTACTACAGGTGTTCATCAGAATACTTACAACAAATATTTTGACTAGTAAATAAAATTTCCCATTCTGCTACTAGGACCCACCCACAGTTCTGTTACAGAATCTGTCAACAGTTGTGCCTGTCTTTGCTGAAAGACAGAACAGAGAGCAGCAATGAATATATCTTTCCTTTTCATATTGCTGTCCCTTTGGTAATACACGCTGAAAAGGGGTTAATGTTTGGTCATTATTGCTAGCACACAGGCACATATTTTGTTGTTTGATGTGCTTAATGGCTTTTGTTTTGGAATTTGATGTAAGGAATGGCTTCAAAATATATAAAAGAAGATGTAAAAAATTTAGGTTGGTGAACTGAACATAGCAAAATGCTTTTAGTAAATTGTGTTAAATACATTTTTCTACAGAACTATGGATCAAAAGTTGTTCATAGTTTGAAAAGTACTTTCTGATTAATCTCAGACAGCTATTCCTGTCATGTCACTTTGTTTCATTTTACAGATAATTAATGAACTAGAAGGTAATTTTAATCAGTATTACAGATGCCCCAGGCCATCCACAATGTGAGATAATTTATGATTCTAATGTAATCAATAGGATAAATTGATGTGCAGATATTGCTTATGATTGCACACTAGAATAACTGTATTCAAAGTCACATTTAACCTATCTGTTTAGCACAAACAGAAACTCCACAGACTTGTTTTTCTATTTAATTTTCAGTGCCTTAGGGAAAAGCAAAACTAATGGCAACTTACCATAGCTGTAGTTGGAGGGAATTTCTTCTTCCTTTCCCCAAAATTTTCCATTTATTCATCTCTTTTGAAATCACTGCTAACAGTTGTCGTGGGTTTCAGAGCTAGGGATTTTGGAGTTTAGTGTATAGTATCAGATTCTAGGATATGTTTTATTCCTGCTGGGCCTAGAATCATTTTCTGTTTGGTCATTCTTCTTTTCATGACCTGTAAAGCTAATTTGAGCAAGTCTTTGAAGAAAAGTAATTGAATGGATCCCTAAAATCCCTTTAATAGCTCTATGTTTGTTGCTGAGTTGAGTGAGTTCTTCTTGTCTTTACTGCCGGAAGCTGAAAAAAAAAGATAGCCTTGCACAGTAAAAAGAAGATTAAAGACAGCTCAGCACGGTAAATTGAACAAAATGCTAAAACACTTTAAAGATAGCACATATATAACAGCTTATAATTAAAATATAGAAAAATTCTAACTATAACTTGGGTAGTAAAAATTCGAATACTCGCAATTCTTAAAAAGATTAAATATTGCTATGACAAACCCTAATGCATTTTTTTCCTGCTTCCTTCCCTACAGCAAGAATATTGCTACCATGTATATTCCTACTGATGGAATAAATCTCCACATTTGATTCAAACACATAGTCCATTTTATTGCATACTTCAACTTCTTCAGTACTAACACAAGAAAAAATGCAAAACACACATCCCAATATCCTTCCTCTCTTCACAGGTCCAAATGGAGTTCTTACTAGTTAAAATGACAACTGTCCATGAAATGTGATGTCAGGCTTCCCTTCTGGAAACTTTCAACAGTATAGAAACTTATACCCTTACACTTCTTACAAAAATTTAGTTATGTTTGAGTCTACTAAACTACTTGGCTTTAAGACCATGATGTGACAAGATGTTTTATTGATACATTGATTTACTAGCCTTTTACATTCACAGCTCTTT
This sequence comes from Acridotheres tristis, assembly GCA_037013685.1. Classification (NCBI taxonomy): domain Eukaryota; kingdom Metazoa; phylum Chordata; class Aves; order Passeriformes; family Sturnidae; genus Acridotheres; species Acridotheres tristis. Next base: position 78,841,882 of record CM072884.1, read on the forward strand.
GTTAACTTTTCATTAAATTTCCAAAGTGTTCACAGACAGGAAAATAGGATATATTGTTCCATCTTCTCTGTAGTATGTTGATATTATAAGTAAATTGTCAGAAAATAATGGCAAGTGCTTCTCGCTCTTCTCTGAACACCTAAACAGGGGTGATAAGTGTTAAATAACTAGTGTTGTGAAAGGAGGCACATCACTGGACTGCATCATCAAATAACTTTATGCCACTCTGAATAGCCATTTACAGTTTTCATCACTTCTTGGAGCTGTATGGAGGGCACTCTAAAAAATGCCTGAAGGTGCGTGCAATGAATTGGCACTGTCACTAGACATTACATTAGCATCATTCCCTAATCAAGTCGCTCAGGTTTTTAGGTTGATGTGGCTGAATGTAGGTTGGTGTCAGAGTTCTGCAAACTGTGGAGCAAAACTGTGGCTGGACCCAGCCCTTTGAACGCCTGTAATCCTAGCAGAAATCACCATGTGAGGTGGCTGAAGGGAAGCCTGTAAAGCACAACAAACAAAAACATGCACTAATGCTTGTCAAAATCCACTCAAAATTATGGCTCATTTCAGCAGACCTATAAAGAGAAGGAATGTTTTATATCTTTGTGACTTTTTCATTAGCAGCTTTTTTGCATGATTTAATATTTTCTAAAAACACCATAGGACAAGTATTTCTTGTGTCTCTCAGACACAACCGGGACTATAAATATATTTCTTATTCTTATGGTTTCCTAATATTTATAGCCTATCACTCTTACACGCAGAAAAAGAAAAAACATAATTACTATTTTTAATTACTTGTAAATCCTTTTTAATGTGTTTTCCTCTATCTCTTCAAGCTAAGTATCTTTCTAAAACAAGACAAAAAATTTAATCAGATTTGTGTTTCTTTAGTTTCCGTATTTTTATAGGTTTATTCTGCTTTTGTTTTGATAAGAATGTCTCAGACTTAGTCAAACCCTTTGAAGTCCGTATGAGACAAGTTTTGCTTACAAAGCAGGTTGATGAAGTTTTAATGCATAAAATATGCTTCCACTATCACCTTACTGTTTTTCACAATGTTGCTCCTTCTCACTGAAATACCTGCATCCACCAGCATATCTGATACCACCGTAGCTACAAATACAATTCCCTCAACTGCTTTTCTTGAATAAAATATCAGAATAGCCCAACCTCATTCTGAAGCGTGGTCCCTTTGTTCAGTATGGACAGTTACCTTTCATCCATCACATTTGCCTCTGAGCTAGTTAAGTGTTTTTTCCCTGTTTGCATTCAGAGTTCCTCTTGTCTAATCCTGGAATGCTGCGGGCTGAGCAAACTGATACTGTTTCCATCATATGATCCCAATGAGCTTGTGGCCAGGGGAGCTGAGAAATGTTGCTCCTACAGGATGTCAGTAAGGTATAATCACCTTCCCAGCAGCAACTTCAAAAAAGCATCTTTGAATGAAAGCCTAAGCTAATGTTTGACTCAAAAAAGAATCAACACATAGAATTGTAGCAAATCACTATACAATGTTACAGTATTAATTTTAAACATTGCATGGTATTTGAATCTGTCTTCTCAGGCAATGGAAACTAATGCATTTTGGTACTGTTTAAGGTGTTCTGATATTAGGAAATCCAATGTATGACCAGATTATAACATTGTTTATATACAATAATTATTTATGGTGGTTGATCATGGCTGGATGCCAGGTGCCCTTCAAAGCTGCTTTGTCACTCCTCTCTTCAGTTTGCTATGGAGAAAAAAAATGTAATTAAATGCTCATAGGTTGAAATAAGGACAGGAAGAGATCACTCACCAGTTACAGATTTAACACAGGAAAATCAGTTTAATTTATTATCAGTGAAATCTGAGTGAAATTAATAATAATATCTTAATCTTGAAACACCTTCCCCTGGCCAATTCCTACCCTACCTCCCCCTCAGCAGTGCAGGGTGATGGGGAGTGGTGATCAGCTCCTCATCTCTTGTCTCTGTCACTCCTCCCTCCTCAGGGGCATGAGACTCCTGCCATTCTTCCTCTGCTCCAGTATAGGGAACAGTCCTCTACAAACTTCTCCAACATCCTTCTTATGGGATGCACTTCTCAGACTGCTTCAGTATGGATCCTTTTCAAAGGGTGCAATCCTCCATGAAGGACTGCTCCTGTGTGGGTCTCCTGGAGTGTCACAAGTCCTGCCAGCAAACCTGCTCTAATGTGGGCTTCTTTCTCCATAGTGCATAGGTCCTGCCAGGAGCCTGCACCAGTGTGGGTTTCCCATGGCTCACAGCCTCCTTTGGGCTCCAGCATGGGGTCCTCCATGGGCTGCAGGTGGATCCCTGCTCCACCATGCACCTTCATGGGCTTCAGCAGAACAGTCTGACTCATCACAGCCCTCACCTCAGGCTGCAGGGGAATCTGCTCTGGGACTTGAAGCACCTCCTGCTCCACTGACCTTATTCTGCAGGACTGTTTCACATATCCTGACTCCACTATCTGGCTGCCATTGCACATGTGTTTTACCCCTTTGTTAAATCTGTTGTCTCAAAGGCAGTACCACCATCACTGATGGGCTCAGGTTTGGGCAACAGCAGGTCTTGGAGCTGGATGGCATTGGCTCCACTGGACATGGAGGAAGCTTCTAGCAGCTTCTCATGGAAGCCACTCCCATAGACCCCCTGAAACCTAAGGTTTGCCATGCAAACCCGATGCATTATTATATATATGTACATATTATTTATTATATTGATCATTTAAACGATAGTATAAAAAAATGTGATAGGAAAAGTTAAGTGAAAAACTTATGTATATATATATACATATATATATATATATATATATATATATATATATAAGAGAGATTCCAAAATCTAGACAGTCATATTTTTAAGTGAAGGAGAAAGAGATGGAGGAAAATATGAAAACAAACAAAAATATTCAGCTTTCCAAAAACTACTAAAAGGAAAGACTGTTTTTTTTCTGCTATAGAAAATTATTTCTGATTTTCTACAATTGGACAATACTGATTTTCAGCTAAGATCTATGCAAAAAACCCCCCAAAGCAGGCATTTTTATAACTTTCTTGGGTCACCTACAGATACCTCTACGAATAGTCTAATATGTTGCCTTAAACTATGTGGGAAGGGTCAAAGTATAGCAAGTCTAATTATGTAAGTAGCAGAGAAGTTGGCTCTTAGCAAGGTTGGTAACTGCAACAAATTCAGAAAATCAGTCATCATCTTGGGAAAGAAAAAAACCTGATTTTTCCCTTGTATTTATTGGCATATATCATTGATATCTATTTTGTCTTTTTATCTTTATCTTCTTGAAATTAAATTAAAGTCTGTTCAGATTGATGGCTTGAAGTGGGACTTCTGCTTTGTACTCTGGAAAGTAATGCATGAGAGCTCATGTCAGGTGTTGAGTCAATTGCTGTAGAATACCTTACAAAAAAAACTTCATTGAATAATAATTGACACACTGACCAGAAAAGACTGAAGTAGTCCTAAGTAGGAACTGTGACAGAAATGCCTTTGGGAAAGTGTGAATATATAAAGTCCTGGGAAAAAAAAAAAAAGATATTTCATTTCTCAGACAAAAACTGGAGATGTAGCTTTGCTCAAGTTAAGAGATATCCTCTGTTGTGATACAAAAGCAGTAGGACATGCCAGTAATATAGGTTCAGTGAGCATGGTGTGTGTACTTTGTTAAATATTTTCTTTGAAAAATTTAGACTAATTGCTTTTACTTTGAGTTTTCTGATTTAAACGTTCTCCAAGAAGAACGTTGAAGCTTAATTCAATCAACCATCATCTTCCTTAAAACTTTCTAGAGCTGCTGAAGAAGCTCTAATAACTGGAAGTAGATTTCCTGTTCCCATCCATATGGTGCGACAGAGATGGAGGTTTGCCTTTTAAGTGATTCCCTTGTTTCCTCACACACCCTAGGAAGTCTGCAAAGAAAATATATTCAGAAGCTTAGTGTCGAGCTTTTGAGCAGATGTTCTTTCTGCCTATACACCTCTCAGCAGATATCTGACTTTTTCTCCCCAGTCATCAGCTAAAAGAAAGATATGCAGTATCTATACTCCTTTTCCTGCCAGCTATTTAGTTTAAGTCCCATCCTACTCCTTTTCTCCATGGGGAGATGAGTAAAGACTTAGAAAAGTAGCCAAAGGCTATGAATTCCTGGAAGGGGACTGAAGTGTCAATACCCAAAACAGAATGGAAAAGGAGAAAAGAAGAGCCTAAGGGTAAAGGCACAGAGTAAGAGATACTGAAGATGGACAGGACTGAAGAGGCAATGGAGAAAGATAATATTTTTAATGCTGGAGAGTAGAAGAGGCAGAGTTTAACTAAAGAGCATTCAGAAACTAGTGAAACAAATACATAAAGTACAATTATGACCTCAAAAGAAACCTGGATTTTAACCAATTTCATAAAACTGGAAGTATGGTAGTTGAATACAATTATATTTATTGTGGGAAATCTTTGTATGTTTGCAGGAAATATAATTCCTGATCCTGAACCTTTTCAGCCATAAATCAGTGCTTTGCAAAAGGGATTCCCTCTCAAATACAGCTGTACCATCTAATGGTTAGGGGTCAGTCTCTGGCAGTGAAGTTTACTTTGTTGAGACAGTTTCTGATTCATTGGAAAGGGCAAGAATCAGGCTTCTGACTCTGGAATCAAAACAGCTGCTAAAAAGGGAGACTAAGTGGTAAAATTCTGTATGCAGGGGATTGGATACTCATCTCATGGGCAAAAGCATGACTCTATTTAAAAGTGGGATGCAGAGCTACTTAGATTAATTCCATCCAGAATTATGGTGTACTTAGGTGCTGGCAAATGATGGCTCAAGGAAGGAGGGCTACCTAGAAAACAGAAGTAGAAGTGTACTCTAAATCATCATTTTTCCAAAGATCTGAGGATTTGTTTAGATGCCATTTCCTGTAAAGCTAGATGTTTATGAAAAGCTAAGTAGACTGGGGAGGTGGTGAAAGACAGTATGTAGGGAGGGGTATAAATGGTGTGAAAAGTGTGTTTACCAAAAAGGTGGGAGGCCAATATTCAGTTTTCTCTTGAGCCTGAGGAGATTCAAACTCACATCTGCGGGAGCTTAAGGTAATTCCTTAATCACTAGGCTGGAGAATAATTAGATGACATGTGCATTTATGCTATACTGTGAAAAACTGAGGCAGCTTACCACCAGCTAAATGTTTGATGCCAGAAAGTAACAAGTTCAGGATTTTTCGTTCTTGTGCTCTCTCTGACCATCTGCTTTGTATGAAGAAAAATAATATCTGATTGCAATGGATTTAAAGTTATCATTCTCTTACTGATGTGTAAGTTACTCAAACAAGTAAAGAAAAGACTCTTGAAATTTCATGAATTTAATTGAATCCCACTGATGTCAAGGGGATTTATCATGTGCTGGATTGAGGTTTAGCAAATAATACTTATCTCTACAGTTTCCAACCAATGGTAAGGAGATTCTGCCTTCAGTTGCAAATGGATTAAGGCAAAATGCTTTCAGGCATTCGATACTGATTCCTTTTGTGGCAAGCTAATGAGCTCAGCCCTCACAAAGTGGTCTCAGGACATTATTTTTAAGTTAGCAACTCAGCGGTGTCTGAGCATTATATGGACAGCTGTTGTAAAGGGGTCACAAAACCCTGTCAAAACAGCAGTCTTCATCTTCTTTTTTCGAAACTATGAACTAAACAGAACTCACTTCCCAAAAATCCGCAGGCAAGGCTTCCACAGACTGTGTCAATTAAATAACAGTATATTTGGTGATAGAGTCACGCAACCATTTTCTTGTTTGTCCTCACTGTTAACAGTGCTCCTGCTCTACTCTATTACCTGCAAAGTGACTTGATCTGTGATGAGCTGTACTTTTGCTTGTATTCTTTGCCTCCTGCCCCCACCTTAATTATTATTCAAATATCAGGATTTAAATCAGTTGGAAGGTATTGGAATAGTTCTACCTTTAAAAACTTTGCTTTTCTTGTACAGTGTTGATGTGGTAAACATAACCTGTTAGAGGGCTGAAAAAATATCATCCATTTGAGGGGCAATTAAAATGCCGTAGTTAGCATTAGAAACCATTTACCAATTAAATATGAGAAAGTTTTAGTTAGGCTAAAATATGAATGAAATAACACAAAGGTTATTTTCAAAAATGGTTAAGATCTGAGGAGAAACTATTAAAACTGTCTCTGGAAATTGGGATTAAGACTTCCAAATTTGTTTTTAGCCTTTGTGTCCTATTCTGGTATTCCAAGTTATTGCCTTTAACCTGTTTCTCTTATTGCTTACCACTTAGTCTCATAACAATTTTCTTTCACACTCCTCCCTTTTAGATTTTTTTTTTTTGTGTTGCCCTTGTTCTCACTTCATTCTAACCATCAGCTTACTGTATGTTTTCCCATTCCTGTATAATCTAATCAGTCTTTTGCTCTTTGCACATGTCTACATGGCTCTTCTTTTCTCCATTCCATAAGTTTTTTCTTATTTTGCATTTTTTTCTGTTCCCATTGTTGCCTCACACTCAACTTTTCAATTCTTCCATTTCTATCTTAGTTGTTCCCCAAGCTGCAAATTTTCTTAATACCTTGGAGACTATAACCTCTGTGGAAACCACCTAAAAGAGTACTTAGATCTATAAGTTTGTGAACATATAGCTGAAATGTCAGATAATTTGAAACATACTGGCAGCAGGTTGATGGTTATGGCAGTGCAAGAGCAAAATATATTGACATTCTATGCAAAATAGGTCCTCCACTGAAATTTTTACACACAGCTTGCACCTTTATGGAGAGCAAAATTAGCTTCCACCACAGCTTATCTTCCAATGACAAAACACTGTGTGAAAGACCTACTAATCTGTTTTTTCTATGAGCTTTCAAGAAGTTTTTGCTATTATATTTTTATTCATTTTTAAATGCACATAGACTTCTGAGCTTAATCCTCATATAGTTGTGTACATTACATTTTATATCAGGTCCCTCAACTATTGCTCATAAACTCACATAATACAGAACTAGGCTGAATACTGGAAAGTAATACAGTGCTTTGGAACAAGCTGTGTTCTTCCTCAAAGCAACTCACAGACACTGAGGTAATTAAGAATTTTCATTGCCAGCCAGAGGCTACTTCACCCCTTTTGATGTTTTTTTAGTGGGGGGTCAGGAACAATTCATCTTTATGAACTTTCAAGAAGTCAGTAACTTCTCAGAAGTTTATTTCCTCACAACCTGCCAAGCTTTATTTGGAATTTTCTTACACCTTTTCAGCTGAATAATGTAGTAAATAAATATTTTTTTTCAACACTGCACAATAATATTTTAAGAAAAGATAACTCTGACACTGTACAGATATTGCCCTTGAGCATGCTCAATGTCCATCTTCTAAAAATCAAGTGTTTTCTGATTGTCTTACTGTTTGCACCCACAAATACGAATAGAATTAAAAAAGAAAAAAAGCTTTGTCTTTCAAGATGCAAGCAAGCTATGACCATTAATTTTGTCTATGCACCTAAACTCAAAATTATCCACATCTTCAGTTTTAAATATAGACAGAGACACATAACATAAAAGTATTCCAGTGAATAGTCAGAAAAGTGCAAGAGCAACCAAATAAATAAGTCTTTAGAATAACTTTTTTTTTTAGTAGCAATATAAATAAATTAAATAAATAAGTAGGCATTAAAATTCTCAGAAACTGCCTGCAATCTGTCAGCTAAGGTGAAAGTCAGAAAAATCTTACAATGCCCACTAATAAAACAGAAAAATGGTAGTCTTAGTGTTATAAACCATTTTGCTAGTCATTTAAGGGCTGTAAACAAGACAGGATGCATTCATTTGTGGACTTCAGCACGTATTTTGTCTTGGGAAGTTAAAAATCTATCACAATACTAGAAGTAGGAAGGCATGTAGTTGAATAAATCCCTTGCTCTGTTTCCGCAACTCAGAAGGAAATCAGTGCTTGTATTTATGAACAAAATTTCTCTAAATATTATATTTCCATCAAACATATTTCAAGACTGCATTGAAATACAATAGAGTCCATTTGCTCCCGAAAACATGATATAAAATCATAGAATCTAGCCTTAACAGGTTGTAAAATACCTCCAAGATCATTGAGTCCAGCCTCTGACTGATCATCATATTCAATCATTTCCTGAACAATTCCAGGGATGGTAACTTCACCACCTCCCAGGGCAGCACATTCCAATCAATGTCTAGCCACCCTTCCCATGAAAAATTTTTCCTGATGCCCATTCAGTTTGAGGCCATTTCCTCTTGTCCTGTCGCTGGTTGCCTGGGAGAAGAGGCTGACCCTCACCTGGCTACAGCCTCCTTTCAGGTGGCTGTAGAGAGTGACAAGGTCACCCCTGAGCCTCCTTTGCTCCAGGTTGAACAACCCCAGCTCCCTCAGCTGCACCTCACAGGGCTTACAGAGGGCATTTCCAAACAAGCACCAGGTATGGATCATAAAGTTTCATATACGTAATTTGTTTTCTTCATTGTTTGCACAAAACCCCTCTTCCATTTGTGCTATAATTTATAAACAGCTTGTAAATGCTATTTTCCCATTTTTGTTCACTTATGGGGCGTTTGTGTGGCAGGAGGTGAAAGTTCACATTTTGTGAATCTGTGTCCAAAATGATAATCATGAGTAAGATCTGTCTTTCTGTTAGTCATCCTAATTTCCTTGTGAGAAGACACTTCATTTTTGAAGTAGTTTGTTGGTGTATTTTATGTATTTGTCAGTGAATTTCATGGAAATACTTGAGAACTCACCCAGTCAAGGAGGATTTTCTTTTTTGTGTGTGTAAATAAAATAAAAAACAAACAAACAAAACCTTAAAAACCCCAGAAAAATACATCAAAACCACTGTGAGTCAGACTGCCTACGGCAGAAGCTTGTTCCTGGTCACAGAAAATCACTTTTTTTCAGAAAGAATCTTGAGCCCACTTTAAGGGCTTGAAGGACACCGCGAAAAAAAGCAAAATTGAAACAACTCTCACAAAAACCAGCTGCTATTATCAATGTAAATTCTAAAACCATTGGAAGTTTAAAAATGATAAATGAAGTTCTAGGCATTATCTTTATACAAGGCAGATTTGGCAGACAATCTATGTTTACTTGAAGAGTGATGTATAATTTCATTGTGACGCTGATGCTTCTTAGAACAAAAATAAAGCACAATCTGAATAATTGCCTGTTAATTGAGCTGTCATATATCCAATGGAAGACATTTGTTTGCTTATTTTTAAGTGCATGCATCTCTGCAAGCACAAATTTGGGTACTTGACTGCTGTGGAAACTATGGAAAATAAACGTATGCTTGCAATTGAAATGCAATTCACTTTCTATGAAATTTATAGTATGGGGAAGGCAACCATAGAAGCTGAACCAACTATCAACCTAGGAAAAATTATAATGAAGATAACAACATTTCAGAGTGAGGAAATACAGACAAAATGTGGATAAAATACAGGCAAAAATAGGAAAAAAAAAATTGAAAGGTGGATCTGAAAGAGAAGTCATACAGTGGAACAAAAAATGAGGATATTTCTATTTTATTCATAAAAGTATGAAGAGTACAGAAAAATATGAACAGCTCGATAAAGGTGAAAGCCAAAGAAAAGTTATTAAAACAATAGTTAAAAATAAAAGGAAAAAAAACCAAGCTTGTCTGCCAAAATATATTTTATACAGATACTTAAATCTTAGAATAATAGGATATGCTGAGTTGGAAGGGACCCACAAGAATCATTGGGTCCTGCACAGCACCATTCCCAAGAGTGCCACCATGTGCCTGAGGGTGTTATTTAAATACTTCCTGAACTCTGCCAGGCTTGTTGATGTGACCACTTTCCAAGAGAGCTTGTTCCAGTGCTCAACGACCATCTGGGTGAAGAACCTTTTCCAGATTTCCGACCTAAACCTTCCCCAACTCAGCTTCATGCTATGGTCAAAAATGGTTCAGCTGAATGACAACTTGAAATTACAATCTGTAGGCAAATTTTCTTTTAGCTTAAACAGTATCTTGCTTTCATCCTCCTTGAAACACACACTGAATAGGTACACGGTGTTATTCGTGAAAGGCTGTTTGCTTCTGTTTCCTGGTTACACATGTATATACCATATAGCTATGCATTAATTTTCACTGTGACCTGCAGTACTGATCCAAAAATTTAATCTGTTACAAAAGCTTCTTAATACACCAAGAGCCAGCAAAGAGTTCAGCAAATTATTTCCTAAAGATTTATTTTCATTATGCAGTTCTGCCTAAAGTGCACATTACTTGGCAGGTTTTCGTTATACTTGCTCTCCAGATCATGCTCCTAACATGACTTTCTGTAAAAGATGTTGTAAGTCTCGTCCTGATATGCATGATCAGCTTTACACATTCTTCCACATGAGGCACTATTAGTAAATAATTTTCCTGTTGAGTTGAAAACACATTAAAAAAAATTGTTTTCTATAGCTAGTTTCTATCATAGCCCAATATCATTAAATACATTAATGTCTTTAGTTTCCCCAAGGCAAGTTCCAGTGTGTGTGTCCTGGTTTTGGCTGGGATAGAGTTAATTTTCTTCCAGGAGCTGGTACAGTACTGTGTTTTGGGTTTAGAATGAGAATAATGTTGAAAACACAAGAATGTTGCTCATTAGTGCTTATCTTTTGTCAAGGACTGTTCAGTTTCCCATGCTCAGAGAATGAACAGGTGCACAAAACACCAGGAAGGAACATATACAGGACAGATGATCTGAACTGGCCAAGGGGATATTCCATACAGAATATCACACCCAATATATAAACTTGCTGATTGCTATTCAGGGATGGACTTGAAAGTCTTGCAGGTTTTAATGGAAGTTTAATTTCCTCTGCATTTCTTCCAATTTTAGCATATATTTCTGATATTTTTTAATATAAAGAAGTTTCCCAGTCTCAAATTAGAAGAAAATGTTATTTGTCCCCTCCTTCTTTGTATGCAAACAGCTTTCTCTTAGGTTCACTGACTAGCCTCTCCCTATGTCTTTCTATTACCCATCTGAAAACTTGACTATTAATCTTTCAGATTGTATAATTTTTTTTTCTTAGACATTAGGTCTTCCTAGAGCAGGTCACTAAAAAAGCAATTTTTTGTTGCGAAGCCTTTTTTTTTCAAGAGGAAGAAGAGACAGGAACAACTTATTACAATTAGTTTAAAAAAAACAAAACCAAACACCTTCATTGTTATCTTTAGGATACTAATTCTGAGGGGAATCAAAGGTTCAGCATATCCTGGTCTAAGTGTTTGGATACAAATGTGACTGCAACAATGCTTGTGAAAGTAAAACTTAGAGTAGTATTGACACCAATTGAAATACAATCAGAGGAAGTGTCACAAATAAACTTTTCTCTCCCTTGGGTCATGAAACCTTTGTTTCCAAGATGATGAATTCAGAAAAAGCATGCACATGAATAGAAACGCACACAATTTTAAAGGAAATAAGTTTGTTATTTTTAGATGCTTTCTCACTAGACAAACTATGAATAAGTTAATATAAACACAAGAACTATTCAGGAAGAAAAAGAAAGTGGTTCATCACAAGCAGTAATCAAGGCTAGTTATATCTTTTATTTGACTGAAATTTTCAGATTTTAAAATGTATTTCTGTCAACACAAGTTTGCACCTGTGGATGGATTGCATTTGTAGCTGTTCTTACTCCCATTCATGGAAATGTGATAAAGACATGAAATGAAAATAATGAATATTCGCATTAAAAAATCTCAAACTTTTTTTTTTTTTTTAACTGTAGTGTGAAATACATATATTGAGGGTAAAGAATATTCCTTATTTATAAGATATCTTTATATTTTTTCATTATTCAACACTTGTTGCCGCAGGTTATATTTTTCTTTTTCTAATGTATCTTCCCAGGTTGCCAGCATGAATATTATCATGAACAAGATCAAACAGTGTGTGGTTTATGTGGAAAGTCGTGCTGTTCCACGAGGGAAAGCAGTGTGCAACAAAGTTCCTTGTCACAGTGCATCAGCCAGCAATCTTTTAAGCTATACTTATGAAGACATCCATAGTGCCTGCCCTCCTTTGCTGCGTTAAAATGTACTCTTTTAGGCTTGAACTCACTCATCGGCTGTAGAGAATTAAAGGAATTTGTTCATATGGATTTTTTTATATGAACGCAATCAGCTGAAATAGCAGTGCTTAATTCTATGCTTCTCTGATGTTATATTTATTTGAGAAAAATGAATACATCTTTATGTATAAATATATAGTAAATAACATAAGAATACACATATATTTGATTTTACAGTAGGACTCTCTAAACTTGCTTAGTTAACTTCTAAGTAGAGCAAATCAGCAATCAATCCACGAGTTTTAATAGAGGATGATAGGGAAAAATAAAATCAAAACAATATTTAGTGTTACAAATTGCAAGGCACAAAATAGCCAGCTCTATCTGCCATATTGCCTTGGTTTGCTTTTTAACTTGCTTACCTCCTTATTTTCTTCATATGGTGAGCCTTTATAACTTAACCTTTGCTGAGTTTCAACTGAAAACAGAAGAAAGAAGAAAAAAAAAATTTTTTTAAGGGATTTACTTGCACTCCTCTCCAGGAGGCAACACTCCTAGAGTGAGAAATAGTTCTCTAAAGAACTGGGATTTGAGTATTCTTAATCCACTAGATTTTACAATGACCAACTCTCCAAGGGGCTGCCTTGTTTCCATTATAACTTTTCTTTTATTGTGTGAAATATTTGAGAGTGTGTATGTGTGTGTGCGTGTGTGTGTGTGTAGGAGCTTGTTCCTAAAGAACAAAGCAAAAACAACATAAGTTCAAAGTTTGTCACAGGAGGAGTTTTAGCTATGTGTGTGGTTCATGTAGATAAATCATTCTCTTTCATAATATTCATTAAAATAACTAGAATTATTCTCTTTAAGCTGATGTATTAAAGTGAGCTGAAGAACACAGAAAAAAATAAGTGGAAATTTGGTTTTTTTCATTAAAATTATAATTAATATACAATTAATTTAAAGAGAAAATGAAAATAACAATTACTTCAATTAAAGCTGCAAAGAATTGGTTTAATTTAGCATCTTCATATAATTCTCCAAATGTGTTATTGTTGGTAAAGGCCTGCCATTCAGAATCTGTGGATCAAACAATTTTTTAAAATTAATTTTAAGTCTGTGAGGGCAGATGGCAAATGTAATTATACCCAGGGCAGGGCACATACAGGATATTAAACTGAATTTCAGAGTACATTGTCTTTGAAAAGAGCAGGTAAGATCTATATATTTTAACAATCGAATCATTTAGTTCCTCAAATGTTGTGGTACCAGAGCATTCTCACTTCCCACTGACAGGAAGACATGGAAGGTGGAGACCATCATTGACCACCACCCCCATCACTTGGCACCTGTTATCCATCTTTGGGATATGTGTCATGCCATACTAGAAGGAATCCAGGATTCATGGAGGTTACAAAAAGTAATGAGCATGAAGGAGCCTGACTACATATCCTCATGATGGAAGCTCTGCTTTCCAGTTCTTCATAATAAATCTCTGTGTTTTACACCATTGTAGTTTCACACAGGCTTTAGGACTCTGGGAATATGTGATAATCACTTGTGGAAACAGGCACCTGACTGCTCCCTCTCTTTTATCCATGAATCTCACTTATTTTTTTCATACTGGTAAAGCTGGTTCTTCTCCTAGGTCACTGCTACTTTGCCTAATTTATTCCCCTCTGATATCCATGTGAGATCAGTTTCATCCCGCTCAGCCCAAAGTGGTGTTTTCTTAGATAGAGCTGGAAACATTTGCTTTGAAAAGAATTAATAAGCTGAAGTCTATACCCAAAGTAATTGCTTGGTTTATAGCTGTGATCCTAGCTAGATAGGTAATCTCACAGAATCATTTCACACAAAATTGCAATCTGCACTTAATCACAGGTAAAGAAACGGGATTTTAAACATGCCATTTTATTTTTTGCTTTAGCTAAGTTAATGTATCCCACCCACACATTGTTATTGCTCTTCTGACCAATATTTGCATGTGTCAGAACCTGAAGCTTGAATTCTCAGTTAAGCACAAAAATGCCTTTATTTTCTTCTCTTAAGTGAATTAGTCAAGTAGCCAAAATTTGGAACCCTTGGATTGCTCCTCCTCTTCCTGTTTGCAGCACCGAAAAAGTGTGTATACTATAAATATTGAAGTACCCATAATTTGTGTTACACCAAAAAAATCCTCTTTGGAGCACTAGGTGTGAAAAACTAACCCTTATTATTTTTGCTTCATTATATACATATCAGTTTTCCCCAATTAAAAAAAAAATAGCCTTATTATGAACAAGCAACAAAACCCAAGGAAAAACAAACATCTTCATTTCAAATTTGAACATGAAATTCAGTTTATTATAAGGACCTGAGATCCACAAGTACCGAATGTACAAAAATAAGATTCCATTCCTTTCTTTTTCTTCTATGATTGTTGTAAAATGTTAAAATTACAATATTAATAACTTTTTATGGTCAAGAGAGTCATAGCACTTTACTGAGCATAAGGCCAAAGCCATGGTCACATTACTGTATTTTAACAACTATGTATCATCTGAGTCTCACTGATATCTTGTGTGCTTGCATCAGTATTTTAATTTGTATTAATTCACCTTCATTGTTATCTGGATCATGCTGAATCTTTTCATACTTGCTTCGTAATTGTGGTTACCCAACCACAGACCAGAGTTTAAATAAAACTGCTGTCTGTATTCTATCCCTTCAGCCTCTGTGACTCCACCTCCACTTACTGTGCTAATAAATTTGGCTGCACAGAAGGAGGAATAAGTGAATGTGAAAGCATATAGCATTGCAGCAGAAGTAGGATTATGTGAACTTTTATAACTGATTAGATAATATTCTTTACTCTGCTGAACAACTTTATGTCCCTGATTGTTTCAAAGCAAGCAGCCGCTGTAATTTGAATCACACTTAAACATGACTTTCCAAGAGACTTGAGAGAGGAATTCTGGGAGAGAACAAAGCAGGGCTTGCCCAAGACATGCTTTGGTTTTTCTTACAGATGTGAAGTGTACAGAAAGTTTTTTATACACTTTCATCTAATTTTTGACATGTCAGTTAATGATAAATTGAATTTTTCCCTTAGGACACCCAGCTCTCTGAGGCTCGATCTTCTGGGTTTGAAGTCAGGACAAATGTGAACCACAGAAAAGGAAAATGTGGCATAATAGAAACTAGCTTATATTGGGACTCGAGAGGAAAAAAACATAACTCCTGAGCAACTTATTTATTCCATGAGAAGCAAAATGTATAAACAAACCTAGTAGACTCACATTTCTCCCAAAAATTCTTACTTAATTTCTAGTTAAAGATCACTGTCTTCATAATATGAAAGCTATTAAATGGTTGATGTTTTAAATGAGTAATCTCTGTATTATTGGCAGCATTGTGCAAATCAGTGGATTACTAATGCTCCAGTGGACATTTGGGTTCCCAAGTGGGAAAAACCTGTCAGAATGGTTTTTACCATGGGAAAGTGCAAACATGAATAATGACAAAGGTGAGGAAAAAAGTACAAAATTCCTTTCTTACTGTAACTTTCTGGTTTAGTACCTTATTTGCTTTAAATAGTTTATTAGCAAGGCAGAAATTTAATGTTCTGTACAAATAAATCTACAGCTTCATCAAAACTCTTAAAAGTACATTTATAGGTATTTGCAAATTAGAATGGTATAAATAAGATATATATGGCTTAATTCTCAATTGATGTATACATCTTGAGTTATTTTAACAAATTATTTTCTATTATGTCTCTTCCCATTTCCCTTTCTAAAATGTATTGTTTCAAAGCCATGAAGATAAAAATAGATTAAAATCCTAAAAATATCTTCTCTTAGATAAAACAAGAAAAAAAAAATCCAAGCTCTAGATATCTGAGTGCTGTAGCTGCTGTCTTATTAAGAGCCCTTTGTGTGTAAGACATGGGTTGAAGAAGCTAACAGAGTATCACCAAGGCATATTTCATTTTCTTAAAGAATGTGATAGAAAAATATGCTGCAACACTATCTTATAAGAAAATGAATGGATGGCACACCACAGCTTTTGCTTATTATTTTAAGAAGCAGTGTACAACCTACAGTACATTCTACCAAGAGTGGTAGCAGTTCATATTAATGTCAGCTAAGATGAATCCTTGAAGTTTACAAAACTTCTAACTGTGAATTTCAGAAATAAGTTTGTAAGATGCCTCATGCATAAAATGTCACCTTTAAAATATCACATTGAGATAAAATATTTGTTCACCAAATAAACTCTGCAGTAAAATGCAGAAACTTATTTTCATTAAACATCTTAGTTAAAGATTTTCTTAGATTATATTTATCTTTAGGAATTCTTTGATCAAGTCAAGCATGTAGCACACTCTAACAACTGATATTTCAAAAATGAGGGAAAATCTATTAGTATTTCAAATATTAAGAAAATACAGATAAAGTAAAATTTTTCACATTAATACTAATATTTCTGATTCTGATAGAAAATGAAAAGTGCTATTGGAAGTCATAGCATAAAATTATGTAATTTTGGTAATTTTTCCTTAATTGTTCATGTTTGTTTACAGGTCTTATCAACAATTTAAAGCATAGAAGCCTGCTTTAGGAAGAATAAAAATACTTATTAAATCAAATGAAAACAGAAGTAGTATTATCCAAAGAAAGTGTCACCAGGGTTCCCATTCTTTGATCTTGATTTCTTGGCTTAAAGCTGTGGGAATTCCTATAGCTGTTGCAAAAATTGAACCCAAGGAACAGTAGCAAAATATTGACTTTTAAACTGGAATATTTCAGTCATTTACTTCTTGGACATCATAAAAAATAAAAGGAGTTCCTTATTTGTTGCTTTTCTTGCGTTCATCTAGCTGCTACAAAAGAGAAAGTTCATCCAGCAAAATGCAAATCTTTCAAGAGAAGCTGAATTATTTTGTTGTCTGTAAAAAAAAAAAAAAGCATTTTAAGTAGCAGTTCATTTCAGATTTTGGACTTCTGCTTCAACATTTAGGTATGTAAATGTAAAATATGTATTTCTTTCAGATGTCTCAAAAAGAAGCTTAAGTTGGCCAGATATTTATGAGGTAAAATGAATCTGACCCAGACTTCTTTTGCTTGAAATTGATCTATCAGATTATCAAAAAATAAGATCTTTTTTTAGCTCTTTAGAAAGAATGGTGTATTTTTACCTGTCAATTCAGTTCTGGCTTATTTGCTTCTACTATCACTAGTGCACTGTGTGTTACTCCATTTCCACATCTCCTCAGTATTTCACTTCATTTTATTGCTCTTTTTACTGATATTTGATAAGTGGCTTCCAGTCAGCCCCAGGGAAGAAGGGGAAAAATTAAGAAGAAAATGGTTTATACTGACAAAGACTCAAAATATTTGCATTGATTTGCCATATTTGATGTTTTATTATCTTGTATTGGAACCTATAATATATATTTATATACATATTCTAGAAAACTTATATCCAATCTCACAAAAAATATTTTAGTAGCTATGAGGTGGAATACGTATCCAGGTATTTATTGAGCTTAAGTAATAGCTGAGTAGCAGGAAAAAGACTGAAGTAAATAATTACTTTAAATGTCTTTAGTTTTTCCTAAGTTTAAGCCCTGAAATGCTTTATCACATATTGTCTAAACAAAACGAGCCACTTTGTCGATTTTGGATGAGCTAGAGTTAGTTTCCTTTCCCAGTACCTGTTATAGGGCTGTATTTTAGACTTTTCTGGAAATAGTGTTGTTAATAGAGAGGGGTTTTTATTTCTGAGCAGGGTTTACACAGAGCCGAGGTCTCTTCTGCTTGTTGTACTGATACCCTGAAAAGGAGGTTGAAATGGGGACATGGGAGGTTGGGAGGACACAGTCAGGACAGGTGACCACAACTGCCCAAAGGGATATTTCAGACCATGGGGCATCATGCTCAGTATATGAACTGGGGGAAGAAGGAGAAAGGGGGCCATATTTGGAGTGACAGTGTTCATCTTCCAAAATAATCATTCCATGTGATGGGGCCCTGCTCTCCTGGAGATGGCTGAACACCTGCTTGCCCATGGGAAGCAGTGATTTAATTCCTTGTTTTGCTTTGCTTGCATATGCAGCTTTTGCTTTCCCTGTTAAACTGTTTTTATCCTAACCCACAAGTTCTCTTGCTTTTATCTTTCCAATTCTCTCCCTGATCCTGCTGATGGGGGACTGGGTGGGTGGCTGTGTGGTGCTTGCTTGCTGGCTTATGTTGCTGCATTACAGCTTCCTATCACCCACTGTTGAAATAGATTAATATTTAATTATGAACATATGTACTCAAGGAAATCACAGATAGGGAAAGAACCCTTCCAACTAGCAATTCAGTCTGTTTCCGTGACATTGAAATATTACTTCCTACAATGTCTCTTGTCCAGATGAGCTTTAAGTGCCTTATATGATTTGGCTGCCACACTTTCCTTAGCTATCATTTTGACAAAGTAATCACACTTCATTGCCAGAAAGTTTATACAGACCTTCAAATGAAACATCCCGTCTTAACTTTATTTCTTATAATCTTATATCACTGATAATTTGAAATAATACTTGCTTTATTGTTGGTGTATGTAGCTGCACATGGCAATATTCTCTATTTTACAAGCTGAAAAGCTAATTATGTGTATAATACTCAAGAGAATGAATCACTGCTTAATTCCTAAACTTAATTTTTCTTGGAACTGTGGCCCAGAGTCAATATTTCTGCAGGAATGTCTGCATTAGCTAGTGGAATTAAACAAGAGGCATTAACACATACAGCAAAAACATTGCTGTTGAGGACCTGATGCTCACAGGATTTGTTCAAAAGCATAACTCCAGAGTTACTGTTCTGCAGACTCAAATCTCTTGAGACTCCATCTATCTTCCCGTCCAAAGTTTTGTGAAAGTAACCCCTTTTTGTGTTCTGATATGGCTCCACTATGCAAATCAGAGCCTGGGGATCAGACAAATATTACTTCCAAAGTACTCTCCTGTCTAAACTAAAACCTCCATGTAGATGCAGCTAGTTCCAAAGTACTTACATCTTCATCCAGTGACTGCCACAAAACTATGCATTGCAAATGAGATCATATGTTTGGTCTATGACTCATCTCTGCAGCCCAAAATGCTTGTCATGATGCATTGTGGCCAGTGGAAAGGCTAAATTCCAAATAAAGTTACAATTCAGTATCCCAAAGGCTTTTTCATATGTTATTTGGTATCCTCTCTATCAGTTATATGTTCTTAACTGTATCCAGTTACAACATCTCTGTTCTGAACCTCACATAAGGTGCAATTATTTTTAGTACTGGTAAAGATAATTAGCCATTGAAACAATGCAGCTAGGGTCATGATGAGTTCTCTAAAATGTAAAGTTTTGAAATTGAGAATAGATTTATTTCTCAAATACAGAGATGTATTACTCATACTAAAGTTATATAGACATCACTTGTTAAAATTCTCTGGTCTGTGTTATGCAGGAGGTCAGACTAGATGATCATTATAGTTTCTGCTGATCTTAAAATTTATGGAACTGTGAAACATTTTGATATTTCATGTGCATATTACTAATCTCTTCCCTTGGAGGTTTTCATAACACCTCCCAAATGAATTTAGTATTATCTCTGAATTTCATTTACATGCTGTAAATTCAGCTGAATATATTGCCATTTATCAGTGCACTGTTTGCAGTCCTTCAGCAAGTTTTCATTCTGTGTGACAGTGTTCATATCCATGCCAATTTGAATTAATTTTGTGAGAAGGATTTTGTGTGACACTATATCAAATGCTTTAATAAAAGCCAGATATATCACATCTACTTCATTCCCCTCATCAACTGGTTTCATCACTTTATCAAAACAAAGTATTCATGTTTGCCTGGAATGATTTTTACCTTGTTAATCTATTTCTAATTTTTATCGTGGACCACCAAATGAGAGGTGCTAAAGGGTGTTATAGATGCTTTCTTTACAAACTAAAGCCTTTAAAATTGTAAGAGGAGATGAACCTTGCACGAATTTGAGAATTTGGAATACATTCATATTTTCTGTTTGCTCATCTCCCACAGCTGAAGAATATATGTATTTCTCTGAGTTCTGAAGACACTCAGAAATGGTCATTGTCAATAAAAGCGGTCAGAGATCTATCTTCATGTGGTTTGTTTGATAAAATAGTATGAGTAACCTATATTTTTATTTTACATTGTGCACAAATAGTTACGGGTTTAGCTTTGAATATGGCTGCCTTATGAAAATATCTTTAGTCATAAATTCCAGCTTTCACATCCCTGAATGTACAACAAACCGGAGTGCTGGGATCTCCAAGATTCACTGCCTATCTCCCCGGCTCTGAAACTGGCTGTATAAAAAGTTTTACTAAGAATGTATAAATAGAATAAGATTAACATTTCTCACACATCTGCATTTAGAAGACCAGGGGGAAAAAAAAGAAGAGAAAATTAGAGTACACATAAATCTGAACTCTTCCACCCTTCACAGTCATGCAGAATGAAATCTGAGATTTAAGTTAGTTCAGGATGAGTCTTTATTGAAGACTATTTTGCTGTATTATGAGCAGAAAACAAAACAAAAAACTAAATGTGGGGCTCTTTGATAATCTGTATTCCATGTAAATATGCAGGTACATAAATGTTCTATTTGAAAAGTTATGTCCCTGAAAGGAACATAATGACAACAATTTATGCTCAAGAATTCATCAAAATAACTTTCAATTTTGTTTTACTCTGGAATTTCAAAATATTTTTAAAAATAATAAGGGACCCAAAACTGATTTATCAGCTGGATAGATTAATAAAATTGACAGCTTAGTAAGTAATAATTTTATTCTAGTTTTTCATGCAAATATTTATAAAAGCAATGGCTGCTGGCAGCTCTGATGGGGTGCCAATTTTCTGAAATAGACTCTTGTACAGAGGCATTCCAAAAATTCCTTGAGTCCGTAAATGAAAATTAATTAATGGAAAGAAAAGAAATCTTGGGATAAAAATAGATATTCAGTCAGGAGCCTCTGTATTCATTTGAAATTATTGTATTCTTCTTAGAGCCAAACCAAGATATTTATACTTATCTCCACTCTCTGGATTATTGTTATGATATGAAACTCTTGTTTCATTACAAGAAGTTTTGAGAGGAAGCTCAACAGAATATGACATAATTTACTTCTTTATTTAGTTCATTATCACCTAATAAAGGATACTGTCTTGTACTGAAATACACGATTTTAAAAATGATCTCATAAATCATGAATTGTCATTGATCATAAATGCCACAAGTAAGCTTTTTCAGCAATTCAGACATAAATGACCCTGCATTTCCTGCTTTGGTTTGGGCTGTTGTAGACTATTTTATTAAGCAAAATAATTGAACTTTTAAAATAGTTTCTTCAGTGTAATAATTAAATACATTCCAAAATTTTTATGCTTTTTTCAACTAATAGCTATATAGGAACATTTTCACCTTCTAAAAACAACTTTCAGTTATTATTAGAGATTCTCTCATTAAGTCACTCTGATATCCCAACATAGTCATTTAGTTTCCTTGGCCTTTCTCATCTCTGCCTCATGTGCTTAGTTCCCTTGGCTGCTTCTGCAAGATCTAATCGTCATGTACCTAATCTCCTCCATGACTAGTCCATTCTTCAGGCTCTTCAGCATCACACAGAAAGAAATATCCAAGTTCACCAGTGACCTGAATTTTCATTTTCTGTTTCTATTCATAGAACAACAGCCAAAATAAGAATCTGCTTGGTGCTGAATTCTTAAGTCTTCAGTATTCCAGGAAAAAAATATAGGAAATTAACTTTCTGAAGTAATTTATTTCTGCCCAGTTTGCACCTATTTCAGGGAGGCTATTATTGTATGTAAGCACACTTCCAGAAATAGGATAATGTGATATTTTGTGCATTATGTCTCTACTGGGTTCAGATCAGTAAATGTCCAGATGCATATTTTATTTGGCTTGATATTGATTTCTGTAATTGTATTAGGAAAATTTTGTTGTTTTCAGGGATTCAAGAAGAGATCTTTCGTATAGTTAAATTAAGCAAGATAGCATTCTTTATTTAAATAAATTATTGGGAACACTTCACAAAAGCAATTGTAAGATGTGACTGATCTGATGCTGATGTGCCCTGGTACACTTTTGTCCAACATATCTCTATCCTGTGTTTTCATCCCATGCTTTTCCAAAATAAAAGGGAGCTGAGGGGATTTGGTTACTGCAATAAGTCTAAGCTTCCTTGTAATTCACAGGTTTAATATTTAAAATTATAAATACTCTGTTAGTAATCTTGTGTGCTTGAGGGGGGTGTGTGTGTGTCTATACAAAAATATGTACACCCCTGTGACAAATTAGCCATCTGTTTTAGCATTTATTTGTGACATGAGACAAAACTTCACATCTCAAAATAGACAAAACTGACTCTTCTCCCACTATCTTCTGCATTTTACCAGAAAAGTTGAGGGAAAATATTTTCAAAGCAAAATAAATGCATTAGCATAACCACTCTTGCAACTTCTGGTCTATTTATTTGCAGTCATATGCAAACTATAGACAGAAAGGATAAATAGTTTCAGAATTAACTGCATTATCTAAATGTGTATTATACTCTGCAGATCTCTGCTCACACTGACATTTTTGTTCACATATTTGGCACTGAACTTGTAAGAAGTTTCTAACAGCAAAGCGGGTCATTTTTGCAATGTCATACTGCCTCAGAGGAGAAAAAACGTCCAGATGAATAGTAACTCTGTAAGAGCTGATAAAGATGATAATATATGCAGTACTCCTAAGTATCATGGATTCAGTGTAGGAAGAAGGGGAAAGTAGATGATAGTATGTGTTGAAGAGGTTTATATCCAACTGTACTATTTCTTGAAATATATTATTAACAGGTTGTTAAAACCCCCTATTATTTTAAAGATATTGGTTGGCATGGCATTCAGTGAAACTGTACTATTAAATATAAATTTCACTGAAGAAAATTCATTGACATCTGCAAGTTTCACGAGGAGGCAATTAACTATCAGTTATCTATGAAATAGTGGATGCCAATATTTGTAGACATCTGCAGCATATGAGAACAGTCATCTCTACCTTGCATAGTATCATTAAATTTGAAAATCAGTGTATGATGTAGAAGGACTATGCTCTATGGGTTGCTTTACATAAATTGAGGCCATCTTAACTTGCATAACTTCAAGGGAGAAATACAAAAATAGGGATATGCCATATGTATCCACAAATGAGCATGCAGGTTAAAGTTTATGAGTAAGAATGCAGCTTGCAATTTTCTTGAATGCATTTGACTGTAGAATTTTTTCTTCAGTTTTATTGAAGGGGGGTGGGATATTAAGTTGTTTGATTTTCAGTTTGAGATAAAAAACTGAGCAGAGAGAATGTCTGGTAATTTTTATACTCCTATAAATATTTTTTTCTGAATTGGCTCAGTATCTGTATCTTGGGGTTTTTTTTATGAGACTTTCTTTCCAAACACCATTTCTTTTTAAATAGAAACTTGTGTTTGTCAGCTAGTTCTCCGGGGTCTTTTCCTATTACCTCTTTAAAGAAGTCCTTAGATGTTATAGAAGCACTTCTGGGAAAGTTTTCTCAGCAGAGTTTTCCTTGAAGTGAGGTTTGTTGACTTCCATTTTAGAATCTTTCCTGCAAAAAGTCTTTCTTTTCCCTACACCTGCCCTCTTAGTAGATGACTGGTACCTGTGAGTTTCTGCATTCTCAGAGCACAAGCTCTTCCTCTCACTCTGCACTATGAAATTACCTGAGATGACAATGTAATATAACCAACATCTTAAAACCACTTAATACCATTTTCATAGCTGGGTTAAAAGTTCCTTTTTGCATGCACTTTCTGCATCCCCGTTAAAATTGCATTTTTAGGACTCTTCTGTCCTAAAACAATGCACACAATAAAAACAATCCCAAACTGGAATAGCTGAGCATGGCTGGAATCCTCTCCACTACGTGTTCAAGCTTATTCCTTTGTGGAATGATATGTTACTACCAAAATGTAAGTGAAGGAAGGGATAAGCTATCAGCTAGTCTAAAAAGGTATCTCACGTGTTTGAGCTGAGTTGATTCCTTGGTGTAAGGAATAGGTTTGTCAGCAAATGAGATGATAAGGTAACATGAACAGAGCAAATTATGCAGACAACCTGAGGTACCATCCTGCTTGTCCTGCCTGCTAGATGTTCATTTCCAAAGTGGATTTCTTCAGACTTGTTTCAGCATGGCACTCAGTTCTGTTAAGAGGTGCTTTCCTTCAAACCTCTGGAATTTCGCTGTTGTGATTTCAGACAGAAATGGGAATGCTACTAATTTCCTTGACATAGAAGCCAGCAGACATAAGATCAAGTCTAAGTCACTCAAGTATTATCTGGGGGAGCAAAACAAACAGCTTAATTAGGAGAGTAGGGAGAAGTAAAATTATCCACTCTCTTCCTTCCCTGCCAAGGCAAGGAGAAAAGGGGTAAAGAAAAGGAAAGCTGTGAAAGATTGGTTATCTTCTTCAGTCTGCTCCTGGAACAGAGCTGCTATGTGCTGCCTCTCCTCTTCCAACCCCTCAGTTTTGGCTGGCCCCAGGATTAGGAGCAAGCCCCTCGCAACCAGAGCTTCTATTGGAAACAGAAGTTCCATCTGCTGAGGGTTTATGAGACTGGACCCATAATTTGCTCAATTACTAGTGTAAAGAAAACCATAGGGAACCTGAATAACAGCAACTCCTAACCAAGCACATTTGCACTTCATCTGTAACTCGGTATGATTTATCAGGATCACACCCCCTCCTTCTCCAGGATCTAAAGCAATTTGTGAAGCTTAAATCAACTATTAAACGTATAACTAGGAGATAAAATCGCAAACCCAGATCTAATTGGTATAGCTTAAATTAAGTTTTACATTTATTGCTGGGAGATAAAATTTGGATAGAATAACTATTACAACAGAATTAAGTAAAAGAAAATAAGTATGATGTGGGATCTATGGCAACTTTTATTTAAAACACATGTCAGATAGAGGCAGCAGTCTACAGAAAACATCTGATACTACTACACTGTAATGGCTATTTGCTAGACCAACACCCTTCTGAGAAGTGAGGCAAAAAAAATTAAGTCTTAAACACAATGTTGGTTTTGGAAAATATATAAGAACATAGGAAATTCAGTCAATAATGCAGGCAGGTTATGTGTACAGCCCACTGCAATAATCAATCTCCCAAGGAAGATTTTTTATGGCCAAATTTTTTATGAAGGTTTAAAAGTAGATTCTAACACAAACTAAACAACTGGGACAGATAAACTGGTGAAGATAATTACAGAATACTATTATCCAAGGAGACTGAGAGTAAAAAGAAAATAAAAGATGAAATTAAACTTAAAATAGTGTACTCTCTTTTTATTTCCAGTATAACAGACCTTGCCTTAGGTTTTTCATGTTCTCATTCTCAGCATGTCCTTTTCATCTCCATTTGCAATTTTATAATAGGAAATATTGAATCATATTCGTGTATCAGTTATTCTTATTGAAAAGTTCAACAGTTCTCTTCAATAGATGCAATTTGTTAGTTTCAGAATTAGAGAATAATCTAGTTTGTTAGGGCCCTCTGGACATCGCTGGTTGGCTGAAAAGAAGGCATATTTTAGAGTTTAGTGATGTTATTCAAGGTCTTGTCAGGGAAAATATTCAATTTCCTCAAACAGAAAGCCTTTCTCATCAAGCTGTATCAGTCAACTAATTCCATTGTCTGACCAGAGTCACTGTGGAGTTTTTTCCACACTTCTAAAAGGAAATTCCTTTGCTGCAGCTTGTGTCCTGTGTCTTTCGTCCTTCCAGCATGCACTTAAAAGGGTCTGGCCTTGACTCCTCTGTGACCACTAATTAGGTAGTTGAAGACCTTGATTAGATTCTTTCTCCTAAACTTTTTTTTTTTTTAATTTTAGCATAAATGTTATTAAGTCTTAAGTGTAACAACTTTTTGGTCACTCAAAATTTGCAGAAACCTGAAGGAAAGCATACCTATAAGAAGTAAATAGACAATAAAAGTTGAAGTGACAATTTCCCCCGAGTCCTTTTTCCTTTGTTTGTAGTAAGAATTTTAAAATATTAAATTTCAACTTATGTTGTGCCAGTCCTTTCCAAGCAAACCTGCCAGGAAATTTCCTTTTTTAGTTCTCTAAAGCAAGGTGAAATATCGGTGTGAACAGAAGTGTTCTAAAGAGAAAGACACAGGAGACAGGCTCAGGCATAAAAACACTCAAAGTTTCTCAGTTCTTCACACAAATGAGAACAGCTCTTAAGTGAGCACTTGCTGGAAAACAGCACTCTTACCTTCACAGGAGAGTTCATGCTCAAAAGATCTTACAAAGAACTTTGGCTGAAAATCTCCAGCTTGAGTTGCTCTGTTTAATAAAGATGATGACTGTTCAGTGACCTCTGTCACTGAGTATTTCTTATCCCCATATTGCCCAACAGACTTGTAAGTGTTTGCACTTGTGCAAATACTTTCTGATTCCTGACAGATCCCACTGAAAGTTTGGCATAGTTAATATTTTAACCTCTTTTTTTTTGTTGTTTTTAATCAACTTTTGCTTTTTCTATTGGTTCAGGTATTCTTCATTCTTACATTTCAGCATAATTTAGTCCAGGAGCTCAAAGGGATTTCCAGAAGACAATTTTAATTATACCTTTCTCTCTTTTCATGGAGACAGGTTCAGATAACCAGAATATCCTCCATATGGAAGAGATGGAGATATACCACAAAGAGGTAAAGTGAGCTGAGCTTAAACCTAGTTTTAGGATTAGCCTTTGCCACCCTTATTTCCATTAAAAGGGTTCCAAAAGGGGTTTATAGTAGAGGAAGATGTTAATCTCTTGATCCGAAGCAAATAACTGCAGCAATTCTTGTGAATGACAGCCACTTCCAGACACTTGCTGCATGGCATCTGGAGCAGGTTATCACCAGGGACAAAAATAAAATGTGGGTGTTCCACATTTCAAAGCCACATTCCTAGGCAAAACTCTAATTTTTAATGCCCTTTTCATCTCCCTTTAATGGCTCTACTTGACAAACCTTCACTTCTCTGTAACGGATATTCTGTGCCCATATCATCATCACTTATCTGCTCCATGTACCTGTAGACAGGTACATTAAATCAGCCATTTCATTTGGTTTAGCCTCTACAGCTTTTTTTTTACTTAGAAGGCAAAAGTTGTTGTTTAGCCCCAGCCAGAAACCAAGCCTCACAAAGCCCAAAATCCCCCAGCAGGATAGGGGAGACAATCAGAAGAGTAAAAGATGGAAAATCCTTGGGTTGAGTCAAAGACAGTTTAATGGGGAAAGCAAAAAACTGTACATACAAGCAAAACAAATCAAGAAATTAATTCTCTGTTTCCCATAGGCAGGCAGGTGCTCAGCCATCTCCAGCAGAGCTGGGGCCCATGATATGTAATGGTGACTTGGGAAGACAAACACCATCACTCCAAACATGACCTCCCCTTCCTCCTTCTTCTCCCCACTTTATATACTGAGCATGATGTCACATGGTCTGGAATATCCCTTTGGTGCTGGCTGTGTCTCCTCCCAGCCTCCCCTGCACCCCCAACTTCCTCACTGGTGTGGCAGTATAAAAAGCACAAAAGGCCTTGGCTCTGTGCAAGCCCTGGTCTGCAATAACAGAAACATCTCTCTATTATCCCCCCTGTGTTCAGCACAAATCCAAAATACAGCCCCATACCAGACACTGTGAAGAAAATTAGCTTTACTCCAGCCTAAACCAGAATGTAGAGTCAAAGGGATACACTGAAAAGCATCTTTAAAATAAAACATTATGTATGCACTCAAAATTGCACCCTGTAAAAGAGAATTATAAAGATATATACTGACATACACAACAGTGTATTTAAATTCCATTGAAGCCAGATTGTTTTCTCTCAGAATTGGAAATAATAATCCATATATTAAAACGAAATAGCTAGATAAATAAACAAGAACATCCCCTTTGCCCCCCCCAAAAATCCCTCCTCCCCAAGAAAAAGAAAAAATAAAAAAAAAGGAGGCAACCTCAACCTCTTCATTGTGTCTTTGACTTTGACAACCTTTGCTTACCATTCATTTCTTTCTAGGTCTAGAATATTTTTCCACATGATGGCAAATAAAGGGGGCTGAAAGGAACAAGTAATGCCCCCAATACCTCTCTACAAATTCACTTTTGAAGCTAAATACTTATGCTTTAGAAGAAGAAATTCAAAAATAAAATAAAAAAAAAAGATCTAAAGTACAAAGCTTGAGGCAATGGAAGAAATTCAGTTCTGATTAGCAGATGCAAGTGAGTACAGTTCTGTTCAATCCCACAGAGGTGTATGCATTACCATATAGCAACAAGAATATTGCTAAAATTACTTTTTTTTTTCTTTATTATCCACAGAGGAAAAATGCATACTACTTGAGTCAAGGTGCTTCATGAGCTCCTTTTTTTAATTTTTCCTCTTTCATGAATTCTTATTAGCTTGCAAAGCCTTTGACTCAGCCTCTGTAACTCTTCTCAAGTACTGCATTAAATTGGGATATCACAATATACAGCAAATAATATTCAGGCTTTCCCCTCATTTGACCAAGGAATGAGCTGAGTTTAGCTTAGATACACTCCTAGAAAATAATACTATTTCAGATGTACAGGTTCAAAAACTTAAAAAAAAACCCCATAAAAATAAAACTAATCCTCCTCAGAAAAGTATTGCTGAGGAATTAACATTTGGATATATAGCCAACTACTGTTTCATCTCCTTTGCCATCTACATGATATAAGCTTTAAGTCAACAGTTATTTAATTGACTTTTTTGAATATTAAGGTGTCAGGTGTTATTTGTATTATTGCTTCTCTATAAGAGTCATCTCTTATTTTTTCAATTTATTTTCATGAGGAGGACTTAGAAGCAAGATACAATTTTAGAATTTTACTAGGAAACCTCTTCTATATTTTTTACATAATTTAATTTCTTATTTGACTTGAGCAATTTTGTCTCTTAATTTTACTATTAAATAACGAAATAATTTAAAGCAAATTGTTCCCATACCTTTCTTAACACTAAAACTGAACAAGCAACAAAAAACTCTGTGTACAATCTTATCTGATTTTCAAGATAAAAATGTTTCTTTAAAATTTTGATTTCCTTGAGGATTACAGTGGGAAGTGACTGCAACAAGAAATTTAGGAAAACCCTGATAACATGACAAATTGAAATGAATAATTGAAGTAGATTTTAAAAGTCTCTGTTGGGGGATAGAAAAGAGGAAAACCAGAAATATTTATATCAGTAGACAATTATAATAAAAACTCTACGTATTATAATGGTAATTCTGTGGGTAGGGTGAAATGCATGCAAGAGCCTTAATAAATCTAAATATTTTATTCATTACATTCCATTTTTTAGAAATATACATAATAAAAATTATGTTTCTCTGTTGTATTGCGTTATTTTATTGTTATTAGATGGTTTGTTCTATTGTTTGTAACCCCCCCCCGTTATAATTCAGTTGCCCTAATTCCCGCCTTCCCTTGATCAATCAACCCAAGCCCCAACCCACCTTCCAGTACCTTCCCTGTCCCTCACTCTAGTCCCTGCCCCGAAGACTGTCAATCCCTCCTAGCCCCCCCCATCCTTCTAGTATCTTCTGTATCAGTCATCCCCTTCTTAGCATATGATTTGATGTTACATGTATTTCCCCGCCTATGTTTCCCCCTATTCGTTGTATGTATAATCAGCCCTGCCTTATGTTACACCCCAAACTGTAGCCATTGGTGCTGTATTGTACCCTCCCTTGGGGGAGGGCCCCTATTTAAGTTGCTGCACACCTGTGTTCCCTGCCTTCTGCGGTTCCCTTCCCCCGATCCCGGTTGTCCTCTCTCCCGCAATAAATCCCGCTTCCCCGGAACCTCAGAAGGACTCTGTCTCGATCCTTTGCTCCTCCCCGGACACGTGTACGGCCGTGAGGGTTCAGAGCCCTACCCACATTCCGGGTTCCCCTGAATCCTGGAAGTGGGCCACTCTCGGCACTGGTCTCGCCTTCAGGAGCTAGCTGGGCGAGTCGGAGCGGGGTGGAGAAGGCGGGCCGTGTCAGCTGACGCCCGACGCGGGGCCATTCGACGGAGTGACCCCACGAAGAGCTTCCAAGGATCCGAGGATCTGGAAGTCTTGGCCGTTAGCTACCCTGGTGACGGCAGGCTGATTCCGGCAGCATTCCCGGGGGTGAGGACAACAACCTTCCAGCACCAGGAGGGCTGTCCTCGGGGGAGGAGACCTTGTCTGCAGCACCACGCTCGGGACCACGGCAGAGTAAGTATCCCCCAGGGACCTTAGGGGTGAAAGGGACTTACTGGGGCTGGCCACCCCATGGTGAGGGCAGGGAGCATTGCCCCGGGAGGGGGCAACGGGCTCTAGCCCTAGGTGGTTCCCCGAGCCCTTATTTTTAGTTTTTTAAGTTGTCCTTTGCTGCAGGCAGGGGTGGATTTTGCTGTGCCGACCAGTAAGATCAGAGTATGGGTGCTAAATTGTCGGTGCAGCAGAGAGAGATTTACAACCAAGTTGTGGGTACCCTGGTGGGAGGGAAGAAAAATTTTTCTAAGGGAAGTTTAAAAAAGTTCGTTAGATGGCTTACTTTGAATTTTCCTGAAGTGTCCCCTCAAAGTGTAAAAACTGTCCCCTTTTGGGATGCGGTGGGCTTGAGGTTATCAGAGTTAGGGGCCCAGGGGGACTATTCAGTTGGAAAATTCATTGTGTTGTTTTTTACAATTCGGTCTGTTCTAAAAGAGAATAAGGGAGTGGACAGTAAGCCAAAGCGAACCTCCCCAGTTTACCCTGTCTCTCCTTTCCCTTTTCCCGACCCCTCAATCCCTATACCGGGGGATCTGGGCGGGGCAGCCCGGCAACGATCGCAGGCGAGCCTGGCCAGGGAAACCAGCCACTGCTCGCCTGGCCCCCCGCAGGCTCCCCAGTTCCCTAGCCCTGGCAGCAAGGGCCCTGCTGCCAGGGATCCTTTCCTAAATCCCTCTGCCCTGAAACCTTTTTCCCCAGTTATTACCCCAGTTCCATCTCCGGTTTTCACCCCTATCCTCGCACCTGCTCCTACCCCGGGACCCACCCTTGCATCTTACCCTGAGCCACGAAATGGTGCCCCTATCCCTGGAGCACAAGAGGGCATCGACCATGTGGCGTGGTCGTCCCCTTGTGCTCCTCCTCCTGGCCCGTCCCTTTCTTCCCCCTCGGATCCTCCCTTTGATCCTTATCCCAGTCCATTCCCTTCCCCAGTTACCACCCTCTGTCCTTTCCCCATGTCAGAGTCCACCCACTTATGTCATTCAGCTCTGCCCCCAGCAGGCCCCTCCTGTTGTGATCCTGCAGGAGGGTCATCTCAGGAGGAACAAAAAAGAGCGGAGCTCAGTGCTGCCTCGTGTGAGGAGAAAAATGAGGCAGGCTGCCAGGGGGACTCGGGGGAGGACGTTTACTGGAGGCGACAGAGGATCCAAGAATGGGATCCACATCCCCCCTTGGGCTTGGCTCTGGCTGACAGCATACACAGGTCTCAGCCGGGGCCAATCCTAAAGGACGTAAAGGTCGCCTCCTTGCGTCGTCGAAGACGCTCCTCCATTTGACATCAACAGTCCTCGGCTGGCTCAGACACCCCCCTTTCAGAATCCTTTCCTAAACCCTTTTTCCTCAATTCCCTAAAGTGTTGCGTGAATTACGTTGCCTCTTTTCTTTTAGAAGGATAACCTCCCCTTTCCTTCAAAATACCCTAAGCGCCCCTGGGGTTCCCCCTGCAAACCCTTCCCCATCCCCATGACCTCCTCGGGATGCTCCCTGTACTTGGAGCACCCCGTGGAGGATGCAACCCTGTCTCCGGTGGACCGTAAGGATATCTGTGGGCAGCACAAAAGTCGTCTTCACCATCACCGACATCAAGACACTCAGGCGAAGTCACCAGAAGCAAATCTGAAACACTAAAGGACTTTATCGGGATGGTTCACTTCTACATTTTGAACAGTTCTGTTAATTATGTCAGTTTTGTTTCCTATTTCCCCTACCATTTCAGTTTTTAAGATTACTTTCAAAGGTGTCTCCCCCACACTGGTACCATCAACTTAATCTTCTTAAAAAGAAAAGGGGGAGATGTTGTATTGCGTTATTTTATTGTTATTAGATGGTTTGTTCTATTGTTTGTAACCCCCCCCCGTTATAATTCAGTTGCCCTAATTCCCGCCTTCCCTTGATCAATCAACCCAAGCCCCAACCCACCTTCCAGTACCTTCCCTGTCCCTCACTCTAGTCCCTGCCCCGAAGACTGTCAATCCCTCCTAGCCCCCCCCATCCTTCTAGTATCTTCTGTATCAGTCATCCCCTTCTTAGCATATGATTTGATGTTACATGTATTTCCCCGCCTATGTTTCCCCCTATTCGTTGTATGTATAATCAGCCCTGCCTTATGTTACACCCCAAACTGTAGCCATTGGTGCTGTATTGTACCCTCCCTTGGGGGAGGGCCCCTATTTAAGTTGCTGTACACCTGTGTTCCCTGCCTTCTGCAGTTCCCTTCCCCCGATCCCGGTTGTCCTCTCTCCCGCAATAAATCCCGCTTCCCCGGAACCTCAGAAGGACTCTGTCTCGATCCTTTGCTCCTCCCCGGACACGTGTACGGCCGTGAGGGTTCAGAGCCCTACCCACATTCCGGGTTCCCCTGAATCCTGGAAGTGGGCCACTCTCGGCACTGGTCTCGCCTTCAGGAGCTAGCTGGGCGAGTCGGAGCGGGGTGGAGAAGGCGGGCCGTGTCATTTCTCTGATGACTAAGAAAATTTTTAAAAATCTGACACATAAGCACATATCTACGCATTTTGACTTAGATCTAAGTGTAAAAAGAACTGAGTAGATTAAGTGGTTCTTAATAAATAGTAGGTAAGTTACAGGTAGCTATTGAAAGACAACATTGGAAGAGTTCTCTACAACAACTGATGTAGAAAGACTCTTTCAGGATAACAATTTCAATGGAATTAAAATGTAAGGAGTTAAAGCAACATGGGGGGAAGTTGAGTATGGGATTTTTCAGGATTTTTGTTTGTCTTTCGGTTGGTTTTCTTGGTTCGAGGGGTTTTTTTTGTTTTGTTTTGTTTTTTGTGGGGTTTTTTTGGGTTTTTTGTTTGAGTTTTTTTGCCTGATAGGGGGATATTTTTTCAAGGTAACATTTCTTCACTGAGGGAAGAAAAAAGAAGTTAAATCAATACCTGGAATGCAACCCCAAACTCTAAAGAGTAAACTTTATTTTGTCCAATAACAGAGGAAAGAAAGAACGAATGAATTTATTATAATAAAATAATGGAATTAAAATTAAGAGAAAGAATCAATCATGATGGACAAAAAATAAATTGATGTGAAATAAGCAAGGAAGTCTTTTGCAGAACTAATGGAAATAGTTTGACATATTGAGAGGAGAAGAAGCAGAGGAGTCTCATAGAATGAGATGTATATGGATTCTATTACAGAGTTAAACACATTTTATAACAGCATATTTATAAAATGCATTTTGCCTAAATTTTCCCTAAATTGTTTCTCAATCCTGATGTCTCTCAAAGGAATTAAATTAATTTTATGCTATCCACACTATTCACAGAATATGGAAACAACTTGTCCATGTAGAATGATTCACTGATTTGAATCAAGTATTCTTAATTTATCATTCATAATTCAGCCAGCAATAATTCAGACTTGCTTGGAACAGAATTGATTGAACGATAGTAAACAGGAGCAGAATATATTGCAAAACAGAAGTTTGGGAGAAAGGCTTCAGTACTGTATTCTTAAGATTTGTGTTGGCTTATTCCAATATGGTTCCAGTGAGTGTTTCCACTAAGACCCTCTGAAAGGGGGAGATCAAGGCTTATCTGGGGTCTAACAACCCAGCCTTGTCTGAGGTCTAAACTATTGCAGTGACACAAGCAGTGTGGTGAGCAAACGGGCTTTCATATTTGTTATTACCAAGTGAACCTAAAAATTTCTTCAGTGGTCTGCTATGCCTTTTACCACTTTGGACTAATATGAATTTTTCAAAATCTGAGCATAAGGCCAGCTCTTCAGCTGCCATGAGACAATTATTGCTTTTGATTTTGTCTCTGCTCTGCCCATTTTTGCTAATGGTCTGTCCAGATTATGCATAAACTTCAGGGACGCTGTACGATAACACTACTGCACTCATTCTGAAGTCGCAGCATCACAAAACTTTGTTTTGTAGATGGCTCAGAAGGGCAGTGTGAAGAACATAGAACCTGTGCATACAAATTGACTATCTGGTCAGAAATGTAAAGTACACCAGTGTGCTAAATTTAATCCTTCCACTAGCAAAAGGGACCAAATGGCAAAACATAGGACAAGTGCTCTTGGGCGTTTTAGAAGAAGGGTGAAGTTTGTTTAATTCTGCTGTTGTCAGAAATTCTTCCAGAGTCCAGGCTGGCAAACGAGTATATTTGGCCATGATCTAGTACCTGGAATTTTCTTTGGAGGGCAAGAACTGAAAGGAGTTTTCTGTTTGTTTTGATCTAAGCAAGAGAGACAAGTGGGACTATTTCACAACTACTATATCCATCAGAACCCAGTGGCTTCTGCTTTCTATGTTTCCCTGGAGGGAAAGTGCTGGATTCATAATTTCTCCCTCAAATATCCACATGGATATGATTGTTGCCCTGGTGTTTCTGGCCTTCTGATGTTGATACATTCTTGTTACATTTTCTCACACTCTTTCTGATAAACAGTGGATTGTTTTGCATTCCTCTTTGGAGGAAGCGAGCACTGAGGGACAGGTGATGGATCAGTGAAGTCAAGAGGTCTCATCGTCACTGTCCAATCCGTGCTCATTGTTGAGATTCTATAGACATGTTATGTAAATAAAGAAGTCTTTTCCTGATGAACCAGTTTGGAGTCAGGTGTGATTCTCCCTCTCTCTCCCTCTCTGTGTCATAGCAACAACATATGATTAAGTCTTCTGTTCCTCTGCTGGGTCTAACTTGAGAGATGTTTGTATTTTGAAGTTCCACTTGAAGTTTTATACAAAGTTATTCATAAAACATCCCCAAATGCATTTTATTTTTTTCTAATTCAGAATGCGTTTTCCATATACATAAGCGTGTGCTATGATTTTCAACCTGCATCCAAGACTGCATTTATTACTCATTTTAAAACATTCATTGTCCTGCAATGCTGTTTTGGAGGATGAACTCTAGTCACAATTTTTATATAAAATTATAGCTATTATGTGGAAGAGGGTTACTCACAAGTAGTCACCAGTCTGAAGTAAATAGCAGTGGGTTGATATTTATGTCCTGACAGAAACCTATGACCAACCAGAACAAGTCTATTTAGGCTTGTTTTTGAAGGTCTGGCATTGTGACTTTTCTTAGATCCTGAGTAGGAAGCTTGTAACTCATGTTCTCCTATGACAGTGACTAAAAGTCAGACATTGCACTGTGTTATCTTCTGATATCTAAACACCTTACTTAATCTAGCATTTATATTCCTCCTCTGTCTCTTTCAGATATGCCTTTGAATTATTCTCCCATTTGGCAAGAGAAACTCATGCTTGTGAGAAGGCTTTCTTTTGCAACCAATCATTTTTTTAGTGGCACAGCTTAACAGGGTTGCTGGTTACAGAAGGGGAAATTTTATTTCATTTATCCATCCATCTACTATTTCTTGCTTTAGAGAGAATTTTAGAAAAACTCTTATTTCTCTCTCTGCTCAGTATAAAATCAGTGACAAAAACAAGAAAAATCCCTGGCTATTATATACCAATTCTTTTGCAGCTTAACTTATTTTAATCTTGTCTTTCCAGCATTTCATGTTTAAAGTATTATTTATCACCAGCTCAGCTGGTTGTGCTGTCTAATGCTCAAGAGATCAACAATATTTTCAGGCATTTCTGTGGGATATCTGGATATATTTTCAGGTTAGTAACAGCAAGCTTCTGAATGCCCAAGTATCCTGGACTAATAGCTATTGTGAATGTGCATACTGACAGCAAGGTATGCCGAGCAGCTAGTCTGGTGTATCCTGGAACTGAATTTCCCATGCTCATGTTGCATGGAAATACAGCTCTGCTCAGGAAGTCTTGGGAATAAATCTAGAAGAGCCACCTTAATTCCAAACTTTGGAATGTATTTTCCAGGCTACATTTTATTCCTTCTCTAGGCAGAAGCCCAGGCCTGGCCTAAGTAGTGGGCCCTGGAAGCGATAACCAAAGGCTCCAGGACACAATGAGTAGCATTGCAGAGTTACCTTGCTTCACAAATAAAGGCAGCAGATTAATCCCAGAATCAATAATGTTTCTGAAATTTAGAATTACTTGACTAGCTCTATGCTAGTCTCTGTGGTGGGACACAGACATATTCTGCATATGGTGAGCTGCAGAAACACAATTTAAGTTTAAAGACTTTTGTTACATTATGAATCCACTGAGAGACAGAAAATGTAGAAACAGATTACTGTTGTACTTGTATTCTTTTTCCCTGAAGTTCTGTCTAGACATATATCAGTACGCACATTGAAAAATTTAGAATTACATAGGAAATATTTAAACCTAAGTCCGAAATAAAATTTAAATCATTAATAATAAGAGTAGCCACAAGTTTCCTTATTTCAACACCAGTTTTAGATTAAATTCCCTACCTTCTTGTCCTTTCCTGCAAATATTTTCCAGAATAAGCTGTAATTTTCTTAAGGCACTGTCAAAATTGAATATATTGCCCAATAACTTGTCCATTTAAGTGAAATATTTGATTCAAGTCAGTGAAATTTAGATGAGAGCTCAAAAAAATCCCCCTACTTAACCTGTATTTTGGTTTTTTACCAAAGATTTTTACTTTAAGATTAAAATATTTATGTACACTATATTTTTGAGATAGTACTTTTGGAATGTAACTTCCTATTGTAAAAGAATTTGAGATGAAATCATCTCTATTAATTTCCAATATAACATGCTGATTTTAGACTACTGTATTATGTTGTCTCTTTTAATTCTTTATACCACTTCATACTGTGAGTTTTAATGGGTTTTCAGAGAATTTCTTTTTCTTTCCCTGCTAAGCAGAATTTGTATTTACTGAAAGGTTTGTTTATGGGTTCTTCCTTCAGTGTTTCCAGCTGTGTTGTAGTTTAGCAAATTATAGCAAAGGTCATTAATATTTTTTGCTTGTTTGTTATCTGCTGTAAGTCTACAGACATTTAGTTTTAATACTTGTCTTTGAAAGCCTGTTTTCCCTTCCTTATTTCCTGCTGTGTATGCGAGCAACTGAATAATATTTCAAATGAAATCTGTTGATATAATGGAGGAGGTTTCTTCTCCATTTAAGATATCAGCATGAAAGTATTGTCTGTAACTCTGGAAAGGTTCTAAGGACTTGAATATTCACTAATAATTACAACTAAATTTTTTAGTGTCAATAACATTTCCTCACCTTTTCTGCCCTAATAATCTGCAAAATAATACTGTGTCTTTTTAATTGGGAATGTGATGGTGCAAAGAAGAATTAGAAGAGAAAAGAAGGGAGTAGAAATTTATTTATGGTGTGGAAAATTTTGGGATAAATTTGAATTTACTGTAGTAAACACTTCAACATTTCTGGGACATGTAATTGGAGAAAGCAATTATTTTCTGATTTTGAAAATAAATTAATGTAGAGAAACTCTATTATATTTTTGGTCTTGCCTGTTTTTTAATTGTAGAGAACATCCAGATGTTCTCTGGCATTTTAAACTTAGAAAATTATGGTTTCCAAAAAGGTCTCCATTAAAAGATTGCTTTAGTTGATGAATTATTTCCTTTTCTCTGAAAAAAAAATGAGTGTGAAGCAATTACTTAACTTTCTGTGTCACCCAGCAGATTGTCTAAAAAAATAAATCTGATCATTACATAAAATGAAAGCTGTATCACGGAGAGATTATTGTTACCTTGGCATCTGGTAAGAGTGAGGCTTTTCGTCTTTAAGAGATTCACCACAACCTTTCCTGAAACGTATTCAGCTTTATGAAGCCGTTTTCTGCCCTCAAAGCATGGCAAAATTAGAATGTAGCCCTTGTCTTGAAACTCTGATGTCAGTGGAATTTTTCCTAGTAAATTCTACCTGTCCAGACCAGGAAAAAACAGCAGCCCTTACATGGCAATAATGTCTGTTTCCTATTGACCTGCAGAGAAGTAACTCTTGTGATGAGAGGCCTTGTGATTTAATCCATTATTAATATGCTGAATCATTCAATCCATTTTAATACTTGATTGCTTGTTTCTCATATAATATGCATGATACCTTCCTATATAAAAATTATCAATATTCTAGGTGCCTGTAAACATTACAGGGTTTTTATTAATAATCTGACAGTAATGTTTTAATTATTGAGCAATGAAGTTTAATTCTATT
Organism: Acridotheres tristis; assembly: GCA_037013685.1. NCBI lineage: Eukaryota > Metazoa > Chordata > Aves > Passeriformes > Sturnidae > Acridotheres > Acridotheres tristis. The sequence continues at coordinate 78,880,448 of CM072884.1, forward strand.
TTTAGCTAGTCTAAGATAACTTCAGCCTACGATCAACATAAAACTACAACGAACAGTATCAACACTGCAAATATGCCATGGAAAAGTCCCCTAAAGATGCTTAAAGTGACCTTTAGATGTGGAGGACTTAAAAAAAAATGTTTAAAAATAAACTGATTTTTTATATTAAATTTTTAAATGGCAAACAAATTTAAGAAATAAATTTATATTGTCTTCCAGCTCTGTTTGTAGCTGTATTTCTAAGAAAGCAAATTTTCAAGTGATATTTGCAACAGCACATCTACAGATTAACAGATTGAGATTAAAGAATGTCAGCCATTAAATTTTCTTATTATCTCAATTTATAGACTGAAAAATGAGTCAATCCTTACATTAAGTCAAAATAACACAACATATTTACTCATGGCTTGCAATATCCAGTCCAAGTGTTCTGTTACCATTGTATTTAGGAGGGTACTACATTTTTCTACTGATGTAAGTTAAAAGAAACTAGATTTAGTCGCCTTCTCTGAAGTCCTCAACTTTTTAGATGTGTTATCAGAATATCCATCAAACTGGACTGCTTTTATCAGGAGAACATTAATTTTTGGTGTCTCTGTGAGATCACATGTTAACCATTAGAGAGCTCTGCTACTGTAAGACTGTGAATGCCCTAAACTGTCTCAGACAAACATGGGTATTTAGAGTTGGATATAAAACATGGCACAATTTTTGACCTTCATAGGTTTAAGTAGGTGATGGAAAAAGATTTCCATGGTGGGGTATTAAAAATAAATTTCAATGATATCCTACACTGCAATGATGATCCAAAAACATTGTGCTGTGCTAAATCTGTTATTTATTGGTACCTCTAAGAATCTGAGACGTGTATCATTCCTCAGACTTCTTTTCAGATTTTGTGAAATCAAGTAAATCTGCTTAAAAATTACAAAATTTCTAGCTTAAATCACATAAATTCTAGTTTTGCATCCTTTCTAAAGATATTATATAAAGAAATGTTCACACTAGGATTCAGGATAGGTTTATAATTTTTTATCTCTTTTTTTATATTATGCTTATGTAACTGATATATAGATTTATTTTTTTTTTTTGCAAAGTGAAAAATCTGGATTTTGTTTAAGTTAAACCCTATTAATTGGAAAATAATGGCCAGTAGAGATATGAATATATCTCAAATATTTACATTTACAGTGCAAAAGATCTTTTATTCTATTTTTTTTTTATTATGTTTGCAAATGTGCCTTTTCCCCACACAGGACTATTGCTCTGCAGAGATCCCGAAGAGCATTGGCTCATATCATTTGAACAGAATTCAATCAAATTGATTATATGATGCATTCATTTTAATTTTTTAAATCATATATCTTAATGCATCAGTGATATCTAGTAATATACATCTTAATAAAGCTAATTTTTGTAAGCTTAAAGCACTACATTAAACAATTTATTGTGAAGGGAGTGGGAAATAAGAGTACATGGTTTGTTTCGAAAAAAAAACCAAATCACTTTCACTTCTGTCTATAGAAAACAACTAATAGATGAGTTTTTAGTTGTGAATCTCTCAGTTCTATGCCTTTTTGTGCATGTGAGGTTTTGGACTTTTTTTTTAAAAGGGAAATAAGCAAAAATAATATTTTCTGTGGGCAAGTATGGAGTTAAATCTAATGTAAAAATGAGAAGATTGGGATACTACACTGAAATTATTGTTCATGTGTTTCTGTAATTCATTAAAGAGAAAAACAGAAGCAAAACACTTCTTATAACTGAGAAAAATATTATATAAACATCTATTTCCCATAACAGCTAGTAGGCCATGTTGCTGAGTCCAGTTGTCTTGGCCTTACCTGTACTCACTTATGCAGAAAATTGCAACCTAGAGACTTTTCCTATTAAAAATATATTTTGTATAATAATTTTGTATTAAAAATATATTGTTTGTAGAACCAAATAGATCCATATTTGGTTCTACACAGATGTAATGGGATTTTTCTCCAAATGAAGCAGGCAATACACAGTTTAACACATCCTTGTAGTATCACATTATGTCTTAATTAAAATAAACAAACAAAAAAAGACAAATGAAATTCAATTTACTAGGAAAATTTATTTATTTACTTGATGAGCAACTGTCATAATCACACAATAGAACCAAAATATACTACTAAGAAATAAAATATTACACTACGTCTTAAACTTCCATTTAAAGCCTCATACTTTCGTGTTGTGCTTATCTCCCTGTTTAAAAACAGAATGTATCGCACATTGATGAATTATGTAAAAAGATGCTCATAACTCTTAACAACATCATTCTGATATTCCTCTCATTTGCTGTGCAAATACTTCATACAAATGCATAATACACTCCTATTTTTATACTTCTTTTATTATTGTGATAATTTTTGTGCATCGACTATAATTATGCCCTTATTTAGATGCATGTTTTAAATCTACCGTTGTGACAAATGTTTAAATCCTTGTCTCAATTTGAATTGCATAACCTCTAGTTCATTTATATTTTTGGAAGAATTTAGTTTATGAAGTCTATAGTAAGCTAATATGGTATGCATGGAAAATGAATTTGTTCATTCAACTAGAATTTTCTGCTGAGTTGAGCCTTTTATTTTTCACTGAGTTAACCTTCCATTAAAATAAAACATCTGAAAAGCAGCCAGCAATTTTGTAAGGCCAACACCAAATATATTTAGAGAGCTCAATGCCAGAAAATCCCAATCAAAACAAAACAAAAACCATGGCTCTGTATTATTTCTTGTTACCTGTCTAGTTTTTAAACAGTGCAACAGATACTGAATCTCCCTTAGGAGAAGTCTGAACATTTCCTCACTTGCTTTAAAGATGACTGATACAAAATAGCAAGTGCTGCATGAAAGGAAAAACACAATAACAATACAATTAATACTTGTTTTAAGGTGTTTAGAAGTATTTGCATTTTTTAATTAAAACAAAAGCAAAAAATGAAAATAAGATTAATTATGGATTAGTAATGCAAGAAAAGGCAGATTTTGCTTTTAAAGATTGCTTCCAGAGGTTCTGATTACTCTTACCTAATTTATGCATATAACGTTAGGGTTACTTCCAAGTCTAGTCACCCCGGAAATTTCTTTTGTCCTGTAGGTATCTTCCTCAGACAGACATATATCACCCTGTGGGAATACCTGTCTTCCTGTATTCATGTTTTTATTGAAAATATAATAAAAAATTTAGGCATGCTTTATAACAAAGATTAAGAGCATAAATGCAGATGTAAGGGAAGTTTCTGGGATAATCATTACCTGTCTACCAGCATGCATCAAATGCAAATGGCACCCATAAAGGAGTAATTACTTGCCAATACCAGTTTATTGCTCTTAACATTCACAACCCTGGAAGAACTGTAAAGAGAAAGCAGTGCCCAGTGAAATAGGTTTTCAGGAAATTGTCTTCTTTTCTTCTGCCTCCTCCTAGGTATTAAAGGAAAAAATTTCCATCGCAACAATAAATATCAAGACCAAAAAATAAACTTCCAGACTTCTGCTCAACAGCTACTGAACTCTGGAATGACTGTGAATAAGAAAGAGGGAACAGGTTTCAGTCCCAGTTTCTAGCTCCTGTACAGGGGCTAGAAGGCACTTTTAGAACTGTTTATTAGAACCAAGGACATTGATCCTATGAGAAATTATAATACAGATACTACTTCACTTTTTTAGATCTAAATACTGTGGATTCATGTCTAGTACTCATGATATTCCAATAAAATGCAAACAAATTCCAGTAAAATTACACAAAATTCAAATAACTAAAAGAAACTTTTTTTTGTTTTGTTTTGTTTTGTTGTTTCTTCTTCAACTGGGGAAGAGATGTTGGGCTTGTAGAAGTGCGTGTATATGTCCCTCTCGTGTTCTAGTAGGATATGAAATGGTTTAAAATGCCTCTAAAAAACTCCTAATGAACTCTCCTAATTTGGAAATCGGATCTTTCCAAAGGCATAGACTAATGTTCTGAAGAGGGACACTTCATTCATGGAAACTCCAAAATGACAGACATGTACATGGAATTTATGAAGATCCAATTTCAGAATCCAGAGCTAAATTTGCATCTTCAAAAGATGCAGGTGGTGTTTGGTATTGATAATATATATATATCAATTATAATATTTTTATGGCTCATCCACTATTTCTGTTTTAAAAATACTATGGGTTTTTTTAATTTCTTTCCCTTAATTCAGTTGCAGCCTGTATGATTAGCTAAGGTGTGAGTTATCACAGAATCATGGAATATGTTGGGTTAGAAGGGACCTACAAGGATCACTGAGTACAATGCCTAGCTTTTCACAGCATCATCCCCAAAAGTCACACCATGTACCTGCGAGCATTGTCCAAATTCTTCTTGAACTCTGCCAGTCTGGTGAAGTGACAACTTCCCTGAGGAGCCTGTTCCAGTGCCCAACCACCCTCTCTTTGGATGAAGAACCTCTTTCTAATATCCAATCTAAACCTCCCCTAACTCAGCTTCAGGCCATTTCTGTGGGTCCTGTCACTGGTCACCACAGAGAGGAGATCAGTGCCAGTCCCTCCTCTTACCCTTGTGAGGAGGTTGCAGACTGCAATGTCTCCCCTCAGTCTCTTCTTCTTCAGGCTGAACTGACAAAGTGACCTCAGCCACTCCTCAAAGCCCTTCACCATCTTCACAGCCCTTCTTTGGGCACTCTATAGCTTTATTCTGTTGTGGCACCCAGAACTGCCCCAGCACTCGAGGTGAGGCTGTCCCAGTGCAGAGCAGAGCAGGACAGTCCCCTCCCTTGCCCAGCTGGTGATGCTGTGCCTGACGAACCCCAAGACTCCACTGGCCCTCCTGGCTGCCAGAACACTGCTGACTCAGATTCAACTTTCCATCAACCAGGACCTCCAAGTCCCTTTCCGTGGCATTGTTTTCCATCCTCTCATTCCCTAGTCTGTCTGTACATCCATGGTTGCCCCATCCCAGGTGCATCCCAGCACTTTTCCCAGCTCCATAGGGCTGGTGATTGCCCAAAGCTATAATTTATCAAGGCCTCTCTGCAGGGTCTCCCTGCCTTTAAGGGAGAGAACAGTTGCTCCCAGTTTTGTAGTGTCTGTGAACTTGCTCAGTATCCCTTCCAGTCCTGTGTCCATGTCATTAATGAAGATGTGGAAGAGCACAGGGCTGAGGATGGAGCCCTGTGGAACCCCACTAGCCACAGGTCACTTGTCTGATGTCACCCCATTCACTGTAACCTTTTGTGCCTGACCCCTGAACCAGTTGCTCACCATCACATGATCTGTTTATCCAGCTGTGAGATTAATATTTTGTCCAGACGGATACTAGCTATAAAATCTGCCAGCTGTCTTAGCCTGTTTCTAGGCCCTATATTAATGCAAATAATAAATAATAATAAGGAAAAATAGCAAAGCTTATTTAGGCTGAAGAGTTTTAAAAATTATTGTAAAGATAAGGAAGTGTACACTGCTGATGGCTGGTAAATGGCTCAGAATCACTGTGGGGTCTCTTAAGGCAAAAATCGGAGAGTGAAATACAGTGACATCACCCAAAACAGATTAGAGATTATAGGAAAGCACAACAAAGTACAAAAATGTTCAAGCACTTATTTTTTAATGAAGTGCAACTGCAAGTTAGAATGTTACATGTGGATAATAAAATGCAATGAAATTAAATATTCTTTATTGATTCCAAATTAAATTGCTGCCACAGTTAACTCAAAAAGCAACTCTATATGCCAAAGGAGGGGACTTTCAGTTACTTCTGGAACACGGTGCTGGAGCAAGATGTAGATATCTTGCCAGATTACAGAGAAAAACTAAATTTCACTTATTTTCCTTTTGATTTTGAGCTCTTTGAGAAAATACAGTCAGCATTGCAAGTTCCATTGACTTCACTGGAACCTACTCAATACTCAAAATAATTCAAATTAAGTTCAAAGAAATCAATGAAGAAAGGGTAAAGTAGAAAAAAATTGACACCAGCTCCAATTAAAAATATATTGCAAATGTCACAAAGACATTGGAACATCAGGATATTTCTAATAAGCTGTCCTGATTCTGCAAAATTAGGTATTTTCCTAAAGTATATGTTCTCTTTTGTCAGTTTTATTTTGGACTTAGGAACTATTTTATGAAGACTTAGGAAACATTTAGTTGAAAGATCTGCAAGAATTTGAGTAATTTCAGAAATAATATAAAAACTTAAACATAGTTTATGATACTAAAACTTTTGTCCTAAATCATAATTTAGATTTTTTTGCTGTTGTTTTCCATGTATTTCTATCTGTTCTTCTATTTCAATGAGCCTGCTTCACAAAAAGAAAGAAAAATTGTCAGTGCAAAGGAATTTTTAAAAATTTACTATTCAGAAGTTAAATAATATAAGACGTTTCATATATGGGAAGTTTACTTTAAAGCTTTTGTTCCTAAGTTAAACTTTGTTTATGGCTCTTGAACCATGTATTTATATATACATATGTATCCTACCATCCTTCTTGACCACTTTATTTATCATGATATACATGAAGTATGATTGCTTAGCACTTGACAATGAAAATATTATTTTTTATATTAACTCAATAACTCACTTTATTGCAGCAGTTAATGTGCAAACCATTCACTATTTCCAGATAGTACAGTGACGAAGCCAGGAGGTGTGTTTTTACTATAATGGAAAATAATTTTTAAATACTCCTAGATGTACTAAGTGAAAAGTAGCATTCAGGTTTTGGACATATTCAGGTAATATATCTAAAAAAGGATTTGAAATGACTGTTAATATTAACAAAAAGCCTACCTGAAGATATGAGTCAACACTGGCAGGCTTTGAGTCTTTTGAATAATCTCTGCTCTGTAGTGAGCAAAAGTCCCAGGAGAAACAGGCAAGCAAACAAACCAAACCAACAAACAAATAAACAAACGAAACCACCAACCAATAAAAACAAAGTAACAAAAACTAAACCGAAAAAAAATAAAGATTGAGACATATGCTGGGGTTTTTTTGTTTGTTTGTTTTTTGGTTGGTTGGTTTTTCTTTTTGTTGTTGTTGTCGTTGTTGTTGTTGTTTTTAATATTATTATTTGGAGTCTTTTTCAGGCCTTTCTTTTCTCACAGGAGTTAAATTCATTTTGCTTTATCTGAAGGTATCACTCCTGAAATCAAGCATTTATTTTGAATATCTTCAAAACAGGGAATAATTAATTAGACCCTGATTTAGAGGTTAGAGTTTTTTAAAATAAGGTTAGGATGACTTCTATTTTATATTTGTTATAACAGAGATTTTGCACAGCCATCTCCTTTAGGTAGTGAAAAAACAATTAATATGAATTTTTCCCTTCTTCCTCTTTAAAACTACCTTTTGGGCTTTTCCCTTCTTCTTAAATCTCATAACAAATTAAAAACATTAGTGGAATATTGTAGTGCAGATTTCTCCCTTACAAATAAGATAAATGATTGTTTAGGTATTTTAGGGACAAAAATATTGTCAAATCAATTTTAACCAATTTCACCCTCCTTTCTTGAAGTCTTAAGAATGTAAATCAGCTAATCTAACAGCTTTTTGGTATAATATAACCTTTAAAATGCACTTATACATTGATCACCAAGGATACTTGCCCAATGATTTATTTTTTTTTTAAGTAGAAGAATGTGCATTGCTTCTACAGATTCCAAGGTGAATCAAAGAAAAATTACATGCATAAAGAATAAGCTGCCCAGATGGTCCATCAACAGTTAATTAAGTGGCAAACACAGAAGTATATTTGATGCTGCCAAAAAACTGCCTGCAGACTCTGCCTTGGGCTCAAATATAGATTGCTGGATGAAAATCTTCTACAGATTGGCATCAGTCTCTTGTGATGCTCATCTGAAAAACAGAGTAAATTTCACAAGCTACATTTGAAAATGAAAACAAGAGTAAGGGAAGCCCTGTCTGAACATATTGCTAATAATGAGACATGAGTTTGTCATGCTCATGCTGCCAAGGTAAATTCAGACCAGAGCAGTAGAGACCAAAGAGGACCAGCAGCTGTCACCTGCTCTCCATGTGAAGCAATGTGGCAGGCTCTGAGTCTCTATCCACTTCTGGTACTCAGATAAAGGAGGGTGGTTTCTTCTAAAAGAGGATTCTTTCCATCACACAGCAGAGTTGAATTCTCCTACTGGGACAGTCTCACCAGTAAAAAAGAGCTGTATGGTTACACAGTGAAGTTTTTACTTTTACATTTCTTGAGAGTCCTTGACTGTTAAACCCTCTAGAATAGTGTTCTAATATCTGTTATTAAAAGGCATCAAATCACATTTCTGAGGAGTATAAATAAGGTTAGAAAATATATTTTAGATAGACATTAACTCTTTGCAATATTTTTTCCCAAAAAAATATGCTCTCTTTTACAAGTCATGTAATTTCAAAGTCAATAAGAAAGCTGGAAAAAGTAGTTTGCCATGCTCCCAAATGTAAATCTACCCAATATTTGTTACTTCAGTGCAATTATCAGATTTGCACTTCGACTCAGATTAATGGATAAAACCACTAAAAATTGCTTAGACAAGTGAGAAGACATGTGAATTAGTTAATAAGTGAATTCCTTTGAAATTTGTTTCACATAAAAGAGCAGCAGTCATGAATATTTTAAAAGCAAAAACTCTTTAGGCTTCTTTAAATATTAATGGAGTAAAGAGAAAACATTAAATATCAGTTAGGAACATATAGTATTTCAAGTATTAGGTTGTGAAACTAGAAAACCAAACGAAAATTATTGAGATGAAATAGCTTGTAATTTGTCATATTTTGTCCATTAATTTTTTGTATATTAGATCAGATGTCAATTTTTTTGTCTATATTTTTTTACTAGAAAAGACTTATTTCCCAAGGGTTGTTTCTGTTCTGCAATCATTCAGAAGTTACTTGGATAGACCAAAAAAAGAGAGAAGGCTGAAGGTCTGAGACCAAAACATCCTTACAATCAAGTTTTTATGAAGTCACTGGGAAAAAAAGTATGAAACAGGCCACAAATCTTTCAAAAACAGAGGTAAAACTGCTTAAAACATTTAATTTTGGTACTGAATTTGAATGAGAGAATCAATTCAAAATTCTAATCTTGTAAAATGTAAAACCATCATTGATGCTGATTCCCAAAAGCTTTCAAGACGTGTAAAATCAGCTGGTGTCCCAATATAGCAAAGTTATGCTCAGCAAGAGTTCTAATTGTTGTTTTTCTTGAGTTAGATAAATATACTTCTGCTCTGTCTACTGCTGCTGTGTCCAAGGGAACTCATGTAGGCAATGCACATCTCAAAAAAACCACAGTAACGGCTACAATACTAAAGAAAACCGATTTGACACAAAACGGCATCAAAAAATAACCTCCCATTCAAACTGCAGTTGTACATGGAGTTTCAACTGTTCCCAAAAGGAAATCTTTTATATATGGCATTTTTTTCAACTTCAGCTTGGATAATCCAAGGAAAGCTATTTGCTCTACTTACAATGAAAATTTGTATACTCACAGACCTGGAGTCTTTATTGGCACATCTGTGCTTAGTTTCCATCTGCAAGTATTGTAGCCAATATATTCCAGTGATTGCAGCCAAAATAAAACAAATAAAAAGAAAATCTAGCAGTGAAGTGACTGAGACTATTAGACACTGCACATGATTCTACATTACCTTTTTTCTTGTTATTCTTCTGTGGAACAAAAGGTAATTTAAAGCCAATAACAACACTGGACATTGTGTACAGAACTACAGTTTGCATTTTATTTTATCCAAAGCCAAACTGCACACTTATCACATTTGCAAAAATAAAAGTGGAATCTTTTGAAGATAAAATAAATTTTTTGCAGATAAAACCTACTTTAAATAGAATTTGGACTGACAGATGAAAAACTGCTAACACAGGGATTGACACAGCCAATATTGAGGCTCAAATAACTAATGCAGACTAAAAAAAAATAGTTATGTAGGCTATCTCCTTTCTCTGAGAATGTCATATGTCCAAGCCCAAAGTACAAGTCATTAAAAAACCCCTAATATTAAACTTAATTCAATAATAATATATCATATTATTTTACTGGGTTTGTATTGTTTTTTTTTTTTATTATTCAATTATTAAAATAAACCAACACCAGAAATAATTTAGTTTGATTATCTATTATCTAAGTCTCTTTTCTGGGTATGTTGAATTCTAAGGACTACAGAAAATCCCCCAGAAAATAAACTGAAAGAATCACTAGCCCAGCAGTGAAAATATTTATTTGGAGACAAAGTTTAAAACAAAGAGCAGAAATGTGTACATTGACCAGATACAACTTCAGAAAGCAGTAAGTATCTTTACTTTTTTCTTTTTTTTCCTCCACTTGGGTTGTCATTCTAGATAGATGAAATATCCATGTATTTTTTTTGTTCACTTGCTTACTTTTGTGTTTATGCATCTTTAATGTGAAAAGAACATTTTTTTCTAATCAGATATTTTTTTCAGGATGCAAGAGATTTGGCCCTTCTACATAGTTGCTAGTGCTCTTACATAACCATTCAATTCCTAAGAGAGTATTCATCTCTGCAATTAATTTTAGAAATTCCTTGAAATCCCCTAGTGGCAATTAAAAATCCCTGAGGCATATGGATGCATAACAGATTGATTGCTTTCATATGCTTTGTCTTTTCATTTTTCTGTCATGTGTTTAATTTGCACCTAAAATCATCAACGGTCAGCACAGAGCAGAATAGGAAGCAAGAAATTGCTCTTCACTCAGAAAGGAGAACTTTAAACAGGAACTGAAATGTTTGCAATATTGGTCCTGTTTATATAGTAATTCTGTATTTCAATATTGTCTTGTTTGCTAAACTCACATAAGATATTGACCCATCCATAACTCATGTATCATGAATTCAGTTTCCTGAAAGGTCAGAAAATTCTCTCATTTGACTGAGAAGGAATAACTCTTTTAGTTCCTTTCAAAAAGAAAACAAACAAACAAACAAACAAACAAAAAAAAAACAAACAAAAAAACCCCACCCAAACAAACAGAACTTCCCCCCCAAACAGAAACAGAACAAAAGCATCTAACAAACAAAACCCCAAACATACAAAACTGATAGAAAACACATGAAGCTGATAAGATATGATTAATATATGCTGATTAGTACCATAACGTGCAAAGACTAGCAAATCCTTTGCTTTTGGGCTGCACGACATCATATGGCAAATTAAGCCATTTCTTTGTCTTGCTGTGCTTCAGGGCATTCGTAGAGCAATTTGCTTGGCTTGAGATCTGTGCTGGTTGAGAGGGGCAGTAGCTACTTACAGCTGCTGAATCTTCCCTTCCACGAGCTTGGCAGAATGCCTTAAAGGGACTTGTCTGACAAAACTGTACAGAATAGAAATATAACATGGAGGAGACATAGGAGGGGAATGGAAGAAGTGAAGTTATTGCAGTAAAAAAGGGGAAAAGTAGGAGTCTTGGGAGCCTGGTATTCAAAAAAATCAAAGTTTTAGAATTTCATACAGTCCTTTGAATTGCTCCCCCATGCGTCAACTGATGGGAGGCTGCCAGTATAATGTAATGCGACACAATTCCCACTCCTTGTGCTGCATTCTAATGCTATCAGTAGGCTAAGAGCGTGCTTGGAAGGTGTGTGAGAAGAGAGTGTTGGGCTCCCTTAGCTCCTTTACTCACGCCACACGCTCTGTTCTTTATCTCACTGTATGATCCAGACACTCTTGCTGAAACAAATGGTCTCTGGCCCTTAAAATCACTTTATGTATCAGTAACTCTGTGGAGTTAAACAAGGGTGTTCTAATAAGATTTATTTTTCTCCTCATCAAGTTATATTTATGGTTGAAGTGAAAATTGTGATTGTGTCAGACTGAGGATATAGGGATGTGAGGGTTAGGAATCACTGGCATTCTTACCTTAATCAAGGTTTCATTCCCAAATTGGATTCTTACATGTTCTCCCTCATTTTTGTAGAGCTAATGTGTTTTGCTTTCTGTTGTTTTTCTTTTCTCTCTCTCTTTCTTTTTTTTTTTTTTCTTCTCAGCAGTATTTTCTTTTACTGGTGTGCTGCTTAATGGAAATACATCAAATTCTTAGCAGATGCAGTCACTGAATAAAACAAAGGTCTAAATGCTAATATGAATAATGAAATTTCCATGGTGGCACACACAGGAAAGAGTAGAAATTGCTAAGGCATAATGAAATAAATTATATTTTATTAAAATCTCCCTACTGAACAGATACTGTGTGCAAATATATTTTCTAAAATGAATCATTGTATATTTTCATTCATGAACAAAAAGCTTAAAATGCCAGTGTTTTATTCATGTGTATATAAAAAGTGTATCTGGAAACACTCTTTATTATAAAAAGTCATTTAGTTGCAAAGGAGAATAAAAATATTGTCCAGGAAATGAACAAGCATATAAAGAATTTGTTTACTTTCAAAGTCAACTGCGAAACTATCCTAGCCTTATGTTAATGTCAGATGTACCTACACTGCTTCCTGTTCATTTCTGATGTATAAATGCAAGCATGTAATTCTCCTTCTAAGTGAAATTAAAAATTTAATATGAAAATAAAAAGATAAAAGCACTTTGCAATGTGAACATATGAATTTGTATATCATTCACTTATCTTGGGTGTACATTTGGGACATTTCAAATACTGCACTGTGGATTTAGCCGAAAGATGTGTAAGATGACAAAACCAGAATTCAGACTGCATTTCATGTCATTTTAATTAATATTCAAAATTTTATTTATAGATTATGCTCTTAGACATTTCCTATCTTGAAATTGCAGTTCCTCTTGTTGTGAGTGGGAAGGAGATTGAGAACTGGAATCGAGAGAAGAAAGTTAAAGCCTTTCTTGCATTTTGTTAATTCAACCTTCAATTCTTTGCTCTTTCCCAGGGTATTAGGAAGGGAAAGATGTCTGACTTGAGTAGAGTGGGAAGAGAGCCAGACTGGAATGGGAGAAGAAACAGAGATAAGGATAAGGAATCAGGGTGGAAGAAGAGATGGTGCCTGGGAATGAGGGAGGGGGAGTCTGGGAATTCAAATCTAAGAGGGAAATTGTGAAGAAAATGGTGAGGTAGTTAGAGAGGGAAGAGAGCCTGCCTTTGGATAAGGACATGGGGAGACTGCCAAGATTAGAGTGGTACAACTGGGAGTTATGTGCAGAAAGTCCTGAAATAAGTGAATCTGACAATGTGATAGTTTGCACGATGATAAATGAGACTTTCTCAGCAAAGACAAGGATGCAGGCACACTACTTGAGTTTGAGCTGAGCGAGTTACCAGCCAACAGCCAAGATAAAGTAATTATCTGCATGTTTGCTCATCACTAGTATTTTTTTCAGGTAGAGACTGTAAGCTCATTGAGAAAGGCAGCACTTTTCAATCCAAATTTGATAATTTTGTAGAAGTGCATGTCATTTTAAAAATTACTTTTATAAGAGTATTCTACAAAAGTTGATGAAGATTATATCAGAAAAGAAAATTCTAGTCTTTGATAGTTTTACACACATTTCTAAATTTCAAGAGGTGAAAACTATACAGTAAGTGGGGGGGGAGAATATAATATGTGCTTACTTCCAATCCACTTGCTCAAACTTGTTTTAAATTTTGTCCACTTCTGCATAAGATGTCAAAGTAGATGAATAAAAATTAATCTTTTTTGCAGTGACTGTATATCTTTTTTTGTATATCTTATTTTTCTGTATATTTTTCAACAAAACTGAAAAATCTTATATCTTTTTTGCGGCCCTTTTTATTCAAATTTTGTAACAAATTTTCATATAAGCTTTACTAAATGTCAAAAAGAGCTTTATAGAGCTACTCCTCTACTTTTCAAGACTGCTCTGAGAAATGCCTCATTTAAAATTACCTTAAAGAATATGATCATGAGCTCAACAAAGAAAAACAGCTAGTTAGGAGCCCTATGGAGTTCAATATTATGGTGATCTTGAAGTTAAAGCTCATACTTAAGCAATTGGCAAAGCAGTTTCATAATCTTCAGAATTTTGATAAATACAGATCAAAATTACTTAAACGTTAATTTTATTCGGGTAACTGAGATGCAAATTGAAGAAAAATTACTCTGTGAGAGTGTTTTGCTACTAATTTTTTTCACTAGCTCCTGGATTTTTTTCGGGATCAAAAGATATCATTGGATTTTCATCCAGCTCTGTTTGTATAACAAATGGAATGCATGTTTTTCTAGACTCTGCCTGAGTTGCTAAGAACAGAACCTTCAGTTTGGAGCCTCTTTAATTAGTTCTGACTGAACGGTCCTTGCAATATCTAAGTGATATGGACCTTTGTTGGTGCCATGAGCAGTTTATTTTCCCAGGAACATTTCGTTAGTTTTAAAGAATAATGATATTTTATACCTATTTTTTATTGTTTGGTTTATTATTATTATTATTATTATTTCTTGTGTTTATGTTGTTTTGGGAATTAGATCCATAAAAGAAGGGATTATCCAGGCAATAGAGAGGAGTCAGTGGGTAGTCTGATCCCTGAGGCTTTTTTTTCAATGCTTTATACAGTGTATGCAGTTAGATGTCCAGGAGAACAGGAGAACATTCTAACAGTACAGGGAGGTGCCTTGTGAGTTAGATATGGAGTGGAAGATGTGTTGTATCTTTAAGCCTGATAATTGGTTCTGGAGTAATTCTCGAATTCTAGGATGATTGAGACTGATCTTCAGATGTTACAGAAAACGAACTTTCATCAAAAAATTAAACCAGTATAATGAAACTTATAAATACTACTTTCCATTTACAGATGCAGTACATCTCAAAAATCATTTTCAAAAAAATTCCAGTTCAAAAGCTGAGGTTCTCAAGGTTCTAATCACAATGCAATTATAACAAAAAGCATTTCCTTTATATCATGATTCTGTGCTAATATATATTTTTGATTTAAAGTTGAAATAAGAGAAAAAGTGACCAGTGCAACTTGTATTATTTCCACATTATTTTATTTAAAATTAAATACATCAAGTCATATTTTTTTGCTCTTTTGTATTCAGAATACATATGGAAAGTGACACATTTGAACAATGAAGCCTGCTCCAGGAATGATTCATTTTTTGCATTGCACTTCTCCCAGGTAAATTACCTTTAACAACACTAAATATGAGAACTTGTTTGACAAGTTGTGAGCATGTAAGCTTGCAAGTATATTAAGAATATGATCTACCTACCCCTCCTAAAGCAAAGAGGCACTGCTTCCCATTACTTCAAATGGCATACTCCTCAGAAACTATACTTAAGGGAAATATGCTGTAATCACATAAAATGCCTTTTGGTCATTCCTGAACCTAGGGCTTAAAAAGAATTTCCATTCACAGGCAGCGCTTCAAGGTAGAATGTCAAACTAGGGCTCAGGCTTTAACACAGTGTACAGGCTGGGGGTGCAGGAGGAGCTGGGAGGGGACAGAGCCAGGACAGCTGACCCCAGCTGACCACAGGGATATCCCAGACCATACGGCATCACACACAGCATATAAAGCTGGGGGAAAGAAGAGGAAGAATGGGATACTCCGAGTGATGCCATTTGTCTTTCCAAGTTGCCATTAGACTGATGGAGCCCAGCTTTCCTGGGGATATGGGGGTAGCTGAATATCTGCCTAGCTATGGAAAGTGACAAACTCATTGTTTTCTTTGCTCTCATGCATAGCTTTAGCTTTCTCTCTTAAATTGTCTTTATCTGAACCCACAAGTTTTCTCGCTTTTACTCTCCTGATTCTCTCCCCATCACACTTGGGAGGAGTGAGTGAGAGGCTCTGTGGAGCTGTTGCCCGCTGGGGTCAAACCTTGGAAGAGTTAGAGCCTGAAGAGGTCCATTTTTCACGAGTCTCCTGAACTGGTTCCCAGTGAAAGGCATAGACTGCAAAAAGATTTCTTCCCTGAGTATTTTTTTACCTGGGTAATGGCTAGAGGTCCACCAACCGAGAACAAATCTTAGCTCTTTTTAAGTTTAAGGCTGTGGCTGGGAGACAACCAAATATTATTCCCCACTTGGTGGGTGGCTTTCAAGAGCCTCCTACAGTATTCTTTCCCTCATTAGAGTAGGCATTGTGAGATACATTTCAAATGACTGTCATGAAATGCTAAATAGTTAAAAAAGGCTGACATCCAAAAAGGTGTTGACATTAATCTTCCATCATCACCAAGCAATTCTGACCAATACAGATGATGCACAGGATACTGTTCTACAATGGGTAATGTTATAAAGAAACCTAGATATAAATGGCATCTGTAACACATTAATATCTGCATCTGTACCAATTTTTCCTTAACTTCCTACAAGAAGCAACCTGCCTTTGGCTGCTTCATGATGATAGTTATTTTTTTGCTAATGAGCAAATGTCAAGATAAACAGAAGTCATTTGCAAGTGTTGAAAGTATGGAGGAATTTTGATCAACAAAGTCTGAATATATTTTAATGCAATTAGCAATTAATAAGTGTCTTTGAGTTAGTGATAAGATAAGCAGATTATGAAAAAGTTTTGTTAGTCAGTTATTTGTTTTTAAATAGCTAATAGAAGTGCTGGAGTAGGCATGAGCTTTTAAAACCCTATACAAAAGATAAACTACTCTCCTTGAGAAATTATAAACTGGCTGAGAAAATAGCTTTAAGCATTAAAATGCATTGGATACTATGAAGAGTGGGGGGCTGTCCAAGCAGTGGCAGCACCATTAATCAAGGAGATCTTGTAGGGAGTTAACCTTATCTACTCAAGCATATTGAAATATCTGTATCTTTGGGGAGCCAGCCTGTATTCATGACATCAGTATCAGTCCTAGGAAAGACCTCTACATCTTTTAGCATTGACAACATAACATGTGTCCAGAGTCATCTTAGGTCCCATAGTATCTGAAGAAAAATCTTTTGCAGAGGTGTTTAAGATGTAAATAAGTATCTTGAGCCTGACTCTGTTCTAGTAACCAATGACATAGAATGGATATTATTTCTAAGGGATGGGCTTTTTAATTAAAAATGTTTGCCAAGAGTGAATTGTATTTGCTTTGGGAATCAGAGCCAGTCCAGACTCCGAAAAAAGTGAGTGGATTAATTCAAAACGAGACAAACAACAGCTATGTCCTGAGGTTTGAAAATACCTTCACAGACAGATTGTGTAGTCAGAATCACATTTTATCCCATAGCAATAACAAATGATAACTTTCCTCATCCTAAATGTGTAAACCAGATATTGTTTGAAGTTCATATTCTCTTTTCAGTGACTGACTTTAAAACATCCTTCAGTGTCAGGCAAATTCTAACCTCAACATTTCTGAAACTTTGTAGCTACTCCCTGTCAGAGGAGCACTTGTTGGGGGGACGTGAAGGAGTAGTGCACAAATACAGAAGTTACTATGAAATTCCAGCTTTTTCTTGCCAAAGTAAAGCTAACAGTATATTATTGGCATAAATTATATAATTAGAAAAAAATAATTCTTTCTTCATGGCAGAAGTTTCTATATGGTAAGAATGACAAATCCTCCAGCATTTATAGTTTCCGCTGTAAAGATCTTGAAGTATTTTTAACGTAGACTTTTTACTGCATCATTTTTTTAAATCAAAAATCCTATTTCAAGTTTATAAATATTGAAAAATACTATTTATATAACAAGGCATAATATTAAAGCATTTACATCTTCATAAGAAAATGCTATGGTAAACTTCACATATGTGTCAATCACATAAACAAGATGGGAAAGGAAGGCTTTTTTTCCTATACTTTTACATTTGACAGGTGTCCATACAAAGTGATTGGGAAAAACTTAACTGTTTTCATTGATGCACAATGGTTTTTCCACCCATAATCAGTATTTATGCATTAAATTATATTTCTAATTATTTTTTTTAAATACCAGTAATTTCTTCAATCTCTGATAATTTATTATCACCAATCACCTAAATATCTTCAAAAGTTAGGTTAGCTATCATAATTATATACTTCAGGTAGCTCTCAAATGTGAGTTATATATAATATATGCCCTAATACTGCAAATTATCTGTCCTAAGCCAAAAAAAAATTGATTTCAAAAAATTATGGGAGCATATGATTGGAAAAGGTCTTAGAGGCTTCACTCAAGTCTCTAGTACGACATGTGCCAAGTGATGTAATTCTTCTCATAAACATGTCATACTTAAACAAGATGAGAGAAGCTGTGAAAATATAAAGTATGAATTAAAAGGTCCAACAACCAGTCTATAAACTGATAAATGTATCTCCATGGTGCAATTATTCTTATACAAAGTACAAGATTTTCTCTTGGATAAAGTAATTAAATAGTGTCCACAGATATTTTATTTAGTGTCATTCTTGGTCTTCAGGTTTTGATCTTGATAGTTTGGTTCAAGATACAGCTAACACCCCAAAAATCTATATCTCTGGTCACAATACACTCTAAATCAGTATTTTCCCAGCAACCCCCTTCCCAAAATCAATATTAAAAACCAACCAACCAACTAACCCACCAAAAACCTAAAATCCTATGTCTGTCCTCAGAAGAGAGATGCTATCAAAGAAATTCTGGAAGAAGGAAAAAGTCACTATGGCTGAAAGTCAACTTAAACAGCTGAATAAGTGATCTTGACACACATTAAATCTTCAAGTGGAAGAGGTAAACAAATTAAGAAAATTAAAAGAGTACCTAAAACATGACAAGTTGCATGTAACTGTAAATTAATATGATACAAAAAACTTGTAGGGACTCTTTGAAAACATAAAACCTATTAAAAATTTTGATTTCTCTGGAAGAGAAACTTACTACAAAAGTAAGTTAAGTTTTTTTTCTAAGCATACATGTTTTTCAAAAACTTTTTTCATATAGAGAATCCTAAGTGCTTGAAATGCTCACAAGACTTAGAAATAAGAGAAAATAAACAGTGGAAGAATATGAGCCAATTCCACCTCAGACAGAGGTTAACAGAAAGCTTGCCACAACCTTCCCTTAGGTTCTAGTTGGCTCAAGATACAGTCTGAAAGCTCATATATAATCTGAAAAATATAGTGATGGAAAGTGATGCCGGAAAACTTTTAGATTATAGCTTTCATTCTAGATAACCAAATCTACAGCTGTCTGCAACTTCCTATAGAAAGTTGTAAAGTGAGGGCTCTCTCCCATGATGCTTAGGCTTTGCAGATTAATGTTTGATGGGAAGCCTGTCATCTAAATCATGTTGGTTTTTTTACTGTTTTTGTGGGTTTCTTCTCTTTGTTATTTCTTTTTTCGTTTGTTTGTTATTTTTGTTTTTTAACTGCAGCTGCAACTTATCTCTTGTAGACAGATCTTGGTTTTGGGTGGTTTTTGATAAGATGCTAGAGCAACAGTCATCTTATTTTTCCCAACTTTCTATCAAAACTGAAACACAACAGACTTTTTCTGTTGGCCAACACAGAAAAAGCTTCTAAAATAATTTTTTAAAATACGACATTGACTTCAATCTTGAGCTGCATATTAAACCTTATAAATACTATTGAAGTTTTAAAAGACTGTAATATTTTACCATGGCATAAAATGTAAGTCATCCTATTGAAATTGATCTTTTAGTCTATAGTGAGTTCTGAGTGCTCTTATAGAGCTCCACTGGAATTAAGTTTCAAGATATAAAAGGTATAAATACATCTTTTGGTAAGTGGGAAGTGTTTCTGTCTATGTAAATTAGAATCTTCTGTGGCCTCTTAAAAGAGCTAAAAGGCTTTGTCACTATGGATTCTCGAATTTCCTCCTGGTAACAGAGATGTCTTGTCAAAATCCAATTTTATTAAGTCCATCTATGAAGAACTATCATAGATAGTTTCAATCATAGATAAAATAATGCACAAGTTATATGTGCTATAAGGCAAATTACCTACCATTTTCTGGATATCCAGATTGTCTGATGCTAATGCATGTCTACCTCTGTTTCTCTGGAACTCCTCTTTTCCTGAAGGTAACTCAAAATTACAATATTCACTTTCAATCAGATTTGAAGAAGGAATTTTTCAAGGGTATCACCAGCCCGGCAGTTTTACTAGTAGTTAAAAGAAAATAAATTGATGAAAGAAAGCACTCATCAGCATTCCAGTGAGGAATTAATTAAGTCAAATAGCAACTGAGTGATAGCACCTAGAAAACCAATAAGCATAAGCATGGGTAAAAATATAGCTCCAGAAAAATTGCAACATTTGATACCTCTATTTTCACTTCCAGGCAAAATAGTACTTGTGAAAGACATGGAAAAAACTGAGAGTGTGATGATGTAAGGACATAAAGAACATCATGGAAAACCTGGAAGGGCAGAAAGCATGGTGGTGAACTGATATTGCAGACAGTAGTCTTTGAAAGTCAGAACAACCTGAATATGACATGCCTGTAGGTTCTCAGAAAAGTGAGCACTGGGATTGGATTGGTGGGAGAAGTGTGTATATTGTGAATGGGAGTGATAGGGGAAGAACAGCTGGAGAACACAAAACAAATTAGTCAGTGGTAATCGTTGATAGAAAATTTATCTTAAATATTATAATTTGATTTTAATGCTTTGTTTCAGTTTGTTGTGATAGCACACAAATGTTTCTTCTTTAAGCAGCACATCTTTGTCTTCAAGGCACTCACTGCCACACTTCTGAAATGCCTCATGAAGTTTGTAACTCAGATAACAATGTAGTTTAAGTGGTCATCAGGTTTTGAAGGAACAGAATTTGTAAGCATTGTGCAAGATTTCTTGCAGTATTTATATTACATATATTGAATTATATTAGTATTAGAAGTAAAAATCAGTGTGAGAAAACCATGTTTATGGAAAATAAAATATTAGATATTTTATGGAAGTATTTGTCAAATATGGAAATTATACAGTCCTTATAAATCTTTACTGGGAGAGTTTATACTTAATATCTGGCATTTAAATTAATATTAACATAGAGCCAAAATATTTTTTAATTTGATTTATTTTTTTCAATTTAGAACAACCTTGTTGTGTTAATTAATTAAAACAACATAATTAATACCATTGGTTCTTATAAATAGTGGCCCTACAACGTAATGTGATAGATCATGTCTACACTATGGAGAAAAACACAGACTTTTTTTTGCTGGTACTGAGGTGAATATAAATTAAAGACATGAAAAGAAGGAATCTGAAAATACTAGATGCTAACAGAAACATGGACAATTATTGTCAGGTTAACAAAATATTTTTTTTAAATCCTTGCTGAAAATCATTTTGAAAAAATGAGAAGAAATTAGGCATTTAAATGAAAGACCAAGGACTTGCTTTTGTTGCAGTACCACATTTTAACCTGCATAATTTCCATTGGCTCATTTCTCAATTTGAAGTAAAAGGTACACAATTATTTAACACTTGTGATCAAATGTATTCTTGCTATAAATAAATTAGGAGGAATTTGGCCCATCATAAATACATTTTAAAGATGAATATAAATACAGGAGTTATTATACATAGTAAGGTAACTATTTATAGTAATGCTTAAGTAAATTTTAAGGAGAAATATTTCTTTTTTAACCCAAAAAATGTTTGGTTTGAAATATTTCTTCTTGATTCTTTTTATTCCTTAAAAGTGATCCATTCAACATGACAGACCTGTTAAATCCCAAGTTAAATATTTGGTCCAGAATTATCCCAAAAGCTTTAGAGATGTATTATGAAGAGTGAAGGGCTTTTACATCTAGTTATTCCAGTCAACTAAGGTCTTAACTGCTCTCAGGAGACAACTTTCTTTCCATTAACTTTAACACAAGCCTAGAATGATTAGGATCTTAACATAGGATCCTCAGTTAAGTGCCTACACTTATCTGGGATGAATCCATAATTTTAGCTTTTCAATCCTCTCTGCTTGAGTTAAAAATTGGAAGGGAGAATGAATTATGCATTTATTAGAAAAGAAAATTTGTCAGATCCACCTTCAGTCTCCACTGTAGCTGGGATATTCACCTTGGATATAATTTCCCTAGCTAAAATACTAAAGATGAGAACTCAAATCTGCCATCCCATGCCCATGTTCTATCCAGAGCTGCAGTGAATCTTGCTGGCATCTGTCATTCACCTTTCTCAGCTCCTTAAAATGGCTGAATGATTATTCTAGGCAATGCAGTGGACAAATATAATTTGTTCTGGTTTGCAGTGGTAACTATGGCAATGGGATTTGCATGCTTTTGTTGACAGTGGAAATACCATTCTTGTTCCAATTATTCAATGTGCTGGTTCTCAACTAAGCTGTATGATATCTGGGATATAGTTCTATCAAGCCTTCCTTATAATGTTCAAATTTTCCCCTAAATAATTAAACATCTGCTAAAGCACTAGCAGGAGCTGATTTATCCTGTTTCAGAATTACTTTAACTTAGAATGAGAAGGACATTCTGCCAAGTGCATTCCTGATGCATCTAAATCAACATATGTCATCTCCCAGGTGCATGTGCTTAAAGATCTTTTATTTTATTTTAAATTTCAGAGGGCTGACTGACATATGCCTAGCAAGACAACCTTAGGATTTAGCAAGGTGACTTCAAATGTTTAAAAAAATAACGAGAAACACCTCACTACAGTGAAACAATGAGTGCTCAACATAAAAAAAAAATCTTTAGGAAAGTAAAGGATGTGTTCTTATTAAAATTGTCAAAAAGAAGTAGGAAACTGAACTGTCAAATTCAACTTAAGTTGTAGTTACGTACACCAGACTATTCTATGGCATATTATGACTACTATTGAATGGCAGGGCATTCAGAAGTCCACAAAAAATGTAATAAAATAGAGAACTACACTACCAGATGGATCAATGTTTTCCTATGCTTTGGAATTACCTACCTTTCACAAAAACTTGCATGCTTTCATTAATCAACATTTAGAGTACTGGACCTGCAATCAAAAGAAAATTTGGTATTCATCATGGATAGTATGGTTGGCTCCTTATTAGTTTTATGAAATCAGCTCTAAGTCAGTTTGATTAGCAGTAAAGAACTGGAAAGGAAGACTGAATCATGGGATTATTTAATCTTGAGTTGCATTTTCCTGAAAATAAAGATAACATTTAAATTTTTGTAATCTCCTATTACTTAGAACGATATATTTTAAAAAGCATATAACAATATAATAACAGAGAAATAAAGAAAACCAGTATTTTTTCAGCTTTGTTTTCCTTGACTGTCATCAAATTTAGTAATGCAAAAGAAAATAAATAGAAAGCAACCTTGAAAATTTTGAATAAAAACAATCTGAGAATTGTGAGACAAAATTATGTGTGTCATCTCTGAGCTAATGGTCAACTCCATGAGGTCAAGTGATATTCACTTTAAACATCCCCATGACTTTACGACAGAGAACAGAAAAACACAAGGAAATTAAATTACAGAGGATTATTCACTCCTACTGAATCAAAATAAAAATTTCAAAAAAATTTATCAAGGACTAGAGAGAAGAAATCTAAGAACAACAGTTGTTATAAAACTTATAATCAAGTCCTTTTTGCTGTCTTCCCTCTATTAAAAAAACAACAACAACAACAAAAAAACAAACCAAACAAAAAAAAATAAAACCAACAACAAAAAAAACCAAGACAAAACAAAAAAAAGAAACTAAAAAAGTAGAAGAAGCAAAGAAAAGCAGCCAACCCAGAATATCTAATAATTACATATTATCCACTTTATATATAATTGCTTGCTCATCCTGAGATGCTGCTTTTGAAGTGGATACCACAAGGTTATTAATGGAACTTCATAACAATCTACTAGAAGATAAGTAATGGCAAATGTTGTCATATAGCTTCCTTCACAAAAATTTAAATGAGGTTAAGACAGAGGAAGTTCAATTGATGTACAAGAGCTTGAAAGCTATAATATTTCTTTCATGCCCGTATTTGTTTTTTTAATTGACTATATCTGTAATTAAAGTAAAATAATCACAGTGGTGACAGCGCTGGATCTAAAAAAGTATAAAAGTTTAAGAAAAATTATATATGAAAGCAGATAAAAGCCTTACAAGGAATTTTGCAGACATTTTTAAAATGAACTTCACTCTCTGTGAATCTACAATGTGGAGACCAAAATAACTTGTTACTTTTCCATTTTTAGTGAAAACAATTTTTAGAGATTAAAATGAGGCGACAAAACAGAACTCATGCAGGTTATATTCATTATTATAAGAACATACATAGAAGATCTTTTTTTAATTCACTCAAATTAATTGAAAAATTTTCATTCTGCTTTGTTATTTTAACGGTATTGTTTTAAAAACAGAGTTTTAATTAAACTACTGTAACCTCTCAAATATCTGCCATTAATTACCCAGGAAAAGTGTTACATAGAAAAATTTCAGAGGTCAATTAGTATTTTTCAAAAAGTTTATTTTCTCTGTGGATAAAATTAATTAGAAACACCTACTTATGTCCTCTGGTTAGGAACATAGGAGTGTGTTCAAAATATTTTCTCAAATACTGCTAATTTTAATACTATTGTTCATTTTGCTTTTAATTTTTCCCATATACTGATTCAATTTCTTTTTACTTTACATTAGCTGTCTTTAAAAAAATACTACATATGTGCAGGTTAGTTAGACTGATCAAGTCTAATTGACATAGGACTATTTTCTACAAGGAAAAGCTGACAAAATACTGATTATGCTGGTTGCTGAGAACCTGATCAAGAAAAGGTAAGGTTCTAGTGGACATGAGCAATAGGCACAGGACAGCTCTTGTCTTGGTTTAATGAAAGTTTTTAATCACTGCAAGCATCAAAATGTTCTCAATTGAAGAACTTCTGCCTGTACTTAGGAACAGAACTTCAGGCACCCAAAAAACATTGAGGTCAATAAAACTCCCAAGTTACTCTGCATATGCTCATAATTTTTACAGTTTGCAAGATGGAGGCCTTAATGATATTATTGCTTAATTAATAAGCAATAATATAACAACACAGGAATATTAAAAGCCAAATTTTAATTGACGTTTTGCTATGTAGTTTCCCCTTATATGCCATTATACACTAAATTTAAAACTTTCTTTGTATAATTAAATTAGATCTGAAACTTAATGACTCTTTGCACTTTAATGTTACTGGGTTTTGCCAACAAACAGGACAAACCTTCTAATTTTTTCTATCATTTTGACTTTTGAAGTGAAGTGTTGTCTGACATATCTTGATGATGTACATCTAAAAATCAACACCACTCTGCTATTTCTTTATCAGTTAAATATTGTAAGAACTAATACATCTATAGAATTATTAGAATTATTATCATTATAGAAAATTTATCATATCTTACTGGAATAATAATAGTCTGGGAACAGGTGATGCAGAGATTTTCTCAAAAATGCATGTAAATTTACTTCAGAGATCTCTCTTGCCTCATGAGCTATTAAAATGAGATTTCATTTAACTTAGTTTTACAGAATGAAGTCCATGACTGAAAAAAGAGGTATTTATGCCAGGTTTTGTTTCTGAAGCACGGAAGACAACAATTTTTTTAATGTTATTTTCAGATAGGTACGAATTCAGTATGAGTTAGAAAACACTTGTGTTGAACACATTTTTAAATTCAGACCACGGAGTTTTATATCAGCTGACTGGAGGGATGATTCTGGAATCCTTTCAGCATATTGCCTAGCTTTTGCCATTATCACAAGTAGACAATATAGTGATGTTGATGCTACAGTCTCTATAGTACTGATAAATCGGACATTGGTGCAGGTGAAGTGACTCCTATTAAAATTTCAGCTGATTGTCAGTGTTATTTGTGTTCCAACAGCTGATACTCACACTTCATTTCCAAGCTCTAATCGGACTTTTGTTTGGTGTTTTCTTTCTAATAACCAATTGGCTCACTCTTCACAAAATTCTCTGTGAATTTGTTTCTTCTTTCAATATTGAGAATTATCTCCCTAGGTATATGTATATATAAATAATGCATTCTAATGCTTAAGTGTGTAAATTTGATTTGGGCAACATTTACATGACATGTAGTAGATAGCCAGGTTGATGTAGCATGTAATATCTCCAGTGAAATCCACAGTAGATGATGAGAGACGTTCCTAGAGCTACTGCCTTTCTCTACAGCCTGCTACTGTAGTACCAGAAAAACATTACAGCTGAAAGCTTTCAATCTCTGTGCCACACCTGCCAATAAACTTCTGGCTCAAAATTTTGGAGGAATGTTTTAGATGACTTACCAATATGCACTTAATTAATTTTAGTGAATTTTATAAACAGGATGCCAAATTCAATATATATCTTAAAGGATTATGTTTCTTGATATTTAATATTATACATGAAAATTAAAAAAGTACTGGAAAAAAGAGATTTAAAGCTTAGAATTCCATCTAAACTGCTGTACCTGATCCATTCTTCCTTGAGTAGTGTTCTGGAGAGAGTAGGAAATTAAAAATTCGGGAGGAAAAACAAGTAGCAGAATTAATGGAATTTGGATCTCTGTAGATGTGTTGTGTGGATGATTGACATGGGTGCCCGATAAATGTGAGATCTGAGTGGAGGTTTACAAATCTGGGAACATCTGTAGGTTTTCATTTTGTGAAATGTGAGTGGACATGACTGGGGAGGTAAGAAGGTTCATATTGTGGTTGCTTGTGGATAATGTGGACAGCTGACTTCAGTTCTGGTTCTTAGCATCTCCAGCCTAACTCAGCAGAGTTGCCCAGCTCAGCATAAGCAGCAGCTTTTTTTTCCTAAAGCAGTTGGTAAAGACGGGTTCATCACCTCTTTTCTCAAAGCAAATCTCATGTGCATGAGTCTCACGCACACTGCACTTGTCCAGGTCTCCAGATTATATGTGATGCCTTGGTGGCCCAAATCATCATCATTATAGCTAGTGCTTATTTTCAATTGTGCTAAAATTAAATCCCCATTCAGATAGTCTGAAAAAATATAGGTTTCTGTCACAGTCTACTGAGCTCTTTTTCTATGAGTATTGTGCTCCAGGTATGAGCGACATTTCGAAGTCTTGGGAGGCTGTCAATAAGATCAGAGGTTTTCCTTAAAAAAAGGACAATTCTCAGACCTAAATTCTACTGAAGAAAGCTGTTTGCACTACTAAGAATACTCTTGACCTCTTCTCAGTGGGATATAGCAGAAGTATGACTAACACGATACAATAAATAATGAGAACTGTGACAAAGAAGAAAGAACTATTATTGACACACACAATATACTAGATTCAGCTGGGTTATATGTCTCCTATTTTGTACACAGTAGAGATATAAAGAGAATAGGATTCTTCTCCAAATAATATAAGGATATAATAGCTGGATAGAACAGACAAGTAAATGGAAGGAACTGGACAGAATAGATAAGATTGTGAACAAACTCAGCAAAAACAATCGGATGGTTAACTAGAATCTACCTAATCAGTCAGCTCTGGGAAAAACCCATACCAGTAAAATATTTATCTGATTGAATCATCAAGTTCCTGTTCTTCAATTGACCTTTGAAATAAAAACACTCAACACTTGCTTCCACACAATATATTTAAATGAAATTAAATTAAATTTAAAATGTTTCTTTTCAGTTTTTAAATTTTAATTTTAATTTAAAATAATTTAAAAATAAAATATCCACTTTAGGAAAAAATATGGCAAGGAAAGACTGAACAGTATTCTTTCCCTTTTGAAAATGCTTCACTTTCACCTGAATATGTAAGCATTTACAGTCAGTTCGACATTGGGTTTTCAAAATAATATATGTTTTGGAAAAGGTGAGAGGAGAAGCATTAAGAAATGCATTTGCCTAACTGGGATCATACCAGCATTTTTAAAGGCATTTCAAAGATGATGACTATTGAATATTTTGTTGTTGCAGTTTTCCTCAGATTAAATGTTTAACCTGGTGTGAAAAAATTAGTGGAGTTGAAAAGAAAGTAGGAAAATTAGACTGACATATTTTTCAAATAAAAGAGTAAATTATTGATACAGTAAAAAAAAAAAAGGTTTTGAAGATGATTACAATGAACACTGATGCTTTGTGTTTGTTACAGCAAAATTGTTGGAAGGGTACAGTTATTTATTTAAGATGATGCTACAAAAACATTTGAGTTTGAGTGGCCTAGTGAAATCAATTAATCTATTTATAGCTACCAAGAGAAAAATACTTCCCAGGTGATACAATCAGAGGACTCAAGGAAGCATTCTGAGTGAATAAATCCAGATATCAAAAAAAGGGAGAAGTTGTGTTGTTCAACTTCTCTGGTGATTTACTGACACTGTTAATTTTAGATCAGTAATTACACTATTTTTCACGCTTTTGTTAGCACTCTTAGTGAAAAAAATTGTTCCAAGAAACCTAGAAAGAAAAAATTCTTCATCTTCTCATGTTTCTGACAGATAGCAATGAAAACTGCAAGTCTTTAAATGGTGTCATTAGAAAGGTTACACAAATTGATATACATATACAGAGAATTTTTAATTTCAAGCATTGCTTAATTAAAACATGACTAGGACTTGGATACAATTTCATGTTATTTAAGCCATTTATATTTGCATCTACATACATTTTTCTTTTTATCCCAGTAAAGAGTAAGTAGAGACAAAGAACCATACTGAAATAAATTCAGCAGTAAGTTGTAGGCCATCATGTCCTCTAATACCACTTGGTCCTTGATACACCAATATTACTGAGTGACCTTATCACGGGGCACACAGGAGTACAACATGCTTCTTCTGCAGAGCCAGTATTTTTGTAAAAAATATAAAAAAGATGTGAGATCTGTTACTCTAGTCCACCTGCCTTCGTGTGGTGTGCAGGAAAGTGCCTATCAACCTAGGAGGCATTAGGGTGAAATCTGGGTTTAGGTAGAGCCACAAGGGGTCAAAGCTAATTCTTGAAGCAGCACATGCTCTAGAAAACAGATGGGAAATATAACGCCTGTGAAATAAGAGCAGAGAATAATCCCATATTTTCAGAAACTACTTCTAATGCTTCAATTTGTTGGGAAGTAGCAGGAAGGGAATATTCAGGATGCATTAAGAATACCCAAGATAGAAATGTGTATGGGCAAAAGTTACACAGGGCTGCAAGATAACAAATTTAAGGTGTAGTTTACATTGGCTAAAAGGTGAAACCTTCAGACAGTAACATAGTACTGAAAAGTTAAAAATTGACAGTAAATTGCAGTTCCATGGACCCGGCTGGATAGAGGCAGCTGGATGACATATTTAATCTCATCAGACTCTACCCACAGGGTATCCTAAAGAATCAGCACATAGGTAAAGAACTTCCCAAAAATAAAAGATAACAGGGAAATACACTAATCTTTTCTTAAATGTCAGTTCAAATCCATAATGATTATTTGCAAGCATTCCTTTTTCATCTGGCTTGCTTTGTTCTTCTGAGGTGTGTCTTAATTATCATACAACTGTGAGGTGAAGGAGGAGCACGATTTTGTTCAGTAGTAGAGACATAAAAGCAGTTTATAGACAGATTATTTTAAAAATAAAATAATTATTTTTTCCTCTCTCTGCAAAACACAACAAGAACCAAATCAGAAATGTAATGCATGTTACAATATTCACTCTGGAAAACCCTGAAATCTCAGGTCCCTTAATCGCTTATCAAACATTTGCCTTGTGAATGAAAGAATATTAATAAACTAGTATTTTAATTTTGTTATATGATGACAAAGGGTCCAAAGATGAAATGAAACAGGAGAAACTTGAAATGGTCCTTGCTAAAATGCAAATTATATTAAAATATTTGATCAAATATATGCCTCAGTCTGCCTTCAAATACTTACTCTAGAGATTAGGATTTAATGGTCCCCTTTTTACCTCAGAAATAAGTGACAAAAATAAGATGATAAAAAGTATCAAAGAAGTTAGAGCTTTGTAATGAAAACTGATATCAGCTAAAGAATTAGAACTAATAATTAAAATACAAAGTAATTTCACTGAAGAGGGAAAGCATAGATAGAGAAAAGCACAATAAGCCAAAAGGAATGAATTACAGACAAATAACCAGCAGGATTTAAATAAAGAAATGGCATTTCAAGCAAATGGAAACTTTTTATATTCTCGACCTTTGGATAGAGGGCAAAAACAAAAAGAAAGCACAATATGAATAACTCAGCAAGGCAAAGCTTTGGGATCTCTTCAGAACAGTAACTCCACCTCAAAGCATGACTGCCTGTGTGGCTGAACCACATTAAAATACATGTAATTACACTTATCTGCTTGAAGAGAGTAAATAAATATAATTACATTTGTGTTTTGTATGGCATTCAGAAGATAACTTAACAAAGGGGAATATGTATGAAAGATAATATAAAATAAGGAAGACTGTAGGACTTTAGATTATGTGGAAGAACTAAAATATTACAACAAATGTTTGCATAATTACGACATTTGAAAATAGGATTATATTTGTCTAATTATTATGTATTTAGATTTAAAAGTAATATTGATTTCTACCCTTCTCTATGGTTGTGCCAACAGATTTCAGTAAAGACCAGAAAAGTTATTTGAAGCGATTTCTGAAATCTTTAAAGAAAGAAAAAATTATGGAACTTAACAAAAAATAGTTAAATCTTCTTTTTTTATTCTAACCATGTGATTAAAGAGTACTGAATATTTTGCTATTTGATTTTTCTTTTTTTTTAATATAAGGATTTACATTAATCTTATTTTAAGTTTCTTGTACAGCATCACAGAGTCATTAAACCAATTATGTAAAGTAATAACGCTAAATCATGACTTGAAATAAAGCTTTCAGCTGTCAACTAACAAAATTGCCTTAGAGACTGCTGCTGAAGGGAAAAAAAGTATTCAAACATTTAAAAAAAGAGCAAAGTATACATGAATGGATCTTAAATCCCCTTATGTCACATACTTCTTTAGTTTCCTTAATGATGCAGGCCCCTTTTCTAAATGACATGTTACAAAGTCAGCAAAAAGAAATTGCAGTTAGGGACATGGCGAAGCAGGCTTACCTGGTCTCTCACTAGCACTGTATAGCTGCAAATTATCCAATAATTTCATTCTCAGACAGAGAGCAATGAAAATGGCATTAAGAAACAATGGAAAGGGGAGGAAAAAGGTGTAGTTACAGTTTACCTGCATTTACTCCCTGTAGAACTTTCAAAAAATGGCTGAGTTGAAAACTAGTAAGGAGAATTCATCATTAAATGTAGAGCAGCAGTAGAATAGTTCCTGATTTTATAGTAAAGAAGGAAATTGAAAGTCTAGGACATTAAACAAAAATCAGAAAACTAGATATCTTTCTTTCTGCAGAAAATTCTACTTATTTCTTCATTTGAAGGCTGAGTGTAAGTTTTAAAAGACAAAATATGGGGAAAAAAGCTTATAAACTCTTATATAAACTAAATAACAGAGATGAATACTGTCCTTTTTATTTCCATGAAAGAATATTGAAGCCATAATTTTCCTCATGTTATACCCACCACGACACATAGTATAAAATTAACCTTCATCATGAGTTGTCAGTAATGTTAGTTTAAATAAAAAGTATAGTAAAATATTACATTAATATATTATTTATATATATATATAAACAGGTTTAAAATCAAAGTTTTCCTTACTGAAGTGAAGCACTTCTTTATTGTTAGTTGTAAAAGAAAGAGTGCAAGTTTTTGGATAAATTAGTTTCATTTATCACTCTGGTTACAACTGTAACCAAACTATTTAGTTACACTGTATGATACAGGACAATTACTCCTGAGACTAAAACATAGTCTTGGTCTTGAAGGATAGTAACTTATATTTAACATTGGGATAGAAATTACCAGAAGGTAATACAGTCAGACCCATCCCAGACACACTTTGCATCTGCTAAGGCAGTTGATGATCAGGTCCAAAATAATGATCAAAAAAAGGAATAATAGTTTTCACTGTTGTTAGTAGCCCCGGCATAACTTAATTTTATTTTTTTTTTCCTACTGTTCTATTTCATTTATTTTAAAACAATTCTGACCTCATACACTGGGCAATAAATTCTAAGTCACTTAAAAAGCTTTTAACAGTGTACATATAATTCCAACACTTCTTTTTTAAATGCGTTCTTAGAAAATTACCATCTCCATCTCTGAACACATTTTCATGCATAGCATCCTACTTACGGTACTCTTGGTGTGAAAAATTGAAGCAAACTGGAGGATTCTCCCAAGCAGTAGTAAATTTAGCAGAAACCTATAGCTAATGCACCCCAATCACTTATTCGTACTTCCTAAATTAGGCGAGACTAGACTGGACCATCATAAAAACTTCCATCAGTACTGAGTAGGTATCAAAAGTAGCAGGAGACAACAGGTGGCATTCTGAACACCAATCTAATAAAAATAATCCAAAACCCATGAAGTTTGGAGATTTTTATTGTTCTGATTTTGGTTTGAGGTTTTTTATGAGATGAAACAGAACACCTAGACACCTGTGATCATTAAAAACATAATGGCACATTCTGCAAACGTTACACTGAAAATGTACAATTATATTCTAAATATATGTCTACTACAGTTCTGTTTAGACAAGTTTGTTCATTTAATTACATTTTTCTTTTTGACTGCTAAGAAATGGTCACGTATAAAATTTGAGCTGTTTACCTTTTTTGTTTGGTAACAACAATATTTTATACAACATTGCTTATCTATTCATTATAATTAGAAAAGGTTTTTTACAACAAGCAGTAGTTTATAAGCTGATTATTTTCCACTTTTAAGGAAGAAGTAGTTTACTCAGAACTTTTCAGAATCCTTCATTTCTGAAATTTAAAATGTGGCTATCAATGGCAACCATGACTTGCATATGCTGAAGAAAATATCTAATTATTGGATGACATGTCTACATTACACAACCGTACCTCAGAAGCAGTCACATAAGTGGACAAACACAGAAGGCCAAAACTGAATGAGTGACCTGCAAACGTGTGTCTGACTCCATACTTAGCCTTAGCAATTAGTATTAATAATTCATTTTCAAGAACTCTAAACTCACATAATTACTGCAAATATTATTCTGACTTTTCAAAATGGATACATGATATAATACACCTTTGCTTTAATCTGCCAGCCTGAAACTTCACACTATTGGCTCTAAAATAAGATTCCTACCAACCCCAAAATCAACTCCAGTTCAGCCTGCAAATGCACACAATTTGTCTATCTCCTTTGTTTTCCTTTGCAGCGTGAAACATGAATCACTGGTGTTGCCTTTTTCCCAACTTGGAAGTGAAAAGTGAGATACTTTCAGTAAGGAGGTAGTACAAAAGAGAATCTTTATTTGAAAGCCTTCAGGGATAGTCATAGAAAGATGTCCACAGAAGCCTATTTTCTCCGGGGGTGAGTAAATTTTATAAGTTCTAGAAAATTAATATAATTGATAAAAAGCACCAATTAGGAGGACAAGTAGTGATGCAATTGTGCCCCCCAGGTGGAAACTCTTCTCTGGAGCCTCTTCCCTTGGCACTAGCTGTACTTTGTCCATGAAATGTATCTCAAATAATTGTTCTTGGCCTTGATTCCCTGGAAGAACCAAGTTAGTACAGGGGCCCTGCACCTCCTGGGGCTTGGAGCTCTGGAATTTGTTTTGTCTTTCTGCCTAAGGAAAGGCCATGGAAAAGTACTGGGAAAACTAACCACTAATACAATAAGCTACAGAGCTACATATATATGTATGAAGTATACAGAGAACATATAAAAGACAAAAAAAGAAGGCAAAAAACAAATGCCGTCAGAGGTGCTCACTGCAGTGCACTTTGGGAAAAAGATGCTTCTGGATTCACAAAATAATTATGGAAAATCCTGACAGTTTTGAAGCAAGAATAATGGTTAGAAATAGTTCATGGAACTATGTTACTGGATTTAATTACTCTCCACAGATTCTTGTAATACTACAAACATAACCAGGTATTTTAGAAACAAACTTGTAACATTGGGTAACTAACAGTTTTATAAAATCAAAATGGCCTCAAGTTTGTATGTGGATACGATCTTAAGAAAATCAATATATGCAGTTCCACTGATTACAAAGACACAATATGAATTTGTTCTAGCAGAGGATTTTTTCTTATACTTTCAGTGAGTCACAATATAAATTCCCAGGAAAAGCAGTTATATTGAATTTATTCTTAGAAATAAAAAATGTTAATCTTTATATTTTAAAGTTCCACAGATATTGTCCTCAATTTTCTCACTATTTCAGTGAGGTAAATAATAATTTCTTGGAAACTGGATTTTCAGAGATTTTCCATTTTCCTTCTTTTATTGTATGATCAAGAAGTCACTATTTCTTATCTTCTCACTAACTCCTGAACTGTGCAGGCTACTTGGTTTCAAGAGCCTTTGAAGATATTAATATACTTTCTCTTCCTTTCAAACCTGGAAAGAGATAGGTGAAAACAAGAAAAACTATGGAGAAAGTCACACCCATTCTAGGCTTTAGATCATTGCATATGAAGATGGTCTTAATATGATAAAAATATTATAATTATTTTTTTAAAAATATAATCTTATCTTCTCATTAACCAGGAAAAATGCAAAGAGAGAAAGAAAATTATCATTTCAGACTTTGGAATGTAAATTTACATTGCTTTATCTACAATTAAGACAACGTAAAATTACAAAGAAAACCTTGTTGGAATAAGGAATTGGAAAAATTCTGAAGATAATGCTTCACAATGACCAGAGCAGTTTTCAAGAGCTGATTTGGTTTACACAATCTGCTTTGCTAGTTTTCATGACATAGATTTGAAGCAGTGGATGTGTAGAATTTCTGCCAAGGTCTGCATTTTATGTGGTTTGGATTTGATGAGCCCTGAAACAATGGACTGACCATTAGTGCTTGAAGTGTATTACATTTCTGGAGAATGTCTTCCAAATCTCTTTCTTAGAAGAAAAATCTCTCATACTCCAAGAACACTTTTCAATTTTGAGCCAAACCAGTTCAAGTCAAGAAATCTGGTAGACAGACTACAAAAATGCAACTCTGATCTGTTGCAAAACGTTGATATAGACATGCTCAAAATCAGGTGACTTGAGTAAGATCAAAATTCAAATGCTGGGTGGTAATTTTCTGAATGTGTACGGCACCTACATTGAAAACCTAATAATCAGAGGAAAGAAGGTAACATTTCCGTAGACTGAGTCCACTTTATGCCTGAATTGCCCTTTGAAGATGCAACAGCAACTCTAAACCCAAAACCTTCCCTAGTGCCTCTCTTGAGCACTTGTACTGCACATCTGAATCTAAATGGTACTCCCAGCACCAGCAATATGCAAGATACCTTTCAAGCAGATAATATAAAAAGCTGTTGGGGAAGACATTCAATGCATATACACTTTTTTTTTTGTGAAAAAAAGTCTGTGATCAACAATGAGAGAGAATCAATTATTTGGTTTTTTGAAATATCTTTATTCCAATATCACTGAGTTTCTATATTTTTTACTTTCTCAGCCTGTTTGGATATAACATGTACAGAGTTTCAAAGTGACTCAGAAATAGCTATCACCAGTATGTTCATTCCTCTGCTTTCCATACATACCATTTTTCACCAATATAATTATTCATGATAAAAAGATTGATATTCACAAAAAAAACCCCACCCAAACATAATATAAAAAACAAAGAATTTCACTGAACTACTTCAGTTATCATAATCTGATAATAAAGATATTGTCGTACAGATTAACAACTCTGAGAAAAGCCCAAGGCCATTAAAATTATTGCTGTCAAAATTGTATACTGAAGCAGTGGCACATTCTCTTGCCATAGCATATCTAACATGACCATAAAATGCTCAGCTTTCAAAGGACTATTGTAACTCCACCATTTTAGATTTTTTTTTTTTTTTAATTATACTTAAAAATATCAAAGAATTAGGTCCATTCCTTTAGGGTAACCAGCAATGACATTTCCCTTTAATGGATTAACAAAGAAAATTACCAGAAATCTGTCTTTCATATTCCTTCTCTCTCGATTATAATAAATTGCCCATCCTTCTCCTGCACACATTTTGAGCAGAACACTGTGATATAATCTTGTTCCCAGTGTATCATACAGATATACTGTCTTAAGGAAATCTCTACAGTTATGTTCTTGGAGATACTGTCTCTGATCTCTAACACGTCACCACAAGCAAAATGTTAACAAAGACCAAAGATAAAGACCAAATAAGCCAATAAATGAAGACTGCATTGAGAGGGATATATGGAGAGGTAGTGGCAGACCTGAGAGTTTAGATCTTTATTCCCTTGTGTCAGAAAGGGAAGAAACAACAGCCAGGAGCTGTAGCAATGCACTTTGGATTTCAGGAAAACCAGCTTAGAAGCTAAAGATAAAAATCTGAACTCTTTTGGTTGAAGAAAGATAACTAACTTAGAAAATTGAACCTTTGGACACTTTGCTAGATGGGACAGTCAGAGTCTGCTATATCTGGCTGCTATTATTTTTGTGAAAATTTTTTCTTGAAGGTAGATTGTCAGTGTTTTACCTCTTCAGTGCCTTACACCCTTTTCAGATCAATTTAGTGGAAACATTTTTACATTATTCTAGCATCCAACCCTGCAAAATTTTATCCAAATATTTCAGTTCGTTTTCCAACTATCCACATATATTCTGTGCATTAAGAAGAACTGATTGATGGGTGTGTATTGATTTGTGAACTTTTACAGGTATTAAAGTCTTAGCACACTACCTCTTTGTGCTGAATCTTTATATTCTAGCAAGTTTTTTTATGAGTCTCAATTGCTAGAGGGCGTATTTAAATGGAATTTGACAAATATTTCCTCAACTGGTTTCACAAAGAAAGAAGTTGTCTAGTGTACTTTTTACTTCAAATTTATATAACAACTCATGTACTCACAGTTTTTTCAATTTTGTGTACTTTCACAGAATATTGGATGAAAAGCTCAAGAGTCCTTTATTGTCTTCACAGAGAGCATAAAAACCAGACAGCAACAGGCACAATTTCCAAATGCTTTTAACATGCCTCAAGCCTGACCTTGAAGGAAACACCTCTAAGATAAGAGTCAATATCTCAGTAGCTTGTTTTGTGGCCTGGACATGTTCAGAGAAGAAATTTATAGGATTTATTTTTATTTGTGTGTTCCTGTATGAGCTTTAATTTTGCTGGTGGCGACAGGAACAATTTTAGTTGTCAGCTGAGATCAGGACTGTAGCTATGCTTGTCAGTGCAGTAATTATGTTGAAAACAGTGATTTTCGTTCATGTGAAGTTGCAGAACCTAACTAACAACAGAAATACAGTCACTTCCAAGACAAAATAAATATATGCATCATTTCCTTTAAATAAACTGAGATTTCCCTTCCAGTAGTATGTATTCATATGTATGATAAGAAGCATACAAATAACTATTAAGACTGTTTACATCTATCTGTCTTAATAATCACAACCTTCATTTTGCATTATTAACTTGCATCTCATGAAAAGAGAAT
The DNA here is from genome assembly GCA_037013685.1 of Acridotheres tristis. Lineage (NCBI taxonomy): Eukaryota > Metazoa > Chordata > Aves > Passeriformes > Sturnidae > Acridotheres > Acridotheres tristis. The sequence continues at coordinate 78,917,877 of CM072884.1, forward strand.
TTAAGAGGTGTGAAAAAGAAAAGAGTCTTATGGAAGAAACTTTAGGAAAGTAGGAAACTATGCAAATCATAGTTTTGAAAATGAATGATAGCATTGACATTCCAGATTCTTATTTGCTGATATTCTGTTTGGACTACAGCAAGATTTTTTTTTTTTTTTCTTTTTGGGGTGGTGGTTTAATTTCTCCTTTTATTTCTAATATGCAAGAATAAAAGAAACATTTTTTTAAGTAGTACTACTTTCATTTCCTTTGAATCCTTAGGTTTGCATTCAAAAGTGAGTAACAGTTGCAGATAATCACATTCTTCAACATTTTGAAATATTATGACAATTTATTGCACGTAAGGCTTTCCAAGGTGGATTTCAGTACTCACATCTCAGGTGCATGCCCTCTGGGTCATTTAATTTCATTTCTTCCTGTTCAGAACAGGAAAAATCACACATAGAAATATCAGAATAAGTATACTAAAATTATCATTAAATAAATAAATCAATAAAACATTTTACCCTGCAAACATAATCACTTGTAATTTTGTTAGTTTTTCACAACTGATTTTGAGCCTTCAACTCATACAAAAGTATTAGATTCCCAAAATTTTCACTTCAACTGAAATAATTGATTTTATTAATATTAAAATATTTTCTCAAAATAAGAAAAAAATACAAATGTAGTAAAAATATATATTGAATGATAAAATTAAACAAAATGAGAGATATACTTAAGCATTTTTTTCAGTATTTTTCTATTTTAAATCTTATAAACTAATATTTTGTGGAAAAAACCAAATAATATTTTACCTATAAAAATATACTATGTTGTGAAATTTCTCAACTACATTTACTAGGAATATTTTACATGTCAGACTTGACTGGTTTTTTTTTTTAAGTGGTACCCTATTATTTATGAAAACTGAAATCACCTAAAATCACCAAACTGACATAATGTAAACACAATGAACATGTATAATGAAATGTCAGAGGTTGATACTTCTACTCTATAACAGAAAAACAATAAAAATACTTATTTCAGTTCTCTGAAGTGTATTACCAGAAATCAGATTTTCACAAAGAAACTCTTTAGATCATTGGTCCCGAACATTAATATAATTACAATTCAGAAAGAGTGTGAGTTTTATGGGTATTTGGTTAAAAAGAAATAAAATTAGCTCCTAGCCCTCCTCTTTTCCCCAGTGACTTTTCCCATTTCATAATTTTTGTAGGCTATTGCCATACCCCAATTACTTTTACTTTATGCACATTATTTCTGGAGCTTCCTAAGCTCTTCTGCTTTTACAAATACTTTTCAAGGAGCAGCTATTATTTACTTTAAGGAAAGGAAAATGTGGCAATTAAAGTCACAATATCCAGGTCCTTGGAACAAACAATGAACTTGACCTTTTGCTCAGATGTCCACAGATTTTTCCAGGTTCTTTAGGGAATCTGAGCAGTAATTGCTAGTTCTTAATACAAGAGCTCTCATCCTCTTAGCATGTTATACCTTGCCTCGGTCAAATTAAAGCATTTGTTTGGTGCCAAAACCTTGAGCATAGAAATAGTAATAGGAGTATAAAATATTTTGTTTTTTTTTTTTTCCAATGTAGATGTTTGTTTCTCATTTTCTTTTTTTCCAGGCTCTAATGAATAATAATGCCACAAGGTAACAATGGGATATTTATCTCACAATTATGAAGGTCTATATCTGAAACATTCATTCTAGACTCGCTGTATAGACACTACATCATGAAAAGCAGAATTGTAAAGTCACTTAAATACTGCATTTTAAAGACAAGCATACCTTTCCATGACAATGGCATTTCTATGTTATTGTAGTGGGAGTGTGGGAAGGTGGGAGAGTGGTTTACTTTGACTGGGCTATTTCTAAAATTTAGTTTCTCACAAATTTTTGCTGGCTAGAATATTATAATTAATTTTCTATTACCTACAAGACACAGAATTCTTAAGGGAATATTTTTTCTTTGATTATTCTGCAAGACATTGACATTACTGCAGTTTACAATATAAGTTTAGCAAGAATGCTGAGAGAAATGAGATGAAAATTCTTAGAAAGATTCTACACTATGGGCAAAATTTCAGAGTCACACAATGAAACCTTCACTAAATATGCACTCAGTTTTAATCACATCATGATAATGACAAAGCAAATGCAAAAAAAATATTCTTTGATTTGCCAGGTAATTCAATGACAGCATCAGTCCTGTTGTGATTGTCTAAGGATAGTACTTTACATTTATTCTTTCACATTTTATTCAGAGTATAATGTACGTTAAAAATCTCTTGTATATTCTCTGCCTTTTGTCCAAGATTTTCCCCTGCAGACTGCTTTAGAAGTTGCTATTTTGTGTTAGAAGATGTATCAATAGCATTATTATTGGGATATCTGAACATCTATCTAGCCATTAGCAATTTTTTCTGCTCTATCATTGTTAATACTTTCCATTATGTATAGAACAGATAAATTAACTGTAGAAAAAGCTTGATAAAACCCAGAGACATGGCAAGCGAGAGCCACATCCAGGTAATGTTTGCAACTATTTGGTACAAACACAACACAAACAAAATTATGCTTTTGTTGCTTGTTTCCACTTACATCTATAGGCACACAGGTAGCAATATGTATGTCTAGGTTGTTTGGTTTTTCCTGTGTGTGTATTTTAATGTTTCACATGTGGTCTGGTAAAAGGTCTACAAGCAGCTTAAGAGCTATCCCCACCTTGCAGCAGTTATTCTAACAAGAATATTTGATCAGGATTCTGACAAGGATCTGGACAGACACTGAGCATTTCCTTCATTAGGCTCTCTCAGGTCTAGATCTTAAAAATATTCAGAAATTATGTTTAAAGCTTATATCAGAAAGGAAGAGACATAAAATTTAGTTAAACAAAACAGAATTTTTCAGAGAAAGGCAGAATCATACAGAAACTACAGCCCACAGCAATCATAATATGAAAAAATAAGTCTCATGGGCATTTTTTAATATGAAAAATCTAAAAAAATCATCAGACAAGTTGACTAGTTACCCTAATTGCTAAAGAAATTACTAAAAGATAGAGGTTTTAGCCACCTGGCCACTTGATCAGACAAAAAGAGAATGAAATGGCATTAGGCAAAGGAAGTAGCAAACTATTCCCAGTATCAGTTAAGCCCTACAATATGTGAAAACATGTGTGTTCACACTTTAAGACAACTCTAAATTCAGTCCTTTCAAAACCTAATGAAACTGTTAAAAGTATTCTCATAAACCTTCAAGACAGCAAAGTACTATGGCTTGCCTAAATCTGCTTCACGATTTTAAACATCAAAGAGCCAAGACTTGGAGACTGGAACTTCTTATTGCCTGCATGCTTGTATCATCATTCTGTACTCTGTATGTAAAGAGGGACAAATATCTTCTTTTTCTGAAGTGTCAGACCTAATGCAAACTTAAGCTCAGCCACTTCCTTGATCTAATACTAGGCCCTTATCAGAAGCTGTTTGCCTATATCAAGGAAGCTCAGTGAAATCTTCTTCTGAAGGAAAGTGACATTAAATGGCAAGTAGGGAAAGAAATTTTCCTAATCTGAATTACTATACATCTCTCAGAAATCCGTCTCTGAATCCGTCTTTCAGATTACAGTTCTTCCAGGATTAAAAGGGTATCATCTAAAGCAAGTACATCTCAGTGCTAAACCGAGCCAGAAGGAATAGGTAATATATTCAAATTAAACATTTCTGTTCTTCATGAATATTTTCTTCTATGAAAATATCCTATGGTTTTATTAGTGTATAGTCATGTTTAGGATAGTTTCTAGTAGTGTGCAAAAGTAAATAAAATGTTACACAGCCCTTGATTACTCTTGTACTGACTCTTACCTTAAGCCTTATATTTTAAATTCCATTATAAGAGATAAAAGAATAAAACCTAAACGGATAAACATGGAAGATTTCTTTACACCCAGAGAAATAATTGTAAACATCTTACTATCAGATTGGAGCCAAGAAAGACATCCAATACAATAAAAGAAATCAGAATGCTAAAGCTGAGCACAGGTCAACTCAACTCATTGTGGTTTGGTGCTGGTTTTATGCTAATTATTTTTTTCAAGAGGGAAGCTGAACTCAATGTACAGCAGTACTCAAGTCACTTGAGACCAGGTTTATGGTCTTATGAGAGGTTGATGTGGCACAGACAGTCACAATGCACAACTGTGTTAATTGCTCATGGAACCACAATTCAGCTTTCCAGTGGTGTGAGACTATTTCTCTGCTGATGCTTACTTCAGACTGTGTCCCTTTAGAGCAAAGCCTGCCAATTCACACACTGTGCCAGACATGAGTGCAGTTCTTTGAAAACTTTAGCCCTCTAAGAAATGAAACCAGCTAACTTAGAATGTATTACATCACTTTGATAAGAATACTTGTTGTCACCCTCACCAAACATTGATTTGTGGCCCCAGAGGGGCAAAGTCAGAGACTAAAGATAATTATACTCAACTCCCGTTTGAAGAGTTGCATTAAGTGAATGTAACAAATTCAATTACTGATCTCTTGAAAGAATATTAATATTGTTCAGCGAATATGGGCCAGCTTCAACTTCTCATATAAAATATCCTCTTAAATATGTCTTCTGTGGGATAATACATCTTTAAAGCAGATGCCAGTGCTAACAAAGTAATCCCAGAGAAGTTAAATACGAAAAGTATTCAGTCCCAGTTTTATTCCGATTTTTTTTTTTTCCTGGGAAAAAGCAGAATAATTTCCTGATTATAAACCTTCTTTAAAAGTGAAAATTCCTTAGCTCTCAGTCATCTCTTTTCATTCTCTAGGTGGCCTTTAGGACAAAGTGTGTCTTTCCTGAGAATTGCTGGTTTCTGTGGGTTTTTTAATTTGAACTGCTCAATGGCTCAGCTCAAAGCTTAGGTTAAGTGTATTTTGGCAAATTCCTTAATCAGATTGTGGTTAATACATATACCCTGGAATGTGACTACAAGCTTTTTTATTCTTGTAGATTCTTGTTTGTTCGCTTGTTTGGCTTGGAGTTTTTTCCATCACCACAATGGTAAATTTTTCAAGTGACAGCAAAATTTTGGCCTGTCTTGCACATAGAATTAGTATACTCCATGGGATCCCTAAGAACCAAATTCCTAGAGATATTGAAGCACTGCAACTCTTTCCAGGCAGTACTTAATATTTTGATGTCTTGTAGCCTAATAAAATACTTTCTCATTATTTTAGTTTCCTATATAATACAAATTAAGATGAGGAGCACAGGCTGTGTGGAATAATTTCACAGTGAGCTGTTTAATTTTATGGTAGCCAGCTCTGAGAAGAAGGTGAGGCCTGTGACTCATGACTGAATCAAGAAACCTTTGCTGATATTTTTGTTCAGTGTGACATGGAAAAAACTATTTGAAGTACAATTTTCTGGGAAGAGGTAGTGAGAAGAAGTGGGTTTCCACCTGCCCTTTAAAGCCCAAGTGAATACACTTTGACCCTTTGACCTCACAGGCACCAGGAGAGAGGGGAAGTCAGGGGAAGTGAGGAGGGAGGGGAAGTGAGCAGGAGGGGAAGAGGAAGGAAGGGAAGGTATTTACTATAACTTTCCTACAGACTTGTTTTAAAATTAATTTTATATTTCAATTGTTTACTTATATTGACCATCTGCTGTTATAAAAAGTCATTTGTTGTTTTGATTTTTCATTCTATCTTTGAAAGAAAGCAGTATTGGAAAAAAAAAAAGGAATTCAGTTGTTAACTGTCTCAAAAATATTCAGAAGTATTTATATTTTGCTTTAAAAGGTCAGAAAGTAAAATCTCTTCAACTCAGTCAGTTAATACCAAGAAACAGTTTTATTTTTAGAATTATTTTACCTTGGTATGGAGACAGCTCAGTGCATTTTCATAAAGTTCTTTTATTTCCATGGCAAATGGGGTCATTGTTTCCTGTTGAAACTTATGGAGTTTACTTATGCTTTAGAAATGCTTTTTGTATAATGCCTACAAGACGTGCAGAAACGAATGCACCAGAGGTCTATTGTTAATAGCTGTTAGTTCTTAAATCAAAATTTACACAAGGTCAATATAACCTTTCATTAAAGCCTATTGAAAACAATGAATGACATATTGTAGCCAAATAACTGACATTCTTATCTGGAAATAATAGAAAGGTTTTGATTATTAATAAATTTAAAAAAGAAGATGGGAGGTAGAGGGAAAAGAGCAAAAATTGAGGATTTAACCTGGAGAACATATCCAATACCTTAAAAAATTTTATCTGCAATAAATAAACATATGAATAAAGCAAACTGCTAAAGTTTTGTTAGCTGTCTTGCTCAAATCCTTTACAGCAGATAAAAATTTCAATGTTCTTTAATAAAAATTATTTGCTCTTTTTTGATTTTCCCTTTTCTAGATTATTTTGTGAAGTCTACTCACATCTATCTATATTCATTGTTAGAATATTGCTAGAATAAAATAATAATTATTATAGAAAACACTGGAACATCTGGAGGGTCTAAAATATGTACATTTTATGCATGTTTAAGAAAAATAAGAAAATAAGCTTGATCCTCCAAAATGTTATACCATCTATTTTCTCTGACCCTTACTATGGATCTTTTAATCGGACTGTTACAAGGAAATTAAGTTCAATAAAAGTTTAGTTTTGCACAGTCTGATCCAAAACATGAAAAACTTAACAGTGCCTTTCCTTCTGTAAGACCTTAAGTGTTCGTTTCAAAATACTATAAAAGGGGATCTGTTCTCTACTAAATTAGACACAACGTTGCTGTGGGCGCCTTGTTAGCATGCCTTCAGCTGGTATAAATCAGCATGGTGGTTCCCCTAATGGAAATGGAACTGTGACAACTTTTATCAGCTCATTCCTGTGCTCCTCCTCCAAGTGTTTCCTTAAAAACTCTATACACTGAAGTGTCTGGTAGTGCTTTGCACTGAGAGAATCAGTGTCAATTGGCATTAACTGAGTCATGCATTTCTTCTGAAGCAAATAGAAAAGCTATCTTCTGTACACTTTCCTCTGCACGCCCAATATATAGAGCTTTTCAGTGGCAAGTGGGAAGCTTGATGAATGGAAATGATTCCTTTTTCTACACATCCCACATTTCTATCCTTTCTGATACTATTTAATCTGCACAAAAATTCTTCAACTGCCTCTTGAGAATGCCAGCACTTCAAATGAGCAGTATTTGACATCATAAGAGTATACAGGAATCAGGCCTATGTATGTTTGTATAGAAACTAACTTATATAGAAACTGAGCACACTGCTTTCTATTTGTGTTTCAGCAGGGAAACCAGGGAATATAATAGTAGCACAAATATAAATGCTTAACAAACAGATCCCTACCTAAACGGTTATAGGGCTTAATAAGCCTACAAGGAACAATGCAAATTCTTTGGAGAACTATGCTGGGTCATTTTTCATAGCCATATTCAAATGCTGAAAACAGCAGCTGGATGCCGAGCCAAGGAGGTCAAGAGTGGCACTGCCTCCTATCAGTAATAGAGATATTAGGGGGCAAAGACCCATTTCTCCTCTTTGTCCAGTTTTGAGTATCCCATTTATTACACAGTTTCTAAAAGCTATGGAACACAATGAAATCTATCTCACCAATCTCAGTACACATTGCTTTTCCTGTTAAACAATCTAGGCTTGCCCTGAATAAAACAGGTTCCTTTGCATACTACACAGTGCTTGCACAGTGTGTTTACCATACCAAAATACCCTTGTCCAACTGACCTGAATGTCAAACATTACAACACGTGTAAGGAGAGAATTAAATAAGCAAACAGAGCAAAATGGAAAAAAAAATGCTATGCATTTTCACATTTGCCCCAAATTAGAGGGTAGTTCATCTAAGTGCCCACATTCCACATTTTAAGCCTTACTCTTATTCTACTTTCCTACATTGCCCTGACAGATCCTGTCTGAAGTGTTATAATGCCACTTACAATCTCAGAACCTAAAAACCAAAATCTCAACATAAAACCAAGCCCCATGATTCCTTCAAAATCTGGGCCTTACTAAAGTTTTAACTTTTCAAACTACAAATATGAATAATACTGCTACTAAAAAAACCCGGCAAGTATAAAAGTATAAAGTACATGTTTCTATGAATAGTAGCAAATTTCATGTTTGCAGAGTGCTACTGTAATGAAAACCTCCAATTCATGGTCCAATAGTAATAAAAGAAGTGTGGACAGAAATTAGAGAAAGAATAAGTTCAATAGATGAAAAAATAATGCTTAAAATGTCAGGTAGCTTTCTGAAGTTCTAGTTGTCAGTATCTGTCTCTCACTAAGAAGGAATCTAACTCAGTCCTGTACTGGAGGGTTTTTGAGCCAGTTCTCAGTGTGCAGGGTGTTGCTCTATAGTTTAACCCCTTTGTCAAGTCAGTCCAATTGAAACATCTCCCTGTTTGTTTGTTTGTTTGTTTGTTTTGTTTCTTTGGCTTTTTTGGTGGACTGTTTGTCCGTGTGCTCCACTCATTAAGCTGAGCTACAGACCAATCACTGTTCCCAGAACTAGAGCAAAGTCAAGAAATGTAAAATTCAAGAGTGGGACTTCTCTTGTGGCAACAACCCACACTAGATAATTCTTAATCAAAAGCTAATGGTGTTTTGCCTTCCAGACTCCACTTATTTATTTTATTGGCAAGATTTTTTGGAAGGATATTTCAAATTATGTTTTCCCCCAAACTATATGCTTAATATATTTAGTATATTTATCTACCTGTTTAATTATATATATATATTTGTTTGTTTGTTTGTAGTTTAAATACTTATAGAATACTGCATTTCCAGTAGTTAGCAGCATGTCCTGCATTATTTTCACTTGAAAGGCCATATAGATTTTGTGAACAAGGAAAAAAATTAATGTTACAACCTGCATTACACATATGAGGAACAGCACATGCCAATGTGCTTATATAAACTTACAAAAACACTACACTAATAAAAATTTATTCTTTCATAAATTCTAATGTTATAAAATCCTTTCCTTTCCTTTCCTTTCCTTTCCTTTCCTTTCCTTTCCTTTCCTTTCCTTTCCTTTCCTTTCCTTTCCTTTCCTTTCCTTTCCTTTCCTTTCCTTTCCTTTCCTTTCCTTTCCTTTCCTTTCCTTTCCTTTCCTTTCCTTTCCTTTCCTTTCCTTTCCTTTCCTTTCCTTTCCTTTCCTTTCCTTTCCTTTCCTTTCCTTTCCTTTCCTTTCCTTTCCTTTCCTTTCCTTTCCTTTCCTTTCCTTTCCTTTCCTTCCCTTCCCTTCCCTTCCCTTCCCTTCCCTTCCCTTCCTTCCCTTCCCTTCCCTTCCCTTCCCTTCCCTTCCCTTCCCTTCCCTTCCCAGAATTTCCCTCTCCTTTCAACAGTTTTTAATTTTACAATGTAGGATTGCCCCTAAAAGCTGGTATGTTTTAGCCAAAATGCCAAAATGTGCCTCGTTTCTAAATGAGCATGCTGAACCAAGACATCTGGCCTCATTATCAGTGTGGGCTCCTAATGGCTATGGAGTGATTGATTACAGGTACCAAAGGGTAGCATTGCAGAGTCCCATCTGAGCTTGGACATGGAATAAGCCTTTGTCAGAGGCTCCAGCTGCAGGAATACCACAGCTCTGAACAGAAGTCCAGCAGCATTCTGTCCTCATATCTGAGACACAGCCAGAGGCACATACTTGAGATTAAAACTCTTCACCCATGTTTAGTCTTGAAAGCTAGTACCCATGCTCCAGGCACATACTTTCATTCAGTACTGATCCCTCAGTCAAATCTTCCACCTGTCTCCACCCACAGTTTAAATATAGTCTTTCTAAAATACCACTGAAGGTGTGAGTCTTTTGGTTCACAATTAAATTCTTTTGAAGCTATATGTCTGAGAAACAGAAGGGAATACATTATAACAATTTGCATGAAATAGAACACAGGAAAATACAATTAAATATGAAAATAAAATAAATTTGAATCTGCTTTGTGTTATAGCCTTTTTGTCACTGAGAACTCACCAGATCTTCCTGCCTTCATGTAAGGAGCATGTGCACAGTTTGTGCTTTCTACTTTGATTAATTCTGCTATTAGAGTACATTACCCCTCTTCTCAACATCTTGGTCTTCCCCTCCCTGCATATCTACTCTTACTGCCAGTGATCTCATCTTACCCTGAGCGCTTCACTCTACATCTCCTCTCTTGTTTCAGAGAAAAGGAAGAAATTTCATCTCCCAAGATGAGCAAACCCATCACTTAGATGAGTGAACAAGTTCAGATGACTACTGCGATTCCAGCCTCCTGACCTGTGATGAACAGAGGAATGAAAAGGCATTTTATGATGCAGCAGTGTGCCAAGTGACAATTTTAAATCATCAATCAGAATTTGTAAGTTTGGAAAGCAAATTATTATAAAACTATCACACAATCAAATAAGAAAGTATTTAGGAGTTTTCCTAAGAGCAAAGTAGAGCCTTCACTTCTACTGCCCTTCTCATAATTGAAGCAAGCATAAATACATAGTAACGTAAGTTTTACAGTTGAAGATAACCTTTACCTCAGTCCTTCAGCAGGCATTGCACATGTATGAAATAAGTGAAAATTGGATAATTAGACTACAGAAATTGAATGGAATGCTGTTACTCATTTTGATTAAACCCTTTCACCATGTCTTTTAAACACTGCAAACTACAGCACAGCTGATAAAACCAAAGTGCTTAATAATTCCATTTCAGATGAACGGTCATATTAACATCAGTTGAGAATTTTGTAGTCATTTTAAGTAGAAGCCTAAAAGGAATGACAAGCAAGTTGTAAACTTAGTTATGTTACCTCAATTTACACTACTTACCAATTTAGTCACGTCATACTTCATAATCTAAGAAGTCAATTAATACAGATGACATGAACAAAATAAAAAAAAAGTTTTACATATATTTAACTTTCAGCTTAATGATAAATTTTATCAATATTTTCTTTTGATAAATCTAATAAAGAGAATTTTAAAAAACCCTCTTTACTTCGAGATAATTTTATTTTTCTCTTATCAGCTAAAGCAGTCATACTTTGGGTTTCCGCTTTCCAGTTTTCCTAACAGTAGGAGGGAATTTCCTCCAAGGTCTTATCAGCTTGAACCACAACCCCTGCACTGGTTTCTGGTTCACTGACAAATTACACTCCCTTAATCCCCATCCAGGAAATTTTTAATGAAGGTGCATTTAGATATTCTACCATACATTAAAATTTCTACATGTAGCCAACGTGTGAAACCCCACCCATCCTGTATTGCAAACTAGTCTTTGCATTTCAGGTGAAGAGAGAGCCCTCCTTCAATTTCTCAACTACCTTTCCCTTCACTCTGGAAGTGGCTTACACAAGTTGAAAACAAAACTGGTTTTAAAAGTTGTTATTCTCAGAGCATTTTCAAAAAAGGGTGGAAAAATGATTTATGTAAAGACGAAAATAAAATAAGCTAAACCCCTCTCACTGAGCACAGCACTAGTGGAAATGATGGTAGTAATTTTACTGGCAAATCCCAAGTTCCTGGCAGGAAAGACAGGTGTCATGACCACTTAGCAGGAGGCTGAGCCTGCAGCTGCTTGCACAGGGGCAGGTGACTGTGTGGCTTCTCAGCCCTCCACTGCCCTGTCCCTGTGACACAGGGTCTGGCTCAAGAGACAGTGGGTATGCTGGGACCAGGCTGAATCTTCTCAGAGGTGTTTGAGTTTATTCAAAGGAGAAATTTCAGAAATTAGTGATGGTTGTAGTGAAGCTGGTAGTGAGGGGAAGGGGGAGTCATAGAGGTGAGGCAGAGCCCTGGAGAAACAAGTTGACTCAGTCACTCTCAGAAAGCACAGGACTGGCAAGTAGGTTTGGTATGGTAGCTCTTGTAAGGAGAGGCTACATGCTGTTATTCCCCTTGTCCTTACAGAAACAGCTACAGCATCCATATTTTCCAAAAAGCAGCAAGGAATACACCAAAAGGCACATCCAAAACCAGCAATGACCTTTGGGTCCCATACTCTTCTCCATCACATAATAGCATGTGTGTGGCACATAACCCACAGTGCATCACAGGCTATACACTGGATTCTAATAAGATAAAGAGTGGAAATATCTGTCCATTTTGAGGAAGAAACTCTCTACCCTAAAAGTCTTCTTGTTCTGCTCCTGGAAGGAACGGTTACAGCTGTCGAGTCCTTAGGGCACATTGATCCTCAAATCTTTTTCTCTCCACTCAGAGAATGATTGTGTTGCTGCCTATCTTAGACTTGGCCCTCTCAAATAGACCAAAGAATAAATGTTCCATTAGTTGACCCTAAAACTATTTAGAAACACTAATCCTTTTGTATTTTACAATGGTTCCTTGGAATAGCTGGTTGCAATGATTATAAGTCTAATAATGTCCATTTTCTGGACTTATATGTCTACCACATATATCTCAAGAGTCTGCCAGTGCATAATCATTGTGTGACATGTTTTTACAGGATTTGAAAAATGACAGACATCACATATGTATCCACTCATATAAGGCATATTTTTATTATTTATCCAGCTGTGCTTAAAATCTGGAAAAAAAAGAAGTCTCGCAGTGTCCTCATTTCACAGTGTCTTTGATACCAGTTCCAACTGTACCTTCACTTCCTTCCATCAGATATTTCTCCATTGCATTAAGACTTCAAAAATTTTCTTTTTGATAATTTTCATAGCAGTTATGCCTAAGTGCCATCACCATCTCATTGACGTAAAGGAAAGCTGAGTAAGAACATATTATAAAGCATAGGAAGAATGGGATCCTCTCCTGTTCTAGTAAACTTGTGGAATTGATACAGTGGGACTTCAACTCTCAAAAATATTTTGTGTGGAACTTGACTAGGTTGTACTGAAATTTGAAGTTTTCCTAGGCACTAGTGTGACATATTCTTCCACAAATGAAAATAAAAATGTCTGGGTCATGCTGAGGTGAATATTGACTGGGTAAGTAGATACCTTCCACAACTCAAGCTTTGCTCAATTTCTTACCAAAAAAGCTCAAATACATTTTCTAGTTTTATTGTATGTCATGCTTCATCCATGTTTACCTCACTGTCGGGAAGTGTTAAAGTGGCAGGGGATTTTTTTCTGGTTTAAGGAAACATATAAAAAATAAATAGATTTAGAAGCAGTAAAAAACACCAAAAAAATTGGTGCTGTCATAATTTCCATTTACTGAATACATAGCAACCTCAATAAATACTTGATTCTGCACATAACATAGCAGCTAAATTGCCTACCAAAACATTAATATATTTCTCAATAGTAAAAAAAAAATATTAAAATGCTACTTTAGGAAATCCCTATTTGCTCAAAGGAAAAATCTTACATCTTTTTTTGACACTTTTTGCCATCTTGCCAGGCAGCAGTAACATGAAGTGTTGCATGATCTGGAAAATATTAATTCATACTGTTGCATGATCAGGAAAATATTAATTCATACTACCAGGTGAAAGCTGTTCACAGCTGGAGTCTGTGACCTTTCACAGAATAACCTATTGATCAGCACAAGATGATGTAGCCAGTTTTCTTGTGTGAAATAAGCTTAATTTTTGAAGAAAGACATACGAAATAGCTTGCAAGGGGGAAAAAAGGGTCATAAAATACTTAGCAGGTATTGAAATCCTCTTATGAAACATAGCAGGGGTAGCAAAATTCTTTTCACAAATAAGTAAATTTTATGACAACATGTCTGTGAATAATTAATTTCTAACAGAAATAGGACCTGTATATTCTGCTGTCAGTTCTTCCTTTGTAAGTAGCACAATAAGGTGGAACAAACACACTGGAACCTTTTCTTGTACATGACAGATAATAAATCTCTACTTGTTTGAACATTTATCCTAACTAAGACTAGGAAGAACAGCTAGGCTGAAGCTCATGTCAGTCTTTTAATTCAGTTAAATCATAAGAGAGCCCCCATACATCTTAAGGAGTAAAATGCAATGAGGAATTAAACTACAGTTTAAACTTATGTTTATGGCTCAGACATGAACTTCACAGAATAGAAGTCGCTGAAGTTGATCTCTTCAAAGGCCTAGTGTTTTGAATTGAAATGTGTATCACCAAGTAAACTGGAAAAGGAAGTGCGTCTAATCTACAGTTTCAAGTTTAGGCATCTTGAGTGCTCAAGAAATGCATGTGTGTCCATCTACAAATTTGCATTTAAGGAAAATTGACTAAATTAACTGAACACATGACAAAAGATGAAAGATAGTAAGACAATGCTGAAAGATCTAGGGGAAGAGGATGAAACAGAAGAAATTAATCATATACCATCTTAAAAGATTGTGAAATTTGAAAAAAAACCCAAACAAACAAACACAAAAAAAAAAAAAAAAAAAAAAAAAAACAAAAAAAAACCCACCACCAAAAAAAAACTTCAAACCAACCAAAGTGTTCTGAATCTAAGAACTGCATAACTGCAACAGGAAGATCAGGATTTGTAATAATAAAAGCAAACAAATCCTACAAAGACTTACTGGAGGCCATATTTCATCCACCTTTATTTATGCTGGATAGTATCTAAATTTCCTGTGCATAAAAAGAGCGGAACAAGTTAAGACTCTCACTGAGCCATTATTAGGAAAATCAGTCAGATAAAAAAGAAAATAAACTGGGAAAATTTTTTTTATTTCACATGCCAACTTCAAATCTCATTTCCATCTGTTAAGGAACTGAAATCAACAGATTTTTGGGGGCTTTTCATATTCAACATTTCCCATTTACTGAAAAACAGCAACTTGGGTGTAAAATTAAAAAATTCAAAAGACAGCTTTGTTTGAAGTATTACAAATAAATTAATTCAAAGGGAGAATGTACAAGCACCTTCAACAATGCAGAATATGGTGGGATGTAGAATTACTAAGATTCTGAAATGAACTGCCTCATTATTTTCCTTATCTCTGAAGTCTCCAAGGTAGACAGCCTAAACCAAACAACCCATCATTTTTATTAGGATGCTAACCAGTAGAACTTTCTTCAGAATAGAAAATTACAAATTTCTAGGTAAATAGAAATAAAAAGGGGCCATCTATGAACCAATCTATGTTCTTTTAAGCACATCCTTTCACTCAGGCTTACTTGAAGTCAACTAGGTAGTTTATTAATTTGCAAAAAACTGTTGCATCCCTCTGGTTCTCGAGTCTTGTTCTCCATCCTTTTGGAAACGTGATGCTCCATATTCCATCTTGTCTAAGGCTCCAGCGTCTCCTCACTTGATTGTCCCACCTTGCAGGTTAGGAGCAGTTCCTCCTTTCAACACAATTGACAACTTCTAAGAGCAGTAATCATTCCACTCCCTTGCCCCAAGATGTCTCCGTTTTCTTTCCTCTTAATGTGACATAATACTCATGAACAAAATAAACTTTCCATCGCATAAAATCAGATTGCGTGACTTGAATGGCCTCTTCTCTGTCTTTCTGTCAGATATTGCACAGAACATGTATCTACAGAGATAACATGTTACACATCCTTGAAAATTATTAATGCAGTGGGATGATACTCTTTACTACAGAATGAGCATAACATTCTTCAGTGAATATTCCTGCTGAGATACATGCAGCTCTATCAGATTCAGAGGGTACATCTGCTTCACTCCTCCAAAATTCTCCAGGGCTGATATATTTTCTCAGAATGATGCATTTCCGATTTTCTGGGTACACTCTGAAATATCAATGACAGGTTTTTTAGTAGACATATTGAATCAGTTTGCAATTAAAGAGATATTAATTGATACTGTACATTTGCATAATGTTTTTCAACTGAAAACCAAATGTGTCCCTACAAAAATATATTGCTCTTTCTACCTCTTGGACAGGGAAGTGATTACAGTGCAATCTTGGTCCAATGAGCCACAATAACCACAATGGACCACAAGGAACCACAGTAAAAAAACAACCCTTACTAAATCCAGTAAGGATTTTGTCACAGAATCACTGAATAAGATGAGTTGGACCCACAGGAATCATCAAATTCAACCCCTCACCCTGCACAAAACCTTCCCCAGGAATCACACCATGTGCCTGAGAGCACTGTCAGGCTGGTGCTGTGACCAGGTCTCTGGGGAGTTGTTCCAGTGCCCAACCACTCTCTGATTGAAGAACATTTTCCTGATATCCAGTCCAAACGTCCCCGACACTACTTACGGGCATTTCCATGGCTCCTGGCACTGTCACTATAGAGAAGAGATCAGTGCCTGCTCCTTCTCTTCCCCTCACAAGGAAGTTACAGGCTGCAATGAGGTCTCTCCTCAGTCTCCTCTTCTCCAGGCTGAACAGCCCCAGTGACCTCAGCTGTTTCTCATACAGCACCCCCTCCAGACCCTTCATCTTCCTTGCCCTCCTTTGGACACTCTCATAGTTTAATATCTTTCTGATATTTCTGTGACCAAAACTGCACACAACACTCGAGGTAAGGCTGTATCAACCATTATCTTCAAAATAGCAATGCTGTTGCTCCAAGCCTTGACATTCCCAGACTTACTTTCCAGAAACTAAATCTGTTGCCTTTCACCAACAGCTATCAGTGGGATTATGTATGTCCCAATTACCCATGCTGTGAATTATAGCTGAGATTTTATTTTAGAAATACATTTCAGGGAATTTTAATTTCTAATATTGTTTTCAAGTAATTATCTTTAAAAATATTTAATTTTAGTGCTAAGAATATATTTATTAAAAGGTCATCTTTTACAAAGCTGGCTCTCACCATGTTTCAGGCCCAGCAAGTTAATGACGTAGTCTCAGACAATTTTAAATCAGGCTTATTTATTTGTTAATCTCGAATGATTTCTGAGGAAGGATTAGCTACACTGAAGTTTGCAATTTTAATATCTGGTTGCTTTTCATATGTAGCAGAAAAGCTAGACAGATTTTTCATCAAAGCTAGACATATAAATTCTGAGATCCATAATATATAGCTCTCAACTATCTCAATCCATTTTCTTGGAGACAAAACATAAGCATATTTAATTCAAAGAATGATAAAATGCAAACATAAAATATTTTAGGCTTTTAATGAATCTAGCATTTATTCTCCATATGAAGTAGAAACAAACACAAATTTAATTTTTTAAATACTTAGTAAATACTGCAAATTTTTTTATTATAGAGGATTTTGAAACCTCTGCAAAGTTACATTTACTTTTGGTAGAATGAAACAAGGGCGGATTTTGGTCAGTGACTGAGAACACCATGACAACTAAGCCTAATTCCTGTGTATCTGAATTGAAAATGTCTTTATCCCTGTAATACTGAACTTACTAAGCAATTGCACATGTGCTTCTGCACAACACAAAAGCCATCTATTGGTGTTGGACTTAACACTTTTCAGAGTAGTGGACGCTGCATCCTCTGCAACACTCAGAACCTCTTTGTGGGTGCAAAGGAAACATTTGAATTGCTGGGAGCTTCTTGACAGTTCAGTCACTGAATGATATTTTTATAGCTGGAGGAAGAGTGATTATTTCTTCTGGAAAACAAAGTCACTATATTTATTTGGTTTGTTCTTTCTTTAGAAGTGGACTGTAATGGTTGTTGGCTAAAAAATTAATTATCTCTCTTTTTCTTCTTTGCTGTCACTCTTGTGCACCGGAATAAGCTGAGATCTGTAACTAATTCAGTCTTCTCTCAATTTAAGGAGTTCTTATAAAGTCTAACACTGAAAAATTTGCCTCCTTATTCTCTATGCTTCACTTACGAACAGCTATGGTGTATTTTGATTTTGCTTCCCAAAAAGCAGCTGCTGAAAGATATAGCACATGAATCATTACATTACAAGTAATCACATTGTCCCTATTAGATATCTGAGCACATTCCTGTGGTAATCCATTTCTCTGTACTGCCAGAGCAGATGTAACATCATTTACCATTTCTGACTGATAGCTGGAATAAAACAAACACAATTAGAGACGGGGGACTGGGTATTGTTTGAGTAGCATTTGGCTTGGTATCACTTCACAACTCAGTTTTCATATGCTGTTATCTCGTGGCAGGGGAGCTGGATCATGAGAACTCGCATTGATGTCTTCATAGGATCACAAGCTACGCCTCACAGGGCAGCAACCTGAAGGAAGGGAAACTCTGGCAATTTAAATTTAACAACCTTGATGCCTACCAAGTGTTCTTTGAGTCACATGGCATAGTCCTTACCTCACAACTGTACTTGAACTTCTTACCTGACATCTCCAGGTTGGCAGCCCAAACTGTCATATCATTTTATATAACAAATAAATATGCCAATATCTTCTGTAACTGAATTCTGACACATCTGTTGTCCCATTTTTAACCTTTTTTTAACTTGTTTTCCTAGATAACTTTGACTAAATTGTGAATTTTTTTATTGTCTGCTGCTGTCTTACAGAAAAAAACACTCATGTTGCTGCACCTTTATAGTACTAATTAAATAAACACTAGTGATTCATCCTCATTTATAACACCACATGACAACTTCAGCTGAGGAAATATAATAAAAAATAAAGCATTTTCTGCTCCTCTGTGTCTTTCAGTTAGAAAAACAAGTATATGTTTTCTTTGAAGGAAATACTCTATTATAATTCTGTGGTCCCAATCCAGAAAAATATTTTAAAATAACAGTGAACAATAAAATAGTCTTAATGAAGAGATTAGGATTAATTATGTGTTTAATGTCACATGCATACATCTATACATTTTGGAGGGGGAAGATAGGATGCTTAAAGAGCTGTTTCTGAAACTATAATTTCTACTGTTTCTGAGGCAAGATCGGTCCTACTTCTGAAATGGTTTTGAATTGTCATCTTTTTTCTGCTGAAATATAATGTCAGAAAATATAAAAACAAATGTGCAGTAAGAAACAAAAAAGCCTATATCTGCCGCAATGCAACAAGTTTACTCTGAAAACAATCAAGTGATATTTTTATTTTGCAAGGGTTACAAATTGTTAATGCCATTCATAACTTCATGCTGGTAGCTTTGCAAAACAAAGAGACTTAATACAAAAGACCCCTGAGGCATTCAAGATGCTGGTTCTAAAATTATGGTAATCTTGTCTATATTTTGATATTGGTTCACTAGAAAGGTCCCTTATGGATTATGGCTTTGGCAGAACAATGACACAATAATTTGTAGTAAACTACATATTTGCTATAAGACAAAATAATGCCGGCATAACAGGTAATGAGATTAAGCAAGAACAGAGATTTCCCTAAAATAAAAAATCAAAATGTCACTCTGAAGTGTCACTGGAAATTCAGGGTGTGCAGATTTACAGTGGATTCCATGTCAAAAAAAGCTTTTAAATGCAAATAGCTTAAGGATTAATAAGGTCTGGGACAACAAGTTGTGACTGTATCCATGTAGTTTATATACTGCCAGAGTTTTAAGCTGACAGTAATGTCTTTGGGCTAGGGTGGGGATCTCTCAGTAGATACAACTAAATCATACTTGTAAAATGACTTTATAAATCAAACAACCAGCACAACTGAGATGAAGATTTAATTTATGCTTCAGCTTTTTTTGACATTTTGAAGGTGGAGAGAAAATAAAAGCAGACATTATAACAGTGTAGAGTTCTGGCATTTATACCAAAAGCTCTTAGATTTGCATCTTTTACATTGTAGCAGTGGAACACTAAAGCATATATAAATAATTTAAAAAACACGGTGTCACCGAAAGAGCAGATCAAGTGACAGTCATATATATAGACAACTGATAAAGCTCCTGTTGTTGCTCCCTTCCTCACAAATGGACTCAAAGGAGACAAAATATAATTTTATGTGAAGGAATAATGGTTTTATTGTGACGGTACTTAAAACCATCATCTGAATTTAAAATAAAACTACTTCGTACATGCTCCCCACTTTTCTATTGATTAAATTTGTTTCATGCTTTAATAATGACTTATCAGAATCATCCTAACTTTAATTCAATATGCATTATCTATTTTTCTGCTAAAAAAGCTTTTTATAAGAAAATTAGTTTTTAACCTTGTAATATCAACTTATTTGTTCAAATTGAAAATGTACATCAAATCTCATTTCTTTCTGTATTTGGTATTCTCATGCTTTACTTTTTTGAGTGTTTAGGTAAATTCCTCTGGATATCAAAAACTGTGCCAGTGGACAATAGCACACATTTAAAATATCAACATGCTTGATGAAGTATAGATTTTTGACAGTAAATATCCAAGTAACAATAAGACAATATTTTTAATCATAATACTTTTCAATGCATAATGAATAAGACAAGAATAAATTTAAAATTAATTCATCTCTTATTTCATAATTTTAAAAATCATTCCCAGTCCTTCAGCATTCCCTAAGGGCACTTTACACACCATGCCAGCACAGACCCTTCTAGTCATAAATGCCTTAAGTGAAAACACAAACAACAAATATCTATGCTTTAGGTTTGGGGTTTCCTGCTTATGAATGCAATTCTTATAGATAGATACTATTTTTGTACATAAAAATTGATGTATGCATGTTAAAAAAAATCACATAACTAATAGTTTCTACTTCAATCTTTGTATGTCAAAAATCAGAGCATTTAAAAAAACTTCATAGGAAATTTCTCTGATGATTTACATAACCAGGAAACAGCATGGAATCAATGTTTCTTCATATTAAAAAAAATATGTTTCAGAAACAGGACCTTCATAGGTAAATAAGGTGGTCATGTGTTATTTCATTGCAGAAAATTACTAACCTTTTTCCAATCAAAAGTCACAACCTTCATTGTGGAACAACTTTCAAAAGAACTCAATTTAGAAGAGAAAGTCAATGAACAACAAGAACATTTAGGAAAACAAAGCAGGCTGGAAATGTTCCCTTTAAAGTATTAAAAACAGGTGGGCATACTCAAGGACAAAGATGTTACTGAATTATTCTCTTGGATGAGAGGTTTGAAAAAAATCCAGCTAAGTAGAAGGAGGTAATATTATAGGCAGTCTTTAAAAAGACAATTGAGGCATCTCTTTCCCCATTATGGCCTATAAAACTCCAACTGTTGTATCAGCTTACTGCTCAGATAGAGCAGACAGGAAGAGAACGAAATTCACACTGGATCAAGACTTTCTATAAAGAATTCAGCCAAATGCAATGCCAACACTGTATCATAAACACAAACAAACAAGCAATTATTTAAATGAGTGAGATATGTGGTTAGGTGATGGAAGACAAACTGTGTAAATAATCTCTTGGAAGTATGTTTTTATGAGGTTCAACTTCATAACCAACCAAGAAAGATGGAAAGATTAAACTGAGCAAGATCTAAGTGCTCTTCATATGAGTGACCAGCAAGGCCTTGGCGAGAGGAGGTAGCAATAAAGTGTGAGAGCAGCCACAGATGTCTGCAATTGATATAGCCAGGGAACATGAGAAATAGAAATATGAGGTAATATATAATGTGCTTTTAGATGTCCCATGGTGTTTGTATGGGGAATGGCACATACTCAAGGCACATTTCAGGCTGTTACAGGTAGCGAGTGCAAGCTTAGTATTTGGAATTGTTTTAAAATATAAAGATCACGATAAACCTGATTTCCTGTGTTCCCTGTCTTACAATGATGATTAAAGCATTACCTAAGAGTTTCTGTCGGTTGGGGAACCTGTCACATGTCTTTCCTATGTGAATATTATACAAAAAATAAATTAGCCCAGTAACCTTACACTGTCTTTCTGTTCCATTGATTTCAAAGCTCTAACTGTGCTCAGTCCTTTAGATATCTACTAAATAGTGGAATCTAATGATAAACCAAGTTAGACAGTTCAAACAAGCTGATTAAGTATGCTGAATATTGGTATTGTTTAAAAAAATATTTTATATGCATGGAAATGTTGTTTTAAGCACAGAAATCATGTGTGCTGAATTGTCAATTCCTTGTGACAGGCCATATGATGGTTTAGCTTGATGATTCAACCACATTGGAGTGAAAAGCTTTAAAATAGTTTAAAAATTTAAATAGATCACACATACAATTTTGGAAGTACACTTGCTGCATAAATATACTATCAAATGGAAATTACTCTGTTTCCTGTATGACTGTCTCATATCTTAAATTCTGCAAATCAAATTCTAATCAGCTCTTGGGATCAATTGTAGTATTATGTAAGTCAGTAGGATTCTAAATATGTTTTGTATAATTAGTATCAGTTGCACTGTAAAGCCTGATCATGAGACCTTTTTCTTCCTTAATAACATAAAATGCATTGCGATCCAGATTACTTTAGCAGGAATAAAAGCAGTTAGTATCACACTCATTATTTGTGAACAGCTTGACTTTCTGAGTGTGGAAAAAAATATGTTGAGTAAGGTCTTTTGGCAGTTTGAGGGGTGTTGGTTTGCTTCTTTAATTTTGTGACTGTTTAAACTTGTTAATATTTTCCATCACTAGTATTTGCAGCTATAACTCAGGTGATCCTATAGAGCACCTGGAGATTTTAAAATACCCTTTAACAAATAAACCTATGTACATTGTTTACTTGAAACAGTTAACAATAATTATTTCTATGTTCCAGCAATTTACAAACTGCAATTACTACATTTACAGAGAAAATATTTGTTCACATGCTACTGTCACCAAGGGAAGACATTTCCAGAATAACTTTCAAATGAACCTCAGATATGGACAAATAGCATCAATTTCCAATGGACGCTGAGTGCTCATTAGTCTCTACTGTTAAAGTATCTAAAGCTGTTACACCTCTCCAGTGACCTCAATTTAGAAGCCAATGCAAGAATGTCTGTATACTTTTTACAGGGAAACACACACAGTCTGGAAGGAAATTGAAGAAAAGTGAGATTATTGGCGAAAGTTATTGACTAATGCTGAGAGTGCTGAATTACGCTCCCAAGAAATTATGTCTGATTTTGCACAGACCTCTGTCATTTGTTTTTCTTGGTGAGGACCAACAGCAGGTAAATTGCTTCCTTTTCTAGGTTTAGAAAAGGAGGAGTTGATTTTTTTTAAGTCTCTACCATCAGTCAGTACTTCAATGTATATATTGGATCTCCCTCAGGACTGGATCCGAGAGACTTGACCCAGCTTCTGGTTAAGCTAGCTGTTCAAAAATAGGTACTTGCACACAATTACTTTTTGTGCTTGCCATGTATGCACTCTTCTTTCAGTTTCCTCAGTATCCCTGAAAAAATATTCATCTACACATTTGTGGAGAAGAAGGTTCAAATTCTATCATGTCAGCATTAAAGGAGAATCAGAAATCAACACTGACTTAAAAAATTCTGTACCACAAAGGATAGGAATCTGCCTGCTTAAAATATGTATTTTCATCATGGAAAGAAGTTTAGCTCCCAACCTTTACATATGTGTGGCAGTTTATTTCCAATATCTTTCATGGAATTATCTCTTTTTTCTCTTTTTTATTTGGAGAAGGTCTTGTCTCAGTAGCATGATGCTGCCAAAATATTACTCTCTGCATCCTTTTTATCAAATGATTGAGTTCTAAATATTACAGGGCTTCTGTTTCCACAGTCAACAGCAATGCATTCCACAACTTAAGTACCAATCAAGAGAAATATACAGATATTTGCTTTATTTTTATCAGTTTTGACTTTTCCTGATTTTGCTCAATTGAAATTCTCTTGTGAAAACACAGCAGCTCTGGTTGGCATCTCTTTTTTTTTAAATATTTCTTTATTATTGCTGCTTCTCGAAGTGGAATATCATCCAATATTTATGTTTTGTAGTATAAATCTGTTCTTGCATGATGAACTGGAAAACTCAGTTTTCAATTGATGCTTTATCTCTCTGAATCTTTTCTGTCATTTCCGTATGGAAGATATTTTTCTTAAAGCCACTGAAGGTACATCTAAATTGGCACTGCAATCAGTTTCAATAATTCAATTTTTTTTCTGTAGTTAAAGCCTAGACTTATTCTTTCCGGTGACCTGATTCTTTCAACCTGTCTGTTTCCCTATATGCATACACTGACCACTTCTGATCTCATTATCATCAAATGATATATAATTATATAATTATTTTTATTTCTGAAGAATTATTCCAGCTCAGATTATGTAATCTCTCTGTATTAGAGAATATTAAGTGCTGGGCTGGAATTTGCTTTGCAAGTGTTCTCAATGCAACCATTTTCTGTATTTTTAGTCTTAGGTATGTAATTTGGGGGATATTCTTTCATATTAGATGATGGTATTTGGAGCCCCTCCACACTTAAGAATCAACATTTCACATGGTTCCAAGTCAGATCTGGACATCATGCTATTAGCTTCTTGACCTATATTTGGCAAAAAGGCAGACAGGACTTGATGATTTCATTTAAATAAGTCCTAAGTATGTGTTTAAGTATTAAGCCAGGCAAATACCACAATATTATGAATGATGTGCTAAATAGATGGTGGAACTTTAACTCTTTGATCATCTTTTTCCATGTAATTGTGCCAGTCCAAACGTTAGACTGCATTCCTGTATTATTTTTCTTTTCAGAAACACCGTATCACTATATTTCCACATATTTTTTTCACACATTCAGCCAGAAGCTTGAATTTAAATTATATGCCATAATCGGGGTCTGGTACTACATGTTCAACAATTTAATACAATAAAGATTTTGTCTATTAGGATTTTCTAAATTGCCATTTGTCTAAACTTGGTATTATAATGTGTGCATGTCGTGTCATCCCCCAAAAAAACCTTCACAATTCCAGTCAAGCCGGTTCACACATCTTCACAATCCTTAACAAGTTCCTACAGTTCACTGTCAGATGTAAATAATACGTTGTGTTGATTTACATTTCTAAAGAGGTGTCTCCAGTAATGGTCCAATCCACATCTCGAAATTGTTTGGTTTTAGAGGGTCAAAGTAAGGACTAATGCAAACAGTTAGGACCTTGCCTTGCTTTTTCTCTCATTTTTCCTTTTCCTTCTTCCCTTCCCCTTCCCCTTCCTTCTTCTTCTCCTTTTATATCAGACCAAAAATAAGAAACCAGTCAACCAACCAGACAAAACCATACTCTAAAAGTTTCCATTCGGCAAATGATTCTATTAAATCTCACAACGTTTAGATGGATATCTGGATTCTGGATTGTCCTATAAGAAAGAACTCATTTCCCTGCTTTGTTAATTAATTTCCTTTTTTTTCCTCTTCCCCAGTTCATGTCTGTAACCTTCTTAGAAGTAACTAATACCTGAAATATTTTGTTGGGTTTTTTGGCTGATTCCCTGCCCCATTAAGCTGTAGGTTAAGGAGGAAGAAAATAGTGAGTTAAATTTCCACTTTAAAAAAGAAAACAAGTTATGGCAAATACAACTAAGTAGAATTTACTTAAGGTAATATAATAAAACATCTGAAGCTGGGAATATAACTTCTATGCCTTTAAGCTAATAAATTTCAAATCATAGTAAATATACAATTTTTTTTGAAGCTACTTTCATCTATTAAGTCTATCTAATTTTAATAATATGAATATATACTCTAACTTTGTATATTGCATTATCTATAATGGTATATTTAATATACTATGCATATTTAGGGACATTATGGGAAAATATTATGTATTATTGACACTTTGCTCCTGTGGGAAAAAAAAGGAAGAGTTGTAAAAATATAAGTGCTAAAGCAATAATGAGTGTATTTTGCACTAACAAAATAATCTTTAAAATTATTGAGTCAGCTGTACACAGCTTTAAATGAGGTTATATCAAACAGGTGTTAAAAAAAGAAGACCCATGGTGTGGAAGAATGCATTTTGTTTCTATACAAAAATTGGTCTAGTTGTGTTCATAGCTAGTACATGTCATTTTTCATTGAAATGGAAATATATTTTATCTTTTATTATACCATTATTTTTCATACATTCCACCACCCTATTGACAAAGAACATGCCATAGCAGAAAATTAATTTTGTTTTAAAATAACATCACTAACAAAAATCAAAGCTATTACATTTATGCAGAAGTTTCTAGTACTTGTGAACACAGATACTGATTCCAGAGACAAACTTCAGATCTAGCTTTGTTTGAGCTGGATAAGGAGGAATGGAATTTATATCCAAGGGACTATGTCATATTAGGGAATTTGTCTTGAATTCTGCTTAAAATTAAATTAAAATATGATCTTTTTTCAGTATAATAGTTATGAACACATATGAGTTATTATTAAATAGACCCATAATATACTCATGAATGTGGCTCATGAATGTTATATATTTGAATTTTAAAACTGCCATGGAATATGAAAGCTGTAGCTCATTATTCAGCTGTTTAGACAGTGGGATGTGTGTAACTATGGTTCTCAGTCATGCTCCTTCTTACCTGAATCAAACAGTCTTACAGATAAGCTACTTTTCTTCTCTGGCCTACAGCAAGCATGTGGATTGTATGTGGAAAAGTGAAGATATTTTGTAGAAAAACTGCATCGAGTTTTACTGCTCAAGCCAACCGTTCTGTTTCTTGCATTGTTAAGCTCACAGTGGAGTAGGCCACCGCTTAAGTAAATTTCTCAAGGAGTGAAGTTTTGGTTTTAGAAGTAGCTTCAGAATACTAATACATGATATTCTGTTAAAAACAAAAGCAGAAACAAAAACACAAAACCAAAGCAAAAAAAAAAAAAAAAAAAAAAAAAAAGAAAACCCACAAAGACATATTTGAAGAACCCACAGATCATAAGAAATAAATTGCAGTCAGTTTTGCTGAAATTGCTGAAATCTCTGGATTATTAGCAGAAATAAGAATAGAAGTCAAACTGAAGGGGAGCCTAGAAAAGAATCTCCCTACAAGTTGCAAACTCTCCAAACTGCTGAATTATTGTTATGCTATTTCTCACCTTTCTTTTTATTTCACTTAATTTGTGCAAACATTCTATCAATGTCCATTACAAACATGGAGTAAGAGTGATGTTCAATAATAGCTTTCATAATTTTAAAAGGTAATAAATTCAGTTCTGCAATCATTGTGTAGATTTCCATAAAATAATGGAAATACTCTTCCTGATGTGAAACCCTTCTATTTAATCCTCATTTATAATTGGTTAAGCATATTTTCTTTTTCTTTTAAGTCTCACTATGTTGCTGTTCTTTGAATTTATTAGCACTCAAAATTTTCTCTAGCATCAATCCTAAATTCACATTTAATTGATATTCCTGAGATAACCATTTTTTTTTCTTCATATTTCTCTCTGCATTGATATATGGAAACATGATTGTTCTTACATGCATTGAAGACATTTCCCACTTGTGTTTTTTGACCTCCTCTTGTACTGTCTGATCTTCTCTTTCTTTAACCTTATAGGATATGTTCTCATACATATTTTCCTCTGAATTCTGCTCTATGGAGCAAAAGCCAACAGCTTTACAGAGTGATATTAAAATTTCCTTATCAGTCACACAAATATGCTTTTTAATACAAT
Organism: Acridotheres tristis; assembly: GCA_037013685.1. Classification (NCBI taxonomy): domain Eukaryota; kingdom Metazoa; phylum Chordata; class Aves; order Passeriformes; family Sturnidae; genus Acridotheres; species Acridotheres tristis. Next base: position 78,945,260 of record CM072884.1, read on the forward strand.
CCTTGTTCTGCTTTTTGTGATATCACAAACACTATTCACAGATATGCTGTGATGAATTAATGAATGAAGGTCTTGCTCTTACAGTTTCTCAATTTAGCCTAGTTTATACACAGCAGCCTTGTAATTAATGTTTAAGTTCTTGATCTATTTAGTATTATTACATTTCATTCCAGTTATAATTTTCAGTCTCTTAGCAACATCCTATGCATTACCTACATTGATATTCTATCATGTGGGCAGTACCACAGCAATCATATGTCATCAGCACACTTTTATTACTTGTTACAAGGTCATTAATGAAATTAAAATATTAAGTAAGATAGATCCCAAGAACAATCGATGAATGATTCTCACTAACCTATTCAGTACCATTTATTATCTTCTCCACACAGTTTCTTAGATTTTTTTTTCTCTTTTCACCTATCTCATTATGAAGCACCAGCAGACAGAACTCCAGGCACATTTTTTTGCCTAGAAATTTATAATCACCAAAAAAATGTATATTTGTCACGTTCTAGTCCAGAAAACTTCATATTTAGTTTCTGTTCTGTTCTCTTCAGTTCTTTCTCATGTATCTGTTCTCAGCATCTATCTCATGGTTTTTTTCTTACGCTTGGCACTCATTTCCTGCCCAGCAATCTTGTGACCTTCCTGGTAAGTACTGTTGTTGAGAAAATAGCACTGAAATCAGCCTCTCTTCTCTTTTATGACTTTAAATCTGCACATGAACTTCATAGTTGTTTCAACCATACATTTAAACTTTATTTGCTGAATTTTCTCAGTGGACATTCAATGCATTTAAGACTAATATTTTCATCATTTATACCTTAACCTTAGTTAAGATACTAAGTTACTACTTAAGCTTAATTAAAATTCTATGTCCTTAGTATCCTTCTGTTTGACTCATCATCAGTATTTCATCACTACCCTTGATAATCTTTTCTTCCCAGTTCTCAGCTTTGATGAAGCACACAGAGTATTCCATTCTCACTTCAAAACCTTGTACAAATCCTTCTGCATTCTCTTCTCTAGTTGTTTGATTAATAAACCTTTTATCTACTGTTTCTTTGTTGAACTAAGTAGTCACCTGTTCAGAACATTTATCAATGATCAGGTGCCTTTTATCCAAGTGGCCTCTGTGGACACAGAAAAATGCTTACCTTTCTCACATAGTTGCGCCAATACTAATTATTTCAACTTATTTCCATTAAAAAAAATTGCTGCCAGCAAAGGCTGAGTGGAAGTGTTAAGTGGAACATCCCTGTATTCTAATAATTAGCTAGCTTATTTATTTATTTATTTATGACAGAAAGGAAACCAACCTAAACTGAATGATTAGCAGAAAAATGACAGAGGTTTTTTCAACACCAAGTTTATAGGAATTATATCTCTCTTTTGTGAATATATATCTAGAAGCAGAAAAAGTCATTTTTCCACTGCCAAATATAGCAAGCTCTCCCATCTTGGCAGGCACCATCCCATGTTCACTATCTTCTGTCCATATGTCCTCCTATGTAATAGCAGGAAGAGACACCTCTGAAGGGTCTCTGTGAAGATCCTGTTGATCTGCTCTTCATCTCAGATGGCACACTGCATACTCCTGAGCTTTGATTTTCATGATCTACCACCCTACTGAGGTGGATCTTGTCAGTCTAGCATGTCATCCAAAAGTAAAGGCTGCACTAGGTGCTTTCCCCTTAGAATTAAACTTTCATTATGGAAGTGTATTGTGTTATTAATAGTGAGTTGCTGGTTTCTGTGTACCACATTTCCTCTTATTTCCTTATTTTTAGCTTTTCTATCCTTAACCATTTACATTTCTAAAAGAATGCTGTTAGTCTATGCATATGGATCTACTCTGGCACCTGATCCAAGTATTCAGCATGGAATTATACTGTGCAATGCTATGCTATACTATACCATGCCTGCTTTCCCCTAGAATTGCAGTCTCATAAAACATGATCTTAAATCTTATCTTAGACAGCAAATTTATCTAGGTCATTGGCTCTTATCCATTTAGGAACACTAAACTACTCATTCTTCTTGCTGTCTCATTTCATACATTACACTTCAGACAATGTCCATAACAAACTGCTATAAAAACAGAGACAGATAAGCCACAAAAATGAGAGTTAATCAGTTCTGTTCTTGAATCAATGACTGGTTTTGGGATGAATCATTTGACTTCTCTGAACATTTAGTCATCATCAATAAGCTGGGAAAAGTACTTCTCTTTCAGGAAGATTATGCTCTGAAATATATTGTGTGTCTAAATTGTCTAAAACTACCACATCTGCACTCACAAAAAGAGTCCAAGGAAAACCAAAAACAAGAGGACAAACTCGGGAAGCAGTGATAAATTTCCTTACATTTATAACCGAGGAAATTGCAAACACCATCCCCCTGCCAATCCCCCCTTCAAGTTTTACTGGGAAAAAAAAAAAGGGAAAGCAACAAGGCAAAGCTTTATATGGAAAAAATGGTAGTGGGATGTACAGTACAGTTTTCATAATTCCAAATATTGAAGAGAATATCATAGAATCACAGAATCAACTAGGTTGAAAAAGATCTCTGAGGTCATCAAGTTCAACCTGTGACTGAACACTACTACTATGTCGATAGACCATGGCCCTGAGTGCCACATCAAGCCATTTCTAAACATCTCCTGGGACCATGACTCCACCACATCTCTGGGCAACCCATCCCAATGCCCAACTACCCTTTCTGTGAAGAACTTCTTCCTGGTGTCCAGACTAAACTTCCCCTGGTGCAGTTTAAGACTGCATCCTCTCATCCTGGATGCCTGGGAAAAGAGACTGAGCCTCATCTGGCTACATCCTTCTTTCAGGTGTTTGTAGAGAGTGATAAGATCTTTCACAGAAGCACAGTCTGTAAGGAGTACAAGAAAATTTTGAGTAGGCAAGAGTTGAAGTCAAAGGATCTTTTGTTAGTTACCAACTTTTTTGAACCATTGATAACTATTGATACCTCAAGTAAGTTTTAGCTGTTGGTGGGCAGCTTCTAGAGATTCAAGGTCTTTTCTGCCTCTCACCCCACCCACCAGGGAGCAGGATGGGGATGCACAAGGAGTTAGGAGGAGATATAGTTTGGATGGCTGATCAGAGGGACATTTCATACTGTATGGAACCACGCTCAACCACATAAAAACTGTCGGGAAGCAGAAGGAATGAGAGAATGTTGAGTCATAGAAATTGTCTTCCCAAGTTGCCATCACATATGATGGAGTCCAGCTTTCCTGGGGATGATTGATTACCTGCCTGCACATGGAAAGCAGTAAAGGAATTCTTTATTTTGCTTTGTTTGTATGCACAGCTTTTGCATTACCTATGAAATTGTCTTTATCTCAAGCCACAAGTTTTCTCAGTTTTACTCTCCTGATTCTCTCCCACATCCCACCCTAGAGGAGTGAGCAAGTGGCTCTGAGGGGCTCAGTTGCCACCTGGGGTTAAACCATGATATATGCTTGCACATTTTCCTGTGCCAATACACAGAACACATGATCAAGCCCTCTGAAATGTCTTCAAATTTTAACTAAGTGAAGACAAAGCAGCATTCAGTTTTGGAAGGCCTTGATTTTTTTCTTTAATACTAGCTAGAACTCTGAAGTTGTTAGCAACATAATATGGTGCTATTTTTCTTTATTTAATTCAAAGAATGATAGAATAAATATAATGAAGATAACAATAAAAATGTAAGTAATAATTAATGAGAAAAAGGATATTTCAGTGTCAGGCAACCTTAATTGGATTTCAGAGCAGTGTAACTTCATATATTGGGAGAACCATGAAGTTCTGTTAATGAAATGCCCAAGCAGTATAAGCTGGTGATATACAGCCAAGCAGAATTTAGAAAAGCTTTATCCTAAAGGATTAGTTTCTTCTCTCCTCCACGTATTTTTACTACCTGGCAAGTTTTGAAACTAAGTGCCAGTCCTGTGAAGCAGGAACAATCTGCATAATTTGCATGAGAAAACAGCATAACATCATTTTTATGAAACTTTGAGAACCAGAGGGAAAAATAAGGTACAAAACAGACTCAAAACATGGAATAGAAATCACATTTCTTCATTAATGTTTCAGGCTTTGATATGCCTCGTGTTTTTACAGAACCATTTATCCCAGTGCAAGACTCTGGAAACCTATTTAATCATCATTCTCACTTCAGTCTATCATAGTTTGTAGTGAAAGAGTAACAACTGGCCTAACACTTCTCTGCTGCTCAGTGTTAGACAGTATCTAAATTTCTGTATGCAATTAAAAGTCATTTGGAAATTGCAAATGAAAGAATGCAAATTAATTTCTCTTATCCAAACAATGAATCATCTGCAATTGCAAGACATTAAAACTGAGTACCAATTTGGAAGTGAGGAAACCATCTTGGTTATTTGCACTCACTGAAAATCAAGGAGTCTAATAACTTCACCATATCAATATATTGAGTCTATTGAGTGTGTGTACATAGTTGCTGATAAAAAGAAATTGCTGCATACAAAGAATTGCATGTGTTAAAATTTGGACTGGCCACCATGACCTATCAGAACTCTTTGCAGTATGTTTCCTTATTGTTACCTGTAATATCCATATATGAAACTACTAAGCTGACAAACAAGTACTTTTAATTCTCAAAACTTGGACATTCCAATTTTTTAAGAATATCTTGGGAACACAAAATGATGACTCAGTTGCTTTGTAACTAAACCTCTATATGCGACAACATCGATTTAACTGGGTATGCCCGTTGTGAAAACTGGCATTTTAAACCAAAACTCTCATAATGGTTTTCAGTTCCACAGAAACAGAGCACATAAGCCCAGATGTAGCAGAGGAATAGCACCATTTGTAAGAGACATTGATAACTTCTATATTCATCAAACTCATCCTATAATTTTAGCCTTAAATTAAATCTAAATAAAACAGAGAAAGATATAAATACTGGAAATATTAAGAGAGCAAATGCTCTCTTAATATTCTTAATTCTCTTTTGAAGAATAAAAAGCAGTAATGATAAAATATTTCTTTTCTACAGCATTTCCTGAGTAGTAAAACCTTCATATGCTGCACAAAGAATAAAAGGAAAGGGTAATATATCTAATTCCAGAGACTCTATAATCTCTATATTTTTACCTTTTTGAAATATGCTAGAAAAGCTGGAGTCAAAACCTAAATAAAGATAGTTCTCCATCATGTTTGCCCATATGCCCATTTGCTTCTTTTAGCTCTTAGAATCTTGCATATATTACTTGGATTAGACGTGCAAAGGCAATGAAAAAAATAGTATGGGCACAGAAGATCAAAGTTCAGGATATACATGATGGAATTTCCTGTTAAAATGGATTAAACTTTACTTTCAGCTGCTTTCAAAGATTGCAAAGTAGTGCAACTGCGATATTAGTGCATTGCACTGCTTTCCTATTGTGCAATGTTATCCACGTCCAGAATGGTGTTTTTAGTCATAAAATATGCTTGGAAATACCTCAGTTGAAGGGAACACTATCTTGCAATATAATACACATTTGCGAGAAAAAATTTGCAAGATTTTTCAAACAGTTGATAATTTTACTAAAGGGAGACTGAGGACAAAAGATGCTTTTGAGAAGAGATTACTTTGACAGCTAATTCATAGTGTAGGGAGGAGGTTGGTTCCTTTGCAAAGGAAAGATTTAAGAAGGTGTGATAGGATTTCTTAGAGGAAAAGTGGCTTTTTAAAACTTTCTGGAGAGAGAAGAGGTCTTTAAATCTATAGATTATAAATGAACTGCAGTTCTTTGGTTATCCAAGAAAGTCAGTGACTAGTCATTATTCATCTTGGACATAGTACTCATATTACTTTCCACAAATTGCTTTTATTCTTTAATTGTCATTTTCATTTGCCTAATAGCTGAAGGATGAGTAAGAATATGAGTTTCATGTAAAACTTCTTATGCAAATCTTTACTTTTTGGAACTATTTAAAAAAATGTTTATAAATCTAATTCCAGAGAATCTTATATAATGTCACTAAGTCATATACAGAAAACACCAGTCAAACAAAAGGAATAATAGTTCAAGCATATATAAGGTATCAACCAAATTAAAAGAAAGAATATGTAAAGAACATGAAAACAGATGTTTGTCCACAGCAAGACTAACTTTGTCTCATGTCCCAAGAAACCATTTACATGCAATTTGGCAGTCCCATGAGCCGATGCTGTAACTGTGCAAGTGCCTTAAAATTTTTCTTTAGCAGCTCACATGATGTTTAAGAAAGTGGCACTCTGTGGAAACATAGCCTGGAAATAACCTTTCAAAATTAAATTATTCAGCTAAGCAAAGCAAAATAAAAAAAAAATATATACTAAAGCCATAAAATAAAAACTGGTGCTAAATCCAATACTATTCATCTTTGAACACTACAATTGTGATAGATTCATTAGTTTCAGGGTAGCTGGGCAGGGAGAAGCATAATTTTTTTACATGTTTTAGCAATGTACTTAACTCTCTTTTCCAATAATGAAGACTTTTTATTAGACAAAATTTGTTTTTTCTCCCTTTGCAGAATCATGAAAGCCTACTGATATTATTTATTCCATCAGAATTTGTTTTGAGCTATTGAAGAAGTCTGATATATACAAATTTAGAAGGGATTACAGACTTCAGCCTTAAATGGATATTGTCTAACTATTCAGCTTTTTTTCTTTTACTTTTCTTTTCCTCCTCTAAGTATTATTTCAAATTTTTTTCTGATATAAATTAAAGAGAAAGAAATAAATCCTTGAGTGGATGAGTCAATGCTGTTTTGAAATTGGTGGTTTAGCACTTAAATGAGTTCTGAAAACACTTTAATAGATATTTCTGATGGCACTGGGACAAGTTTCATCCATATTTTCCTTTCTAAGGAATGTTTAGTGTCCAAATACTATGGGGTTGGGGGTTTTTTGGGTTTTGCAAAGACAATACATTGTATTTTTAAAACAAACTCACTGATATTTTTTATTTTATGCAGTCTGTCACTCCAAATTCACCTATTTCTCTGCCTTGAACCATTGTTCTCTTTTGACTATGTTTTATACTATTTTCTTTAAATAATTTTGCTGCTGTCATATGCCTGCTTTCACTGTGTCTTTTATTAGTTGACAAATCCATTTATTCTTGCATATAGAATTCTTAACTATAAATATTATCCTTTAATTGAAGCCAACAGCATCCAGTGTGGCAGCTGGTATATATGACGCCCCTCAGATTCACCAAACTCAGTAGACTTGAAATTTAAATTTTCAGTACCATCTAAAAATACATTCCTGTCCCTGAAATTCACTCTGTTGGCGCCTAAAGTTTTTTGAGGCAAAACTTCCTCTAATGTTGCTAATCCTAGAATCAATCCTTATGTACAATATGGTGATTAATCTTTCTCTGAGGGAAGAATCCAACTGCCTTCTGTTCTAGAATCAGGGAGGATTCTGAATTGCATGTAGGTGAGAGGAAGATCACACTGAACTGTAAAAAGGATCTGGTTTCTGTCCGAAATCATAGCATCGATTCCCTTTTCCTTGTCTGTTTATTTCTTTGTGGGCTTTTTTAATTGGCTTTTTATTTCCTGGAACATAATTTAATAGCCAGCCTCATAGGTTAGAAAACCCCATATTGGAAATTGAACTGAACTGAGCATGTTTCTCAGCTGCAATACACCACTGAGCTCCTCTCCCTGCAAGGGTTTCAACAGAGCCTGGCTGAGATGTCCCCAGTCTGCCCCACCCTCCATTGCAACCTCCTTATCAAGTGCTATGGTTGCAGATTTTGGGTATGGGGAGTCATTGTGGAACAGTTTTTGAGCTGCCAGCTGCCTTCTATCCAGGGAGCAACAGCTGTATTTTACCCTATAATTTCCATACTGTTATAATCTCTATTAGTATGTGAATGTAACTCCTCAGTTTATTCTCATTTTACCCCCAGTCCTCTTTCCACATCCACCATAGTTCACAATATTTTGCCTCCGATAAAAGTATCATCAATTTAAAATGTTAGCTATGATATTATGTAGTTGATGCAGTCTGAAGGAATTACAACAGGGAACTCCTGGAACTAAAATTCTAGCACTAAACTTGGGTCAGCTAATTTTCAAATGCAGGGAGATTGCTTATCCCAGGCTGCAGCTACATCCAGATAAATTTTCAGAACAAGCAGACAAAACTGCAAAATCTTCACAAGGATAGGAGGCATTATAGGTTTTTTTCTTTTATTCAGTGTAGTATAACAACATTCAGATCAGCTGATTACAAAAGATCATGCTGAAATTTCTTCAGAAATACACAAAGTGTGGCAAAATTCTCATATTTTTTCTTCTAAAAATGTTGTCTCTCTATAAACCATTTGTACAACCTTACATTCTAGAGATACAATTGAAGTTATACTCATTACTATATAATAACTACAATAACTGCGAAGATAATTAGCAAGCAATTTTTTCTACTAGCACATTATATATATTAGATAGTCCCCACAATGTACCAAATGTTGATATTCATTGAAAATTTATTTCTCTTGGCATTTAGAATCCATACATAATATTCTATACATAATATTCTCACAGCAAACTATTAACAACTGACTCTTTCTACTCACATTCTGATGCGCATTCCTTTATTTTATTTTATATCTAAAACTGAAGTGATGTTCTCCTTTTTGGAAGAAAATGCTCCTTATATTCATGCTAAAATTAGAGATTTCTGTGTGAATTAAGGGTTCAAACCTTGCCTTTAGAGAAATTTATTATTAGACATCTATATTTGTATTTTTCTATTAATATTTGCCCAGGAAATAATAGCAGTCATAAGAAGTAAAAGAAAAAAATACAGGCTGTGTAAAGACGGTTATTGTTATTCAAAAGTGTAATAATTGATTCACTATTTTATTGCTTCATCTCAAAGCTCATATTAAGCCTTGGTTTTAAAGCAGCAGGAATAGACAGGTTTTCATGCACCTTTAAGGAATTGTAATTTTTACCATAAAAATGTCACTGTTGATTAGACAGTTATAAGGTTTCATCTAAAAATCACTGTTTATCTGATTTCTATCTTTTTAATAAAGCAGGAAAAACCAGTATTTTAAAATAAAAATTGAAATATAATGAATGTATCAGCTTTGTTTGAATGTTGTCCTTCTTTAAATCTTAGATTCACTGATATATTCTCACGGGTAGTTATTTCAGTAAATTTGATCTGAAATGTCACTCAAAACCAAAATAAAAAATCCTAAAATTAAGAAATAGAACCTAATTAATCTTCAGCATAATGTCAATATAGTTCATATTTTCTTTATTCAACTCCAGAAATGTTAAAAAGATGACATCATGTCTGAGAAAATGTCACAGTAGGCAAAAAAGATTATTTGGCCAGTTAAAATTAGTCTTTGAGGTGATACCAGTATTGCTGGCATCATCAGTAACAGAAAATGTAATTGTCTAAACATGTGCAAAGAAGATTTATTTTACTTTGAATTAAAAAAAAAAAAAAGAAAAAAAGGAAAAAAATCCACAAACTAAAAAGAAACTGTTTATTAAACAGTATATGATATTGAACACTGTGATATGAAAGCATTCCTGCTCCAAAGGGCACATGGTATGGAGTAGTAGATTAGGAAAGATCAGTCTTTTCTGATAAGCTCCGTGTGATGTGGCTGGAACAAAAAAAGACTTAGAAAAACCCAGTAGAAAATTACCAGCATCTATCACAGTGAGAATAAAATATAACAAAAGCCTGTAAAAGCTGTCAGAAAGAACAAACAATTCTTGAGCCACAGTAGTTAAAAGGACTCCGTAAACAAAGTAGGTTTTATTTTCATTTCAAACAGTCCTATGATCAGACTGAAGTGAGATAGCAGCTGCTTAAATAGAGTTAACAAGCCAGATACTTCAAACTCAGTAAAATGCTACTGTATGGTATGGTGTGGCAGTTTGTTTTTAATGAAAGTCAGCTTTCTGGCTACAAGCAATATGTGTTATCAGAACTTCCACTTGAAATTTCACAAAGAAGGAATTGTTAACACTGAGGGTGAAGAAGCAACATATTTCAGGTTAAAACTGGGGTTTAAATAGGCTATGAGTTTACTTTGGTGACTCCTTTGCCACCAATATTTTCAGAAGACTAACATACCTACTCCTTTCTTTTGAAATTTGCTAAAAATGGATGCCAAACTATAAAAGTTTGTGAATAAATAGATAAGGACAGTTGCAAACTACAATAGTTCTTAGTCAATCAAAACTGCTAAAATTTCCCATCTGTTACTGAATTATCACAGAGGAACAAAATCATCCCCTGCTTTTCTACTGGCCAAGTAATATTAAGCAGTTTATAGCCAGAGACTGAAGAATGATCTGCACATATATGAGAAAATTCACTTCTTTAATCTCCAGTTTCAATGATATAAGTATCACTTTAGGAAGTTGTATTTTCAAGCTGGAAGAAGTAATTCAATTTTGGAGAAACATGTCATCTAGGAAAAAAGAGAGGTAAAAGGACACAGAGACTAGGCAGAATAACACGGAGATCCTGACTCTCCTTATATGCCAGGCTTATCCCCTTGAATTAAGTTTCAAAGTCTCATTATCACTCTACCAACTGCTTCATTACATTATACTGCATATAACATATATTTGCATAAAAAGATGCAACATTAAACTAATAAGAAATTAAAAGTGTCCGGGAAATACTTCTTCCCTTAAAACAATTTCTTCTCTTTTCTGTTTCTCACAGACTTCTCACAGATTCCCACCAGAGGGTATGATGAGGACCTTGGACTATTTTTTAACTACTGGGTTCATTATTTAACTCCTAAGCTACCATGGCACTAGTAAAATAGCTATTTCGAGTTCCTAAATTTCAAGTTCTTAAAAGAGTAAATTTCTAACCCCCATCACAGTGCTTGCTTTTTTTTTTTTTGTCTTTGTCTTGCACCACACTATATTCCAAAAAAATTTGTCTCCACTATGACTGTTTGTGGGCTACTGTAATGTGTTCAGATATTATAACTACAAGTACCATAGAAGGAGACTCTGGGAGATAATCAATAAATCATTGTTAAGAATAGCTTGAGTAGTGTACAACAGAGAAGGCATGGGTCAATAACTGAACTAAGAAAAGAGCATAAGCTGAACTAAGAAAAGAACACTCATGGAAGTAAGAAAGATAATATTGTGCAAGACTGTTTTTGTTTTGGTTTGGGTTTTTTCAAAAGGAATGAAAGGGATTAAGAAAGCAACCTTAATTCTAGTATTCCCTGATTTTTGATAGCTTAACTTTGTAGCCCTCACCTTGTGCTTCAATACAGCATTTTGAGTGCAGCATATAATGTCTTTTGACATGTATAAACATTCTTATGATTAGTAGTCACAGGGTTTATTTATTGTCATGAATTGTGTCCAATCCAATTTGGTTTCATATTGTCCAATTTCCAAGTATCTTTCACTGCAAAGAGTATTTTGGAAATCTTTAAATGTTAGAGGCTCAGTTGAAATAGCCTGCCTTGGCAAACTCACTGAAACATATCTGTCAAGCACAGCAAAAGCCTTGTAAAATGCTCCACTGCTGTAGGCCATAGAAAGGAGCTATAATAAACTCTGACCCATAAAAAGTCATGTAAACATTATAACCTGTTTTTACTAGCCTTTTAAGTGCCAGGAGCAATTGATCTTATATGGCTTAGGTCTTTCCAGCTTCCCAGTCTCCATGAGCACCTAGGATCCTACATGGGTGTTCAAGTGCCTCTGGCTTTGGAAGCCTAAAATAGGAACAGATACCGTGCTATCAGCAATTTAGTTATTCATTCCAGACAGATGTTTGATATTTCCAACAGAAAATATTTTAAAATGAAGTACCTACGGAAGTCAACTGTTTCTGTATTGTTAATCAAAATAAATGTCCATGCAATCTCGAGCTGTTTCCCCAGATTGCTGCATCTGTCACACTGGAAAGAATGACAGGGGAGAAAAAAAAAAAAAATAAAAAAAAAATAAAAAAAATAAAAAAAAAAAAAAAAAAAAAAACAGAAGGGGAAAAAAGAGGAAAAAAAAGAAATATATTTTAAATTTAGAGCAACAGTGTCCTTGCCTTAGGGCTCTTTGATCATGACAGCTTCCCTAAGGTTCGACGTTACTGTTTATTTTCAGAAAAATGCTGCAAACCTTAGTCCTCAGGGGAAACTGAAGTTCACTTCAATGCACTTCAATGGGATTTTTGCCTGAGTAATAGCTACAGGATTTAGCTCACTGCTAGCTTCACGAACAAACAACGTGAATTTTACAGCTTTTGATTTCTGCCAAATTCTTTCCCCATTAAATTGCTGTGGGAAATCAGCCATACAATTAAAACCTATTTTATGCCTTCAATAACGTTAATGAAGCAATTGTGGATTTCAGAATTTTATATATGTCTGTGTATATATGTGTGCATTTTGTCATCACTGCAGCAGCTGCTGTTGGCCTCAAACATCTCTTAAATACATAGATTTAGCAATGGAGGTGTACGTGACTCTGTTGGTTATTAAACCTCATTTAAAAAGCCTAAAAGCCCTTCTCTATACAGATGGTTGCCATAACATGCAGAAATTTGCTACTTATTAATATGTACACTCTATTCTTTCCATTCTGGTTAAAGAAAATTAAAAATATAGACATAATGAAGAGGTAGTGTTTGAAATTTGAAGCTGGTTTCCAGACAGTTTATCTTTCCCAACAGGGTATTTTTTGAGGCCACATCTGAAGGCAGCATAATTTTACATGCTAGTGTCTGGACCTGTATCTAAATGTAAAAACTCAGACCTATGATTTGCTTCAGTGCATTTTTCTCTTTTGAATGCTTATAGAAGAAGTCCCTCTAGATGAGGAAATTTTTTACTTCAGCAGCAACTCTTACGAGGAGAGCCGGGAAAAAGGTCTTCTCCAAAATGATAAAATTGCTGCCTTGCTGTAAAATACATGTCATGAAGGAAAACTGTTCTAAATTCTAGTTTTGATTCTCCACAGAATGATACAGTCAGGATTTTGGCCAAAGTTTTTGATTCTGAGGAGCAGCTACAGACAGGTGCAAAATTCAAGATTCTGTTCTGGGATGTAATACTCACTTTTCTATGTATTTCTCTCGGCGATCCAAGTATAGAAAGAATGGCCTGAACTTCAGAAGATTGGAATATGCTTTTCTACCTAGAGCCAGAATTTCTGTGATTCCATAGGGTCACAACAGCCATCTTTGGAGCATTTACACTTTCACTGCTGTAACACTGGAAGGGGATCACAGTCGTGAGTTAAGTGGCCATGAGAGAGAGTACAAGGACATTTGGGTTCCTGGGATAAGAATTTGCAGTAAGTAACGTCCTGAACACAGAATGACATGAGCCAGCAAATAGGAGATATACGAATAAAGAATTACCTAGGGCAGTCTCTCCACAGAAGAAAAATGGGAAATAAAATTCCCTCACAAGAAGATCTTCCAAATTTTATGAATAATCAGATAAGTATCACTCTTTGCTAAAAAAAAACTAAAATAAAATAAAAAAAACCCTGGCATTATTCCTGATCATGTTTAGTAAGAGTTAAAATTTGTTCAGAACCCAAATCCTAACTCAGCTGCACCCTCCCCAGGTAATTGATATAGAAGAATCATAATTTAGAACATTTCAAAAGGCTAAGCTTTCTAGCACTCCTGGTATTTCAGTGATTATGTGCATGACCTCCTCCAGTAACTTTGACCATAGAAATTACCCACTGGATATTTAGGAACAACAGTGACTGTCAGTGGTGTATAAAAATATTTGAAATAAGAGAAAACACTCATTCATGCAAATCTCCCTCTCCAGTGTCTGGCTATCAGTTATAAAATTTTATTTTTCATTCATAAAATGAATATTTATATCAGATATATGTTGGCAGGGTTCTCTCATTGCCTTTTTACAGAAGTGCAATTCTGCAATACTACTTGAATATGGGAAGTATCAACACTGCAAAATAAATTATTATGTCCTTTTTTTCCACCTTTTTAACTAGCTCATGTAGTATTTGCAGAGTCAGACAGTCTGAATAATTTTCTTCTCAGAGAGCATGTACAAAGCTGCTGTGTTTTCACTTTGTGGAAATTGTTTCCCTGGTGCAGATAAAGAAGTGCTGGTACACTCCTGTTAATATTTAGCTGCTCTTGAAAACAGAGCTTGATATTTAAATCCAAACATTATGCTGGCTTCTTGGGCTGGCTGGTGTGAAATTTAATTTGTGCTGTTAAGCCTCAGAAGCCCGGGGAAAACATGAGATGAACAATAGCCATTAAACTCCAGTTTTACAATATCCTTTAGAAATTAAATAACAACTCTCAGTCCCATGGACTCAATGTCCCTTACAAGGCCACAGATATGGGTGCTGTACCTGAATACTGGATTTGACCTTTGGATTTTTCTTCACTGCCCATGGCAGGGGGGTTCAAACTAGATGACATTTAAGGTCCCTTTCAACACAAACCACTCTATGATTTTTATTGCTAACCCTTCCAATGTACAGTGTTTAGAAACAGAACAGAGTAGTAGGAGAACTTTATCTTGGCCTCAGCAGTTATGTTTGGAGAACTCCATATTTATTTTTTTTCCACCAACCTCTTCCTTGTAACATAAATAAAACCACCCAATTTTTTTTTTATTATTTCTCAGATTTTTTTTATCCTACACTTATATTCATAAAGTTGCCCTAAACAAATATATACTTTCCCCACAATGAACACTTGTAAAATTATTAATAAATACATACATTCAAGAAAATAGTTCTCAAGAGGCATTCATAATGTCAAACAAGTTTGAACTAATTAAAACAAATTCTTAACAGAGGCCTAGTCAAGTACCTCTGAAAATATTACCACCAGAGGGAAGAATGGCATTCTACTAGTTTTTGCCAACAAATCTCTATGCCAGCACTTCTGAAGACATCAGCTGTTTGCTCCTTTGTGCTAGCTCAATGCAGCTCTCCTATGTGCCTTCAGCTTCAGAACATCAGAGAACATGAAGAGCCAAAATAAACACATTTTTTCTGTCAACACACTTCACATTTCCCCCCCACAGCAATGTAGTAACTTTCAGCTTAAAGATTCTGAAGTTTTGTGTGGGTGAGCTGAAAAGAAAGTTCATCATAGGAAGAAATAAACTCACCATGGAATCTCCTGGGATTTTTTTGTCTCATTTTCCGTGCTGTTCAGTTAACATTAATCACACCCAGCCACTTAATTCAAATCAATAGGCCAGGGGCTGGGAAAAGCCTGTCATTTCCTAGCTAGGTTAGCTGCATATACATGATATTTTTACATTTGAATAAAGGAGTTAACCTGAAAATTTTGACAAAAGCAACATGATGCTGAACACTGATTTCTATTCCAAAATCAGTTCACCTGCCAGACAGAAGACGGAATGGTTGTGACAAAACAACAAGGTTACTGGCAGTGTGACTAGACAGTATTGCCAGGAGGTCAAACAGTATCAGTCTGTTCCAGCTGAGAACAACAATTTGGGGATGTGATGTGACAATACAGAGCTTTGTTTCCTACCCACACAGTATCCTATCTTATTTCAACCAGATCATTTCCCCAATAGCTAATTATTATATTCATAATTTTATTTATTCATTTTAGAAATATCACACTGTTTCAGGCTTTGATTCGCAAATTACACTAGTTAGAACCACAGATGTTTATATCTTGTTTGTTATTTGGATTCATCATATTTTCATTATTTCTATATTCTTCAGTCTACATACTGTTCTTCAGACTTGTACAACAGAATATACCTCTGTCCTGATACTTTATGATGTGTATAAAATTTAATTTGCAGGAATTTCACTTCTGTGAAATTTCTTTAACTCCTTGGACATTCTATGATGCACATTGTGTTCAGAATTCTCCCCTTCCCCAGATTTTCTCCATTTTATCTTAAAGCGTCTTTCCTAACAGCAATGTTGAAATTTCTTCAGGAATTCTCCCCTGTCTTTGATCCTACTTGCTCTTCCATTATAAAGATGTTCTAAGAAATTATTTACACCAAAGATATTTGCAATAATGCACGTTACAAGGTCTATAGTTTCTTTCTCATCACAGGTTGGTTTTTATCCCTTTTTAATAATGTTATTACCTTTAATTTTGATCTCTGATTATTATCAGAAGAGCTTAAAGATTTTATTCAGTTATCATATTTAATTTCATTTTTAATATCAATGAAAGATCTCTAGTCAGCTTTAGAAAGGTGTTGCCAGGGACTTTTGTTAGGAAATAAATCTAAGATTTCAAAGTAGAATAAAATTCATTCTAGTAAGTTTAGCACAACCTTCCTAGTCTGACTGTGATGGTGAGTCAGCAGAAATAACATTTCATCTCTGGGAATGGTCCCAGCACTCAGTAACTCCTCACAGATGTGTTAATCAGTGGTTAACTATAACAATTTTATTATTGGCAACACGTATGGAGAGAACTTATTTTTGGTTCTGACTGCAGTTATATTACTTTCCAATACTTTTCTAAGCAATAAAAGCCCTCAGGCAAAGCACTTGATTTGGGTCTTGCTAGCTTCCACCTGTCCTTAAGCATGTGAAAATCTGCATTAATTTTGGTGGGAGTTATGATTTTCCAGGTAGAGAAGAATACTTTCTTTCAGGGCACACACATAATTAGTATTTATGGTAACAGCAGAGTATTTATAGGCAAAAATAGTAACTCTGATGGTGTGATTGGATACCACACTTTGCCCTCTGAGCTGATTGCTATTTTGAAATTTTCATTTGAAAAAATATGTTTTTGTCTCTGTGGTTTCTTCTCGTAGATAATTCTCAATAACTTTCCATAAAAAGATGCCCTGTGGTGTCTCTGCTTAAAGTATTTTTATAGTTTAAATTTTGCCTTTCTCTTTCGCTTTAGTATAAACAAAACAAATACACCAGAAAATGGAACATCTTGTGGCAGAGCTATTTTAAACTGAGTAAAACTAAATTATATTGCAACCAAGACACAATATGGTCAGTGTCAAACAGTTCAAACATATGCCTCACTTCAAAAAAAAGAAAAAAAAGGAAATTCTTTTTATAAATACAAATGGCCTAAATTTTTAAATAATACGAATAGCCTCTTCATAGTCACCATTTCTACTTCTCCATTTCCATCTCTTTTTTTGAACAAACTCTCCATGTGAGTGTGCTGGGTAGGCCTGCATTATAGATCTAACTGTACCCTGTTACTTATGTATAGATTACAAATGTGTATTTATATCATTAAGTTTTGCTTATATATATATATATGTATATAAATACCGTTGTAACATGAAATATACTGCATTGTCTAACCAAATGCTTACCTGGGGAAGGCATATATGTATGCGTATACACATATATGTATACATTTACCTGTATCTGTGGATATGTCTGTGTCTATATACAAATCTTAAGTACATGTGCTTACATTATTTGGAAGCAAAACACTTCTTACACTTTATAAAGCCATAATCTACTTTTCTCTTTTAATAAATTCTGTAATCAGACACAGTAGTTGCATGAGGCCTGAAAAGCTCCATATAGAGTAGTGTTTGAAAATAACTTAAATTCTATTTCTGTTTACACATGCTTTCACCTAAGGCTAGCTGAAGTTTAAAAGCCAGGCCATTTGAACTTCTTAAGGCCATTTCTGTAATAAACAGAACAGAGAAATAGCCATTAATAATTTCCAAAGATTGAGTTGCCTTTCATGTAGACCACCTTACACTGCATAAATAAATGAGATTGATAACCTATTTAAAAATTTGATTTCAGTACTAATTTTCCTTACAATTTACCTCACTAAAATGTATAGCTTTCTTTACTATGTACTCTGTCAGATATACAGTTACTTAAATTATCAGTATTGTGACCTAAAAATATTGGGAAAAAATAATAAGAGTGATTAATTAATGATTAATCTATATTTTTTTGGAGCAAATTCAATTTTTCATCATTGATCAGTCTCACATAAAGCAAAAACATAGGGTCTAGTCTTTGGTGGCCACATTTTTTAATCTGGAATTAAGTTGTTCTGATTCAAACCTGAATGTATGTGGTTCATTCATACACCTAATGATCTGTATAATCTGTTGTAATTTTAAATATATAAAAAAGTGTGAACCTGAATCACTTCTTTTAGGGAAAGCTAAGTGAAACTGAATTTCTTTTTCTTATGTTGGCTCCCTTCAGTACTGCACACACTGACACTCAGAGGCCATTCGTAGGTTTTTGCATTATTTAAGTATTCCTGCATGTGCATGCAAATCATTTTCTTTTTTTTACTCTATACGGCTGAGCTCTCCAGCTGTCTGTTCTTCACTGAAGGAGATCTGCACAGATGCCTTTCATCATCTTATCAAAATCAACAGACTAAAATATAGCATATTGTCTTAAATACCAGCTTTCTACTGATGTGTGTAGTCTTCAAAAAGTAAGACTAAATGTAAGCACCATTCTCTCAAAAGCTACAGGCAGTTTCAGTGGAAAACAATTCCTTCTAGGTGCAATTTTTAGGGTTATTTCTTGTTTGTTTGTTTGTTTGTTTGTTTTTTGGGGTTTTTTTGGTTTGGTTTCCTAGGTGTCCTTCCTGGGACTTTTCTGTATCTGCCAAAATACAGGTTGCAATATTTCATTCTTTAATGGACTTACAGTTTTTATGTACTAAACTTAGTACATATATTGTTGGGTTTTTTTTAATCTGATACTTTATTCCCAAGGAGTTGTACTATTGTTAAGTATTCACATGTTGCTATGGCACTTTAATGCAACTTCTCTTAGAGTTTAAGATAATCACTTATTTAATGTGGATACATGATCTGAAGTGAGCTGCTTGAATACTGATGATGCTGAGAACTCTATAATGTGTTTACTTTTAGATGAAGTTCTATGCTGTAAGGTTTGTTGTTTTTTGTTTTTTTTTCCCTTAAATACAGTGGATGCTAAATTTGCGATCAAGGTTTTGACTGTTGTAATATCTGACAGATGTTTCATGAGGATTTGAGAATCCCTGAGAGCCTAATTCACTTCCATTTAGTTCAATGAATGAAATTCTATTAATTTCAAAGTTGCAGAATCAACGCCCAGATAAACAGCAACACTAAAGCAAGTCTTGCAATGCTAATTCCTGGTACTTATAAATCCTGCATTTAGTTTTTATTTTGAAAGAACACTAAGCCAGTTTACTCAGTATTGACAACATTCTGTCTTCTAAACTCCTTTAAAAACAGCTCACTTGCAAATTGAGCTGAAAGGAACAATGTTCCTCTTTTTGTCTTACCCCTAAACTTAACTGCAGGTGGTCAGTGGAGCCCATAACTAAAAGTGTTCACTGAAGGACTCATCCTCATACTGACTGGCAGAATGATATGGATTCCCTCTGAGAATCATTTTTATTAGAAGATAGTCAAAAAGTCTCATTTTCAAAGTAAGAAAAGTGAAACTTCCACCTCCTGGTCGTATCACAGCATGTATCTTTACCATAGGGCAAACTACAAGCTAATTAACAATGTTAGAGACAGCCATAAGATGCTACAGCATGATTCAAGTTGAGGGATGCCAATTAGATTCAGCCTCCAAACTGTACCCAGTATTTCTAGCCCAACTCAGAAGCAAGAGGCTCTTATTGATGGAATGCAATCTCTATTCTTTCTAATCTCCTTTTTTTTTCTCTTTTCCTACCCACTCCACTACTCTATGGCCATTTTATCCTTTCTTTAATATAACAGTTAAACTCCTGTATTTTGAGGGGATAACAGTGGCACAGAACTCATCATTCATATTTACTACCTTCTGAATATACTGTTATACCTCATTCAGGCTTTTAACTCAGTTGCTTCATTTACAGTCTTTTAACAAATATTTGTGAATGGCTGTGAACTACAATCACTTACAGGAATATTCTTAATTTTGTTTGTATTCACTACTGTAAATTACTTTAACAAACAATTACTAGAATAGATTTTAGTCCTCATGCCTCACATCTCCAGTTCTCATGTCTGATACCATGCTTACTGTTAGGCTTTCCTGGATATGGCATTACCATAAGGAAAAAAAAAATACTCTTGAAAAGTAGGATATTAATTTTCATGGATGGAAACTTTCAAAAAATTAAGATTTGTTTTTAGTCTGCATTGAAGTAAACCCTGGCCAGCATGAAATCAAAGCCATTAAAAGTCATACTGCTCTTACTCACTTAAAAATGACCCATAGCAAAGGGCATTTGGCTGGTGTATGGGCAACAGGTCTTCCTTTTTTGTATTAATCCAAAATATAGAGCTAAAAAGGATCCTTTGTATCACAGATGACATCCCTTTTGGATTGACTGTTGGAGGGAGATCCCCCTATTCTTCCAGATGGAACTATGTCACTTTGCAGAACTGCATGTCTGGCTGATGGTCAAGCAGAGTGATTGCTTGGAAAGTTACTGCAACACTTAATCTGTGGGTTTAATTTGGTCATCACAGCTGAGAAGAAGTATCTATGATTTTTCCAGGCAGCTACTCTCCCTGCTGTGTTATACTGGAGAACGTGAGAGTATTTTTTAACCAAGGAATCTATTCTTCTCAAAACCCATAGGTTCATATGAGAATGCTCATATAATTTGATTTTCTTTCCTTTTTTTCCTTCCCCCAGAGGAAAAAAGAAATGCATATTTGGCGATGCAGTGTGCAATTATTTTTAAGAATAGGTGTTAATCTCATCAGTGTGTGCCATTAGAGAAACATTATCGCAAGTACCAGTCCATCATTTATATGAGTCATTATACATCTTGCATCAGAAATGTTAGTCTCAAGTGTCTGGTATATTGACATTCAAGTTCTGAAAGCTATTTTATAATGAACCACAGCACACAACTGTAGAGTCAGTTCCATCATTCTTTTTTAACCTGGAATTATTAAACCTAAGTGTTCCTCTAGTGCTTTGATTCTAGAACTAGAGACTGAAATTTACCTACAAATGATCCCTACTGATGACCCCATAAACTGGGTGTAAATAGCCATGATTTGTTACACTTGGCTTCTGACTAAAGGTGAAATTTTTGGAATGCTTAAAAAAAATCCCTTAAGCCATATTTTAATTATGTTCACATGGAAGGGGAAAAGTATAGACATGAAAATAAACATATAATCAAAAAATGAGGGAACCATCTCTTTAAAATCCAGAACCTCCACAAACTATTTGGAAATACAGTTTTAAAAAGAAGCTTTGAAGATTTCACTTGCTCATAGCATCCAGTGAATATCAATGGCATAAGCTATATTGCCAGAAAACACAAAGCATGTGTGTAAAACCACTTCTAAAGGTCTACATATTAATTATACACTTTTAGCACCCCAGTGATCAGTGACAAATAAAAATGGGTTCTGAGAATTGCATAGACAGACAGTGTCAAACAACTAACTTGTTACAGATCCTCTATCACCATCTGATCCAGAGAAATATTTTACAGAAATATGAAATTTTTGCTCTTCCTAACAAAAGGACTGCAGATCCTTCCATTTTTAATAATCTAAATATTTTTTTTAATTATTAATGTAATATATAAGAATAATTCAATGATGGCACCACTGATAGGTCAGCTCTGAAGAGCTGAGATCCTTCTTTCTATTTTACAGACATTGAAGAAATCTGAGAAGGTTAAATCAGTTACATTTATTTAAGCACCCTATTTGCCCAGGTACATTTGAGTCACCAGTAAAGCAATATCTCATCTTCCCTCAAAAGGCAATGGGGATATATTAACTGATTTTGAAGGCACGAAAATCTTACTTGTTTGTATTTACATGTATATAAAAGAGGTTTAGTCCTTCTAAGAATCCTGTCTCACTGATAACTGTATAAGTGAAGTACCTGATGAAGACATCCTCAGTAGTCATTTGGTTAGATGTCTGCATTTAGCACTCTGTGTCTGAGATATATTTACCTGGATCTTGAAATTTCCTTCTTCACATAACAACACCTTGAAGTCATGAGAAGCTAGTCAGCCCCCTACTGATATTGCCATTGTCTACCACAAGCCAAGGTGTCTACTACCCACGTGAGGTAATGGAGAGGGGGCCTATGTATTGCCTTTGAGGACAGTGGTTTCGTTTTGCTTTATATTTTGATTTTGTTTTTTTCCCCTACAAAGACTCCAGACTCATTTATTAACTCATCTTAAACCTAAGAAATCAGTTTAAATAGCAAAAAAGGAAGATGAGAACTACTTATAAAATAATGATGACCTTAAATATGGACTAGGTAACTCCTTGTCAAAATAATTTTGTGGAGGCTGAAAATTTATCTTCAAGGGATCATTGTAGAAGTTCATATCAGAAGAATTAATGTTTTGTAACTATTAAATCTCTAACTCAAAGGCTCATTGAGTAGACAAATATTGAAAACTGGGAGACTATTGAAAAAGAAATCATTGCCTGCTTGCTCTGTCTACTTCTTGCCCTAAGCATCCACTTTTTGAGAATGGATGCTACAATGTCTTGTCATTTTTATAATACTGTATACTAGTTAACACTTTTCAAAGTTTCCCTAAATATCAAACTACTCTGTTTTACTGATGTGGCTTTACTCAGGTAAATAACAATTTCGTGCACAAAACTTTTGTATCCTTCTGATTGCAACTGCTGTATCATCTGTAATCCTCATGCATCTCTAGAGTAGTCTTTATGCTTTTCCATAGAAGTAGTAGTTTGGAAGTACACCATTATCCTCTTCTTACACTTGAAAAAAAGAATCCTGTCTCTCCTGCACTCTATTTTTGAGGAACTGATCTTCACAGAACATTATAAATCCTGTCCATGCTGCAAATGTATGCTGTACTTGCATGTTCTATCCAAATAAATCCCAAACAAATATAAACACTAGAAAAACACACCACAGGAAATACTGTCTTTAGGAAGGCAGGTTAAAAATTGAAAGGAAAATGAAATTTAATGAGATAATTCAATGTGCATATATAAAAGACATACCCCTTCTTTTTCCTATAACCTTCCTTGCTTTTCTAAAATTTACCTAAAGATTTTAGTCTAAGAATGGCAATTTCTATTTACAGGAGTAGCTGAAGCAATTTAAATAAGTTAGGCTTAAAATAAATATGTGAGATTTCATATATCTCACTGGAACACATGTTAAAATACATCCTTTAAAGAGTGAGAGATGAAGAACTTGCTTTAAAATTAATCCAAAATGAAGAAACTTCTCCATTTGACAGGTGTAGATTTTAAATGTTAAAGGTCTGAGCCTGCATCACTTATATGTTTAAAGCTCCTCATGACCTCTGAGTACACTGTAAGAGTGATTTACCCAATTTTTTCTTGGTTACTTCAGTTTGCCAAAGGATTTTATGATTACTGCCCCATTTACAGGGAGGCAAACTGAATCATTATCATCACACCAAGTCCTTTCTATATGGTCCTGTCTCCTTTTCAATAGGAGACCTCTAAGTAACCAGAAGACTAGATCTCTTGGAAGCTACCTGTGCACTGCTAATAAAATTAAAACCTTGAAATTTTCTAAATATATCACAGATCGTCACTACATCAGAACAACACATTCTTCTTGCTGTGATTCAAAAGCCTCATCAGATTTACAAAATCCCTGCTCCTTATATAGAACATTTGGAAACAACTCCAAGCAGAAGCCATATTACTCAGACAGCCACCTTAAGGAGCCAGAACACATTTAATGTCATCTTTTTACAAATACCCAGTTATTAATCCAGCAATATTAATCCTTTATATTCCTCACTTAATTGATGAGTTACTAATAGATTGAAATTAAGCAGAATTTCAAATTCATCTGATGTTGTGTGGTTTTTTTTATATGTAAGCCTCTCTGTAATGCTTATTATACAATTATATATGCTTAGTTCTGTGAAACACTGTAAAAATATTTGTGATTCCCAAAGTACAGCTACAGGGAATGTGTAGGAGTGCTAATCATATGACATGAAGGGAAAAAAAATACGTAAATTCATAAAGTTCTCTGTTTTGCACTGCTCACACTTTGAAGTCAAGGCAGATACACAAACATGAACAAATCTTGCACTTGCTGGCCGACTGCCAGCCAACTCCCTCACACATAAGAGCAGCTCATGTGTCAGTAATAGCTGAACCAACAAGTGACAGATTTCTTCTTACAGCCAGGTGAAGTGTGGCTTCACCGCAAAGAGTACATTTCCATTCATCTCATGTTCCACCATGTCACCTAAAACCAAACTGTTTTGAACTTGAAATGATAAAAAGGAATGGCTTTATGGCCACCAGGATCTGTTTAAGGCTCTAGAAGTTCTACTATTTGTTCTGCCTTGCTGAGGCTGAAGGCCCTTGCCTAACAACCAGGATAGTGTTTTCTGAAATGAAAGAGGAGAAAAGAAAGCAAAAAAAGCCCAAAACAAAACTAAACAAAACAAGTATGGGTGCAATGTCTGTTTAAAAAGTGTGTGAACTACACTGCACATAACAGTTAAATATACTCTGCTTAGGGTATCATGTAGTCTAGGGGCAGGCTAAACTACATGTCACAGGACAGGAGGAATACATTGGTCATTCTTAGTTTGAGGGGGGAAAATGGTGAAATTAGTCAGTAGATTGATCCTTAATCTAGTAAAGTTTCAATTACAAAAGATCATTGAATATTATTTACTGCTATTGAGGACATCGTGTACTCATGATGTACATGTCTTTAAGAACAAGGGCTTCTTGTGTACTGATTCAAATTCATAAATACAGATTCAATGGTTTGTTGTACTGGTTTCAGTGTCTGCATTTGATTGAAAAGCTGTGTGACATGCATTGTATAAAATGCACCAAAAAGCCTTCACAGTGAATTCTGCCTTTTCTCTTTATCAGCAACAACTCTTCTTGGTTGTCTCTGTTAAGCAATGTCCAACAGAGTGATGATAACTTACCTATATAATACTGAGATTATATGGTGCAGTAAGCATTCACTTTGCCCAAAATCTAAATATTGTAAATTTTTTTAATTTGGACATTTTTGTACAATTAACATTCATATCTGTATCTGATCCTCTTTTATTTTTTTCTGCTCTAATGAGCCCACTTGTTAAAGAAAGTAACTCCCGATTTGATGCAGGTGGAGGAAGTTAACAAGATGTTGACCTAGTCATGCATTAGAGTCAAAGCAACACAAAGGCAGGAAAATGTTTTGCTAATCAAAACATTATCTATAGCTAAGGGTTATTTTAGCTATAGTGGCTAATATCCTGAATTGTTTGTATAATCCTATTATTTCCTTTGTAACATAGACTATTATGTCTTCTGATTAACCAGTACAGTTACAATAAAAGGGAATGTTGTTTCACTCCTGTTTAAGTGTCTGTATTCCCTTTAGCTTTGAGTGTGGCTCTATAAAAGCATGTAGCATTGAAGGCTTATATAAGCACATTTATTAAGTAACAAGAGGAAACTCTTACCAATTCATCTACACCTAGCATGATGGACTACTGGTCTACCACTAATTGTATAATATAAAATAACAGTCTTAATCTTTCACCAAGGCACAGATACTCTGCAAGAGAGAAGGTGCTTTGAGAATATTAGGCTATATTATCTAAATCTGCTAACTTTCCTCAAGGACTTTTCTTTATGAATTTTGTTAGTACTATATACCTCAATATTTCAGATTGAGTTGTAAAGATTTCTTTAAGACATGTATTCAGAGATACAGAGAGCCTTACTGTGATGAGATCTCTAAGATCATCAGCAGTGAAAAGGGATTTTAAAAAGGTTTCACAGGCAGAGGAAGTTTTTCCTATTGGTTATAAAATAAATAGGCAGTCATCAAGCTTCCACTACCACAGCAGTTGTCAGCATTTTTATTTATTTATTTAGGACTCCAAAATAGAATTAAGGAAAAGCATGTCCTACATGAATTAATGAAACTCAGGAAGCTCACATATTTAAAGAATAGATGAAAGTAAGATTATAGTTACAAACACACAATGTAATCAATTAAAAGGCTCTGTAACACTTCCAAAACAAAATCTAGACGAAATACCTGTCACAACTCAGATGATAAAGTTTCTAGGGGAGGATCTTTATTTCTTTTTATCTTCTGCAATCTACCCTTTTCTTTGATGCTCCAATCCCAACTTAAATTCTACTGATTATCTCTCTCCCATACCCCCTATAACTTTATTCACAAAGGTAGGACTGAGATGACCCTTAGTCAAGGACTTCAACTGTGTACAAGAAAAAATAAATCTCAAGGGAAAACTCTTACTTCAGTATATTCCTTCTTTTGGCAGACCATTTGCAGCCCCACATGAATGGTCTGTGTTGGAGCCCTTCAAGTGGTGTTTCTAGGATTTGTCTCTTTTTCAGACTCATCTTTAAATGACAAGCTCTTTGTCTTGTTTGAGCCTTAGGAAAGTACCCTCACAAATGACATGGAGAAAACAGTTTTCATGACAGAAACCTCTCAGTACTAATAACTTTCCCTTTGCAGTCCCACATCAGCTGGAACTTCAGTCAGTTTTTTGCAACCCTAAGCTGAATCTTGCCTTAGGCCTCAAACTGATCACTAGTTAAGGATTCTCAGCCATGGTCCAGTTAAAAAAGCTCTTTGGGGAGAAACCTATCTTTGCTGTAAATATCTTTGTCTGCTTCTTTGACACCCACCTCCCATGAAGGTCTAAGTTTTTGTCTCTAACCATATTCCAAGTTTTAATCTTGGCCTTGGCTTGAGTCTCAGCTGAGGTCTCCCTGATAGGGCACAGTATTTAGGGGAGAAGACATCTTTTTGTCACCTTCCCTTGCTTTAGCAGCTTCTTGACAGCACAAATAAAACTGGAGCACACCCTAAACACTAACATTTATTCTGATTCTGTCTTTGCCAAGGACCTACAGACATGGCCCAGACTACAGCATGGCCCAGAAAAACATCTCACAGCTCACCCCTTCCTTTGGTTCTCCCTATTCAACTGCACTTTTTCTGTCTCCCACATCTAGCCCAAAATGTAACTCATATTGCAAGCTGAGACTCAGTTAAAGACCTGCAGCCATGACCCAAACCAGCAGCCTAATCCATCCCTTTAAATTATCTTTTCGATTGCTTATGGGCTCAGACAAAACTCGGACAGCTTCTGCCTTGGCAGAAAAGGAACATTTCCTCAGCAAGATTTCCATTAACTTGCCCAAGGAAACCTATTTTCAAACTCAGCTCAATTTAGAGTGAAAAGTTCTTTTCCACCATGAGGAAACTAAATCTCTCTCTGGAATGTACCCCTAGCCAAAGGTAGGACAAATGGATTATTTTTGTAATGATCCAAGAATCAGTGAAACATACACAAGGGTGACTGAACATCAGACACACGTCTGAAAAAGCTGCATTTAATTTTGCAGTAAAAAAATCTCTTTCCTCAAACGTACTGCAGAATGTGCTTGCTCCCCTTTTTCAGTGAGAAAAGTAAGAAAATTGCTTTCTTTTTTTCTTTCTTTTCTTATTTTTTTTTTAAATGCCTAAAGACATGTTAAGAAGGAGCCTGAGGACCTTCCTGTTCCTGCCTAGACAGGGTTCCTCCCTGCACTGATCGTGGTCCAAGGCTCCATTTCAAACAGGTGCCATTAGTCACTACCTCAGCAAGCAGTGCCAGTCTCCAGCCCCGTGTCTGTCTCTTCCTGAAGGCTCCTTGCTGCAGGGACCCTGCCCTGCTCGTTGCTCTCCAGAAGTGTCAGGGCTGTTGATGGACTTGCTACTGGCCCTTAGCTCTGTCCCCTGTGCTCAGGTCCTGCGGGATGGTGGCTGTCAGCCTGAGCATGACCAGCCTTAGTGCCCTCCTGGCACTCAGCTCCCCGGGCCTAAGTGGCCGCTGGATCTCACTGCTTCCTAAGGATTAAGTGTTTTTTTTTCAATTGATATATCTCCTTTGCATGGCATTCTTACAGTCCTTCACAAGTGGTGTGTGTAATAATGGGCATACTTATTTGATAGGAATTTTAGATAGACTGTGAAGCAAGAATCAATTTTTTTAATGTAAGTTGCATATTCCTGTCATTATATAACTTTAAATAGTTAGTAAATCAATCTATGTAGTGAAATGCAAGATAACCTACACAATAAAATAAATTATGACATTGATTACTCCTTGTTCAGTGGGTTGCTAGCGTTTGCCTCACGTAGTTCCACATAGTAAATATGAGAATTGGCCAAATATATAGCTGTTTGTATAGCTCAAAAGAAAACGTGGTATGGCTTCATTTACAAGGAAGGGTGATGAAAAAAGAAAGATCAGAAACATCAAAGTGCAAGAAAACAATTCAGCAGTTTAACTAATTCTGTGGCTCTGCCACAGAAACCTAGTGAACCTTTTACCAAACTAGGCAGACATGCCTACTTGCAATGATAATTAAGTCTACAAAATAATCATAATAACAGTTAATTAAAAAAAAAAAAACCCTCACAAATTAGTCTTTGTTCATTTAGAAATCTTGAATCTTACAAAATCTTCAAAAACCAAGAGCAAGGTAATTTCACACAAGCATTTAACATGGAAGTGTATGCAACGTTGCATCACATCTGTAATCTTACACTGGATTTTAGTATAATTTATCCAAACTATTGCACATTCTCACCTGCTCTTAGAAAGGACAGAAGATCTCTGTTTGGAACAGTGAATTAGTTTGCTTGAAACTGCATGTACACACTGTATGTATGCACTCTAGCAGCAGCTTTTCCAACCACTCAGTCACTGATTTAAGAGAACATTTTGGAATTTAAGACTGCTACAGCCCTTGATCTTATGCTGTTTTGTGATGCAGCTGTTGTTGATAGTACTTTTCTCAATAAAGAATTGTGCTTGGCTTAGAGGTTGATTTCAGAGTCAGAAACAGAATCCATAAGTAGATGACAGACTCAAAATTGTGCAGAAAATCCAGTATAAGAAGTAAAAATCAGTCTCTAGAATGTTGTAGAACTAGCAGCTCATTTTCCTATTCTGATAGATATTCAAGTTTGTGCACTTTCATCTTCATTAGAAAGGATAGGAAAATAATTAATAATTTTTCCTCAGTATTAAAAGGTAATCTTTAAGTGTTAATATCTCCAAAACTTTATCCCATTTAATATCACTAACCATGGAATATATATCAAAAAAAATCAGGGAAAGTTTTCAATATGCTTTAGTGTCTGAAAACAAATTCTGTTTTAAACAGAAAATAAATACAGTGAATACAGAGAACATTTCCATCTCAGTTCAGGCATTTCTGTGCCTGGAGCTAGGACACATTGTAGATAAGAAGGGAACAAGAAGTTCTGAGGAAGGACATTTAAATAAAATTATTTACTGCCCACAATAATAGATGTGATTTTACAAATTTGATTTCTTTTCACTTCCTGAAAAACCCTTTCAGAAACCAGATTGAAGACCAGCAACACAGGAGAAGGCAGCAGCAATTTTTCATCTTGATAGAGTCTGCATTTTCATATGATCATTTCCTGATGTGACTTTTACACACATTGACTACCAGCAATAACAGTCACAGGACAGCATTAACTGTATCTTCCAACCCTTTCTTGAATTCTCTGTGTTGCTCATCTCACTGACAAAAGGGATGCTTTACGGGCTCAGTGAAGGCACTCAAATGCTGTCAGCCAGAGGCAGGCACTGCACACAACTTCTTGTATCTATAGTTTACAAAAAGTTAAGGGCTGTAGATCCTATAGATTAAAAGAAAGGATCAGCTCAATTTTCCAAAACCACTCCCTAAAAGACATTTATAACTTAATCTCCAAAGTAAAAAAAATTCAGCAAAACCAACATTTCCTCAGGGTTTTTTAAAACAATAACCCTTTAACTCACTTTAATTTTCAGAAGTTTAGGTAGGTATAGCTTCCTAAACTTACTGCAGAAACTGAGGTTCAGCTGGCAATAGATGCCTCAAAAGCTGTTTTACCCTCTTTTAAATTCTCTGATGTTTTTCCTTCTTCTACCTTTCCCATAATTCTAAAATGACGCTTAGCCCACCCTGCTAGAGCAGGTGGTAAGATTAACCTTATTAGATTCCTCACAACTGCTAGAGAGATATTACATGGAAGCCTGGAACTCACTTTACAGCAAGGGGAGAAAAATTCCAATACATTTATTCCTGAGAAATTTTTAAAATATGTTTTACATTATTGGTAAATTTTTGGATGTTGTAAATGGCACCTTACACAAATGTGACCAGTTGATGTGAGTGGATAGTGCTACTTGAGGGAACGTTTTAGATATTTTTTTCAATTACATTTAGATTTCGTTTTTTTCTGAGTTCTCCTAATTTTATAGACTTCAGTAATGCCTCCTGTAACACTTCCTACTGCGATGTAGGCTTTATAGCGTAAAGAAATTTTAATAACAACTTTGAGGATGCAAAGCTGAGAACTAAGAATTGCTACCTTCGAAGTACTTCTAGCACATTCTGCTATCTTCAATGAGTAGAAAATACAAGCTTATTCACTTTGAAGTCTTGAAAATTATGAATCAAGAAATTTTGAATATAAGTCTTGAGTTCCCCAAGAATCAAACATTTTCTTAGCTAATTGGTGAGGAAGATTATGTATACTATGTTATGTTGATGCTGGCCAACAGTCCCCTTTTACTATTTGTTCTGTAGATCTCCCATAGTTTATGACATGAATTGGAAACTGGGAGAAAAATTCAAGCCCCTCTTTTACTTTTCCTATGGTGCATTCATATTTGCATGTACGTGGTAGGTGGAGGGCTATCACATTGAGACACTTGGAAAGCCTGCTGTCAATCTTCTTCTATTGACATTTCTACGTGTTGTCTTAAAAAAAAAAAAAAATTTAAAAAAAGGGGGATTTCCAAACCGTGATGGCAAATTAGGCATTTAAATAATTATTGTTTTCTACCCCAAGTAGCATGACCTATCCGCAAAGTTTGAGATTTCTTTGTTCTAGAAATACCAAAGCCCGCAAACTACACAGCTTGATATTTATTTTGGCAGCTTGCAGTAAAACATTAGCGTAACCACCTTTTGGCTGACGGGCAGAATGTCATTATACCAGTGTCTTTTGATGCTTTAACCATCTTCAAACATTCTCAGTTACAGTATGTATAACTCTTAGCTGGATTTAATCCACTTTACTTTGTAAATAACATTGCTACTTCCTCCACTGTAAATTTATCCTGGCTCCTTTAATCAACACTGTAATTCTACAATGCAGTCATATGTTCCTTAATGTAAGAGCCATTGCACTTTGTTCTGAAGAGCAAAAAGCATAAGAAAAGGTATAACATGCTCACAGCTCTGTGTTTACATGTGAAAAGCAAAGGCAGCTGGCCGAACAGACTTACAAAATGTTTAATTTTAAGAACTCCAGTCCAAAAAATAATGATGGTATCAGATGTGAATAAACAAAGTCAGATTCTAAAAGTTTGTGCCTCACAATAATTGAAATTAAATTTAGCCAAAAATGCAACCCAGAAACGGTCATTGGAATACTGGAACTATGAGATATAATGAAAAATACTGAAATTTGTTTGCAGTACTAAAATAGTGTGCAGAAAATTGGAAGCCTTTCTTCTGCTGTATTTTAAGTCAATGTCCTTTAGTTCGAGAATGATTTATCCTGAAATCATTAATTACTCCATAGATTAAATATTTATTAACTTAACCCTTCTACAATGCAAGACAGTTAAGCAATCTTCTTTGAGCTGCACATTTATTTTCCTTTCAAAGGTAATTTTATAGTCAAGGCAAAATTGAGGCAGTCATTTTTTTCCATAGTCTGCTGAAAATAAAGAATAGAAAAATATCTTTGTTTAAATTTATAACAAGCTTTAATATCAAAAGGGTACTCATACAAGGAAAAAAAAAAAGAACTTTTTTTATAGATGAGATCAGAGAAAACTGACTTTGGAATTTTTTTGCTTTGCTGTGAGCCAAAGTAAACACAGAACAAAGCATATCCACTCCTGGAAAACGTTGTAAACCATGTATTTAGTGGTTCAGAAATTCAAACACATTTCAGTAATTAATATATGCAAAGTTACCTGAAACCCTAAGTTTTCCTTTATATCCTAAGGCACTTAACCAAATGATCTTTATTCTAGTGGCTAATGGGTGGTATGTAACTAATGAGTGGTATGTAACTTAAAACTATATTTACTTATTCCAGTGTAATGATAGGGTGGGGGAAATTTTCACAGAAATTGCAAAAGATTTGGCTATTTAAAGTATTATTCATAAGTGCTGGAGTGAATTTGATTCCCTGGGCTCTTTGCCTATCAGTGTAAGGTTTTGATTACCCAGGGGGAAAAAAGTTCTAACATTTATAGAGGATCATCCTTACATATCCTGGCAGAGGTGAATATTTTGTATGCCAGTTATAACAGTTCTCTGAACAATATTTACTATGCTAGTAAAACCTTTAGCTGAAACTGATGATTTGAAAATGCTGATTCTAAAAAGCTGAAATATTTCCTGGAAAGACTTTGGGTTTCATTTTGTTTTTAAATAAGCCGCTAAAAATGTTCACGTTTTCTACAAATACTTTCTAGTGAAATAAAAATATATCCCTTATGTTCTTCTTGTTTGAGCTTATTTTTGCAGTCAAAGCAAGGTAAGTTATATTTAAATATAAAACTATGGTAATGTGAAAAATATATAATTTCAAAATCTCCTAGTTTTGTTTTACAAATAACGCATGCATGTTTACAACATGACAGAAATTCCTGACAACTTGAAAAATTATATTTAATAGAAAGAGAAACACTTGTTATCAGCTCTTTTTTTAAGATTTTATGCCTATTCCAAGCACCTGTATAAGTGTAGGGAATTCTTGCTCCTAAATTCTTCAGGTATCTTTGACACCTGCAGTTGTTACTCTTTTGTTAAGTAACCCTTCTTCAATTATCTGCCAAAGGATAGGAGTTATATGTGGTCCCTTTCCCTACTGTTATTAGTGACCCACATATTACAAAATTAGAAAAAAGGAAGGTTTCTTATGCAGTGAAGTAAAAATAAAACTAAAGGGAAGTCTTGGCCTGCGAGGTTTCTACTTTCTATAGATGCATCTCTTTCTGCTTAGCCAGACTAAATCACCTACACATTATAAGTGATATATCTACCCTTCGCTTCCAAATTAGTGTGCTAATTAGAGTAGACTGAGCTTACTAAGGCAGCAAACTCACTCAGGTCTCATTAACTTTGCTAAGGACACTGGAAATTTAGTCTTCTTTTTATTCAAGCCTATTTGTAGACATCATTGGCTAGAGTTAAACATGAAGATATAGGAAACCTTCCCAAGTGTTTATTTACAAAACCAGTAGCAGCAGATGTGGCATTCAGAGTTGCAGGCCTAAAGAGGGGCTAAAGACACAGGAGAAGCAGAAGGGAAGGAAATTAAAAAAAAAAAAATAAAACATTTTTGAAAAGGAAAGTAAAGGAAAATATCTCCATTGCCTCAATAAATAAAGCCCTCTGCTAGCTTCCAGCTTCAGAGTGGAATTTCATTGTCAGAACCTGAAGTGGTGACAAGTCAGTAAGTGAGCTCATTGCATGGGTAATAGACTGACACAGTTTTCCTTCACATTGCATTTACTGAGCAGCTCTGGCAGCAGATCTAGAGGGAGATACTTACATTGCCCTCCCAGCTGGTGGCCATCTGCCTTAGTGACAACTGCCAGATGGAGGAAAAATGCATTAAATCAGGGATCAAACACTAAATAAAAGAAAATTACTTTGAAAGCAACTTTGTCATGTTATAAATAGACTGTTTTAAAATGTCTCACATGTTTTAATTAGAAGGGGAAAAGGGAGGTAATGAGGTAGATATAAACCTGTGAGAGAGAGATAGTGCAGCAATTTGCACACTGCCTTACTCTGCTCTGAATGTGGATGACACTAATTTAGAGATACATTTTTGATGTTCTTACATCAAAAAGTACCCGTTAGATGAATGCAAGAATTACCAAATAAAGTTTCTTTCCCCTCATGGTTAGCGTGGTGGGAGCCTCCCACAAGTGCATTCCAGCTCCTGAGAGTGCTTTTCACACACGACTTGCTCTGACCCTCTGCACTGATTAATCTTCTTCTGAAAGCAAACTCAGAGCAGGGATGGTGGGGACCAGTGTCACCAGACTGAAGCCTGCAACGATGAATCAGCCACTACAGCCTGGAGAAAGACGAACAAGGAAATTGATGGTTCCCTTTTGCCCCTGCACACAGGCTTAATTATATAAAGGGTAAACAAACCCTCCTTAATTCACTAAGGGATT
The DNA here is from genome assembly GCA_037013685.1 of Acridotheres tristis. NCBI lineage: Eukaryota > Metazoa > Chordata > Aves > Passeriformes > Sturnidae > Acridotheres > Acridotheres tristis. Next base: position 78,979,532 of record CM072884.1, read on the forward strand.
TAAAACAAACCAAAATCTAAAAAGAAAGAAAGAAACAACAACAACAACAAAAAAGTTTAAAAACTCAAAGACCTTGCTTTTTCATAGATAATTCATTAATTCCTTGGAAAGTAGGGTGAAACAACTTCTCCTACACACTACTGAACAGACAATAAAAAGAGCTAGAAGGACAATGCAAAATACAGAGGCAGAGACATTTACTAGGTGTGGAAGTTTATTGGTACTATTGTACCACTGGCAAACGCTGTGTTAGTGAGCACTGGAAAACTCAAGCTTCCACTTATAAATGTTAACATCTTTCACCTTCTGTTTCTAGTAAATTTGAATGAGAATATTTTTGCTCTCACCTGACAACAAAGGGACTTGAAAAAAGTGCATTTTCCTTATTAATAAAAGATAAGGGAGAGACTTTGAACAATTGTATAGCTGAAACAATTTAAGTTTTGAGTAAACAGCTTTGATTTAACAAAATAATAGTCATTTGCAGAAGGCAAAGTGTTTTCTTTTCTTCCCTAGAAATTGGTTTTGAAGTGACCTATTTAGAAGACTCAGTTTATCACCTTTTCACTGTACTTCTAGATGTAAGTGTGCATGGTGGTCACCATTTGTCTAAGACCAAGACCATTATCTCTCAAATGTAACCATCTCTCGTCCTCCTGCACTTTGTGCAGAGGTGGACATATAGCACCCAGAGACCAGTGAGTATCTGAATTATTAACATGGATGTGACAATATGCTGATACAAATAGTCAGAAATACACAGTGCTAGGAGACTCTCCCTTAAGTCTTCTACATTTCCTTAGGGAAATAATACACATTTTGCAAACCATGAAGGCCACCATCAGGAACCTTTGCCTCAACTTTGAAGACTGTATTATCCTTTAAGCATTTTAATCTAATTCTGCCTAATATTCCATGTAACAGCAGTGTTGTTGTGAACTTCCTTATGGATTTACTTGATAGAATAGGGTCGTTGTGTGGGAAAATAATTAGTGGGGTTTTGTTTTTCTTTTATTTTGTTTTGTTTTGTTTTGTTTTTCTGGTGGTTTTGTGTGGTTTTTTTTGTTTTGGGGTTTTTTGAGGGTTTGTTTGTTTGTTTTTGGTGGCAAACATACAAATTAAAAACGTGTTGATTATGGAAGAATTTTTGGCATGAGTATAACTTTGTAGTGAAAATGAAGCAGTCATATTTGATGATACCAGAGAAAAAAAATATGAAAATCCCTGCCAGGTCACACAGTACCAATAGACTTATACTGGTGTTCTTCAGAGGTAATACTTTCAATTTTTTAGTAATAGGAAGAGTGTATATTGCTTGCATCTTTTCGTGAACCTCAAAGTAAGTCACCAGAGCAGTGCTGATGGCTCAAGAGTGATTAGTTCTGATTAGTACTTGGATCAAGATTCTTGAAAAATTTGGGATATATCAGGAAGACAATACATTGATCTTACTGAGTTCTCACCACTACAGAATACATGCAGTCTGCCCTATGTAAATGCATAAGCAGAGAACTATCAGCATTTCACTTGGCAAAGCAATTATGTTTTCTTTGTCAAACCTTACTATTTTAATATTTTTATGTCTTAAATGTTAAGTGATTTGACAATATATTTTATAATAACAATTTAACAACAAACACCTGATATGAAGAAATCGTCATTCAGATGTGTATATACTGTTCTGTCACTGAAATAAGAATGTTTATCGGCCTCATGGTAGAATTACTCCCTCTTATTTATTGTTCTTACTGAAGGTTCTGAAGATTTAGCCTAGAGATTTCTTCTGGTACCTGAGGGAAGCCTACAAGAAAGATACAAACTTTTTACAAGTTCATGTAGTGATAAGACAAGGGGGAATAACTTCAAAATGAAAGAAGGTAGATTGAGATGGGATATTAGAAAGAAGTTCTTTCTTGTGAGGGTGGTCAGGCACTGGAACAGGTTTCCCAGAGAAGCTGAGGATGCACCATCCCTGGACGTGGTCAAGACCAGGTTGGGTGGGCTTTGAGCAACCTAGTCTAGAAGAAGGTGTCCCTGCAGGGAGATTGAAACGAGATGATCTTTAAGGTTCCTTCCAACCCAACCCAATTTTATGATTCTATGGTTCTATAATTCCTTTCTGACCACCCAGGCAAGTTGCATGTATTTCAGAGTAAACAATCAACACAGCAAGAAGATAAAGATGAAGAAACAAAAGAAGCTCTTGGTGAGGGTGAATGTTTTGTGACCAGCCAAGTGGTCCATGTGAATTACAGGAGAAGGACTCTCAGGCCTAATAGTGAGGCAAAACAGAAGAGAATACAAAATGAACACTGATATTCAGAAACCAACATCATGGAACATTTCTATTTTTATGCATAAATAATTATTTTTATTTTCAATGCTTTTGCTCGATCACAATTTGTGTAAAAGGTGAGTAAAGCATAATGAAGAATACCATAGGAAGATACATTCAAAAACATTACAAAAATAATTACTGATGTATTCATGGAAATTTATAGTTACAATTACATACATTCCCTATGTCTCTTTGAAGATAATAAGATTTTACAGATACAATTCCAATTGCAACTGTTATTTCTTGGTATCCTGTAGATTGGAAAGTGACTTTGGTTCTAGCTGCCAAGTCATTAAGATTCACATCTTTAGATAATAACTGAGAATGATCTGAAAAGGTATGACTAAAGTTTTAGTCTCGTACCTTTCCCTCTTCTGCCTCTTTCTCCCACTGTGTCCATATGTGCAGTTAACAAAAAAGGTCGAAACAAAGTAATACAGAAACACAATGTGCCAACCAGGACTATCATCAAATTCCTGGTTTTTCCCTGTAACATGATTCTAGGCAGCACAACGACGTAAAGCTTGTCATTACTTCTCACAACACCTCTTATTTTGAAATATAGGACCTACCTGAACATACATATAAGTTACAAAAATAACTTGTGGAAAGGATGTTCAGAGCCTCACAACTGCCTTTATGCAGCTCAGAGCTCGAGCATACCTTTAAGTGAGCAATAACTGTAAGCAGTAAGAGTCAAAAGACTGTTGAAGTTCAAATATTTTGCACCTGAACTTGCAACTTTAACATACTCCAGCCTTCCTCAACCATCTCTCTTTGACGTCTTGCATTTCTAGAAAGTCTAAAATGGGCAGTTATTGTCAGAATGTATGAATATAAAAGAACTCCCCGTGACTCCTGAGACACAGATTTTTGGTGCAATTAAATGTATCTTTGCAATTAAATGCACCTTCCCTCCATTCTTTAACTCTTGAGAAAGAAAAATGACAGAGTATTTTAAACAAAAAAAATTCATTCTCCTTCTTGCCTGCTAGAAAAATCCATTTTTGACTACAATTATAAACTAGATGAAAATGTTTTTATATATTACCTAAAGAAATTTGTAGAGAGAGTTTCCTCAATTTTTGATAGATGAATGATAATTATAGGCCTTTCTCTCAATTAAAGCTCACTCACTAAATGTCCAGTACAACACAAGCAATTCACAGGAATAAACAGAACAATCTCTCCTAAGTTACCAAGACTCCCTCAACATATTCACTTGTGTCCTACAACTTCATTCTCCAGAGTCTGATTGCTGTAAAAGTCAGAGAAGTGGAGTTGATGACTGAATGCTAAAAGGGGGGCCATGTAATACCTTATTAGGCATTCTGCAGTCTACTCAAGAGGGGTCTATTTCTTCTAAGAATTTCAATTAGCTGCTAAAGAAGAGGAAACCGCTGAAGCTTCCATGAGAAAGCAGCTAAAGATGCAATTTTCAGCTGGTCAACAGGTAAGAAGCAATTTTCATCCTATTATGATGTGTTCTGCAGGAGACAGATTGGACTAGTGTGCAAGAAAATGCATTCCCAGCGCTTTAGCAAAGACCCCTCAGTGCCTAAAATTCAGAATTTTCTCTAAAAAGCTAAAAATGAGATCTACAGTTCAGATAATGGGGGTATCAGGCAACTTAATCAAAGTTGCATTACTTGTTCAAGTCTGCAAATAAAAAAAAATATAAAATAAAAAAATAAACCAAGTATTTAAATATTAAATAAATATGAAATAAATCAACCTGTGTATTGACTCTGAAGTCCAAAAAACTCCAAACCAGTGTACTTTTGATGGTCAAGACTAGAAGATCTATACATATTTTTGTATATATAGTTATGACAAGTATCAAAGACAATATTTGGATTTATTATAAATCAGTTATGTCTTGCAAATATTTAATCCTTCATCCTGTAAAATGAAATCTAGTTTCTGTCAATAAACTTTTTTCCTCATGCACTTCCACGTATACTTGATCATAACTCTCAATTTCCTGTATTCAAGTCCACTGAAGAGAATAAGGAAACTGTTCTTTCCTTTCAATGGGGGAAAAACTATGTCCCAGAAGCTGTGTCTATTACTAGATATCTACATCGATTGAAAGATGATAGCTCTGATTAACAGTGATGAGGGGCTGCTGGCTCTAATAACAATGAAGATTTCTGATTTGAGATTGCACGTACAGCATGCAGATAATTTTTTGGCATTTTATCTACTGATTTACAAAGTATTTTTAGAGAAAGGCACTCTACAGAGTGCTCCTGCCAATTTACTTCATGGCAATTTGTTTCTTCTTTACCTTGTCATTTTGGTTTTTTTGCTTTTGAAAGCAGTCTATACCTTTTTTTTTACTACCCTCCCTATTCTAACCTACCACTGGTTAACTTTTCAGTCTTATTCTTCATCCTGTCATTTTATCCCTTCTTGTCTCCTTGAGGTAAAGCTCTCCTGACAGAGATTTTCCTTGCTGTTTTGCCACTTAGAAAAGGTTCAAGCATAGCTTTTAGGGATATCATAGGTGTGAGTCACTTGATAGCTCCTGTGGGACTAGCCATCTATTTTTACAATGTTGAACCAAGAACAATGGAATTAGGAAAACAAATCAGGAGCTTGCATCTTGCTCCTTCAACTCACAACCATTGCCCTGAATGTGAGCAGCACTTCAACTCACAATGTGAGTAGTCCTCCAGTCTGAGCCCACTTGTGTTTGCTAAGAAACAGGAAAATCCTATTATTTCAGAGAGCATGTACACAGCCAGTAAAAATTAAGATCTTTCCCTGTTCTGACCTGGAGTTTGGTTGTGTTTCCACACACATCAGTTTCCAGGCGACAGAATCGACTGAAATGCTCTAGGAGCTGATCTAGGGCTGCTGAGTGCAGCCCATGGACCAGATCTCACCTGTCATGACAATTCATCCGAACTACGGCTCAGCTTTCTCATTGTTCAGATAAAAGCAAGGAGTAAAACAAAACTAAGGATGAACTTTGTACAATTCACAAGTATAATGTCTGTTTCTGAGAAGGGAAATACATCCCATTATCTGAAATGTTTTTAAGCATCCCCTTTCATCTGGCAATGTGTATGTATGCATACGTATGTAGGTGTCTCCTGATGCAATCTGAGATCACTTTATGTCTTCCATTTTCACCTTGCCCATACATCATATGATGAGAGAAGGTTTCAGTTTCATTTTAAAGGGGTGCTTATTAACACACATATCTTTCTGATCAGCCTGCGCTGGGTACATTAGCATGTGCTCTTACCATATCATGGGGGATGCCTGAATTTATGTCCTGTGGGGAATCCAGGCATACAATGAAGGAAGAGAAAATGATACCTAACTGAGAAGGGCTCCTAGCGTCTATCCAAAAAGCTGGGGGTGATCCATCCAGAGGCAGTCAAGTGCTAGAAAACAAGAGAGAAAAGTGCAGCTACTGACTTCCCACTCCCACTACACTGGCAGCTCAGTGCAAGCCAGGGAGCCTTCCTGCCATGGTGATATCTGTCAGAGGCAACCATAGGGAGGAACAGCCAATTGAACCAGTTCCAAGTACCCTGAAAGGCTCCTGTAAACCAAAAATTTTCGATTTTACCACGATATGAGTATTAGGCACTACACATCAATAAAAAATAAACTTGAAAATATTTCTGTAAGAACCACGGTGTAATCTAAATGTTTATATTATGACTGTCATAGGCAGGAATTCATTTATTATTTTCATCTACATTCCTAAGTCTCACCTGCATTTTTCACACTGTAAATATTGGATTAAATTACTTTAAAATGAAACCTCAAGTTTTAAACACATGTATAAACTGTCCACTTACATTACTAAAGTAGAAGAGACACTATTTGAGTGGTTTAGCAGAGAAGAGTGGGTTCATTGGACAGATCTGTTCTTGAAGTTTTGCAGAAGGTTACCAGGGCCAGCTGTATTCCAAATAAATGTGCTGACCTAAGTGAACTTCCTATCAACAAAATTCTCTCAGGCTCCCATTATTTTTCTTCAACAATTAATCAACAGCTGCTGAAAAGTTATGAGAGTGCTTGTAATTTTCAGTTAAATTAATGGAAGTCCTATCTTCTGATATGTAGAAGGAGATTTTTATTCCTAATCCTGGTGTGAATTTTCTGATTTATTTTTTTAATCAATTACCCTTCTGAACTCACACGTCTCCTCTCTTTGGTAGAAAGGATCCCAGACTCTAGCATGACAGGCATGAATAGCTTTGACAAATGCTTACAAATTCAGTTTCCTAAAGCAGCGACTTCTACTGTAAAAAGATGAATCTATTTGTTAGAATTCCGACATGATGGGGTTACTCCTTTTGAATTCATGTAAACACTTAGGTTTTCTGTTGGGATTCAGTATCATTTGACATCTGTACTACTGGCAGTCAGGGATAGAGCCGTGTTTGTGTAAACACCCCTTACTTAGAGCAATGCTTTGAGTGTCTCTATTTTGCTACAAGGGTATGTTGGGCAGAGCTCAGTGAACAACATAAAGTCACCTTCACTGGCCTCCCATTGCAGTGTTGGGGGCTCCATTCTATTGCCTTTTCTCTTCCTGTACCTATAGGAAGGTATTGTTTCATCCTCAAGTGTCAAACACAACGTAATTGCACACAAAAAGTGGCACCATATCAAAGCATGCTTGAGACCTGATGGCAGTATTCATGAAACCATTTTTAGAACCTTGAAGCTTTGATGGCCATTGCACCTTTTTTATGTCAGATCAAAGTGCTAGTTTTTGAGCAACTGAAGCAGGAAATAAAACATGCAGCAAGGAAATCACTGAGAGACTCTACACATTTAGAACAAACCCTACCAGAGATTCTGGTTTGGTTTTTGGAGGAAGAGCAAGTTATTCCAGAGTTTCACATGTGAAATTGAAAAAAAAAAAAGTAATCACCTGCAAAGGGTGTCTCATTTGTTCAAACATTTGCAGGATCAGGCCCTGTGCAGTGCTTTTAATGCCTGAGGATTACGTCATGTTCTTTTGACTTTCCTTCTGTTCAAATAACGTAAAACACAATACATTTTTTATGACTCAGGTCACTCTTTGTTTTCCCACGGAGCACAAAAAAAACATTCAACAAATTTGACTGATAAAAGATTTTTATCTTTCATGGGAAAGCAATGTTGTTTCTCTAAGTCATATGTAATGTATTAGTAATAATGGTATTCCACTTCAAACAAATTACAAACTAATGTTAGTGCTCTTAACAATGTTATACTAAATAATAACTCCCCACAGGCCAATTTGCATACAAAATGTAACATTTAAAGCCAAGTTACAATTAGCACTTTGTTATGGAAGTCTGTGGATTGCAATTTACTGAAACGAAGTTATAGTCGCTGCAAGGAATTTTAATTTATGAAAAATTACACATTTAGAATTGCTGTCACAGTGGACCAACTTCTATTAAAATGATGGGTACCTAATAAATACATCTATTATTAATGTAATGAATGACAAAAATGAAACAAAGTAAATGTAGGATTAATGAATCTGCTGCTTTGTAAATAAGAGATGAAAGCTGACAACTCTTTCCCACTTTACTGATGATGCCACATGGAGCAGTATGTGTGTGAGAAGGGAAGATGAAGAATCTGAGGGAAAATGAAGATAACGAAGGGGAAAGAGTAAAAGGAAGGAGGGGTTTATAGAGTGGAAATAAACAGAGAAATGCACAGGATGTTACTGAACTGAAAAATAGAGTCAGGCTAAACTTGAAAAATCTAGCTCGGCAAAGATGAATCACACTAGTATTTAATTTCCCTTGGGTGAATGCTGTAAATCACCTGATAATGACAATGAAAGTTCTCAATCCCTGAGACTTTATTTGGAGGGAAAAACATCAGTTATCTGACATGGGTACTTACAAAATTACAACATGTAAATACAAGCATTCTGAAACAAAAAATTTTTTTTCCTATTTAGTCTCCTGAATTCATTCTTAAAATCTTGAAGCTTGCCATTCATTTCAGTTAGAGGAGGTTTGGACTTCAGGAATACCTGATGGATCCCCCTTGAAAAACAGAAGACCATAAGACTACCTAAAATGTCAATCTGTTTGGCAAATGCTGCTAAATATATTCTGCAAATACCAGCTGAATTTTTTTAGGGATTTCCTTTCATTTATACATACATGCTTTTGCACTCCCTGCACAAGCATCAGGCCTTTGTACTTTAGCAGAACCCGGGTCCCAATGTACTGCACTGAGTCCCCAGAGCAGGAATTGGGTTTGTCTGTCAGCCAGACCTCGGGGAGGCTTCACACTGCTCAATGACTCCGACTCATTGCCTCTGTTTTCATGGCAGGGGAGGCCTTGCCAAGCCACCCTGTGGCTCTCCACCAGCTCCAGCTCTCCACGCTGTATGCGGTGTCACCAGTGAGGATGGGAAGGAAAAGGGAGAGGCCAAATGTGCACAAATCGCATAAGAGGCCACTTAGAGGTCCAGGATATTTACATGGTAAATACTTCCAGGGAAGATATTTCAAAGCCCCTCGGGTAATCTGGTCTCTTCAGGCAACAGAGACATTCCCACATAATTTATGAGACAAATCATGACGACTACACAAGTTCAACCCTTTTTTATCTGAAGAAACATCACTGGGAACTCCACATATGACATTTTACTGAGCTAAAAATTATGTGGAAAACTGTCTCCCCATGGATATGCCGTGAGAAAAAAAAGTTTAAATGTAAGATAAATATTTTTTGAGGTTATTTACCAACCTCTACTAAAATCTCATAGGTATCTTAAGATATAAAACAAATTTTGACACTATAAACTCAAATCACAGCTTGCATTTGCTAGGATGATACTTAGGCAGCACTGAGCAGCAATAGTTGATGGAAGAATGAAGAAAGTGTAAGCAGTAAGCAACATAAATACAGTCATATGTAAAAAAAAGCACATACACATTTCACACACTTGGCACAATCCCATTTTGATGGAGACCAGGGTGGAATGTGCCCTCAAGACTGTACCGTATTGCAAGGAGAGCTTGGAGGACCAAACTGAGCCTGTGAGTAAGCAGTCACCACTCCATTGTTCTCTGTGGTTTTACCCACAGACACCAGCACAAAGCTTTGCTTTAGTTCTATGAATATCTTTCTCATAAGAATTGTTTCTTTCTTTTCCTTAGACATTATATCATTATATGCTTCCACAAAACAACAATGACATGTTCCTATGATCAAGATTCTTCTATCAAGGCTTCAAACATTCTAATATTAGAACAAAATACTGTAAAAATAACTGGGAGGGACATGGAAAAAAAGTACAAAATGGATCATATTTGTGAAATGGCGCTCTTTATTTTTAGCTTGCTTGGTTTGCTTCTTTGTAAACAGTCTTGCTGCTTTATAGGAGTGTATTAACTCACATGATTCAGATTCTGGGTCCAAACCAGCATAACTCCCTGCTTGCCTTTACATATAATGTATGTTCTCATGCAACAAAAAGCTGTTCTCTAGAACATAAACACTGGGATAAATCCTCATGGCAAAAGAATCAAAAATTCTTATTACAGTGTAAAAAAAAAAAAAAACCAACATCTTTAGTGGTGCATCCATTCATTATGTAGATGATGAAGATAATTCACTAAAAATAAATGAATTATCATATCTATTATCATATTTTTCTTCACTTTAATTTAAAGAATTGTCAGTATACTCAAAAGTACCCATCTTGGTAGTTAAACATAGGAATTGTGTTTCAGGCATTATTTTGCTTTGTAAGTTTTGAAGATAATTTTGACAAACACCTGTTCTGCACTCTCAATCTGGAACCTGACAGACAAGGTGAATTTTTTCTTGTCTGCCTGAAAACGACAGCAATGCATGTTCTGTTGGTCAAATGCTTTAGCTTCACCTGAGAAGGTGCTATTGTTCTCAATACCCTTTTCCCTTTTCATGCTTGATGTAGTATTGCCATGATTTGACCTCTGATGATGAACAGCATTCACTAAAGTCTATTTTCAAGTAGTCTCCAAGACATTTTAAATATTCAAGTTGCAATGAGCAAAAAATAAATAAATTGAAATAAACATCTGATCTCCAGAACTTAATGAAGGGGCTATACTTCTGTCCCATTCATTCTCTATTTCCATTTCATTTGAAATACCTTCTTTTTCTCTTCTGGCAAATGAGGTAAATAAGGGGAAACTTTCTTCTGGAGATAAAAATGTCTTTTCTCAATTCATTATTATAACCAATCACTAAAACGATGAGTTCATAAAATCTGTCAAGAAGTGACAGTGGCAACATCCCTTTCTGATAGCTAATGTTTTATACTCAGAGGATTTTATTGGACTTATAGCACTGCATGATCTAATATCAAATGGCCATAGCTATAAATGTTTAGGAACCTTCTCTACACTGACCAAATCAATTTTCTCCAGCTTCACCCTGAAACCAATATGAAACTAATAGACAAAAATTTCTTGGCAATTTCTGGAAAATAAATGTGTGGTTCAGGTTCCTGCTAGAAAGACTAAAAGGCAGGGACGATTATTTTATAACCTGAGGCTACCTGGAGATTTTTGAGGGGTATTATTCAATGAACACATACTGCCCCTTTACCAAGGAATGATTGTACATTGATTCTTTTATTCTCATTCTCCAAAGCTAGGAAGATTAAAGAAAATGAATAAAGCCTCATCTCAGCATTTCATCTGATGTGAATCAATGTAAGTGACTTTTACAAACCTGTGCTCAGTTAACCCAGCTGTGTATATGACAATTTTATCAAATGGAATGGCTGTGACGGAATTTAGTAAAACACGTTGAAAAGAGACATTTTCACAGAGCACAAACACAATAAAACCTTTTAAACTAAAATCACAAAAAGGTTCATTTAACAACAGTTAATTGAGACCCCACTTCAGAGCAGTATTTATCCAGGTTTTAAATCCAAAACCAATTATTATGGCTATGTTGGAGCTAAAAGGACTATTATATTGTGAATAGAATGGACAGAGAGCATTAGTCAAAAATTCTAGTCAAAAATCATTCAGTGGCATATGCTAAAATCCAATTACAAAACTGCAATACATGCTCAGCTGATAAAAATGGTAAACCTTTAGCTTGCTTCAAATAGTTAACCCGTCCAAACTACAACTTTCCTTGCCAATACAATTATGTTAGTAGATGAAAACTAATACAATTTTGAAAAATATCCATTCTGATTCTTCATGTGATAGCAAGAGTGGAAAACTGAAGACTTCTAAGGCCATGTGTTGTAGTAACATGTGTAAGTCATAGAGCATACTGATGTTTTCTAGTTGAAAATTATGCATTCCTTCCTTTCAACAGTTTTAGCATGCATATAATTCAATTTTGTTTATAAACAGAATCGGTTTAATGGGTATATGTATACACTCAGAATATGCCAAGGGTTGGTCTTTTGTACCTGTGATTCATGGTTTCCTTCCCTTTGTTAATTTATGAAGTTTCTAAGAGAATATATTTTTTTCACAGCCACAGATGTTACATCACAAGCAGGGAATTATGTTTCATATTATAAATAGTTCAGGTGTAAAGAAAAATTTAAGAAAGAAATTTCCTGTTTATATACATTTATCTTGAGTAACTATCTTTGAAGAGAAACCTATTTACAAAAAAACCTTCACATATGGATAATACTGACATGTTTTAGTAATTTTTTTTAGATGTTTGACCCACACAAAAACTAATCTTTAATTTAATATGTTTTCCTTATCCTTCCAATCCTATTAGATGCATATATCTACTTTTGAAACAGACATGAATCTTAGACTAGATGTCTATCTCACATTGTAACTTTGCACAAGGTTGATCAGACATATGTGCTAAGCAAATATTTTCAGTATTTAAATTTTTTACCAAGAGTTAACTAAGAGGTGGTAGCTGAGATATCTGATACTACCTTCGTGATACAAGACTTCATTAACTACTGCAAAATTTTGTAGAATCATAGAATTTTTTAGGCTGGAAAAGAGCTTTAAGATCATCGAATCCAACCATTAACCGAGAACTCCCAACTCCACCACTAAACCATTTATCCAGGTGCTACATATACATGTCTTTTAAATAGCTCCAGGGACAGTGGCTCAACCACTTCCCTTGCCAGTTTTTTCAAGTGCCTGACAACTCCTGCCATGAAGAAATTTTTTCCTAATATCCAATCTAAACCTTCCCTAGAGCAACTTGAGGGCATTTCCTCCTGTGTTGTCACTTGTTGCCTGAGAGAAGGGGCCAACCCCCACCTGGCTACACCCTCTTTTTTTTCTTGGTTCTTTCCCGTTTTAAAAGTGATTTCACATCTAATGCACCTTAGATAAAGTGTCAAAAATGCAAATAATGTTCCAAAGTAATGAAGGATTAACTCTGAATAAAGGTCCATCCTAAGCTCTAAAATGAACTGTAGTCCATTGTAGAGAAATAATTTAAAAAGAAAAGAAAATCCTCATGGTCGAAGAAAAGAAGAGCTTTTTCTCTCTACTTTTTAAATGTTGCGAGTCCTGGTTGGTTTTGTAAACTAAATTTCTAAAGACTACATAGGAAAAAAATATATATCTCTAATACTTGATGCCTGTAATAATGCATCAAACAGTGCAATTTCCTTGGTGAGCAGAGAAAGCCCTTCTCAGGTGAAGCCTGAACATTTTTAGCTTCAGCACTGTGAGAAGCCTCTCCTCTATTTCAGGTGCTAGGCCTCCTAGGAATTAAAACAATTGTGTACACCTGTGTTTGCTGGTTTTTGCACCTGTTTCCTTGCTTGGCTCACATGGTTATGAAGAGCATTTACCACAGCCTTTAATGAGCCACAAAGGTTCTCTCTTTCTTGGTGATATTCAGCATGAGATATTTCTCCAAATCTGTGTCATAGAACAGGCCATTAGTTATTTCAACTTCAATTGAAGTGCTTCAGAAACTGTTGGCTGTTTACCTACTTACTTAGAAATTGCAGGTGACTATCAGTAGTCATGTATGCTATAGACCAAGGAGGAAAATGAGACAGCATTAAAGAAAAAAAATTTAAAATTCATGAAAGTAGTGTTATTGATTCAACATGCCATTGATAAAGCTTATATGTGATGGCAGAGTCTCTGTGCAGAAACTGATTCCATGTCAGATTTAGCATGGGACATGCATCAAGCAATGACATATGTTAACCTAGTGGTTTATCACTTTTACCTCTAACTCCTTCAAAATTATTTTGTTTACACTAAATACACGGATACAGAGATATTCAGTAACTATGAGTTATTTCACTATTAAGGGGTCATTAAATTAAACTTTCTAAATTCTAAAAAATAAACAATTGTTTATGCATCCACCCTTTGGTAAATACAGATAACAACAACTGGAACTTTTTTGTTCTGTAAGACAGAAAAATTATAACTCAATCTCAGAGAAGATAGATCGTTCTTCAAAATGCTCACTTTTCATTTATAAATATTTCTCTTGCTCAGAGGTAAGTCATATGTTGCAGTTATCCACATTCAAATTTTTATCTCATTTTTTTCCAAAAATATTTATGCAAAGCAGAAATAATGCAACAGTGAATACAAATATTCAGTGAATTTAATGTATAAAGGAAAAATAGATTGCTGCTCATATTTCTCTCAAATCACTTTTTCATTTCTCTGTGAAACATTTCAGTAGAACTCATAATATGTATATAGACTATTATGTGAAAAAATAATTCCCAAATACCATCTTTAGTGTGGAGAAGTTAATAAATAGTAGCATGGAAGGTGTCTCGTGTTGATGATGGTTGCATCAGTGTAGTGACCTAGGCTCGAGGGTTTGAACCAACTGCTGGAGGAGAGTCTTAGGAAAGCATAGTAATAAACCCTGCAGAGCTACTCCCTGAGTCTCATCTCTCTTTTAAAACGTACTTTTAAAAATTAATGATAACCAATTTTTATGCTACATGATGTGAAGTAGAGAGCATCAGGATGATGGTATAAAATTATGTTTTCTACTTATTTTCTTAAATGCTTATAAGTGAACTAGCTGAAAGACGCTGATATATCTGTGGAAAGTTGTGCCTACTTAAGCCTTAAATTGTGCTTGGGATTTGACTGCAAAGCTATTGTAAAAAGAAATCACTGAGAAAAAAAAAAAACACTGCAATAAAATTTACACATCAACTTTTTAAATATTGTCACAAAAACAGCTGAAGAAATTGATTTTTAATAACCTCCTTCCCTAATAACTGTACTTTACATCACAAAGTCTGAGCTGCTCATAAATGACTGAACAGACAAGGTCTGCTTCAGTGGCTAACATATCATGTCCTTTGGTTCATGTTTCACAAGTTTACTTAATATAAAGGAGTTTCCTTTAATATAAGGGAGTAAGCCATTAAGTAAACTAGTACAGGGGAATAAAACAAACAAAAACACATAAAAACTGTTGAAGGAAAATTATTCATTTATATCCTTGTGCTCTAGTGCAACTTCTGGCAAAAAAAAAAAAAGAAAAAAAAAAAAAAAAGGTATTTATTTCAAAGAAACACTTTCAACAACTGAAGAAATTGTTCTTGAATTTTACCCCACATCTATATGGCAGCAAACCTGGGATGATTTCTCTTTAGGAAAGTTTGTATTTGGCACTGGTAATTTACATTAAGCTTTCAGCTTTCTTATATCGGGAGGTCAGAAATGAAAAAAAAACTTGATTTTTTTTAAAATATTTTTTTATTTTTAACAAAACATTTTGTATGAATGTAGTATGATAAATGATTCCAGGAACAAGGAACCTTCTGTTACTGTCGATGAGAACAGTAATGGTATGCTAAAATAAGGAAAAGTAAAAAAAGAATCATCAGTGTAATTCCATTTTTACACTAGAATATGCAAATCTCATACTAGCAAACGGTTAAGAATTTTTAAAAGAGTTGTTTGTTATACAAGTATAAGCAATAAATAAATTTAATTGGAAAACAGTAATACAACTGTGGGAGAAACAGCTGAACAAAAATTATAGTTTATGGGCTGTGATATTTAAAAACTGAAGGATTAGGAAGGAATAATGGAAATTTTAAAAGTGTGGCAAAATATGCCCAATGAATGAAGAAAGAACAAGAAATATTTGACAGAATACACAGGATACCTACTAGCTGGAAACATCATCATGAGCTAAATTATTTTTTGGTCAGCAAACTCACCAACTCGCATGTATAAAATCAAAATCATATAAATTTGAATTTTAATGTCAGTATGGCTGCTACTGTGTTCAGAGAACTTGAGGATCCCTGTCTGTTAAGACTGAATCTAATCCCACATTGGGTTCCATGGAAGGTTTCTGTGGTCAGCTCTGTGGGGAAATAAAGGAGAGAACATCCCTCAACAAATTATATATATCATTATTACTATGTAAGATAAAGAGTCTAAAACTTTTATTCAGCAATATAAGACTTCCTTTTATCAGAGGATGACTGATAAAAAGCAGTCTCCACAGAAGACACTACAGATTCACAGACTAAAGAACCTACCAGGGGAGTATTTTGCACAATTGAACCAAATCATATGCAAAGAAAGATATTTTCCACAGCTGGCCATATATAATCATCATATTACATTTCTTCTCTTAGTTGAAGTGCACATCTCTTTATCTCACCTTCAATAGGCACCTCTACTCAGAAAAAGGAACTAAATTTTTCAATTAGATAATGCTTAGGGACATTGTTAGACTTAGTAAAACTGAAAGTTATTTTATCCTGCCAAACTTCTCCCATTCCTCAGCTTCTGGAAATTTCCTAGGTGTGATAAATTGATTTGGAAACCGGTTTTAAAGTCTTCAAAACTAATATCAGAAAAGCTGTTTTCAATGGTTAAGTATTATAAAATTATTGTTGTTAAATAAAGAAAAACCCACTAAAAACATCACCTGAAAAGGGTGAAAAAATACTTCTGCTTTTTCAGTCACTGTTAACATTCCATGTCAATAGGCAAAGGTGCATCTTTTGCTGTCTCACTTAGAAATGTATGTTTTCCTCACAGAAGTCTTGCAGAAACAGATCTGTATTCAACTCTGCTGAGAAGGGCAGCCATAACAAAGCCTCAGCTCTGCCAATACCTCTGCATGCATTTCTTCAGCTTGCATTTCGAAGATGGAAATGTGCCATAAGTTCTCAGCAGCATTTGGTGACCATTCATTCATGGCTACAGTTTCTGGTTTTTTCTTGACTTTCTCCACCATGCTTTCTGATGTGCTTTTCTCTCAACAATGAATACCTATGAAAATCAGCAGATATTCAATATAATTCCAATTAAGCGGTTAAGCAGATACCAACAAAAGAACAAGTTTAATTAAAAAATGTTAAAGTCCACAAAGCCTTGTTCTGGCATTGTTCCTGGTACCTGCCAGTTACCATCAACAAATTATAAATGAACAGGTAAAGAATGATTAATACCAGAAACCCACTGAAATCTTCCAAAAAATGTAGGGTAGAGGAAGTAATTTTGCAGCACAACTGCAACCATGCTGGCCTGTTTCTGAATTTCTTTTGAAGGAATTTTTCTGAATTCTGAATTTCAGGCCCTAATGGCTTGTTTCTGAAAAAGAAATATTCTTATGGATCTTCAAACTAAGCTGTTGTGAGAATTTCATGTGGGACCCCTGTTCATAAAATGACATTTAAAAGAGGAGAAAAAAAAGGGGTGGGGGGGGGGGGTTCAGCGTTACACCTACCTAATTGGTCAATTTTCCTTACTGAACTTGTCAGTAAATAGCAAGATATCCACTTTCTCTGGAAAAGACACAAATGTTGCATCAGTTGAGATCAAATGTATAAACTTAAGGTTGTGAACCTTATAAAAATCTTTTCTCTCTACAGACAATAGCTGGAGATGTACAGTTCCAGGCAGGGATTTATCTCATCTTGAGAAAAGCCTCTAATGCAGGTCATCTGGACTCCCTGCATTAGGTATGTATTTTTGTCTACTGATACGAAATTTATGATTAACCCATATTTAGATGTTTGCCTTCTCCAGTTATGAGGACATCAATCTGACTCCATGTTATCTTTTCAGATGTCCTGACGTAGTCTGGGAAGCAAGTTGGAAATTGTTACTTACAATTGCAATTGATTGTCTAAGTAAAATGATAATAATCTGTCCATATCTACTTAAAAGAAATGTAATGTTTTATTTTTATGTGTATTTTAATGTTTCATTTAAAAAAATATATAATAAAGATGGAAGAAAGAAAGGATGAAGAATTCCTAGGTTTCCCACTTCTGTGTAGCTGTGTATGTGTCTGACAGAGTAAGGTAGGTACTAGCTTTCAAAACTGAAAAACACTCTAAATGGGGCGTATTATAATAGTTCTCAAAAATCACACTACCTACTTTGCAGATTATACAGTTTGATATTTTCTTATTATAAGAATTTTACTGAAATCCAAATAGAAGTTTAAAATATTAAAAATAAAGTATTAATGTTGGAATTTGCATTTATGATGTCTATCTCATTACCACATAAATTATTGTGTTTTATTCTTATACACCTTTAATTCTAAATATTAGCACAGAAGTATATTAAAACACCAACTGTTATATTAGTGCAGTTATAGATCCAAATTACACTGTAACACAGTGAGCCAAGAGAATCTATAGAATTTTGCATGTAATATTTCTTGAATTCTACGTATGAACTACATTATTCTAAGCATTAATTGAAAACATAAATTTATAATATGTTTAAAATTTAAATGGTAATATAATACAAGGAGGGTTCTGGAGTCTCTTGGTTTTGTTTTTTTTTCAATTATTGAAGTGTTAAACTATTTGGTTACTCTTCTACATACAGTAGATCAATAATGTGCACAGAAAATTGATTATCCAGTACAGAGAGTGAAGTTTTCATCTTATCTTTACTTAATATTAAGGTAATTTAAGCTAATAAAACCATACCTAAATTCAGATTACTTTACTGTAGTAACATTTTGAATGGAAAGAGACCAAATGACCAGTCTTGCAATTTTCATTTTCCTGGTTAGTGTATGTGGTCTGTGCAGATTATGATTGACAACAGATTCAATGTTGCTTTCAAAATGTTTTCCCAAGGTGTTAGCGATGAGTCACACGGAGCTGCTGCATGTCTACGTGCTTGTCTACACTATCTCTCATCTCGTACAAGCTGCTAAAGACTTGCAGAGCAGACTGAAAGGAAGGCCCTTGTCTCCATAATGCTTCTTTGAAGTGAACAGCTACTGCTCATGTATTTCTGCAGCTGGGAGGAGTGATCTGAAGGAGTGCAGGTCTCCTCAGCATCCAGTCTTTCCCAGCAAGGGCGGCTTGTGCTTCTCACTGTCAGATGAGATCAAAAGGGAACAGACGCACAGTAGTTACATCATTAGTAATTACACTTTTGTACTTTTTTATTTTTTTTCTTCCAAGAGGCTTCTTGAAATAAAGCAGGAACATTCCCCTTTGTCATACATTTGAGAAAATAAAAAGATGTCATGGATAAAAAGAGTCATGGGGTTTTTGCTGGGAAATGACCAAGCTCTTACTTTCCATGCTGCGGATGGGCATAACACTAGACAGAGGAGTGGTGTCTCCCCAGGACAGAAAGAATGCTATAGAAAGGGATGCTTGGCTCTCCCATCCTTCTTCCAAATATAGGAAATTTTCATTAGACAGGAGACTTAGATTAACACTAGACCTGTCAGTCAGCCTGTGAAGGGGCTGATGCCTGATGTCTTTGGAGCAGAAAGTTGAGCTGCCTCTTTGAATCAGATAAATCCTTGGAAATTATTTGCCAAGCTGACCTGTCTAACAGCTGATCAACCAATTAAGCAATGAATCCCTACTCTTTTAAGTGAAGGGTGCAAGTGCGTCAGCTGTGGAACAGCTTGGGTGGTCTGAGGACAGTAACAGCTCTGTGAGAGGTGGGCAGGGCAAGCAGAAGCACAGCAGCCAGGTAAATAAAGGGGCTTTGGGAAGCACAGGAGTGTGAAGATGCAGTGAACAGAGAAACCATAGCTATTTACACTGTATCAAAGAGATGGGGATCAGGAAGGAGATTTTCCTCTAATTTCACCACTCAAAATAGATCTCTGCTCTCTAATGGCCATCTAGTGATACAGCTAGACATAACAACATGGATCTCATATGTACTCTGTACATTGTACTTTGGGCTCCTCTACTTCCATTTGGAATATGAGACTCCTTTCTCCCTTCCTGCCTAAATATCTACTCCCAAAATTCAGGCTCTTCAGGATTGCACCTCCCTTGAACGGCAATTAGGAGAAATGTACTAATAATGTTTGGGTTGCAGCTTTTAAGAGTCTGAAAGAGTTATTAATGGCTGTCTCCAGTCACACACTGCATGTTGTAGTTCAAGCTTGCTGCACTTCATCACACATTTTGTTATCTTATTAGCCCTCTTTTTCATGCTGTGAATAGAGCACTGGAAGTGTATTCATAGCTAGGGAAACTTTCCTTCCTTTCTTTTTACTTTCTAAATCACATCTTATATTGAATCTGTGGTACTCTTGGTTCTGCTTAGATAAGAAGCGAAAAAAACCATGACTGCAAGGGAACTCCTTCCTTTAATTATTTTGTCAGTGGCACAACTCCTGACTGAAAGATACAAAAAACTGCTCATAACATGAGAAACGTATTTCCTTCCTTTGACTCTCCAGGGATTCAATAACATTTGTCATTCTCTTCTTTCTCCCTTTGCACATAGAATCCAAGCCCCAACCAAGGGCTCCATGTGTCTCCTTCATGAATTCTTCAGTGGAAGAGTCCCGCACAGGGCCCCTGTAGGGGTGAGCTAAAACACTGACAAATAATTGTACAAGTCCTGGAGCCCTCTGGCCCAAGAGGCTGCAGGTTGTTTCAGCACTAAGTCTAAGTTTCCAGGGTATATGAGGGGAGAGAAGAGAAGGGGGAAAGGCATCAAGCCAGCAGTCAAAATGCCCAAAATGTCTCACTACTTCTTACTACTTCTAGTTCTGGTATGGATACAAGCTTTCCATTTTTCTTCTAGCTCCTGTTTCCCAGACCGTAAAGAGTGAAGTGTACACACACTATTATGAAATATTTAAATATATATCTATGAAATATATATACACACATGCAGTTACATAACTATGGATATGTATAGCTACTGGTTTCCTTGAATTATTCTTATCACTTTTTTTTTTTTTTGTCTTTTTTTTTCTTTAGCTTTTCCCTCAAATTAAGTGTAGGCAGAAGACCTAGGGAAAAGAATTATTTAAAATATATGATCAAGTAAAGTGGCACTTTATGCTTTCCTATGTCTGCTATAATGAGTTATCCCCAGTCTTCTAGAAGCTTATAAATTACTGAAAACATAAAAGCAGTAGCTGGTATGTGGTTTTATTCAGTTTGGAGCAGAAATCTCTAGATTTGGGCTGATAATGAAATGGATTTCCTTTCCCAGGAAAATTCAAAACTTGGCAACAGTGGAACTGTGTTTGTTTGTTTTCTCTTTAATGTTTTGATGAACTCAAGACCCATCAATTTGACTTCTTTTTTTGGTTTATTTATCATATATGAAAATAATTAAAAGAAAACACTCTAATCCCCAAAGACTCTGGTGTTTGTGTTACTTAGAGTCAAATCTTAACTCTGTGAATTAGAAAACAGAATGGACCTGGACCATTTATTTCAAAAGGTGGAAGGGGGAAAAAAAGCCTTTAATTCTGCTCTACTTAAAGAGGAAATAGGTGTTACTTCTAAGATGCAACTTGACAGAAAGTGCTAACAACCTTGTCAAAAGATTTCTTAAGGACAGTTTTTATTTATTTGTTTGCTTCTATTAAAGCTGCTATGTCTCCATGAAAAATTCTGTTTCTAATAAACTATCAGCTCTGAAATGAGAGAGAGAAAAGAAGGAAACTTCCCATAAGTGAGAGCCTATGAAAGAACAAATCAAACAAAGTTTGAATGAGCATCTCAATATTTTGGTGTTAACTGAACTGCCTTAGCCTTTTGAGACATACTTACTAGGAAATAAAAGATTGTCACTAGTTAAAAGAAAAAGTAAACAAAAAAACTAAGAAAATCACAACTGGATTTTCCTAGGGTACTTTCCCCTCTAAACTAAACAATCTTTTATCTGTGCCTTACATTAATTTTGATAGCAAATGAGAACATTTCCCAGAAAATACATATTAAAACCAGCAACATTGTAAAAAATCCCCCAAATATTTACATTCAAAGTAGAGCTTCATATAATCTATAACAAAAATAAAAATTATGCTAACACTGGCATTTTATGTTTCTATTTCTAATCACATTTCCTTTTCTTGCTTAAGCTTTTGAGCTCCTTTTCTTTGTTATACATAAACACCTAAGAATGGAATGAAGGGTAATATGATGAAGAAACAGCATCTGTGGGAATGAGCATAGCCTAAAAAAAATCAGATTTGATTGCTAGATGTTAGATTTCCACATTCAAGATCAATTTTTTGAATTTTTGCGCACCTGCAATTCTCCACTGGCCTAATTTTTAGAGTTTAAATCATTTTTATTGACATGGTTAAATATGGGTTTAGGAGAAAGATTTTTAAGAAAGTACTACTGTTTTGCTTCTTTCTGCCTTCTTCATTTCCTCTTTTTCTTCCTTTCTTCTTTTCCTGAACACACACACACACACACACACACACACACACACACACACACACCAAAAGAAAAAGAATACACTCAAATTTATAACACGGTTTTAAAAGCTAACAGTTCCCGTGTGACCCAGCACTTTGTCCAATACTGTGAATTTTATCTCAGACAGGTAGACCTAGATATCGCTAGGATGAAATTCAAATTGGCAAAGGATAGAGTAACTATTACACTAGATAGACAACAGAATTAAGTTTAATTAACATGATATTAATTCTTAACATTGGTTTTTCCTATCTATCCTACTAGTGAATGATAAATTTTTCAACGATGCCAGATTGTTCACTTTCTAAATGATGCAGAGAAAGTCACAGATAATTAGCAAGAGGGAACTTCTCAATAAAAATAATGCAGTCTTTCGACTACAATTTGCAAGACAGAGGTTGTGGGATGCCATTTTTTGCCTGCTGTCTGCACAACAGCAACACCCCAGAATAAAAACCAGAATGAGAGTCTAGTTTCTTTTCAGTACTGGCTGTTTAAAGTATATTACTGATAGATAGTAGATAAGAATGGTTATAAAGATAAGAAAAGCAAAAGAGTGAGGTTTGGTTTACAGATTAAAGCCACAGGAAAAAATTGTGCCTTGGACATAATATGTAACCAAAGCTTGCTTAAGTTCTCTTTCCTTTCACTGAAAGGAAGCCATTCAGGAAAGTTCAAGCATTTTCTTCAGAACACTTTTCTAATTTAATTCAGTAGAAAAACTCCAATTAACCTTAGGGCAACATGATCTGACCTCTTGCCTGGCCACTATGCTGAGCTTGTTTGTTTATTAATCTGGCAGATTTAAGATATTTCTGGATCTATTATATTAAGATAATTGTAATACTCACTTATATTAGAGAAAGGCAATTATACCTTTTTTGACAGTCACCATCCTTTCAGGCTTTAGTAAGGAAGATTAAGCTGCTTCCTGTACAGCTACTTGCATGGCTACCTGAGCATGGTACTTCTATTGTGTGCACATCACACTTCTTAAGCTATTGATCACTTTTTCTGAGTACAAAATTATTTAAAATGCACATATCAGTATCAATAAATGAAAGGAAGCAGATGTTTGATATGTCTCTCATTGCACTGACAGGCACCACACAGCACTAAGACCCCTACTGTGTTCTCCAGGAGCTCAGCTTTTGGGTATCCATAAACACAGTTTGATGGAAAGCCATACAAAAGAGTGGCATGGCCTTTGGCCTTTTTATGACGTGGTGGTTTTAGAAGGCTTTGTCTGAGGTAAACCATTGTATGACAGTCTCTTGAGTTAACTGGCACAAGCCTAATTTCCCTGACATCAATACAGATTTCAGATAAATCTTTTCCAGTTAGGTTAAATGAAAGAGAATATCATTAAAGAGAGGGACTTGGGAGTTTGTTTAGTGTTTTGTTGTTGCTTTGTTGTTGTTGTTGTTGTTGTTTTTGTTTTGTTTTGAGTTTGGGTTTTTTTTACGTATACAGTAATCAAAACAAGATATCTCAGATTGTGCCATTACTTAGAGACAGCTAGAAATTGATTTGGAAATTCTCTCTATAGATAGATGTTCTTAGGAAAACTTGCTTTAAAATAATAATTCGTAAGCATATCTTTTTTAAATGTATGTTTTGAGAAAAAGGTACTTCCCAAATACTGCCTCCATAACACTTTCTGAATTATAGCAGCACTCTCCATTTTTCTCTTTCTCATCCCTACTTAGAAAATAAATGCAGCCATGCTGTGTCAGGCCGAGGATCATCTAACTCAGTATGCTTTCTCTAGCAATATCTGTAAGCAAATAGCTAAGATGAAATACAAACAAAACAAGCATACATGATACTTCCAGAATTCTCTCAGCCTCCAAAGATTTTCAGTTCAGTGGATTTTCTGAACTGCCTCTGGTTGCCACATAATTAGTAGCTTTAAATGACATTATCTTCCTCAGAGTATTTTGTCTCAAGTCTATATAAGCTTTTAATTTCAAGGACATCATCTGACAAAAAGTTTCACAAGTCTTCTGTCTTTTTTCTTCTTTTTGAGTTCAGATACTGCCAACTTCATCAAAAGTTAATTCTTTTTGAAAAAGTGAAAGAAATAATCTACCTTCTCCTTAATACTCACCATTTTGTAGACTTATTTTGTATCTCCCCCAAATCAGTTATTTTCTGGGCTTGATAACTGCTAGTTTGTTTACTCATTTCTTATACAAAAGGTAGTCTATATGCTAGCTAACTCTTTCTTGTCTTTTAAAATTTCCCTCCAACTATTTTCTGTAAGTCTTCCTGTTCAACTCACCTCCTCCTACAATGACTCACATCTCCATAATACCTCTTATTACACCTTCGTCCCATATTTTTTCAGTTACCATTCTAAATATAGCATGCATTTCCCTGCTCTAGTTTTTGTTCAGCTCTTTTTTTTCACAAGGACTCCCACTTTTCAGATTTTCTGCCATTACACTGCTGCCACACCCCTTCATCACATACTCATCTCACACTCCTACAAGCTGCCAGTACATTGCTTCCTACCTACTTCTTCTAGCATTTCTCTACTGTCTGGGCAGGGAGGGGTAGGAAATTGGAAGCTCTGTGAAACTCAGAAAGTTCTTGACTTGCAGTTCTTGAGCTGTAGGATCTGCAACTGCTGATATTTCTCTCTGCCACAAACTTGAAAAGGGTGGAGCAAGGGTAAAAGCATAGGTAGTGGGATTAATTTCACCAGACTTTAGGCTTCTATCCAGACATCTACCATGAAGAAGTAGTTATTTGGACTTATTGTTTATAATCACTGCAGAGAAAATATAGATAATCTACTTAAAATCTGTCTTGCAGATAGTGTCTGTAAGATTTTCTCCACAGCATATTAAAGGAAGGAGACCCTAATTTCCCCCAGTTTCTCTATCATATCAGCAAAATTTAAAAGTGCTACAATGGACAAAATCTTACCTTGCTGAAGTAGGTTTCTGCACATAGGAAACAGCTCATGATTCAGTGTCTGTGTCTCCTTGCTTGTCAGCCCTGACTGCACATTTGCCATAAGAGCCCAGACCATGACAAGCGATTTCTACCTTCTCACAGGCTCACTGTGGTAGTTACCAGTTACTGTTGTTAGAAACAGCAGAACCAACAAAAGAAAGCTATGAGGTTTTCCAGTTGAGGAAGTAGGGAACATGCACAGAAACTATCACAATTATTTATTAAAAGAGTAAAATTTTATTTATTTTCCAGTGACCACTTTTCTCTTTACTTCCATGCCATCTCATTATTAATTAATCACCATTGAAATTCTCAGTTATTTATTTCCTAGATGGCACGCAAGGAAATATTAAGTGGTTTCCAAAGAATTGTACTGAAATTTACTGAGATTATATTGGCGGGTGCTTTTTTTGTTGTTGTTGTTTCTTTTCTTTCTTTTTTTCCCCCTCATTATACAGAGAAGTGATTTTGGACTTTGAGAGTTCAGAATCCTTCAAATACTTAGTAAAAGTAGGTAGAATAAGATATATAATTCTCTAAGTGGACTGAAATGACATTTTCTCTCCTATAGCATTAACAATTAGAAGGTAATTGTGATATTTCTTTCTACTAAAGCAAATGAAGCAATGGTTCAAGTAGAACAGAGAAAGTGATTCTTCAATTCAAATGCTGCTGCTGTGTATTTCTGTACTAAAAATTCATTATCCATTCTTGCTAAAATGTTATTGCTTCATTAACAGAAAAATCTGGAAGGGCACAAGTAATGTTTGCTTTTGAAATATGCATGATCAAAACCAATTGTAATTAACTGGAACATGCAATATGTCCAGTTATATGATTATTGCTGAATATCTAGCTAATATTATGTACACTGTTACAAATAATTCATCAGACTTATTAATTTAATGAATTTAAATTCGTATTTTTGAGGAATTTGACTGTGTGGCAATGGTGTTAGTGCAGCTATAAGGATCTTAAAGATGAAGACTTTTGTATGCCTAAAGCTTTTTTGTGTTTTTGAACAGTATCGGTTGATCTATTTAAAAATATTATTTTTGTCCTAAAACCTTCTCTTTATGACTGTACATAATATGCTGATTTCAGAAAAAGATTTTAGCTCACATTAGCTAAATTCACAGTAACATAATATCAAGGGGGTACATGATCTACCTGAGAGAAGTGCACATGACTGAGCTACCAAGCCAGAATTTTTCTCTTCAGTTACAGATATTTAAAATTCTGTAGTAGTCATTTTCTAGAAGTATAAGGTGGTCATGATAGCTGTCATATTGAACATATTCTGCCTCTCAAAAAAACCAAACCAAACCAAACCAAAACGAAACAACAAAACCAAAAAACTCCAAACAAACAAAAACAAACAAACAAACACAAAAGAACAAACACAAAAAACCCCCACAGATTCTTAAAAAGCAGTGTCTAGATTGTGGAAACGTCCACAGCTACAAATGGCTTCTACTCAGTAGTCACTGACAGCCCTGCTGAGATGCTGGAAGGAAAGCTGTATCTTTTTTCCTGTGCTCACATCAAGATACAACTGAGATACTACTGTGTTTGGGAGTGAAGGTGGAGAGAAAGAAAACAAAAATGTCAGTGAAGAGATAAGGTGGAAAACCCCCACTGAGAAGCATGCCATGACAAACAAATGGAGGCAGACTGAAAAAAAAGTAACAGAAAAGCATACACCCTGCATTTTTTGGTGGAACTGCATTTCAGAAAGTCACAAAGCTATAACTGCTTTCTCACCTAACAAAAGCTATTTCTGAAAGACTAAGTGACTTATTTTCTCCGACCTCTCTTTTCTGTGCAAAAGACTACCATAAGGCAATAGCTATTAAACTGAAGCTGGAAGGTAACAAAAAATTCAGCCCACAACCATTTGAAATGAATGCATAAATCCAAGGTTATGACACCTCATTACTACTGTAACTTATATATTCATCTCCATATTTCTTTCTCCTTGTATTTTTCTGTTGTACTATGTGAATTTTATGCTCCTCATCCAATAACTGGATTTTTAAAAATCTAAATCAACTAGAATATTTTGGCTGTCTCCATAGTTGTTTCTAAATGTGTGACCCTGAACCTACTAGTAATACATTGTCTATAATGCAAAAGTCTTAAAGACTTGTAGTACAGAAATTCCACAGATCCATGCTGAATATTCATCAATTTAAGCAAATTGTCTTAATACCTGTCATAGTCACTGGAGAGAAACAGAAGTCTCTTATGTACTGATCATTTGACCTGCTTAGAGATGTGGACAAGGATGAAATTATTTGTGCTGTAGAAGGACTTACTACACTCCATTTAATTAAAGGAAGCTTAACTGATTAGCCTTGCATGTAGACAAAAACAATGTGGTATAAACCCGACACTTTACCCTTTTTTGTACAAGAAAACTACAAATACACTTCAGCCTCATTTGACAGAGATCAGGTAACAGAGAGAAGGGGTAGCCAGGAATGTCCCTTTTACTGAAGCTGCTTTGAAGGCAGTGCCACACCTCTCAGCCACAGACAATCATATGGTGGAGACAGTCATACTTGCTGGAGGACACCCACTTGCCCCCAGCCATCTAGAAACTGTCTTAACCTTCAGTCCAACCTAAGGTCTTTGATGGCATATGAACTTAGAATAAAATTGATGAAAACTCTTTCCATTTAAGTCAATTAGTATATTTCTCTTAAATTCACTCTTGTGACAGATTTGCATTCCATTCTGCTTTTTTTCCTTGCACTTCTTTCATACCTTTCACTGATTGATGTTTCACTACTTTCATTATACCAGTGTTCAGAAGTTGGTAACAATAAGAATAAACTCTCACTATCACAATGAGAAGTATATGTCAGTAAAGTATAGCAGTTAATTGCTGTTTGAAATCTCAGACATCTGTTTTCTTACAATTGTTTTACAATACCATATGGAAACAAAAACCACAGGATGGAAATTACTTATCCAAAATGGCAGGTAAAGTTGCAGAATAGGGAGGTATGTAAAATACTTGTATTTTAAATGGAGGTAAGTCATTGTCATGAAATCAGATGAGGAAAAAAAAAAAAACCTTTAGGATCAAATCCTGGCATTGGCTGTGCATTCATGACCCAATGAACCACACAGGTAGCACTGTGGGAACATCATCTGAGATCTTGCAATGCGCTATACACCAGTTTTACATACACAAAAAAAATTAACCAAACCAATTTGCAATATTTCAAAGCTATTAAGCATTTCTAAGACAAAAGAGGTTGAAAAGATAAGACTTCACAGATGTGCAAATATCAGCAAAAAGTTGCTGCAAAATCTATTGTTAGATTGATATGGATTAAGAATAACTTCCATTCTCTTAACAGCATCTGAATCATTTGAGGCTGGATAGATTTGAACAGCTTTCAGTTTAAATAAAGATTTTACAAGGTATGTCAAAGCTTCTTACTGGCCTTAGTCATTTTCCTGAATAAATAACTGTAAATGTAATCTACAGGTACCTATTATAACCTTTATTTATGTCATTGAATCATAGAAGAAAATACAGGCAGCAGAAATCCAGAATAGAATATCTCTTAAATATATCTGGTGGAATCACCTTTCAAGAAAAAGGAGGAATATATACTTCTAAATATACATTTGAGCAAGGCAATTAGTTTGACAATTTCTACTTTTTATTAAATTAAACAATCCTAGAAGTGTAGCTCTAATTTTAAGTATCCTTTTAGCATGATCCTGTGCAATAAACATATGTTAAAACATACGTAAGTGTATATGTGTCTTTAAAACTTGTTTATGCAAAATTTACAAGCACTATTTACAGGCATGTACAACGATTATCTGAATTGTTCTACTCTTACAGCACATTCAAGGCAGGTCCAGTAAGAATTCTCATTGTTGGGCTTCAAATCACGAAATCTGTTTAGAATAATGATTTCGTAATACCATATGTCAATATATATTCACCTCTTTTGAGAACTTGGTTTGTGGGCTAAATAAGGAAGAAAACTCATGGGGGAAGGAGAGGGGGAACCCAAAGTGGTTGGTTTACAAAAGTGGTTTGCTTTGGAAGCTAGAGATTGTTCTCTTATCCACCTGGAGTGATGATAAGTCACTACATACTCATGACTTCGTAACATGGCAAGCATGCTGACAGAGCTTGCACTTGATACACAGCAGTAGTAATTAATATTCTCACTCTGAAGAGCCATACTAGAATCTTTCATTAAAAATAAGAAGAAAAAAATAGAAGCTGAACAGACTTACCTCACTGTGTCTCAATTGTAAAAGTGAGGATTAAGATGAATGAAATTAAATTGAATTTTGACTGACATAAATAGCAACAAAATTTTATGTACTAATAATCACCAAATCTTGTCTATTTTTGGATTCCCTAATTTGTTTTAAGGTCTACTACACACTGAACGAAGTTGATTTATGTTGGGCTAAATGAACTTTGAATGACTCTTCACGGGTTAGAATCTCACCCTGTACATCCAGATGATCCTGCCATATCTGCTAGAACCGAAGAAGGAAAAAATATACCTCCAAGCATTAGCTGCATGTAGTCCAGCAGTCAGCCTAATGGAAGTGAGGGGCCAGAAGGAGTTTATTAGGGGCAATATGCCAATAACTAGTTAACAGAAGCACACAGTAAATTTCAGCTTTTGTTTAAGAAAAAAATAAATAAAAGAAAAAAACCCACAACACAACAACAACAACAAAATAAACAAACAAAAAGAAAAGGACAAAGCATTCAAAACATTATTTTTTTTACTTTTTGAGTAAATAAAATCAAATACTGAAAGTGTCCTGAAAGTAGACTATTTCCTTTAAAAATAGTGTAGCCCTACAGCATTTACTCTTTACTCTTCTCCTTATTGAAAGGCCCAGTTCTCTGACAGGGAAGGAGAAAGCAGACAATCATTTCTTGCACAGATGGAAAGAAGCATTGGACACAGAATGATATTACTTTTCTTGTTTATCTCATATCTAATCTGAGACAACTCTTTCGGCTTCCTCAGTGGAGGAAGACAAATCAACCTCTGAAAAGATCTATATCTTCCCATTTACTGTATAAGGTACCTCTTCAGTTAGCTCAGATTTGACACATAAACATTTCAGAAGAAGATTTGGTTGATCTGTAGGCTGACCTGTTGGACTTTGCTTTCCAAAGTCAGCTGGGTATCTGGGCTGTTAACATAAAAATTGGCATCATATGCCAGAGCCTCAGGGAAAAGGGAGTGGTAATGGGAGCAACTCACAGTGAGAAAGATACATGGGAACTGGCAGAGACAACTAGAATTATTGTCCAAAAAGACACAGCAGGAGTGAAGCAAAAAGCAACTTTTAGAAAAGCAGATTGTTTAGTGTGTTAGAAATAGATATGGCTGCAATGAGGAGGCAAAGCTGTGCACAAAGTCTTCCCTCAGCACATCGAGTGTATACTGAGAAATGGTAATATGCAAAAGGTACAGCTTTCTAGTAAAAAGCTCCATATGGTAATTTTTCATTATTTTGACTACTTCCTGGGTCCCTGAGTTATATTTTAACTGCGGGTTCCACAAGATCTGGAGGGAGTTCACTCCCTGTAAGGCCTCTGTAGCCACTGACTGAAGACATCAGAAATTGCCTTGCAACATCGCAGAGATATTGTCAGTCATAAGGAAAGGAATTCCTGTTCCATATGAAAATGGATGCTATTTCCTTGTGGATTTTCAACAACCCTTTTCAGATACTTCTTGCTTTAACTTGTAAAGTTACTTTCATGCAAGAAGATCAGTGGATACAAAATATTTTATGTGAAAGTTCCAAACAAGGAAGATGGAACAAACATGGGATAAATTACTTTTGTCGAAAAGGAAGATGGGACAAACATGGGATAAATTACTTTTCTCAACTCATTAGTGACAGAGAAGGGAGCCTTTAGGCTTTATCTTCCTCTTTCAGAAATAATCCAGCTTTTACTTCAGAGAGAGAATCCTCTCTCCTCTGAGAGGATTTCTAGAAAAGCCAGAATCAGCTATACCAATCATTATAGGATATGTTATGCACACAATAGTAGACGGTGAGCTGTAGTTCAGCCATAGCATAACAGCAACTGGAACCACATAAAATTTAAATCAAATCCAGGGCAGAATTAAATTGTGCGCTATCCTTTTCCCATTTCCCTTGCAGTTACATTTTTTACACTATTGAAGTACAAGGGCGATTGAATTCTCCAAAGAACCTCTCAATTTTGAGGCAGAAATCCATGAGAATCTTCCTCCTTCCCTCCTTACTTTCTTGATGTTCTGTTCTATTCTCGAGTCACTATGTGAAACTAAAATACTGGCACAAGATACTTCAGATTTTCTGATGTCATATTTATTGATATCAGAGAAGGATCATTAACAAAAGATGAGTTATAGAAAAACTGAAACCATTGCTAAACAAAACATTTTTAAAAGAAAAGAATCATGGACACAATCCACAGCAGTGCTAATGACTGTAGTGATAGTGCTGACAGCAATGATTTAGGCAGATGGAGAATTAGTATTTCTGGAAGGTGAAAATGACCTTGGCAGGTAGAGATTTGGTAAGACCAGGTATCTTGGACAAAATTCTTCTTGGTGATGACTGTGTCCAGTCAATCTGTGACAAATGGATCATTATCAGTGATACTGGCACCTCCAAAAACATAGTAGAAAAAACCCTGTTGAGTCAAGAGACTGATCATGTGTGAAATAAGCTTCATGGTCCTTTAGGAATGACTATTTTTTTCCATTGTTTCTTTCTATATATTTTATACCTATTATAACATCAAGGCTCTCTTCATCTACAGACTATTATAATGAGATTTTGAAAGGAAGAGGAGAACAGCGGATTAATGAAATGTAATAAAACAAGAAATCAAGAAGCTTATGTGACACCAGTGTGAGGTTTTGCCACTTATTTTATTAGCACTGGGATTTACTCAACACCATTACAGAGTATCTTCATTTACACCAATTACAAAGTGGCTAACAAAAAGTCTAAATCACCTTAATTCCCCTTGAGTAGAATTTTAAATTATTTTTAGGCCTAAAACACAGATGGAATGTCCATGAAAATGAACCCAGTCTTATGGATCATCAAAGTACTAGCTGAGAGGAAAGACCAGGACTTCTGAGGCTTTCTCTATTGACTATTCATATATTTTATACCTCCTAAGTTAAAACAGATCGTCAAGATCAGAAATCAGAAAATCAGAAGTCCTGTACTGTGCCTAAGTCCTATCTAAAATGTTAAGTTGCATTGCTGTTTTTAATCTGCGTCTTTTAATATACTATCACTACAGTTGGGTACATGTCTAGGTTGGATGGGGCCCTGGGCAGCCTGATACAGTGGGTGGTATCTCTGCCCATGGCAGGCGGATTAGAACTAGATGATTTTAAGGTTCTTTCCAACTCAAACCTTTCCATGATTCTCTGATAATAATTCTTAACTTGTTGGAATAATACAAAAGGCATCTGATTTTTGTCCTACTGATCTGGTATTTGATATCTCCTTGGCAGCTGCTACAGCTCAGGGGAAAAAAAAGTTTGGCTTTTCTCATTTAGTCAGGCTTTTAAGACTTTCTAAGATATGGATCCAACTTCAACTCAAATGCTCTTCTGACCTGGGTTTGAGAACCATGTCAAACTCTCCCCATCTTTTCTGCCATAAAAGAAAATATGACTGCCTCTACCTTGCATTCCTTCATAACAGCAAAACAGGCGCTAACAATATGAACTGATTTAGTGGTGGTTTTGTGGCTGGACACTTGTACCAACAATATATTACAGTATTTTAAAATATCACTTATAGAGGAGTGGCTTTTCAGGAGTCTCAGACTTAATACGGTGATTTAAATATTGCTAAATTAGGGTCAAAACTACTTTGAGAGTTTTTTTCAGTATCAAATTTGCTCACTTCATAAATATAACATAATACAAAAAGTCTTTAGAAAGAAAAAATGTGAATGACATAAAAAGGAGTAATTCAATATCATGTTAACTCATTCTATATGATACCAGTTAATACTGCATCATGACAAAGACATGGTGTAAAGTATTCCCATATGATTTTATAACCATTAATACAAGAATTCCATATTTTATAATATCAACAAACCAGATGAACCTCATCCACTCGAAGTATGGAACAGTGAAAAGAACAAATGTCTTGTGAGGAGTGGAAATAAGAACAATGTGTCTGAGTTTAAACAGTGGAAACAAGTTGTGGACGTTGTGCATGAAGTAATTATTTCTGCAGTGGGGTTCTGCTGCTCCTGCATTTAGTTTATATGCATGTCAGGGCACACAATCCAGGCATTTCAGAAAAAAAAGTCTGATTTATTTGACATGTAGAGAAAGTCAGATTTGAACACAAAGAATCCTTTTAAAAAAACCTTTTGAAAATGGAGGTTTTATTAGGAGAATAAAAGACAGAAATATATTTCATTTAAAATATACAGTGTTTCTAGTCTGAAAATATTCTGTCTGCAAGCCTCAGATGGCTTTCTCAAAACAGTGTGATATCTGAAACATAATCAAGTGAATACCAAACCTTCTGAGAACAAATAATTGTACCAATACCCCAAATATTCTCCATATGTCAGTGATATTTTTTCCCCCACATGAGTATCTATTTAAAATTGGCATTCAAATAGAAAGACAAAAAGCATGGTGGGATGGAAATGAAAACAAATAAGCCCATACTAAATAAGAACACAAGTAGAGGAAACACCAAATGCCCACGTCGTTGTACCAAAGGCAGAAATTAAGAAACTGATAAAAGCACCAGCAATGTTTTAGGCAGTATTCAGAATGGCAGGAGCCATTATGTTCCAGAGCCTGGTCTTTTTTAAAACCTCAGTCAAAGCTTTAATAAAGTTTAAAGAAAATTTAGATAAGGAATGTATATTTGGATGCTGAATGTAAACCACAAAATAAATAAATAAATAGTAAAAAAATAAAATTAAATTAAATAAATAAATGAAAATCTGTAATTAGCTAAAAATTCAAGCTAATGGCAAATTAATGCTAATGACAGTAAAATGTTGGGATGTCTCTGCATTATTCTGCCATTCTATTTAATGCACCATATTCTGTGTCTTGCCTGGAGTTTTGGATCAAATTTTCTCAATACAAACGGATTCAGGTACCTGAGGCAAGACGTTGGTTAGCTGTTAGTAGTTTCCCACACTCATTCTTTCTGTATTACATCTTGTGAGTTGTATCAAGAGATATGCTGCACAGCACCACACTTTGATTTTAGAGTTTCACAGTTCTCCCCAGCCCTGTTTCTACCCTTTTGTGTCAGCCTGTGGCTCCTGTCACAGGCTGATCAAGATCCAGATAGTAGGCGTTCCTCCTCCTAAAAGTCCTGAAAGCTGTCAGTCTAACTGAGAAATTGCCACACCAAAGCCAACACAAATCCATTGGAAATAGCCTTGCAAAATGCATCTACTTTCTGAGGTTAATTTATTTAGAAAGCAAGACCTGAGAAGGCTTTTGCCTCCTACTTAGGAAAAAATCTAATATTTAATACTGTCTATTGTATGCTCATTTTACATCACACAGCATTTGAATGAAAGAGGGGAACAATTTACAGACCAGTCATCAGAGTATGTTGTGCTGCAGCCTAATATAACATTTTTTAGTGTTCTTTCACTAAAATAGCAGGCTGTTGGTCCTGAACAGAACATATTCAACAAGAAATCTTGAGTGTGTCCTCCTTGATGTCTGCCCAGGTATGTATCTTAACCCACACTGGTGATGAGGGTACTTAGGGTTGGGAGGAGAGCTACAGATTTTTGTATGGCCACTCTACATATACATAACAATCAGACTCTTTGATTGAGTGAGGATTAAGTGGATCTCCTTGAAGCTCTGAGCTACAAGTCATTGAAGGTTACTAAATATTTAAGAATCACTTCTAGAATAGTAAGTTCCTGAGTCAGAAATGCTTGGATGTTTAGACAAAATACACAGAAAAGATCCCTGATTTATTCTTGCACTTTGACCTAAGTGCACTTATGGTCATCATCAGATGCAAAATATAATGTCAGTTGAATGATTTGTTTGGTTTTTCTTGTAGTATGATACACCACAGGCAAAATTTACAACACAGTTCTCCCACATATTAATTCACAGATAGGAGAAAAACGATTTTGGTCATTCTAGTGCCTTCCCAGTGGAGCTATATTGTTGTAAAGCTGTCAGAAAAGTTGTGTTGTGCTTGCCTCATTAGCCTTGTAGCCGTTTGGCCAGTAGAGATGTACCCAGGTTTGTCAGGGGGCTGCTCTTGGTCGGCTTGCAAAGCACAGTCACTGCTGCGCTGGCTGAAACATACAGCTGGTGGCAGCACTACCACCGAGCACGCCTTAGCAGGAGAGCTCCAGCTTCTTCCTGGGAAACATGACTGGAGTTGTGTGCCATGGCAGGAAGGATAGTAGGGCTGAAATGGCTGAGCCCTGCAGGGCATAAGTTTCGGACGTGTTTGCCCATGCAAATGCCAGGTGTGGTTGAAACTGCACATAACTCCACCAAGACTGCTAAGACACTCTTATGAACGTTGGAGGTGTTGGCATCGAGCAGTGTTTTGCTCTGAATTCACCTGAGTGCCTAACAGCACAGGTGGGTATTTTGACACCCTAAATTTGGGTGCTAGTGCTCTTTGTGATAATACATCTCTGCAAAACTGGGACCTGCAAGTCAAGATTTCATTAACACTTCATTTCCCGAGTTCATCAGTCAAAAATTAAGAGGTTTAAAAGGCAGCAGTCCAGGATTAATGGGCAGTCTCACACTGAAGGCTTGCTTGAACAGGATCTTTCTAGAGCACACAGAATT
Organism: Acridotheres tristis; assembly: GCA_037013685.1. Taxonomy (NCBI): domain Eukaryota; kingdom Metazoa; phylum Chordata; class Aves; order Passeriformes; family Sturnidae; genus Acridotheres; species Acridotheres tristis. Next base: position 79,015,335 of record CM072884.1, read on the forward strand.
AGTGGGGATACAGTGTTGAATTTACTTTGGTTTGATGCACACAGCCTTAATGAGGACCTCTGCTATACTGTGTCTGGATTTCTCTACACTCTGTTCTCCTCTTCCCAGGGACTATATCAATTGCATTTGGTGACTTGCATGGCAGGGACATGCTTTTAGAAAACCATTGATAATATAAAGAAGGAAAATAATACCACTCTGAAACTCATCTCTCATAAGCACAAAGGAACAGGACATTCACACATGTATTTCAGGGATATTTAGATAGAAACCTAAGTTTTAACTCAGCCCAAATTAAAAGAAGATTAATGTTTGCAGAAAAATTACCCTCCAAATCACTGTCTGGAGCTGACGAGTACATTGACCTGAATGGACAGGTTCCAGAGCCTTTTTTTTAAGGATAATTATTTACTGGCTGTAGCAGCCTTGAAGAAAAAGAAAGAACTAAGTTCACTCATTTTCACCATTTCAAATATTTAAAATACAATGATCTCTCTCTCTCTAACTATTATGTTATATTCTCCAAGAGAATTTAAATTTCCCTTTTCTTTTTTTTTCTGAAATTTTGTTACTACAGTGTCAAAGTGAGCAAAATTCATGCAATTAACAAAAGAACCTCTACCTGAAAGTCAGTAGATTTTTAGGTTTGCTTACTCACTCAGCTGTAAGGGAACAAAGATGAGCAAAGATCTCTTGGTCAGAGTCTTAAGACTAGTCTAGACATTTTCTATTAATCAATACTAAATTAAAAAAAAAACCAAAACAACAAAACCAAAAAACCCAAACCAAACCAAACAAACAAACAAATAAAACCCAAACCAAGAAATCTTTGAAACAAGGACTGGAACTGCTATGCAAGGGGAAGCTTTAAAGCAACTATAAAGGCTGTTTAGGGTTCCAATGGGTGCACTATTTCACTGCTTGACAGAAGCTCATTTATTAAGTATGTTTGTATTATCATTTCAAGTTACAGCATGTACATTCTCCCCAAGTCCTTTCTTTTAGAAGACCAGTCCTTTATTCCTTCAACATTCGTTTGCTATAACTAGTTTGCTATATATTGGAGTTAACTAAACTTCTTTGGAACTTCGTTTATGACACACTGGTAAGGCCCAGATCCATATTGCAAATTTTTCCTTGTTTTTCCTCTTATTTTTCAACCTTACTATAGATATTCTGAAAACATTCAGGAATTTTGTGGGAGTGTGGTGGAGGAGTATAGTCACTGAAGGGTCTCAAAGCTGTTGGAAACCCCTCTAACAACATAACAATGCAGGGACTTGACTGTTGATGCCCCGAGAACATTCCTCAAAATTGTTCAAATAATGTGGTTTCTATAACTAAGAATATGCTGCAATTGAGAAAACATCTTTCAAATACTGACAGTAACAATGCAAGATATATCACCTTGCACATTAAGAAGGTTTAAATGTGAAGGAGTATAACCTAAAAACATTTTAGTGTAACTTGAGACCCTCTGTGTGTAGCACAGGTCCTTTTCAAGATGTCACTTTTCTTTGAATGTGAACCCTCAAATACATGATTTTTTTCTCTCTACTTACCTTGAGACATTTTGGTAAGCCCCTTATCCAAATACTAGTAAATTTTTGCAGCCATTTAGAGGTTCACCTTGTTCTGACTTAACTTTCGGTTGCCACAGCAATGAAGGATTGATTTCCTCAGAAATATTACATTTCCATTTCTCAAAATTCTTCATTCTCTTTCTAGCCCATTGACTAGCCATCCCCAATTGTCCTACCTGAGTACAAGCAAATTTTCTACTTCCCACTGACACTTTAACTAGCATTGTGCTATCATTGGTTGCATACATCTGGATTTTTGATTAAGCCTTCCAACAGTGAAGAAAATTCTCACCAGCCAGATCAAACTACTTGATGACTACACATCTCAAGTTACTGACCTGACCTGATGCTAACCTTCAGAAAAAAACCCCAACACTTTTCTCAGTCTCAAAAACCTCAATAAGGTGTAGATTGTTTATTTAAAGGGAGAATTAAATGTATGAGTTAACTTCATCCAACTTGTATTAATCTTTTACAGTCTTCTGGTATATTATTAAGAAAGTAGCAGTAAAACAGTTTCCACAGTAGAAAGAAATAATAATTTAATGTGTCTTCTACACAAATAAACAAATATTAGGAACTGCTTGTAAAGTGACCCTTGGTCCTTTAACTGTGACACTTACTAAAGAAAAAAATATAATCCAATTCAGGATATGGTGTCAAGGTTTTTGTAAAACTTTAACTTTTGTTGTTTCTATGTTCTTTTTATAACGTATTTTTTAATTGCTTGGAACAAACATATAGTCCAAACAACTTCAGAGCTATACATATTTAATAAGTAATAAAAAAGTATATTATTGTATATAGCTTGATGATGAAAAAGATTTCTCTGTATAAAGTGAGGAAAGGATTTTTCCAACTGAGTCTGAAGGAACAAAACTATGCATATTGTAATATCCATATTTTTCCCACAAGCAACTTTAGATTCATCAGCCAAACCAATTTCTTTTTTAAGGGAAAAGACACAAATATGTTCCTCAATTTGCTCTGTGCTACATTTACTCTATTTTTTTTATTAATAATAATGTGTAAATTTTGAATAATATATATAAATTGGGTACTTATGAACATAGCGATCATGGGTAAAACAGCACTTATGACTAATCAGTAGTCTCTTTCCAGCATTTCACCATTTCACTGGGGAATGAGAGATTTCTTTCCAAGACAACCATTACAAAAGCATTCTGTTTTTTCAACTTGAAGTAAAATATACTGTTTTGTTTTCATAAGACAAGTTAGCACACTCCTAAAAAGAAAATAAAGCACTTGACATAATAAGCTTCAATCTTTCCTCTTTGGAAATAAAATCTTCCATTTTGTAGGGATTAGAATAACAAGTAGACAGTTGGCTGATGGTACAAACATACAATTTTCCATCATTCATATCAGAGTTTTCATTTAGTGTGAGTTTTAATGTCATTTAAATAATAAAGTGCTGCTGAAACTAAGGTCAGAGGGTCCATGAGGTGAATTGCTGTAACCTTCTCCATATTGCAAAACATTAAACAAAACCATAGCATTCGCTATTGATTCCTGAAAATTAAAACCTTACAGTCCTGAGAATACAAAGCTTTTATCTTACTTACATTTAATTCCACTGACTACTTTTGTGGTATTTGCTGATATGTTCCATGGTCTGAAAAATACCAAAAATATCCCATCAGTTGGTAATAATACAGAAAGTTCTCTTATCAATTATTGATTTTGTATTTGAATCATAGAATTTCCCTTTGAACTACTGGTGTGTGCTTTTGAAGCTGACATGACCCAACATTTCAGAAAACACAAAAGCAAGCTGCCACTGCTTGATCCCCATGAGAACACTCTTTCTACAATGTACAGATACCTTGCTAGGATTGAAAATATTCTATATTTCCAGTTCCCCAAACTACTGGATTATCAGCTATTCTGGACACAGACGTTCCTCTATATTGCTGTGCTGGAACACACTCAAGTTTCATGGATCTACTGAGAAGGACCACAAAAGAGTGAGTATATCCATCCAGATAAAGATAGTTAGGAAATGTGGTTTGAATCTACAAACCCCAGGGAGGACTTCCCACTTCATATATAACTGCTTTGATCAGTAGTAAATCTTTCGTTTTAAAGGTGACTCATTACACATCCAATTTCTCAAGCAAGTTTGCAAATGTCTACCTTCAGGATAGGATTTTAGTCTGTACAATCAGACTGAACAGAAGTATAAAAGATGACCTGGAAGTGGCCCTTTATGCTCAACAAAAGGATTTAATCTTTAGTATATAAGGCTTAACTCTTCTTGGAGCCTATCTTTGAAGGCAAATTCAATTCAGGGATGAATTGCAAAGTGTAACTGAAACTTGAATGAAACTTCAGATTAAAAAGAAAACCTCACTCCATTGTCCAACAAACAGTTCTTACATGGACATTCCTGAACATCTTACAGATAATAACTATAACTTGTTGATCTATTTTTTTACAGAGCCTATGAAGAGATTAAATAATGTTATACTGGAGCACTGTTCCTATATTGCCAGATCAAAGGTATGCCTGAGTTCTTAGGTCAGGTTGTAAATCATGTACCAACTCAAGTTGCCCAATGTGAAATCAGTGCCTTTATGCATTTTTTATCCTCTGACCTAGTTTCACTATGTTGCTTTCTCCATCCTTACATCCAGTAGAGGGAACATAATATCTACATGAGACATCTACATGAGCATGTGTGACAACAGTTTTAAACTAGATAGCTGAGGAAACTCTGAGGAGTGCCCTCACAAGAGTAAGGATTGTCCTTTGACAGACAGTCAAAAGGAAAATTAGGTTTGAGAAAAATATATTTGACATACTCCCCTCAAGCATTCATGTTTTCAGTTCACTTATGCTACTGATAGCAAAATATGACATTCTTGCAAGTTGTTGTATGGCGCTGCTGCATATATCAGTGATGAGATTTGCCTAAATAAAATTCACAGAATCATAGAATCATAGCTATCCTCAGTTGGAAGGAGCTCATAAAGATCATCTAAGTCCAACTCCTGATCCTGCACAGCACCATCCCTAAGAGTCCCACCATGTGCTTGAGAATATTGTGCAAACACTTCTTGAGCTCTGTCAGGCTGGTGCTGTGACCACTGCTCTGGAGAGCTGTTCCAGTGCCCAAACACCCTGTGGATGAAGAATTTTTTTTCTAAGCCTTTTTTCATAAGCCTTCCCTGACACAGCTTCATGTCATTCCTTTAGGTCTTGTCCTTGATCACCAGAGAGAATTCATCAGTGCCTGCCCCTGCACCTCCCCTTGTGAGGAAATTGTATAGACTGCTATGAGATCTCCCCTCAATCTCCTGCTACTTGCTTAAGTAAAATTACTCACTTATTTTTTGCAGCTCCAGGCACAAAGTTCGAGAGCTTTGCAAGCTGTTCCTGCACAATTCATGAGTAGGAACAATGGTAATATGTGTGTTGAATAAATTGTTTGCTGTAACTTATTTATCCAGTCCTTATTTAAGCCTAGCTACAGTACATTGTCAGCACTCTGGTAATAAATAGCTTCCCCAAATAAAAGGCTTTTGTTGGAGTCTCACCTGCTCTTGTTGCATATGCACACCTGGTAAGCTTCTAGACATATACCCTAAATATTAAAAAAGAGAATGTGAAGTTCAGGTCAGCTGAATGAAAAAGCTTTAAAAGCCACTTCTTAAGAAAAACACATCTTAAAATATGAAATAATGTGTTACACAAAGCCAAATGAACATTCAGATAAACCCAACAGGAGTCTCTCCTTTCTATAATTGGAACTAACACACACAGCTTTCCCATGAAATTTAGCATGCTTTCTCTCCCTCATTTTTGGGGCTAGAATTGCAGGTCTGATTTTTTTTTTTTCTGAATTTGTTCTCATGATCAAAACATCTGCAATTAAATGTTTTCATCTTGCCGATGCAGGAAGTTACACTCTGGGCTGCGTTCCTGAATTTCATTCTGTTCATTTTCTTATTTTAAAACAAAACATTTTGACTTCCCGTGCCACCTGTGGAGTTTTTAGTGCATATTTAACTGTTTTCAGATCTCTTTCCCACATTCAGAACAAGCTCGATCCATTTTCCTTCAGGTTAGCTGCTCAGTGAGAACTGGTTCCACAGCTTTACCTTTTCTGCAGGTAAGGGGAATACCCAGAAAGGGGAAAATTTGGTTAAAGAGTTCTTACCACTCTCCTCACTAAAATAAACACTAGCTAAAGCTCCCTAATACAAAGATGAATTTATATGTTTATTAGCATATATGGTCTGCTTATAAAAATAGATTTTAACACCCTTTATAATGGCTAAGAATTTAGAAGAATAATTATATTTTAAAATATACTAAAATGTGTTTTGTGCCTTGTTTTATTTTCTTTGTTATTATTTTTAGGATAATTAATTTTCACCTAACCTGACTACCTATGGCTGGTTCTAAAGTCAATATTGCCATTTTGGATATAATTACAAATTAAAAAATATACATATATAACTTGCATATTTTCCTTAATTAGATCAAGATTAAAATAAAAAGTCTTTACTTCCATATTTCTAGTCTATGGCTTCTGCTCTGACTTTCAAACTGCCAACCCAGTAATGGATGCATCTTAGGAAGCAATATACATATGTTTTTCATACACTTTACAATCTCCACACTCACTTAAAATAAATAGCTTATGAAATAAATGCAGATAACCTTTTTCTTTCCTCATTACTTATTGTTATTTTGCAAGCTTTAAAGCAGGAATTGCAGGCAATTTAGTAAATATAGTAAAGAATAAATGTCTGAACTTGCTGTGTTTTGTATAGGTTTTGATTTCTTTTACTGAACTGCTGTTTTGTAACTGCTCACTGTGTGCTCTCTAAATGAATAACAGTCCAGCATCTCTTACAACAACTGAGTACTCTATCCCTTTGTTTTTTTAAGTAGAAACATCCTCCAAATATCAAAGCCACATTCACTGAAGGCACTAACTTTTTTCTACAGCTATGTACATAACATATGGAAAAATTCTGAGTGTAATAAACTCCTTGCTGGGACATCCTGCGAGTGAGACTGTAGCTTCACTGCTGCACTGAGAACCTCCATAATTCGCCTGGGATTTCTTCGCCCTTGATTGTGCAGATCAAGGGCTTATTTGGATGACATGGCAGTTTCTCCTCTGACCCATATATCTAGATTTCCTCGCCATAAAATCCACAAAGGACTGGTAATCACCCAAGTCTCGTCCCAGTAGAAAACTGGGGTGCAGCCAGAAGGTGCATCTGGACCCAGCCCTCCTGTGTTCTGTCATCAAGACGTGACTAAGTCATTTAGTGTGGTCTGTGCCGGATAGACTACCATATGCTTCAGTTCCCTTGAACACATCTCTCTATTTTTAATGCCTGGAACATATATCCAGAGGGAATTCAAAGATTTTTGACATTTGTTCAGGATTTCTGGATGTCTGGCAACCTAATCAGAGCAGTAGTGGAGAAAATCTGGACATATCCACTCCACATGTGCGTATCAACTTTACAGTGCATTTGCAATGAGGCCAACCAATCCACTGTGCATGTGCTGCACAGATGGCCTGTGTGTACGCTGTAAATATGATGTAAAAATTACTGAGAAACACATGCACGGGGAGTCTGTAACTTCCTGGAAGCCTTAGGCTCACTGCATTTACCCTTAATATGTAAATGCATGGCAAACCTGTTTGGAAAATCCTTCTCAGCATGAAAGAGGGATATCCTGGAGTGGATGAGACATGGAGGTGAATAGAAGGGTCACACTTTTATACCAGATTCTGGACACGATTCTGGACTTTGTGCAGGCAAACGATATTTAGCACACTGACAAACATCCAATACACCTCCCTGGTTAGCACATGGCACCACAACATCTCTCAGCTTTTGGAAGAGCTCCAAAGGAGCTTCTGGTCTTGCTATGCTAAAATAGGTGAAGCAGGCAATGTGCAAGCATGACCGAGCTCAGGCTACCCCATGGGCCATTTAACCTAGAGGGTTCTGCAAGTCACACCAAAACCAGCCTCCCTGTCAGCAAGCTTGCACTATCCTCCCTGAGAGAGAAGATTAATGCTCACAAATGTTAAAAATACTTAGCAACCAGGATTGAGGAAACCACCATCTGGGAGAGATCAGAGGCAAAATCATCACTTTGCTTTCACACACAGCAAACAAGCACCCACAGAGAACAACAGCTTGGGGAAAACAGGTATCATGAGAAAGAGGCACCCTTGGGCAATGCTCTGCAGCTCTGGGCTGCCACAGTCAGAAGAATGTGTAAAAGGAAATTGAGGAGGAAGGAAGAAGGAGCTAAACCGAAAACTTGAGAGTGCCTTGTTCTGGAAATAAACTGCAAACAGCTTGAAAAAGAACAGAAATATTGTACGAAGCAGTAGCACTAGGTAACTGTTAAATGGCCAGTTGGGAGTAATGTTATAGCCTCACAGGGGGGCAAGTTGTGTTAATCACAGGCTATTATCTAGCTGGAAATCAGGTCTAAAATAAGCCTCAAAATCAAGCAAGCCCAACTCATTAAATATTATTTAGCACTTCAAGTGCAGCAGGAAGAAAAGATATATCTTTCCCACTGTCGAGTTCAGGTTTACTAGCGTTCAATTCTTCCCTGAAAATCCTGAGAAAACAAACTATTTATTTCTTTGTTTTCATTACGGCCAGGAATCAGATACTTGTAAGGGAAATTCAGCTTTCTTGTGGCTTTTTTTTCTCCTTTGGCTCTTAAATTTCTAACCAATATTCATCTGCAGAAAAGGGTCATCAGGTAAATCCCAAGACCTTAAAAGCGAGAAGGCAAAGGGAGATTTAAAAATAAGAAAAACAAGCAAACAAATCCCAAAACAAAGAAGAAAAGAAAACCAAAAAACAAAACAAAACAAAACAAAAACAAACAAACAAAAAAAACAAAACAAAAAAAAACTCCAAAAAACTAAAACTTATTTTTTGAAGTCCTTTTTTTCACAGTTTTTTTAAAGTCATTTAAATTGCAGGAATGGCAATACTGAAAACCATATTGTTTCACATGACCTAGGGAAGATTAAACAAAGACGGTGGTTTATATTTAATGAAGGTATACAAGAATAAAATATTTAACTAAAGTCTACAATGTGTGTAGGTCAAGAAAACACGGCAATTTCTCAAACGAGTGTTTTTATCTGTAGTGTCCTTCCTTTAAGATTTTGTCATGTTGTGTAAAGGATATAAAAATCTAGATGTTGAAAATCTTCTTTTGTTTGGTTTTCCATCTTTAAGCCTAGGACACCTTGCCCAGCAGAGGAGGCAATACAATGGATATGTTTTTAGCTCCAAGGAAGGGCACTAAGCTGAGAAAAGTTGCAATGTTATAATGGCAGTTTGCTGGACCCTTTGAGAATTAGAATAGTTTTCATCTAATCAAATTGAAAATAACTTATCCAGGGGCTAAACAGTAGAAGATGTCATACTTGATTACAGAAACCAAATATATTGTTCTAAATACATTTTGTATAAGTGTATATGCACAGATGTGCATGTATATTCAGAAGTACCTATGCTCCAAATTATTTGCTGACTAAATGCATTGCTTGGAAAAGAAATTGAACAGGATTGGATTATTTTGCCACTACTTAAATTTAATGTTGCTTTGCTAATTCTCTTCTGGGTAAAGCCTGGTGCACATATTGTGACAATTGGATGATTTTATTTTACCTTAATTCTCTTATATGGTTTGTGGATTGGGGTTTTTTTGTTCGGGGTTTTTTTGTTTTGCTTTGCTTTGCTTTTTTTGTTATTTGTTTGTTTTTTGGTTTTGTTTGTTTGTTTGATTGTTTGGTGGGGGGTTTTTTGAGGTTTTTTGGGGGGATTGTGGGAGTTTTTTTGCGGATGGGGGGGTTGCTGTTTAGTTTGGGGGTTTTTAACACAACAGGGAATTTGGGTCTAATTTGCTTGTATGATTGCCAAAACTGGATCTGGAAAAAAAGATGTGTGCCAGGATTGTGATCCTATATTAACAAAATAGAATTGGAACTCATGGAGAAGGTAAGTGCCAAGACAAACTAATAATTATCAGTTTAATTAATCTCTCTTCACATTTTCACAGAGATATAACCATGAAGCAATATTACATTATTTTTATGAGCTGTGGATTACATTACAGAATCTCTTGTTTTAAGATCCAGATGAATTAAAGCTTCTCTGCTGGCTGCTAAGATCTAGGCTTTTTCCTTTCTTTTCCCACTACCATCCTCTGCCACCACCATCCTCTGCCAGGATACCCTCAGATCCACAGAAAATGTCTCAAAATAGTGAGTAATGGCTAAACACCAAAAGGTTTGCCAGTTTTGTTTAATTATGACTCTAATAGTTCAGTTGCTTTTCCAAACATGATTAGGATGTAGCCAAAGATCTTTTATATTGGTAAGCTTACAGTAACAGGCCCTTTGCAAGATTTCCAACAGTTACTTAAGAAACAGGCCTAAATCCAAGACAGTGAAATCTGATGCTTGCATTTCACACATTGGATTGGATTCTTATGGTCTTATTCTGTCCATGGTTAAAAAAAATTAAATTATCATAGCTTTAGAATTTTATATCTCTGCTCCTAATACTGGCCAATATAAGTGAGATTAAAAGTATACAAATTATTTTTATTGCACATAGGCAAAATAGAGTTTAGGCTAGATTAAAAAAATCAAATAAAATACATTTCTGTCTTTACTGGAGAGATTGCAAGTAAATAAAAGTCTGCAGTGAGGAAATAAGTACCATTACCTAAAGAAAACATGTTGTAATTTATTTAGAATTTATATGATATTTTGTGCAAATTTATTAACTGCTCTGTAGCCTGTTTTCTCCTAAAATTTAAATAGGAGTACTGTTTTGTTTGTTTTTTTTTTTCTTCAAAGGACACTGAGAGACACATCATATTGTAAAATGATCCTGTGATGTGAGATGACAGTCATTAAAATTAAAAATTGAAATATTATAATTATTATTAAACACATATGTTCTATTGACATAGGCAGAGTGGATCTAAAAATCAATATATATTCAGAGTACCACAAGCTACAGTGTAATAAAATGTACAATTACTGATTATAAATCTACTTCTTTTTTTCATGAGTGAAGGAATAGAATCTTCCTTTTAAGTTTTCATAAAAACAATGAAATTCAGGGAGAAAAAAGTATACCCACTTCTAACGAAGAGTTCAATTTCAACTTGAGCTAATATAAACAAGGAAATTTTCAATTGAAGCTGACTTCCAATATCAGTGCCCAACAGGATGCCTCCTGAAACACTTCCTTATTGTGCCCCTATTGTGTCTTGGAGGGCAGCTAGCCTGTGAATTTCCTTATTATTAGTTTATGTCCCACTGTTAATTCCCTTATTCTATTATGAGGATTTTAGCTATTGCATTTAATTTCCTCTTTTCATGGTGCAGGAATGACCCCAGAAGGATAAACTACCCCCAGCCATGCAGACACACTGAGACTCAGTTATCCTCTGATGAGTTAATGTGGCATTGGCCTATTGACAGTTAACATGGAAAAGAGACATTCATTACAGCTCTGTTTCTATTTTACTGACCCTTTCAAACCTTTTGAAGAAAAAGATCTGAAATATCTGAAATTTCTCACCCTCAGCAAGACATTTGCAGGAAAAAAAGTCACTTGGTCTTTTATGGCAGTATTTATTATCAGAAGGAAAAATGTTTATTTAAGTATTTTTTATAAAAATATTCTGCTTGGGTTTTTTTTATTCAAACCCCAATCCAACTACTTTTGCTTTAAAACTCTCCATACAGTTTAGTCTTTAGTTTATATTCACTTTAACAATGAGTTGTGTTTTGGCTGAATTGGTTGGACAACCACATTGCCAGACCCTCACCAGCTCCCTTGACACGTTTCTGTGCACCTTGCACAGAACCAAAGATTAGAGTGCACATTTAGTCCTCTGTCATTACCATATCCAAGCCTTTCAAGGGATTACCCCAGATGCTGGGCCAGCCTGTCATTAACAAAAGTGAATGGAATAAGCAGTAAGTGATGGAGTAAACTCCATGTCTTGAGGGAAAGGGATGCACAAGCCTGGACCAGGACACACCTCTCTGTGAAGAGGAACGTTGTTTCTGTTCAGACAGGCCTGACTCTTGCCTTACTTTGATGGTTCCTTCCTACTGCAATTGAGAGTCAGTTGAAAAGACTGATAAATAACACATGTCCAACAGTGCTTCCAAATTATTTTTATGCTTTCCTAGGCAGACAGCTCTTCTTTCAACACTCTGGTTGCTCAGTGAGAACTACATTCATGGGAATCTGAAGTATGGAAACCTACATATCACAAAGAGTGTTCAGGTAAAAAAACTTGAGATCGTGCAGGATTCAGCTTAGAATTGACAGGCTTGGAATGGGTAGTGACATAACAGACAAAACATTTGAAAGTGCTTGAAACTGACACATAAAGAATTATCATTGCCCATGCTTGGGCGTTGTCATCCATAATTACCTTGGATTCATAGTAGCAATGATGTGACTTTAGCTTCAGGTGTAAGAGAATTTGCCCATCTTGTGCTACCACCTGCACTATCATAAGTATTTGAGGCTAGTAATCCTCTTTCACAGACAAAGTGGATTGTTTCTGTTATGCCTTTCTGTTTTATTTCAGTAAGTTATTTAAATATACAGTGCAAATGGGAGAATGAGTTTATAGCCTTGTAGTTATTTTTTTTTTCTAGACAGGATCTGGGCATTGCTCCAATTAATATTTGATTTATTTTCTGCAAAGCATACGCTTTTAGCAGAAGAGTGTGAAAGAGACCTTCTCTATATAGACATTAGCTTAAAGGGGTTAAAGCATCTGTCAAATGAGATACTTAGATAGAAATCTTCATTCAGGCAAAGGAATAAAAATTTCAACATGAATGTCTTTCATCCTGAATCTCAGGATTGCTGAAGGACTAGAGAGTCAGAGGGGCTCCATCAATGTCTCCATTTTCTTTCACAAAAAAAGAAGGCCACACTGAAATATGCAAAGACACATCTATGCATGTATAAAATGGCACCCAGCTGTAGCTCAAGTCTTCTGAATTTCTTATCAGCTACCTTGAGTTGCTTCATATTTCACTATGGATTTTATGATTTGGGTTTCAGGAGTTTGAATTGCAACATGCAGTGTGTATGGAGTAAGGTATAATTCCTATAGGTAGCAGGATTTCTAAGTATTAGACATTCTAATATCAAAATCCTTTTGTGAATTTAGCCCAAAGGATTATTCTTATATTTAAGAGGTACAGACTCATGAAGGATGGATCCAGCTGAATATCTTAAAGGATTTAAATAACTACTGTTTATAAGTGGGCAAAGTGAATTCAAATTTCATCAATTTCTGCTAACTTCTCATTGTGCCAAGGCAGTATATTTTTGTGTTATGGAGATGTCAAAGTCAAGACCTCTTTCTGGAATCTGTGTTCCCTTACACTCTTACATAGCAAACATAAGAAGCAATGTTGTGATGAAGTATTTTATGGCAGGGTAAAACACTTTTTCTGTAGAATACTTACAGAGAGCATGATGTTTCTAGTAGGGGAAAGTTCCATTAAGATGAGTTAGCTGTGATGCATTTTAATCTCAATAAAACAAAATTAGCAATCTTTTCTCCAATATTTGATAGCATTTTGCTCACTTGAGATCTACATGTGGCCAAAACGTTTAATATAGTATTTGGTAGCTATTGCTCTCTTACAGTCTTTGTCTTAGTACCCTAAGATACCTTGTAAGTATGCCTCCATATTAGCTTCCTTTTGCACTGAAAACTGCCATTTCAATTATAAAAATATTTCAACATGCATACAGTATCTCTCACCCAGTAATACTAATAATTACTTTGGAACAGAACTTTACTCATGGCTACAACTGTAATTTAATAGTAATATAATAACTGAGGCATCTTCTGGACCTATGGAAAATTAATCTTCTCTGTGCTTGCAATCAATCTTATTATCTTCAATCCCTTCACTGTACAAGAAACTAGAATTATGTAGGAGCTAGAACATATAAGCATGCATATATGCCTGTATATACATGAACAATGTTGTAGACAGGTAAATATAATATGCATACTACATTATCTTCTTTTCTGGACTCACAGATAAGTATTTTGGTACAAAAGGAACAGGAGTTTTCTTTATTTAATGTCATTAGTAGGTTGAAGACTAAGTACACATATATGTAAAGGATAATTTTCTACACGTTTCAGTACTTTTAAAGTCAGTCTGGTAAATAAAACACAATGGAGAGAGAAGTGAGATTGAGCACTATCAACCATTATATAACTTTCCCAAAAGCCTGGAATATATCTTGAGCAATTTAAGTAATTAGATTGAACACCATACATATATAATATAAATTCTAGCTAATGATAATGGAAAGAAAAAAGGAAATGCCAAATATTCTATGATTACTTCTCATTAGCTTTATTTTTTGTCTTGCAAGTAGCAAAACTGAATTCTGAAGATGAAGTATTAATGTAAGATAAATGCGGCTGGCATTAAATTTATATATTATATATATATATAAAAATTAATCTTTTAAGAATGATAAATCACATTCTGACAATTTGTCACAAAATTCTAAGTGCCATCATTCTAGCACAAAATGGAGAGAGAAACTGTTGCTTTCTAGATAATAGCTACAAATAAAAAGACTGATGTGAATGTAGTAAATTAAATCCCTTCAAAACGAAAATGTATTTTTTGAACAAGAAGAAGCTAACATTGTTTTGATAGTTACTACTTAGGTACGTCTTGCTCAGTGTACTTTTAGATTCATCCAAATAGCTTTTAAGTCACTGAAGGAAGGCCATTTATTTCTGCCTTGACAGTTGTATCTGATACTGGATGCTTGCTTTGTTGTACCTTAAAGTACAACATGAAATACAGAGACATAAAACATTGCACAGGCATCACGAGAGAGTTAATTTATACTACAAACCATCTGCCTGCACAAGAAGATCAGAAGATTCACTCCATTCAATAAAAGTGTAGTTTTCTTCTTATGCTCCTCTCCAAATACCTTGATCTTCCTTCTTTCCTTCTTTTTCAAAAAAAACCAAACAAAACAAAAAAACCCCAAACAAAACAAAAGCAAAAGCAAAACAAAACAAAACAAAACAAAATACAGAACCAAACAATAGAACAAAAATAATAATATAAACAAACAAACAAAGAAAAAAAACTTACACAAAATAAGTGATCCATGAAATGGATTGTCCATTCCAAAGCTGTACATGAATAAACATTTTGGCAGATTTATTTCCTGGCTTCAGCCCCCTACTGTATAATATTCCACTATGGCGTGATCACGAAGACTTGTGAAACAACTTATCAGTAATACTTCAAAGGGCCAGAATCTGTGTGGCCCACTTCTATGCTTCCTCATATTATTGACTGTGGATTTGCCAGGATGTACTACCAGACAGAAATTGGCCTCAAATCTAAAGCACTGCCTTAGCATGTAGCTTATATAGTCCCATGGGACTCTGAGTGTTAATGTGTCAGCCACAGGGGAGAACAGTTAGAGATATTTAGGAGCATTTATTTAGACAACTCTTATTTCTGTGGATTTAAGCATGAATTAATATCTTTTCAAAATTAAGAGATTAAAAAAAAAAAAAAGTGACCAAAAAAAAAAAAGTTATAAAAATTAAATTTCCCAAATCTTCATCTGAACATGCCAGGAAGCAAGGTACAAAAAAGGACCTGAGCAGAAAAAAGGTTTATCATGGCATTTTATATTTACACATGAAAAAATCATAGCACTGCAAGTCAGAAATTTTACTTGTTAATTCAGATGAAACCTGACAGCTCAGTGAAAACCCAAAGATGAATAAATGCTCCAAGATCAATACCTAACTCCATTACAGAGAGTTCACAGAGCTGCAGCTCAGCAGAGAGCTTTCTGTGTTCCCACACCTGCACAGCTTCTTGTCTCATGGATCACGCCAGCTTCAATATTGACTGCCTGCCTGCTCCTCTTCAGGGAGCACCCTCCCTTTCACTAAAATGCACCATAGGAACACCATAAAGTCACCATCCAGCTGCTGCAAAGAGAGGAGGTCCACCCTCTTACTGTGTCTGTTCCCTTCACCACAAATTGCAGATGAAACTTTGGGCAGCATGAAACGAACTTGCTAATGTGAAAGTTATAGAAACTTTGTGGAGCAAACTTAATAAATTGATTAACATTACACAAGGAAAGCCTTGGCAAAAGAGAAGGTGGCACTTGGTTATAGGTTGGATTCAATTATCTCAGTGGTCTTTCCTAACCTAATTGATTCTGAATGATTCTGTGATGTCTGCATGGTGTTTGAGGTACCTCAAATCTGATAGGCTTTATCAGGTCATGCTCAACATCATCTTAGTGCTCTTACAGGGACATGTGTATCTGGGTATGCTGCAAATCTGTGTCAGTGAAATTTTCTGTCTCTGAAGACATGTCCTGAATTTTTCTCCCAGATTTTTCAACTTAACAACTCTTGGATGCAGAGGAAACAAGTTAGAAAAAAAGTAAAGTTCCTGTACTTTGGGAAAGTTTGGCTATATATCTAGAATTTGTACCCTGAGGCAGAACATTTTTAGTGTTCTATAACAGCCTTGGGTGAGCAAATCAAGGTCTCTTCTGATTCCAGAGGTACAAACATATATGTTTATGGTTCAAATTTGCTGCGAGTGGAACTTACATGCAAACAAATTCTTTTTACTTACTGATTCTTTAAAAACTCAAACTTTTTCTTCTGAAAATTATCAAGTACCATATAAGGCATAATAAAATGGAAAAACAAACAAAGACCCCCAAACTAACATGCTATTCTGATATTTTGTCGTCCTAAAAGAAATGGCTTAGACATTTTAGAACAGGATAACAGGCCTCCAACACAACAGTGCAATAGGCAAATGCCAGATCTGCACTAACAAATCCTAGATAAAATAAGTCCGTGAGTGACCTGACAAAATCCATGAAGCACCTCTCAGTACTGAAAGTCACTTCTTATGACACCTGGAGAAAAAGATCCTTTGTTTTATTTTCTGAAGAGATAAATAGCATATTCTTATTAGGCTTTTTTTCCCTTTGTTTTCAGTCCCTCAATTAAGTTCATAACTACAGAAAATAATGATACAATGTAGTAAAGTCAATACTTTGAACCTTGGTGTTCATATACTATTTTTTGGAAGGATTTTGGGTTTTTGGGGTTTTTTTTGCAGATAGATGTTAGACCCTCTCATTTGTGCCCCACATTACGAGAAGCAGTGTTCTGCAAATGCATAAACACATCATGGACTTGGTTCTTAGGGAGGTTTAGTGGACGCAGAACTCTCACATTCTTTTTTAGCACTGCACTGGGCCTACTGTAGCCTTTCAATAGACCTGGAATACATTAGCAGAACAAAGGGAGAGCTGGATCACACTGCATGCCATGGTATCTGTGTATGTACATCATAGAACTCTTAACCACCAAATAAATATTCAAATGGTAAAGTTCAGCATAAGAATTTAGCCTTGTGGTGAATGTCTGAACTAATGGAAGACATAAACCTTAATCCTAACATTTACCATCAGAAGTCTCATCAGCTTGCCAAGAGCACAGAAGCTTCTGAGGTTTTTCCCCTCCAGAGACAATGCACATACTATGTCAAGAGTGGAAGTAGCCCATAAATTTAGCATATATATGTATATATGTGTATATATATATATATATATAAAGAGAACTGGGTCCTGGGACCACAGTTCTAGGCCTTATCTCATTATGATGTGGTTGCATTGGCATCTGGCTGGTTTTCAACTGGACTGACTGCTTTGCTATGAGTGAGCCAGTTGGCAGTTCACAGGAGCAAGTTAATCTAAGCATGTTCAACAGCTACAGGTCTTAAGGTGGCTGGTTCTTTGGACATCAAAGGTAACAAAGCTAATTTGGCCTAGGAATAAAACATACATGAAAGAGTTTGGTAATACTCTTTGTGCATTTACATTTTGTGGGGGAATTTGTTTATTCTCTCATTACATTCTGAATTCAGATTCTAGGAGAAAGGCAAGAATATTAAAACCACATAGGTCTTCCTAACTCACCAGTTGAATTGTTTTGCATGTTCTTGGAAATAAAAGATCTAATTCTGGTCTCTTTTTGCTGACTTCAACAAGAATAGAAATAAGGCCTAGGGTCATAGTTTCCTTGTTGACTTTTTCCTCATTTTTTTACATTTGAACTCAATTCGAGATAAACTTTGCCCTCTGGGGAAGCAATTACAGATAATACTAAAATCAACATAAATTAAAACCTGAACATATTTACAATGTCACCAGTTTATGAATTATGCTCACCGTGTGAAATGTTTTCTCTACTTAATTTTGGAAAGGTCACTACTATGTATATGCTTATATATATATATATATATATATACACAAAGAGAAATAACAATACATCAAACAGAATCACTCTTCTTTGTAGAGCAATTTTTTTTTTATCTATACAGTACTGGTAATGAATAACGTCAGTCAGGAAATAAGTTTTCTTGGCACCCAATTTTCCTCGATCTTTGGCTCCATTAGTGAAAAGTTATTAAAGGCATCCTGGCTTTTTTCCTTAAGAAAGAACAAAATCATTTAATACCCATAGTAATGTTTACGCTTTGGAATAAATCTTCAAAACAAAACAAAAGGAAAAATTCCACATTAAGGAACTATGTTTTTTTAAATCTGAAGAAATTAACACATGGAGCAATAAATAGACCTTGTTTATGTGGATGAAATTTCTTTTCCTAAAGTGAACAAAACATATTAAGAAGAAAAAAATAAAGAAGTAAAAAGGTAGAAATGCTTAATTTTACTTAAAAGAAAACACAACTCTTGTGCCTGAAAAACTAGGACAGTGAACATGGGAAATCGAAGAATAGTAGAGAGCAGATATAAAAAAGATCTGGAGGTCATTCTTAGTCATCCCAAGTGCAAGATAGTTCCCTAAGGTATGCTTCTGAGAGTTTGGTCCAGTCTGATTTTAAATGAATCAGCTGATACCATTTTTACAACTCTTTAAGGAGAGCATTCAACTGTCAAATAAATATGCTTGTGAGTCTCAGGCACAGAAGTTATTCAGGCATTAGAATTAAAAACAGAGGCAAGGGGAAAATAAGCTGAATAAAATTTTATACCTAGTTTGGCTTGCCATCCAGATTTGATTAGAGTTAAGAAAACATAATGAATGTGCATGCAAGCTCTCAGCAGGATGCCTGGCAGGACCTAATTGAGGTTTCGGGGCTGAAGCAAGATAGTCCTATCAAAGAGTGTAAATTTTGAAAACCAGTGGATTTATATGTAGATATTTCTGAGAACATTTTCATATATTTGTACATCCTTAGTCCCAGGAAAGAGGAAGTGCGTGTGACAGCAGTTCATCTCTCCCACAGAAGTCCAGAGACCTAATTTTTTATCCCATGAGAAAAATAAAGGTGTGCCTTTCACTTGGGTTAGGTAATACATAATCACTATGATATGAAATCAAATTGTAATTAAGGTTAATTGGTTCACAACTTTAAGATAAATTCATTGCGTGCAGTAAATTCTAAGTTTCAGTTATACCATGTTGCCTCAACACTTGAAAGCCCAGGCCTTTTCCAGTGTTTTATGCAAGTCCACTCAAGATATGACACTTTTTTTTTCCTGGAGAAGTGAGTCTCAAATGTTTGACCTAGGCATATTAGCAGCAAAAGTGGAGTTCTTGAACCTGTCTCCCACCAGTCCTGGTAGGGACTGTACCTCAGAGTGTTCCCATTTGTGTGTCAGTTTGTGGAGGCAAAGGAATAATCTGATCACAGCTGACATGGCACTTACCCAGCTAGAGGATGTGAAGGATTGAGGTGGTCATGAAATCATGGGAAAATCTGTAGTTAAGCAAGCAGTGCCACACACCTGCCTCCTTAGGATCAAGGGGCTGGGTAGGTGACTGTCACAGGGTCTAGACTTCCCAGACTGTGTGCCTTGCCTGTGTGGAGTTCATAAAGGAAGGCTGAATCTTACCAGGTGTTTCAGATAGCTTGGGCAATGAATGCTTTCTGGGAGTGGCAATACTTGCATTTTCCACACTAACAAGCTGCAAAGGAAAGATCCAAAGGAGGGACAAGAGAGGCCACCATGGACATTTCTCCCTTCCAGGGTGATGCTATCCCACAGGTAGGGACTGGAGAGAACCCCTCAGCTGAGAAGATACTCCAAAAGGAGAGCCAGGGAGCCTCCACTAGAACTCCCAGCTTTTTCTTGAAAACCTCCAAAGCCAGCCTAGGCTTAGCTGATGCTGCCTTCTCCTATCTGGATCCACCCATGAACAGCCAGCTCAAATCTCACCCTGCTGGCTGTGGGTTCCCCCACAGTAACAGCCTCCTCTTATACCCTTACCTAACAAAAAAGGCACAGTGAAAAATGCAACATCTCGAGGCTGTTTTCTGCCATTCTAGAGGAATCATCCATCAGCTGTTTGGACAATAGAAAAATTGCCTGCATCACAGCTGTAGGGCTGTAAGTCTGGCCCAAAATATCAGTTTATTTTGTCTTTAGCATGTTTCTAGTTTGTCAGTGAAGACTGGTCTTACTCACAAGGGGGGAAAGCTATTTTTGTGCTGTTGCCAAGATACTACTGGCACTAGCAGACTGATCAGATAGCAGCTGTCAATAGCTGTGACAAACTAACACAATGATTCAAAGAAGGGAATTTAAATGATGCGTAACTGACATACCTCCCATGTGCAAATCTTCTGCTCCCGTCTGGAAAGTTAGGTAAGCCAGTCCCATTCCTTCACAAAGCTCTCCATGACATTGAATATCATGAGAGTTGGCTGGATCAGGGAACAACCTAGAGCTATCATTCACAAACACCACCCCAGAGACTTACCTCATGCCCAGCCTAGATTTCCATGGAAGTTCACAACACAATTTAAAGGCCACTATAAAAATGGGTTTCAGGAACACTATAGTGCTACAGAGACGGATGGCACAAACAAGTTAAAATTGAAAGGTTCTGAGAGCATGAAGGTAGAAACACAGAAGGGGTAGTCACACCTAGTGTAAACTACTTTCAGGTAAAGCTTAACAAACACAACTCAGAAACATTTCACAACAACAAGATTCTTTACCTTTATTGCCAGCTCTTTAACAGTAAAATCAAATAATGTCTTATGTCTTCTTCATAATTTCTTCTCGAATAGCAATTTTCTGTATAAAATGCTGCACTTTAAAATGTGTCCAATTTAAAAGGACATAGTTTGAAAAAGGAGTCTGGATTTGCTTGATCTTTGCACAAAAGCTGAAGAATGAGCATTGGGCAAATAATGCAATTTACATTCAGTAATGAAAATGTTTTTAACAGAATGTGTACACACTTTGCATTTATATGTCTGTAGCTTGGCATATACAGCATAAAGAAATAATTTACCAATGATACTAGCTGTTACATTAGGGATTCTGTGCCCACATAAAAATGTAAAATGTGTCTTCTGATTGTGAGCTGTATGCACTTAAAATGTAAAATCTCTGCCCAATAAAATTGCTTCAAAGTCACCTTGTAAAATGGAACGTACAAAATAACACTAAATGCTACATGGGTGGATTTTTAAATAGGGTTTTTTTTTTATCTAGGTATAATGAGTGTTATATTTTTAAAACACAGTCACGAAAAATGGAGTTCTGTTTTTCTATGTGTATGTATATAAGCCTCTGTGTGTATACATATATATGTATGTATGCATACATAGACCCACAAATCTATAGAATCTTGTAGTAGACAACATTAAGATCAGTATAATGATATTTCTGAAATTTGCATCTTTCGCCTTCCTATAAGGCTACAGAAAATAGTAAACAAGATGTGACTCATGTACTTTGTACCTTTTCAGTGACAAGGAAAAGGATACAGTATAAGCAAAGGAGAATATACAGAATTAGGCTCACAAAGCACCACTGTAAAATGCTGTCAAATGACCTAAACAAGGATCCTGCATGTCTCTGGGATGACAGTGACATTTGAACAAAGTCCTGCAGCTGAGAAGCACTCTTCCACCAATTGGAGATTCCCTTAGACAAATCTAGATTTGAAAGGCTCTGAAATTTCCAAAAAGTTCAAAACTCTTCAGGTGCTTCTTTTATATGTTTCTGGATAATCAAAATGTTTGCATCTATTTCCACATCAGTGCTAAAAATGGGCCAGAATCCTTAGGTAACAATTTAAATATTTGATTAATGCAGAGATTTGCTTTAGGGTGACTTTTCAGCTATGTCATCTCTTCTACCTTATAAAACTAGGGAAAAGATGTGTTATTATATTGTGTTTACATGGTAAGGTTTTGGAAGGGGTGGGGGGTGCTGCACAGAGCTGCCTCCACGTCCAGCACAGTCAGTTTCAGCCTGCTCCAGGATGGACTTGCCACTGGCCAAAGCCAAGCCAAGGCTGAGCCCAATGGTAGCACCTCTGCCATAGCATATTTCAGAAAGGATAAAAATTGCTGCAGAGCAGCTGGGAGAGAGGAATCAGAAAATGTGAGTGAAACAGCCCTGCAGACACCGAGCTCAGTGCAGGAGGAGAGGGAGAAAGTGCTCCAGGTGCTGGGGCAAAGATTCCCCTGCAGCCACTGGTGCAGACCATGGAGAATCAGGCTGCCCCCCTGCCATCCATGGAGATCTGCTGTGGAGCAGAGATCCACCTGCAGTGTGTGAAGGACCCCACAGCAGAACAGTTAAATGTTTCCTCAAAGAGATACCAACTGTGGTGACCCCACTCAAGAGAAGACTGATGGCAGGAGCTGGGTCCAGTGAAGAAAAGCCAGCACGGGGGCAGGTTTTCTGGCAGGACCTGTCATCCAATGCAAGAGTCACACTGGAGCAGTCCATCCCTGAAGGACTGTCACCTGTGGAAAGGACTCACACTGGAGCAGGTCTTGAAGGCTTGTATCCCATGAGGAAACCCCATGTTGAGACAGGGCAGGTATTTTAATTTTGTCCTTATCTCTCACTATCCTACTCTGTTAAAATTATTTGGCAATGAACTATATTATTTCTCCAAGCTGAGTTTGTTTCACCTGTGATTGAAATTATTAAGTGATTTCCCTATCATTACCTCAAGCCTCAAGTTTTTAATCATATTTCCTGTCCTGTCCTATTGAGAAAGGGAGTGATAGAATGAGTGGGTAGGCACCTGGCAGCCAGTCAAGGTCATCCCACTGCAACTATTAAATTTATTAAAATTTCACAAAGTTCAACATACATGGACAAAAATTGTACCTACTTCATACAGAGGGTGGAACAACAAACAACTACTGAATTATATGAATTCAGGAGCATTTTGTTTTGTTGCTTTACTGCTCCACTTAAATGTGTAGTAAAATGCTGTTAGGGAATCACTAATGAAATCAACATCTGACATAGTGGAAAATTTACACTTGGATCAATTCCTAAGCAAATAGGAAACTTCTGATAGTGCCTCCTCAGAGAGTTTTTGAAAGAGCTGGGAACAAAAAAAATAATGCAGACAGCCATCAGATCAGAAATGACAGATTTGCTTTCCTAGCACTCATCCTGAAAAATAATTATTATTGCATTTAGTTTTGAACATGAAAAATACGTGATTGTTCATCATCTTAAGTTAACCATAAGTTTGGGTTTACAAAGTTATTTTACAGCAAACACTACTTCTTAATATCTTTTACTTCTTCTTGACAAGTATCAAAAGCAAGCATAATTACCAAAATTAAGCATCACAGAACAAAGTTGAATGTTATTTCTTAGAAACTGAAGGCAGATGAATAAAACCAGAAATCCTTATTTCTGTTATCTTGGATTGGTTCTTTTTATATTGCATTTCATTTTTAAAACAAGAAATTATCTCAGCAGAAGGTGTTTCTTAGGAAATAAGGATCAGCCGAAAGATTCAGAAATGGAAATTTATCTCCAAGACATTTACTCAAGTCTTTGTGGTATCTTTTGCTCATAACTATTTGCTCCTATTCCAGCATAGAAGTTTTTGGAAGACACCTGGAAGAAAATAAAGGAGACAGTTAGGACAAAAGACTTCAGAGTGAAGTAATAAAACTGAACAGAAGTAAATGCCTTCATTTTATGTAGGAGTTTAGAATTGGACATTCCAAAATTCTGATTCAGGCTCACATGTTTCAGGTGTGCCAGATACCACGTTTGCCTTCAGTTTCACACTGGGAAAATGTAACAATAATATTTACTCATCTTCCGTGGCTGTCAGAAGGAAATCCCATGTATTAAGTCTGAAGAACCAAAGGAAAATGTCATATTTTTCAGCTTTTAATACCATCCCACAGAGAGAGATAGGATTCAGGTAGACAGGGAATTTTAGAAGCTTTAGTGACATAGGAAGAATAACTTCAAAAACTCCTGGGGAAGAATAGAAAACAAAAGTAATGTTGTAACCTAAATATATACAATAAGTCTCTCTGAACCTGTGGAGAAGTGTCCTTGAATATTAAGCTTAAACTTTGCAGAATGAAACTGGTAAGAAGGAAGAACTTAATTTAGAAAGCATTGTAAATTCTCTGGCTGGCAAATACAGGAACAGTAGAACTACATAAAGAAAGAGAAGAAGAACAAGTTCCACTCTGAAAGGATTGTGTCATGTCCCTGTGATTAAAGTGGGTACTCAGCCTTGTCTGACAAAAGGCCTTGCAGCTGGACATCTCATATCTAACTGTCTTCATTACTGTACCACTCTGTAATCTTCTTTCTCATTGCACTGTCTGGTTTTGAGCATATCATGAACCCCTCAGACTCACATCTAAACAGCAGCCTTTGCTATGATAAACTCAGCTTTTAACCATTGTGATAAAAACCCTACAAATATCATGTACACTATGAAACAAGATGTCTGCAAAAAGAGTCCTAGAATTACCTGAACTTCCCTTTGCAATTATTTTCTTCCCATCCTGTTGTTTCCTCCACCTGTGGTTCTAGCTCTTTGTTGTTGTGCCATATCTGTCCCTCAGGCTAAAACCCCCTGAGCACAGAATATACCCCTCTACGTTCCTAGCATATTTTGGGTGATACCACAATATAAACAGTAAACAAATAATGATATGCATATCTATTATTATACGCTTTTGCAAGCTGGGTGTTTGCGTGGTGGTATTTGGTTGAATCACATTAATTGAACTCATTGTTTTCACATGTACAGGTAGTTAGTGCTCTTGCCAAAATATCTTAGCCTTTGATGCTACTGTAATATTCTCTAACCGTGTTCTTGTAACACACCCTAAGATGTCTTCTTGTTTGGAAGGGTGAGAGTTTATTTCCATTGAAATGAGACATCCTCTGACGTTAATAGAATGAAGTTTGGGATAACAAAGAAGAAATTGCCTAATGGTAGCCGGAGAATAAAAAAAAGAGAGACTTACGAATGACATCTTCCTACAGAAGAGGAAAAGATAAAGACCTGAAATAATAATAACACTCAAATGACTATTCATTAATTGCCCTGTCAGCAGTTTAAGACTTTCCAAGTCTTTCTATCAACAGATGGATAATTACACTGGTTGTTTTCCTCCATGCACACTTTGAAGTTCTGTTTAATTCCCTATGTACGCTTTAACACGCATCCGTAATTCACATAGGTGGGAGACTGATTATATTCCTCAGACCTTCCACTGAGGGAATCAGTCATGTGTATTGGCAATTCCTGTAAAAAATTGTGTTTGTGTGTTACCAAATCATTAGCATAGACCTCACAGATGGACTGTGCAGTTGTACCCAGGAGCCAGCTGTACTCACCTGATATGGGAGAATATATACAAGGGCACGGATAGCAATAGTCACCCACAGGCTGATATTAGCTGAGAAGCTGATTTGGAGAATTTTAGAGGAAACAACATTTTTTCATTATAGTTCCCAGAGAGATATAATCTCTCTGCCATTTCCATTGCCTCATAT
This sequence comes from Acridotheres tristis, assembly GCA_037013685.1. Classification (NCBI taxonomy): domain Eukaryota; kingdom Metazoa; phylum Chordata; class Aves; order Passeriformes; family Sturnidae; genus Acridotheres; species Acridotheres tristis. The sequence goes on from CM072884.1 coordinate 79,040,893, forward strand.
ACCTTTGTCTATGCTCCAGCTGCATATCCCTGTTTGCTGCACAACAGAAATTTACCAAGCTTCATATAGATGTGAGCTGGATTCTTAAATTAATAAAACAAATATTCTCAAATGCTTCAGAAGAGAGGTCATATCATATACAATGTAAATAATATATAAGTAAACTTTGGTTACTGATCCACGCCATGTATAAGGGATGGTGAGGAAAGTTACTGTTTTCTCATCTTCCTGGAGCAGTTATCAAAGCAGTCAGTTAGAGTCCAAGTTTTCTTTCAAGGGTTTTTAAACAGATTAAGGAACAGATAACAGGAACTGCTCAAGTAAGAGTGTAGTAGTTTTTAATATTAGACCCTTAGAATATATTACATGTCTTGGTCCCTAAAAAGGATAAAGAAATCTGATTTAAGTTGGAGTGAAATGCCTCCTTTTGACTTGAGAATTTTTAGAGATTTAAGTATGGTTTTAGGGACTTTTTTCTAATTTTGATTTTCAGCTTTTATGCATGGAATATAGACCAAAGGAGAACTTATTTAGCAGGAAAGTCATTCACCATCTACTTAATAAATTCTCAGTTATCTCAGTGATATGTGTCATAGGAATCAAAATAGTCTTTTCCTACCCATGGATCTATGTAAGTACCATTAAAGTCATAGATAACATTCAGGTTATCACACGAGTCTCACTCAAGGATTCAAAAACAAATAATGAGCAGAGAGCACAGTGGGGCCTGGAAGAAAAAATTATGACATATTAAAAACATTAAAGTGCAAGGGTTTTTGTTTTGTTTTGTTTTTCTCTTGATGTAGAGGACCTAGAAAGACATTTAGAAAAAAAATTAGCTTTAATCATTATAGATGTATAGTCTCTTCCAGTCTTGATGATTCTGTGATAAGATCCTCTTGAGACTTCTCCAAGATGAAAAGCCCCAGTTTTCCCTCACAGGAGAGATGGTTCAGTCCCTCAGTCATCTGCATGTCTCTTCACTGGAGTCTGCCCAGTATATCCATGGGGTTTCTTTTGCACTGATGAGCCCAGAACTGGATACTGTACTCTAGTTGTGGCCTCACCAGTGCTGAATAAGGTGAGGGACCACCTCCACTGACCTGTGATAGTGGACTGTTTAATGCAGCCTATTAGAATGTTTGCCTTTGCCACAAGGTCGCATTATTGGCTTATGTTTAACTGGTGACCACAACCACCACGTCCTTTTTCTGCCAAGCTGCTTTCCAGCTGTTCAGCCCCTAGCATGTGGAGTTGTTCATTCTCAGGTGCAGGATGTGGCACTTCTCTTTGTTGAGAAACCTTCACAAGTTTTCTGTTGGCTGGTTTCTCCAAGGTCCCTGTGTACGGCAGCACAGCTGCCCACAACCACCCGATACATTCACTGTGGCACTAACAGGCAGTTTCTCTTCGTATGATACAAACCCACCGTTTGTTAAATACTGTGAGGAAATGTTATTACCAAAATTTCTAGCCAATAAATGGAACAAGAAGATAAGTAGGAATCTAGTTCATCAAAGAAAGCTTCTTTTTCACGTCAGTAAATCTCATTTTCTCTGAACTCTTATTATCAATCAAGAAAAGTGGCAATGTTTCACAGTAAGGCAATTTAGTAGGAATTTATGAATGTTGGGAAGTGGCAAATTAGAGTAGATACTATCTTGTTCAGCCTGACTAGTTATACTGCCAGCTGAATATGACTATATTAATTATGGGTATTTTACTTTTTTTATCATGGTGTTTCATGCCTTTACGCAACATAAACTGTAATAATGGATTAAATGCAGCCTTGAAACCATGACTGCACAGGGTCTCATCTTGCCTCTTAACATAAGAAGCATGCTATCAACTCAATGAAAAGACCTTAACTCAATGAAAAGGCCTCCCTTAACGTGGGAGGTTAATTTGGAATTTATGATTGACTTCTAGTGTTGATGCCCATATTCTCAATTCTGAAGTGTGTAATTTGGAATAAAGACCCTTATTTTAAAGTCAGAGGATGTGATTCATTTCATTTAGCTTCAGACATCTACAGCTGAGATGTTTATAATCAAACGAGTCATCTTTACAGTCAAATAGGAAGATAGAGACTACCAGCAGATGTGATTTATATGTCTTAATTTAGATTTCTGCCTTTAGAATAAGATGAATCATATACCAGAAATTGATTATTAAAGGAAATCTAAATAAATGATTCAGTGTGAATATCTAAAGTTCTGCAAGGTTAACCTGTTCAGGAGGTCAAAAGCAGTTAATTTGCAAACACTGTTTTATATCCTAGCTCAGCCTGAATTAATTTTCCAAGTAGATCAAACCTAAATGAATAAGTGCCAGCTCCTATATCATTGCTTCCACTTTCTATTACCTTGGTTTCTCCAAAAATTTCACGTGTAAGTGCTGACAAATCCTAATCCTGCCAAACATCTGATGAGATCATTATCTTTTGTGGTAACAGTTGCAAAGTTTCCACATACTGCATGTAGTCTTCTGCTTGCACGTCATTCCAGACCGTGCTTATCTCTCACAAAGAACACAGCCCTCAGTGGCAGGTTTTCCTGAGTAAAGAGTTCCTACGATTTTTCAGCTAGCCTAGATGAAACTGGTCATTTTCCCAAAAACTTTTACACAACACATATTCACAGAAATCATTCTCTGATGCAGAACCTTATTCCCTCATTTTCCATTACAATTTATCTCACAGTTTGTCCCACTGATGTCCCACTATATGGAACACTAAAGGTGATAATATCTAGCCTCATGCTTGATTTCTTTAGTGTAAGCACAATTTGCAGTATTTTACCGAATAGTGAAAAGGAAGCTTATCACAGAGTTCCTTACACACAGATACCCAAAAATTGTTCTGCGTACTGAAAGCTTGTGCTGGTAAGGGAGATGCAAAGTCCAGACCACTGGACTGTCTTTTTCAGGTAATTCAGCAAGACAGAAACTTGCATCAAGGAGAGGACATTTCAGGCACCAACTGGAACTCGTGCAAACATAATTTTGAAGATTACTAGGGAAATGGCTGAACAGAGTCAATATCCCGTGTGGTTTGCCTTGGGGTCATGAGGGCAACTCCTCCAGTCTGACTCATGGCAGGATTGCATTCCAGAAGCAAGATTTTTGTATTGGGTGGTACTTTCAGGAGAGATGACTATTCAAAATTAATTGCTAATAAACTCTGTGTCCTTGCTTGGTTTCTTGTGAAACAAAAAGAAGCCATGCATATAGCTGTAAGATGTTGCTATAAGGATCATACCCTAACAGATTAGAGGGTTATTCCCTTGCTGATGGAGCCTCCTAATTTCAGAACACTAAAGTCAATAATATCAACTTGATATATCTTGATGTCTGAAGAAGCTTGCTATGAAAAAGGTTCCTTTATCCCCAAATCACTTCATCTGTCAGACTGAGGTTTCACTGGTGAAATATAAGTTAAATCAGGCAAGCCTTGGTGATGTTCCATTCTGTGCCTTGTTAGCTAGTAAATTTGTAATTTAAAGGAGAAAGCACCAAGTAGAATTTTTACATTTCTCCAAATTCAATGTACAATTTTTAGCTCATTATATACTTGTGATCTCTCTCCTGAAAACAACAAAACTATCACACATTTACTTACAAAAAATGAATAGCAAATAGATTTTAACTCCATAGCTTCATTCTTCTATTGAATCCTAAGAAAGCATTTTCAAAAGACTGTCTGTCATTCAGGCTTTTGAATATTTTAATTTAAACCATTCCTAGACTCTTCTTGGCTGATTTTCTGCTAGAGCAATAGCTACATGTAACTACATATAATGTAATTACACTGAAAATGAGAGGTAGGTTTAAAAGGGGCTAAACACATGAAATGCTGAGTTGTTTTGAATTTAGGAGTAGAGCTGAAATATCAGCAAAATTTTCATTAAGATTGAGCAGTTGTAACTTCCTTCATATTGATAGAAAATGTTGTGAATTCCTTGTCTTCTGCTGTACAGGACTGGGGCTATTAATCCCTGGTCAAGTAAGGTTTTAGGGTCTACTTGACTCAGCTGTGAAAAATCACTTTGTGTACATACTATAGGATATATTCCCAGTTTTGTTAAATAGAAAATCTTGATATTGGATATTTTGATTAGAAAGATGGGATGAGTGCTTCAGTTTTGAAAAATTACTTTTTCCATGGTACAGTCCAGATTCAGTCCACAAATTTCAGGCAAGATCTTGTCAATGATAGTGATGGAATTGTCATCTGAGACTGATTAAAAAAATTGTCACTCTAGTTAATGATCAAATAAAGATGTAAGAAATACTCAAGGGCAATAAAAAAATTTTTTTTTTTCAATATTGGACTATAAATCTTACCATGAAAAAAACCTTCAAACACAATGTGGAAGATTGGCATCCACTATCAATGAAAGATAGAATAGTTAATGCAAATTAAGCTTTTTATTGACCAATTTAATCTCAGATTATAATAAATGAGATATATATGTTCATAAAAATAGATTATAATGCATTTCTCTAGTGTGGCTTCTCATGTTCCCATTTATTCAGGCACTGTTTTTGCTTCTCAGTGAACCATGGGTCTGAGATACGAGAGTGATTCCTGTAACAAACACAACCTTTTACTGTATTCTTGCTTAAAGAGAGTGTTTGTGATTTCCACATGGATCATGGATTAAATGGTGGAGTTTTTTCCTAAAATTTAGCTTCTGAATCTTAGAAGTTGCCTAGAAATCTCAGGCAGACAGCTGAGAGGTCTGAAATTCTAGTGGAAAGAGGTTTTTTGAACTCAGGTTTCCCACTTTTGCAGTACACAAAGTGGTCTATGAAGAGCAATAGATTTGGGATTGTGCTGGCAAATTCACACCCTGGTTTTCTGGTTTCTTGATCTCCCTATTAATTCTGAAGGCTCTCTGGCTCCCCATTCAATAAACACTCAGATGCTTTGACTGCCAGGTTGCTGAGACCAAATCTCCCTGGCTGACTGCTTTTCTAGATTATTTGCTACCTGAGCACTCAGCTTTCTTCAGTGGCAAGCCTTGAACCTGAAATGGCAGAGGAGGGGCTGATGCTATTAAATGCAAGAGAATAGGCACATATAGAGGTATAGCTCCAAAATTCTCTGTCAGGGAAAAAAGTCATACAGTGGTGAAGGCAATCAGGCAAGCTGGCAGAAAGCCAGGGTACTTTTTCCCCATCAGAAATCTGCTGAGTTTTGACAAATGGTTTTTTTTTGACATCAAGACGTTTTGATTCAGTGAATCTGAACTTCCTGACTTAAAACATGTCCCACCAGAAAATGTCCAATCATTTCTGGAAGAGAGATAACAATTTAACTTATTAATAGAATTTAAGCTTTGTGGATTTAATTTTAAAACCAAGCTACTCTTCTATAAAAATTAAATATTTATGAGTCATAACAGTTTTGCTTAGTTTTCTTTCTCAGGGAAGGGGAACTGAACTCAACAGTCCTGTTCTAATTCATTGCCCAGCAGTACTGTGAATTCCCCTCAAGAGTAAGTATAACCCTTAAAGATGCATTACTATCTACAGGTTTAGGTCTACAGATGTATTACTATTTACAGGTTTTCTTATCTGTTGGGGAACCATGAAATAGTTTTACATGTGCTATGCATCTTGCACTCTGTAAATGTTAATAACAGTCTTTCCTCATTTAGCAGGATTTCTGCTTTTCCCGTTTGTTTAGAGTTTTGTTTTTTTAGTTGGTTTGTTTGGGGTTTTTTGGGAGGGGGAATGGGGTTGGCTTAGGATTTTCATTTGTTTGTTTTAGTAGATTAATGCCTGCAGCAGATTCTCCAGATTCGTGACTGGGGGAATTTTTGAGGAAATAAGAGAAAGATATGTTTAGGGGTTATACATGCATACTTTGGTTTATTGATAAAAGAGAACACCAAAAGAATCTACCAGAAATGTTAAATGTTTGCTATTAGCTTTCACACTCTTGCCATGCTTGTATTTACACTGGGACCTGAAGTTATACAAATCACTTCAGGCTGTGATCTTCTCTGATCACAAAGGCTAAATAGGATCAGAGCTACCCAGTGTTTAGCTGAAGGAAGTCAAAGGAAAACCCAGGCAGCAGGGAGTGGGATGGAGGAGGCATCTTTGCTTCAGAGTGGAGCCTGTTGCTGCCAGAGGCAGCATGTATCGACAGCACCAGGCCAAACACTCCTGTGTAATTAAGCCCCACTCAGAGCAGAAGCAGAAGATCTAGATGGAAACATTCCTAGATGAAGCGGTACAAACAGACTGTATTCCCAATTGGTTTTGTTATTCCATTTATCTGCTTTTCTACCTTCTGTAAAACTAGTCCCTTATGCCTGATCCAAAGCTCCTGTGATCTATGCATATCCTCTGTTTTCTGTTGGGATATTTTTACAATTACATTTGCCAGTGTCTAAGGTGAGTAAATTCTTTTGAATACAGTGCACAGCCATTCCAGTCTGCATAGATTTCATTTTCATTCGCTGCTATTCAATACCGAGAAATCTGATGCAGCCCCACAGGTTTAAGTACAATCCAAATTAAACTCGATCATATCTCACAAGCTCTTCATTATTCCTGAAGAAATCTCTCATGTACAATTAGAGCAGCTGTTCTAATCACGTTTTAATGCCTTTTGCGGATGTTTTTGTGAAACCTTTCCCCTGCTATTTTCTGCTCACTATCCTGCATTACAGCTGTTGACCTCTGAGCATATGAGCAGTTTGAGACACCATACATATTGGACTTTTTTTTTATTTTTTAATTAGTTTTACACAATCAAAAAAATTGCCCTTATCAAGAACACTTGTGTACTTGATATGATCCAGTATGAAAAGAAATTGTTTGAAATGCTTATTCAAATCCTTGTAACTTGTTCTTCATTCTGAGGATCTTATTGTATGTTAACAATTTTACCACATTTTTCTTGATCCATCATCTTCATCTACAAAGCCATCAGCAAATAGCTCAGCAGCTTTCCCCATTTTTACACTTTTTACAGCTGCATTGTACAGGTGACTCACAGTCTTGTGAAATAATCAGAATTTTCTTTTTATAGATCTGCAAATAATTAGCAATTCATTGCTAATTAATAATAATAATTAATAATTAATAATTAATAATTAATAATTAATAATTAATAATTAATAATAATTAATAATAATTAAATAATGATAATTTTAATAATCCCACGATATCTCACCACTCACTTTTTGTGCTATTAAGTGCATTTTATCACTTCATTCATTAAGGGCATACACCACTTCAGTTGTTCATGATTCCTCTGGACTTTGTGTCATAGATAAATTTCATTAGCACTCTCTCACGAATTAAAGTATTTGAGAATACTGATCCTCTGGTCCATCCTGGAGGAATGTCCCTCCCATCTTAGACTTTCTGCTTCATCATTGCCTCTTGTTACTATCTCTATAGTAAGATTTATACTTACAGTTAATTTACAGACGTCATGCACTCCATCTTCTGCAAGTGAGATTTTATTAAGAATTTCACCAAAGTCTTTCAGCAACCTCATGTAAATTAAACCATCTACCTCTGGACCAGATGATGCCAGGGGTCCTTTCCGTCCATAACTACTTCTATGGTTCTTTATATAGATTGGCACGATCTATTTTATTTCTCCCCCTCTAAAAGGAAAAAAAGAGATCATTTAGTACACAAAGTTAGCCTAACATGGTGTGTCTTGCTAAATAAATTTCAAATTTGTCCAATATTTTTGTTTACCTCCATGTCTTGCCTTGAAAATGACAGGTATCCTGGTACATATGCTGTAATTCTTGTTTTCTCTGTGTTATGTTGAATTGCATCCCACAGACCAAGCTTGAGTTAAATGCATTTCTCTTTCTAGGGTTGAACTGAAAACTAAAGTTACTTGAGTAACTAAAATTTTTTTCAGTATTCTGAATCATTGGAATACTTTTACTTAGTGATCATTCATCTTGATTAGATTAATCGGTCATCTTTATTAATCTGTGTTGGGTTTTTTGTTTTGATTCTTGGTTTCTTTTTTTTTTTTTAATACAGTTACTTTAGCTTGGTTTTGCCAAGGTTTTTCTCTGAGGTTTAAATTTTTGAAATGTTTTCACTCTCTTAAGCTCAAGATCTCTTTGAAATCTGGCATTTTCTTGATGGGAATTGAAGAGAAAAAAAGAAAAAAGTTGTGTCTTCATCTTTTTATTTACTTATATGTGTTGAACTCTTTCTACTCTTTTCAGGCATGTTTCACTTAAATTATATCTATATTCACTGCATTTTTCAATTTTTTTTCAAATGGGGGCATAAGACATAAAAGCAGCATCTGATTCCTCAGTAGCATATTCAGAGATCTGCAGTCATTGTATTATTTGGATGAATTGCTGTGAGGGTTACACTTGAAGGATACTGCCACTGCTCTATTTCTCAACCCTACTTTTACTGCAGTACCACTTGCCCTTGAACAGATTTACAAATTCCTACACGTTCCTATTTTTCATCATGTAAATGAGCAGTAAGTCAAGTGAGATTCAAACAGCTCTCTCATGAAAGGATAACTACTTAATAGGACAAGGTAAAATTAATTTTAGAAGTACATTCCTGACATATTGTAGGTTGACTGGCCCATTGAACAATTATCTTTTCAGTGGTTTCTCTTAGGACAGTAATTTCAGTCCTAAGTACTGAAAAGGATGGGCTGTGCCAATAAGCCTTAATATGAGAGGGAATTTTCCCTGCCTCAGGTTCTGATCGGAATGCAAGATATATTCACAGTGACAGCTATACATTTACTGAACATGTTTCAAACGAGTTGCTGGAAGCAGAGCAAACAGTTTTATCCAGTCTGCAAACCTTTCAGCTTACCAATAAAGCTTCTGTTTGAAAATTATGTGTTTGAAAATGTTTGTAATAAATGCATCTGTACATGCACTGCAATCAATATTTTCTTAAAAATGGGGTAAACGAAAATTGTTGTGGTATACAAGCTATGCATTTCTTTCTAAATTTAGTATTGATGTTTGTTTATGTAACTTTAGCTTTGAGCTTTCTTGCTGTTATTAGTTCAGTATCTTGAAATAAACAGCTAAATCATTGCTACCACGAGCATTTTTCACTCTTAAATAGAAGTTATTCTTTTTTTTCTGTCTTCTTTTTAAGAAATTATCTTATTATTTACAGGCAATTCTCTACATAGATTAGATGGATCTTCAAAGCTGTGTATTTTAAGAAAAGATATTGTACTAAAACTAGGCTTCATCTAAAAATTTGGTTTGTGTTCTTTTTGTCCAGCAGACCTTTCAATCCCATTATTTTCACTTTTACTAATCTTACTTCAGTTTCACACTCACAAAACATTTATAAACAAAGTATATATAATAATTTATATATTAAATAACTAATTATTTATAAATAAAATATCAAATTGTTTTGAATGTAGTTCTCTAAACCATTCTCAAGAACTTGCAGGTCTTTTTAGGTTAACCTCCACAAATATTTGGATACATCTATAGGGCTTAGAGTTACATTGGTATACGGAGAGGTGAAGCTTTTTGCATTTATGATGCTCCTTTGTAATGGAGTTTCATCTATTAGGACTTCATCTCACAGGAATATTCTTGGGGTATTTTCGCTCAGGCAGTAAAAGAGCACACTTCCATTAACAATAGTATTGCTCAGTAACATCAGGGCAAGAAAGAGGACCCAGGAACTACAACCAATTACCCTTAACTCATGCTCAGCTCCTGGGAAAGTTGTAGAGCAAATGTTCCTGGAAACCACCTCCAAACACATAGAAGACAAGGAGGTGGCTTAGAACAGTCAGAAGGACTTTAAGAACGGTAAATCAGGCCTGACCAACCCTGTTACCTTCTGAAATGACTTGATTAGTGTTTTGGACAGGGAAAGAGAAGTGGCTGTCACATGCCTCAATTTAGTAAGGTCTTAGACACTGTGTTCCACAGCATGCCTATGGCCACACCACTACTATCTGGTCTCATTAAGTGAATGAATCAAGCATGTGGAAAATTCACTGGACTACCAGTCTCTAGGGATTGTGATCAGTGACACAGGTCCAGCATGTAACTGGAAACAAGTGGCATCTTTCAGAGATCAACACTAGAGGCTATTCTGTCAAGAGTACTTGACAGTACAGGGAATTCCAGTTAGATACCACACAAAATGTTTTCACTGTGAGGATGGTCTAACACTACAACAGTTTTTTGCCAAAAAGGTTGTGGAATTCCTATCCTTGGCTTGAAGGTTCTTAAGCTAACAAATCTTATTGGACCTGCTTTGAGCAGAGAGTTGGATTCAACCTCCAGAGTTCTCTTAATACATAAACTATTCAGTGATTCTACAATTTACGAGATGTTCAATTGTTTCTTCTTAGTTGGTCTAACGAGCAATTTCTTTTTCAGGGCACCAGATTTAATACACCTTAAAGAAATCTGTCTAAAGGGACTGAAGTTCTTTTAAAAATACTATCTAAATACAGTGCACATGCAAATCAAGTCTGAAGATATGTGTTTTCAGATTTACAAATGGTGACAAATCTGCCATTCCACCTCGAGAAAGTGTGCTGTTGTGCACCTCCTTTCAATATTACATATGAATAAACTACTGGTGAATAGCGAACTATTCAAACATATGTAAAACTCCTCAATTAAATCTGGTTCTTGACAATTATAACATCTTTACAGAAATACTTTCAAGTCAGCTTTATTCTCCTGACACAGATCTTTTTCTGGTATGACTGACCTCCAGGCCCTCTTAATGCAGTTAGACAGTGAAAAACAATTTGAACTTTTGCCTTGTAGGGCTAAGATTGATCTGATAAAAATCTCTGCAATTACAGGATTCATCAGAAATAAAATCCACAGAAAAATTAACGAAGACTTAATAAAGATACAGATTAGTAAATTGATTAACTCTGCAAAGTTATTTGTTCAAAAGCCTTTTTTCTTAAGTAATACTTAACATTATGTACTACTGGGTCTTGAAGTATATTCTCAAGTACTCAGAATATATTCTGTAGACAAGCAGTCTACAAAATTCAACCTGGGACCAATTTAACCTGATGCAAATGAATACATTGACTAATGTAACATTTGCACCACTACATCAGTAGAAAATAAAGAGTCCCTGTACTATTTTTGATCTTTTTTCTATTAGCTACATAATTTCAAAAAGATGTCTGAAGTTTAGAATTCTTTTTTCCTTTTTTTTTTTGTTTTGTTTTTATTTGTTTGTTTGCTTTTTGTTTGTTTTTTGGTTGGTTGGTTGGTTTTTTTGTTTTTATACTATCAGGAGTGTCCTGAATGAAAATACAATCTGTTTACCGGTTTACTTAGTTTTTATTTAGCAATCACATTTCAGGAAAATTATACAAGCCCTGGTCATTCCTGCAGGAAAGAAAAAGGGTCTGGAATATTTAATTCATTCTTCCTCCTCATGCTTACACGTTATATCAGACGGCCTTCAAATCACTTAGTTTTCTAAGTTTCAAAATTAGTACATGCTAATCACACACTCACCCAATGTGAAATTACCCTGGATTTGCAAAAGAGCTATCATGCCTTGCTTCTGTTTATTTCATAAGAGCATCCTTTCCTAGAAAAGCATTATGATTTTACCAGATTTTTATTTTTGAGTAGCAACCAATAGTTTTTGAAGCAGTTATTCAATAGCATGTTTCCTCTGTGCATTTCGATGTGACCAAGATTCCTCTGAGCTCCTTCTTTCAGCTGAAAACCCAAATTCCCTATAACATCAGATACTGGAGTTGTTGCAAGTGATTTTTACAATGGCTTTGATTCCCAAAGGTACTGTAAATAGTGAAGAAATTGACTAACATAGTTTTATTTCAAGAATAGCAAGTTGTGAAAGGATAACAGGTTCACAACTGATTACTATTTGATTCAAGTCAATTAAAAAAATCTTTCTGTAACATAGCCATGTACAACAGATATAAATTTTAACATTCGCGACATTTCTATTTAGCATCTTGAGATTAAAAATTATTTAGTAAAGTGTAATGATTAAAGTACAATACAAGAATTCAAGAACATTTAATATCACTGTTCTCAAAAGGGCATGTTTTAGAAATTTTGATCATACTGCAATCTGCTCAAAGCTGTTAAAGTATGGATAATTTCGTTCAATTTTCCAGTAGGTTTCTGCCTTGAATAAGTAAATAGTGGGTAATGGTTTGTGTCAAAGTCCTTGTAACACTCCATTAAACATAAAGCATGACAATCTGATCAGATGTCTCTTTTATAGTCAGAAACTGACTTGTGACTTTGGGAGTTACTCAGCTGCATCAGGTCACATCAGAAGTCTAGTCTTTTCATCTTCTAAAAATCCCTTATGGCTTTACATCTGACAAATTTTGAATCATAGCATCATGACCTCACTTTTAAAACTGCATTTGATATAGTCCAAGCACTGTTACTGAATGGAAAGTAGAACACTCTTCTGCTGTAGACTATATAAAAGGAAACCCTCTCTCTTTTTTTTTTCTTTGTCTTTTTTTTTAATGCTTTCTATTAAATCATATTCTTAAGCTTCCAAGTATTCCACTTACATGAAAAGAAATTAGAGTCCAGCTAAAAATACACACAAAACCAAGGGGATCCAGAGTTAGAAGAGAATCATTTGTCCATTCAAACATTAGTATTTCATGAAGAAAAATATTAAAAAACAAACAATCACTAATTTAAATAACTTAGAATAGAGATTCCAGACAAATATAGAGTTAGCGATCCTCTGTGTTGAGTATAGATATCAGTAGACTCTGCCTATGTAAGTCTTTGTTACATTTAAAGTAACGTCAAAAATGTAAAACTTTATGATTTCCCAAATGAAACAGTCATTTTTCAGAAATCCTTTGACCATTTCCTTCTTTCCTGCAGGGTAACCTCACCTGTCTGAAGTTCTGAGAAAAGGACAGGTTAGGACATAGTAAGTGAGGGAAAAAGTAAAGATTCAAAGGATAGAAGACAGAAAAACATCAAGGGAAGACGGAGCAAAAAAACAGCTTGTTCCCAATGTTCACCAGAGTGGGAGATCAATGGAACCTCTTTAAAGTAAAAGGATCAGTCTCAGTGAATTGAGAAGAGAACCATTGGGGACAGTAAAATGACACTTTCTACTTTCCAAATTACTTCCCAAATCCAAATGTGTGGCTTTGCACCTTTGACATATTGAAGTTTTACAGTTTTTAGCCAAACCTTAGCTTTTTCCCTGCCACAGGGAGGGACTTAAATCATATCCCCTTCCTAATATTACAGAAGATATGGTCCATCTTTCCTGGAACACTGAAATTGTGAAAACAATTTGATGGAATTATAAAAAGCATTTCTATAAAATCACATTTAAATGTCTAATTTTATAAAATAATATATGGCTGATCTATGTCAGCTCACCTAATAAACTATATCACCTCTGACTCAAAGCCATTCCTTCTTGTATTCTTCAAGTCCTGTTACAAAAACAAAAAATGAATTATATGAAACAGAAGTGATGTCCATCTATTAGTATTATCTGTATTATATTAGAGTGCACTGGATGATAGTCTTTCCAGAAAGACCCTAATCCTGTCTTATAAAGAAGCTTTTGTATGGACTTGCTAGTGAAATAACACTTCCTTTCCTATAATTCCCTAAGTTGACAATGGATTTTTTGGGCAACATTCTCAAAAGTTTTGTTGCTGAAATATAATTTCAGTGTCATCACTGCTACTTTTTCTGCAATGGTAAGTATAGATTATATTTCAATATTGTGTTTAATTTAAAACTATAACTTGCAAGTAGTTCCATCATATTCTGTCTTTTTCCGTGAAGCCTGTCTTTCTGAAATACCCATCTACAGGAGTGTGCTTTCCTTCACCTCTGCTTCGTGCAGCAGAGTTAGGGGAAAGTGTTAATTTTCTTCACAACAGCTGGTATGGGGCAGTGTTTTGAATATGAATGTTTTTTTGTTATTACTGGGAAGAACTTACACAGAGCCAAGGCTTTTTCTGCTTTTCCTACTGCCATGCTGAAAAGGAGGCTGAAGGAACATGGGCATGCGAGGTTGGAAGGAGTCACAGCCAGGACAGGTGACCCAAAATGACCAAAGGGATATTCTAGATCACATGGCATCATGCTCAGTGTATAAAGTGAGAATACAAAGGAGAAGGGCAGCAGGCATGTTTGGAGTGTGTGGTTGTGCATCCTCCCTCACCCCCTCACCCCCATCCCACTCTGCCTTCGGGTGAAAGAGTGATAGAATTCCTCTTCCCAAGTCACCAATATGTTTGATGGGGCTCTGCTCTTCTGGGGATGGCTGAACACCTGCCAGCCCTTCAGAAGCAGTGAGTTAATTCCTTGGTTTGCTTTGCTTTCATGTGTGGCTTTTGCTTTCTCTATTAAATTGTCTGTATCTCAACCCGCAAGTTCTCTACCTTTTACCCTTCTGATTCTCTCCCTGGTCCCACTGGTAGGGGAGCAAGTGAACAACTGTGTGGGCCTTGGTTGATGGCTGGGCTTAAACCACGACAACCATACAAAGCGAGTATTGGTATAGAAAATAACACATTTTAATCAATTAGAAGGAATAATAATAACTTCCTGTTAATCAGTCTCTTAAATCCCTTCTATAGAATAAGAGCCATTAGTAATATTAAACTTCACGAAGGAAAACACTATCTTTTTTCCTGGTGGAATGGGAAAATGTATTTAAAGTACGGTTCATGCTCCTGACATAAAGCCTCTGATATGAACTGAAAAATTAAAGGAAGTTTAGTCTAAATTAGAGCCTTTTAAAATATCCACAAAATAATAACCTATTGTTCTCATGGGATTTCAAACTCTTATGCTTAATATCCAATAGATTGGCAAAGGCAAACCCTAGACCAAATATTTGGTGTAACTTGAGTTTTGCCCATTATTCTTTCTTCTTGCTGGCTGAAAAAAAAATCTTGAAGTAATTGTACCCTGGAGAAAAACAGTTTCTTACAAAGCACAAAGCCAGGTGCAGGAGAGCTTTTATTACAAACAAGCATCCTTGAACTAAGGCCTGTGACCTGTTTAGGACTGTTTAGGGTTTAACTAGTTGAAAAATAGATACCAAAACACTGAGATATCTACTGTGTTTAATATTCAATTAATTGTTCTAATAAGCATCAAAGAAAGGTATTTTATATAATTCACAACAGACTTTTTTGTTAGTACAGTCATAGAGAAACAAATTTTTTAAAAAGGAAAATAACATTTTGCATTACAGAAATAAAATATTTATAAATCTTTTGAGACAAGCATTTTAATATGAAATAGCACAATTAACTCTTGGGCAATGTTTTCTTATTAACATCATACTGTGAGGGGAGTTGTCTTAGAAAGTTTATTTACATTTTGTTTAACAAGGGAAGAAATATAGATAGTTTTCACCAGAATTCAGAAAACTCCTTGAATTAAATAATTTTAAATGCAAACAAGATGGATTTGAAAAGGGAAATTCTAAACACTTTGGGGATTTTATATTGATTTCATAAAAAAAAAGTCTTTGACCCCTCTCTAGAAGTAAACACGATCACTGTCCCATTGCACAGTCCTCTTTATGTTTCACAATGCCTCACTTGCACAGAAGATAATTTCATCCTTTATACCTTGAAATCAAGAAGAAACTCCGTGAACCATGCACTCATCTCTATGACCTTCAGTCATCATAGTAGGATGATCAGAAGAGAAAATATTTGCTAGTAAACAAAAAAAAAAGTTGCAGTGAAAAAGTCATAGAAAATTAACAACTAAGTTTCATTGTTGACAATTTTTTTGCAGATATTTTCTTTGCAATATTTTCTTTATATTGTCAAATTTAGGCTTTTACTATAAACCATAGCCAAGTTCAGCATTCTTCGTTCTCAACTCTATGTTTAAATCAATTCACTACAGGTCATAATTACATTTGGGTTTAAAAGAACTCTGGTGTTGACTGCAGGTGGCAAGGTTTTGGTTGTGAGGGCTGGAGAGCTGACTTCTGTAAGTCAGTCAGACAGAGCTAGCTAAGCATCTCCCAGATGGACCCACTACTGGATACAGCTGAGCCCATTATAACGTATTTAAGAAAGGGCAAAAAATGTGGTGTGGCAGCTGTTAGAGGAGTGAGAAATGTACGGCAAAAACAGCCCTCAGACACCGAGGTCAGTGTAGGAGGAGGAGAGGGAGTTGCTCCAGGGGCCAGAGCAGAAATTCCCCTGCAGCCTGTGGGCAAGACCAGGGTGAGTCAGGCTGTGCCCCTGCAGCCCATGGAGCACCACAGTGGAGCAGAGTTCCACCTGCAGCCTGTGCAGGAATCTTCATTGAAGCAGGTGGATGTGATTTGAAGCTGCAGGTTGAGAAGGGACAATGCTGGCACTGACTTGTTTCAGGCACTAGGGCCCATGGAGAACAGCCCATATTGGAGCAGGTTTTCTGGCGTGATCTGTGACCTTTTCAAAGCAGGAAGAACAGTGCCCCAATGAAAGGACCCATGCTGGAGAACTGTGTTAAGGACTGTATCCTGTGGGAGGGACTCCATGCTGGAACAGGGGGACAGCATGAGAAGGAGGAGGACTAGAAATGAAGTGTCCTGAATTGACCACAACTCCCTTTCCCCATCGCCTTCTGTCACTTGAGGGGAAGAGACAGAAGTGAAAGCAGGAGTGAAGATGAACCCGAGGAGAAGAATGGGGTGCTAAGAAGAGGCTTTTAATTTTTTTATTATTTCTAACTAGCCACTCTGTTATTAACTTGCAAAGAAAAAATGAATTTCCCAAAGTCAAGCCTGTTTTCTGTGACAGGAATTAATGAATGATCTCCCTGTTGTTTTCTCAGCCCCTGAGCATACCTGTAGCATTTTCATCTCCTGTCCTGCTGAGGAGGAGACTTGAACCAGATGGGCACCAGGTGGCCAGCCAAGGTTCACACATCACAGTCCTGTGTTGTACCCAGTGTTGGCAAACCAGACCCAGTACAACTGTGTGAATAAAATATAAGCAATTTAATGGGGTTGGGTATCTGAAGTTCATTGATAACTGGTAGGATGAGCAATTTTTAGTAACAGCAAATTTTCACATAGATGATAAATGGAATAGTCTTAACAAAGAACTTACACCAAAAAGAAGAGAACTGTGCCCTTTATAAAAGCTAGATACACCCCATTATGAATCTGAACAGCTATGGGAGGTCTTTCTGTACATGAGACCCTCCTTCTCTGAAATGCTGATGAAGCACCTTTGTGGACAAGAAAATTAAATGCTAGTGACTTTGGCTCATCATCAGATGAAAAAACAAATTAGTTATTTTAGGACCTGAAGCAAAAGGTATTGGAGAATCACTCACCAGGCCAGGGCAGACAGAGTGTAGTGACCAGGAATAAGGAACATCAAGGACACAGAAGCAGCATGGACACAGCAGTCATTTTCTCAAAACCTGCTTCTGGAAGCTCTGGGCTGCTTGTGAGCTTGAAGTGTAAAGTCTGCAAAGTCTGGGAAGTGATCAGATCGATCCTCTTAATTATTTTTTTTTTTCTTTTCTCCAAGGCATTTTACTTGTGGAAGGAAAAGGAAGGAAAGACAGGGGGACTTGCGTCATGATGACCAATTAAAGGTCTGTCATTTGTGTGCATGAACACAAAGAAGCAGTCCTTAAAACTCAATAAGGAATCAGCAGATGAAACAGAAAAGGGAGGTGACAAAGTCATGATCAGCACACAGAGCCCCAGCAAAACTTTGGAATGGGTAAAATGAGAGTTTTTCTCTGTGATGTAACTACCAGCTGAGTTACATTCACATAGGACACATTTCCACATTTTCTACATTATCTACTGATCTCCAAGGCTGGATTGCATTAATTTAAGAATCACCATTCTAGTATATCCACTTGTAGGATTAGAGCATATATATTCTATCCTTTATACTTATTTTGAGGTAAGAATTGACATTTTAAGGATTATATCCCATCTTAACAACTTAACTAACAATTCACAGAATTCACTAAAACATTGTGTTTATAAGTACCTAGACTTCGATAAGTTACTTAATCTGGATGATTGACAAATTAGCAGTGTTTTCTGTGTTTCTGCTGAAGAGAAAAAATTCTGATCTACAAGATTCAATTTTCAATTCAGTATTGCATTTTAATACAGGTAAGACTGGCCCTGGCATACTTTGCTAATAAACTTCTTTGACTTCCTTAAAATAAAGAAATGGAAGAAGTCCTATTAAAGTGACCTGAAATGACTGAATTATAGAAAAGAATAACATGCACTTTAAAGCCAGTATATAAGCACCTCAAAATTTCTGGATAAAAGCCAAAAATTTATGTGCACCTTAGTCCCTCATCCAGCAGAATGTGTTTATCAGTTGAGTAGTCCATCATTTGTTTTGTGTATCACCACATTTCCCTTCCATAATTCTTTACTGAGATTTATCTTACATAGTAATTTAGTCTTTAGTTAGGCTTACTGTTTGTTTCAATATTTATTTAATTTAGAATAATAACCAATAGAACAAAATTGTTGCCTGAGACCATGTCCCCATGCCAATAGCGTGCAAAATTGTCTAGTAAATTAAAATAACCAACAAGAGCAGTCAAGCTCCATAGTGTCATTTCAAATTAATCTCTGTAAGAAAATCAGGATTTATATTATTGACAACAATAGCTGTGATACTTATTTTTTCCTTAGCAAAATGCAAAAGTGACAGCACATGAACTCAAATGCCAATTAATACAGACAGCAGAAAACATCTTTTGAGAGAAAGATGAAACAGCTTTCTGTTGCTTATTCGTGGTGCACAGTAGGAGCAATAGAGTAGCTAATGTACATGCCCATTATATTGTCTAAGACACAAATATGTGCTCAGTAGCAGGAAGTTCCTGCCCAGCTGATAAGAAAGGAGGACTACTCTACACTATTCAAAAAAAGAAAAAAAAAAAAAGAAAAGAAAAAAGGTTAAAATTGGGTTATTACTCAGCCTACTTTAGTTTTGAAAAGTCTATTTTATTTTTAACCCTTAGAGAAATTATTCCAAGCAGATTTGAATTTTAGAATGATTAACCTTTTCTATAGTTTAAGGATTAATGGTCTATTTAAAAGTTTATTATTAGAAAAGATGATAGTTCTTTTATTTGTTGTATCTGAAACATATTTTTGAACTATTTAACAAAAACTATGCATGCATATTAAAAAATATATAATTTTAAATCATTTTTATTAATCCCCTGGAAAAAAATAGAACAATTCAGTAAAGTTAATAAAGTCAGAACAATGATAAATATATATTAAGAGGCTTTTAGGTTTGGGATACATTTCATTTAATGAAATTGCCACTATGAGTGTCAGTAGTAAATTAATTATAAATAAAATATATATTCCCTATGTGACCTGGTGGTTGGAATTCAGCTCCAGGGATCAGACCAAATTAATTTGATACTGTTATTTCAATATAAAGCAATAATCTACAACAGATCACCACACACAAAGTGTGAAAAATCTTTGCTATGTGCTAAAGAATGCCAGCAATCAGAAAGACGAGGGGCAGATTTATTTGCTGTCTTCAGCAAAGTCAGAGAAATACCTGAAGTAATATATATTAATCCTCAAAACATTTTATGGGCTGAAGGGAAGTTAAAGTGGGACTACGAGTGTAAATCACACATGGAATTGTGGCAGAATTAATGAAGTAGGGCAATTGCTTTTTTCAGTTATAACTTTAGTGTTCTTCATTTTGCAGTTTGTACTGATTTAGAATCCAGAGACATTGTCAGAATGGAAGAATATTGCTTTACAGGATTGCTTCTGACTGTGGAACTGTCTGTCTTAGGTTGAACTTTACTCTGGGTGTATTCAGTGGGGTTTTGGAAAGAGTGTGTCATACAGAAGAGATAAAATACAGGGTTTCAGATTTTCTTTTTGTAACTGTGCAGGTGATAAAACATATGGTTCCTCCTATTTGCAGAATTTTATCATTACAATTTGTATAATGGTCTGTAATCTAATCAGAGTAACCAGAGTAAATGTCAAATAATCACTTTGTTCCCCACCTATACACCTACTTTAAAAACATTACTTGCCTTTGGAATAATAGCTGCAGCTACATACACAGCTAGAAATTCTTGGGTAACTAAGGAACATTAAGGAGACTTGAAACATTACTTCCACCGGACTATATCATGCTAATAACCACAAGGTTATTCATTCTGACTGAGGAATATGAGACTGTGTTCAGAGAGATTGAACCATCAGGGGCTTCTAAGATTATTATTGTCACACCATATTTTGATCATCTACCCATCTGCTTGTTCAAGAACAAAAGTATGGGAGTCTCTGGGGAAGCACCACTACCTACTGTCCCAGTTTACTTCTACATTTTTTCCTCAGGTACCAGTGTTGAAGGTCAAAGTGGCAGTTTTAAAGGCCCATGGCATATTGAAAAGGCTCTTTCTTGTTTTATTTTTTGGGTTCATTTAGTAGAACTTTAGTAAAATTTCCTGGCTCGCTCAGAACCTTTAAAAGCTCAGTGCATATAGCCCAAAACCACTGAAAATGAACAATAGACACAAACACTATATTTAGTATGAAAAATAGCATTCATACTACACTTCCTTCTCATTCTTTTTAAATACCAGCAGAGGTGATTTTGAGGAGGAATGCTGGATACCTTACCTTAGACATGCTTAGAATGCTTATGTTAGACAGATCTAAGATACATTAAGTGGATCACAGGATTTGTACCATGTTTTTAAGAGCATTCTCCTCCATTATAGATGCTTCATGGGATTTGGGGACTTTTGACTTTAAGGATCACATTCATGAGTCAGTATGTTCTGTGATCCCAGTAATGAGAATGGTTCTACATAATTCTTGGATATTTTTGTTCATGTATTCCTACACAGTATTTTTACAAAGCACAGTCAACTACAAGCTCCTCTATTTGTCTGCCAACATATTTGGAAGAGTTTCCATGTTTTAAACAATACCTAAGCCTTATGCCCTACTTAAAGTGAGAAGAAAAGTAAGTACTCGGATTGAAAAATTTATTTCTTAGAAGACTGTATTGACCTGTATTAATATGGATGTTTCTAGAACAGGGAACTGTAAAGAGCTCTGATTTGCCCTGTAATACTTAGGGTGTGGAAACAAGGTGTAGAAGGACTTTTAGCCTGTGTAGGAACATATCCATGAAGTCTGACCAGTGATAGCTGCAATATGAAATGTTTATCTGCAGACTTGCTTATGAAAAGCAAGGATCTATGATCAGCTAAATGAAAAAGTGTTTGGTGGGGGAGTTAGAAGCAGTGACTTGTCACTGCTTGTCAATAAACGAGCAATGAGCTTCTGCCTCTGAGGAACAATCTAAGATGACTGCAAGGAGATAACAGGTATGAAATATCTCATCTCCCTTGCCTGCTATCATTGATCTGAGATTGCTTGCTAGAGCCTGAGTGAAGGCTGTGCCTGACCTAATTGGCATTTAAACACGTACCTGCTCCCTGGCCGAACCCTGTGTCTTGCCCTTGCCTGCCCAAGCCACTCTCAGTTCACTCCAGGCTCCTTTCAGTGAAGCCATGTGTCACTTTACTGCCACCTCAGTTGTTTCACAGGGGCCTGGGGTGTCTCTCAGGCTCTTGTTACAGGACAAACTGTGTTTTACATTCCTTTGTAATTTGTCTCACACCTCACCCCCAGGTCATAAGACTAACATTGCTTCTTACAAGAGAGAAAAATTTTGTTTGGCCATACTCAAACCATACATAGCAGTTTTCCCATCACGGCAAAACAGTTACAAATCATACAGAAACTGCTGAAAACTTTTCTCTGTCCCTTCATTAACTAAACTAATCCCAAAACAGGCTGTGTAAAACAAATGCTTTCTATATTCAGCCAAACACAAACAATATGCACAGAACAGGGCTGAAATAGCTTGCACAAGGTTTTTTTCTAGATTTATGCTTTGCTTGCAAGCATGTGTGGACTTCTCTTTGCCCAGTTGCAACCAGATATACGTAGCAGCAAACAGAAGGTACTGATGCACTGTCTCAGCACCTTTTCTTTGAGACTGGGGAGCTGCATATTTTTAGGGTCATGACTAAAGCCAGACAGCCTGGGTGAGCACATCACAGAAACCAGGACATGCTATTCAACACAGCCTCTTTTTGTTTCTATCCCCCTCTTTAGAAATAATATTCAACTGTAAGGTGTCCCTTCAGCCCAAAGTTCTGCCCCCAGCCTCACTGCCCTAGAAAACAAATCACCATCTTCTTCATAGTAAGTGAGATAATATTATCTAAATTCTGTTCACCTACATATTTCTGAATGGTTTTTGAAAAAAAACCAAAAAACAGTTTGTCATTTATTCCCTGCTTTCGTATTTTTTTTAATTTTCTTTCATTTTCCCCACAGATATTTCTTTTGATTTTATTCCACACTACCTGCAGAATGGTAAGAAATAGATAAATAATGAGCATGTTATATTTATACAACACATTAGTGAGAAATCATTCTTTTTCCACTTCTTCTTCAACTTAGTGAAATAGCTGAGCTACTTGGTAACTATCCTAGAAAGTTTGGTTACAAATTCTATTTTTGCATATATTCTATATTCAAATTCTATATTTTTGCATCTAAAAGTAAAATATTTCTTGGAGTACTCTTATTTTAACTATTTTCATAATGTAATAGACATTAGCTTCTAAATGTCAGCTTCCCAGATCAAAGTTTCCTATTCTATCCTGTGGCCTTATTGTCCCAAACCATCCTTTCAATAAGCCTATGTTTTGTTCCATCTAGTTGTAACTAGATATCTCCAGGTAAAATAAAGCCTCAGAATTTGTTGGCTCTTTCCTGATGTCTTCATTCTTCCACAGGGATTTTCTTTCAAGGTCACATGCAAGGATGGATGGATGGATGGTAAGTGTCTGTACTACTTCTTTTGACTTTTGACTCTGTTTCTCCAAATTCAAGTACATCACATTGCATAACACACTCATCCCTAGTTTCTCACTAATGATATACAGTAGGTTATCTTTCATGCTCACAGAGAACTTATTCCAGGTTGACTAATGTACCTGCTGCTTTACTTGTGGAAATGGGTGGAGGTCCTGCTTGCTCTGAGCTATGTCAGCTTACAGGCACTGGGATCATGACCTGAGGAAAATTACTTTCATTTTTGTCTGTAACAGAGGGAAAGGATGTTAACCTTCCCTCCCTTTGTGTTTTCCTATACCTTGTGTATTTTTACTGATACTCTCAGCTGCATTCCTACAGCCAGCTGTCTGTGTTTTTAGTGAGGATAGGAACTGTTTTCTGGCTCATGTTATAATATGACTTCCAAGCAAAATATCAAAAGGTATGTCCTTTGATATCTTCATTGACAGTATTCCGGATCTTAACTGGGTGTGTGCAGAAATATGCTCTTCAGACAGCAGACATGGCTTTATGTTTGAAACTTTCAGCTGCATTTGATACCCTGCCAGAATATGACATTTTATTTGCCAATGTGAGATCATACCAAAGTTCCAGAAGCCATGGTACCATGATCCTCTTAAATGTCTCTCTCCCATGCACCCTGCTTTGCCTTCATGACAAGATGTTCTGAAAATACCTACACAAAACACTAGAATAAGCAGTAATTTTTAGATGTTTGATAAGAAGAGTCGTCTATCCAAAAGTCATAAAACTCAGAGGAACGAGTAGTGTACCTTTCTGTCAGATTTATCACATGGTTAACTGCATTAATTGGAAACCCAAGAGACTTTCTCGTTGGAAACACAGTGGGTCACTTGTCTAGTCTTCACAACACTCTCCTAAACATCGGTTGGCAAATTCTTCCCAGCTAAAACTTCGTGTGACTGTTTCTGTGAGTATTCTTCCCTTCATCTCCTTGCATGTGCTTCTTGAGTAATTCACAAATGTTTTCTGACATGAACCTAATCTGTTCACCTTCCTTGGGAACTTATGAACCCTCTTTTCAGACTAAATCAATATCCTTCTACTTTCAAACATGCTCTTTTCTAGGGCTTTCTGAGGTGATCTTAACAAAGATGAAGAGGCACATATTTTATATTAGCTCATTTTTAAGTGCTTAATTATCATAGAATAACCCATAAAACCTCAATCCATGAGTTTCAATCCTTCTTGTCATGTCATATTTTCAACTCAAAGTCACTTAGGCATGTGAAAGTCCAGTACTGGTCCAATCATCCTAACTGACCTGAACATGCAGCTTTAATCTTGTTCCCATATAAATCCAAAACTCATGAATGAGATTTCCTTGTATCAGAGACCATGGGATTCTGAATGCAGTCAATATGTTCTGAGCATGCTTAATGCTAAAAACAAGTATCTGAGGGGTAAAAAAAAAGGAAAATTCATTCCTTTCCAATTCAACATGTTTCTTGTGTTAAAACCCTATAGTCAAAGCACTCGCCAGGAAAAAGAAGTGAGTTTACCACCCAGTTTTACCTCTTACGTTTAGTGATCAAGGCTATACGTAAAAGTTTCGTCTGAGACCAGGTCAAACAGCTCCTATAATAGCCATAGAACTGGTCATTCAGGCTTACAGAGTTCAAAAGGATCAGATAGACAGAAGACATGAACCAGATTGAGCAACCTGTGAAAAGGGTATTCACAAGAAGTTTGTGGAGGAAGAAAAGATGAACAGATGTGCATGAGATCTAATTCCAAAGACAGAGCATGCTGGAACAAATAATTTTCAGGTAAAATACATTCAGAATCCTCCATTCCTTCAGTCTGCCAATGCAACATTGTATAGTATTTATACAGGATTTACTGTAGCCTATTTGACATTCATTTTTGTAGCTTCATGTTTCTTGATTATAGCACATTCTGTTTGTTCTGTTTCTTCTTTGCTTGGTTGACAAGCATCAGATACTGGGTCCAGTTCTTTTTGTTCTGCTCTCCGCAATTTCTATTTTAAAGATGTTTCAAACTCATCCAAATACATTTTTATAAAGGAAATTTCTGATGTGAATAAGATTATTCTGATATTCTTTGTGGCCATGTAAGTTTTTTACATGTCCATAAGATATATACCATCTTCCCAAGACATCTAAAGGAGCAGTAGATGGGGTCCACATATATGTCCTGACATTTCCTCAAGCCCTACCACTCCAGTGAAGAATAGATATAGACTGGGCAAGGATGTATCAAATGCAATACTGATACTCAGGACCTGATTGTCTTGTAAAGGAATATCTTGACTCATTTCCCTTCAATAATCCGTGTAGGAAAATTAAGTTTATCTGCTTTTAAAAATATGATATACAGTTCTACACCGTATCAGCTAAATAAAGCCCAAGGGTATGAATACCTTAATCAACAACTTTTAGGTTCAGATGCAGTCTTTATATCTTTATCAACTGGATAATTTTAGAAATATGTTTATAATAATTTCTATTGCATGATCTTTTCTCTGCTTCTCCTTTCCCAAGCAACCTGACAACCTTTTCCCTGACTTTCTCTTTAGCTGACATTATTTTCAGTATTGCTGTAAGTCATTGTAAAGTGTCACTGCCAGAATCCTGCAACCATCACCAACAGTCATAGGTATAGTCAGACATATTTTAAACACCTTCATGTATTGATCTAAGTTGGTGAGTCTGCTTCCTCACTGTCAGATGTGAAATCCTGCCGTTTGAAGAGGTATGTATAAGAAATGAGTCAATGTCAAATAACAACTCAAGTTAAAAGCTGATAAAAAAAATGCATATGGAAAAAACTATATCTAAATGTGAACTGCTTGTCAGCTGCATAGCAAAGGCCTGGAGAAGACAAAATTCAAAATTTTCTTTAGAAGTCATGACACCCTTCAACTTCAATCCTGTAACATCGCTGTTTCAACTTTGGTCAACAAGGGTTTAAATTTATAAATCTTTCTGGAAGGAGAAAGAAAAAAAAATATTTTAAAAAAGAAATATCTACAGTGGCTCTGAAAGATATCTTATTCCCCCAAACCATTAAAAATGTCAAGTTCCCTCTCCCTCCTCTGTTTATATAATTTACTTATCAGAGTTACACGTCAAAATACTGCAGTACACAGTTTTCCTTGTAGCATCTCCAGATCAAAGGGGAAAGTGATGTAATTCTTTAAACTGTGTAAAAAAGAAGCAAATTAGAAAGACATTAAAAAATAGCTGGAGTCTATTCGAAGACTTTTTTACTTCTTACGAAGTTTCTTAAATGCATTGGGGGAACAGGGAACTGCCTGCTGCAGTAAAAGGGACGGTCAACCACAGAGAAAATAAAACAGAGGATGGAGGGAGGCAGAGAGGAAAAAGGAAAAGGGAAAGGAAAAGGAAAAGGAAAAGGAAAAGGAAAAGGAAAAGGAAAAGGAAAAGGAAAAGGAAAAGGAAAAGGAAAAGGAAAAGGAAAAGGAAAAGGGAAAGGAAAAGGAAAAGGAAAAAGAAAAGGAAAAAGAAAAGGAAAAGGAAAAGAAAAGAAAAGGGAAAAGGAAAAGGAAAAGGAAAAGGAAAAGGAAAAGGAAAAGGAAAAGGAAAAGGAAAAGGAAAAGGAAAAGGAAAAGGAAAAGGAAAAGGAAAAGGAAAAGGAAAAGAAAAGGGAAAAGGAAAAGGAAAAGGAAAAGGAAAAGGAAAAGGAAAAGGAAAAGGAAAAGGAAAAGGAAAAGGAAAAGGACAAGGAAAAGAAAGGAAAGGAAAGGAAAGGAAAGGAAAGGAAAGGAAAGGAAAGGAAAGGAAAGGAAAGGAAAGGAAAGGAAAGGAAAGGAAAGGAAAGGAAAGGAAAGGAAAGGAAAGGAAAGGAAAGGAAAGGAAAGGAAAGGAAAGGAAAGGAAAGGAAAGGAAAGGAAAGGAAAGGAAAGGAAAGGAAAGGAAAGGAAAGGAAAGGAAAGGAAAGGAAAGGAAAGGAAAGGAAAGGAAAGGAAAGGAAAGGAAAGGAAAGGAAAGGAAAGGAAAACTTCTGCAATATGAAGAATAGAGATATCTATCTGCTGCCCTTGTTTTTGATATAGATATATTAGGCAAAGGGAGGAAAAGCTGGATGAATATGTGAAAGCATAGAGCTGCAGGGAGAGAAGTCTAAGAATCAAGCAGCCATCATTAATCTCTGAAAGCAAGATTTTCACATGCAGCAGCATAAAGACTTCCTGTGAATATTGAACTTTCTTACATAATACAAAAAAGGGCTAAGGCAGCATAAAGTGAGCACAATTATATTACCCTGGCTATTATCAGAAATTAATACAATACCATTTCAAAGAGATTTATGACAGTGGTATAGCTTTACAGTGGTTAAATAAAGACCTTCTTGCACAAAACTGGCTGTCACCTCTGGTAAGTGGAAACACATGCATTTTCATTCCACTGAACATAACAGAGGCATTTTAACCTGAAATTTAAAAAGCATACAAAATACATCAGTAATCAACCTGCATCTAGGGCTGCATATAGATCTAGGGCAGGTGTGGAAGCTTATGTGGAATCATATAGGCATGTGAATACATCCCATTTCAGCTGTAACTTAAAATTTTATGGAGTCACGTAACTCAAGTTACTCATGATCAACTCTTCACCATATTTCTCTGCATTCCTGACTCACATTACTGAATAGCACCTCCAGCCTCTCTTACTTGCCTCTCTACCCCCACTCTCAGTCTCACGAGGTTTTTTTGTGTGGTACAATGCCGAGTATAAAGAAATAAAACTATAGAGAAGATCAATATAGTATATAGAAAACAAACGATTTTGATTTGCTCATTTGCTCCCCTCTGTAATAAGAGTAATCTACAGTAAAGTTCTCCAAAATGTCCTCAAAAAGGTTTCTGATGCAAGACACTAGATGGTGTCTTGTCTTTGGTTGAAAGGAGAATTTTACTATTGGCAGTGGGCAAGTGACAAGTCTCCCAGTCATCTAATCTGTCATGCTGTGTATCTTCACTTCTCTGTCTTTATCCTGAAGCCTTAAAGTAGGAGGAAGCCAGACAGACTTATTCAGACTCAGTCAGACAGAATTTGAAGCATTAATTTTATTTCTAGTTTTATTCCTGAATGTGACTTTGGATGGGATGCTGTGGCTTTGAGTGGTCAGGAGTGAGGGGCTGTTTAATCCACCAGACTAGCAGAATTGTATTCTGTGCTTAGTTTAGTTTAACTTTTTATGTCTGTTCAGTAACCACAGGATGTATTTTTCTGCCTATTTCTGCAATGGCTGCATCAAATCTATTCGCTTCAGAAACAGTGTTCTTTTGATAGAAAACCTCTTAGATACAAGATGACAATCGCTGTCATTAAAATTTTCACAATTTAAAAGCTATAAATGTTCAAATAACAATTCCTCTAGCATTCAGCAGATAAAAACTGTGCTTTGATTTACTTCTTAACACATTATTGAAGTCATCTCTTTGAAAGCTTTACAGCATGATTATTTCCCAGCAGCAGAGTATGCAGAACCTAATTGAAACAATTAAGGTGACATCTAACAGCTTCAGTTGCATTTTGAGCGTATCAGTTTTTATTAATATATTTCCATATGAACAACATTAAAATGTACATAATTCTGTCACCCTTTGGATAAATTACAATCTTAGAGAAAAATGTAAAATTCCTCTTCAAAACGTTTGAATGTGGTTAGGGAGAAAGAACTGCCTGTGCCTATTTATTAAATAACCAGTACCACATCCTTCAAAAGAAACACATTTATCCAGGACATGAAATGCTGCCTCTTGGTTGTGTATCATTTCTGATAGTGGCTATCTGTTATAATGGAAAAAGCATCAGTGATGCATCAGGATCTATCTGGCAAGGCACTGCAAGGTTCTCAATCACCTGGTCTCTGCAAGGTGACAGATGTTGCAGTTCATGCTTTTTTTTCTACAGAAACTTCAATGCACTGAAAATGTCAAGTTACAGCAGCAGCAAGATCTCCATCTATTTATTCCAAACTGAATATAAAACAAAAGTCACAGCACAGAATTGACTGCCTCTGATGCATTAGATGTGTTTCTCTCATTCTGAAATTCTATCAGTGCCTCTATTTCTTTTTAAGTAATGCAGCAGCATTTCAATCAAGATCAGAATCACTGTGTGGGTCCCACAAACCTGTGCCAGTTGAAAAGTTTCCATCATGAATCAGCCTGTATTGCCTCCCCTTCTGGCTACAGCCAGTGCAGAAAGCTTTCTCTGGCATGGTGCAATGAGGTTACACCCAGCCCTCCCTGCTGCCCAGCCTGCTCTGTTCTCAGTGCCGTCCCTCTTACTCTCTGGGCTTCAGAGATAAGTTAAGACACGTGTTCAGCAAAAGAGTGAGGCAAACAATGGGAGGGAAAAAGAAAAAAAAAAAGAGCCTATTGGTGGTTCAGAATAGGAAACACTGTTATTTAGATTATTCTGGTCACTGTTATCTGATTTCAAGCCATTTTAAGTTTTAGAGATAGCAACATAAGCAGAAGACAGGTTTCAATTTGTAATTTAAATATAGAAACAGGAGACTAGGCAGGGAGGACAGTTGTTCAATATATCATGCTTAGTATATGCTGTGAATTTCCGGTTTTTCTCCAGTGACACCTCCCTGAAAAATACACATTAAAAATGTGAAGCTTCTTTGTTTTTCCTTCAAGTTGTCCACTGTTACTTACGGAAAGCCCTTTGTTTTCCTTTTCATTAACTGGCTGATATTGCTTTTCCTTTCTCTCAAAACGTCATTATACAGTCTTTTGAAACAAGAGGTTTATCTCCCTCCCTCACACCCCCCAAATTATTAATACTTTGCAGTGCTCTCATTTAGAGGCCAGAACAGTTTTTTATGCAGTCTCAAGAGCTGTATAAAAAGAGACTGTAAATCAACATTAATGATACATTTGTAGCCAGCCCTTGGTACATGAGATTATATACTAGGAGTTAATTTTCCTTTAAAATAATTTATTTAAAGCTGCTACAATCCCTAAGATGTTCACTGTGTTCACATGTTTTGTATTCATTCAACCCCCCCAAAACAACCCACTAAGAGAAACTATTCAACATTGTGATATTTCACTTTATGTTACATGAGTGAGAAAAGGAGTACCAATTTAAAGCAAGATAATTATAAACAGCAGCCCTAAATACTTTCACCTCCTTTCTTAAATTTAAGAGGTGGAGAGGGGGAGGGGAATTTGCACTGCAAAAGTTACACAATCCATCGTGGGTTGTTATATCTATCAAAAAACCAACTGAATTAGAAGACCATGTTGCTGACACAGTGAGACACCTCAAATAGCCCTTATACAGGTTCAAAAAAGTGGGATATATCAGAAGCAGACATTATGAATTCATCCCACAGTCCATTGCATGGTGCATCTTGTACATACAGGAGTCTCCCCTACCTCACCCTAACCACACAATACAGTGAGAAATGGCTTTGACTTAATTAATCTTTCCTAATGAGTGTTATGTGAGAATGGGATAAGCCCAAATCAAAGCAGAACACTTCAAGAGAATGGCTTCAAATAATTTTCTTTTAATAAAGCAACAAAATATAAATTCATTTGTAATGAAATACGACAGAAAACTTAAACTGTTATGATCAGCCAGGGAGACAATTTTTATGAAGATTGCCAATTTTTTTTTCTTAACTATTACTTTTGAAAATGTTCAATTCTAAAAGTTTTGTATAATGTTTTCTTTTAATATTACACACAGAAAATTTTCTCCATTTGAAAACATTTAGTATCTTAATTTAGTTTTCTTTCAGATAGGGCAATTACTTCTAAAAGCTTTGCATTTTAAAAAACTCAATTGTTTTCCAGATATTTTTGATGCATTTCACATTTGAAAAAAAATCTTAGATTTGGCAACAAAAAGTGCTCTGCAAATTGTATATTTAAAGCCTGTTTACCAAGTATGACTAACGTCTTCCTTTCATAAGTGGAGGAAAGGATGTCACCTGGAAAAGAAGGAACAGCTTATGTCAATATAGCCATGGTGAATGAAATTTGAAAAAAATTATGGTGTTAATGGGTCATATTTTTGTAACAGACATTTTCAACAACATTAACTACAATGAATTTTATCAAATAATTCCAGAGTTTCACAGTATTTTTAAATAGCAAGGAAATTCTTCGTATATGTGTTCATGTATTTGGAAAGACAAAAGCTTTATCAGCAATTTTAAATTTTTTAAGAAATTACTAGCTTAGTAGCTTTTTCACTTGAGTCTCTCCGGAACCTTAAATCAATTTATAAAATGAAAAATGGAGCTGCAGAGGCAGCATTAAGAATCACTACCTAATTCTGACACTGCATGAATTTTCATACAATTTGTAAAGGTGTGAGTCAATATAAAATGTTGTGAATGACTTCAGTGAATCACACGCTGTGTGTCCTCTGAGAAAATGATGAGATGAAGTAGTTGGTACAAGAAGACATTGGAAAATCCACTGAACATTCACTTCACAAAGACTTATGGTTCCTTTTGCATCCTCATAGTCACAAAGAGCAGACCAAGCAGCCTTGTAATGTTTACTTAGCAAAATGCAACACTGTTGTGACAAAAATAAATATACAAGGGCATACTTTTCCAAAAGTCTGAACCCACTAAATTACCCATATTATCTGGAGTTGCAAGCAGAAGAAAAAGCATAAACAGTACCTTATAAAGTAGGATTTGAGCATATCCCAACACAAACAAAAGGATTATGTTTTGGACTCAGGATAGGTGCCCAGGCCACTTTTCTGTATTGAACAGAAGCTGCTTAGGCAAGGATCCAGACAGACCAGATCAGGCCAAGAAAAGCTTTCAGTTAGTTTTGTTTCATTTACCTACTCAGATTCTACTCTACAGTTTGAAATAAAAGGGTGCACAGGTGTATTATACCTGTTCAATGAAATATCATGCCCCCAGTCATTCATTGTAATGCAAAATGTTTCTCTCACTAGAAAATCCCCAGAGGCATCTGCAGATTGTAGCTGCACACAGCTCTCTAGGTCAGCTAACATTCTTGTTCGCTTTTACAAGGTTTGGCAAGTCAAGAGAAAAGCTCAGGCTTTTCAGATGAGGTACTGACATGGTATTTTGTCTTGTGTGGACAAAAAAGAGTACACCATTAAGATGAGTAATTGCCATTACCTGAGTAAGACTTTCATACACAAATCAGGCAGAGTAGCCAAGCTTCAATTGGAAACTAATAAACCCTCAAACTGTTCCTGTATTCCTCCAAAACTCCCACCAGAGTTTTTTAAGAACTCCGATGACTTCTTGCAATCTGCCTACTATAGCAAAGGAAAGAAACTGAACAGGAAGATGGAAACACAAGCTTAAACTGAAGCTCTAGCCAGAGAGCCTAGTGAGCAAGTGCACAGAGAAGAGGACGAGTTGAGCAGGGTGACGGCAGGGTAAGCTCTCTGCAAGCTGTTTGTAGCACAGCCTCTGCGAGATGTGGATTGCTGAGACAGTTCACATCAGCTGAACCTAGAAGACGAATTCAGTGGCCTAAAAACAGGCACCTACCACAAAAGTAAATATAAAGTGCCATGACTGCTCTCCAAAAGACCAGTCAATAGCTGGTCTTTTCTGTTTGCCACATCTTCCAGCCCTATGTGGAAGTCTTGGGTGTCCTACAGCATCAAACATCTGCATCTTGGCCATTGACGTTCCTGCCATGTTTTACAGCAATGTTTTGAAGTTATTCTCATTTTGACATGCTTTGTAAATATTTGAACAGCTTGCTTTAGAAAAGCATTTGAAAGTCTTGCTGAGTATTTATTGTACAAGGAAATTGTATAATGCACATTCTTTCCAAAAACATAACTGTAGGTGTTGTGCATCTTCCTCATCTGAACAGTTGATTCAAGTAGTAAAAAAAATACTAACTTTATCATAAGGATTTTGAGTCCACTGGGAGAGTAAGTGACACCATAAACACATGCTACATCACTTGAATACTCCCCACTCCTGCTGATACATCAACCAGGTTTTAAAATAGCTTCCAAAAGCAAATTCTGGTGAAGATGCAGACTGCATTCCCTTTACTCCAGGTCTGAAAATGAAGAACATTAGAGAACGAGGGCACGGAGCCAAAGCTACTGTTACCAGGTCATTAATGCAGAAAGGTTTTTATTTTTTGTGGTTTTTGTCAAATACGGCATAGCAAACCCTAAGGCTCCACATGCTCTAGCCCTGCACTCACACTCCTGTGCCATATGTAACACCCACACACATCCTGTGCTATCTCTCCAATATCCTACATCACAGGTCTTCTGGAAGAATCATACCTAGCAAGTCAGACATTCACATTAGGTAGACTGGGCTGCTCCAGTAACAGTGCTGTGAGTCATGGCTCTCTCAGTGCCTGAATCATTTGAACAGTTCCAGAGACCAATATTGCTCTTTGGGAATAGATTCCCACTTCTTCCCAGAAAGCTTTGTTCTTTTCACTCTGCACATGGATTTGAAGGGTGTGCAGAAAGGGACAGGTTGGCTCACCATACAAGGAATGTGTCTCATATATTTAGCTTTTTCTAAAATAAACAGTACCCCGTGACAGTAGGAAGGTCCAGCTCTTATTCATCATTTACTATATCAGCTGGCTGATGAATTCCCAAAAAACACCACATCTGAACAGCCAGGTTAAGGAGGGATGGAATTTACAACACAAGTGGGTTTTTAAAACAGTGCAGTAAGCCCTATCTAAGTCTTGCCAAATAGGTAGTGTCTCTGGTACTGACAGCCCATTGACATTTTGCACTGAAGTATTGGCCTGTTGCCATACTAAGAATGGGGAAAAATGAAACTTTGAAAACAGGCAAAAAATTATCTTACTTCTGATCATCCTCCAGTCTAAAGAAAACAAAATGCTTTGGCAATATAGTTTTACAGATTAGCCAAAAGGTTCCCTGGAAGCTCAGATTTGCCTTAGCTTCTTTTGTCACCTATACAAGTCCTTAGCAGCTCCAGGGTGTCAGCAGGCGGGATGCTTCTGAAAGGTACCAGTTGAAACTTATCAGGGAGCCCCAGGACATACTGCCTAGCAGTTTGAGTGGATTAGTCATATGATACTAAGGTGTCTGACAGCAAGCTTTTCATTTACAGTGGGGCATTTTCTAGTTTAGATCAACTACAGTTTGATACGTGCACGCAGATACAAGAAAAATATACATAAGCTTATATGTATTTATACAGATATATTAAAAAAGATACGTACGAGAAAGACTGTTTTCTGTTTTATGAACTATAAAACAACTTATACATGGACAAGCTTTGATTAAGAGCCGGGGTAGGACATTGGATTTATAAAGAGTTTTAGGTAAAAATCATGTTGAATGTTTTGGAACTAAATCCCCCTCCAAGCCACACTAGCACTGATGTAATTTCAGCAGAGTTATTTGTGTTGGGCAAGACCTAGAGGGAAGAATGTTTTTCTAGGTTTCTTTGCCTGAGTGAAAAAAATAAGTATAGCAGACATCAGATGAGTATCTCTACTGAGGATATATCTTGCATGCCTATATGCATGAAATTTTCTCTGCATCCTTTCACTAGATGCAACAGATCCTGATGCTCATGGTAATGTTTATTCCAGATTTTTATACATTGTAATCACCTCTGAAATAACAGAGCTACCATAACATGTTCAGCCTTTTAATGAAAATAGTTTCAAGGGTTGTTCAAGGTTTCACAGCAATATAAATATTGCTTTGCCCTTTTTCACCCATAAAATAACTCACTGGTGAAATTCTGCCTTGTGGCAGTTATAAGAATAATTTAAGAGTCTATAAGAACAACATACACGGTACCTTTGCTGTAACATATTCACACTTACACACACCTAGAGGAGTCTGTACAAGGCATACCTGCGAAAACTTCCCCTTGATTTCTGTGAAATAATCACAACGGATGCCTTTGCATGTTCTCAAAGGAAAAAAAGAATTGAACCTGGAGGAGTGGGAGTATCAGCCCAGGTTCTATTTGCATCATTTGTCAGTGGTCCTCACAGTACAGCAACCTGGAGAGTTCTCTGGCTTTGAAGGGTGTCACTCTCAGGGGGAGATTGCACACAGCCTGCTGTGTCCCAGGAGAGCTGAAAGGGTCTCACTTAGGAGTGCTGATTATAGGGCCACAAGGAGCTTTTGTCATGGTAATTTTCCATCCTGGTTCCAATTTGGGTTGATAACTGTCTTGGAAAGTCCAATCACAAAAAAGTTGCTCCTCTTAGGTTGTTATTCAGGCAAGAAAAATGAGTTCCCAAGGTTGTCAGTTAAAAACCAAGGGCTCATTAAACAGCACTAGTTCCTGAGAGCAGACTTTTCCAACCTGAGAAAAGTAGATGAGGCCTGCCAACATCTCTCTCTCTAGTCTAGCCTATGAGAGGGACAACATCTTTATTGGAATGCCTCACTCTTCTTAAAAACCATACTCTTTTGTATCCATTCTAGAAACTAAAATATTATTTGCTTAATTGAGCTTTTTTGTATCCAAGTGCCATTTAAGGATCTGGGCCCATGTAATTTTATTTTTCAAAAATCACAGTGCAATTTTAGTACAAAAAGACAGTTCCTTCTTCACAGTCAAAAAAATAAAACAAAAAACTTAAATCCACTGCAATTAATAAGAAAGTAGAAAAAATTAACATTGGCATTGTCTAATACTTGTTATAAAGCAAAGAGCAAAGACTTTTTTTTAAATTATGATAACACAATACTGAGCCCAGTAGCCATATAATAATACTGTAAATATAGGATAATCGACAATCTGAGAAGAATGTAACCCCAGGATAATTATGCACTTCTCTATATCTTTAAAACAAAGCCTTATCGTCACATCTAAAAAGTGGAAGTTACATGGTAATTATTCTTTGAATTACTTGGTAACTGGTAGTATAATTATCAAGTAATCTGCATGAAAATAATTAGGTATTTACATAGTCTTTGCAATGTAATTACAGAGTAGTTGGCTGATTATGCAGCATGTGCCTTGTAACAGAAAGTGATACCAGAAAGACAAAAAAACCCTATAAAACAATTTCCATTTCAAGCAAAATGAGTTAAATTTGAAAAAGAATTTCTCTGTATTTTGCATTAATATGTGTTTGTTTCTCTGTACATTAAAAGGTAGAAAATAATAGAAACAGAAGTTTCCACAGTGGAAGAAATTTGTGAAGTCAATAACTTCCCAAGTCATAAACTTCTCTCAGAACACAATAAGAATTTTTTCCATAATTCACAACTGTACTCTTCTCTCCATCTCAGAAGCCCATCTGCTTTCAGACATGCTTAATAGGTTGGTAGACACAATATGAGGATACAATGACTTTTACTTTGGCTGAGTTTTACACTGATTTTCACCTGAAAAAAAAAAGAATTAATGGTATGATTTTTGTTTTAATTTTAAAGGCATTAATAATTATTTCTCCTTTTTTTTTTTCAATTAAAAATGTTCACTTTTGTTGTGAGCAAGTAGCCCAATAATTGATTTTGATCCCTCTTATATATCTGCACCTTCTGCTCTGGATGCACAGTTTTAGTCATATTCAATTATCAGATGTAGACCATACAACAATGGAGATTATTTCTTAAATAGAAAGTAATTTTTGTTAATCACTTGCATTAAAATAGCAATACAGTGTGAATAGAATGTATGTGCTTGAAATATTATAAATATATGGTCACAATACAAATTATAAATGGAAAGGAGTAAGAACATTCCTTGAATATTACAGACAACAAACAAGTACCAACAACAGAAAAAAAAATCCGAGGAAACTATAATTATTTTTACAGTTCTCTGCTATTAAATTTTTCTAGATAGCCTTAACCTCTGTTTTTCTAGGCTCACCCCATCTGTGTCTATCAATATTATAAAATCAATAAAAAATTTTTTGCCTGTGGATTTTTAATGCCACTGATCATTTTTGATCATCCAGGTTGAACTTCTATATAAGAGAAACCAGCTCATTCTCGTGTTCCATCCAAAATGATGTGTCAGAGAGCTCTTCTGCAGGTGAAGAACTTTTTTCCCTCTGTTTTTTCGTTTGGTCTTTACTCAGGGAATTTCCCATTGTTCTTTAAGTGAAATTGCCTAGATGAGATATTAAATACAAAATTAAATAGGGATTTCTATCTACTTTCTTTTTAATCCAGTAAATAATATAATCTGATGGGAGCTATATAAATGCGTTTCCCAAATGAATGTATAAAACTCAACTAATTTTATTATTTTGAATATCTGAATTATTCCCGAGTGAAATATTCCAGCAAAAATACATGCTTAAAGGCTCAGTGAATAATAAACACGTGAGATGCACCTCACATGTCTGGAATAACCTTTTCCTGCTGAAGCAAGAACACATTTCAAGCTGACTAAGTGTGAGAGTTCATGTTTTTCTTCAGTGCTCAGCTTAATTTCATATAGAGAATAAGGGCTGCTGATAGGACCGACACTAAAGTAACTTCTTATGTATATACACAAAATTTTAGTATGACACTGCACATGGTTATTTTCCAAAACTTACTTTGCATCAGGACTGTGGCATTTACATGATTCAGATTCTCATCTACTACAAAATACAATACCATACAAAAAAAAGTCTCTATATACTTACTTATTAGTGTGCCCACTAAATTGAAGAGAGTCAACAGAACAGCTTCAGACTTTTGTACAAATCTATCAAATGCCTTACCTTACCAATGGAAGTAAAATGGATGACTAGAATAATAGCTGTCTTGTGTTTTTTGTATCATTTGAACAGCAAAGTACAACCAGCTACTTAAAGAAGCAAATTTCATTGTAGATGTCTGAAATGGATCTGAACATGATTACCACATGCTGTGTCATTAAAAAACTGAAGTTCACAGCAAATTCCAAGTGTCTGCCAAGTCATAAGTAAAGAAAACTACAAAAAAAAAAATTCAGAAAAATCCCACAGGTCACATTGAGCTGAGGCATCTGTACAGGGACAGAGCTCGGCACCAAGCTTAAAGTGAGGAAGGAATGGGAGTCATCAACTCCATTGTGCCACAGAACCTCCATTTCCTATAACTATCTGACTGTGATTAGAGCTTGTCCAATATATAAGAAGGAATTTTTTTTTAAATTTACAATCCAAGGTTTCATCACTATGAAACCAAGAGAGAAACACATTGATGACAGCTATAAAGATTTTTAAATGTGTCATTAGAAAGCTGTGGAAAACTGAAAACAAACAAAACTTTGTCATATAATAATCAGATTTCATGAGTTCTTAGCCAGTGACTCTAAGGAGTTAACAATACTGACAAGAAAAAAAAAATACTCCAATTCACAGCATGATCAGTATTTTAAGCTCCAGACAGCCTTGAAATATGTTCATACAAGTTTAAGCCATCAAGTTCCATTTCTGTTAGACAGGAATTTTTAAGAGCTATTACCACTTGATTCAATTGATTTACATGATAAACAGTGCTTGAGCTTGGACCAGCCACTGTTTCATTCTCCAACATACACTAGGGAACCCAAGGCCCTCAATACTACGTATTTTTATTCCTCTGTGTTTCTTTTTTTTTTTTTAAATCACATTTCTCTGTTAATTTTTGAATTACTACGGTTAGTTAATACAAACCAGAGCCATTAATGGCCAGCAGGCCACATAAAGCAAGTTCTTGCATGCTGCATAGCAGGTTAAATTGCCCTCTAACTCTGCAGGACAAGCCTGAATGGAGACTCCACAGGAGCACAATTGGAGTTAAGAGCTCTGAATGCTCTTCTATGGCAAATGGCAGTAGTCTGACCCTGCAGGACTCTCTCTCTTGCAGCAAAGTGTGATAAAACAAATGCCTCTCTGATTAGAGGAATTAGTGCTGCTTCATCTCCTGTATGTCTGTGTCTCAGTCCTCGGAGCCAAGTGCTCTGCATCAGGTGCAGACACACTGGCTGGGGGCCAAGACCCTAAGAGGACTAGCAGCCTTTTTCCCACCTGCCCTATATAGTTCAAAAGCTCCCAGGTTACATGACAGCAGTTGCTTCCCAGCTGCATTGCTTGCCTCCAATTTAGAAGGTGTCTGCTCTGCCTTTGAGGAGCCACAGTGGCTGTGACCAGAGAATTCTGAGAAAAAGGACTCTTTCAGCTTGGCACCCAGACAAGGCAGGCAGCTGTAATCTTCCATGCCCTCTGTTTCAAAGAGATATTTCAAACATTGAGAAAGTTTTTATCGCCAGGGAATTTCTAAGAAGCTGTGAACTCACCTGGGAGCCTTTTCTTCAGTCAGGTCACCTAGAATTCTCCCTCCTTCACTAGCCACTATTTTCACAAACTCTTTCAAATGTAATTGTCTCAGATTTCACATTTCCACCCAATCAGATAGCAGGCCAGAGACCCTCAAGAGCACTAGAGCTGAATAGGCTTTTATTGGATGTGTCTAAGTAAATATGGTTCAAGTGGCTGCTGGAATGTAAGACTCTTCTCTGGATCAAGTCATGGTAATTGCTTATCAGCAATCATCAATACTGATCAGGTCTGATACCTATACTATTCACCAATTTTCACACCAAATTTAAATTCATTTTATGCTACACCTATGCATTTAAAAGCTCATACAAAGCCAAATATTGAAGCCAGGTGAGGATTCTAATAGTTATTTTTTATGTGATTAATTTTTACACCTTCACAATATAAGCGTTTAAGTGCCAAGTTATTAATGTACAGGATATTGCAAACCATATTTAGTCTTTCTGAAAAACAAAGATGACTCCAGCAAAATTCCCTCTACTTAAGCCAAGAATTTCAACAGCCTCCTGTCTCTGAAAATACTATATGTATTGCTAACCTCAAACCCCAGAATTAAATTAAAGAATGAGTTTTGTTCAGTCTTTCATTTTTCCCAAAAGCCACTTAGCACAGATAAGTGAGTGCAGTTTTCCTTTTTGGGCTCTCCTCTGCCACAGTGCTCCACTCCACTCCAGTGGCTCATGATCCTGCATCTTCCAATAAGTATGTGCACTTACATATGGTAGCCTTGCGTAGCAAGAGGAAAAGTGCAGGAGCATATCACACTCAGAAGTCATCATCAATATGACATAAATGCTGTGCCTCAAAATTAAAAACTGAAAAAAAATGATGAAAATTTCAAACTCTGCTAGAAAATCATACTTTACCTCATGCTTCTTCTGGTTTTGTAAAAGAATTTCAGCAAACACAAAGCACTTTTGACAAATACTGATGAGATGTATCTCCCTGTTTAGGGTGCAACAAAGAACTACTGACTTTCCCTAGACTCTTAATCTTCAGGAAATATCATGCAATGTACCTATCATAGTTTAATTAAAATCTTTCTTCAAAGAGCATTAAACCAAAAAGTGAATTTAACAGCATATCTAAGGAACTGAAACTGTGAAGCCAAACGAAGCATTTTTTAAAAGCCCAATGAACAACTGGGAGTGAATAAAGAAAACTACAAAGAATGGCTAATGTTCAATCTGGGACAGGGTGTGATATTTAAAATAAACAAAAGTGACACAAAAGAATTCCTACCTGCATGCACTTCCAATAGCTGACTCTGCTGATACTTGCTGGTTTTGTAAGTGTTGGCTTTCTGAATTTGCTGATAACACTGAGTTAGGGGTTTTGTACAGAAGGGTGAGATACAGGCATTTCCAGCTGTATCCGCCAGATGACAGATTTATGGAGAATTGCATTTTATTGCAATCTCATGTTTATGATTTGGCCGTACAGTGTGCACAGAGATTATTGTCATGTAACAGGCTGGCAGCTTTTTCTTCTTGCCCTGCTAACAGGTGTGGATCCTGCTGGGAGATGCAAAGTGATGACTCACTGCAGCAGATGGGGCTCCTGAAATCTGTCCCGTTTGTACCAGACATACAAGCCTCTCTGGAAGACAGACCTTGTGCTGAGCTCTTCTCAGGGAGGCACATCCCAGCTAGGTCTGTCTGTGCAGTCACGGCTGACCTAGAATGTCTCTTGCTTTGGTAATAATGATGGAGAATGAAACAATCCACAAAAATTAAACATGGGCAAGCTGTTTCATAGGAGGCTTGAGAGATTGTTTCTATATTGTATTCTTGATGCATTTCTTTATCCTTTTCTTCTCTCAGAGGTCATGAATGTCAGGAATAGATGTACTTAGCAAACCTGAATAAATCCTCTCTCTTTGGTTTCTCTTGATGTGTCTGTTATTCAAAAAGCATTACTTGTTGTTGTTCATTTTTGAACGTATTCTCTTTGTATTACAGCTGCAGCATAACTGGCTCTTGCAGTAGTTTAATTTGAGAATTTCCTTTTTCTCAGTAAGCCGGTGATACTAGAATAGCATGTTTCAAACACACTGCATGCAAGCCAGCTCCAATATTACATCCAACAGTGAATACTTTGTGATGATACATACAAGTGAGATCAGACCTTGTGTAACAAGGTTAGTTGCTATAAACTACCAGCAATTCAGAGACAGTGATAACTGCTAAACTACTGTGGGACTTCCTTGCTGATATTAGTATTGTAAGTAGATTTATGCTTGTCAAAAAGCTTTTGGCCCTTTTTTAAAGGTCACAAGCTCTTCTGACAACATCTCTAAGCTAGCCATTCTAGTCTGTCCCACCTCTCTTGGTATTATTATATTTATTGCCTCCCTTCCTAAATAGATTCACTCTTTGTCCAAAATTATCCACTTCCATAAAATTATCATAATTTAAATAAAGTTATTGAATTATTCAAATTTTCATAAAAGTTTCATAAAATTATTCTATTAAACATATGAAAACTTGCAAAAAGCTTAAAGGAATCAAAACTGCTGTAGAGGTAACACCAATTAAAAAGCCCTCATTCTCATTCACAGAAACAGATGTTGCTGTCTTCATCCAGTAGCATTCTGATCTGAAAGCTATTTTTGCTTTTGCTTTCCTTTTCTTCTGTGTTTTCTCATATACTGTTGATTACTGACCATGAAAAGCAGAGAGAAAAAAAGATCAATTCTGAATTTGTCTTTGAGAGGCACTAGTGATATGCCAGGAACTTCACAAATGCATCCTAAACTGCATAGAAAACACAAAAACCTGCCATGAGATCTAATTCAAGAGTCTTTGAAGTAGTTCAGCTGCTACGTATATTCATCAGTAAGCTTAGTCATATGCCTTTTGTGGACTAGACTAACTTGTTAAGAGTCTCTCATATAGCTTAGGCACTGTTTGCATTTTATACTGGACTTTCTTGTACCAATAAAAAAGGGAGAGTCCTTACTAAAAGACTGTAACACTGCTCATGAAAAATGTAAGGGAAAAACATAACTGATTACTTTATCCTATGCACTGAAGATATTTCAGAAACCTCTGCTTTGATAGAACTGATTGAAAAATTGACTGCTGGTTTATACTTGCTGCTGCTATTGAGATGTAACATTTCAGTGGCATTTGCGGCCAAAGTTTAAGATTTGGAAAGCTTCAGCCACCTTAGACAGAAAGTCAGTATGTGAGTGTGCCTCTTCAAACTGCAAGATCCTGTGGTAGTTCTGCTTGTGTAAATGTATAGCACAGAGTCAAGGAAAAACATGGTATGTCTGCACAAAGGTATTGAGGTGCAGGATTTTTGAAGACAGCCCTGTTTAACTCGAATTTTGAAAAACAACGTCATTGCTATGAAGCAACCATGACCCTTCTTTGTAAGGGTTCATAAAAAAGAGCAGTCTTTAAATCAGAGAGCAAAATGCTTCTCTTCTCTTTTCATTTTCCCAAGAGTGCACTGGGGACAGTCCTATTAGATCTTGGTCTTCATTGTAAGCAAGGAAAAAACATCTGTAAGTTTGATAAATCACAAGTTTCTCTGAATACCTCATAATAGGGTTGTGCACATGGACGTTTAGGAGACAGTCCAGCAGGAGAACAGGGAAGATTTCTTTAACTGTGTGCACTCTGCTTTCTGTCACTGGCCAATTGCTCTCACCACAGTGTTATCTTTTATTGCACTGATGTATTAAATTCTGAAGAAAATATTGTAGTATTCTGTCAATACAGTACATTCCTTCAAACTCAGTGCATTGTTTTGGTAAATAAAGTACATAATGCCTTATCCCTTTTCCATTTGTGCTCCAATTGATTTTTTCATTGATTACTCAGAATTTCCAATAGCACTTCACTGCAATCACTCAATCTACAATACACATTTTGAGATAAAAATCAAAATTGAAATTAAAAATCTTGAGTAATCTTCTTGTCACCTACAAATAATTAAACCTTTTTTAGGTTTTAGTAGACAGCTTTATGAAAAAACAAGACTGTTTAGCATGTAAGTTACTTTATCAGAAACCTCCGAATAAAACTCATTTTATTAAAAAAAAATCTAAGCTGATCCTCGATATTTATTCATGCAAAATAATTCACACTTGATGAAAGGAAAAAAAAAAAAAATAAAACGAAGGTGATTATAAACCTTCCTATAGCCAGGAAAACAAAATTAAATAAAATTTTTAAAAACCTTGCCAGGGTCCAGACAATACATAACACTTTAAAGACACTAATAATGCTGGCCAATGTTAACCACAAAATACCTTCTTAAATCTGGGAGTGGAAGTGATATCCCAGTCATAGGCTATATTGCCACAGTTGTCCTTTGGTGTGATGGATAACTGCAGTTACCAGCTGGATAACCTATTTACAGCCTGGTGGAAGCCTTGGACAGGGCAGAAAGACTGGCTCTGCAACTGAAGGAAAGGCTTCAGAGACCGAAAAAGCAACAGGATTCTTGAGACAAGAAGTAAAACAAACAAAACAACAGAGGCAGGAATGAGATCAAAAGGTCTAAACAGAAGTACAAGATGAGACAAGAGCAGACGTCTGGACAGCAGCCACATTTCTGCAGAACAGTTCTTAGCAGGCAGTGGAGGGAGACTCTACCCACATTTGCACGGTGAAGTCGGTGTCACAGCTGCAGATTCAGACTCGGAATAAATAGAGAATGGAGAGGCAGGGTGTGGGAGGCAGGGAGACAAAGAGGTTGTGCCATGTCGCGTGATATAGTTGTAGGCAGCCAGATGTGCAATCCATTCAATTCGAGCAAAGAGCTGCAGGCATCTGTCAAAGCGACACCTTCCCCATGGAGCTTCCTCCTATCTGCCTGACGGATGGCTTCGGAGCTGCCAAACATATTTGTTCATCAGCTGAAGGGCAGCACCAAAAGACATTCCTTATTAACCTCCTCAAACAATTTGATCAAAACTTATTTCCAAAAGAATGTGGGGTAGAATAACCTAGACCACTAATAATTTTTCTTCCCAGATATCCAGTGTTCCTTTTGTCTGTCTTTTGTTAAGATTTCTTAAATAAATCAGAAGAACC
Source organism: Acridotheres tristis (assembly GCA_037013685.1). Taxonomy (NCBI): domain Eukaryota; kingdom Metazoa; phylum Chordata; class Aves; order Passeriformes; family Sturnidae; genus Acridotheres; species Acridotheres tristis. The sequence goes on from CM072884.1 coordinate 79,085,149, forward strand.
CAGAATAAAATCGAATTCTGAAATGTCTGGGCAAAATATTTTAATTTCTCAAAATCAGCAGAAATGTCATGAGTCATGCTTTCTTTAATGTCAGAGAATGCAATGGAACAGGCTCTTTTCCTAATCTACAAGGGAAAAGTTCATCCTCTAGTCTATTACAACTTCTCTGTGCCTGTTACCAAGGAGAATTAAGAGAAAAAGTTGTCAACATGATTCCCACACAGATATTCAGACAGTCAAAAAGGTAGCTTAGAAAAGACTCCAATACTGACTATCTGACAAATCATAGAGATTATCTGGCATATCACACTTAAGACCTACACATGGATGTCTATATATTTGACTCTATTGTTTAAATTACATTGATAAAAGCATCAAATCCAAAACATTTGTGTCCTTCCTGGGAATCAAGTTCAAGAGAGTGTATAATCCACCAGACCATTTGATTCTTTTCATTATTGCAAGGAGAAAAAAAAAAGATAATTCCTACGTGTTCATTCTGAAAATAAGAAGACAAAATAAAGGTTCGATTCTAAGAATATATCAAGAGGCATTTGGAGCAATTTTCCTTAAAAAGGACAATCATTCAAGGGATTATAGATCATCACTTCCCTAAGTCCTCCCACTGAGACAATATTCTTTCAGCAACTTCACATGTTCTTGATCATTCATATTTGAAGCTTTAGTGCCACTGACTGCTCTTGCTTTTTGGGGGATTAACATGATTTCAATGAGGTGAGCTGGTGCTCTGCAAGCTTAGAGCACAGAGCCTGAAGTGTATTCCAGGACCATTATAACTTCAGTCCATAACTACGCAACCCTGAAGTGTCATAGCATTTTGTTTCACAGTGACTTCCACTGAGGACATGTTTTTAGAATAGGCATCACTAGGCAATGGGTCAGAAGTATGTTTATCTCCCTGAATTGTTCAAGCTTTCCAAAGAAGAGAAATTGATAATTTGGGTTTCTGAATGAGGCTTAGCCTCCTTGGAAGCTGAGCTATGAAAGCCTATCGCCATGGGGTGTGCTTTCAAAGAGTCACGTGGGGGTTTAGCAGTGTGCTTTTCATGTACTATTCAAGAGCCAAGGCCTGCTTCTGCATTTTCAGCTGAGGAGCGCTGGGTAAAAGCAAGAAGTAAATGTGTATATGGACATACATAGAGATATCATTTTTTGTTGGTGTTCCTTGATATATTACATCCAAATTTCTTTAGTTTTCTAGAGTCACTCCTATCCATAGGGTGCAACGGAAGCAATTCTTTCTCAAGAAAGGGATATGATCTGGGTAGGTAATGTCTTGAGGGCTTTCCTTACCCACTCCTAGACAATTTTATGAGTAATCAGTAATTAAAATGACTGTTACCTAAGGTATCTAACAACACATTTCCACACACATGTCACATTGCCACAGTCATGCTCCAGTGGCCACGTCTCCTATTATGGTAGATAGATTTCTTTCACATAAACCTTAATACTTTTAAAATTACACTTGGTATGAATTTCCTGGGTTTTTAGCTTTGGTTTGTTAAAAGAAAGATTTTTATGATATAAGAATGATAGGAACTCCTATTACAGAAAGACATTATACATTATAGTTAGTAAACTATATCTTATTCAAATTCCTTGTTTCTCATCTTAGATTATTGAAAATTTTGGGGTTTTTTTAATAAATACAACTCTATCTTTAGATAGATTTTTAGAGGCCAAAACTCATAGAAGGCACTTAAATCAAGATTTGGAAACCTTTCTAAATGAGTTTTTCTATTGAAAATCTTTCTATATTCTGTGACCTTTTTCATTAGAAGTGTAGATTGTTTATATGAGATATCAAAATAATTTCAAAAATGTGTTCCTATGTTTATCCACATGATTGGCCCTCTTGATTCCATCAGAGAATATATTTATATTTTAGAGCTAATTTTGGGAATGTATATTTGTTCTAAAACTCTTAACCGAAGTATTTAATACCTGTAATCACTAAGCATATTCTGTGAGATAAGAGTTTTCTGATCAAATTCTCCATTCAGAGTTTCCTCTAGTGAATTCAGGCTTCTAAACCGTATACACATATGTATATGTATATGTATATGTATATGTATATGTATATGTATATGTATATGTATATGTATATGTATATGTATATGTATATGTATATGTATATGTATATGTATATGTATATGTATATGTATATGTATATGTATATGCATATGCATTGAAAGCAAACATTTAATGACAGCTACAAATAATAATAAAAAATTTGGAAGTCTTATTAAATTTTAGAGTGACTTCTCAGATCAATTTTCTTGGCAATATAAAAAAATTAAAAGAAAAAGAATAGAAATAAAACCAAACTGAAAGAGATTATAAAATTATTGTGTTTTATTTTATTTTGGGGGTTTAAGTTAATTTGTAGTAAAATTAATAGCTTTACTTAGGTAGTGTTCGTCTTCACACAATGCGAATATAGGCCACCAGTATACATTCTTGTGAAGACTAAGGAGCAATGTTATTTCAAAACAAATTTGAATGAAATCAGAATATAACCCACAATATTTTAGTGCTTACCACAGTGACAGAATTTCCTACTCACAGTCAGGCAGATTTGAAGTACAGGCTTTGAGTTACATCCAAGTTGGTGTGAGGAGGAATGCAAGAGGGTTCATGTTTTTACTCCACCCTCTAGCCCACAGCTTTCTCAAGAAGCAAAAAAAGATAACAAAAAACACCCTCACATTATGGTTAAAAGAAAAAGACAAATCTTTATGGGTAAATACATTCTCTATTTGTTGTGCTCATCTGCTTCAACATTCTTTTATTAATTGGAATCATGGCAGGAAAATGCTGTGTTTCTTACCACTTTCTAGGCAACAAGACATTCTAGAAATATAAAGCCCATGGGAATTTTTATTACCAAAGTTCAAATTAATTTATTACCAATGTTCAAATATCTTCAAATGGTTGCTTTATGGTTGTAAAATGTTAAAACCAGTAAGGGTTCAGACAGTGCTGCAGTTTAGAAAATTTCTGAATAGTCCAGCTATCATAACAAACGTTATGTGTTCTTTATCCACAGCAAGTATAAGGTAATTGTGAGTTAACCTAGGGTTGAAGAAAGTCAGACTAAGTTAAACTACTTCTCTCTCAGATTTGGAGTGTTCTCTTGAAAGATGCATGTACACTAACTCAGTCATGCTTTCAAGACCTAGGATCAGACCCAAGGGCTTTGATTGAAATACTGTTTCTTGCAAAACAATCACTAGGAACAAATTAATGAAAAGGGTAAGCTCTTCTTGGTATGCAAAAGAAAATTTTAAAGATGTGTTAACAAGATATTAGGCAACAAAAATGTGATAAGGGTTATTTATATTCCAGTTGCCAAAGGGTTCCTATATGCAAGAGTGGTATGCACCCTTACAGCTAATTAAACTTAAGATCCATATAGGAATAGTGTCACATCAGTGTAGTTTACCAGCCAGTGAGTCAGAACAGCAGATCCCATATATAATAATAAGGGATAATAATCCTTATACTAATCCTTTAGATAACTTTCATTGCAAGCAGAAGACAGCAAACATGGTCTGTGCTCTCCAAAGTATATGAAAATATCTTGTACAATAAAAATTAATTAAGTCATATGAATAATATCCACTGGCTCTGAAAATGCATAAACACCTAGTTATTTTAGATGCTGCTTGCACATAGAACAAAGCCCATTCCTGACTCAAATGGCAAGCAACCTAAAGGCCTTGCATGTGCTTAACCTAAGCAGTGAGGCAGCACCAAAATGAACACACGCAAGACTAACACCTACACTGCAATTCATTATCACATACATGTTTACATTCCTTCCTCTCAATTTTGTTTCATCTCACCCTTTCATTTGATTAACTCATTTTCATCTAGACTGGATTTTTGGCTCCACCACACTGGAAAAGAAACCACTCCTTTTACAGCTGCTGGAAAAGATTAAAATGTTTAGAGCAAGACTATGAAATTAACAGGGTTTTAGTGTCAATTAATAATGGACTTTGGCCCTGAAGAAAACTATCAACTCTGTTTCTGTTTTACATGGAATAATAAAACCCATAGTAAACCTGACCTCCTGAAGTTAGTTTATCTTGGATTATAATTTGAATCTTTAATAACTGAAGCAGTTAAAGGAAGTAGCTATTACCTATTATTCACTATGATAAGTACACTTTGGAAAAATAGTATACCATATGATTATATATACCAAAATACAGAAATTATAGATAGTGTTTCCATATGTTTTCATAGTTATATTCAATTTATTATCAAGCTTTCAAGTAGAGTTATATACAATCCTCAAAATGGGGTTTGCCAGAGCATATAAAAATAACTTCTTATGAACTTAAGTTGAATACACAGCCTTTGCTGATGCTAGAATATACCTTCATAAAAAACCTTCAATGTGTGTTTAATTTATTTTAATTTAGTGGATTAAAAGGAAAAATTCCCACTTGACTACATTCAATCATGTTACTTATTTACTGCCCCAATACTGTTGCTCCTTCCAAGAAAACAACTTTGTACTTTGGGAATGGTAGATACAGTCAGAACATCCATGACTTGTGGTTATTTAGAAACGATGATTAATATATTGGGTTTTTTTCAGATAACTAGACACTAAAGAAAAAATATATATATATGCCAAACCACCACTGAATCATGCCAATTAGTAAATCCCTGACTCCAAGGCTCCCATCTTAACTGGAAATAAAAAAAAAATTATTGGGAACTATTGCAAAAAAATATGTGTCAGGCTGCACGTATTTTGAGAGCAGAAGTGACGACAGAAAACGTGTGGGGGGTAGGAGTGAGGAAAATGAGAGGAGATGAGTCTGCATCTTGCAAATCATAGTCTGGGGCACGAAACAGGTTTCTGAAAGACACTGCAGTTAATGCTGCAGCTTTTTTTTTTTGTCCATATAATCAACCAACATAATCAACAACATTTACAAGCCAAAAGCTCAAAGGAAAGATTCCTCCAAGAGACATGGGCCTCTTCTGGGTTCAGTGCCCTGTTGTGCTGTACTCCCTCTGCTAGCTACTTTATTTCTCTGGTCTTCCCTTCTCTTACAAGCAAAACAACATTTTTTCTTTTGTTCATTGTTTGTTTTACTTGCTTAAGAACAAGAAATACCTAATTCAACACACAACCCAGTGAAATTATATCCTCACTACAACTAGAACTGGGATCCACACAAGTACAAATTATATGGAGGGATACAAGTCTGAGTGCACTTGTTTAGTGATTTTAAGATGATATACAATGGATCATTTGATTAATGTGATATTTGATTAATTATTCTTGCTGAGGGTTACTGTGAAAGCCAAAGTTATATGTGTGCTCAAAAAGGGATGCAACAACTTAATGAAGAAAAAAGCAAGCCAGCTTTAGAGATGCCTAACCAGTTAATTACTGGAAGATGACCAGGTATTTATGATCACATTATATGCACCCTTCTTTTTACACTTTTTCTGACATTAGAATCTTCGAATTTTAGAAAAAAAAACTCAAGGGCTTTCAAGAGAGATAAAAAGACGGCAGAAGCTCTTGTCTTCATTCTTGTTCCACTCTTCCTTCCCTGTTTTTCCCTTCTGCCAGCAGCAGACAACAAATGCAAAGTATTGTAGTAGCTACAAAAAATTGTTTTTTGATTTCCAAAATATTAGTTTATCTCTGTCAGCTTATGTGTCTGCTGTACTGTCACCATTTATCTTACTAAATGAACTTTGTGTCCTGAGCATACCTGGATGTGCCTAAACTTTGCCCAGTATTTTGACTGAGAATGTTCTTTTTCTGCATTCCTGTTGCTTGAAGTTGTCAGAGGAGAAACTTAACTCTGCCACTAAACAAAGACCTTTTGATATTTTTTCTAAGCTTGTCGCTGAGTGATTTTTGCATGTTTACCATTAAGCAAACCTACAGGAACTGTATCAGCATTGTAAAGCTTCATGGCATGACAGAGTGTAATGATGGGGGAGGAAAAACTGTCAGATAAAGAATACAACTATTTTCTCACCATCTCAGTCACCTGTGTGGTGATTGTAATAACACAAAACTCAACATATTTCAGTGTGCTGATATATTTTCTTCCTTTTATTCTGTCTGGTCAAGTTCTTTCCCATGAATTCAACCACATTTTGTTAGAGTTTACTAGAAAAACTGATAAATATTTGGTGAATGTGTTATTTATAAGGGAAAAAAAAATCATCCCTTTTTATGTCATCAAAAGAGAGAGAGAAAAGGGCACATTATGCAAATAATATTTTTTCCTCTTTTATGGCTACTAGAAAATTGAATTTGGAGAGGAAAAATAAAAAAAATTACAGTAACTTAGTTCCATAACAGTTTAGTTAATGATATTGTATATTCTCTGCATCCAAAAATAAACAGTCCCAGGTTATAGTCCCAGCTATATTGAAGCAGATAAAGTGAACATATCTATGGTGCTTGAAAGTAGAACTGCTCTGATGACAGCAAAGCTTTTCTAAGCAGTTTCCTTTTTGTTTTTCCTTTTCATCAAAGTTTTCCTTTTAAAACTTTTGGAGATTCATGTTTGTTATTTATCATGTTTTATTTCCAGCACTTGAAAGTTAACAGAGAAAAGGCCTCATTTGTTAAAAAAATTTGGATTTTTTTTTTTTCAGTTAATCAATCTCTATGGGAAAAGAAAAAAGAAAAAGAAAATCAAATTTAAATCATATTTATGTTAATAAAAATTTCACTTTTTTCCAGCTGGTCACGAATGACTTTTTCAGTATTCCAAATCTTTATTCAATTTTAAATCTTCTACACTCTGCAGCCCTATAATTACTATGATGATTTTATTACCTCAGAGGCCATCACTGACTTACTTCATAGTTTAGGACAACCTGGACCCTTACTTTTAAATCAGTGTTCATTGACTAGTTTAGGAATGAGAATCCTGGACTGAATTACTATGATTCCCATCCTATATCTTTCTATTTCCAGATTCAAACTTGTCACTACAGAAGTGTAAATACCCTGAGCACTTCCTGCTCTTTGCCCTGAGCCAGACCGAACCTCCTCTGTAGCTGTCAGTCGGTTTCCAGTTGATACAAAGGTGTGTCAGACTTACACTGCTCCTGAAGCATTGACTCACTGACCAAATATTTTGTTTCCAGAAAGACAGCCTTTTCTACCAATATACTTTGTAGACTCTGTAGGAAAATTCAAACCCCAGCCAACAAATTAAGGATTTGACCATGATTTTTTGCACTAACTTGTAACAGAGACAGGAGCTGTGACACATAGGAAATGCGTAAGAAAAAAACCCTCATTTAGTAAATACAATTTGAAGCATTGTAACAAAGAAATCCTAGTTCGTGCCTAACATTTCAGTCCCACACTGAGAGCGATTATAGCTAACAGCTTCATTTTTCATAAAAGGGAGGTAATTTCCTCCTTACTTTACAATATACAAAAGAAAAGCATAATCTGAAGTCCCTATTTTATTTTCAGGTGATATCCAAGACAACACTCGAGCATTAAAATGTAACTGAAGTGGAAATTAGGTGTCTACATTTTTGAGCAAATAAAAAAAAAAAAAAAAAGACATTGATATTAACACTAAACAAAACAAGCCATGTGTCTCCTATATTCAACTTATGGATTTTATAGAAAAAAAAAACTGGGCAGAACTCTGACATTGTGCTAATAGATCACTTCTGTCTTCAACTAAAGAGAAGACAGTGTCCTGCCAGCAACCAGGCAAGAGCTTCACCATAGCCCTGGTCACCCTTCCTGGCCTGCACACCTACTTACAGGCTAGACAGCTGCTTGCTAGGCATAAAATTCTCTTTTTTGATCATAAAGGGTACTTAGGACTTTCATTTCAGGCACATGAAGGGTGGAGGCAACCTGAGGCAACTAAGTCAAATCACAGTAAACACTGTCTCTTGAAGGGAAGGGAATGGCCATATTTTCTATATGAAAGGCACAAAAGATAAGATTCTGGGGACTTTGCTGAAACAACTTTTTAACAATTAAGTAAAATGTCTAAATAACAAAACAAAACGATTCTACTATTGTAGAAAATTAGAAGTAATTTATGATCAATTTTAGCAAACCCTCCTTATCTGTGTTTGTCTTGTGAAGGATTTATGCTTATTATCTTTATTACTAGAGAGGGAACTATGTTTCAAAGGGCTGAAAAAAAACAAGCCTTAATGCAAAAAATATTAATCTTCACCTTGTCTTAGTGATGAGAGATGGTTTTGTTTCATTTTTCCCCACCTTTAGATATCTGTGCAAGCTAGCTTACAGCTCTGAATCCTTATTTTCTACTTCCTGTTGCTTCTTACTCACTTCCCAAGCCTCTTTCTAAATGTCACCTTTGAGCTACCCTTTCCAGATGTTTGGGGATTTAATTCTTACCACCTCTCTTAACAGAGAAATTCTGGGTTCCTAGAAGAGATCAACAAATTTCATATCAACTTCAGCAGGCATTTCACCCTGGCTACTTCAATTTTCTCATCTGTTGACTAGTGTTCTAACTTTTCTTTTTTTTCTTTTTTTTCTTTTTTTATTTTTTTCTTTTCTTTTAAACTCTTTAAAAACCACATTTCTCAGCTTTGAGTCATTCACACAATAAAAATAAAATAATTTTTTTAAAAACCCAACAACTATCTAAACCAACCCAACAAACAAACAAAAAAATTCCTACAAAAAAAATGTAGGCAATGCAGATAACAAAAGAATCAAGCCATAATACTGATGCCTTTCTCTGTCACCAGCTTCATTTGTTACCTTCAAGAAATCATTCCATTCTTTGGTGCCTCAGTTTCCTCCTTTGCAATCTGATAACTATCGTTCTCAGTAAGATGCCTGGACAGTGGATCTAATAAAGAAAAACACTGTTTCACTACTATTGCTGCAATGGGCCACCAGGAATTTCATTATTCCATGGCCCTAGATTGCATCAGGACTGAGATTAACCAGGACTTAGTCTGAAACACTGTTTTGTTTGCATGGTTGAGCCCAAATCTACTCCTATGTTTGTTTTCACAAGTATGTAATCTTTAAGAAAGCATGTAGATTTATATTCTTATAAAAGACAATGAAAATTGTAATTCAAATGACATAAAAATAATAGGCATAAATAACATAATTTAAAAATATGTATAAGAAATATCAAGTCCAGTAAAGTTAATTTTAAAAAATACCTTTTTTCTATCTCTTTTTATGTATTGTGGTACAAATTATAACAATGGATCTCCAGAATAAAAATTAAAATTTATGTCTACAGCCCTAATGGGTTCTGACCTGCAGAGCAATTCTGGAGAACTTGGTTATTTGTTATCAGCAGTCTTGCTTTTCCTTCAAAGCAAAGTTATCAAAACACTGAGTTCAAAAGTTGTCAGGTCCTGACTATTGGTCTTGGTCCCTTAGCTTAGTGGTTAATATACATACATTTTGGCAAAAGAAATTTGATGAGGAATTAAATAAATGATTATTCTCTCATAATATATAAATCAACACCATTCTTTATTAGAAACCTTTTACAAAGAGTATTAGATAATTAAGCTCTTATTCAGTAACTCATGCATATCAAATATCTCAGCCAAGAAGGTTAATTGAAGCTCCCTCTTCATCATTGTAAATGTCTTCAAACTGCTTTGACTGGGTCAAGTTGAAACAAAATAGGTAGGCTCTAATAAGTGCTCTGAACAAATTAGTAATAGAGAAAAAAACCTAGAGGGAATAAAATATTTATTTGCATATTCTGATTTTTGAAAGAATATAATGCAATTAGATCTTTTCTTCCCTTCATCTTGACTTCTAGTGTCAAATAGTATATCCTTATAAAAATGTAGGAAAAAAAAAATCAGTTTGTCTCAATAGGTGCCATTAAGTAAAAATGTCCCACTAGGCATTAAACACTGAACTTTGCACATATACTGTTTTTCCTTTGTCAATTATGAAGATATATATAGTTTCATCAGTATTTATTATTTGTTTGAGTTTGTCTCACCTTATTAGAATAAAATATTGACAAAATACATGCATAAGTTGGGCATAGTGTAAAATATTAGCTCAGTGAAGACAGAGTTTGGTCCTCCTAGAAGTTACACTCTCGGTTTTTCCTTCAAGTTACAAACTTCAAGTAACTTTAAAAAAACTGTGGTAGCAGAAATTGAAGGAAAGACAAGTAACATTAGTGGTACTCCACAGTAATAGTTCATAAGCATTGACTTTTACAACATTCACTGGATATATGCCATCCAATTTACTTAGGTTTCCTTTTGGCTGATATTGTGGTGGGTAGACAGCAAGAGAAGATTTTACAGTTTTGCCTTGGAGGAGGTGTGGTTGTGGTGTTGCTTTTTCAGTTTTAATTAAATTTGGATTATTCTTTTAGAATACACTAATTTAAAATATCCATATCCTACAGAACACATTCCCATTAACTTCAGGTCTCCTCTAATTGATCTGGTTTATTTCACAGATTCCCAGCCCTCTTCCTAGAAAAACTACTCTTGATTTGTTTTTGCATAATAGTGCAAAAGAATCCCTAACTAGTGAACCATGACAGTCTTTCACTACAAGCAGTTTGTGAGAGAGAAAGCTCTAAATAATTATCAAAGTATAATGAACATTGCTACTAAATGCTAAGTAAATGCCTCATTGGAAAATTTGAAAGGCCTTAATTCAGACAACAGTTTCTCTTTATCTCCTATATTTCCTGGTTCTAATTCCCCCTTTTTTATTTATTAGTGAAGCAATTTGCATGAAAGAGGCATCTTTGTTTCTTCAATATTCATTTCCTTTTTCTCATTGAGGGTATCATTCTGCTTCATTGAAAACAATGCCAATTTTACCGGTTGTCTTGAGGGAAAGTAGCTGTGATAGCAGGACATGCTGGCTGTCTCCAGGTCCCGTTGAAGCCAAGCACCAGGTAACAGCTTCCGGGAGCCTTTCAGATAAGGATCCCTGAAGTGCCACTTCCTTTGTGCAACTTTAATGATTTGCTGTTGCAGAAATGCTGATTACTTCATCAGGGATTATGACTTTATGCAAAGAGTAAACAACAAGAGTAGGTGGATTTCTAAGTCCACCCCTTCCGCCACCGTCTCTTTTCATGCAAATAGCTGTAATTATAACAAAAGAAGGCAGAAACTTATATCACAGAAAAGCAGGGTATTGAACTTTTCCATACACCACTGGCGGTTCAAAATTTGAATCAAGTAAAAAATGTCTATCCATCATTAACTGCTACAAAATAGCCAGGAAAATGCAAAAATGCATCTTCATGGTATCAAAATACCTTTTATATTAAAATAAGGAATGTCATAATGTCATAACTGTCAATGAAAGTATTCTGACACTATGATACGAAGTGTTTTGTGTAAACACATTTCCGTCATCTCATGCACTGGTTACATTAACAAAACAGTCATTTCCAAGAGGACTTTTTAACCAGGTTTGCTGGTGAAGATGTGATTTGTTCATCAATAGGACTTGAAACTTTGTGCATGTGTGTGCCTGTAAATTAACCCACCAGGGCCAGAAAATGGAATTTTGATTGGAAGGTCCTGTCAAAGTCTGTCTGAGTGATGGTTGTGTTTTTCATCAGTGTAATCTGTAATCCCCATTTCCAGCAGTTAGACATAATTCATTGTCACACACACGGTATCCTCTCTTTCCTGGGCACATCCAGTAGAGAAAGATTCTTCACAAGCCATTAAATTCTGCTACATTTGATATATAGGCTGATGCTCACAAATTATCCAGTCAGAATCCTCCTTAGAAACACCTGTATTTTGTAGTATAGCTCAGAATTTACTGCTTGTCAAGAGGGCATCTGACCTACTACACTGTGTCAATCACAGTCCAAAACCTTTTACTTAGAGCCTCCAAGCTGTTTCTTCACACTGTTAGACAAAGTCTGACATCTCATAAAACTTTGAAATTAATTTTCACTTCAGGAGAAGTAGAAAAGAAACTGAAAAATGCCACTAATTAAGCAAAAGACAACATACCATGTGTCGGGTCCAGACATGAATGGCATTATTTGCAGAATGTTTAAGAGTTACTTGTTTATTAGTGTTTCTAATGCAAATATTCTCTCTGTTTTACCTTAACTTAAAGATTCAGATCTTATATCAGAAGTATGTATGTTATTAGATATATTACCTTTTAAAACAAAAACTTTTAAAGCTAAAAAAAGCTAAAAACTTTTAAAACTAAAATGTTTTTAAAGGTAAAACCATTATCTCTAAAACCAAAACTTTTTTTTCTAATTGACACTGAAAAATTACTAAAAACGGCTAAAAGAACCCCAAATTAATGCTCCTAGACTGCACATGGATGCTCGCTCTATATGAAAATGATGAGTAACTAATTAAATTGTATCCAAATTGTTTAAATCTGAGATATCAAACAGCCACCAAACGGTTGGGGAAAATCTTATTTTTTTTACAGCCTTAAAGCAAATTGCTGTTACCTTTAAAAATTAGCAGAAGCTTGCAGACTCTGTATAAACTTATGTTTTTGAAAAAGAAGAAAACAAAAAGAATCAAGATCTCTCTGTCTCAGGAAAGGTTTTGCAATGTTTGAACACTACAATTTCATCCCTCATCATGTTGTCTCCATCCCACACTTCCTGAAAAAATGTGCTGGACTCCACTGCCAGAAGCAGGGTGGAATATTCAGTGAAGTGCTGACCACAACTTCCTGCCTGCCAGAAAGATCCCACCAGAGTCTGGGGAATCTTAGAATTATGAAACAGTGAGCAAAACAACTATCAGTAATGCACAGATGTTTATATCAATTATTTTAAGTTTAAGGAATGTGATCTCTAAGAGAGCAGAATACAGAACAAGTAAATCTATCTTGATGTCATTATTGGTCTTTCTCCTCCATGTGGTATTTTTTTAATTGCAATACATATACTGTATTGTTGCACCTTCAGGTTTTGGCATGTACACCCTCCAGGTGAACACTGGCCATGTGACAGAGGAGTTTTTCTTGCATAACAAGATGCATTTCTACAATTCAGTCCTCGACTCACCACAGATTGCACAATTAAAAATAAAAATACAGGGCTCACATAATTGTGATTCATTAATTCAGTCAGGTCATGCGTTACTGGTACATGGACAAACACAGATGGAAATAAAGCCACTTCCAGTCTGTCATAAATTTCAACATAAGTGTGTTCTGCAGAGATCTGTTTTAAAATATGAATACGTTATCTATAACTTGAATTCACCCAATGACATGAGAATCATCCCATGCACATACTCAGCAACATAGTAAGAATAAAAAAAAAAAAAAAAATACCAGGAGGAAATTTTTAACTACGTTTATAAAAACTATATAAAATTCCGATTTAAGGCAACCACAAGCAAAAAAAAACAAAAAAAAACAAAAAAAAACCAAAAAAAAAAAAAAAAAAAGAAAAAAAAACCCCCAAAACACCCAGACAACAAATTCTAAATAATATATATAATTCACAGCAGTCCTAAGCCTACTCTAGTTTGTCACAATAGACCTGAACTTTTTGTTTCCCTGTTTTACTTGTTTTCAGCAATTATGTTAATTTTCTGCTAGTAAAAGGACAAATGTACAAAGAAATTAACTGAAAAGAATTCCAAATCACGCCTCCCAACATTCCCACATTTTGATGTTTAATATTTTAGCAATTTTTCATTCATTGGAAAGTTAATTAATTAATTTATTGGAGGAAATAACACTTGTAGTAATTACAAGTTGATATACAGAAAATTGCTGAGAAAACACTGAGGTACATTTAATACTTTTAGATTACAAGATTTTGTTTCCTGTGTGTCATCTCCAGCTGGATTGATTACAGAGAAAAAGAATCCAGGACAATGAAATAGATGTCATGGATGAACAGAGCATTTCTTTGAAAATTCATCCAAATCAGACATGCCATTTAGTGACATGTTGAAGTTCAGGAAGGAAAAATTAAAGGTGATCTGCTCACCAGCCTGTGTATTCAAGATCCACTGAAAGCTCTTCTGTAGGTTTATGATCAGTATTATCTGCATATTTCAGGACTAATACAATCTTGTCCTCTGTAACTTACTTGATTTTTCTTCAGATATGATAATTTCGGCACTTCTTTTTTTAATTTCCAACTATGTAATAGTGGAGAAAGGCTCATTTAAGAAACAGGTGATCAAAGGATTGATTTCTTATTTAACTTCTGTGGTAACAGGGAAGATCAAGTCTGCTTAGAAGGACAGAGGAAGAAAACTAAAAGGGGAGTGTTGGATTTTACTTCAGAGGAAGGACACCTGGCTTCTTTATAAATCTCAGACTTATCAGAAGTACTAGGTCAGAGATAAGGTACTCAAATATTCACAATTCACTTTTGTAAAGTCCGTACTTGGAAGTATAACTCCCACTGAAAGTGTAAATTAGTGGGAAGTATTGGTGGGAGCTTTTGAAAGAGCCTTTGGAAGCTAAACCATCAGATGCCAGTTATTTATCTCATTCTCAGTGAAGCTCTAAATATTTTGCCACTCTTTAGCATGATCGGCTCTGTAGCAACAGAAAACACATTTTTCTCCAAAAGCGTACACCTTCTTAGTTCAGGCACTTTCAGCCAAGAAAGGGTAATAAATTTAATTTTTCATTTTCAGTTGTAACACTTGGGTCTCCTTTTGCATATAACTGCAAGACCTCTCTGGCTCAAAAATCGATTTGTTGCATTAAAGATGTTTTCTTTTCATACACAATTTAGCCTTAATAATCATAAAAATGAACAACTTCTAAGGGAATAATCTAAATTTCACATCTGTCTGATTGTGACATAAGAAATATTTAATGCAGAAAACGGGGAAAGAGGACGTATTTGTTCTCAAAGCACAGATCTCACTCAATACATTTCTATAATACTCTGCTGCAAGAGTCAGAAGTTGTCATTTTTTCAGTAAAAGAAGTTCAAATGTTTTAACAAGAAATCAATTAAAAATACTAATCTACTTTTCCCTGATCTTATGGACTTAATCCTATGCTCCCAGAGCTACATATTTTGAAGAACTATTTTTTTCTCCAGTCTTCCCAGTCCTTGTAACCAGGAATATACTTACACCATAGAATATTTTATCTGCACTAAATTTCCACCCTAGCTTGCCTCACTGGAATTTGGATGTCTTCTATGCACTTTGATATTTTGTTCTCCTTCACATCACTTTTTTCCTTAATTACTGAAAATCAAGTTTTCATAACATAAAAAGAAAAATTTTCATTCTATCTTATTAATATAGAATTAGTAGTATTTCTGCAAGCTCTGAAGAAGCTGTTGGTGACAACTGTGTTTTCCCTTTAACCTGCCTGTCATTTGCTTATGATGAAACAATTCTTTCCTTTTTTTTATTTCAGAGATTACACCCCCTGTTTCTTAAACAAGCAAAACGAGTATAGCTAAAAACATGTGTACTTCTCATATTTACAGCGTTTATTACAAGTAAAAAATTAATATTGTGAACAGATAACCATGCATATGCAGTACCATATAAGAAGGGGAAAAAGCATTTTGAAGTCACTTATCAAAATTACCTTTTTCGTTCTGTACTAACTTACAGAAAGATTGGGAGTTCTTTTGGTTTAGAAGATGTAGTATTCTTCTATTTGCCAAATTCATTCTTTTGGATACCCGACAGACAGCATTTTATAATGCCAAGTCTATTAAGACTTGGATATTGGCTTTAAGAAGAATTATATACACCTTTTTAGACCCATGGGAGCAAACAATATAAAATTTTCATCATTTTTATAGTTGCACAAACCTATTCTGCAAAAACTTATTCCACAGCTGAGGGGAGCAAAGCATAAATATTATATAACATATAAGTTATATATTTTATTATATATACATAGATCAAATCATATATTAACTACATGGGAACAGAAAGAGAGGGGAAAAAATTGTTTTCTTTACCAGAAAATTCCTGAATTTATACTGGAGGACTGTTGGACTTTATGAAAGTAGGAAGAATTTTTTAAATGCTGACTTTAGTTTTAAGAGCCTCAGCTCTTTGGAGCCCCTCCCAAGGTCAGGAAAAGAGATGGGCATCCCCAGGAGGGGTTCAGGACATGACCCCATCTGAGGAGCCTACCATTTCCCTTGACAACTCACTCTTCATGGAAGGAGCCTGAGAAGATTTGCCTCATAAGTCTGAAGCAAAGGCTTAACACCACTCGGTCAGGATGTCATTCTGCCATAATAAAACATATCTATTCCAAGTAAAGCTCCCGAGCACTGAATTCAAATAACTCTAACATATTAGAATGTCAATAGTTTGGTAATCACTTTTCAAAAGGGTGCTTTTTCACGCAAGAAAAACTAGGTTCCAATGTCAATAATTTCTCCCATTCTGAGAGTGTAATATAAGATACCCAAACTTATTGCCATAACTAAAGTGCACTGCAGCAAAGACTTCAGGCAAAAATTATGGCCTGGTACAAATTAAAGGTGTGGTTCAAAGACTATAGAAACTTCTTCAAGAGGCCTATCATATTTTTGATTGCTGTCTTAAATATCTCTTTCCTGAATGCATTGACTGTTTAAAAATTCAAGCAAGAAACGTTTTAGTTGCACATGAAAATGCATAGAAAATAAAAGACATATCTTCTTTGTAATTACAAGGAATAAAAGTTCCCTCTCTAGGAGATGACCCATTTGTGTTGTACAGAATTTTGTTAAACTATCTTTTCTAAAAAGAAATTGTCATTTGACATTGACTCTATTCATTACTCTTTGTGGTCAGATTAATGATCTAGGACATGAAGTGAAAATGATGAAGCTTGTCTTTGTGTCATTTGTAAGTACTCAAATGACTGAAAACTACAGAGGCACTAAGTAGAGACAAGTCACAGATCACAGAATATTCTGAGATGGAAGAGACCCACAAGGATCATCAAGTCCAATTCCTAAGTGGAAGGCCCACACAGGGATTGAACACGTTACCTAGGTGTCCCTAGCATCATGCTCTAACCAAATGAGGTAATCTCATAGTCAGTGCACTGCCTTGCTAAGCACTACAGAAACACAATTTACAATTTCTGCTGAGAGGAATTTGTAGCTTAAAAGTATTCCATCAAAGGGTCCACTTGTTTTCACTTTTATTGTACACAAAATATCAACAGATTACACAGTCCAGGTTTCTTTGGGTTGGTGCTATAATACAACAAGAAATATCTTCCAAATCTGGCTTCTTTTTGAAGCCCTTTATTATTTTGACTGCAGAGGAGTGATTGCAAATTCAAACATGTTTGCAGCAGCAGAAACAGCAAACTTTGCTCATATTTCTCTGGAAGCATTCTGCTTCACCATCACTAAAGTGTACTTCTTTGTTAGATATTGCTGTGCTAGGTATGACATATCACTACCAGAGATGAATTAACCTGCACTGAAGTCTTCTTTAGTGATGCAAATCTCACATACGGTTGGTTTGGAGATGTAATATATTATTTAGGAACCTGGATACTTCTTTTGGCAAATAGCAGAAATCAATATTGATCTGAGACCACGTTTTGCTGGACCATCAGTTTATGCCCACTTGCCTTGGCCTACATTTTTCTCTTCCCCAAGTAAGCCTTAAAACTGAGATCTGTTTGAGATTTATAAAGACTTGTGAGATGTAGAAAGAATTATGTATTAGGTGCTGCTGGCAGGGTTTGCAGAGGGGCTGCAGGGGGGCTTCTGTGAGATGACACCAAGAATATCCAAAACTGACCCCTGTGCTGGATAAAGTCAGTTCCAGCTGGCTCTGGACAGACATACTGACTACTGGCCAAAGCTCTGTCCCTCAGTCTCATAGCCTGGGATAACAGCTTTATAAAAGGTTAAAAAACTCTGCACTCTACTAGCCTAGGCATCATACTGTGGAGATGTAGAGCATCCTTACTTCTTCACTTTAAAACTCCAATTATCCACTCAATATACATTAAAAAAATAAAAGTAATGTTTCCTTTACCTGAGTATTTTAGGAATCACTGCTCAAACTAATTTTTAGTTACCTCCCTAAAAATTCCTTTCCTAATCAGATATTATTTTTCAATCAAGGGATTCTACAAATGTTCTGTTCTCCATACCCTGTGACTTCAATAATTTCTTTAGTATGCCTCATCCCTTGCAATATTTCTAGTAATAGTCTTCCGTATTTCATGGGAGACCAAACAGATTTACTGTTATAGAAGATTGACATGTATATAATCTATCTCAGCTGTCCTCTCACACAAAAATATCTGGAGCGTGCATTTACAATACAGCTTCTCCTCCTGATTAGCATTCAAGTTGAAAATCATACATATGTGCCTGAAAAACAAATAAATCTCTACAACCTTACTCTGTTATTTATCTGACAATTCCAGTAATTGGGTTCTGTTCGCTTACACTGAATTTCCATTAAAAAGACATGAAATCTTTCATTTCAGCAGACTAAGACCCCAGCTTCTTTCTTTATCTGAGCATATTGACAAACAATTTTAATGATAACTCATTATGCAGAAGAATTCCTTTGCTTTTTTGTTTTTGAAAAAGATTTTCTCTAAGAGCTGTATCAGGCCTCCTATTATACAAATGTGTAGACAATTTTTTAATTTGCTT
This sequence comes from Acridotheres tristis, assembly GCA_037013685.1. Lineage (NCBI taxonomy): Eukaryota > Metazoa > Chordata > Aves > Passeriformes > Sturnidae > Acridotheres > Acridotheres tristis. The sequence goes on from CM072884.1 coordinate 79,103,781, forward strand.
TCCAACTATTTCAGAAATTATGCCTTTAGTTCCTTATGCTCTTTACTAATATTCTGATGTGTATCTATTAGATACTTCTGTATCAGAGCACTCTCGAATTGCTAGCAGCCAAATTGGGCACATCATTCTTGATAGTTCACTGCTCCAAAGAAACTTTTCGTGTGACTCCTGTATTTGAGAACAAGAATCTTTGAGAGCTCCCTCCTGTAGTGACCTGCCTTAGTCTTTGCTGTGCTAACTTTGCTGGGTGTATTTTTCTATTAAATGGATTTTTAAATTGCTATTTCTATAGCCTTAGCCTATGCTCTGAATATTTCAAAGGTTCTTTCTTGTTACACTTTGAACTGTTTTCCCATGGTGTACAGTATTATCAGATATAATAGCTGTTGTGACATCAAACTTTCTTACAACACATTTCAGTGACGCACCTCAGGAGCAAAGCATAAACAAACAGTCTGGAAAACAGGATCTCTTTAAGTAAAGGTTGAAGAGGAAAAGATGCAAACTTAGTTTTTCTGATGATACATGCCAAAACTCTCTGAACAAGCAAGTTCAGTAAAAGGTTAAATTAAATACCTTTTCCAGCATTTTTCCAATGGAAACTAATGGAAAAATTTCCCTTTCAATACACTTATTTAGTTCTGTGGGGTCCCTCTGTATGCAAAGGCACTAGCAAGTGTGCATACTTGCTCTTACCTTCATTGAACCTTGCGAGTGACTCTCCTTAACCTCTGTCTTCAGGTGAATGGAGTGCTTTATTGGTATAACTCAAGGACAAGTGGGGCTTTTTTTCGCTCTGTTCTGTAGTTTATTGGGAATATCCTTATTCTTAGTAAATAACTTCAATTCTTCTTCACGTCTTCTCTTGAAATCTGACACCTTTTTAAAGCTATCATATATAGCTTCTGAACCAATATGCTATTTTTTTATTCATACTGTTTCAAACAGTTTATTTGCCAGACACATATTTGCTCATAGAGTTAATCCACACACCAAGTCCATTTAGCTCACAATAAAATCCTGAGGTTTACCAAGTATTTTCTCCTGTCTTACAGTTAAAGATCTCAGGCTTAAAAGGTGGGGGTGTTATTGCCCGAATTTTGTTTAAAAGACCTACTTTTTCTGGGGAATGGGAAGCCAGCTTTGTGTCTGGGATGGCACAAGGGCTCCTGAACCACAAGTTCATCAACCTGTGAACTCTTTCTGCTGTGCCTATAGTTCGCAGGTAGGAAATTAATGACTTTCATCCTCTCTAGTTGTCCTCCAGAGATTCTAAGAGATTTCAGCTTCTTAGATTATGCATGCATTTCACTTTACTACAAATAATTTGTGCTTTTAAGGAATTAGTCTATTTCTCTCTTTCCCAGGTTGACCAATTTGCACTATGCAGTGGCAGACTCAGTACATTATCAAGTTTGAATGGCTCGTCACATATCCTGATGCTCCTACTCTCATTTCTTACGAGCTAGGCCAAAGAATATATTAGTCTTGTACTGGTTTTTAAAGACTTAATTATGCTGATAAATCAAACATAAAATTGGTACAATATCATTTTTTTGTCCAGTGTTGGATTTTAGAAACTGAGGAATTTTTTCACCTGATCTCAAAAACGATTGACACAACCAAGCTTGATTTTTCTGCTGTCACTTTGAAAATTCTTCAGTTATTGATATAAAATATTCCTTTGATACTCTAACAAAAATACATTGCTTATCAGTTCTTGTGATATACAATACAATTAATAAAATTTTCATTTCAAAAATTTTAAATGAATGCAGCACAATTTCTTATTGTGCATGGGAAATCCACAACTCAATTCCATGCTTAGGGTAACTCTTTTTGCATACCATATATAAAATAACCTCAATATATCACCTCTATTGTCTTAATTTTCCATTTAAATTCTAAATTTAAGTTATCCATACTGAGGCCAAATATTTTTTCTTGAATTGTTTTAATTGTGTATTACCTAAACACAACATTAAGCTAAGAATAATTTTACAAATATCAGAATCACAGAATGGATGATGCTGGAAAGAAACTTTCAAGATCATCAAGTCTAATGCCCCTGCTCAAGGAAGGCACGCTAGAACGATTTTCCCAGTGTCCACATACATTTGCAGTATCTCCAAGAATGTAAACTCTGCAATATCTCTGGGAAATTTTTTTGCCATGTTCAGCCAACCTCATAGTAAAAGAAGTCTTTCTTTATGGTCCAGAATATTTTTATGTGTTTCAATGTTGTGCCTATTGCCTACTGTACTTGGGCCCACTAGGAAGAATCTGACTGTCTTCTTCACCCTCTCCATCAAGTACTTATATGCATTGATGAGATTCCTCCAAGACTTCTCCTCTCCAGAGTGAACACACACAGCTATCCTTCACAGAGGAGATCACAAGATCACAGAATCATAAAATGTCAATGAGGTTGGAAGGGCTTCTGGAAATTATCTTGTCCAACTCCCCTGCTAAAGCAGCTTTAGCTAGAGCAGGTTGCACAAAATCATGTATGGATGGGTTTTGAATATCAGCAGAGTAGGAGACTCAGCAGGTTCCCAGTGCAGCCTGACAGTATGTTTTTCATAGTTCAATGTTGCAGTTTGTGCCCATTACCTCTTGTCCTGCCACTGAACACCACTGGAAAGAATCTGACCACCTCCTTTTGACACCCTCCCTTCAAATAGTGACATACATTGATGAGGCTCTCTCAGTTGTCTCTTCTTCAGGCTAAACAGGTCCGGGTCCTTCACCCTTTCCTCATAACAGAGTTGCTTCTCTCTCCTGATCATCTTCATAGGCCTTTGCTGGACCCTCAATGGCGGTTCCTTGTCTCCTGTACTGGGAAGTCCAGAACTGGACACAGCGCTCCAGTTGAGACCTCACCACTGCTGGGTACAGGGGGAGGATCATCTCCTTCGACCTGCTGGCAATGCTCAGGTGAATGCAGGTCAGAACACCACTGGCTGAAGGACATACTGCTGGCTCACGCTCAACCTGTTGTCCACCAAAACCCCCAGGTTCTTCTCTGCAGAGCTTCTTTCCAGACTGTCGCTTCCAAGTCCATACTGACACCCAGGGTTGGTAATGCCTTCCCAGAGGAACAACTCTTCATTTTCTGTGGTTGGACTCCATGAGGTTCCTTTGATCCAATCGTCAGCTTTGACAGTGATAACAACCTTCTGATGTATCATCCACCTCTCCCAGCTTTGTATCAGCTGCAAGCACAAGCAAGGAATTGACTAAGATAGATCGAATAGGACCAAGAGGAGTTTGAGAAAATGAATACAAAACATTTCAGCAACAAGGCAAGGGAGATCCTCCCTTGAATAACCATAGCTATCTGCCACAGAATGGAGCGATATGTTGCACCTCTTACAGCCTGTAGGTTGTCCAGGGCAAATGAAAAGGTTGCTCTGGGACAAAACAGCCCTCCTCATAAAGCCTCATTATCCTAGCATTCTCAGCCCAGCCTCCCCACATTCTTACTTCATTTTGAAACATAAGGATGCCATTGTTCTCTCACAAATGTACTCAAGATTGTCTATGAATCTATTTTTTCTGAGACACTTTACTCAGATGCTTTCTTTAAAGATCCTTTTAATGATCCTTTAAAAAAATCTGCGAGTTCTACATCATGCTCAGTTGATTTTCTTCCTTCTGAGCATGCTGTCTTCCTTGAAATCTTTGTCAAAAATAAAATTCAAACATCTTCCTGCCAGGTGGAACAGCATGTGTGCATCATAATGGATTAATGATTTCTTTATAGCTAGATGAGCAATAGGTCAGTTTTTAAGATTCTGATTTTCTAATAGAGGATAATTTGACACATAGAGATCAGGATAAGATGTGCATTTTAGTGCTTTGTTTCCCAGTTCATCTGATTCTATAATGTCTGCAATAATATTGTCAATATTTAGAACTTTTCTGTGTCCTCATTTGTTTTTTGCCACAGGATATTTTGCTTTAAGAATAACTACACAGTAAGTGTACCCAAAGCCTTTGGACCAAGAAGACAGATGCTCAGCAGCTTCTTGTAATTCTCAAGGGCAGAATGAATGCCCAATAAAAACTGAGAGGAACCACAGGAACTTGTGGGATTGGACATTTCTGTGAAAGACTTTTTTTAGTAAGTAGTACAAACTGAGAAATTTCTTTGACTTGTGTGTTGCCAGCCAGCAGAAACATAATGAATGCTGATGATCTGGCTGATTTTGTAGCCCATGCAGAGAACAACTTCACTGAGTTTTTTCATAGCATCTGTCGTACAGTAAAACAAACTCTCTGCTAATGAAACATACCAATATTCTATTGATAGCTCTGGACAATTTCCTTAAAGAAGGAATTTGACCTATTGTGTTTTCTAACATGGCTGTTAGGCTGACATTTTCAGTCCCTATCACAGAATCTGAATGCTAGCTCTCCTTGCATCTCCAAGGTCCATGGAATAACTTTAAAAAAATCTCACTTTAAATATCAAAAAAAGTTAAATTTCCCCATATTTTAGAATGTGAGTTCCCATAGGAATCTGTTGCATTTTTTATATTGTTTTTAAAAACAAAATGATTGAAGAATAATAATCACAAGTGGGATCCAAGGTAACATGTTATGTAATAATTGCATTTCATGGTCCTATCACTATTAAATCTTCTCTTATAGGTTTTGGATATCAGTCATTTGAAAGTTTGGATATACTAGCTATCACATTCTTTACTCACCTTAATTAAAAGTGAGAAGAAGTAATTTACATTATTGACAGAACCTCCAAAAACCCTTTTTCCTTTTGTAGGAAGTACACTTCCTTCAGCAGGTATGCTGAAGTCAGTACGACCTGATTGCTTAGAACTTGAGGGAGAGACAAGTATCAGAACTATTCTTTTATTGGTTTGTTCCTCTTTCAGAAGGACAATCTCAGTCTCTTCCATTGTCCAATACCAAGAAAAGCCTTCACAGTAATACTACCCTTGCCTGTGCTGACAAGAATTCCTCACCAAGTATTACACTATTTTAATGACATAATCTTTACCACATTTCTTACCACCACATGTTAAAGTCTGCCACAAGCACGGGCAGTAGATGAAAATCAAGCCTATGGAAAGAGCTAAACTGGAGCTTACACACCATGCAAATTCCATCTAAACTGCAGCACAGTACAAAAATTATATATGGGTGGATGGGATTACCCTACACACTGCTCTATTCAAGTCAGTTTCTCTTTCTTCTGTTATTTGTGGAAAACATTGCACCACAACAATTTTTCTCCCCAGATTAATTAGGAGGTAACAAATTTCTTGAGTTTTTAATCACAAATAGATTCACCAAGTTACTGATATTTTCTTCTAGCAACACTAGCCTCCTTCCACCAGCACTTCCTACTAAATTTTACCTAAGACACTTCCTTAAACCCAATCACTCATCTTCCACAGAACAGCAAGGCCTGCTTCTTATTTTGTGTCTTTTCCTCATAAGTCATGAGAGCTCTCAACATTCCCTATAAGCAGCTGTGATTCTTTCTGGCCACAAGTTAACATTTTAGTAACAGTGCAGAAATGATGTCTTAGCAAGTTGTCACACCATCTTTATTGCCTTCATCTGCTAAAATTAAAGTAAGAGGTTTTGAAACCTGTCCCTTGGAAATGAACGTATAGATTCATTCCTGCTTCATCACACTGGCTGTTAAAGGCTGTCAGCAATTTGCAGTGATTAATTGGGAAATGATTGTAGACTCAGAACACTGAGGTTAAGGAATGTGAAGATGACATATGAAAGTGCAGCTAAGTAATTATGCCCACAAATTTGGTGTTTAATATGAAAGGCACACATGAGAGCTGCTAATGCATGCAGTTACAAGATTAAGAAAGGACCACTTGCTCTTACCTGCCCCATTTCAGTGTCCCAGACTTTCTGCTGCTGAATTACAAGTCTCTGTTTGTTCCTTCCATGAAACAAACTTCACCCATTTGTATCCTTTATTTCAGATTGCTTTTCCCTAGTAATTTATTCCATATGTTTATAGATAAGTACACACAAAAGTCCGTATTGTGATCCCCTCTATAGAGCAAGTAACTCCAGTAAGTGTTGAAAATACTGAATTACATAACTGAATTCCCCCGTGAAAAATTAGCATGCCAAGATGATGCATGTTAGACAATGCAGTTAACCCTCCCAAAGTGGTACAGTAAGTAATGGTTTCAAATAAAGAGTGTCATTTTCTTTTCCCTTTAGGATAAGGCTATTTTTCAGATCTCACAGACTCTTCTTAATAACTGTAATAAAAAGCATCCAATATGCTAGAGTTCAAATGTATTACATATAGATGTTTTTATAGCTGGATTTGATTGCCTGTTTATGCTTCTCTGCAGTCTGCATTCAAAGTTCAGATACTCTGCTTCACTTTGAGTGCTTCCTATAGGGAAGGACATTGCAAACAGGGGTAGCTGTAATCTTCACAGACAGTGCTAATGTCTGCTTCAGGGGAGAGCAGAGCTCCTCAGACATCCTGTCAGCACAACTGGTTTCACCCCTCCCAACTTCCCTTTCTTTCCATTGTGTGTTACTGGATGTATTTAATTCCATTTTTCTTATAAGAATGTGCTTCAACCCATAATTAATCATAAGGGCTTTTCAGAGTACAATTTATTTATGCCAAACATAAGGGAAATTGAACCAAAAACAGGCAGGAAAAAAAAACCAAACCAAAACAAAACAAAGAAGACATGCTAGAAATAGAAGTTAAAATTCTAGATTATATTTTAACTGTAAAACATTTATATGGTTCAACAAAAAGCATTTAAAGGAAATTACAAAGAAAGAGAAAAGAGAGAATAAGGTCTGGAAAATGATGTTGTGAAAGCCAGAGGAGAAAGATGAAGAAGAAGTGAAAAAGTTGATGGCTAATAAGGAAGAGTATGGCAAGAAAAGGGTATATTATCATCCTAGTGGCAATTCATTTCATACCTATAGGTCCTGTGGGAGGACTTTAGGAGCAATGTCTTGGTGACTTCCTGCTCTTGCCTCAGCCAGAAGGAGTGCAGTACCAGGGTTGGTGTTGCACAGACACCATGGACTGGGTGGCTGAGGAGCCACCACTGCCCCATCCCTCTGTATGCTGCCCATCACCAGAAAACTGATGGATACGGATATCCACTGCTGATGTGAGGGTCCCTGAAGAGAGCCCTTGTCATGGCTTTTCTGCAGAAATCACCACCCAGCACGGGGAGAAGCTTTCAGTGTATCTCTCCACTGCTCTGGCCTGTCTATCCACTGTAAAGCAAGGAGAGCACTGCGACCCCTGTGGAAATTTATCTCTGGGGAAAGGCCAGGGTCATGCAGCACTTATGTATTAATTTAAGATATACAGGGTCTCTGGGTCTACTGCTGACCTCCATATGTTTAGATTAATTTAATTCATACCAAATATATAAGCATAGCTTTAATCTCACTTAATTCTGCAGTGAGGAGACAGAATCCAAGTTTAGACCCTGTGGATCAGTGAGCAGATGGACTTACTTATTTTACTATGGCAGTCATTCTAAATATCTGTATTTTCTGAGGTCTCTCATTTCACTAAAATATTCAGATTTTATTTGGAAGCAATTGGATGAGTCCTTCCTTATTAGAAAATCTCATTTTCTTCCCCCTAGATGGAAGCAGTTGCTTCCTTAGGAAGACAATAAAAACTCAATTTTTGCTTTAACAGCATAACCACTCTATATAAACTTCAGCTTTTTCACCACTCTATTAGTGAAGCTAAAACATCTTGCAGAAGGAAAAGGAAAACTTACTAGGCATTCATTTTCCCCCCAGAGAAAAAGGTGCTTCATTCAATAGGATTTGCATCTTTTTGAATGTTAAACGGTTTAACAATGCAAACGACACTCTCACCATTTTCACTAAATAATCTTATGATGCTGGAGTTTTATCAATAACACACCAGGGAAATCACCTTTCCTCTTGTGTCAACATTAACAGAAGTATTAAAAAAAACAAAACAAAAAATATTTTCTTTACACTTTTTATTCTGAAAATGTTCCGAAAGACAAATTCACACCAAAGAATGTCACTATTTGTGCACTTTTTGCTAATTTAGAAAGCCAGAAAAAGATTGGGCTTCCTTAGACGGTGATTTTGACATTATGCAGGGAAGGAGTATTCTCATGCTAATTTACAAAACTAATCTACTCACAAAGAAAGCTCCCTGAATAGTGCAAAAGTTGAGTTCCTAGAGGATTGAAGCAGAGGAGGGACAAAAGCTGGTTTAAAACTAGTTTTACTATTCCAAGGTTTTATGAGCCTTTGTCTTGAATTTACCTTCTTTATAAGTAAAAATATTTATTTGAGAATAAAACATGCTAAATGTCAGATTGTGCGAGAAGGCACCTTGTGGTAAGCATAACAATCAAGTAAAAATATTTGGAGAAATAATAATTACTTGAGTCATGGGACAGCTTGAAACCAACTTTCATTGTGTAAGGTCTCATTTAATACGATAACTGTTTCTTAAGTGCTTTTTTGAGTTATATTTTGCCTTTATGAAAAAGAAGACATTTTATTGAGGGGACTAGAAATAGTCATAATGTCTTGTAACAGTAAATCAGAAAACTAAATAAATGTTTTTGAAGTACAAATAGTTTTAATATAAGAATCCACTCCCACATGCTGTTCATTAAAATATTTTTTTTGTTATTTGGATTACAGTACAGAAGTTACATCATATGAAAGATAAAATGCCTTTATCTTGATACAGTGGAGAAAATTCATTCTATTTTTTAATTAATTAAATGATAATGCTATCAAGTTGTAGAAAAACTATGGGATGATAAGGCAAATTGGATAAAGGTTCATCCTCAGTAATTCACTCTACATGCTAGAGAAACAAAAGGCCTCTGCATCATTTTTTTTGCACTTAAGGTCTAATCTAATAGCCTTAATGGTTATTTGTCTTTTACAAACTTTGTTGCCCCTCTGTACATGGTAAATTTCAAACCTTTGTAATAATTGGGGAAATAAAGGATTCCTAATGCAGGGCTAGATCAACTTTATATTCATGATGCATGAAAAAATTCCAACAGACTTGAATAAGCTCTGGATCAGGTCTATATTAAGGAACTCAGTATGATCAGGCCCCAGTCTTACTCACTGACTTCACTACAATCACTCATGATTCATGAAGCAATTTTCAAAGTGCAAATAGCTACACTTAAAAATAAGACAATATATTGCAGTTTACTGTAGTACTTTCCCCTTACCTTCTCTCACATAGTCATTGAATCATTAAGGTTGGAGACCTCCAGCATCATCAAATTCAATGCCACCATGTCAACCAAACATCCTGCTGCTTCTTGAACGCCTCCACGGATGGCGACTCCACCACTTCCCTGGGCAGCCTGTTCCAATGCTTGACCATGTTTCCAGTGAAGAAATTCTTCCTGATGTCCAACTGTAACCTCTCTTGGAGCAGCTTGAGGCCATTTCCTCTTGTCCTGTTGATGGTTGCTTGGGAGGAGAGGCCAACACCCACCTGCCTATAACCTCCTATCTGGTGTTTGTAGGAAGTGATGAGGTCTCCTCTGAGCCTCCCTTTCTCCAGGCTAAACAACCTCAGTTACCTCAGCCACTCTGCTATATTTTTTATCTGAAATAAATGTGATTGCTCATTTGAAACTGTGACTGATACACATTCAATGGCTACTAGGTCCAGCAAGGGTGACTTCACAATCAAGTCATCAAATTATAATATAGACCCAACACTTCTCCCACTGAAATAAGTGACAAGACTATATTTTACCTAAATGAGAGAAGGTTCTCAACCTGTGTCTTTCATAAAGGAAATATCTTTAAAAATAACAGACACAAGTGTACCTTAGCTTTTAATGCACAGCTTATGGTTACTTTACATTATGTGCAATTTTTGAAGTTAGAAAGCTGACAATAGCAAGTACTATACATATTGCATATCTGATTCCTGCTTATAACCGATATTTAGACAAAAAGAGAGGCTTTTCAAAAAATAATACAGAGAATAAGAGATGGTACCTACATGTCATATACAACACACAGTGCATACATACGCAGTCAAATCCAGCTCACCCACTACTTCAGTAATGACACTAATGTTAATAGTATTAATCATGTAAAGAAGAGAGCAGTTTCATGTTGTATATAAACAGGCATAAAAGCTTATGACTGGTTTGACATTTATCCTTGGCAGGGAGGATGAGGGAGGGAAGGATATATCTTATCAGAGCAGGGCAAGCTTTAATTCCTGAAGAGAAGCACCATAGCATCCACCAAAAACTTACTTTTTCTGGGCTTAATTATCACTGGAGCTTCTGTAATTCACAATCACTAACATCAGTAACTGAATTCAGTAAGCTCCATGTTTCTCTGCAGTACTCTTCATTCATTTTATGGCCAAAGTCAAAAGATCCAAGACCACAAGAGGTGCTGTGAATGCTAAGAGAACTCTACCTGATCCCAGTCCAAAACCTTTGGATCCAATGTATTGTAAAGCAATAATAATTCTTGAACATATCTACCCAAGTTATTAAAAGTAACATTAAGAAACTCTCAAACATTTAAAAACAAAACTATAGGACATATTTTTTCCTTGCCCTGAGAAGAAAATTATTTGACTGGAATAGTGCATGTCTAGTATATATCTTGGAGTATTTTAGATGTGAAAGGGTTGAGCATGTTGGTTTTCTGAAAAGAAAATCTATGCTTACATAGATTTCAATTGTAATTTATTTTCTGCGTCAACATGCAGGAATTCTGTGTTACTATTTTATGGGGAAATTACTGAAACAGGAAATTATTTTTAACATAGAATTTATAATGTTTGAATATTTAGTGGGTAACTCAGAGAATGTTGTTTATATATATATATATATATACACTATATATATGTGTGTGTGTACACACATACCAAGGCTTTTAGATCAGGTTGAAGAAATGCATAAATGAGAACCTTCTAAGTGAAATATCTAGTTCATGGTTTCTCAGACTGCAGTATACATGAACTTGGGTGAACAGTTATTTGCCCTCTCCTGCTCCTGTACACAGATGTGGAGAACTGCTGTTGCTGTCACCACTTCTACACCACAAAATTTGCAGAGTCCTGACCCAAATTATACACCATATTTGATTCATGCCAACTCAGACATTTCCCTTAACCAGCCCAGTGTTTCTGGCATCCCCACATTTGTGCCAGACCAAACATCTTCTGTAGACTTCTAAAAAATAAATAAGAAAACAAAAACATGAAGCAGGTTTGCATAGTTTTTTTTGAGGAGTTTTTTGGAAGGTGAAATCTTGGATGTATTCTGTCAACAACAAAATTCTGCCTATGGGTCCAAATCCAGAAGAAAGAATGCCAGCTCCAGTCTTAGAGATATTTGGGCAACTGAATCCATAATTTTAATGCAAGTATGATTTATTACTCTAATTCTACCTGAGTTCCTTACATAAATACATGGCTTTGGGATGTGAACTGGCTCATCCCTTTCTGGTTTACAAAAAACAACTGATGAAAGTAGAGCATAGCTGAATCCCTAAACATGCCCAGAGTGCATTTTCAGGATCCTTGCTATGGCATTTTTTTCCTGGAAAACGAGCATTCTTTTGAAGAAGTGCTGAACTAGCAAAAGAAATAATAGCTGCAGGCTGGCAAGCTACAAGGCCAACAGCAGCACAACCACCCAACCAGTTAAGCTGTTTTCCTACAAGAGTACAATATAGATTTGGTGGGATGGGGTAAATGCATGACTAGGAATAAGAAGTTTCTCGGCTATTATGGATTTCTTCAGTTAAGAAAGTATGCATTGACTGCTTGACGGGGGAAGCTTCATGGGAAACTTTTTCCTCAAAGACATCAATTGCCATTTTTGCTGTTCTAATTATGATTTAGTAGAAACTGTCAAACTGCTCAGCAAGACACAAAACCAAGACGGAATATACACTTTGTTCTAAAAACCTTGAAATCTAAATGAGACAAGCAATGCTGTCCAGACCCATAATGTACTATATCCCCCACCAAAAGACATTAAGGTCAAACATTACAGTTCCCTTTGTTTGTTTTTAAAACAGCATTTAGGTGGTTGATTAGCACTGTAGAGCAGTTACTCTATCACTTATATGATTTGTACTTCACATACTCAGTATACAATGAAGGTATGAACTGATTCAGAAAGAAAAGTATGTATAGTAAGCAACAAAATACCTCATTCATTTTAATTGTATGACCACAGCAAGGTTTTATTTCCTAACTTTCAGCCTTCACATCATAACTGGTTTTAAGCTATGTTTTACAAATACAGAAAGCACAAACACTAGTAGGGAAAATAAAATCTGAACAAGTGTACACAAAACAAGTAATTTTCCAGTTATTGGGATTTTCGTGGTTTTTTGGTTTTTTTAATCTTTCCCCCACACACTATATTTGAAATTAATTTGGTTTCGGGTTGTTTTAGATAATTATAGACCAAAATAAATATCTATACATTTTTAAATCATTTCTGTATATATTTCACAGTAAATTCAGAAAATATGCAATTTTAATCGACACACTGAACATCTAATTACCAGGAGAAATCAAGCCTGTGCAATCTTTATACATGCAATTTCAGTTAATGCAAACATTTCAAGAGCTATGGGCTGAGCATGTGTAGCTGTAACAGTAAAGCTCAAGGACGCTAAACTCACTTACGTGATAAGGCAAGCTTGAGGTTTGCTTTGATCCATAAGAGATGAGCTGTAAAAAGCACTTCTGTTCACTTCTGTTCCCCTGCTCAGGAATGAAGAATTCCTTTTGCTGCATTATGCATAACATCATTACAGACAAGGTACAAGTCAAGAGCAAGTGGTTCAGCTATCCTACCAGCATACTAAAATAGCAGTGGGACTATAAAATTATTTAGGTACTATATTACACAGCTCTTCTTTAAATACCACTTACACCATCACATTTGCCAGGAATCTTTCTTTCTAAGTGTTCTAAATGTAAAGTTTCTGGTATCTGTTCCCTGGGGGCAACTTCAACTAGAATAGGCAGGTTGATACAGCAGATGACTATCTGCTCCTTACAAACTACGTCTGATGTACTCTGTAGTGATAAAAAGCTCCTTATCAGTTTGGATTCCAACCTAAAGGCAACTGCTATCCAGATCTTACAGTGAAAGATAATGTGGTGTAATTAAAGCTCACGGCCTACAGATACATCGTGCCAAACACCACTTGCTTTAGTCAGGACTGGAAATTTTGGTTGTAAATTTACTGTGAAGATTTTTGTAATCTAAAAAGAAATCTTGTTTAGGCCTTTCCCTTTCTTTTTAACATTCTCAGTCTCTCTTTCTCTCTCTCTCTCTCCCTCCTCCCTTTTCTTTTCTCAGATACACTAGCGAGACACATTTAAAACACTTCATGAACCTAGTCTATATATAACAGCCGTGGTTTTTGCATCCACTTGCAAACTTTCCCAAATTTATTCTAGGCACTTGAAGAATGACAGTTCAAACATTCAGTAGAGATTTACTCAATTTTAGCAATAAAATTTAAAATCCAATTTCCACTTAGTATGCCAAAGCCTCACACAATTTTTATGTGCAATTGAACTGGGTGAACTGGTAAATTAAACTGTGATTGGGAATGTTCTCAAACAGTGGGACGCAGTTGCCTCTGGGTGTATGTGTGGTAGCATTTTAGTTCAGATCAGGATGCACTACTAAAGCAAATCTCCCAGTAGTTCCCACTTCCTGCACTTTGGTTCACATCATGTTTGGAATGTGCAAAATGAATTCCTTTCAGATAAAAATAAACCTGGAGGAGCAGTCTCAGTCTCAGAGGGTATCTAATGCATTTTGACTGCTAATGGGCCTTCTGTCTGCAGAAGTAAGCTAGAGCTAGGCTACAGTAAAACTCTGAAATGCAGACTTTGAATGCCAGTGGATCCTCAACACCAGATGTTTTCTGCCATAGATCTGTTCTTATTGGGCCTTTTCCTAATATAGGCATTCCCTAAATTGTCAAACCATTTCCTGGCACACTTTTGGCGCACATGCCATCCAGCATGCATATAAAAATCTCCCAAACCAGCTTGGGAGTATAAATATTCCCAGGACCATTTTCAACAGGCACTTTTTCATGCAGTCATCTAATTTCAGAGAATGATGGAATCTATTAGAAGGAACATCGTTTGTTTTCTAGTCCAGCAGCAGACCCTGGGAACATTTTCAGGCACTTCTAATTCATTGGTATAGTAATCCCCCACTACAGTGCACTTTTTAGTCTCTCATGCAGAGACCAAAGAGCAGACACTTTCTTCTCCACCTCCTTTCTGAGGTCTTTCAGCCATGGGTAAGGATGGCTGCTGCAATAAAGAAAAAGGGAGCTATGTGTAGAGCACCTCATGTCATATTCAGCTATTTTTTTCAGTGTTTATTATTCTATCTCAAATCCACACTCTCTGACAACCATATAGCTGTTAAGTCACTCTGTTAGTTGCTATGACAGAGGTCAGATCAGTCCATTCAAATATTTCGACTTCACCATACAGAATTATAGAATGAAAATATTATGGGACTTGGAGCTATCTGTGCCCTCTGAGTCCTGTGTGGACTCATCATCTTGCCCACATGTCAGACACAATACTGAGTTTTCAGTACACAGGCTTTCAAGGCTAGCAAACTTCTACAAATTCTCAATGGTCCTACCATGATAATCAGAAGCTTCCCATTTGCATAGGCCTTCTTTGAAAAGTCTGAGCTACATCGACGTTAACACTCAGTGAAAACCTCCCAGCTGATAAAACTCATCTATATCCACACTTTAAAGTGTCTCCACACTGCTAAAGTTTGCTGTCACTGAGACTCTCCTGGTGTTATCAGGTACCACATCCATCTCACAGTCCTTCACAGTGTCCTATTTAGCACTTCCTCAGCCTTTCCCCCAAAAGTGCCATGCCTGCCCCATCTCACCCTTGCCACAGAGCCCTGAATCTAGGACCACAGGCTGCTGCCACCCAGCCTGCTGTCTCTACAGCAGTGTGCTCTCCAGGCCTCTGCTGAGTACCTCCGATGTGATGATTTCGAGGTGGCACGGCAGAACTCCTTGTTTTGACAGACATTTGAGATGGACAGAAAGAATGGTCTAGAGAGCTGAAATACATATTTCGACTACATATCATGAGTCCTTGAGATCATTATTTATTTTGGTATCTCTAAAAAACTAGCAGAGTTCTTGGAAGCATGGGGTGGAATTTGGTATTCTTTTTGAATTGCATAGAGTTTATCAGCTTGACATAGGGAGACACTTTCAGCAACACCTGAAGACTTTGGAGTACATGTCCACTGACTTAATTAACACAGCACATTAAGAAAATAATGAAGGTGTTAGTTTCCAAATATTTAAACTCAGGTTGAAACACAGGGTTTTGACATTTGTTCATCCTGTGAAAGATAATGTCAGCATTTAGCTATCTGTTAGTTGTTTTTTATATCTCATAGAGTATATCATAGAGTTTATCAGCTTGACATAGGGAGACACTTTCAGCAACACCTGAAGACTTTGGAGTACATGTCCACTGACTTAATTAACACAGCACATTAAGAAAATAATGAAGGTGTTAGTTTCCAAATATTTAAACTCAGGTTGAAACACAGGGTTTTGACATTTGTTCATCCTGTGAAAGATAATGTCAGCATTTAGCTATCTGTTAGTTGTTTTTTATATCTCTCTTAATACATTATCTAGTTCCAATTTTTCCTTTATCTGTACTACCACAGTTACTGAGAATAGACTGCCATAAAGTCATCTTATTTTTTGTGTAAAGCACTTGATTTAGTAGTAGTAGTAGTTAGTTAATAATTAGTAATTATTTTTGCTATATCCTGGCTGCTTCTTATCTTTATATTTTGATTCTGCTGCAGGAAACCCTTTTGTATTTAGACAGGGGGAACCTGTATATTTATACAGCGAGAAGATTGTGACCCTAAGTCAGGCCTTTTCTGTTCAGCTCCTAACCATTCATAAAGGAATTCATTAAATGTCAAAAGAGAATAAGAAAACAAACTGGCTTCTCCAGAGTAGCAAACAGTACAATTACAAAAACTCTATTTCAAGACAGACATAAAAAGCAATCACAAAGAATAGTAAAAACCATACTCCAGATGGCGGGAAACAATGGACTCCATATTGTGTATATACCCACTTCTGCATTTTATAGACTGATGACAGTACAGGACATAAGGCTAGAATTTAATCAGGAAGTTGTCATACATGACTTCAAGGTCATCTGTTTAATCGACTAAAGTAGTGAAACACAGTTATGCAAAGCTGTGAAACCAGTCAAGCAACAGAGGACAGTGAGACCAGCTCTCAGGTTACTTATACACTTTGGTGGAAACACAGGTTCCCTGGGATCTTCATATCATTATGGGACATTGCCAGATTCCTCCAGAGGGCAGTTCAGACAAGAAGCCAAAAAAGCCCTATGTCAAGCTGCAAAACTTGGGAGCATTTTTCAGGAGGCTCAGATACATTCCTCATGTGGAGGGGAGTGGGTTGGAAAGAAAGAGGAAAGAGGGATGTTGTTCTCCCTCCTCTCCCTGTGAAACACAGCCCAAGTTGCTTTGTACTGCCCCTTGACGAAGGCTCAGCCTTTCTGCTGCCTCTGCATGGGAGATATTTCACAGAGGTTCAACTCTCACAGGAGAAACATGGGTTTATATGAAAGATGCAAGGCCAGCAAAACCAGCACTCCATGGCATGTCTCAGGACATCTGTGTGGCCATACAGACTCTCTGCCTGCCTCCATGTGCCTTGGCCAAGCCCAAAGCAAGCACAGAGTTGCACCAAAACCAATGGTAGTCAAGCTTAGATAGGACATAAGCATGCCCTAAAAATACTTCCTAAACATAAATGCTTCCATTTCCTGGCTCCAAGGATGTACTGTGTCCTGAGTTTTCCTGCAGAACAGTGCCATGGGAAATTAGGAAGAAACTTCAGCTCACTACACGATGTAGAGAGTATACAGCTATCTTGCATCTCCTCTTGAGAAATAGGATTTGTTTACTTGTTCTGCCTTTCTCTTCTCAAAGTTCAATCATTCTCCTCAGTCAAAACTCCCTTAAATACATCTCAGTTTTATTCTCAATGTGGACTGAAGGATTGCAAAAGGCATGAAAAGAAGCCTTTGCTTCATCCAAACCTATGTGAAACTTGGCAGTTTCCATCTTCAGATTTTTATCAGGGTCCTTAGGTTTAGTTTCTAGGGGACTGTCTCTCATGAAACTCAGTTTGAACTCCAGGCTTAAACAAACCAAAATAGCTCCAAGCGTAGCACAGTAAGAAAAAAAAAACCCTGTTAGATGTAGATGACCATAAATCAGTCAATATTCACTCAAAATTAGCCATAAGTTTATTTGAAAGGTTCACAGCTTTAGCTAACTTTTATGACAAACCTGGCAGAGTTTTCAGAATGTGTGGGTGCAGGTTTTATAACACAAGCTTTCACACCTCAAGTCATCACCTGCACTCTGCACTCTGTACATGCATTACAAAACAAGACCTGGTTCTGGCTCTTTTACTCTGTCAGATACTCCAGCCCCTTGGATTTGAGTTACATCTCTGAAAAAAACATCCTGCTTAGAGTATTTATATGCTCTTCTCAAAAGAATGGCTTGAATATACAAAGAAATTCAAGCTTATTTGGTAGACCATAATTCTCAGGAGCAGAGTGCATATTTAGACTGGCTTTTTGATATAAATATGCAAACTCAAGAAAAAGGAAATAGAAAGTTTAAAAACTATAGCGCACATCACAGATTTAATTTGACTGCAAATACTGTTAGATATGAAGTACATTTTCTAAAAGCACCATGATTTCAGTTAAGTCCTTACTTTAACTTTCATGTTCCTTTTTCTAGAGAAAATTGCTTCGTTTTCAGAGTGAACTTGCTTTTGCAGCTGCTTTTATGCCTGCAGCTTTGTGTAATCTGGAGTTCCACTTATTGAAGGCGGATGTTCTCTTGAGATTGGTCTCTCTCAGTTCCATACAACACCCACTTGACATTTGCTGAGGACAAGAAATAAGGCAAAGGATATAATATGGTTAAAAGTCAAAAGCTATAAATACTATCAGCCTTTGAAATATTCAGCATCTTAATATAGTTACATACAAAGTTCAAGTAAAAAGCACTCAAGGTTCATTTTTTCATGTTGTGCTTCGTTTGTGCTCTGAACTAAAATAATATTCAGAGTTTGATTTGCTGATCATTTAATATATTTATGAATAGATATCAACATTGAAAAGTGAAATCAGATTAATGCCTGTGCATTAATGTTAGGATTTGCACAGCACTTGTAGCAGTTTCTCATATTGGCCAAAAAACTACTCTCATAAATCTTTTATTTTTTTTCACAAACTGAGATGGCTGTTAAACTTTTACCAACACTCAGATCTACAAATGTATTCAAATATCCGTCTCTTAATTCCTGTTAAAATCAAAATAATTTAGACAACTTTAAATTTTAGGTATCTTAATATTTTTCTGGATGCAAACTCTCAGTTATTGAATAAAGATAAAAAGAAAAATATTGAGGCTGCTAAAATCAAGCATAGAGAGCAAACCAAGGCTAAGTGCAAGAAAGTCATGGAGCACTGACGCAGAGATTACATTATCACTGTTTGTATAACATGAACATTCCCCTTGAACACATGCACAATGTACAAAAAAGCATGTGAAAGGTGGTCAGCAGTGTCTATTTAACCCTGGTCCAAATTTGATACCAATTTACCCTGCACCCAGAGTGAAAGTGGCTAGGCCACAGATGTTTAAAGGCAGAGCTACACAAGGCAAATAGCCAGGGAAATTCTCCTGGGCCCTAAGGGGAAAAAAGATAGCACTCACCTAAATTAGGTGGAGATGTAAGTCATCCAGCAGGTGGGCGTGAGGAGGGAGTGGCTCATGCCTAAATCTCTGCCTAAGAACCCACATGTCTACTGCCAGCACACTGCAAAGGTATTTAGGCGCCTACCACCCCTTCCAAGAAATTCAGTTTAGGGTCTACAATGTATCTAAGGTACCTACCTGAACATTTGGTGTCATGGGTGGCTTTCAAAATATTCTGTGAGAAAATAAATATCTTTTGTCCCTATATATTCTCAGAACGAATTAATGAATTCTGGTACAATATGGAAAATGGTGGGCATTATTTGAAGTGTAAATAGAAGCGTTATATTCCGTGTGGTGTTAAGTTGTGCAACTTTGTTGGACTTGTGCCAGAGCTGAGCTCCAGTAGTTTATGAAGGAGCTCTGTTAGTTCTTGTAATGATAAATCAGGCTAAATGAAGGAAGGATTCTTGTTTCTGGCAGGTACATTCCAAAACTGGCTGTTATAAAATGAAACGTACCTCTGTGCAGATTCACCCTTGATAGTATCTGAAAAATACTTTTTTGTCAGCTACTGTACATGTCTTTTCACTGGGTGAGGGTCTCTCAAAGATTCCTGGAATGTCTGGTCATGAAGTGACAGACCAAAGCTATTTGATCCCTCCATTTTCCTATTTAAGATTGTACGTGCCATTTTTAATACCAGTGATAAGATCGTACTTTCGGTTAAGCCGTGGCCATTGTACTCGAGAGTTAAGCATTTAACCACATAGTTTGTCTGGAGTGTTTGACAGCAACATTGCTCTTGGAAAGAGATTTCTGAAAGAGATATTTTAGTAATCATTTTTATTATGAAACCAGGCAAGTGTCTCTCACTGGAAACTCTGCTAGGAAAAAAAAAAGAAAAGCAAATTAGGATGAAGACAGTGAAAGGAAGTACTCATGCAGTGGATGGCTGAGCAGCATAGACGCACAACACTGAATCCCTGAGCAGCTGCTTGAGGAAGAGTATTCCTGGATTTACTAATAGTGACTTGGTTCCAGCTCCTGTAAGTGTGGAGAGCCCTACTTCAATTAGTCTGTCTGTGTTGTAAATTCAATAGCATGCTCACAGCAGGTCAAATTGACATAATGTTAAAACACGGGTCACTCTACTATGCTAAGACTCCCAGTGCTACTGACACTTGCTGAGATGACCTGGTGCTTGCATACCAGCAAGTGACACATTTTTAGAATAAGTCTCCAATATAAAGGGCTTTTGTAAGGGTAAAAAAAAGTTAATTAGTTACCTCAGCAGAGCAGTAGGAGGACTAGAATTCATTGTTTCTGTGAGACCACAAAAGTGCCTGTAAGGCTTTTTTTTGTTTGTTTTTAATATATCTATATTGAAGCAATTTTTTCCTCAGTCCGGGTATGTGCAGTCTAAACCATTTTCTCCATACAGTAATTTTACTCTGCTGAGAGGCAGCATCACCTGGGGAGGGCTAAAGAACTGCAGAAAAGCTAAGTCATTTTCTGTGTCCGGTTTTTCCCACTTAAATGCTTGACAGTGAGTGCCCCTTTTTATCAGACTTTGTTTATTTGTTTGCTTTTGATTTCAAAGAGTTTTTAACAGATTTGGACAGAAAAGTGAACACAGCAAGGGTTTGATAATTGCAATCTTTTGCAATCAAATTTATGACATTTATAAATGTAGATGCATGGATTAAAATTCCTAGACAATGGAATATTGTTATTGGCCAGCATCCTGGGCTGCATACCTGGTATGCTGAGGTATAATCAAGCATTGGGTAGGGTTTTATGTGTGAAAGCAATGCTTGACTGGATTTAAATGGTTTTGATTGGAGCCGATATGATGCATAGTTGGACATAATGTTCATAATTGCCTATTTTTCTTGGCAAACAACAAGGTGCTTGATGACTGCTTTCTTAAATGTTCACATCTATTTCTTGAAGTGTACCACAATTTAACAGTAATTCTAAACAAGTTTGTGTTGTAGTCCTCTGACTTTGAGAGAATGCACTCCTTATTGACTTAATGTCCTCATTACAGCAGAATTGCATGTCTCCTATGTCAAAGTTGAATGTTGGTCTGGTTTGAATGGCAATTTCCACAAACACCTTTGCTCTTTCTATTGTACTCATCTATTTTCTACACACGTCCTAATAACTATCACCAAAATTCAGTCAAAACTGCAAGCAGTCTCACATGTGTTTCTCAGACAGACTCTTTTATCTTTTTTCATTAGTATTTGACACAATCCAGAGGAGGTGTTTAGAGATAGGCATCACAGAGCTGTAATGACTGTAGCCAGTCATTGACACAAATGTGCACATACACACACATTTTTGCTCCCCAAGGCACAGCTCTGTCTCAGAAAGGCAAACGTACAATACCTTACTCATAAAATGTCTTTCCAAGTTTAATGCATGGACATTTTCCAGACAGGAATTAGGAGAAGGACAGCCCCAGTCCTCTTCAAGCAAGGCTCCCACCGTTGCCATAACCTTGTAGAAGTGCTTAAGGGCCCTTTACAAATGTTGAGGTATCAGAAAGTCTTGCCTGTTCTGTTTTGTTTTAGGTTTCTTTCAGAATAATCTCCAATGCTCTGAGAACGTGATTCATCAGTTACATAAATCTGTCACCTGTAAGATAGTGAAATGACTGAAGTCAGGATATGTGCTCATTTTTTCCCCCTCGATTCTCTCTAGTAGCAGCTTTCACTGCTATTTGTTTCATCTCTCTTTTGTATGCCCTTTATTTCACTTACATGGATGTCCTTAGTCCATCCATCCTGCTGTCTTGATCTTCTGCTCCAGCTTCTCCCACGACTGAAAAAACAGCTTAGCAGGTGTCCCAACCAATTTGGTACAATTCACACATTTTTTCCCTGAGTTTGGACAAATCAAAGGTATTTCCAGAGGGACTGTTTCATAGACCATTGAGTTAGCTTGTGCACAAAGTCATCTCAGTCAATCTTTGGTATAAATACAAGAGGCCCATTAGACACACACCAAAAAGACTTCAACACTGTAAGACGTGTAAAGTTGCTTGAGGATAAAAGTTCTGTTCAAGATTTAGTGGAATCTTGGCACTGAATAATCAGACATTACACATCTTTTATGCCTCTCTTAATAAATAGGCAGAAACTCAGCATCTCTCCCTACATTTGCAACTTAGAAGTTGCCACTTCCAAGGCAGTGTCTCACAGGGATTTGATAATTTTCTCATGTTTCACACAAGAGAGTCTATGTGGAGAGCTGATGTAAGACTGTTTCTTGAGCAGAAGTAAAAAACTTGCCCAGCTGGAAAACCAAATCTCCTGTTCTTATGAGAGAGCATAAGGCAATCACCCAGTCCATTGTCTCCTTAATGAGACAATCAGTCTAAGCATCAGATAAAGCAAAACATTACTCAAAAAAAAAGTCATTAAAATCCTAGTGCTCTAACATGAAGGCTTCCTGAAAACTCTACCCTAATGAAGAGGAAGAAAGTAGGCCATGAACTTATAGCATAAAAAGCCTCAATCTAAAATGATGGAGGAGACACCACTAGGCTCCTGAAAAGATGGTAGACAAAAGCAGTATTTCCTGGACCATTGCCTGCTCTTGAAGAACCAGGAGGCATGGCTGGCTGGGGTGCATGAGCCATAGACTGAATGCCCCTCTGTGTTTCTCAAATAGCAAGCTTGCTTCCACACAGTCCAAAATGAGAAGTTGACAGAGGGAAATATCTTTTTCATCTCCATAATATTCCTCTTTTTAGGCCAACTGCAGGGAAAAAGGAAATTCTCCGTTGTGTTGGGAGGTATTGTTTCTTCAACTAGCAGTGTGCAGAAGACCCAGACTCCACCCAGAATATTTAGAGTGTGCATTTATCTTTGATAGAGTTGCTGCATTTGTGATACATTCTCCAGTAGAGCTGGGGAGAAGGAAAGAGTTCCTAAAACCATCTAGTAATATAATTCTAATCACAGAGCCAGAGAAACTTCCTGAAATTTACTTATGGTAAAGCTGGAATTCAAGCTATAATATAATATTCAGCAAGTTTACCATTTCAAAAGCCATGGACTTCACAGTGTTTCCATATTGGGATTTGGGTGATGTGAGACAGTTCTGCTCCTGCAGACCCTAAAAACAACAACAGACCTAACAGATTTTTAGTGTGCGGTAAATTAACACACTGAGAAAATGGAGTGTGCTGATTCTCTTTGATCAAGATACACTAATGGTTTTAGATCTTCTTCAAGATGAGTAAGAAGCTGTGCAGATACACTTGTTTCAGCGTGGTAAAGACCATTGCAAATCAGATGGTTCAAAACTAGCTAAAAGTGTCTATATGAGTTTACTACCAATTGAAGTTAATTAGTTTGATGAAAAGGTATAGATTTGCATAAAGACGAGCTGTCACCTTTCCTGCTCCCAAACAGCTGTGCTTAGTTCTGTTTTACAAGTAAAGGGCAAAGGAGGAGAAGGGGAGAAGTGTCTTTGAGATAATCTTATTGGAAAGAAAGAAAACAAATGTGTGCTCTGCCTACTCCAGCTGCTCTCCACCCCAGGAGTAATAGTTTGAAGTGAGCTTTTATATAAACAATAAACAAGTTATTCCTGGAGCATTTGCTTTGAGCTAAGACTGTGTGTAAGGGATTGGCTTTGAAATTGCTGTCAAAGTACCTACCTTTCAAAATTAGACTCTGCATCTCACGTTCATTAAGATAGCCTTGAGCAAGAGTCTTTTATTCAACCTTTCTTTGAAGGTATGAAGTGTGAACTTGATAAGTAAAAATAACTTGGGTAAAGAATGTCTAAAAATGGAGGAATTAACCACAGTGATGTTTATGCAGCCTAGGAATGGATTTCAATACATCTCTTTAACACCTATCTTCTTGCGGTAATCTCTCCTTCCTGTTTGTATACTCTGTTCTAAAGACTAAAATTAAGTCTTCAAAATGGGAAAAAGATAAAATGGGATCTCTAGTCCTGGTACACGTCTCATGTGGATTATTTGCCAATTTTTCTCCCTAGAGAAGACAAACTTACTATCTTGTCCAAAGTTTGAGATACATGTTTGATAGGATTTTATTTTCTCCTCTATTTTTCAAGTCACCTTGAAATCAATTACTTGGACAAGATGCAAATTATTAATCTTTGGTTAGCCTTGTCACTAATATTAACACATATACGTGTGTGGTAATAGCAAATCACACTGTTCCTGAGGGCAATTGATAATATTGTAAACCAAGGCTTACCATGGAGAATTATGAACAAGTACTTCTGTATATGATTCAACAGAAACCCCAGAGGAAAAAATGTAAAGAACATAAGCCTTAAAACAACAAAAGCAGAATAAGTAACTCAGTGAATTTCTTGAAGCATTAGTAACTTGACAGCATCTACTCATTCACAGCAACAAAACCAGGACAAGCTCAATGTTTTCTGCTGCTGCACTAAATAAAAAGCTGATGCTAAGTCTCAATACTTAGGAACAAATGACAACCCTTTAGAAGGTGTTGTAGTTTTAAAATGTCACCAAAAAAAAGTTATTTTCAAACTACATTATGTAGTGTTTTCTTTTAAGGGAACATGAACTCTGGTATCTTTAACAAAAAGCTGTGTAACAATTCTTCTTTAATTCCCTGTGATTTCACTTTAGAAATGACTGCTTCACTTCCTTCATCTCCCATTACTTCTAAGCGCAAACATAATAAGTTATAAAAAGGGGACAAATCAAACTGACAAATAATTCAAAAACATTTCTGGAAGGTGAGAAAAAAATAAGTGAAGAGATAAACGTCCAGCTTTGAAGCATCTATCTCATCTTTTTTATATTTTAATTTAAAGGCTAAGCAACAACACTACTTTTCACAAAATGGCACTCGCTTTGTGAGTGACCTTAAGGTAAACAACTAAGCTATTAGTATAAGAACAATTGTTCAAAATGACAGAATCAGGCTCCAACATTTCTCCAGCTGCCTTTAATTTCTCTTCCACACAACCAAGTATTACAGATAACTAACATTTTGATATTTGTCTTTTGTGTTGTTTACCTTCTTAATTAAAGAGCAAAATATATTGGAGTTCTAGAGTCAAAGAAACACTTCTTAAATGAATCATCCTATTTAATAAAATGTTCCCTTGCAAACACTGTTTTTCTTGATAAGTACATGCACAAATAAAAGGATGGAAAAGGGTAATTGTTTGGTTGAGATGTAAGGGCACACAAAGTGGTTAGCTCTAAATAACCTGGTCATCAGCCCAACTAATCTGCTGCGGTTTGTTTTCACAGCTTTGCTCTGAACATCAGTGCTGATGGTCTGACACTCCCTGCAGAGCCTGAGAGCGAATGGCAAGTCAAGATACCAGCTGCACAATGCTTTACCTGCAATGCCAGAGATTTGGAGGAGGGAGAACAACAATTTGTAAAAACACTCATAAACTTCACTGGATTTTTCTTTCTTCCTTTTTTTTTTTTTTTCATTCTGCAAACTTCCTGTCAAAGTTGCCAGATATATTACAAGGTCATTTAATGAAGTGGAACACTTTTTTCTTTCTTTCTAATTTAAAATCAAGCCTGAGGTTTCTTTTTATTTATTATTATTTTAATTTCAAATCTGCAATGTTAATGTGACAGATGAAGAGAATCCAATTGCTCTCAAGGGGGCTACAAACCACAGAAGATCCCTAGAGGGTCTGTGTTACTTATTCCAAAACCTGCTCATGCAACACTTCCAGTCCAGGACAATCAGCATGATCACAAATCAGCCTTGACTGCAGCAAGACCAAGCTCATTTTCTGAGCCACACGATGCAAGAATAAACTCCACAGAACCCTACCGCAGAGCTGATCCTGTCTTTGTCCTTGCTTTACTGCTTGGTAAGATAAAAGCAGCCAAATTGCCTGAGTAAGATTTTGCAATCTATTCAAAGCAAAAGATTATCAGATAAGAGTTTCCTCCCTAATTATGCTTTGAGGCCTGACCCTGTTTGGTGCTGAGGGTTTCCTGCTTCAGGTCCATCATCATCCAGTGAAAGCACCACTGCATACTCAAACATTGTGCTACTGCTGAGGTCAAATGGGACTTTTACTGTTGTGGCAGACCTGTTCTCAGGGTGTATATGGCTGGATTAGACGGCTTCTTACTCAGCATGTTACCTGTTATCAGTTCTAGTGACAGACCTAACTGTGCCCATTCGTTGCCTGTAATATCCTAAAAAAAGCTGTAAAGGGGCAGGCAAAAAAAATCGACCTATTACAGAATCATACCCTACTGTATCCAACAGCACGTACCTAGAGGACAGGACTAGAATAGTTATAGTCCCCTTATTGACTTTCTCTTCCCCCATAAACTTGCAAAAGACAGTCTTCCTGAGCCAGTCCATAACTTCACATTGAACACTATGTGTATTTTTCTCCACATGTTTAATCACTTTTATGAACCAGGTCATCTTTCAATCCACAATAATT
Source organism: Acridotheres tristis (assembly GCA_037013685.1). Lineage (NCBI taxonomy): Eukaryota > Metazoa > Chordata > Aves > Passeriformes > Sturnidae > Acridotheres > Acridotheres tristis. The sequence goes on from CM072884.1 coordinate 79,130,129, forward strand.
TCAAGTCCAGAGTTGCACAGCGTGTCTGCATGGAGAAAATCTCTTTTTGTTCATTTTCAACTTAATCCCTGTCTGTTTTATTTGTTTTCCCCTATTTCTTGCATTAAGAGAAATAATCAAATTATTTCTAACACAAGTTTTCTGGGCCATTTTTCCCAGAATCATTCATATCCCACTTCAACAATTTATTTCTCACACTGAAGAATCCTAGTCTATTTAGTTATTGAAGTCATTCCATGCCTTTAATCATCGCTGTCATGCTTCTCTATATTCCCTTTTCAACTTCACTGTATTGTTTTTGACTTTGCAGTCAATTGACCATTCTGTGTATTCACTGAGATACTTCTACACAGAGAGAAAATTTCTTTTTCTTGTTGCATTTAATAATTTAGGATGCTTAGCCAGTTCAATTTTTCTGTTAGTTGTTCTCTGTCCACATAATTATGGCTATTTTGAAAGATACATGATCTAGGAGAGACCCCTAAGGGTTTTCGCTTGATACATCCTTCTAAGGAGAAAATAGACATTAATTCTACTTGCTTCTCTTTAAAGCAGGACTTAGGTATTCACTTCACGGTTCGAAATGGCACCTGATATCCTTTTAGGTGCCAGTAAGGTGTCCATTGCAATGCTCATCTGTGCAGCTCCTAACATCAGCTTGGATCTAATCCAAATTGCAGCTGTAAATTCTAGGAGACATATGATCATCCAAGTAATAGGTGTTGCAATGGGTTTTGAGCCACAGCTTTAAAACTTGAACACAAACAATGAAAAAAGTAATTTTATAATTAAACACAGGTCAACATGCTGTAAGAGTGGGCAACTCATGACTCCGTCACAGATCTGTGATGTGCAGCACGTATTTTTGATAACTTTTTTGGCTTCACATCCCAATCATCTCCTCAGTATTTGTCATACAATTTAAATGTAAGGTCTTCAGGGTATAAGTTTTGTTTTGTTGGTTTTTTGGTTTTTTTTGTTATGGCCATCTATGCTATCTTTTTGTTATGCTATCACTACCATAGAGTGATTCTTGAGCTGTTGGCACTCTTGGATGGAGCTTCAAGGTACTATTGCAATAACAAACATAAATAATAATGTGTATGAAAAATGTAGGACTGTGAATGACTTAGTATTGTTCACTGCTCTCTTTCACGACACTTACTATCAGCAGGAAGGAGCTTGATTTCTCCTGGATATGTAGACCCAGACAGAGACTAGACTAGGCTTTTCTGCTAGTTCAGTTAGAAAGGAGTCCTGTGCATGGCAGTCAGGCAAACCCATCAATCTAAGCACAGACTGAGCGTTCACTTCACTGGGAAATACATGAGGATGGGACATTTAAGTTCCCATGTTTTTTCCCTTGAAGCATTATTTAACACAGAAGGCAAGCCAGAATGATTAGTCAGGAGAATACAGACACTGCTAGAGTTACTTAACTGTTTGCACATGCAAGGAGGTGTATCTCCTTCTACAGCTATTGCCTTGTGCCACCTCTAGTTTAAGGATCTATATATAAAATGAAAATCCAGAAAAAAATAAAGAGAATACTTTAATTTATGTCATCAATAACATTGATGTATTCATTTACTTTTTTAATAGCAGTAGAATGAGACCTGAATCAAAGTAAGCATCTAACAATTTGAGACCCAAGCCTGATTTCATCACCTAGACTTTCCAAAAGACTCATCCAGTATCACCTGACTCCTGGAATGAGGTGTCTGATCATTTCATAGGAATGAGATTCTACTTTACTCTCTGAGACTCAGTGGTTGCATTTTGCAAAGCTGTGAAAGAAAAAGTAAAGTAAAAGCAAACCAGAGATGTTTGAAGCAGCATTTCCGAAGATAGGATATTTGTGTCATAAAAGTAGGAGGCTTTTTGACAATATGATCATATCTGATTCTATCAGATATAGAATCTTATTTCTAAATATATTAAAGGTATAGTATATTACTTTTTTAACATTCATGACTTTGATTAATGAAAAAGTTTTAATACTACAAAGCTGAAAAAAATAATGTTTATAATAAATTGCAATTTGTAGGTCAGTGAAAGATGAACATTTTCTTTTTTTTTTTTTTTTTATTGAGAGAATTTCTCTATGATCTCCTAAATTTCCTAGTACGCTGCTGTGGAATATCTGGTTCTCAGATATGTTGTGTGACAGTTTAATAAGAGAGTGGAAGAAGCCATTTCTTGCTACACTATTTCAGGAATAAGTTCACTCATGCACTGCCTAGAGCATGGGTAAAAAAAAGGGATAATCTGTGTAAAAGAAGATCAGACAGCCAGTGCTCATCCTGAAACTATTCCCTTTTTATTGAAGGCATGTAAGTGCTGCTTTAATGAGTTCTGGGTAGAGGTGTTAGTTGGAACAAAGTGTTACTGAACAGAGGCTGCAAGTAATGTGCCATTAGCTGCACTTCCATGAGAGAAGATGCTTGAAAAGTAAATTAAAAAATTTATTCTAATGCAAGAGATTCAGCACGTGTGATCTAAAGATGTAAGTTTGACACTACATACTGAAAGTGAGACCCTAGCAGTGAGAATACTCAATAAAGCCAGGAATTCTAGTGGGTTCTGTCTCCATATTGTATGGAAACAATTATGAAATTCAAATATTTGTAAATGACACCAAACTGCAGTTTTCAGTGTAATTTTTAGAGAAAATGAAATATCTTCATACTAAAAGTGCTCCTACCCTGCTGTTCAGAGAAAATGGGATAAGGAGTTCCTACAGTGTCAGCTGATTCCTGCTTTGTTGAACAATATTGAAATCAGCTTGATTTTCCATTGATGTTTTGTTTTTCTAATTCCACTTAAAAGAGTAAGTGCTGACAATGCAAATGCCAAGCTTATGGATAGAAGGGCTGAATTTACTGAATTGCAAAAAACCCTTGGCTTCATACAGAGAGCGGTTTGTTTGGGCTTCCTCTATTTTTGGGGTGGTTTTTTTTTTCTGAATTTTGACTGGAAAATAAGATTATGGATTGGAGATATTGGTATCCCATGAGTATAATTCTGGCAGCCAGTAACTGAACTCAAATAAACAGGCATGCAGCCTATAAAGCTCAGCCATGATATGTGTCACTATTCAAACAATTTAGAAGCTGTTTGGATCTATTTTGCTGGTTTTGCCATGTTTTACGGAAGAAATTAGGGTACATAGAGCCTCTCCATTTCAAAATCTTCTGATTTAATGTAGCTTTTCAGAAAAACAAGCTTCCCTTTTCAAACAAGTTGTGGCGAGCAAGGAGGGAGACAGATAGAATTGGATCTTAATTGGGTTTTTTTCCCTGAGAAAAGAAGGATGGCAGAGACAAAGCCTTAGAGCTGATCTAGGATTTCTGATCAGAATATTTATTTACCATTAATCTGCCATCATTTTTGAAAGCAAAATAAAAATTCTCAGCACATAAGCAAAACATTTCAATATAAAGGAAATTTAAAAGCTCACTCCACCTAAGGAAATATACACACATGTAGACCATTTTTGAGATTCAGGCCATCTCAAGCATAAGTAAGAAATATTATTAGCTATCTGAATCTTTAAGAGGGATAGGTTAAGGGAGAAGTTCCCTTTCCAACCCTAAAAGTTAATGTGGTGTAAGAACAATTTCCCGCTGCCAGAGGAAAAATCATTGGTTTCATACTTGAAAGTTACAACATTAAATTACACTCACTGAGTACAGTAGCCTAAGATCAGTCCCTAAGTGTCAACCATTGTGTAGTCTGTCGCCGTAAAGTAATTTTTCAATCTTTCAATTAAGTGCACTGTATAATTTTATGGCTTCAGTCTGAATGCACGGTTCATGCACAACCGAGTTAAACAATGACAGGAGCAGCCTGGAATGAGGAAGAGAGTACAGGGAGGATCCAGTCTGACAATGAAGCTGACATAGCAAAAGTAAAAGAGGCTTAACGTCTGACAGACACCCATGATTTTTAATTATCCTTTCCCATTGCTGATTGTTGCAATCCATCTCGCCCCCACACCTCTCCCTATCTCTACCCTCCTCTTTGTCGCATGCCTGCTCCCTCCTCTCCTCTCCACATCCTGAAATGCCCTTGCCTCTCTTTCCCTGCCTTTTCTTTGTCCTATTTAACTGATCTCCACCTACCTAAACCCCTATCAAACAAAATAAAAATGTTTGGAACTCACAGGGTGTTTCCTGACAAGCTGTTGTTCATTCCTTCCCTGTGACTCAACTCTTCCCATCCCCACTCTCCTCCTGTGTGGTGAGCCCTTCTTTTCTGTGTATACACCCTCTCCCTACATGGCTTTTGTATTTTCAGGTGGTAAACTCCTCAAGGCAAAGACCATCTGTTCCTTCACTGTGCAATCAGACTTTTCCATGCATTAGTGTGTATTCAATACCAATTTAAATTGCATGCGCTTTCAAAATTAATGAGAATAGTTAGCCATTCTAGTACATAATGAACTTTATGGTATTTTTAGCAAACCTTCTTAAAATCAGGTACATAGCCATAATGAACAGCAGAGGATCACAATGTTCTCACATCACTCATGTACAGTAATAACTCTGGAAAATGAACATATCAAAGCCTTAGCTAATATTTCCTAACTTTACTCACTTACAGGAATTCTGGTATTCCAAACAGTCATGAAGTTGGAAATATGTCAGAAGACATAAAGAAAAATAAATAGAAAAACATATTTAAAACAAATAAATTAAACTTTTAAAAAAGACAACATGTTCTGTGGGTGGCCATGGGTAAAATTTGCAAAATTACAGACAGGCTCTTACATGTCTATCCCACATTTTTTTCATCAGTTCAGCCTGTTTCTGATGTATTCAGCATGATGAGAAATGAGAAAGAAAAAAAAATGAGCAGAGTGAGAGAATAAACTCTATAAAATATTTTGGGGACAGCCACAGTTATGGAGTGGGTGTATGTGCAGGGTGAAAAATACTATGGAAGTATTGCTGTACACTCTGCTACAGCTAACTCAGTATTAGGCACAATGAATACACCATCAAGTATAATGACATCTTCCTCCTAACTGACACAGAAAAACAGACTTTTTTAGAACACATTATTACACTCTAAATCAGTCTCCTTTATGAGAGTCATTACCTAAATATTTCACACAAGAGATTTATTCTATTAAGAAACACCCGAAACCTACATAAAATTAATTATATTTTACTTAAGTTTTTTTTTTTAATTAGTTCTGATTAATTAAAACATTCTTGGATTGCAATAACTTTGTACTGTTTAATTATTCACACAGGCTTTTGATTATTCCATTTCTTTGTCTATTCTATATATGTGGCTTCCCCTTTATTACATGTACAGATTGTACCAATGTGAATAAGGAATAAAGTACCAGCTGTGGCACATCTAACTAACAGTGGTACACCACATAATATAAACTTATGTGGAAATATTTCAGATGCTGTATATCATCTTAGGTGATAGTCACTACTTGACATAATTTTGTCATCTTACCTGTGCTTCTCTCTCTCTCTCATTTTAGGCTCTGCAAACTTTCTCACATGCTGAAAACTAAGTTCACACATAGAGGCACGTTTTCAGCATCAAGTGCTAAGATTTAATTGCTCAAAGAAATGCATATGAGTTAGGTATCTTTGGTCTATTTAAGGCACCTAATTTCACAGACATGTACAGAGTGGCATTTTAGTTTATGAGCATGATCAGAGATTCAGCATCCCCCCCACCCTCTCATTGTTCAGATTGCTGAGAACCTGCTTCCCTAAGATATCAATTGGAAAAAGGTAGTCATAGGATTTAGTCTAAATATTGTGTATATGGGAACCATATCCAAAGGGGAATATAGCAAATTAACTTGATTCTCCTTTGGCATGCTTTTATTAGAAGATGCAGTATGTTCAGTAATTAACAACAAACAGAAGTTATTAGAATCCACATGTTGAGGGGGAAAAGAATCCCAAACATCTTTCATTGTTTTAACCAAAACATTTTCACCTTGATTTTTTATATCAGTCTCTTCTGCATTTATGAAATTTTTTACTGTTCCATTCTTGAAATATCTACCCAGAAAATAAGTATTTCCTGGGAATATTGAACAAAGCCTGACATAATTTTAAAGAAAAATACTCCGGTCTTGTATGTTGCACTGCACAGAAGTATTGTAAACTATCATATAATGCAAACCCAAGATTTTATGCCTTGTTGCTTTAAAGGAAACAACTGATACAAGTCTTGAACTTTGCCATGTCAGAGAGACCAGATTTCTTAATGTTGTGCAGAGTGACTGTTCTAAGGAGCCTGAACAAATCGATGATTTCTATGAAAATAATTTCTAGTGAAGAGATTTCCTCACTTGGATTTTCTCACCAGAGGAGAGAACTGTAAATTTAAAAGCAAAGATGAAAACCACTAAGGAAAAGAAGCAGAAGCATCAGTGAAGAGGAAAAAAAAGCCTCAAAAACACGACACAGAAACAAATACAGCTTACTTCAGGGATATGCAGTTAGCAATAAAAAGCACTGTATTTTTTTTCCCTACACTTATTTGTTTAGGGAAATAGCAGTAAGCCACTGTGTTTTTAGGGAAGAACAAACAGCTGCAACTAATGGTTCCCATGGAAGACTTATGTAGACTGTAAAAGTCTGTGAATAGCTGAGTTCTTGACCATATGTGCAAATATGTTGAATTAAACTTTGTAACTACGAGAAGAAATTACTCCATAAGAATTACCTATATATAATTTCAGTAAAGTCTAAAAGGCTACTTCTACAAGACAGTCATTTGCATGCACTTCAGATCAGCTTTTTATAAGAAGAACCTCACAAGAAAAAGCCAAATTAGAACTTATGTTCCTGACACCGGTGAACGGAGATACTGGGATTTAGCAGTAAAATATTTGCTGTTCAGCAGTGACTAGACCAGCTGAATGTCTATTTTAAATGAGGTATAGATCTTATCAGTCAACTGCATTGCTACTGCTAAGAATTTGGGAAAATTATTTGGAATGAATTAAAAAAGAACTGTGTTTCAAATAACTGTGACAAAGAAATCAATTAAACTTTGCACAACTTTTATTATAATTGATGCAGAACTAAATAAAATATGTGGCCTCTGACACAGAAAGTCCTTAGTCACACAGCACTGGAAACCTAGGAGATACATAAAGCCATCACTCTATGAACAGTAGTAAAGATAAGTCTCTGGCTTGAACTAGCACAGTTTTTCCTATAAAGCACATCTTTTAACAATGATAAGAGGGAAGTAACACTAGTCAGTGAAGCCTTGTATCCAGTAAAACTGATTTTTTACTTACTGCATCCAACTGTGCATGCCAGACTCTAAATGCATTTCATTTGGCAAAGCACTGGAGCTGTTATACTCTCTCTGAGCCAAATTCTGCCCTTGGCTTCAGGCACACAATTCCCATTGACTCCTCTGGAAGTTGTACAGAAGGAGATAGATTGTGTAAATTAGGCATGCTCTTGAGATGGTGGAGGGAGATTCACAGCTGAATCTCAAGGTAGAAGTTCACCAAGGGCCAGCAAAGTCAATCTCACCAGCCAGTCCTTTCCAACTCATAAGACCAATGGCTTGAAAGATCTATAAAACAAATAGCTCATACACACTGCTTGAAAAATAAAATACTTTCTCAGTCTTTGAAGCAGGCCTTCCTTTCACTCATTACCTCAGAGGCAGTCCATGCTTGAAGAATTTTTTTTCTGTACTTTAACTGGTGAGAGGTACTGCTATTTTCTCAAAGTTGTTCCACCCAGATCTGTCTTACCTATACTGTCATAACTCACATAATCCTGCCACTAGCTACATCCCTGCTTTTTTCCCTGTCCTAGTGCTGGTTATTGCCATTGACTTTGCTTGTTTGATGAGTCTTGATTTCTTTCTCTGCCAGAACCAGTGTATTTATTTTTTATTTTCTCACAAGTTTGGAGTAGCACATTCTGTGTCATGCAAAGTTTAACAGATGGGTGCTTTAACTTGGACCTCTCAGTTTAACCTCAGTGACAGAGAAAAGGCCTCTAAGCATAATGGAAACAAGCCCAGTTCACTGCAGTTCTCCCACGCTCATTTCTTTAAGCAAAAAACATGCATCTGTTCTGAAAATCCCCAAAAGTCATGGGGAGTGTAGTAGGCTTGCAAATAAGCAAGTACCAGGACCAAATCAGTAGCACCAATTCCAGTTTACATTTTTATGTGCTTTCAGTGCAGAGATAAAAAATTCTCCTTTAGGTCATACTCACAAAACCAATGAAGGTCTGATTCTGCTTTGATATTCACATCCCAGGTTCGCTTGTCTTGTAGATGAAATTCATTTGTTTAACAAGCAGATGAGAAGGCTGCAGCCTAAAATTTATGGATCTGTTTAGCATGATCTCCTAAGGAAAAATATTTTTCTTTATTATTTTTTATTTATAAATATTGTCACACCAGAAGGACAAGATCTACTGTGTAGGTATTTGCAGAAAAAGAATTACCTTGCTAAACTAGCCCAATGTAAATATGTTACAGACTTGGACCCAGAATGGCTTATGAAAAAGATAAAGCATAATAAAACAGAGATAAGAGTGTGATGGAAGACGTGAGTGACTAAATGACTGAAGTATGTTGGGTTTCTAAGATAACAGATAGAACTGTATTTTTCCGGTGTTTTTTACCAGTTAGCAGCAGTTTCTTCGAGCATTCCTGCCTCCATATATCAGACCCTGTTCCATTTTCTAGCAGGTGAAGGTAGTGAGAGAGGGGAAGATCAATTTTCAGTTCTCTCACAATGACTGTTTTGGCCTCCAGAAAAACTCCAGTCCACTTCTTGCTGCTGACTGGAAGCACTGTACATGTACGCTTGGTGACTTCATAACATTAATGCCTGGCCTGTTATATAAAGTGTTTTAAATATAAAATCCCAGAAAATATAAAACTTTCTGTAAACAAAGAGAGAGGTCAGCCTTCTCCTGTTTCTTTGTTTGACAAAAGCGGCCTTCAGTGAAATATCCCAGGATACAGTCGTTTTCTTCATCCAAGAAAAGTCTAAGAAAAACTCAAAGCATATGAATGCTCTGTAAAGTCATAGTCTGTCTTGCTAGTGAACCATGGACACCATGGTCCATTGCTGCTTGGATTGCTACTAACAAGATCTTTAAGAATATTCAATCACTAATTATAATGTTCCTATGACTAATCTGCTGGTTTCACACATAGACATGAAATCTACTACTGACAGAATTTTCTAAGAGATTCCAGAGATTTTTTTTTTTTCTCCCAATGGATTTGTTAACAAAATTGCTGAAAGGCAGATCTTTTTGACATTGATATTAGTCCTTTGTTCAAATGAAGACACAGCCACTGTTATATTCCCTGTACTGAAAATCCCCTACCTATAAATCAGATACAATGAAAAACAAATTTTCTTACAAATAACAATTTTAAAATTGTTATTTTAAAAAACTCCTTAGCAAATCTGAAGTTTCAAAGACTTCTGCCAGTCCTGTTTAATGAAGCATTTTCTTGAACTGTCAGCTATCAAGGATCATCTCAGTACTCCAAACCCTGCGACTGGCTTTTCACCTTTCAAAACCTTTCAATCCATCTCTCAAAAAAACAAACAAACAAAATCCTTCCGTGATCCTTGAAAATAACAAAGGTCATTTGGTGGAAGGTTTTTGCAGTTTTTTAAACTCATTTAGCAACTCCTAGACACCATAAGAAGCCAGTAAGTTCTTTAAACACATAGGGCTCAGCAGGAAAAGAGAGAGACTCCTTTAATTCAAGCCATTATAACCCCCTGCATTTCTCAATTTACATCTTCTCCAATGAATGAAAATTTGACCTGAGAAATCACTTTGCCTTCCAATCCTCTTTCATCTTTCTACGTCTCTTTGAGTATAAGAGATTTTAAGTTAAGCAAAAAAACCCTAGATATATGTTCAAAAGTAAATATTTTTATTTCACTTGATCAATTTTTACATAATTTAGCGGTAATAAATGATCGAATAACAAGTTCTTTACTAGTTTTACTTATATCTACTTATAAAGTATACAAACTATGTACTAAGTAAATGTAAGTGAAATTTTGTATTAAATAAGAGGGCAGAATTAATATTTTATAAATGTCATGGGTAAGGAACTACCCTTCTTTATCAGTAGTCTGTTAAGAAAAGTGTAAGAAGCATATTACATCAGGAAACTTTCCACATAAAAAATGTCTCCAGATTAGTTATACCAAACTTTAAATATCTGACTAGTTAAATGCAACAATTAATCCCAGCAGCTGCTTTTCACAAATAAAGCTTCTTTTATCAATTTTACAAGCAAAAGAAAACCCATACTTGCTAAGATTAATTCAAAACGGAATAAAACAGACTACAGACTACATCTAGTAAAAAAGGACATTTTCTATTAAGGATTTTTAGGCATAGAATTAAATAATGAGTTAACAGATATTTTTCCTTTATGAATATTACTGTTCTTGTAAAGGTTGTTTTGGATACTTTAGTGCTTTGCATCCAAACATTCTCCTTTTTCTTGCTAATGTGGTAGGATTAAGCATTAGCAATTTTAGTGACCTTTTATGTTCATAAGTGCTAGAACCCTGTTGAAGTTCACCTGATTAATTGTGGCTTAATTTCTCACTGGTAATGATTGCTGTAGGAGCCATGCTCTGGTGGGTTAGAGCCAAAAAGATCCAGGGAAGAAATGTTAGCAGCAGTGAGGTTAATAAGGGGAGTTTATACTGAAGTTTTGGAGGGAATGTTGGTTGTTTGTGGTTTTTTTCTCTTTTTTCATAGCAGTAAAGGGCAGTACTTAGAAGGCTAATTTGGATAGTGCTGTGAACACCAACCTGTTAATAGAAATTTACTTACATCTCACTGTTACTGGCTTTTTTTCTGCTTCCATTGTGCATACCATATGATTTGTAACATGCAGTCACAGTTGAAGCCAAACCCTGAGAGATGCAATTGAGTTGAAATAACTGGATTTTATAGTCAGTCAGTTATAATTCTGGAGCCTTCTGTGGCTTAGAGAAACTTTATTTCTCTAAAAGAAAGAAACTTCTTAGAACTCCTCTTACAGAAGAAGCATTTAACATTTATTGCAGATCTTAACAGAAATTCTATAAGGTTCTTTCCCTCAAACGTGAAAGAAACATAAAGGCTAAGTTTGATTTTTCTTTACCAGTTTATGCAATTTTCAGAAAAGACAGACTTGTGATTAATTTCGCAGTAAAGTAAGAATAACATTGTGATGGAAATGCATTGATCTATTTAATGAAGGATTGTAAAGTCAGCATGATTGGAGAAACAAGAATTATTGATTCTTTTAAGTAACATTTGAAGGACTGTGTTTTTTGCTTTAGAATTAAAGTGTGTCCCATACAAAAAAAGGGGCCTAGCAAAAAAGCTTGTAAAAAGATTTGAATACTTAGACACAGCCAACTGCACATAGAGAAATGACGGTGTAGTACAGTCTACATCTCACCATAATAAAGAAAATAAAACACTTGCATAAAAAATTAACAATAACAGCACATTCAGTGTACACACGTTCTTCCGTGACTCATAAGGAAAACAGACACATATGCCTACCATATTTACAGCATACACTGGAAATCAGACAAAAGCATGATAAGGATGGAAACAACCTTGCAACAAGCCAGCTTGATCCTTCCAGCAGTAGGAAGTCTAGGGTTTGCAAGGCCTGAACAATTAAGAGATCCTGTTCATTTTTGACCAGTTAACAATTAATAGACACCACCTGGCTTCTGCTATAAAAGGCGAAGTAAGACCAAAGCCAGTGCTCTTGAAAAGCTGCGGAAAATAGGAAAGAATTAAAACAAACTAACGAAAAACCCACACAAAAATCCAACCACCAATAAAATTTATTAAAGTCTTAAGGGATTAAACCTAGAGGACTGCGTTCCTGCAAAAGAACTGCAGCAGTAGAAAAGATTTCTTGTAAGCAGGAGGTGTGTATTCTAGGACATATATTTTGAATACTCCCCCAGAGAATTATATTAGCTGTAGTAGCTTCCTCAGGAGTCTCATTCCCTAAGCATAGCATCCTTTAAGTTGCACCTAGGTTGCAATGTGTTCGAAATACTTTCATAAAATAGAAACTTTCTATCCAGTTTTATAGCAAGTGCTGCTATTTGCATTAAAAAAAAAAAAAAAAAAAAAAAAAAAGCACAGATCCAAGCAGTTTTGGAGATGCAGAATAGATTAGGTACTACACCACCTCCATCAAATTTTAAAAGGCCAAGTATCTGCACCAGCTGGGGTGCAATGCCAACAAATTCCTTCACCAGCTGACATGCCCGACATGCTGTCTGAGCATTGGCACCTTCCTCTCTTATGAGTCACTATGCCAAGTCACAACCAGCTCCGTGCTTTCTAGGATCTTGGAGTTGCTATTACTTTTTTGGCTAGAGCAACAGGACCTGGATTTGCTCCATGAAGTCCCCTAGAAGGAAAGACTCAGATACAAATGTCAGCTGTTCACCACAGATATGTCCAAGTAACCCAGACTGTTTGAGGGAACACTATCCTGTCATAAGTCTCATTTTCCATTTTACTAGAGGCTCTCTTCCCTCTCCTGAGAATTTTTCACCACTCCTAGCATCCTCCTCTTTATTCTGAATTCATTATTCCAGCAGAGGGCAGGTATTTTATAGCTGAAGTGCAAGGTACAGGTTCACTGGGGATGTCACTCATGTAGTCCACATTGGCCTGTGGCCACCTGGTCCTACAACAACAATCTGGCCCTTTCTAATCTGTCTTCCCTAGAAGACTCATATCATTATCACCAAAGGGTTTCTGCTTAGCATGTATCAACATGTACACTACTCTCAGCAAATATCACATTAACTTTTCTTTCTGTTCCAGGAAAAATTAGGTCCCTATGGCCTTTAGACTCTGTATAGCTGAAATTTTGGCAACATTGTCCAGACGGGCCCTTCTGTCTATCTCCTGTGCTCATTAACAGTATTTGAGAATATTATCTGATTATAGTAATTTCTGTAATATTTAAGGTAAAAGAAGAATCTAGACAGAGAATTTCTGATACGATTTATGGTATGGGTATGTACTCATTTTACTTTGCTATCTAAGTTCTTTCCCACTTTCATCATCCCAATAATGTAATTGTGTGGCAGCAGGTAAGACATTTCCACCACCTACGTTTTGTGACAAAATCTAACTTCAGATGTAGTCTCAGAGGAGACAGGTGGAAAAAAGAAGGTGAGAAAACATTTTTAAAAATATTTGTTGGGGGAACAATTAATAATCTTTTACAAGTGCTCGAAGAACAAAAGAAGCCTCACAGATCATCATTCTTTATTAAATCTCTTCAGTGAACTCAGCTGCAATCTCTAGGAGGAAAACTAACGTTGCTTTTACCTACAGGCAAAGCTGCTGTGAGCCTTCACTCAGGAACCTGAGTGGTACATAGAAGCCAGCAGAGAGAACTGTGTGATGCAAACTCTCATGGCAAAGGGGGTTAGCATTTCACTGTGCCTTTCCAGAGGCTCTGGGTGAGACCATGGACTGAATTCTTCCTTGGATTCTTCCGGCAGTGCAGTTTCTGCTTAAATCTCCCTGCAAGCTGACCAGTCACAGCAAGATCAGAAAATCAGACCTAATATGCCTAATATGACATGTCACACCAGAATAGTGATTCCAATAGAGTAAAGGAAAGAAGCTGCATAGGCATAAGACAATTACTTACCAGTTACTACTGAATCCTGGAAAAATTACTTTAGTAGGGCATGGCAACACTGACCCCAATGATTAAGCCATTTCATATGCTGTATTCCAGGCCAATCTTTACTTTGTTGTTTGTTTTTTTTGCAAAAACCAGACTTTTCAACTGAGCTTTGTGAGAGTCCATTTGTATTGTAAATGTTTGGTCCCCAACACAGTCAGTACTGGAAGAAAAAATCCAAACACTTTTGAATGAATGCATAGAAAGGTAAACCCTCCATTTCAACACCATCCTGCCAATAAATATGGAGTATCATATTTTGTTACATTAATCCCAGGCCCATGAAAACAACACATAAATATTTCCATATGGTTTCCAAATAAATCTCCCATTTCCCATGTTCTGTAAATTGTTCCCTCAAGAGGTATAAGCTGTGGAAGGTCAGTCATCTATTCCAGACCTCATGGGAGCACCAGACCTGATTTTCCACAAGCACTGTGCTCAGACAACTCCACCGAAGTTAGCATATTCCAGAAAATAGCAGTCATGGAGCTGGCATGAGCACAAAGAATCAAAGCTACCATCTTTCACCCGCAGACTGAAGTTGTATCCCGGTTTTTCTCCCCCGACATGCTAAAATTGCAGTCATCAGAGGAGCATGCTCTGGCAATAGCCAGCCAGTTTACAGATGTTCACTCATGCACCCCAGCATGGGCTCCCAGGGCTGCAGCTCTGACAAGATCCTTCTTAACCCATATCTGCACTGGGCTAGTGGCAAACCCCTACTCTGGCTGCAATTTCAGTCTTTCCTTATATATTCTGTGGGACCATTTGTAATGTTTATTTATAAATGATGAATATTTCACCACATTTTTGTTAATGCATTAGCACGGAAGTAATGCGTGTGAAAAAGAAATTGTTAACAAGCCTTTGGCTTGTGCAGCATAAAACATTGTCTCGTACCCAGCCTCCCCACAGACATCAGTTTCTGTTTTAAATAGTCTAACTACAACTCCCTGTGTATAATATATAAAAGGCACAACCATTACAAATGCAGTGAGTACTCAGCCCACAGGATGGCTGGAGTAGCTGAATAAAGTGGCTGTTCTTTACAGTCACACTCTCTGATATAACTCATTATAGTAATGAGTCACTTTAAACATATAGTCCTATAATTTAGGAAAAAAGTTTTCCAGAAGAACTAAAATTCTCTTTATGAATCTAATGTATATGAGATAAGATTCAGAAACTTTTCTTGCAATCTCATTATATTTCTCAAAAAAACCCATGAGCACCTGTATAGGTCTGCATATAGATTAACGTTTTCCTGACTTTCAACATTTCTTTTATTATGGAAACACAAGAAATACTTCAGGAAGGGGAAACTAATTTGGCTTGATTTCAAACTGGAAGGGTTTTTTCCTCCCAGAAGAGCAAGTTTTAAAATAAGTGCTGGCAAAATGGTTTTTTGCAAACCTGGACATGAAAACGAACTGTGGCTTTGTATTTCCTGATCAGGATGGAGACAGAAACATGGACCATTCAGACCTATACCCTAAAATTAACTCAGAGAGCACCATTCAAAAACACTTCCTTGAATCAGCAGGGGAGGAGGGCAATGAAAGGCTTGATGAGAGTTCGGTGAATAAAGAGGAAATAAGGGAGGAATGAGGGAAATGACAGTGGACCCTGCACCTCATACAAACTCTTTTAATTCTCCTTCGTATGCACACATAATGGTTATTAGCACAACCAATTTGCAAGGAAGGACTTAGTTACCCCAAAGGTGGACATGCCTTTTGCACAATATTTTAGCGTCTTAGGCTCATGCACTGGAGTAAGCACCATAACTACGCTCAGTCTTTTAAGTGGAATTTATTTGGAAGGGCAGCAGTGATAACAATATTACCTTATTCAGCTCTATGAAAGACACCTATCTCCACAGGACACTATTTGTGATATTATTACTCTTAACACATGAGTGTGTCTATAATTGAAATATTTTTTTTTTTGTTACTTAAGATGTCTTGGATTAGGCCTGCTGTGAATAAATTATAAGGTCAAAGGGCAAGTTGTATATATCAGTGACTAGACCGGATTATTACACTGAGAAATGGTCAGCACATCCTGTTATTGCTACTACCAGAAAAAACATTTCACGAGAAGAACTAGACAGACCAGTTGCTTGAGTTCTCAAAAGGTTTTATTTTTAGCCTAATGACAAAAATGTCTGTGTTTGCACAGGAAACAAGAATGATTGATACAAGGGAGTGGAAATAAAATTCTTCATCTAATTTTCAGTGCTACATTAAAGACTAGAGTTCTGTTGTGTCAGAGAAGCACCCAGTGACCCTCAGAATGACGATTTTTCCACCAGTCCCCCTCAATCTCCCACTTTTCTGCTCTTGAAAGCTCCAATATACACATCAGTTCCTTGTGCAAGTTGTAGCATTTTCAGAACTACTCTTATTTGTGCCAGTGAATAATGATGCTACAGAGAACAGCTGGCATAGCCGGAATAGCATGTCCTTCCCCCAAGGCATTTCAAGTTGGCCCTGTGGGAATGGAGGCAGAAAGCAGTTAGATGTCATGCTGTTCCCCAGTGGAGTCTTTTGCTGTTGCTGTAAATTGCTTTAAGCTCTTGTTGTTACAGTTGTGCAAAAGGTACTTATTTGGGGTTAAGGACATGGATCAAAATGTAATCAACCTGGACCAAGTCATCAATACCAACTTTCCAAGGACCTCAGTAAGGCTTCCACACATATTAGGGTCACCTTCCAGCTACTAATGACTTCTAGATTATTTTTGCCAAGTTAAATTAACATTTGAAAACATGTTGTATTAGAAATATGGGTAAAGTCCTGCCTATATTTACATCAACAGTACTTTTGCTGTTAATATAGTACCAGTAAAGCTAGTGTTTCATTGAGTGCATTAGGAATAAAATATCTCATTTTTTAAATTGAAATTAGTATTATTCTTCAGTTCTGAATTTTCAGAGAATGTTCATTGTTGTTAATTAATTTACTTATTAGTATTTCGGAAATGCCCTAGGGTTTCAGTCAGGAGCAGCGCCCAGTTCTGCTGTAAGTGAACTGAAATGAAGTGAAAAAGGCTGTTTCAAAAGAAATACTAGGATTTGCTCTTATATACCTGTTGTGGTTCAACTCAGGAGGCAGCTAAACACTGCAGAACTGCTCACTCACTAACCCCAGTGGAATGGGGAAGTGAATCAGAAAAAAAGTAAAACTCATGGGTTGAGATAAAGACAGCTGAATGAGACTGAAGGGGAAGTCAAATAATAATAATGATTAGAAAAGTAAAACAAGTGATGCACAATTCAATTGCTCACCATGCCCCAACCAATGCCCAGCCAGTATCCAAGCACTGGGCCCCCACATCTCAGCCAGTCTTTTGTTGTTCACCATGATGCCATAAGTTATGGGATATTGCTCTGATTTGTTGGGGTCAGCTGTCCCTGTTGAGTCCCTTTCTAGCTCCTTGTGCACCTCCAGCCTATATAATGCTGATGGAGTGAGAGGCAAAAAAGGCCTTGACTCTATGCAAGCACTGCTCAGCAGCAGCTAAAACATCCTGGTTTTATCAACAGGATTTTATACTCATCCTAAATCAAAAACAGCTATTAAGAGGAAAATCATCTCTCTCCCATCCAAAACCAGGACAACTGTCAATCTCCATAAGATTATAAAACAGAGAACCAGGAGCTAGTAATTTTGGGTGTATTACCAGTGAAGGAACTGGAATATCAAGGCTTGTATAAACAGAAGTAGTGGTTGGGATTTCTGAACTCCTTAAGCTGATGGTTGCTTGATTTAAAGCTGACCTGGAGATTCCAACTAAGCTAGTATTTGGGGAATCATTGCTGCTATCTTGACCATTTTTAAAAAAAGCAAAAGAGCACAACTTCCTAATTCATTATAGCTATGATTCTGTTTCTTGTGCATCTTCGTGCTCTTTAGAAGGAGAATGCAATTCCCCCTCATCCAAAAAGCTCAATTTGCTTTACAAGCACCACTTTATTGTGGGCGCGCTGGTGCTGAGGGAGAAAATATTTCTCTCAACCTGAAATACTGGAACTTTGGGTGTGCAAAAGAGACAGACACGGATCCATCCTGTAGCTGGCAGAAGCACAGACAAGATACAAAAAGGCTGGAAGCTGGGGAAAGGCATCTCAGACTCTTTCTCCTTGGCTGTAAAGGAGTTTTACAGTGACAACACACAGACTTCTCCATTCAATAGATTAAATAGCTAACACAGAAATTTATGTAAACATTTACAGAAAAGAGGGGAACAGTCTTAGCATGGCAACCCCTTCCTGCTTTTTCACCCAGCAGTTCTGTGGCTTCACAGAAGGCAGGTATAAATGACATGTACAAATGTCTTCCAATATGCTGGGACAGACTTTTGAAAGAAGATGCTAACTTTTCCAAAACTTCCAGAAGACCTTGGAGAGGAAGGAGACAGAAGTATAAACCATTTGTTCTTAAATACAATGTTTGGGCTGGCTAAAATCCTCAAGCAACCTCATTCTAACCAATGGTGAGAAGGAGAGATTTTAAGCCTTCCTTCTAAGTCCAGGAAGTGATGGAGAACAAGCTTTTTCTTTTTGTGTGGTGACTTTAAAGGGCTGGAGAGAAGTTGGCCAACAGTCCATCTTGATACCACTTCAACTTAGAGGGATGGGATCATCCAACAAGAATCTTTTGTGTGCTTTTGAGAAAGCAAATTGAACAAACGAAGCTAGAAGAGCACAGGAGCTCTGTGCACTATTTTCTTTAACAACTGAATGACTCTTTGTGGTTAGCTTATAAATCTTTAACCCTTCACTTCATTTAAAAAGATTGAAAAAAGTATGGGAACATTATGAAAAGTTGGATATCTAAGTACGTCATACACTACATTATTTGTCATTAAAGTTTATTAATTAAAACCATTTGAAAGGTATTTTGTAGAGCTAAAGACAATATTGACCTGAAAATTATGCAGGTATGCTATTTCAGCAGAGAATCTGAAACTAGGTAAACAAAGAATGTATTCTGGAATACATGCAAATGGTGTAAGAAATTTAAAACTAGTATATTGTGCTTATAAGCTCAGTTGAGTTTTAAAAAAAGAAAAAAGGGAGAAGAGAACACAAGGAAGAGGAAATACGATCAGATTATTCACTTCCTAATAGCAATATTTCTCTGTTTGTCCTAAGAAGGGTATTCAAACTAACTTCTATGTCATGTGACTGCAAACAAACAAGGATACTTCAGGACAAATGAGTCATTATTTCATGGGCTGGGGAAAGTCAGAATGGTCTTCTGGGGACAATGTCACAGATCCCAGCAATACAACACCCTGAAAAGGATATATGGAACCGCCTGTCTTTTTTCTCCTCTGTTAAACAACTTCAGAGATACATTTTCTTTTTCTCTGAGCTATGTGGTATCTGGCTTACAGCTAGTCCTCAGTCATCTGAAGATTTTGGTAGATAGCTTGTAAAGTCAGGAAAATTTTCTTACACAATCATGGAAATTTTCACTGTGTTAAGATAGTACATTTTGTATTTAAAGTAAGATAAACATCAAGTTTCTGATTTAAACCCGAAACAAATATGTGCCAAAGATAGAAGTCAATGCCAAAATATAAAAAGTTCAAATTTCGGAGACAGAGTATAATCCTATCTTGAATGAGACCTATGTGTTGTACTTCTAGAGCTAACATGGAGGTCGTGTTTTACCAGTGTTTTAATACAGTGCCTATCTCATGCCAACATCATCTCCTGGAATGCAACTGGTTTATATTTGGTTTTCTCCAAGGCACAGGGAACAGTGTGGAAATGTCACAGTTTCAGCTGCAGCAACAATGTATGAAGAGGAAGCACTATAAAGAGGAACAAAGGGCTGGGTGATGAAAGATGAGGTGCTCGGGCAGAGCTGCAATGAGCCCTGAAAATGCATCTGCAGAATAGATGTAAGAAGCCACATGATAAGATAAAGTGAACAGTGTGGGGTAAAGAAGTTAACAGTTATTAAAGAAGCAGAGATAAAAAGAGGATAATTTAGAAAATTAATTAAATATCCTAGGGGTTAGACTGGAGGAGGGGAAAAAAGAAACCCCTAGAGTAAAAGAAAAAAAAAAAGGAAAAAAAAGGAAAATAAGTGGAGGTGGAGGTAAATAGCAGCTGTGGAAGGGGTTGGGAGTACTGATGATTATTAGGTAAGCTTTTTTAATTTTGTGCCAGGTTCTGTAAATCTTCCCTTTTACCCTGAACCCAGAGGTGTGGAACTTTGAGCATAAATTCAGAAGTTTGGATACTTTTCCAGATCTTACCTAAATCATATAAACATCCTTGTATGTAGTACAACTTAGCCAGAAATAACTTAAGAACTCATTTTTTTCTGATGCTACTTAGCACAGCTGGATGGATTATTCATCCTCAGTAATACTGATGGCAAATACAACTTTTTCTGTTTGAGAATCATTTGTGAATAGGCTTTAAGTCTGATCTCCAAAATGTGAAATGCCTCTTGATCGTGTTGATTCCTCTGAGCCTTTTTTTTAATGTGCCTCCTGTCCGAAATGAGCATTTGCACAAGTTAGTTGAGTAGACTCTAACATTTGTCAGTATCATTAAAGGTGATCTACATTTGTCTACAATCAGAACATGAGGAAATTCGTAGGTGAACAGTCTCAGTCCTTCAGATTTTCTTTCACAGGCTGAGCTGTAAATGTTACTTGGGGTAACTGATACCTGCCTGAGTCTGCAGAAAGCCTGGGGCTGTCGAGGTGTGATGGCACTCTGCTTCAAGAGAAGTTAACTTATTTGGTTTTAAGCATCAACATTAAGTTTCTTTCTACAGTGTTCAAAGCATGTTTTGAATGGAGGGGAAGCATCTGAACACAGAGATCCATACAGATTTCTCTGAGCCTCTGTTCTCTTCGGTATGCTTTTAATAACACCATGGGAGGGGTGAAGAGTGCAATTGTTCCTATTTTCCTAAAGAGAGGGCTCGACTTTCAAAGGTTTGGGAAATGCCAACATGAGGGTTCAGATACTGCACAGTTTAAGTATTCACTGCCTCCTAGTTGGAGCATGTTATTGGTTAGCTAAGTCACGGGATATTCTTCCAGCTCACTAATTGGGTTAGTGTATCCTTTTAAACAGAGGAATAATGAACGCTCTTGTTTGTAAAGGAGTAGCCTCGTTCGCATGCAAATACGGGTATTCACACAAATCAGCCATTCCTCAAACCTCCTCAGGAACAAAAAACTTTCTGTCTGAAACCGCAGGAGCAGCAGATAACAAGCGGCCTTGATATGGGGAGATCAAACAGCCATTTCAAATTCCTGTGAATGTTCATGAATACTGTTGTTCAATATTCATCCACTTCTGGCTTTTTCTGCATTATGGAAAAGAAAACAAAAAGCTAAAATAGGATGTAAAGGAATGAAGAATATGGTAGTGCTTTTAGAACCAATTCACATGTTTCGATGTAGCTGCATTCAGGTTGTCACCTAATTTTGAAAGACAAATTATTATTTTAAAAAGAACGTAAAAACAGTTTTTGGATTCGTTGTTTGTTCAAAATGGACATAGCTCAAGCCCAAACAACAGATCAAATAAACATGAGGTAATCCATAATTTCAGATGCCTGAAATATCAAGATACACAGTATCTAAGCAGATGAGAAATAAGACTTGCCGTCTGAAGTTTTACCAGAAATTCTTTGCCAGTTCTCCAAGACTCCTCAAAGGATGAGTTATGTTCTCATCTGGCTATAAAAATAGCTGTTTAGCCATAAAGTATTATACAAAAGTAAGTGAAAAGAAAAGAGTCTTGCAAAGAGTGACAGCTCCAAGGGTAACTTGGCACCCTTTCCTCACTCTGTTTTTATAGCTGTAGGAATTCCTTATTACTTTTTCTCAAGCTGTCATCAGAGCAACAGAACCCGCTGTTATTTGGGCTTCTCTTCAGATGGAAAGAAAGGGATGTAATAAAGGCCAGTCATGAGCAATAGGTTGTAATCTATCCACAAAATGGCCCCACCTTGCTATTTGTTCCCTTGTATTGTGTTCGAACAGACTCCCAGTAAATATGTCTGCTTCACATTGATCATCACTGATAGTAGCATCCCTAATAGTGGCTCCATCTTGACAGAAAAATGATAAGTGCCATTGTGCTCCAATGTTTTTGTCTCTTTCTCCAGCCCCTGCAAAACAAAGCTGTTAATTTATCTGATGAAAGACATGATGGTGAATGTTATGTAAAACCCAGATGTTTCCCCACTGATTTCTTAAATAGGAGCACATAATTGTGATGATTGGAAGGTCATTAATCCAAACTACTTGGAAGAAAAAGAAGACCTCAGCTTACACTTTCACTGTGACAAGCTTCTATGCCTAAGATGCCTGTCGTTTTGCTCACTGTTTTACAAACCTAACCAGTCAAATAATTCCCCCAGTTCTTCTCCATCTGTTTTCTCACAACAGTGTTAACGTTCACTTAAATAAGCATAGCAGCATTAACCTTTTGAACTCTTTGTCTCTCAACTCTGCTCAGATCAGATTTGTGGTCTAGAAAGTTGACTCTTCCCTCAAGTTTGACAGATTTTCTTATTATCCCCTGCTGACCTGTAGAGAATTGCACTGGCTCAATTCCTGAGGCACCTACAAGTTTCAGATGGACTCAGCCTCTCTGTCTGATTGCCTGTCATGAGAAGCGTCAGTGGTATGCTTCTTATTTCAGTTTATTCCTTTCCTTTCAACAAATATAATGAATTCTTTTGCACCCTTGTACTCTTCTTTTTAGAAGGCCATTTTCATCCTCGATGAGAGGACTACTTCAGAAAATCTGTCTTCAAGAAAAAAATTTGACAATATACATAACAGCAAGTGCATTAAGATGTATTTTATACAGATCTGATTTTAACTATTCTGGCTATAGCAAATTGTATATAAATTACATAAACCATTGCCTCTTTGATTCAGTCTTCCTATTTGCATAAGTACTACTAGTACTGATAATTAAGGCTGATAGGTTAGGCTTAGATAGAGCAAAATGTTGATGCAGATGGCTGGTCTTCATGCATGAAAACTGTGGAAGGAATTATGACCCTTATCTAGAGTATAGCTGAAGCTTTGGATAGTGCCATTCAACACACATTCTTAGCTAAAAGCATAAGAACATTAAAAAACTAGTTTGGGTTAAAAAAATACACTCATTGGTGAATCTTCAGCAACAGTCCAGGTATGTATTTTTAACCCCTAATGCAAATATTACTTAGGTCAGCCACTTCACTGCCATAGGTTGATTTTTCCTCTTTCAGCGGCAGCTGTGCTAATATGAATTGCATCACACTAGCCAGGTGAGTTACCACAAATCAGCTGGCCTCTAGTAGATTGGGGTGAACTTTAGACTGAGAAAGGGTATTTTAGATAGGATTGGTAGTGGTGCTGTTTGAATTATGCTCAGACAGAGCCAGAAGTATAAGCACTCAGAAAGCTATAGGCAAACAGTGCAGGTATGACCTTGGGAGAGAGTCCTAGGCTGAGCATATCATGAGTGCTATGGCTGGAGACAGTGGCACCTCTGGTGCTTTGGGGAGTGGCAAACACTGGTCCAGACAGTAACAACTCTTTGGCTGACACTTTCATCAGGGTGATGAGCCATAAAGTGCTTAGCCTAACATTTAGTGATTCCTAGCTATCTTTTTTGTATGTTTTCCTGTGAGCAACTGCTTTAACTGCAATGAACAGCTTTGTTCGTGCCATAATTTATCCTTGTAAAAAAATCTTTGCATTTCCCTAAGATGCCTGAACAAGCTGATAAGAGGGGAACTGTAAGAATGACAAAGAGCAGAGAAAGAGCGGTGTGGTGGCTTCACTGTCAGCCCAGTGTCCACAGCATTTCATGGAATAGGGCTGTCACACTGCAGGAGCACCTGCTCCAACTTCAGTACTTCCCAACACTGATATCTCATGCAGCCCAAGAGGACCTGTTGTAGACCACACTGATTCAATACCACTTGCACAGACTAGTGGCACAAATGCCACGGTTTAGCCCCTCAAATGCAGAATGCAATCCTCCACTATTATGCAGAGCTGCTATGATGTGAGTCAGAAAGTGATTCCTCAAGAAACAGCAAGACAGCTTGCAGGCTGCCATACGACTCTCTGTTGGAGCAACTGACAGGGAAAAGCAGACACCGGTTAACTGAGGCACTGATCCAAAGCCCCTTTAAACACCTCGGTGACTCTCCTGGAAATGAGATGTAGAAGCTTTTCAAAAGATTACCCTTAATCTGTCACAGCATGCAAAACAACTTAATACATTTATCATTTTTTTCAGCTAGCAAATTCAAATCCCTCTGCAACAATTTTACTAGCAAGTCAAACTACTCCTACATAGCAAATGTCTGTCCTAATTATGCAAAAGGTGGGTCCTTTTGTGGCTGACTTGTCCTGCAAATGCCAATCCTTCTGTCAGTGAGAGTTTTGCTGCTGAATCCAACAGCAGTAGCTCTGAGGGACCACTGGTCTTTGTATCTGTTTGAAATCTTGGTTTGTATTACCATGTTTGATCTAGTCACCTCTCAAGCACTGGCTGAGTCACCCTCAAGCACCAGTTCAGGTCAACAGACAGAAGCTTGCTTCTTAACCTTGTCCCAATGCACCACGGATTTCTTTTAACCATTTAGCATCTTTTCTTCTCATGTTATGTTGAATGCTGGTATTCTCAGCAAAGTAAATGAACTGTCTTTTGTGGTTTTAGTGATGATTTTCTATTTGTGCTTTTAATAGCAAATCAGCCCTGTCAGGCTTGTAAAAATCCTCGAGACACAGTGCAATGCAAATTTATTTTGTCTTTCATTTTGTATCCTGTTTCCCAGAAAGTATCAATATTTGCTTTTCAGCCATACTGTTTGGGTATTAAAGTATTTCCTTCACCATCCTCAAAAGCTGATTATTCTAATACAGCTCAGGAAAAGTCTAGTATTTGACTTCTTTCAAGTCAGAAATACAGTTTTATTTTTAAAAATTCTGTTAGATCATTTGGCATTAGATATATTCAAACCAAAGTCACCTTAATACTAAGAATCATATTGGCAGATATTAAGTGCTCTAGCTAGTGACTATTAAAGAGCACTAGCTGCTCTGTAGTAAATGCATATTTCTCAGTGGCCAGACATAATTTTGAAGTGCTTATTATCCATCTAAGCATGGAATTTTTAAATACCTTGTTCTATTACATCCATTCTATTACATCCATTCTTTCAGCAATTTCCTTTTAAAATTAGATTTGTGCCAGGTTCCTCTCCCTTAAAGCAGTGAACCAGAGAAATGCAGTAACCTCTATTGCCTCTCACACCATATTTAACCTTATACATGTATTAGATATAGATTAACATCTTGGTGTGGTGAAGCTTATGTTTTGTAGAATTTAGCAGTTTCATTTTAGAAAAACTAAATCCATATATCTTTCATTCTTTAGGAAAAAGGGGAGGATGTTTTCAGTCTTCTCCCTCACAGGCATTATTCTCAAGCTTTTCCACTGTGACTGAGCTAGTGGCACCATTGTGATCACTGTTTTTAAAGCATAATGAAACCTCAGTGAATAAAATGACTTTTTTTTCAGTTGCATAAATCATTTGCAACATGCTAAAATGTGACAGTATGAAACCTTTTCCGGTCTGATGGACTTCTGTGGATTTAAAAATTTAATTTTGAATTTGAGAACACAATCTCCAGGAGAGAGGGTGTTCTATTCTGGAAAATTTGTACAAGCCAGGAGGCACACCACTTAGTCCCCTTCCAGAAAAAGAAAGTGGTGAGGACACACAAAGGCGATGTGATTTCTCCAGGCACTTGCCTGGGCTCCCTAGGGGCTCCCACACAGTGGTGCTGGCTAAACTGAGCAGGTGTGGTGCACTCCAGCCCAGGAGGACACAGCATCCTGCCATCGAGTCACAGTGATTAAACCAAGCCCTTATTCTCAGACCCACTGTAGGTGCAGTGAGAACGTGCAGTGAACTCTGAAAAGGCTAGTGAGGATATGCTGACACCAGTTAGAGAAGGAATTGCTTGGTGGGCCAGCTGAGACAAGGCAAAGTGGGGGCTGAGTGGCACTGGAGGAGGGACTGGGGCCAGCAGGACACCTCTGCTCCTCTGGCTGCAGCCCTCTCCTCTGCTTGGCTCAGCCTCTCACTCCTTGGCAGTCCTGCTGCCCCATTTGTAAGTTTTCTGTGCTACAGTGCAAGCAGGAAAGGAGGAGGGCACTGGGGAAAGAGGAGTGTCATGGCAGGACCACCCAGGTACTTTTCCAGGTGAGGAATGAGGGGGAGAAGAATCTCTTTGCCCCGGGACCCAAAACAGCTCTTGGTGTGGGTTCTAATAACACTGCTGGAACAACTAAACCTGCAAAACATTCATAAACACAAGGGTATTTTTGTTTTGTTTTTTTTTTTTTTTTTTACTTACATTCTCTTTCTTTCCTTCATTTTTTCCTTCTTCCTTTCTTTCTTTTTTTTTTTCTTTCTTCGTCTTTATCTCTTTATTTTTTCCTTCTATTTTTCCCTTTTGTTTTTTGTTTCCATTATTTTACCTTCTCCCTTTCTCTTCTTGTTATTTTTCTGTTTTACTATGTTTCTCTGTCTCTTGCACACACACAAAGATACACACAAACACAGGCCACTTCTCCAGAAAACACTACTTTTTACTTTGATGGCAAAAAGCACCAAGGACTCCTAATAGCATCAAAAATGGTGCTATTGCTCCACCAATTTAATTCAGAGATGTTCTCTATAGATAAAGCATTATTTTTAAAGTGTGGTTACATAAAGAATTCATTGCAAAACAGTCCAGAGTGTGTGTTTATAATATCATTTTTGGGGCAACAATAGTCTTAAAACAGTCCCTCTAAACATTCATAGGCCATGATAAATAAAAGTTGCTGGTGATGATTGCAGTAAAACAACTTTTCTTTTGCTTAGGGGAAGCATGCATGAAAAGGCAGTTTCTTTAGAGTAACTTAATGTAAATTCAAATCCTTTATTATCTCACAGAAAGCCTCATAAAGTAAAACACAGTACTCAACTACTAGCAGATCCTCGAGGCATTCTTTTACCTTCATACTCTTCTTTTCTGATAAGTTTAAAAGATATTATTTTCATGATTTTCAGTCATTGTGGTGGTACAGTGTAGTCACTAACTTTGGACATCATTGCAAAATATTTACAACAGCATAAATTATCAGAAACAAATTTAAAAAAGAGAAGCAGAAGAAAGAACATAATTTTAATTAAAAACTTCTGAGATTTTACTGTCTATTTAGTAGGAATTCCTTATTTAAATTTTTTTTTCTACTAGCAGACTATTTGGCCAAAATATTTCATATATTAAAAAAATTAAATAACAGGTCTTTTATTGGGGGAGTTATTAAAAAACACGCAAAAAATTCCATACTTTGATATATTTTTAATGAAATTATGAAAAAATCAGAAGTGAAGGCCCAAGGCTAATATTTACTGCAGTAATGTAGCTTCTCCAGAGGTGTAACTTACTCTCAAACTTAAATAAAGGGATTTTTGATCAAAGAACAAAATATCAGATAAAGGAATTTATAATAATGTTCAAATTCAACATTAAGAATGAATCAGTCTAGAATTGCAAATAACACACTGCTCTCAATCACTTCTGAAGCAGCAGTGGTATTTGAATCTTCTCCAGTTTAAAAGGATGGAGCAAATGGTACTTTGAGGTCCTTTCCATCACTGCTTTTCCATAATGCTGTGATCAGAAACATCCATAAAACCACTGCTCCGTGTGACAGCGTATTGTCTTCTTTCTTGGAAGACAAATAATGCAATCCTAGTGCCAAGTAATACAATATCTTGGTATTGTCTCATGCTGTCTCTTTTTTCATTTATTCAGCTGGAAGACACTTTGTTAGTATATCCTACAGTAGCAGGGCAAGACCTACACAATGGGTGTATATTGCCCTAAACCCTATATGCTAGAGTCCACAGCCTCTCTAGGAAGCCTGTTCCAGCCTCTTTTGGTTCTTATAGCCACCCTATTTCCTCAGAAATTGTGAAGGAATGTGTTTCACATCTTTCCATCAGTGGGTGATTTTAAACAATTAATCACCACCGTTTTGTAGCATCTTTTACACATTAGAAGACAGTGTAATCATCTCCCTCTTTAGTCTTTCCTGTTTAAGGCTAAGCAAACTCCATTTCCATCATCACATGACAGCTATCTAACCTCTTTTTCTTCTACATACTGTTTTATGGATTCTTGACAGTTTTTCTTGAAGTGTGACAGCTGCATGGGAAAATGAAACTTGGGCTGATGAAACTTAAATACTAATGGGAAGTAAATAATTACCTGCCCTTTCACGGGCACAATACTCCAATCAATATATTCCTGAACAGGATTCCTTTTTTCTTTTGTTGTAGTTGCACAATGGATGATGGAAAATTTTGTATTTGATGAGTGCTTGCTGTAGGATATTGCAGCATCCCACCGTCACCATTCTTCAAAGAGCAGTGTGGCATAGACACAGTGTCTATTTATGGAGCCAGGAGTCCTGCTAGGTAGAAGCTTGTGTTCATGTGAGTCCCATCCTAATGTGGATTTGCCTGTGTCAGGCATGTGTACCAGAATTCCATGGAATTTCTCCTGATTGCATAATATTGACATAAATATTATTAAGTCTTATTAAGGCACAATATATGATCCAAGGTAGCCTTCTGCCTTCTCTTTTTGTATATTAATCACCAGCTATTGAATCTCTTTTTTATATTTTTTATTTCATTTTTCCTCTTCATTGGGATAACAATTTATATTTATTTATTTTGGCTTTAGTTTGCAAATTGCTTTTCACAGTTTATCATGACCATCTTGAACGCTACTACTGTCCTCCAAAGAGTTTGCACATTTTTCAGTTTATGACTCTACTAAATTTCCTCTTAAATCCAAGTTCTTAATTAAACCATGAAGCTGAGCCAAATCCAGGATAGACAAGTCACTATTATTTACTTTGATAAGAAGTATTACTTGCAGATAACAAAGAAGACAAAAGTGTTTAGTATGACAGTTTGGGGCACCAAAGAAAAGGTAATGTTCACTGACCATAGATATTTGGAAGAACTGTTTATGCCAATTAAAGAGTCAACAGCCATCGAGAAAAAAAAAAAAGCATAAGAAAAGATGAAAGAGAAAGAGAACTTCAAACCTTCTAATAAGAAACTAGAAGACTTGAACAGGAGGAAAATCTAGTGAAATAAAATAATAGCAAGAAACACCAAAGGGAATTAGAGAAAGACATCCTTAACTGCTGTGCCTCACATGTTTCAAGTTGTTTCTATGGTCACAGAATAAGAAGGTCAAATCAGATCAAATAAAGCAGGGCAGAACTGAACAGCAAAATTAGGCCATAGTCAAAAAGTAATTATTTTTCCATCCAGTAAAGATTACATGTTATTTCTTGGAACTTTATATTGTTATCTAAATAATAGACACTAGCCAGAGAAGCAACTAGGGATGGATGGAGGAAACCCAGCTAAAAAGCCACTTGGCTAAATATTATAACATTATAATTTATATTAAAGCTTAGATGAACTTGAAAGTCAGACATTGGTGAGTCTTACCATATTTATGTTAACTGACCAAGAAACCAGAAAAATGAGGAATGAAATACAGCACTAAAACAGAGTTGTACTGAAGAAAAAAAAAAAATTAAGCTACCAAGACACGTAGTGTTCTCTTTGCTTTATACTCTTAGCATTCTAATCTTCTGATATAGGAATTATGATTATAGTGTATATCCTATACTATTGATGGTGTTGGTACATAGGATAACACCAGCTCTTTATGAAATCCTGTTTTTACTTCATAACTTTTCTTCCCAGTCATACGTTTTTCTCCAATTTCTTCATGGAACATGATATGTAATTCACAATGATGCAAGGCATGTGATCTTCACATAGATTTGTCAGTCATATATCTCTGTAGTGTGGTTCTCAAAATAAGCCGACTATTTTGCAGTGCTGAAACAAATCCTTGGTAAACTAAATGACACAGCACTCTGGAAGTTTGTGGACCTTCTTAAGCTATCCTGAATGAAGATATAACTCAGTGTTTAAAAAGGTGTGCTGGTTTTGGCTGAGGTAGAATTCATTTTCTTCGGAGTGACTGGTATGGGGCTGTGTTTTAGAGTGGTACTGAAACCAGTGCTGATTATGTAGATGCCTTTTGCTATTGCTGAGCAGCACTTGCACAGTGTCAAGGCCTTTCCTGCCTTTCACTCTCCTCACCCGTGAGCAGGCTGAGAATGCACAAGGAGCTGCAAGGGGGCAGAGCCAGGACAGCTGACCCCAAGTGAACAGAGGGATATTTCATACCCTGTCATGTTCAGCATGTAAAGCTGGGAGAAGAAGGAAGAAGTGGGAGACATTGACAGTGTTTGTCAAATCACTGCTGCGTGTGCAGAGCCCAACTTTCCTGGAGATGGCTGAACACCTGCTTGCCCATGGGAAGCAGTGAATTAATTCCTTGTTTTGCTTTGTGTGCATGCACGACTTTCTCTATTAAACTGTCTTTCTCTCAATCCACGAGTCTTCTCCCTTTTACTCTCTCAATTCTGTCCCCTATCCCACCAGGGGCAGTGAATGAGCAGCTGAGTGGGGCTGAGCTGCCAGCTGGAGTTATACCATGACAAAAGGTACACCTGTCGTTATGGATTCTTTTGGATACGTTACCCTTAGCATCATATCTTCATTCATCATGGCAAGAATCAGTATACAGCACCTGAAATCAGTAGCACCACTTCACTACTGATGAAAATAATGCCCAAAGTGGTGTGAGTCAGCCTCCTCAATGAACAATTGTCTTTCTTCAGAAGCCCTAATTACTTTGTGTTATTTATAGCACAATAGTGGCTACCAAATTCAAAGATAGTCTAGCAAATCATTCCCACATCAGAGAGAAGCCATGTGGTTATACTACATGAGTCACTGTCACTCCAAACTAGCCTTGTATCTGCACTGTACTATCACTCAAAAAAATCAATTCTAAAATGAAAGCAATTCCTTCAGCTCCATATGCCAACCCTGGAATCAAGAGGGTTAAAGAAGCTGTAATCTATTTCTACCAAGTGAATAGAAAATTAAGATCTTTCACTTTCTTTCTCCCTCATGCATCCCTAAGAAAAAAAATTATTTCACTGGAAATTATGATTTCATCAGCTGAACTGAAAATCAAGAAACAGACCACTTTAAATATTCACACCACCTTGATTAAAGCAGGTCTCTCCAAGCCTTATTATTGCAAAGTGATTGTCAGAATTTCCATTGTAAATCTCTTCCCTCCTTTTCACTGGTTTTATACTTATGCCTTGGCTACAAGAGCACATTCCAAGCTGGAATTTAGGCTGGCTGATTATTAAAAAGAAGAGAATTTTCCTTTACAAATTATATTAAAAGTATTATACAATTAATAAACTGTTGACTTTTCAGTATGGGGTAAAGGCAGGGTTTGTTTTTTTGTATTACACATATTGGTCCAAAACAATAACCACAATCTGGTAGGGAAAGCAGAGCTGAAAAATTGACACATTTCCCCAGATGGCAAAGGAATTTTCTGAGCTGGCAACTCGTTATCCTACTTTAATCTGCTTCATTCCTTTCAGCTTCTGGAATGGAACAAACAGCATGGGACAGGAAGGGATGTAGTTATTCTGATTACAGAAATCAGAGGCCTCACTATCATATCATTCCTGGTCTTTTACTATGTTTATTCTCCTGGTAGCCTGTGAAGTACAGAAATGCTTTTATTCATTTCATAGATAAGAAACAAACATAAGAGATTTTCACCTAATAAACTCAAGGTTAAACATCAAGACAGCACCTTGTTCTTGTGTTCAATGTTTAGGTTATGTTCCAGCTAATAAAATCAATTGTCCCAAGAGACATACCCAGAGACATATCTAGGCACTGAAAATGAACTATAAATGCTGTTAAGTGAGTACCAGTGTCACAGCACCAAGTGACACGTTTTTGGCCTGTGCCTGGGCATGGCTCAGGAGTTAGCATTGGCCACAGACAATTCCTAGCGGGAGAGAAAGAAGAGTTTAATAGCACTGGCATTAGCTGTTCCCTGTCAGCTAGCCAGAGAACACTCCTAGACATGTTTAATTTACTACTGCAGAAGCCAAAATGGTCAGCACTAGCAAGTACAGTGCATGGGAGCCATGGCTTTGTGCTGAATTACGTCTGTGTTACTAGCAGCCTTTCTCAGATTTATATATAAGAATCCCCTCGCAACCCATCATATTCCTCAGCATTTCTCTGTGGCTGAGAGTGTGGTCTTTACTCCTCTTTCCATCTATGTTAAGGCTTTATTGATTCTACTGATTACCAGTGTGGCAGCAATTTTTAGAGCAACTATGATAAGTGGAAATTCATGTGTATTAATACATGGGAGGAGGAATGTAACTGCTCAAAGGAATCGGCAAATAAGACCCAGACTGCTTTTTCTGTGCACTCTCTGTAACAACCTTTCATAAGTATTTTATTCTCTTTTAGTAAAGATTCAGTGTTACAGGTCCATAAAATGAAAACATGTGTTCTTTTTAATATGCATTCAGAGTGAAAATCGCTTCACTCACATAAAATCTGATAATTGGACGTTATATAGGGAAAGTCTGAAAAAAGAAATGAAGTATCCTGTGAAGTGGCACTAAAGATGTTTCGCAATCCTGACACCAGCCACAAAAATGTCTAAGCCATCATTCCCCATTGGCTTGAGTAAGCACTACGTTTTCCTTACATCTGCATGCAAAAACTTTTAGGACACAAACCTACATCTAACTGAAATAAGAAAGACAAAAAATAGTGTAAGAGCCTATTATTAATAAAATCCACTGCTCATTTTTCAATTTGAAAATTATTTTCACATACTACTTTTAAGCCTGCATGTGATTAAATGGCATTGGTGACATTGATTTAAATATAGTTTGCTGTTCAACCCTTTTTAAAGATATGCTTTCACAGAGGAGGGAGATGAAGTTCTACTTCCTAAAATACTAGATGCACAGAGAATATTCCCCTTACTCCCACAAATCTCCACAAGAGCTGGATTATTTAACACTGGCCACAGCTTCATGCATCAGAAAGAGATTTTTTTGTTTTATTCTGAATTCTATGTGCACTTGGTTATATACATTTCATTTAAGCTTTAGCGTCCAAACCTACAGACCAGTCAATACTGATAGGAGGCTTTTATCATTCTAAAGAGGTTGAGCCTAACATGGGCTCAAAGACAGTTTTCAAAATGAACAGAATGAAAGTGATGTCAAATTCAAGCCCACAATTGGCTCCAGAAGACTGCTGAGGTTTTTCTTCTGTCATTTAAGGTATATAACAAGTAGTATTAAAATGCCTTAATGTTTAAAACACGACTTTGTTTCAAGCTACAACTTTGAAAGTAGGGGGCTGCAGTTTCTATAATGTCATTGAATTTTTTTTTTTTTTTTTTAATGATACCACTGTGGAAATATTGATGCAACAATAACTCCCAGTAGGATTACATTCTGGAGAGAAGCAAAGCAAAATGCCTGAAGTGATCCCACTGTGTGTTAATCACATGGTTAATTTGTTAAATTTGCATTTCATTTGTTTCTGTAGCTTGGCAGAAATTTTATTGATAAGGAATTTTCTTATTGTTTTGTTTTGGGTTTACGTGTTGTTTTTTTTTTCTCCTTTGTCTTCCAAGAGATTCTGCAGTGATCAATCTATTTTCTGTTCATGACTGTCGTAATTACTGACTGAGAACGTAGCTGAGTAAGAGGAGCTAATGATAGGGCATAGTCTTTTGTGTAGTCTCTTGTGTAATTGTTGCTTTTCTGAGTTCGTAGGTTGCATGCAATTTAAATTGGTTTTGATCTTATTTTCTTGTGAAATTGCTTTAAGATAAGCATTTCAATGTTTTTAGGGGGTTAAGTCTTTCTTCTTTGTTTGTTTAATTTTCATCCCCTTGATTTCCTTATTTTCTTTTATAGCAAATGATTGGGGTGAGAATTCTAATATGGGGCCAGGTAGAGAATCTGGCTCTCCTGCTCCCCCCAGCTGTTGAAGAAAAATTGCAGTAGTAATTCAATGGCATCAGTTCTGAAATGCACCTAGCACTTCTCTGGCCAGACATCTCACTGAATTAAAACCTATCTCTCTTTGAAAGAGAAAAATATTTGCACCAGGACTTGGAAACACACAAAAAAATTCTGGGTAGCAACAGCTTCAACCCCAGAATAATACATCACTGCATAGGAGATTCTAAAGCTAAACCAAACATTTCTTACACATCTTGCAACTCACTGGAGTTGCACATGAGCGTATCCTTGGCTAGCTCACAGTCCATAGAAAACACAGGGTGCTGCAAATCCCTTGGAGTAACAGAAGAGAAGAACTGATGCATGAAATAGCATTGACACTAACTGATTAGATTTCATAGAAAGTATCATTAAATGCCCTACAAAACAGAAAGTCCTTGCTTGCGCATACAGAATTCCTATGGAAGTATGTATTGCTTGTGACCCTTCACCTGACCTAAAAGATCCATACTGAATTTTGCTTTCTCTGAAAACTGCAACTGGTTTCAGACACAACTCCAAAAGACGGCATTATATAATTAATTATTCCCAGGTATGGAGTTTTGATTGGAGTAAGGTCTTGAAGCAAGCATTTATCAGAGCAGGAAGAGAAAATAAGTTGCAATAACAGACCCAGTGTCTCTGAGTCTCATAGACACTTCTGACTTCTCTTTTTGTTTGTTTCTTTTTTTTTTCTTTTCTCTGCAGTCACATACCCACGAATCTTTTTCCAGACAAACTAAGAGATGAGAGTTGCCTCCCTGTTTCATGTTGACTAAAGGAATCGTCTTTGGATAAATACAGGTTTCATCTTTCACTTCTTCCAGACTTCTCTTGCAATTACCTTAACTACTTTAGTCACTGATATCCCTTCTGACACTGACTAATGGATCAGCAAGCTCAGTTTCCATAAGCACAACTGTATTCCCAAACAAAAGTCTTCTGCACTAAGGAAACCTGAAGATAATCTCACCACTCACTACTGTGTCTGGAAAGGTGGAAACTGTCAAACTCAAGTCAATATTCAAGCCACGACATTCCTTTATCCACAGGTATGACACATGCCTGCAGGAGATACTAGATGCTAAGAAAAATCCATTAAGACTTTTCAACAACTGGAAAGGAGGTTTAAGTGCCCAGCAAAAGCCTGCCAGAGGCCGTTGAGAGGGGATAATGGAATAATAAAGCTGTCTTCTGGGTTCAGTACTATCTGGGGTTCAGTCTAGCTTTTAGCATCAGTGCTGATCAGTGTCAGTACCACTTTCAAAACATGATGCCACACTGTATTGTGATACAGATACAGTGATTGTAGTGCCCCTGGTGTGTAATCCCTTTTGTCCACATCCAGATTCAAACCAGGAGTAAAGTCCTCTGTAACCTGAGTTGTGACATAGGTCCCTGTCCAAAGTCACAGAAATAAATTCTGAAGATAAGATGCCGAATTGAGAACTTCAGTCTGGATAGAACTCAAGCTGATGGAATAATTCAGACACAACTCATCTAATCAATCAAATAATTAAAGAAATCCAGACTTTGACAAAAAACTCTACCTATCCGTCCAGTCCCAGAGAATTCTATAAAAGGGTCTAAAAAGGTTCAGTATTCTTGATTTATAAATTCAAAATATTATTTTTTTTAAATCCACTTTTAGTTTTATTATCCCCAAAGCAACAAAGCCTGATTAATTTAATATCTTATTACTATCAGAACTACTCAAAATAATAAAAACAAGAGAAGAAACTCTTTGTCCATGTTCATAGAAAATACTAATAAGGAATGATTTTAAAAATAAAATGTTAGAAAGATATCACATTTTAGTCTACATTGGAAAATATCCTACAATATAAATTGTAGTTCTGTTACTATGATCACTCTGTAATGAAGGATGTGCTAAATCAGTATATTGAGGAAAAAAGTGTCCACTGCTTGTGAACTCATAGCTCTTGTACATAGGAGAAAATGCCCTAAAGAAAACTCCTAAAACGTAGTTAATTAACATATAAACCGCAAATGTCGGAGTATCATAAATATTCAACTAGTGATGGATAGTGGGATAAACCCTGAGTGCATGCCGTAAGTTTTTTATCTCCATAGCTATCTTGAGTTGGATATTTACAGTAAATTACAGCTGCACATGCTTTACTCCAGAGCCATATGTTTTATTATTTAAGCAGATGTAAGCCATAAAACTGTTGTATCTATTTTGCGGTTCAGTGTAGTACTAATAAAATAAACTACAAATACCTGACTTATAGCTTTGCTGGCATTCTTGCACTCCAGTGAAGTGCAGTGCCAATGCCTCATGCAGTGAAAGTGATCTAAGAAAATCATATGTTCTTCCCATTTCTTATACATTCATAAGGACCTTAAATATTTGAATGAACAGTGTTGAGCTATAACTTGTTCTTTTATTGTTTTTCATCACATGGGCTATCACCATCACTGATAATTCATTTTTGTTTCCTGCAGGTTAGAAAGAACTTTCTAAGGAGCCTGCACTCTGTCTTGGCATCTACGTCATTGATTTTCCTCAAGCATTATAGGGTAGCATCAAATTACTAAAATAATCATATGTCCTAGGAAGGATATACTTAATTATATTCCTTTCTCTTTTTTTTTTTTTTTTCATCTATCATATTAGAACTTGGAAACTTGGACACAAGAATCAGAAAGTATGAGTTTATCTTGCCACTATTTGGGATTAAGATTCCTTTAACCACCTGTGAAAGCTGCTCTAAGTGCAAAGAAAAATGTTCTCCATTTATGTCAAGCACGTTGGAAGACAAATTCAGCTTTCATATCACCATTTTTGCCAAAAAGATGTGGTCTCAGAGTTTTTAGAATCCTATTTTTGGTGTGGAATGTGACCATAAGCAACACAGTATATAACAGGGTTAGAAAAGACATAAAGAATATTGTTAAAAGATTGCAAAATGCAGCCAATTTTCTGAAAGTTTTTAGATACACTGCTGGTCTTGGATTAATATGCTGTCTTGAGGTTGTCATGGACATCTGTTAATAAGTCTCTCTAGCCCAACAACATTCATTTGACTCTCAAAATGCATAACCTTAACAGACTAATGAGGGACTGAATGCTGAATGTTTATCAAAGGGGACTCTCTTCCATTCCATCCACCTCTTGCATACTTTCAAAGAATTAATCTATTTTAACAAGGGACCCTCTCCCTATTCTATGGCCCCAATTCAATCTCTAAAACAGGGGATTAAATCCAACATTCTGCAAGTCGAAATTAAAGTGGTCTTGGTTGTTGTTTTTCAAGCTACTCTGAGTGTTAATTGGGGCAAAATCTGCAGTTTCTGGATTACTATTCACATTTCGATTAACAGAGGAGGAAAACTTTGCCAGAAGTACCACAAGGACTAAGGAGAATTAAGTCTTTTAACCCTTTTTCAGCATAGTGAGCAGGTATCACTTAGAGGAAGACAGACGATTTAAAATGCTTTGATTTCTTTGTACAGAATAATAAAGCTGAAAAAAACCAAAGGACTGTGCCATATTTACTCCTCAAAATCCTTCCAATTTAATTATGATTGATTAAAAATAATTGAGCAGACATTATAGGCAGTAGTTCTTTTAAACCCCTTGTGCTTAGATTTAAATCTGATATAATGCAGATAAAGAAAGTGTGAAAATTTCATATCATGGTCCTACAAGTATGTATAAAATGTAGGAGCTGTTTAGATACTTTCTTATATCCAATGCTTTATCATTTTTATGTTGCTGCTGAAAGGATAAAGTCTCAAGTGTGAGTTCCTATGATAAACACATTTTCTTTTGGCTCATGAGTCATAGACAATGTAAAAAGACATTTTCCTCTTAAAAAGCCAATATTGTGAACATCTGGTTCATACCCTTCTTAACAAAATTTGTTCCACTGCTCTATTACATATAAACATCTGTCATTTATATCAAGCAGTTGACAAATGCTCTATCTTGAATTCTAAGAACTGTAGTGCTATATCGTTAAGTATCTTTTTTATACAACATGAAAACTGTTTGTTTGTGTTGAAAACTGAATTCTTCTCAAGAGAGATTACTTTTTTATCAAATGAGAAAATGGGTTAAATTCATATCAACAGTTTTAAATTTTCTTCTGACAACTATATACAATTGCTGCAAATCACTCTTCACATAAAAGACAATGACATGCTACTGGCTGACACTATGTGGATAGCATTTAGGGAATGGTTTTATCT
Source organism: Acridotheres tristis (assembly GCA_037013685.1). Classification (NCBI taxonomy): domain Eukaryota; kingdom Metazoa; phylum Chordata; class Aves; order Passeriformes; family Sturnidae; genus Acridotheres; species Acridotheres tristis. The sequence goes on from CM072884.1 coordinate 79,168,191, forward strand.
ACCTAAAAGATGGAAAATTTTAAGAAGGCCAGACCCTCAGAGTTTTCCAGATATTCATTATTTGTGAATTAATTTATTTTTGAAAGGCAGTTTACTGCTGTTTTTCAGCACTCTGAGGTTGCTTTGTTCCTTTGCTTTATTTGAAAGGGATGACCACAGGCATGAGCATAAGTCACACATTCTAGGAAATGTTCTTCCTTCAGAGGTGTGGAATCAGTTCTGCCTCTCCTTTTTGGAATTTAGAGGCCCACGAAATCAAAACCTGGGGCAGCTATCACTCATTTTTGAAGCGTCCCAGCGGAGCATTACAAGCACAATGAGATCACTTGATTTTTGTTGAGGCCAGGCAGCTGTTGTGTGGTCTCCTCTGCACTCTTGGAAAAAGCAACCTCTACTACCAGGATACGAAAAACTCCCAGGAGGCTTCACCCAGGATCACTATAAGATCCTGTCTCCTTGTGTATTTAAAGTTAGAACTGGGACCAAAATAGGAAGGGCTTTCTGTAATATCGTGATTCATGACTCCAGGAAAAGAAACCAAAATCTAAGTATGGCCTCCAAAACCAGCTGGTTTGAGTAGAGTCCAGTGCTAAGAGCAAGTCAAGATGTGTAAATGAGGTGTCTCCTTCTCTCCATTGACTGTACAGACTAAACAGAGAGTCACCTGGCAACAATTAATAGAAAAATGGATTGCATTTCCTAAATGAGGTGCATAAAGTGGGCAGTCTGCACCTGGCTGTATGAGCTTTAAATTTGCCATCTTTATTCACGATGTATGAAGTATTTTTCATAGCTTTGCAGGACAGGCATTGCACAAGACATTTGTAACTAGCTGAAAACAAAGAAACCCTGTGATTCACTGAGAAAAAGGATATTTAGTTAGATGCATGACAGACCCAGAGGCAACTTTAGAGCTGCAAATGCAATTACTGCCGGCCAGAGGCATTTGCTTCTTACTTAAAAAAAAAAAAAAAAAAAAAAAAAGGTCTGTTCTGATTTGTCTGATTTCTGTCCAGAGGAGAACAACATAAAACATGTTCAGTCTTAGGAGATCTGTAAGATCCTCCCTAAAAAGAGAACAGATTTGGAAAGGGTCCTTTTACCTACATGTGTAGCATGAAAAGATAATTTAGTCATCCTCCTGCCCTTATTATAATAGAATGAATATTTCTTTTTCATTGCAGGATGGGCAAAAAATATGAAACAATTTGATATGCAGCCTGTACTAACATTGGGAAAGCCAAATCTAGTGTCTTAATGAAATTTATTCCAATATAAAAATGGTGTGTTTATTAATAAGGCAGAACATTATTAAATTTTCTTATTGAGCTAGAGCATTTCAAGGCCATTTGGGGCAGGGAGAGAGAGCAATGCCTTTACAGTACATTCTTTGTTTCCTTAACACTGATCACCTGTCATAGTTGATTCCCACAGTGGACCTTTTGTAGCAATTTGCTATTCTGACCTTTGCATACATTTTTTGCAAGCCTTACTCTGGGACCATTTAAGTTGGGATGGGTGGGCATATGCTGAGTAGAGTAGCAGTGAGTAAGGAAGGATTAAGTTTCAGTTGTGAACTCGCTACATCTCTTGAACCATTCATTACCAGACTCCCTAACATTTGAGTTTTCAAAAGGTGATGATTTTTTGTGTAGAAAAGGGTATTTTGTTGGCTGGACTCCACTGAAGCATACTTTCAACATTAACTCCCTATTGGCAGCAGTTTCTGCTTATGATTTGTTTTAATGAACACCCGTTTAAACTGGGCTAATCATAAAGTCTGCTGGAGAAAGGTTAAACCCCAGCATACTTTATACAAGCCTGATCCAACCAGAGATCGTCTGCTGAGGATTGTAACCATGCAAAAGGACCTTTCTGAGTGTGGGAGTTAAGCCTTTACAGTATATGGTAAGAATAAGTGAGGGAAATTAACATTTTTTTCATTTCTTTTTTTCTTCCAGTTACCTCAGTTCTCCATCTCCCAAATCACTGCATGCACTCACACCTCCTGTCTCTCTGACCCCGTGAATGTCTCCTATTTGCTGTGACCTCTTCTACTCCTACATCCTCCACTGATCTCAGTTCATTGATGCTCCATTTACACCCTCTCAATATCCTGGTCAGAATGCTCTTCACTGTCCATCAGACATGTGTCTTTTCATCTTCCTTATATAGTTCTGTGGTTTCCAAATCCTCCCTCTCACATCTTACACCAAACAACTAGGAAAAAACAAACAATAACAAAAACAAAACAAAACAAAAAAAACCCAAAAAACCCAAAAAACAAAACAAAAAAAATGAACCGATTCTAATTGAAAGCTTCTAATTGTAAATATCAAATATTTAAAAACAACTTGTTGAATGTTCCTAATTAAATCCCCTCATAATACTAAAAGGTCATCTTTACCAAAACATACGCAAAAAAGCCAAAGCTAAATAGTTAAGTTTATTACTGATGTCATTAACTGAAAATACATTTTTCATTAAAACTGAACCACAATCACTTATTATAGGAACAATAGCTTCAATCTGAGTTTTACCTAGCTATACAAAACTAAATTTAGAATAAAGAATTTTTTTTATACTCTGGGAAAAAAATGAGTAGTTCTGATAAAGTTTGTGAATCAGCAGGCAATCAGCTTTACAACAGGACATCAGCTAAACCCCTATTGATAGAGTGCCCATATCATTCTGCATCTGGTTTGTATCAGCGTTGCATTTCTAATTAGACCTTGCCAATCCATTTGTCAGTACTGCTCTACGAGTGACAGGGTTGAATTTCTTTTTCCTATAGAGATATCTGCCAAGATTTCATGCATTTTGATTTAAAATAGGTTAAAGCAATCAGGGATTGTGAAATTCTCTTTGGGAATAGCAATCATTAAAAATTGAGGACAAAATTGAATAGGTTAAGCATTAAATATGAAGGACATCTTCAGATAACAAAAATTGTTATTGTTATTCTGCTGATACCATTAAGGTTGTATTGATCCAACTCTGCTGAGAATTTGCTGAAAAGTAGTACCACATCCTGCAGCCAGAAGGAACGCTGCAAAACACAGACCTGTTCCTTATCAGAATCCACTTTGCTTACTAAAGGAAGTAATTTCTTTGTAGCTTTATATTAAGTTTTGTTCTTGTGAATATTTCTTTCTGAGTTACCTTCAACTCCCTTGGAGCCTTTTCCCTTTGAAATGCAAGGATCCCAGTGTTTCATTATTGCAAGGAACAATTCCTTTATGCAATTTAAATGTATAACTAAGCACTTGGATCTCAAACCTTGAGAGTACGGTATTGAAACAGTGAAAGTTCTCTCTTGAATACATAACCCATTTCAATTATACATATAGTGACTCCATTTAGTTAAGAAAATAAAGTAACATTTATTTTATTTGCTAGCGTGCTATTTATTCTTTCTCTTCCTTCTTTCTACTGCAAATATCTCTGTATGTACTGCTCTGTTTAGTAACATTAACAGATAAGCCTGTGGAGTCTGGAAATCCTGCCTCCACGATAGGGGGGAAGAAAAAGGCTACAAAGGGCTCAAAAGGAGCTGCAAATATGGAGACCAGAGGTGATATTTCTAATGCATCAGGCACGTAATTGCATTAATTCAGTACAATGAATAGAGAGCTTTGGAGCAAAGTTACTGCCTCATCCAGACATATTATGATTAAGCCACACAGGTGTGAGAAATTGTTTATGGATCAAAGATTGATAAGATATAGGTCAAGTAAGAAAATAAGTTTGAAAGGTTTAGAAAACATATTTAGATGCTCTGAGGAAAAATAAAATATGTTAGATATAGAATAGATTGTTATGTGGTATTACAAATCTGTAATTAAATGCATACTTTAAGGGGCACAGTGATAATGGATAATTTAAAGATTTTATTTTAAGGAAGAGAAAATAGTTAAATTGGAATTCAAACATCAGCCTCTTACACAAACAAGTATCTAAATTTAAACACTGGTTAAACAGCTCTGTTCCTGAAAGATCCAAAATCATTGGTGGATTTAAGGAGGCACCATGGGGTGTGTAGCACATTCCCCTATTAACACCAAAACTCCAATGTTGACTCTGGGCAGCCAAATCCCCCCAGCTTGATTTTTCAGGGGTGCAGAGAATTAATGATAACTCTGTTCCTTCCTGACTACAAACATCTAGCTCAAAATCATAAAAATTAAGGCAGCACATTAAGCTCAAAAACTTAACAAATCACAAGTCCTGAAAATCAACCGACAAGCCCAGTAAAATTATTTGATTCCCTTTATTTGCTGCCTGAGTTCAGATTACTGTCTTCTTTTGAAAAGCAATAGTCCAGAAATAGAGTGAAGAAAGGTGGGCACCTTGAGGAGCCAAGATATGGCTGATGATTTTATTTTATGCATGAAATGGCCGTGAAATGAGATGGGTCTTTGGAGAAGCCAACACATAACTGGTGTGCTGGCAAATACACTTTTTATTCCTTATTTTTTTATGGATAGAAGTTCTCTGGACTGTATATTAATATGGAGAGTTCCTAATACTTCCCAGCAAATTGCTTATCTCGGTATTTTTAAAAAGGATTCAGTGGGAAAGGGCTATTGCATAAAGGAGAGAGTAGGCTAAATTATGATGAAGGTTTATGAGCAGCCACTGACATAACAAAATTTATGTACTAGCAACTGCTATAGGTGAGAATTTATATTCCAGAAACAGTAGTTCTACATTATAGGCTTGCTCAAGAGCTTTCCAATGGTAGTTTCTTGGTTATAGAATTTTTCTTGTGATATATAGCTCAAAAAAAATCCTCTTTCTGCTATTATTTACTTTGTGAATTTACAGTTGCTTCAGATCTTTTCAGGATACACTCCTCAAATGAAGTTAACCTAAGAATGGGGGTTTTTGAGAGTTATCCATCAGTTGCTACTGTTTCATCCTCAGATCATGCTAAATTCTGCACCCTTCCTACAAGAAGGTAAAGAAAGTAAGAAACACCATGATGTAACTTTAGCATAATACTACCCAGAAAACTCAAAAATGAGCTATGTTTGAAACTGTTCAGGGAAGCCATTTTCTATGCCCATTTTAAAACACAGTGTTAAGCCAAGTACAGCAGTGGTGTCTCTCTGCATGCTTCAGCAATCTGAATTACATGTTCTAACTGGGGAATCCTGGGGTTGAGCCAGTGAGGAAACCTGGTGTGAGTGAGTGAGTGAGTGAGTGAGTGAGTGAGTGAGTGAGTGAGTGAGTGAGTGAGTGAGTGAGTGAGTGAGGGGTGTGCAGCTGGGAAGGGACCTTGGTCCCAGCTCAGGACTCAGGCTGAGTGTGACTGACAGAGGGGCTCCTGCATGGGCAAGTTTCCCAAACACAGGCCATGGCTCACTGAATTTACACTGGTGCTTTCTACCCTGTAAGTCTTTTCTGGCCTGTTTTAAGATGTCTTCCAAGTAGTAGTCATGGTCCTTTAGATGTAGGACGCAAGCCATGTTTTTTTTTTTTTTTGACAACTGAAGGAGTATAGTTCAATATAATGTGGCTGCAGAACCTTAGTCATTGCATAGGTGGGGTTTGGAATTCTTAACATTAGGTTTATCCTCTGAAATTGCTTCTATTTGGAGCTTTCTTGTGCTTAGAAGAGCTAATCCCACTGCTTCAAAGGCTGTAGAGAGGAATACATGCTTTGTATATAATTATTCTCTTCAGCAAGTTGCCTGGTGAAAGTTATCATGTTGAGTCCTCAAGGCACTGCATAGCAGTTTTATTAATATCTGGGTGAGTACCTCCAAAAGCAGAATAAAATGTCTCTTCCTAGTGTTCTGTTTCAAGTCCCTCTGGTGAGTGAAGAGCTAATTTCAATCACCTGTAATTTTTCATTTTCCCACTGCATGTCAAATATATCTCTTATTAATGTTTTTGGTTTTTCTTTTTTTTTACTTTTGGCCTGGGCAGAGATGTTGATATTGAGTAGATCAGCAGCACGTGACAGAATCCCTGTTGCAAGGAGGAAGAAAAAGTGAATTATGTAGTTAGCTGTACTGGTCTGTAGGTTTCCATTAAACAGATGTCTCTGGCTTGCTATCATTCACTGTAATTGCAGTGTCTGGAAAGTTGCCTTTCCCTTGAGACTAATCTATTTTAAGTTCAATGGATCAGGGGAAGCTTTTGAAAGATTTGTAAAATTCTTTACACTTGACTTCTTAAGTCCCAGGAAAGACAATACCATGTACCATGCATACTTCTTAGTGAAGAGTTTATTAGAATACTAGTTTGAATCAAATTCTTGTGTGAATTTCCACAGGCAATGGATCACTACACACACACACACAATTATATTGATAGCCGTTGTTTTCAGAAGTGGCATTTAGAAAAAATAGTTAATTTTAGTTACAGTTGTAATTATATTCTTTCTATTTTTCTATATTACCCATATTTTCCCACCAGCTACAGCAGAACTATCAGGGCAGCCAAAGATTGCTGCAGAGTTTCGGACATGCTCTGAAGGAAGGAATGTTATACTTTAGGGAATTTTCAGCATTTTGTCCAAACCCATATGGTATAAATAGGCTAAAGGAATATTCATTTAGCTCTTCTTTAGGCTCATTTCTTCACAGAAATAACTTACAGACTATTAGAAGCTCTAAACTAATTTTGAAAAGAAAAAAAAGTCAGAAGAAAATACCCATTGTGCCCTGAAATCTCGAGTGGGCAAAATGACATCTTTCTTGCCTAGAAATTCAAGCTGTGGTAACCCCATTAAACGTGCTAACCATACAACAACTGGAAAGGTAATCTTCTAAAATCTCATTTCTGTGGCTGCTGTAATGTGTGTGACTACTGTTATCTCTTTCAGGTCTCAAAATCAACATAAGATACATACAGTACCTCAGTGGCATAATTACACCTTACTTACTCCTCTGAATACCAGAAAGCTTAAGACAAGAGCCCTACATTTTCTTCATGGCCAATGCCAGTAGAAGGAAAGCAGTGGTAAAAAAATCAGTGGTTTAAATTTCTTTAATCAGAAGTCAAGAGTGACCAACATTGCAGTTTTCACTGTACAAAAATGTAACAAAAAATGACAAATTATAGGTACAATTCTTGGCCCATAGCATTGACTACATTAATTCCTGAGAAAAGGAAAGAAAACAATTATACATGTTGCTTAATTATGGCTGGAAGGTGCATATCTGCCCTGTAAATAGAACTGTGTAAAAAAATGAAGCTTATTTGCTTTCAGTCTTTATAATAGAGACATTTCAGACTCCATCTCATTTTTCTTTTTGGAGTTGCCTAGGAAGACCATATAATAAGAAGCCTAAGGGCTATTAAGAAAGCCTGATGTTAAACAGGTGGCTAAATAGGCAGTGAAGTACATCGCATACATTCCAGGTGATAAGCCTTGAAATGCACCCAGTCTTCTAAAAAGCTGTGTTCAGAAATCAGAAGCACTGGGACTTATTCCGTATCTGAGGTCCTTTCTCTAGTATCTTAGGTTAAGCACTGCACTTACACCTCTTTTTGAAAGAAGAAAAATATTACACTGAAAGACTGATATTAAATCTGAACCTCTGAACCCTAATTTAACAAAAAAACTACACCTTTCTTTCTCTCAGAAAGCACTACTGTACATCTTTTTGAAAGGACACTGAGTTTTCCCCCCTGAGGGGATGCAAACTACAACCTTCCACCAGTGATCTCACAAAAAAATCTATTTTCAACTACTTTACACTCAGGCTGGAAAAGGCTTCATGAGCATGCCCAGTCATGTCTGAGCACGCTGGTTCCAGTCTGCTCTGTGATGCCTTAGGCTGCTCCAGAGGCTGGACTTGCAAAAGGTGAGTCAGGTACTGAGATCACTGCATAGACATCTTCTATGGCCAGTGTCCTTCCTCTGTATAGACTTTCCCAGCTTTTCACATTATGACAGACTATGGTAGGTATGAGAAGGGTGCCCACTACATCAGCCCTGGGCAGTGGCAGCAGTGACAGACGAACATCAGACCCATCACACGATTTATTGTCAGGTGTGAGACCATAGTTGAATTTTTGGGTTTTCACAGAAGAAGGAGAGCAAGGCCCCTTCCTTCTCCTGTTTGGTAGATGCACATTGAACACATTTGCTCAATCTGTCCTGCACTCCCACCAGCAGTGCCTCACACAGCACTTGTGCTGTTAATGCTTATAAAGGCATTTTTCTGTTCTGTTAGCATTAAACTTCTTTGGAGATCATTCTTTCCTCCTTTTCTCTTAGGAGTGGATCCTCTGTTAACAGGTTTCTCCATATCTGGCCGTGTGACTGAGAGACTTTGAGAACTTTGCTGTTTCAAGAGACCAGGATGATTGACTGCAACAGCAGCACAGTAATGGAGGGACTCACTAGGGGGATGTTGGAGCAGACAGCTGTTATATTATTTTGAACAGGCAGTTTTCCTTATAAATATTTACTGTATTGAAAAACAGACAGCTATTGTAGCAATGATCTGGAAAAAAATTTGAAAAATGACTGGGATTTTCCCTGCAAGATCAACATCAAAAGGTGTAACTAAATATACTTATGGTCCAATATTGCATAAAATTTTGGCTCAACCTGTATTTAAGAAAAAACTTCATTGAAGCACTGTATTTTTTATATTAGGAGGTCAATGCAACTTTTGTTTGAACAAATATTTCAGTACTCCTACCTATTGTTCACTAATTTTACTCAACCTGAGAAATATGCCTGACAAAATCAGCCAAGTCCCTCTTTGAAATAAAGGTGACTTCACAGCCCTCATGGAAGCTGGCTTGGCTTACATCAGTGGAATATTTGATCCAGAAGCAGAGATCAGTAAATATATTAAAAAATAATTTAATTCTTTTTCTGAAAAGTTGCGGCTGCTACTTTTATCATCAACTCCTGAACATCTTAAATAGAACAAACCATTTCTAATGTCCACATCAAAGATGATTTGAAAAAAATCACACTATTCAATCTCAAGAACTAAATATTTGAGAGAGCCATGACTGAGTTGCTGTTGCTGATGTTTTAAAATTGGCTCCTTCGTTATGTAAAATGCTGTACCTATGAGATAATTGACTTTTCCTGTAATTAAACCAGCAATTAAAAAATGTTATCACCACTTAAATAACTGCTAGGGAAACAATTGGATGAAAAGACGAGCTGAAAGCCAACGAATGGTCTCTTCTCAGAGTGTGAATAAAAACAAGGTTTCATAGTCTGTCAGTCTCAGTACCTGCAAGCTTGTCTTTGAAAACGCTTCCATTTTTCAAGCTGTTAGAAGGATTGCTATAGATCCTGGGGGCATATGCCTGAAAGAAAGATCATAATTCAGCAATAGGAGGTCTGCTTATCTCGCTCAACAGTGAGCTGGCAGAGGATGAGCCCCACGCTTTGTTTACAGGGGGAATAAACAGAATACCTTCCTGTGCCTGCGTGGGCTGGGAGCCCCCTCGGTACAGAGGACACGGAAGGATGGAGGAGCCAGGCACGGACAGCGAGGGACAAACTGCACCTAAGTATGTAGGTGTGTAATTAGTGGGACTCTTCACACCTGCAAAAAAAGAAAAAGAATCTGCCTCATCCTTACAGTATCCCTTGATCTCTTTGTTAAACTGTATTTGTAGGTTTCTATTGAAATGTCATTCAGGAAACACCATTCAGCTTCCCTTGAAACACAAAAAGGGAGGACAATATAAGTGGCCTGTGTGGTGAAAGGACAGCTGTGACTCAATTTTATATTATTTCTAATTAAATTCAGATAATTACAAAAGAGATGAGAAAATGGGAAGAGGAGGAGAAAGAGGGAGAGAGAGAGAGGAGAAATTAGAGCCTATTTATAACACACTTTTCATAGAGCTAAATTCTGCTATGCCTACTTATTTTGAAGTGAATTGGTCTACTTGTAAAATATTCTTCTACAGAAACCACAAAGGTGCAGGAGAGGTTAAAGTGATTATAACAGCACTATGATGATTTAGCTAGTAAGAACTGGTCATTTCACCCTTTTAGTAAAAATGTATTTAAAATCTAATTACAATAGTGTCTTTTAATTTGGAGTTACAGGTGACGTTCATCAGATAGAAAGATCAGTAATTACCCCAGCTGACTGCTACAAAACCAAGAGAACCAAACCAAAGAAAAAGAAGTGTTCGCTGAAAAAGAAATAGAGAATTTAGACACAATAGCACTAGTGTATCAAATAGTGATACACTTTGCCTTTGGCTTCTGATTTTCTCTATACGTTTTTAAATAGTTTCCTGTTTGGATATTATGAGAAAATTGATTGAAATAAAAAATATTATATTTGCATCACCTTCTACAAACTGAAGATAAAAACTGTTATTTATGCTCTGCTACCTATGGTCCAAAAGATAATCTGACTTGAACATGCATGTAAAGGTCTTTAAGAATTTGACAAAGTAAATATTTCTATTTTCCTTCATATTTTTTTACCCCATCAAAGCTAAATGAATGTAAAGCTGTTTTAACTGCTTTAAATAATCAGCTTGCCTGTCTCAGTTCTTCATGAAAGATAATGAGGTGTATTTGATCAGAAGGTTCATTAAAAATGATTGCATAAAAAAAAGGAAAGTCATTCCAAACAGTGTAGCTAATTGGAAAAGATGAGTTGACGTATGACTGAAGTTTGGATCCAAGTTCAGAGCTAAAGAAAATGTGTAACAATTTGTTTTCCCATGTGCAATAGTTTGTGTGATGTTATGACATTAACAAGTCCCTCAGTTATAACAACTTTGATTTTACGGTGTGATGCTGGAATAATTTAGATTTTTCAAAATTACATTTGATTTTCTAAGTATGAATTACCAGAAAGTAATTGACTGTTTAGAAGTCAATGTTTCTAATAACCAAACAAATGTTGAATCACTTCATTTTTTGGCATCAGTCATATTCTTCATATGATTTCTGAATTGAGCATATCACATCACTAATACCCCTTTTGAATTGAATTAGAGGAAAAATGGTAGCTGGAGAAAGTAATTATTTTTCGTGTTTCATCTGCATAACTAATGTCAACAGAGTACTATGCTTTCTTTAACTCATGATAGGCAAATATTGTTTGAATAACCCTCCAGACCTCACAGAAGCCACACTTCTGATTAAAATTCACAGAATTTATTCTCAAATACAATCCTTACCTTTTCAGAGGAAAGGAAGACTTGTCTTTTCAGCCATAGTAAGGTTTTGCTGTAATAGGAACACTCACTGGTTAACATTTAATATACCCAAAATAATCAGGTAAGGTAAATGAGAGGGGAAAAAGGAGAACATGGAGTCAAAAGGGGATCTCCTCTGAAACCAGCAGCTGGATTTCAGCCTATGGAGACTGGATTACAGAAGGAACATAGGCTGAATAAAATTTACTTCCTCAGCAAATTACATAACACTTTTGAGTACAGGTGTTCAATAGGGCTGTGAGCTCCCCTCCAAAATTTATCCATCCTAAACACCTTGCTGGAACAGAATGAATGGTATATCTCACTCCACGACTCCACAGAAGTTTTAGATAACAAAGTTAAACCAGACTCCTCATTTCTGTGCAGCTGATGGGTGAGATGAACCCTGAGTGCTCTGAGCTCTTTCGGGGGAGTTTTGCAGCAAGTTACTAACATTGAGTTAGCTCTTCAGGATCTGTGGAAAATAAGTGAACGGGTTAGTTTTTAACAACTGGATCAGGTGATGTTTGAGGAAAACAGGCAAAGCTTCAACTTGATCAAACAAATGTGTGAAAGTACTGCTTCTCTCGTGATAGCAATGTATTTGACTATTGGAAAAGTGTGCTTTTTTTAAAATTGTATCTGTGGTAGCATCAGCTGCTTTCTCTGCTAAATGTGCCTACCTTCAGGTTCTGCTGGGCTGTTCAAGGCTAAGTTTAAAAGTCTGTAGGATAATTAACTACTTTAGAAAGAAATGCTATTAACTGCTACATGTTTAAGACAGGGGAGTGTATCCTTTATCAAAGACTCTAATCAATAAAAAACAAAGAAAAATGCTGCGAAGTCAAAGTTTGTTCTGCCTTTTGCAGGAAGCTGTTGTATCTTACATAGTTATAACTGATACTTTGAAGAAAGTAAGAAATTAGGTCACATGGTATTTTTCAAGTCAAATTCCACAGGAAATAAAGTCAATTCTAACGGCTTTTAGCACCCTGAACTTGACTGTTCATTGCCTTGCCCTTGAGTGATGGCACTATTTTGCATGCAGTTTGTACAAGGCAATGACAATACAAGACCCAAGAATGTAGAGTTCAGTTATTGCATCCTAAAGCTTCAAATCTGAAGAAGTCCCTCTATACGCAATTCTTTCTCCCAGAATATTCAGAGAGGGCATAAATATTATTAAATAGGCATTAGACAGAATAATTTACAGATAAAAATGGTACTGCTGATTCTTCTTTGATGAAATAAAAAATATTGATGGTATGTATCAGTTGGTGCCAGTTGAAGAGGATACCTTTACAACAGGAATTGTTAAGAACTTTATTGGGATTCACAGAATCATTAAATGTCCCAGGACTCCATTTTGTAAAGAACTGCTTCTTATTACACTTGCCCAAAAATAGTTTCTGCAGAGAAACATCTAGACAGTGCACCATTGTAGGCTACAGATCCTCTGAAGAGGCATGGTGCACTGAATATTAACACCATTTCACACATTCCCAAGATGTATGCAATTACCTCAGGGAGAGGAGCTGGGAATGTGAGGTCTCAAGGGCTTAGATAATGACATAAAATAAATTGCAACGATTACCCATGTATTTTTCCAAGAGACATATTATTTAAAACCTGTCTCAGCTTTCGAGAATAAAAGACAGAGGAATGTCCACTTTATGAAATTGCTATTAATGTGTGACCTAGAGTTGAAGACAAGGTTAATTATGGGTTTTTAACAGAAGTATCATTCTGGTTTAATATCACTACCCAGGCCTTAAATATTGAAGTAAGTCACATTTTTCAGGGACAATTGCCTTTGAATGAAGAATGGCGGGTCTCTGATCTTTGCTGACCCTACTGACTCCCATTGTGTAATCCATAGCAACAGCGTTGCTACAGCAACCCAGGAACATGTCATAAACTAGGATAAGACCGTGAAATCCGATGTCATACTTCTATGAGATGCAAAATTGCAAATAACTTCCTAAATCAGATTTATTAAAGGATTGATATATTGCATAGGAATCATATTGAGTCAATCCTAAATGAGCAGAGTACAATAGAATGAATGGAAAGAACAATAGAAGGCAATCTGCTCTTACAGGACGCTTTAGTGTTCCGGTGAAATGTTTGGTGCTTAAGACAATTATCCACAATTATGTGCATCTTTACTAATGTTTTTGTTCTCTTTTTTCCTTTCATCTGTATCTAGTAGGCAATCAGGTACACTTGATCTAATCCCATACAGTTATTTCTCAATGAAATGAAGAAGATAAAACTGTAACCAGTGCTGTATGAATGAGATGGAATTATTCAGGATATTGTATACAGAGTTTCATTTTGCCTTGTCTACAAGCTGATTTGTCCTTGGCATAGTGTATACCCATCCAGCCAGCATGTAATTTACATGAATGTTCACATATGCAACAGACAAGCTGGAAACACTAAATTATACTTTCTGACAAAGAAGAAGTATTTTTGACCGCAGTATGTTTCAGAACAAAAGCATAATAGTATATTATTACTTTATACCATAGATATCTTTTTAAAAGCTGTAAAATATAACACCACTGAATCTGAATTATCAGCAGTTTTAAAAAGACTTTTATCAAGAGCACAACAAAACAAAATCAGAGAACAAAAGTCCTATTCACTAGGAAAAAAGTTCTTGCTTCTCAACCCTCAGAGCATTTGTTAATTAATATAACTTTGCAGTAAGCTTAAGTACATCTCACTGAATGGACGGATTGTGCTATACATATTATAATAGGCTCAGTAGCTACACAGCGCTACACAGGAATTTTTTTTGAAGACTCAGAAGTTCTTACACTAATCAATTTCAAACAGTTTTTTTCTGTGTTTTACAATAGTCAAAGCTGGATATTTCAGAAGAATCTATAAACTCCTTACACTGTATACAGCCCTAGATTTCTGTATGATAAAGCTAAATGTCTGCCAAAGTACAGATGGTGATCTACCTATTTCCCCAAGCACAAGGTTTGATGGCTCCTGTAATTTGATTCTCTTTTGTTAGTACAGCTAGTCAATGAGGAGTGCCTTTCTCTGAAAGTTCTGCCTGTATATTAATTGCCTGCGATGCTCTACTGCACATAATATACTGCAGACGTTTGGCTCTATAGGAGATTGTAAAAGTATGTTGGTCAAATATATTAACCTTGCTAACATCTGCATCTTTAAAGATGACTTATTGATAGAAAAAGTTCAAAGGGAGGATCATACAAATCACAAATTCAAACAGTGGTCCTGTTATCAGATAAAACGGTATGAGTTGATAGATGCTCTTTAAACATTCATATAGAAGAACACTGAAACAAAAAAGTTATTTTTCAATTTCTTTTGTGGGTGTTTTCTTCTTCTCCTAAGGCTCTTAAGTTACCCAAAAAAAAAAACAACAAACTACAATTGCTCACTTTTTCACTAAACACATGAAAATTGATCATGCACTTACAGAAGCAGTTTTGCTTTTTATAGACTAACATTCATATTTATGACTTCTGAAAACAAAAAAATATATTACTTTGGGTTTCAACTAAAAGCTAAAAAACACAGTACTTTATTTAAAAATAAATCCATACTTCTCTACCAGCTCTATCTTTCCTGTAGTTATCTGCCATGGATGCTTTATTGTAAACACAGATTATCTTTGTAAACTATTTGAAACAGGTCAGAAAAATAATTTGATTTTATGGCTGAAATTCTAATGCTGACCTAAGATTTAAAGTGCTTGTGAAATCCGGCTGCAGACTCTTAGGCATACAATTGAATATATATATATGTGTACATATACATATAATATTTTTATATATGCATTTATGTCTCTCTTTTTTTCAAACAAAAGTAAAATTAAAATATTCATAGCTTTGCTTTCTCTAGTTATACAGTTATGTTCACTAGTTGATAAGGTAAGAAAATCTTCTGGGAGATCTTTTTACAGAAAACAAAAAAAAACCAAAAACAAAACAAAACAAAACAAAAAAAAAAAAAAAAAAAAAGCAAACTAACAAACAAAAACCACCCAAAAACACACCAAAAAAAACCCCAAAAAACCAAAACAAAAGCCCCAAAAAACAAAAACGACAAAAATATTTCCATGCCCATTAGCTGTAATTGCAACAAGGCTTTTTTCAGTGAGGTCAGTTTCAGAGTTAAAGTAGAAAAAACTCCCTTAGCAATCTCTTTCTTTCACTTTGATGCTACATTTCTATAGGGTATGGATCTATTTTAGTCAGGTAAAAAAATGCATTAAACTGAAATTATTTTGGAAAATCAGGGTTTCTAGATAGAGGAAGGAGTGTTTAACAGTAGTTTTTGAGCATCCCCTTCTGCTGCAGAAAGGACAGTGAGTGAATCCTGCATCTCATTTGCAAAGGACCTACTGAAGAAAGTGTTGGTGTTTCCACGTGCACTTGTGCAGGAGGTCACACAGACTCTCATACTGGAGATTCAGAGGCAGCAGGAACACCTAAATTATGTAGTGCAATCCACTTCTGCTCCTCTCCAATGCAGGTCAGAGTCTGATCTATTGCTTCTTGCTACTGATTCATATAGTCTGCAATCAGTAATTCATAAGCTTTATTTTCTTTACCTTAAATAAAATTAATCACTAAATGTCCCATGAGGGTTTAACTATTTTCAGGGACTATAGTTGACATTATAGATGATTTTTTGTCTATACAAAAAATCTATATTTTCACAGAGGTCCCCTTCCGTGTTATATGTTCTACTCTGTGTGAAAAGCAAGCAAAACTAATTGTTATGTCTCTTCCCCTTGTGTTTCCTGCTCCACTGGCATCAGGAGGAACTTTGCCATTAAGCTCAGATCATTAAGCTGGATCCAGACCTAAACAGGTTCATGCAAGGCAGTAACATCATTTCCTCTTGTTTTGAATGGCACTTCTTCTTTCTATTAATGTCCATCCAACACATCAAAGACTGGTTGAGTCAAGGCAGGTTATAGCTTTAATGAACATAATCCCCACCCTCAAAGTTTAAGGTTGAAGCTATGACCTACTTTAGCTAAAAAACAAAATGGGCTGCACAGGTGTCAGAATTACACTGCAATCAAGCAATAATCTTTGTTTTGCAAGACTGAAATAACAACAAAAGCAATTTATGTGTAAAATGACAAGTTGATTCTTCCCAGCTTTGTGTTAAAATGAGATTTCTGTGGGTATTTTTTAATGTATATTTAATCATGGACTTTTAATTCTTCAGATATGTGAGGTAGAGGAAGAATATTTATATTATTTGATTGTTTCATCTACTTTCCAGGTTCAATAATTTTATCAGCTGAAGAGCTGGAAAAATGTTCTTAACACTAAATCACTTCATGTTTATCATTAGTTTTATTCTTTTTAACCAGTCTCCATGACACTGGTCTAATTCAGATAATGTTGATTAGAGGAGGAAACATTTACACTGAGTTATCTAAAATGCTATTCATTCAAAGAAATGACATTGTCAAATGTGTAAAGCACTTGTCAATAAAGTGGCATAACAAAAAAACTTCATATTGCAAACTTCTCTGGCACAAAGAGATGCTAATCTTGTTTTACATCCTCTATATTTTCATAGATTTATATATAGCTTAGTTTTTTATGTAAGCATTGGTTCTGGGAAGAACAAATCATAAATAGATTTCTATTAAACTGTAAAATATTTAGAGCTGACATTCTTGTATTAATCTTTGAGGGAGGATTTATAAGAATGTTGGTGCTGGTGCACCAATAATAAGCAATTATCACCTCTAGTTTCCTTGGATTTTCCCTATTTTGTGACATATTGTTATCAAATAGGCTTGCAGAATCAGAGTAAGTCTTTATCTTGCAGACTACTTAGGTAACTTTGATTTTTTGAAAGCAATTTTTGTGGCAATTAAATTTTGATGGTCTGTCAGACATGTGCAGCCAGTAACATAATTGGCTCTAATTTAAAAAATAATAATTTTTGCTATACAAGTAGCCAAAGAAAACAACGAAAAGGGACAAAGGGTCAAAATCTGAGCCAACTGCCTTTCCTCAGGAAAAGCCTGTACTTGAAACAAGGGGAAATCATATATGAGAATCATTTTCTCACTCTATATATAAATGAAGAGAATTTTTACTGTGAAAATTTTAGCCATGAGGTTGTTTCTGACAGATGTCCCTACATCTTGGTTTAATCATAGTCCAGTGTAATGTTTTTGAACTCTAACTCATTTCAATATATATTTACTCAGAGAGAGAGGGAAGAACGACAGCAACATGCAATATTCAGAGTTTCTATTATAATTTTAGAGTATAGAATATGCAGATAACCATCATTCAAATCATTACTCAATAGTTCTGGGCAAGTTGCAATCACAAGATTTAATATGTGCACAAATGTCTCACATTAAAATCTGATGGACTTTATAGTACCTCTCTTTAAGGAAAAGTTGATGAAAATAATAATAAAAACTATGTGGAAGGAGAGGTAAATTCCTATGCTTTTCTTTTCTCTTGCTTGCTCCTTTATATTCATAAGAACTCTGCCCCTCTTCAAGGGGTTTTCATGACCATGCGGGGCAGAAGAGGACAGTAATGCCCCCACTCGAGGTAACTGGATTTCTGTTCTCCCAGGTTTCTGTGTTCTGCATTTATATGATCTCACTTTAGGTATAGCACCCTGAAACAGGAATAAGGAAGCACTTCTCTTCACAATATACACACACACAGTGTGCCCTTTACTCAACTCTATGCTGGTTTCAGGTGGAAAAAATAATATCTTTTATTTATTCTACGCTGTTCTTTTAGTGGCAGGATACACATGAAAAACCTCAAATACATGAGGGATACACATGAAAACCTCTCAAAACAGTCTGGGTATATCTTCCCCACAGCTTTTTAAAATTAATTTTGTATATTTTAAATTACTGCTAAAATACAACCATAAATGAGATTTTTAAGGAGAAAAATGGTGCTGTGAGGGGGGAAAAAACAAAGGAAAAAAATTATAAAAGTATCTGTTTGTTCCAGAAAGACCTCATAGAGATGACCGACTTCGCCTAATATTGGCAGTCAGCTCGATTTTTTACAAGAAAAGTAAGAATCAAATCTGGTTTGCAGTCAGCTCCATATGCTGTTTATGAAAATCCTGTTTCACTCACCAGAAATGCATTGTTTAATAGCTGTGAACCACCATTTAAAGAAACATCATTGATTAATATGGTAGAGACTGATACACCAATCATTTACTTTTAGCATTCACTGATCATTGTTTCAAATAGTCAATAGGGGTCTGGAAGAGACAAAATGAAGAGGTCCTGAAGGTCTAGATTTATTTCTCCAGGGGTTTCTTGGACACTCCATTAGGCTTTCTGAGATGAAAGGAAATAAAAAACATCTCACCCTCTGAAACACTACAGAAAAGAATCTCACAACCACCAGTTGAAAATGGAGGTACTATTAAGGTTTGACCACCCGAGGGATTTTTGCACACATCCAAGACAGAAATGTTTTTGTCATCCTTACAACGAAGGAAGCCACTGTTAATCAGGAGGTAATGTAATTCCAAACATGCCCTTTAGAACATTCATCGTACCACTCTGTTTAACAGTGTTGTATGACTTTGATTGCTCTGACTTCATGTAACCATCCTGGCTTTAAAGGGCTTGATTTTTAGAGGATGGAATTGAGGCATGTGAAACCACTAATTCAGAAATCTCATTTTTCCAGCATATATAGAAATACCTTTAAAATGAGAAGCTCTGCCATCAGTTATCTGAAACTGCTTCCTAATTATCTCACTATTCCTAGGATATGGCTGCTCAGAAGTGAGTTCCCTGAAGCACAGAGCTATCTCCACTATCTTAACATAGTTAGCTCAGACATCATTACCACTGCAGTGGAAGTAGTCCGAGTTAATTTCTTTTCCTCAACAGAGCAAATTGCTCTAACTTTGGAGGAGATAGTCACAGAATAAGAAATTGCCAGTTCTCGTAGACATGGTGTACAACCTCTTTTTGAAGTCAGCTTTTAATGTGGACACAGTAAATCATCATGAACATTTGTGTAATCTGCTGGGGATTTTTCAAGTGGTATCAGTTTTTCAGGTATGCAATAAAACTTTTTTTTTCCCTGTGAAGGAATGAAACAGTGAACCAAAGCTGAACATTTAAAAATGTTATCATTCGTGGTACTGAAATATCAAGTAGTAAAACTAAAGAGACAACCAGATGCACTTAGGGAAAAATCAATGCATATGAAATATTTCTTTGATGACACACGCCTAGTTTTAGACTCCAAAGAGGTGACAGCAGAGGGAGACCAGCTGCAGGGATGGAAAAGATGAGTGAAACAGAGATAAGGCACGAGAGAAACAGGATAATAACAAAGATTATGATTGAGGAATTGTGAAGACAGATATTAAGAGAGGAAGGAAGCATGGCAAGAACAGTGAATGCAGTAACAGGGTCTAATATATCAACTATTGGATATCATAGTGAATCAGAAGTTTTAATACAACATGTGAACGTAAGTAAGAAAAGAACAGACAAAAGAATGTAATGCAGGCTAAAATATTTTTCACTAGAGGTAAACTGAAATTATAGAAGGGAATATTGAGAAAGAGAGCAACCTTTCAAAGAAGAAACAATATTGAAGCAAAAGCATTGTGATTTTTTCCCCCTTTAATTAAAGTTCTTCTCCACTCTTTTGTCTCAGTCTGCTGTAGTTGCTGCTCATTTCTGAATTTTATTTATATTGTATCTGGGGGTATTATTATTATTACAGAGTTGTGTTTAGTTAATAGCTATCTTTATTTCATAGGCACATTGCTGCTGGGCAGCATTTCATGAAGAAATGCCTCTGTTAGCAGGCACCCTCAGTGGCAGATTTACCCCTCAGGTATTACCCTCCTGTTGGTGGGTAGAGCAGCACAACCTCAGCTAAGGACAAGTCCAGGTAAGCCAGGTGGACACTCCACTGTGTGACAAACAATGCCAATCAACATACCAGGACATGTGGCACACCTTTGTAGAAGTTTTGTTTCACCACAAGTGCAAGGAGAGGTACTCAGAGGAAAAAGTAAAAGACACATCATGGAAGAGGGCCTGCTCCACAAAGCCACAGCCAGGTAGTGACAATTCTAGGGGAAGTCTTTTTCACGTGAAGCCTGATGAGAAGATATACTTAATTTGTATTTGCAAAATACAAATTTGCTCAAAACATGAGATGTGAAAGCACTGACTTTTTTTTTTTAATAGATCCTCTTAGTGAACTTCCGAAAATAAAACACTATATGGTATTTGAATGTGCTAGGCCTTGCATTGCAGGTCCACAAGAAAAGCTCTATATCCACCTTGAGGTTTCCAGCACAGATCTCAACTTTATATCATGCAGAGGGCTGTAATTACATGTATCAGAAACCACCTGTATATAGAATTACATCCATTTTATCATATTGTACATTAATTAATCTTCTTGAATTTTTAACTGAGATATAGAACAGAAAATGTGCTATGAAAGTGTTTAGTTTTGCAACAGGAAAGGTGTTTTTTCGTTGAGAGTACCAAAAAAAATCTTCGGACTTATGTAAGTTTGACCTTTTTTCTTTTCTCTCTAGCGGGAAAAAAAAAAGGTATTTTCTTGATCTTCCTTAAACCAAACCTAGTATCAGTTATTAATCTACAGAAATGAGTCAAGCACTGAAATTAGTTCATTCTTTTTCTTATCATTATTATAATCACTTTCTTTGTAGCTGCTTCTCCCATTTAATTCAGCTGTGGATAATACCAAGCACGCAGGTGTCAGTTAATTTTCTGAATTTTTAAAATATTTTCATTGAATTTCTCATACTGAAGCTATGGGATAATTTGGTCCCCCACACCATTCTGAAACTCTGTAACAGCCATTGTTTGCCTTCCATACAAATGAGGCTCAAGCATCACATTACCATGGCTTCACTCACTGCAAACTGCATTTATAGTCAAGGAGACTGAAAATTTAAATGGTTTGAAACTACCAGCAAAGCTGCAAGTTTTCCAGCTGAAAATAACTCTATCTTAATAGTTAAAACTCACACCTGTTCAGAGGACCATACCAGATCCTTAAAAAATAATTTATGCCCTCATAATATTGCTATAAATTTAAGCAATAACTTATCGTGTGATCCTTTTGAATCGGCTACAGACCCAGGAATGAATTTCACCTGTGGTGAGTGTTGTGTGAAGGAGAAAAAATGTATGAGAAAGATTCCACAGAACTAACAAGATGATAAGTTAAACAAGAGGATTGGAAGACAGCCTGCTATGATTGGTCATATTGGATAAACAATGTGAGAAAAGTAATCTGAGATATTTTAAAAGCCATTCTAAATCCTTACCTAGAAACAAAGGAGAGATATACTACACTTTCTTTGTGCTAGCCAAGAAGAAGGGGTGAGGATATCATGCTTCCATTCATGCCTTTGTTGGGGCTCTGATTTTTCAAGCATACTGAACTAAAGCCAGAAGAAAATGTGAGCTCTAGAGATATGAAACAAACCAGTGATAAAGGAAAAGACTGTATAATAGGATAACTATTAAATACTATTTTCCACCAATTAATATCATAACAGATGCAGCTCTAATAGGATTAGAAAACTATAGTTTTACATGGAATCTCTGTGATATAGAACACAATATCCCCTAGGTCTACAGCTGAATAAAACTAAAAATATTGAGTTGCATGAGCTAAACATTAATAACTATCAAAACAACAAATATTTAATGCAAACAAAAAAAATCTAGTAGCAGATACCTTAAACCAGCTTCAAAATGTTCCATTGACCTTCTATTTGAGCTGCAAGGTTGCTATTTCACACCTTGTCTGTGCTGCCAGCTTCAGCTTGCACTACATCTGTGCTTCATATCTTTATGTTCCTGACCACACAAACTACACATCCAAGTGCAGTTTGTACATTCATCTTCAAGCCCTTAGATGTAATTGATGCCTGTAACAAATAAGTGGATTTGAAATAAAGGTTAAATGAATTATCATATTTATCTGGGCCTATGAGCTGTTATCAAGTCTTCCACAGGCTGGTACTGCACTTAAAAATGAGTATTTTAAAGTCAAAGGTTAAGGGTTTTATATAGAGAGAAAAATAATCAAGTAATTGACCAATTCTTTAGCTAAGTCAGGTGATAAAGACAATTTATCCTTAAGTGTCAGGACAGATGTAACATCACTTGCAAAATCCTTTATAAAACTGAGAAACATTGAGCATTTAAAACTTCATCTTTCAGTGGGAAATGCAATTCAACTTAACAAGGTAATATATATGCTTGTGAATTGCCTTCCTTTTGTTTTACAGTGACATCAAATATTCTGACATAAGACTAGAACCAAGTACAATAGAAAGCAGGCAAGAAGTCTTGGTAGAAAATCAGCAAATTTTGGAACTTACGTTCACATTTGCAAGTACTCAAGTATGGATTTCACTTCAGGAAATACAGCATTCAATTACAATATAACTGTCCAAACATGACTCCTGTATTGCAACTGTATTTCATTCCCCCATTATGCATGATTTCTGAAAAAAAGTTTGAAAGATGTATTCTAGAAATGGCTTCATACCAAGTCATTCTGTAGTGACTATTGCTGAATATAATACAGCCCTGTTACTGCTGAAAATGAAATGGATATTATTAATGTATTTGCTGTGTTAGTGACAAGCTTACCCTAAATTTGTGGTTAAACAGAGCAAAACTTAGTGTGTGATGAAAAAAAACCCAAAAAACCTGAGATAATTAGTTATTTAAAGCTTATATGCTACTAGAAGTGATAATAAAACACCTTTATTCACACTCGCAGAGGCTCCATCTTACTGCTTAAATTTAAAGCAATATTTTGAGGGCATAATTGTAGCAGTGCTCATTAGATAGAAGCAGAGTGATCCTTCATCCTTTTCTACCTGAGCAAAGTTTGCAAAAATGAACTGTAACTAGAGAAAAAAAAATGTTGCAACCTGTCAAAGTCTAGGTATACAGACCTTCTTGTAGAGTGTGAAAGCATAATATGAAGAATTTATAAGAGGCTATTTGGGTTTACTAGTTTTAAATATTCTACATGCTTTTTACAAATGGCTATTGTTCTGAAAAAGAGCAGCTCTTACATATTAACCACTTTTTTCTCCCCCCAAGTATTAATTTTATAAGTGTTAATTAAATACAAGCATCTGAAGATTACGGGAGTGTGGACATGAAAGCACATACTGTGGAACATGCATATGTACAATACTTTTAGTATACGGTCAGTACACCTGCAAGTGAAAGATAGGTCTAATTTGAGGGCTCTACTCTAATTTCCATCTAATTCTAGGCTAAACCAACAAATAAATGAAACTTAAGTTAGGGTAAAAAGTACACACTTTCTGGACCAAGCTATGATTTCCTCTCCAGCAATCCACAATGTTTCACAGGGACAACAGGAGTTAACAATGTCAGCCACATGTAATGGGTAAAATTGCCTGAATCAATATTTCTCAGTGTTACTGATTATCTTTATTTCACCATGAGCTATGGGAGCTTATTTGAGTTAATTATGATTTTGCATCCAAAAAACCCCACAATTTTAATTCTTTCAAGTAAAACTTTCCAGAGTTCTTCTACAGGAATCCCATTATCATTATTATTGGGTTTTTTTGACAGGCCCATTGTGTGAAACAGACTTATCATTTCATTACTCCAGGACATTAAATTGCTCAGTGGAGTGAGCACATTGCTGTCTGGTGTGTTGAATCATGCAGTGTCTATGCGGGGTTTGCAAAATTCCTTTATCTCCAGTAACCTTTGTGACCCACCCCAACGACTGACTGGCACCCTCACTGTGTGGGGTTAGGATACCTCCAGGCTTTCACTCGGAGGAGCTTTTGTAAACTGTTCCTTTAAAAGCTGACCAAGGCCTTCACAGTTATGAAATACTCCAGGAACCTCTTCTGCCTAAATTCTTGCACAAGAGCCTAGTGTCAGTGAAGCCTAACTGAGTGCCTAAATGAGCTCTACTACAAAGAGACACAAACTTGAAATTGTGGTGTTTAAACTGACCTGTGAATACCTGAATTGAATCTGACACAGATATGCTCCATGGTAAAACTTCCAGTGTCCACTAGCAGATTACTTAAACCCTGGCAACTCAACAAACATTTTAATATTAATTGTATCAAAATGATGACCCAGTTCAAATCTTCCCATTTTCATCATCTGTGTTGGAAACATTGGCTGATAACGTTGTCAGTAAAATCAGCTGTCCTAGCCAGAAAGTAGATAGCCTTGAGCAATGGTGCATTCTCTCAATTAGCACTTTGCAAGCAAAGTTGGCCCATGAGTAAACTGGCATGAAAGTTCATTGAGGTAAATCAGATGAGACTTAGCAGTCAAACATGTGAGAAGAGATGGTATTTATCCTGAGCAATCAGCAAAAAATAAACTGAGAAAAGTTGCATTTTCTTATTTTTGGCACCTTTTTTTATTTTTTTTTTTTTTTTTCACAAATCAATAGTGCAACAATCTGTCTAATAATTCTGCCTCAGGGAAAAGGTATATGCACAAAGGTGCAGACTTGATTAGCTGAATTTGATTTTTTGACACAAATATTCAAATACAAATCTAAAGAGAAAAAAATATACATTCCACTACCTAATTTTTCTCTATGCATGAAGTTTAAAGTGAGACATAGATGAAGTTACTTTTTTTCAATTAGTTCTTTCATTTATATCCTTCTGAAATTACATAATATTTTATCTTGTGAGCACACATTAAAAATGAAGAGACAAAAGGAAGATTGTGGTTCTGTGCCTATCCACAGCAGTTTTCCTCTGCCTTAAGAAAATTGAGGGAAGTTGCGCAAAAAATCCCCAGCAGCCACAATCCTCCTGCAAGTCACAATGTAAGCCTACAGCCACAAAGCACTGAAGGGCTTTTGAAACAGGTGATTATTTTTGTGACAATGTAAATATGTTTCCTTAAAACAAGGTGGCACTTAATATAGACTACTGTGACATTTTTGATTAAAAAAAATAAAAAGTTATGGAAAATACATTAACATTTTCTGATAGAATAGTAAAAAAATGGTTGATCTGTTCTATACCAGGTGTATATACTACCAAAAATGAGTAAGAAATCAAACATAGCCAACAGAATAGTATTTTTTTCCACTTTCCCAGCACCATGGAGCTTAGTGGTTAAAATCTTCTGGATATTTCTGATTAGCTGAGACTAGTTTTTAATATCTTTGTACCACATTCTGTGAGCAGCCATCCTGATTTCAAGCTGCCCGTACAGGGAATAGGGAACTAAGTAGACACAGTGTGGATTTCTGCAGAGCATTGCTCTCTGCCTACCAGCATTCCCTTCTGCATTTTTCTTGCTGGATCTGTACATTATTGCCCTCACTTGCTAAATCCACCCCAATCTTGCTTCCTGTCCTGCTCGAGGAATACCTGTCCTCTGCACTAGCAACTCTTCAACTCCTGATGAAACTGTTTCTTGCCACTGCACTGCACTTTGAAAACTGATGATGAGATAGGTGTCAAGCAGGAATGGTTTTTTGGATTTTTTCCTTTCCTGAGGCCGGAATGGGTGGAAAAATCAAACTGGTTGTCACGACCTTTCTACCTCCCTGTAAATACACATGTCAGGTCTAAAATTAACAGAAAGTTATAATTTATATTTGATGTCTCTACAAAAGAGGATTTTTAGGTTTGGTGATTGTGCTGTTTATTTGTTCAAAAGGCCAACAAAAGACACTTTGCATAGGCTTAGCTACTCAATAGCATTTTAGGGTGGTATTTCCAAGATACATTTGCATTTAAAATGGCACAGTATTTTTTCTCATTTTGTTAGTCATTATATTCCTCTCATTTACCTTCTGAAATTTTTTTCTAGAAGCCTCCTCAAAGGCAGCCAAGTATGCAAGTTGCCTTTTATTTCTTAATTCCAAAAGGGAATATGGTAAGTGCCTGCTCTGCTCTTTATTAATGCATAGTTTACAGTGAAGATAATCCACATGATCCAAGGAACAAAAACACCCACTTCATGCAGGTGTGTGGGCATGGCTGAGTTTCACTGTGCTGTCATAAATTTAACACAGGCCTTGAGATTTATTCACACTGGATAAATATGCAACCCTTCAAATGATTTTGCATCCAATATATCACTAATTTATAAACGTAAATAAATAAACAAAAAGCTGGCACTTGCCTCTTGGAAGAATCTTTGAAAAGCCTTAGTACTTTCATTATTTATTTTGCTTAACGAGGGGAAAATAATGCCTAGTATGCAGTTGTTAACACTTCCTATAAACCTCTAAAACAATTTTTTTTTGTTCAGTGACAAGAGATCTTCACAGGTTTTTGTACAAAATCTGTAAGCAGCTATCCAAGAACTGCAGGTTTTTTTCCTCCAGCATTCTTCCTCCTTCTGTTTGCTATTCTACTTGGCTCTGCTCTTATGTGTTAGTAAGAGGTGCCATTCTAAACCAAAAAAGTTTAATCAAAAGCATATAAATTTGCTGATGTGATGGTATATCAAATAAAGTGAGTGCTAGAGTCGTATTTAAAGAAAACCCACAACATTCTGTAACACATTGCACTGGGTGGCGTGCATGCTTTGTTATGGCATCTCAAGAAACAAATACTCCCTAACTTGACACAATGAAAAATTTTAAAATGGGGAAATAATAAACAAAACAAATAAGAGTAATAAAGGCTTGTTTCCTGATTTGACCTTCATGGTATTGTCTCTGCACCTACTCCTGCTTACCTGCTGCTCTGGTTGTTTGCACAGGTGGAGCAGAGTGTGGGCACAGAGAGACAACTTAGGCCACTGGATACTTGTGGCTTTTTTTCCACCTGTATCTGTGCCTTACCTAGTTAGACCTCTCATAGCCAGAATATTAATCTTGGGTAAAGGCTGTTCAAATGTGACTTTACGGTTTCTGGAGAATTGCTCCAAGTATTTGTGCCACACCATCCCTATCTATTAAGTATGGCTAGAGCTATGTTTCTTTTGTGGAGTCATACCTGGCTTTCCATCATGCAAAGCTGTAGTTATATTTGACTGTACTTACTAAGATGCCAAAACAAGGATTTTTCTCACTTCGTTAGACCTGACTGTGTGTGTACACAGCACATGAAAGAAGGAGAGACTGGTAATTGTCAGTAGCCAGTATTCCTTATCTCCTGATTCACAAAGCAGCACAGTATTCTTTCTTACCTTCAAATGAAAGTGGTGGAAAGACAACTTCTACCCTTTCATTTTAATGAATTTTAATCTTGTACTTTACTTTGCCACACTTACTTAGGAGGCTTACTCCACAAGTCCTCCCATTGATGTCGTTAAAATGTCAGCATGCAGTGATCAGACTACTTTGAAGATCCTCCTGGAAAAAAAAAAATTGAACAATTTCATCTCTATACATTTTATCATCGCATGCAGATAAAAAAAACCTCTTCAAACAAATGCCCAATAGAAAAGGTATTGTAAGAATTTACGTGGGCAGATAATTATGTTAATTTGTTGTCATTTTTATTATTGCCTTCTATTATTACTAAACTGTTGCCTATTGAAACAGATAAGTAATTTCCCGTTCACAAAAATGAAATAATCTTCATGTTAATACATTTCTAAAATAAAACTACTCACAATACAAGAAACGCTGCAAGCAATGCACGATTGTGTTTTGGCACACAACAGAAATGAGTATCTGGAGGTCACAAGGAATGCCTGCAAAGCAGCAGGCCTTTGTAAGGTGCAGAGCCATGTGTGGGAGCACATCGGACAACTGGGAAAGGTTTTTTTGCATAAGATATGCGTCTAGCAATGTATAGGTTCATGATGGATTTTTGTAACACTCCTCCATCTTCTATTGTTTATAATTCTCCATTGCCATATCACATTTCTCATGAGAGTGCACTACTTTTGAGTCTGGGCTTGTGTCTAGCTGATACATCTCAAAGGTATCTATGGTACTATAGGGATGTCATAAGTACATATTTTTTATCCTTTCTTCTCTCTATTCGTATTCCCATTTCTGTTTAACTGCCACTCTTTAGAAATCCTGGTCTTGAAGATTTGCCACCTCCCTGTTTCTTTCTGTTGTTGTATGCTGCCTTCAATTTAAGCAACTAAATTAAGTCAGTGGCACCCAGCTTCTCTCTCAGGATTTTCACCTGCTGCTTCTAGGCAGAAAAAAAAAAAAAGAGCTGTTCTCCTCAGTCTGCAGCTGTAGGCTAATTATCTCTGGTCTGTCAGCAGAAAATTTAAAGAAATATACAGTTTTACTTGTTTCTTTTTTTTTTTTCTTTCAAGTAAACCACAGGCCAAGTGTTCTCCATGTAATTTTTAATTTAACACTACTGGCTTCAGAGCCTGTACATAATAGATGAATTTAGCTGGGTAGGTTGTGATTCACCTAACTCTTCTCCTCAGGCATCCAATGGAGAATTCATGCACCATTTGGGTCTTGGATTCCACAACAGAGGCCAGACACCTAAAATTTAGGTTTGAGCATTGCAAAGCCCACAAGTCTTTTTGCATCTGGAGCACAGAGATGTTACTCAGCTCTGCCTGAGGCTGCTTGCCCTTCCTCCACCCCTTCAGACTGAGGTTTCCTGCCCCACCTTAGCAAATAAATGAATGAAGGGCATTAAAGTCATAGAATGTCTCTTTCCCTCATTCAGATTATAGATTTAAGATTGTACCTCTGATTTTAGGGGAAATTCAGCCTCATTTCTGAGGATACGGAGTTTTTCTAAAAGCAGGATAAGTTTGATAAGAACTCTAGATGCTCAAGATAAGAAGCTTATTATTCCTCTTCACAGTAGAAGGAAAGAATTAAAAAAAAAACAATTAGTTTAATATGTCACAGTTTCCTTTAATGACCCACTTAAACATGAAATAAATAAGGTCACCCAAAGTTTACACCTGTGTTATTTGAACACCACTAAAAGAAGCATATTGAGCAATGCTGAATTCTCTGTTGACCTAGAAGTAATTTTATTCATCTTGCCAACAGGAATACACTGCTTTTTAATTACTTTACTCATCCTTAATTTTTCTTTTTTGCATTAGTTTATAAATAGACATTTCTAGATTAAATCAGTAATTTATCAAATATCTGATGGGTCAGGCATGTCCTTGTCAGAGAAACTGGTTAACATTGCTTTTAGTAGCTAAAAATTGTCTCTGCTGATGGAAGAGAAATAGGAATCCATCCAAATCTCACGGAACTAATTCTAAAATAACAAGACAAACCAGCGAGGCTTTCTTCTCCTTCTTATAGTGGAGAATTGAAAGCAGTTATAGACACCTAAGAAACTGAAGCCCATGGAAAAGACATATGGCATAGGATCCATCATGTGACTGCCTGGATGCAAGAAACCAAAGACATCTGAAAATGTCATCTGTGAATCCTGACTGTTGGTGGGAACATCCCTCACCCAGAGTTAAGCTTTTTGAAGTGCAAGGCCTCAGCTGTTTCCTTGGCACTTCCTGCTGACATCCTTGTCTTTGATGCCAGCACCAGCTCTGCCTCTTTTAGCATAAAGTACTTGTCTTTAACATAAGGGTAGATTTTTACCTAGATCTTAAATGATTTTTAACTCCTGTTCTGTTTATCCCACAGTTTGTAGTGTCATTTGACTTAATAAATTTAGATCTGTGACTGTTATAAAGTGCCCCAAATGCTCCAGTGGGATGGTATTTTCTGCAGTTATTGTACCCTTTGCAAAAATTGTCCCTGCTGCCTGACCATTTGGTATGAGCCAGCTTGTTCTGGCTCTTAGTGGTAGAAAATGCACAAATAAGTTGATTTCATAGATATGTTTACAACATCGTTCCTTTCTGCCTTTATTCTTTCCAAAAAAAAAAAAAAAAAAAAGGAAAAAAAGCCACTGGTTTCCCATTTATTTTCCACTGCTTGGGGTTTTAAGGCCTTTGTAGTTATATGAACATCAGGGGATCCCCCTGATGTTCATATAACTACAAAGGCCTTAAAAAAACCACACTGCTGAAAGAGTTAAGCAGGTTTTCAGCAAAGCAAATATGTGTCCTGACTTGTTGAAGCTTTTAAAATGCCATCTAAAAATCAGCGTAGAGTCAGCACCGGCTCTGCCACTGAACGCAAAAAGCAGTACTTTGCAGAGAGCACTTTCTTGTTCAAGTACTCTAAAAGTGTATTTTTAAACATCTGGAGCTGTGAAAGCTGATCGGCTGAGACTGTTTGTTACAGGAGGAGGCGGGGGATGGCAAGCAGCCATGGGATCAACAACATAACACCTGGTTTCTGACCTAAAGTGGCTAAGAAACTGAACATCTCATCATTGGCAGCCACAGCTTCCCTGCAACATGATCTCTTCTCTGATATATTTGTGTAGTGCTCTTTTTAGCCCTCCTGTAGATTTTCGTTAGGAAAAAGAAAAAAAAAGAAAAAAAAAGCCAGCCCTCTGAATTCTTTCTTTCCTTGTAGAAACTGGCAGAGAGACAAAAAGCTGAGTATGAAAGACAGTAAATGGATCTCAGCAGGAGGAGCCCTGTTCCCCTTATAATGACCAGCCAGCATGTCTGTTGCTCCAGTGCAGAAATTCAAGTTTTGTCTTAAAATCACCAGGCGTCTTCTAGACCTCATGGATTCCCTAATTTTTCCTCCAGCTCCATATTATAGCATTCACGCTTCCTGCTACAGGGGTCTAACCGTATCAAATGCAGCTCAGCCTGCCAGAAGGATTCTGTACAAGCACTGTGTATTTGTTTCGGTCCTACGCACTTCCATACATTTTTTGGTATAGACGTGTACGAAGTCAGTGGGAATTATGCCTTCGTAGGGCAGAGCTGAATGCAGCCCCAGACTTACTGTGTCATCCAGCATTTGTAACACAATAGCGTTTGTCAAAGTGCCAGTGTGAAGTGCATGTGGATTTCACACAGCTGTAGTGCTGCCATATGCTGCCCTTTGGTTAAGCCACGACTTAAAGTTCAGCTTCCCATTTAGAGCAAAAATTGACAGATTCATCTCTTTTGGATCTTCAGAAGCAGTCAGGCTCTTTGTTGTGCATCTTCTCGTCTAAATCTGTCTGATTGGTGCTGCTGATGCCTCTCTCTGACATTGGCCCCAGAGGGTGTCTTGATTTCCGAAATAAGAAACCTCCTGAAGGAGTCCACTGTCCACTTTTAGGGAGGCGTTTGGGATCTCAGTGCAAGACAAAATCTCAGAGAAGAGTGCATTTCCAGTAAGACCCAATCTCCCACTTTAGGATGTGGCAAACAGGGACAATGTGAGGGTCAGAGGCCTCAAATAAGATTTAAGCTGTGCAAATGGGCTTGCAGTCTCTCCTGAGACTTGAACTATGCCCTCCATATTAAAGGAGAATTCCCTAAATGATTCCCTCTGTCACTGAACAACTGGATAATGCCTTTGCACGTGACTAGTTAGCAGTGTTGCAGCCTGACTCCCTAGACTGCTGGTTCCCAAACTTTAGAGGCTTTTCTGAGCAATAGCTGTTTCATCTACCAAAAGTGATAAAACTCCAACAGAAAATAGCTGACAGGGCACTAACCTGAAATCATATAACCATACCTCTGTTCTGAGTCATGCTACCAGTGTATTTCAGCCCAGGACTCCTACACCCCTGGTGAATGACCTAACTGCATGTTTCCAGAGGTCATGGAGATGGTGACAGTCTGGTTGCTAGCAGGAACTTTTAGTACGTGGGAAAGAACCCAGACTTAGCTCAGGGTGTGGTCTGTCTAAAGAAGATGGATTGAGAAATGAGGCAAATTGTTAGTATATGGGTGGTGATTCATGTGGTTTGTGAGGAAAAAAAAATTGGTTTAGAGGCCTATTTGAGAAAGGAGCTTTATGCATCTGGTTGGAAGATACAACAACAGAGTATTCAGAGAAATGTTTCCTGTTAACGTATTATAAAGGAAATATTCTGATTTTGTTATAGAGAAACATAGGTAGAAACCTCTTAAGCTTTGCAACTGCAGCCAGAAATATAATCCTCTCTTTCTGGATAGGATAGCTAAGAGGTACTGAGCAGTTTCAGATTCTACTACTATTAATGCAGGCTTAAAGTGCTTTATCACTATCCAGGATGTTTTACAGTAGCAGTTTCCTAAAATGCTGTGCACACAATAACTGTTTCTCATGCAGTTCCTCCTCAGCTTTTCTAAGGTTATAAAATAGGAAAGAGCCATGCAATTTTGACTAGTAAACTATATATATTCCCGGTCTCTTTCTTTTTAAGGGACAAAGCAGAACTAAGGAAGAGTTCAAAGTACAGAAAAAAAAGTGTTTGGAGCATGGAAAATTCACTAAATGGAAACAGACAAGGAAGCATGGGTACCACAAGAAAGAGAATGAGATGAATGAATTTTAACTTTTCTTTAAGGTAGAAATATGCTAAGAAGTGATAGAATTAAGGAGTTGATTTTCCTGTCTCAGAAGAAAGGAATAGAGAGATTCAAAAGTGGAAAGCTAAAAATTGATCAAAGAAAACACCCTTTCATATGATGTGTGACTGAACTGTAAAACTCACCTCCACAGAAAGCCACACAGGCCTGGAATTCAGGGAGATTTTAAAAAATCAGAATTTTGACACCCATTAAGATTTCTTGGAGTTCTGATTTTTCGCTGCCCTTAAAGAAAAAGAACTTAGTACACTTAACAATTATGTTTACCTTAGAATAGCTGGCAATGGATAGGATATTTCCAAAAGCCAGCATTTCTAAGGGACTTGGAAATGCTTCTGAACGGGTCTTACATTTTATAGGGATTTAATTGCCACCTGATTCATGCCTGTCAGTTAGTTGGTAATCAGGGGCCAAATTCTTCAGGGCACTGAAATGAGCCGGCTGCATCAAGGAGAAGCTTCACTTCATGCTTGAGACACCGTGTTTGGGTCAGCCACAGCTCCAGGAGCCGGCAGCAGTGTTAAGTGGGGAAGTGTAAACCTTCACAGATCTCCGTCTGCACCAGACACAGCCTCTCCAGGGACGAGCTGCGAGTCTGCAGAAGATGCTGCTGTGACAGTCACAGCTGGTTATCCCTGCGCCCGTGGTTCCCACCACCCGGGAAGCTTCCAAGGGTTTAATTAAGGCGGGTGCTCCTCACTGTCCCTTGCGGAGCACACCTGGCAGAGAGGGGTAGCAGATGAGCTAAGGCATGCCAGAAGCCCGGGATCAGCCCCCAGGTGCCTCCCATCAATAGTGTGACACAGCTAAAATGCACTGGTAAGATACCTCTCAGAGAACTGGTGCAAATATGAGTCTCCCCAGTCTCATCTGGATGCTAGCGGGCACCAGTCTATTAATGGTGTCTTGTGTAAAGAGGATGCTGTGGAAACATTGCAAGCAGCCAGCTACACAGGGAGGCAAAAGTGTTGTATAACTTGATAAATATAGTTCTGATGCTATCTTTGAAATATTTAGGCTGAGTAAAAAATCCAAAGCAAAAACGTCTGCTGTTTTAAAATGCAGCACTAGAATGGAGTGGAGGGGAGCTGGCAAAAGGGATTTATGTCTCTTCTGCAGGAACAATGTCTTAGTGTAAATCCCTTGTATTGTGTGTAATCACATAGGTTACACCTTTCGCTGGCCAAAGCATCCAGAATTCAGTTTTATCACTGCTTGTCATAAGAGACTGAAAGGACAAAGCTACATAAAGAAGCTGGCTGCCACCAGACTGGTGCAGAGAGTAAAACCAACAGCATTTTCTCCTCTCCAGTTTTGAGCTGGCTTAAGGAAACAAACCAAAACCAAATATTGGTTATTGCCAAAAGTCATTCTGTCTTTTTCAAATATGCTCTCTCGGCTTTGCACTGCATATCAATAACTGCTCCTTAATTCTGTTCAAATGATGCTTTCCAAAGTGAACTGCTTACACTTTTTTTGAGAAGAAATTATAACATATTTGATATTTTTTCTTAAATTACAAAAAGCAAGACAAAGCAATCTGAGATATTTTTAGCTTAATACATTGATGAATGGAAATGTAAACCCAAGCAGATTGAAACAAGCTATATTTAAATTGTATTTGGGAATTTTACTGCATGCTATTTTCCTTCAGATGCAACTGAATAAATACAAAAGGAAGAGATAAAGCCATATAAAAATTCAAACTAAAGCTGATTGAAAAATAAGGGGCTTATAAGAAAACACACTCTTGGTACAGGGATGGTTCCTGTGTTCCATCAGAACCTTATTTTTTTCAGGAAATGTCATCACCAGCTGAAATCCAGAGACAGGCATATAAAGGGAGGAAATCCTAGGGCAACATTTGAAAAGAAATTTTCAGGGTGAGTAACAAAAGCTTTGTCCAGAAATTAAACCTTATTTGGGAATACAAGAAGCCCCAGCAAGGGCTGGTGTGATGAGCAGGTGATCAGGGCACAGCATCTGGGTGTGCAATGAACACTGAAGGCTGAAGGAAAGCAGCCAGCATTTACTCAACAGCGGGAATTCGAGAAAACACCTACAGACCCAGCCACATGAATCTGCAGCTTGGACACTGTTTGGAGGCCTGGAAAATTCAGATATGCTTTGTTGGTTATGTACGAAAAGAAAACGTGACACATAATGAAGGGAAAGTGTGAAGTAAAGGCAGCACATGCATGATTTTTAACTCTTTCATCATCATTTGGATTTCCCCAAATCTCGAGATCTTTTAGCTTTACAAGCAAAGGGCTCTCCTAAGCTCACATCCTCCCATATTTCTCATGGCAATGAAAGCTGAAGTGCCATTGATTCTGCATAATTACTGAATTATTCATGTGGTCATACACTTCCAACAGCTGAGTTTAAAGACAGTCAAAATTAGGTATGTTGAACAAATTAAGAGATTTGGAAAGACTAGAAACATAGCATATGGGCATGAACAGATAATGTAATAACATTGCACAGCTGACCTGCCTGTTATGCATAAGGAATAGAATTGAATGCAGGAATAGGAAAGAATGAGTTTAAATATTAAAGAGAGGCCAAAAAGACTCATTAAAACGTGAACAATTTTTATTACACATTTGCTAGTAATCCAACTTACTTTTAATGAACAGATACAGCAAATTGCTGACAATATTCAATAAAATACAAAATACAATTTTTATGGCATTGATAGTAGTCTTTTATAAAAGCAAGTCACTGTTGGTATGTTTTTGAGTACAATCTTCATAATATTCAGAACAACACTCTTATAAAGCATTTTCTCATAGCTGAGGGCTATAATAAAATCTGTATGAGTATTGCTTATGCATGTGCAATTCTGAACTGTGATAAGTAGGATCAGATACGAAACTGAACTATGCTAATTTATATCCACTGAAAGTCTGATCTAGAAGTAACTACCCTGCCACCCTCAACAAATTTCCCATATTATTAATTTAATAATTGCACTTCTTCAGCATTCTAAGCACGAGAGTCTTTCAATGCACTTATGAAAACACAAGTCCTATTCCAGGGGCTATGACAGCTGTGCACAAGGTTCTCTGCTTTTTGGAGTTTGAATAGTCCTACAGACTTCAATTCTTGCAGATCATTGATGCCTTTTTACAGGACCCCAGGTTTCAGAAAGCACAGAGTTCTGGCCTGGGTTTTCCATCCCATTTAGGCTCAGTCTCCTCTCAGTGTCTAGCAGAACAACCTGGCTTGATCTCCTCACCTACCTGAAACAACCACCAATTCTTATCAAACACTACACTTGCCTTTCATCTGTCAACACTTTTCTCCTGCTTGCTGTTACGTGTTTCCCACCAAAGCCTTTCCCAGAGCTGTGAAGACCCTGTTTCTCCACAGCTGCAGCCTTGCTCTGATTTCTCCCTGGATTTTGTCATTGCAGATCTCCCTGAGACTCCTCCTCAGAAGGTCACTGCCCTCTCATGCACTTTCCCTCTCTTGCCTCCTCCCTCTGTTCCACAGGCCTTCCTCCAGAAGCAGCCACAAGCAGCTCCACTTCCTCATCCTCACTGTGTATGGGCAGGCTCTTACCCCTCCTACTCAAGAGGGTTTCCTATGGATTGCATTATGCCTTAATTACGCTTCCAAGTATTTGCATGAATCATGTGAAAGACGGGTACTATTTTGTTTCATAGACGATAGCTCAGGCAGCTGAATCCAGCACCATTTGGATTATGAATAGCACAATCGTTAATTCACTGTGGTACATGCTCCAACATTCATCTTTTTCCAAAACAAATATTATTTGATTTCTGGTCTGATGCTTCATGTAATGACATACCAATTGTATAAGGAGTTTGTTGGTGTTTTTAAACCCTGGGCACTTTCCCCACCAGAATTTGTTTTGTGGCTGTAAAGATGGAGAATGGCAGTTAGAAAGACTGAATTTTCACTGTCCTTTATTTTGCTAACCACTTCAAAAATTTTGAGCTTTTCTGAAAAAAGAAAATTTATGGGGGCCATAGAAGCAAAACGAGTGTGCTGCAGACTGAGTGAGCATTTGATCAATGCATCACAGCAAAGCTAAAGAGACAGGCTGAACAAGAGGTACAACGTTTTAAACCAAGGCAGTAACATTGTTATGCTTATTTTGTGAGGCACTGTTTTATACACCAGATCCTAATTCCACTCTAAATAGAATACTGTGAATTATAATTTTGTTTTCCACTTAGTGGAACCTATTGACTTGGACTAGCTCTTGCCAGAGAACCAGTCTTGTAGTAAAGGCAGTAAATTCTGATTTTGTGCTTGTTTGATAATTAATAGTGAGGTGTCAGCAGCAGGAAAAAAAGAAAGTTTTGTTGTTTTTTTTTCCTCTGCAAGTTATAAAAGAAGAGTTGTAAGACAATGACTTTATGCTGAGTATCTAAGGCATCTTTTACTAAAATGAGTTGAGCAACTCAGTGGAGGTTCTGCTCTGGGAAGGTATGCGTGCAAGGCACTCCTGTTAACCAAGCATCCTTGGCCCCAGGCATAAATATACAGATAGTTATTACACTGGCAATGACTTTTCCCTCCCAGTGGAGACACAGTTTTTAGCAACACCAATTTTCCCTTATTGCTAAGACAGTGGCAAAAATAGGTGTCCACGGGTGTCAGTATACATGCTAGTTATTAATATATATAATAATACGTTTATTATACTTGGAAAAAAGAGGCACAGTAATGAAAACGCCATGTAAACTTGACACTATTGAAGTATTTGTTTATCAACATCTTTCAGTATTTAACAAGGATTAAAACAAAAACAATAGCCTTAACTAAGCTAGAGGCACAGCTCTAACAGATGGCTGTGCCAGACAGGCTTTCAGCACAGACCAGAGCTGAGCACCTCACAGCAGATGACGACGTGGGAGCCCTCACGACAACCCTCCGAGATCAGCACGTGGAGTTGCCTGTGTGCAACCATGGAGCAGGGAGTGAGAGCACAATCCAGCCACAGAGGATCTGTGTGCTCAGAGAACACAAGGCTATCTCCTTTGAAGTGACTTACAGACATAAATAGAGGATTAGGCCCAAGATTTACTGAGATGCCAGAGGATGATCACATGTTTCACTCTTATGCCTTCTGCTGGACCAAATCTCCCAAGGTCATCTGTACCAGAGCCAGAAGGTGAACCTAAGTGCCACTATGTGACTTTCCCTTTAAGGTCAACTTCCAGCACAGATTCTGTAAACTAGATCTCTAAAATGAGCTCCAGCTGCAAGAAGTCATACTAGTTCAACCATCTCCCAGTTCAGGAGTCTCTGTATGTCCCATTTCAGACTATTTGTGCCAGTGCAACACACTAAGTGTCTTCACCATAGTAATTTCTGATTATTCAGAAAATAATAAATAATTTGAAAAATGGGAATTGGATGACCCATACTACAAATAGCTAACTGTCTTTCTTCAACGAAATTTCTAAGGCTAATTGGTATCTGTTGTTCAAGTGACAAATGCATATTTGCCCTCTGTAGACCTCACCTTTTACTCCATGGATCATCATACCATTTATGTGCTGCTAACAAACACAAAGGTGCTTCACTTTCGAGGTGACTGGTGATTTGTCAGAAAATGAAGGTATTATTTATTAAATGAATTTATTACCCTAGTGAAAATTAGGGCAGCAGAACTACAGATCTTGCATTAAGGCTTGTGCTACCTGCACGCTTGGGGTCCCCATCTCCCCTAGGCTGCAGTAAAAGAACCATGAAGAGATGTCTTACTTTGCAGCACTTCCAATCCTCCATCATCCTCCCCATGTCTTACATCTCCTGTCTCTTCTTGCTCAGCCCTGTCACCCCAGGCTCACTGCTTCCCCTCCTCAGGAGAAACAGTGCCCAGAAGGTCTCAGGTATTTTTCCCCCCTCTTATTCCACCCCAAGAGTACATCCACTGCATAACGTCTGGGCATTATTTATATGGTTATACTCTCAACTCCAAGATCATCCAAGAAACCTGGCTACTGCATCTGTGTGCAGTTCACTGACTTCCAAGGGCATGAGATGTCCAGGTGTTTTCTAAAATCTGCTAATATATGGAAGAGAGAATTTGAAAGAAGTAGGTTAACAGAAGTCAGTGTACCCTAAGGAGATTTCCCACAAACCACTAGCAATCAGTTTGGAGAGAGGGAAGAAAGGAAGAAGGGAGGGAGGCAGGCAGGCAGGCAAGCTTGGTGACTTTCTTATTTATTTTCATCTTTTTAAAAAAAAAAAAAACTAAACTAAAGAAGAAAATACTTAGAAGGCAAGGTTTCCATAGGAAAAAAATATTTTATTTTTTTAAGAACAAATTCAGTTTGAAACAGACGTGGAATGTGATTTTCATAATTTTCATTTTCTGGGAACTAATTGCAATGTGGAACTAAAGCAGATTTCAAACTTATGACCGGCTAGTTTTAATACAGAATGAAACAAACAAACAAACAAAACAAAAAAATAACATTAAAAAAAAAAGAAAAAGAAAGAAGAAATTATTTATAACTCAAGCATAATACTGTGTTACTTACAAACTGGACAAAGAAATTATTAAATAAATATTCATGGTACACAATTTCAGCACAAATATGCGGCAATTTGGCAACCTTTTATATAATTTTTTCCTCAATACAGTGCAAAGGGGAATGACACTGCCTTTAAACAAGCTGTAGCTAAATACATTGCAAAATTCAAATTTTATACAAAACATCTTGCTCAGACTTTATAAAAAACCAACATTGCTCTATATACACAATCTGGTTAAGAAAAGCCTTTTTTATCTTGTTTTCATGTGGGTTTTTTAATTATTTAAAAATGTGAATAAGGCTACTGTAACACCCCAAATCCATATACAGTAAATCTGAACCTATTTACAGCATCTTCACTTAGACATGATGGTGCAAATTCCAATTCGGGTGACTAGGGATGATCATACAAGCAAGGCATTTACAGTAACTTTTCAAAGCTGGACCAACGTCAAAGAAAGGAACAGTTGGTAGATTGTCATAATTCTGCACCAGACACAAAACAGACGCACAGTACATTTTTTTTTCAATTGGTTGCAGGTTGCTCTTGAGAAATTAAGTCTGATTTTTTTTCACAGTTTAGTATGTAACTAGAATGTAGCCAACTGATGAAGCATAGATATGATTTAATAAAAATAAGGATCAGTAAGCCCATCTTTTCCCTTCCTCCCCCTCCCCCAAAATAAAATCTTAATGACTTACAAGAGAATCTTGTATGGATGGATTCATAGAAAAGAAGGGTTGTTGAAAAGAATTACATATGTACTGTAGTTAGTCACCATGGTAACCTTCCACAGAACCATGGGCTGGAATTCTTTTTGTTTTTTGTTTCTCTCTTTTGGACCAACATCCCAACATTATCTTCAGGTTCAGAAAACAAAGAGAGTGATCATTTCTGTGACAGATATTTTAATTTTCCTTCTTTTTTTATTTTTTCCGTTTTTTTTTTCTTGCAGGTGCTCACCAGAGGTCTGAGAACCCTAAAATGCTGTTGCGACATTTTCTTTCCAAATCAGAAAGCAAAGTGTTACCATAGTAACATGACTATGTTAGAAATGTCTATTTGCATAGCACATATAAAAGTAGAGTTTTTTTTTATTTCCTCCCTAGGGTGGGAGCTTTAGGGGAATAGCCATGCTAAAGAGAAAACTTTAACCTGAAACCCCTCTCTACGAACCTCAACAAAATCCACAGAACACATCAGCCTGTAAGGCAAGGGAAAACACAACACAGAAAATAAATGCCGGCACATCTTGCTGCTGTTAAATATGTGATGCAGTAACACTGAATTCCTGATATTTTGGACCTTATATTTTCTACTTTTCTCTTACAAGATGCTTTGGAATTTTTTTTTAATCTATGCTCCCACTGGTGGTTTTGGATAGCTGATTTTTGTTTACCAGAAGTATTAAAAAAAAAAAATATGTGCGCATATGCATACATATACATACATACGTATGCATATAGAGACATATATGTGTGTATATACATAGACACACACACACATATGTGTAAAATGATGACAAGTTAAGACTATGCAATTGCCGCAAATGAATTTCACATCTTCTGGTGTAGATTCTGTGCAATCTCAAAATATATATTAGTAAAAAAATCCAAACCAAAAGTAAGAAAGAATGAACAAAAGAAAAACTCTCACTTTATATCCCTTGTGTTCTATACACCTATTATAAATAAGACATATTTTCCTTCTCCATCTCAGTGTCATAATTTATTTTACTCTTATGGACTGCCAGAGGTTTGCCATATGTGCTTTAACTTTGCAACAGAGCACCAATGAACTGCTGTGTCAGTCAGTACCTACACTCACTGTGCAGGGACAGCACTACAATAAGCCAAAGTGCCAAAAGGGTCAGTCACGAAGAAATCCTGCCTTACTTTTAGGGATGAGCAAGGTTTTGTGGTTTGTTCTTTTGTTGTTTTTTTCTCCCCACAACT
Organism: Acridotheres tristis; assembly: GCA_037013685.1. Classification (NCBI taxonomy): domain Eukaryota; kingdom Metazoa; phylum Chordata; class Aves; order Passeriformes; family Sturnidae; genus Acridotheres; species Acridotheres tristis. The sequence goes on from CM072884.1 coordinate 79,209,258, forward strand.
TTATCAGTGATAGAATTATAGCTCACTTGACCCACTGGCTTATAATCATCTTGGTCACTTGGCTCTCAGTTGTTTTCTTAAATGCTTTCCCTATGTTTAGTATAATGTGATAGTATAGCAGCTGAGTCTGCTTAAAAGTCATCCAAAGCAGACTACACTTATGCTACAGCTTCAAAGCTGTGTATTTTATTGCCAGTACCACAACAGCCCTGCCCTAATATATCCTCAGCGGCCTGCTATTGTCTTGTCTTCTCCAGGCTTGTTCACTTACTAACAATACCCCTTTGTTCTACTGCATTGAACGTACTTTTTTTTTTCTGCACACTGGTATTTGATAACCATGAATTCCTTCAAATGCAGCCTTAATCCACTGCGCATGTTATTGTGTTTCCTACTTGCCTCTTAAAACTTAGCATACCAAAGTGCTGTGCTACCTAAATGCATTTTTTTTTCTTCCCAGCTTCTATTTTTGAGGCAGCAATATTCAATTGCAACTTCAATCAGCCCTTCCCTCTACCACCCAGTCTTGCTCTTGACTTTGTTGACAGCCTAACTTTTTGGCTGGAAGGCTCCTTACTATCAAACACAATTTTTATAAATGCATTACCCATTCGAGTGAGGCTGCTGTAGCAGATGGATGGAGTGCGGATCTCCAAACATTAATGTTCCATTAGTGATTCAGGAGGTGGAGTGAAAGGAAATCTGATGTGAAGGATGGCAGAGCCCCGGATAACAGAAATAAATGGAACAGTGACGGACTAAAAGCAAGAGAACTTTAACAAGTCTTACTTAGACACCAAGGTCTGTGTGACAAATCCAGTACAAACTGAGAGAGACACACAAAAGTCAGAAGATTGCATTTCAAGCTTGATATATCCTAGAGCACCTTCCCAGGATGCCTAGAGCTATTACATCCACGGATTGCTCCATCTTCCCTTGGCTTTTGTACATGCCTGAATGCCCACAGCACATGGCTTTGAGGATGATGAATGTAACAAGAGTACAGCAATCAGAATGGGCATCTTCTACATAAAAGTCTTCCAGCTTTTAGTGAATACTTATTCACCGAGATAAGAATTCTACAGACTAGGTAAGCTGTCCAGCTCGCGTCGGTTCCTGGAGAAAGAGCTGTTGCCTTCTCCCCCCTGTGCTTAAGTCAATGCTAGTGCACAAGGCGTCATCACAAACCCCAACAGAAAGCATTTGACCAGTGAGTTTCCTCTACGACTCAACTGTACCACAGAACTGGTTGTGTGTTTCTCAGACCTTGTAATAAATGTTTGCTGGACTCTGAGGAGGCATCTCTTGAACTATGTACACCGGATGTCCATAGTCGCCGCTGACCTTTTCATAGTGGGGGCAAAAGACACTGTCTGCAGTCCTTAGAGGAATGATAATGTCACTGGGCTCAGAACCATTGTTGTTGCCACTGCGTTTTGGGGTGGCTAATGTACTAAGTGACAGAGTTGTCGTGTGTTGCGGGGAATGCTTCCTGTGTCTTCTCCGGTACTTCAACAAAAGAACCACCAAAGTGATGATGATGACGATGAAAATGATGCACCCTGATGCAATCCCTGCAAATAAGGCCACCTCTGAACCCAGTATACTGGAATGCCCAGCCTTACTGCCATCTGTGCTAGATCCTGGAAAGAACGGAAATACAATAGACAAAAGTTATTGCCATCCTGTGACCCATTTATGTTGCTTAAAAATGTGTAGAGTAAGCAAGACTGGAAGAATTAACTGACAGCTAAACTTTGACAAACCAATTACTCTGTTAGATAGCTAAATGCAAACAGCCGAAGTCAGCAATCAATATAAAGCAAGACTTTGTGCCTGTTGGTCTCACTTTTGTGTTGCTCCCAAACCACCCTGCTTCATACATCATCATCCATCAGCGGCGAGAACTGTCACTGACAAGGCAGCCTTTGATGCACACAGCATCTTTTAACAGATGCAGGCCAGCCCCAGGCACAAGAGACGGGTGGGATAGGACTAGAAGGGAAAATAACACAGGGAAATGACAATTCTCAGAACAACTGGTACTGTTCAGTGCCACACTGTTCCCTATGCTATTTTATCTTTTGCATATTGATTTAAGTTAAACCATCCTTAGTGGCTCTTTATATGGACTCCTCTTGCTTGGAAATGAAACTAAGGAGCTTGAGGCAGCATGGGAGGGAGACAGGCAGAATGGCTATGGCATGTCTGTTAGTATTAACTTACATTTACTTAAAAGGAAACAATACCACACATTTGGCAGTCAGGAAAAGCTCACATGTTGAACAGCCTGCTGCATATTTGCCGTTCATCACACTACCATATTATTTTTCACAAAAATTACACGAATGCTCACTGACAATTTTTCACTTCTAGGTTTGAACCTACTTCCTTCTCTTGATGCTCACTCACAGTGGAAAAATGATACAGATGCTACATTCCCATAATTGTTACTTCTTCCTACCAAAGCCTCTGCAGGGATCAGCTGAAGCCACTCGCTATATCAAAGATTCATAGCCCAGTAACTAAAGACAGAGCTGGCAAGTAAAACTTGTGGCCTTTTTTGGGAAACCCAGAATCACCTGTCAGCAAAGTCTGTGCTTTGTAGCATTACTAATTACTGAACTTTCTTCTGGACAGCTTGAGTCTTAAGAGTTAGGTTTTTTTCTTGTTCACCCAATGAGTGAAATGCATCTTGAAGATACTTGTTTCGAATTACCTATTTATTTTATTTAGATAATTATTAGGGGAAAAAAAAAAAAAAAGCAAAAACAAAACCCCAAAACTTTACATTTAGTAAAAGACCAGCCATACGTGTCTAGACTTTATATGGTCAGCTAAAAGATCGGGACATTAATTATAGATGCCTTGAAATAAATGGCTGTCGAGAACCACTTGATAATGTATTATGCGGGAAAAGAAAGAGACTTGTTCATCTGCCAGAGTACTAAATGTAAGGCAGCACTGACCACTGTAAAGCTGCTTAGCAAATGTCCTATCCAAAAATTTTCCTGTAAATGAGAGACACTGTCACAAAATGTAATTAACTTCTACAGCAGAGTGGAAGAGGGAAGAGAGCAGCTGGTGCCAAAACTTGCAGCTCCCACACACTATCCTCCGGAGCAATCAGAACCGGCTTTTGCTTCATCTCAGGATGAAAACATTTGCTCTTCTGGCACATTAATGGTAAAATAAAACACATTTGAGGACAAAGGAGGAGAAGACGTTCCAGGGCAAAGTCCCACCACACCTACCTGAGTGGTCCTTCACAAAGGGGCTGGTGGTGGAACTCTTCCCATTGGTGCCAGCTTCCTGCTCGGGGCGCTTGGTGGGATCCGTGTGCCGGGGCTGCCCTGCAGAGTTGGGATCTGGGGGAGAGAAAGACAACTCATGCAGCTTTGGCACTTGACGGTATGGAGCCTTACAAGCTGGCTCTAGGTACCTCGTGAGACACAAATGGTTTAACAGAAGAAGCTTTATGCAAACGACTGGGAGATATAAGAACATAATTTTCCTTTTAAAGCAAAATGGTTATATTAGTTATTTCAGGTTTAAATTGTGAGGCCATCTGCAGAAACTATAGGATCTCCTGTAAGTGGCAAAAAAAGCTTTGCAGATGACATTTCAGTTTAACTGAGGAAGTTGATTGACTACTAAACAAACTGCTACTTAGAAGAATAATTCTTTCTTCCTGCACAATAGGTTATCTATATGTGAAAAGAGACAATGAACAAAAACCTCTCTGTAATCAGAATTCATAACAAGCAAACTATAGAAATATTAGCTTCCCTCTTTTCATGTATTTTAAATAATTCTGAGCAGCAGAGTTGTGGCTTTTGTTTTTAAAATAAAAATAAAAATGACTGAAACACACTACTCCCAGGTGACCTTTCCTTCTAGGGATCTCTCCAATAAAGAGATCTTATTACACTAACCCTCCTTCTGTAGAAATCTGTCAGTAGCCGAGGAAGAGAAAATAGGCTTTGCTTTCAGACTATAAGGGAGGAATGACCACACTAGACTTGACTGGTTCTCTGCTCTACACTGCTAAAAGAAGCCTGAAAACTAGAAAGGACATTGAGACCGATCAAAGTGATTTCATGAAACAGCAGATGGTCTTTACCTTGTCCAACTTTCATGAGGATCTTCATGGTTTTTGTCTGGCACACCCCTCCCTCCTGGTTATCCAGGCCCTCCAAAGACCCATTTGATGTTGCTGATTAAAAATAAAAGAAAAATAAATAAAAATAAAAATAAATAAAAATCAGGAAATCAACAAGCAAAGTGATGTGAACATGAGTGTCTAAAAGCAAGGATCTTTCAATCTACCAGGACCTGTTCTTGTTGCTCAGGTTGACCTATGGAAAGTTGTGAAATGTTGAAAGCCAAAGGAATGAATACACTGGTAAGCTGTACAATATATACAAATGGAGGAATGTGTTATCAAGGTTTCAAATTTACCCAGCAGCCTTTTATTTTCCTATGCACAATTGACTGACTGACTTGGACAAAAACACACCATCTTGCTAAAAAGGTGATGGAGTCAGCTGAAAAGGAAGCTCTGGCAGGCTCAGAGGAGAAAAGCACTGAAAAATCACCCTTTTTATTCCCCTCCCAACAATATCTTTTATAATCACCGTGTTACACCTGCTTCCTCTATTACAAATCTCCTGCTGGAAGAAGTGAACACATACAAAAGACTCAGGTGAAAGCTAAGATTCTGAACTGATTGGAAAACCATTTAATATTTTAAAGTACAATCTCACTTTTCTCAGCACTGAGCCTCTGCGGGGGTGGGTGGCAAAGGGGAATACGCTCTATTCTCAGGGAAACCTTTCAGCTCACACAAACAACAGGGTGCTTTCCCCTGTGTTGATATTGTTCTTGCTTATCTAGGTGCCAGCTGGAGCCAGGCGATCGGGGCGCAGGCTGACACTGCCGTGAGGTGTGAGAGCGAAACACCACTCCCTTGGAGAATCCAGAGCCCTGAATCACGGCGCATGGGTGTGCCACTGCCGCCCCAGCCAGCTGTTGGTTGCAAAACAGCTGCTGGAAAATGATTCAGGAGCTCCTCGGCCGTGGGTATTGCAGCCACTGCACTGCCCTGGCCGCTGGACAACGGCAAATGGTGGGCTCCGGACTCACTATGCAGGGAATGCGCCGGGGGCTTTCCTACCCTGGTTGTCCTGAGGATGGAAATTTCACTCTTTTCTTGGAGCTGTTTATCTCAGGCCCAAAATGAACTCATGAGAGGGTGCACAGGCACCAGCACTGGGCCACCAACTGGAGAAAACAAATGGAAAATGGGATGTCAGGGAGCTCACTGCTTGCTGTGGCGGTGCTGAAGTGCTTAAGCAGCACATGCCTCCCTCTGCCCCTCTCCTTTCAGCCTGTGGGCTTTACACTCTTCAGGTCTTTGTTTTTAATTCTCACTCCTTCTCTTTCACCTTCCTTGGGGATTTTCTTTCAAATGCAGTCTATGTATATTTCCTTTTCCCTTCACAATGTCCTCCTACCCCCATGGCAGTATTTTTCTTGCTCTAATCTTCTCTCTAGCCGTAAAGATATAAACCCCATACTGCTGAACCCTGCTTCCTAGCCTTTGATCTGCGTCTTGTTTTTGTTCCACTTCTGACTCTTTTGTGACCAACTCGAATTACAGCTACCATACAAACTTCCCAAACTGTGCTTTCTTTTCCTAAAATTCCCTTCTCCTCATAAGTGGTCCCTCCCAGTTCCTCCTCTTGTTCCCTCCCCCGGTAAAAACATGACAATAGCTGTATGGCAAAAAGACTTTTCAAAATACAAAAGAGCACGTTGAGTAATTTAAGATAAAAGCTGATCTGAAATGTGTCACTGCATTGCCAGGCTTGGAAAATAATGGAGACATATAGTTTTGTTTTCTTTTGTTTTTGTTTTTTTTTTTTTTTCCAGAGGGAAAAAAAAAATCAATACCAAGAACCCATCCTGGACATAAATCAAATGTGTCTTTGCTGAAAGTGTTTTTTATGATCTATTTGCCAATGTACCAGCACAAGGACACAGAGAAAAAATGAAGTAAATAGAAATACCAAAGCTGAGCACCAATTGAACGCAGAAATAATAAACACTGACTTTGTCTTGTGGTTTTGTTATTTGATTCTTTTTTTAATCGAGCCGGAGGGAATCACATCTCCTTAAACACCTTCTACTTGATTTTAATTGAATAGAATGCTGCTTCTTCTGAACTTCAATGCCTTTTTATTCTTTAAAGGCCCATCCACTTAACCCACAGAGCAGGAGACCTCAACAGGATGCAGACAACACAGTCTGACCTCAGTACAGAGTCAGAAAGTAAGATGGCAAAAAGAATGCAAAATTACTTCAAATACAGTCTCCAAACGGGAAGACCCAGATGTACAATGAGTCTGGTTGTGTGCCTACGCCAGCGCAGTCTGCCTTGCTTGCTTGCTAAAAGAATGCTTTCATAGCTTTGATGTCAGATGAATGAATTTGCAGAAGTATTCACTTTTTCCACAGTTCTTCAAGGGATTTTAGGAAAGCCTACGTTGTAGCTCAGAGTACAGACTGCTACGTCCTGAGGAATAGGGAATTTTCAAAGAGAAGTATTTCAGTGACAAAGCAAAGTTTCCTTCTCAGCTTTTCCTGTAATTAAACTGACAATTACCCAAGGCCACTGGAGGAAATTATTTTTTGAAATTCATTAAGACTATCGAAATACAACCTTGCGTATCCCTAGTGTACCAGGAAGAAAGTGGGTAGCTTTAAACACATCGTTTTAAGCTTTGAAAAGCTGCACTGAGAAAAATAAGTAATCTAGGACAGCAGAGAAAACGCAGTTTCATACTGCTAATGCCCCTTGACAGTGCATTGTGCAGAAGTCAAACCAGGGAGTGAGTAAAAATATTCCTCAAACACTTGCTGCGGCCTTTCTATACTGATCTCCAAATGAGAATTACACCCACTGTCATTTCAGCTCCTCCACTGCACTCACACCTCTGTGGGAAAGTGACCCAGCACCTGCAGCTCTGCTCACACTGAAAGGATATTTAAAAAAACAAGTGTCCCGATAGGAGTTTTGGATTTAAACACAAATGTAACACAAACTTCTGGTATCCAAAATGGAAATGTTATCCTCTAGTGTGTTTATGTAATCAGATTTTAAACTTTCCATCCAATTTATTCTTATATACATATATGTAAAAAAAGAACAGGTTTTTTCACATTTAGGTCTAAATATGGATATATTTTAAAGTCAATTACTTAGATGAGCTACCATACAAAGCCCTCTACTAAGAAGACTAAATACTTAAATATTAACATTAATAAAAATAACTAATGATTAATATGAAGTTTCTCATTAGTATTAGTATGCTCTCAGGATCCCACACGTCACTTTGTATTAATACAGCAATACACAGGGACCTAGAAGTAAGTAAAATGTTGCTAAACAGGTAGAAAAATATTTTTAAATCTTTTGATGGTTAAATACCTCTGATTTTCTGAGACCTGCCCTGCTCCACTGGTGTCAATTGCAAAACTAATAATTACAGTCAAACCACATTAAATTATTCTACAGTTTGTCCACACCTAAAAATAAACACATATAATTGTGCTGAAATATTTTAAGACTTTCTAACAAAATTGTAATAACTTATAGGCCATTTTTACAGTAGTTTATCAGACACTATCTGGGTTCCTTGAATACAACAGCAGCTGCCATTTTATAAAGAATGCAAGTTTAGCTTTTGAACATTCAGAAAACACTTATCTGTTATGAAATTATGGTTAAGAGTCTTGCTGATCCCTACTTACTTTAGGGAAGCTAGTACACATTTGCAGGTTCATAACACACTACTTTAACATATCCTCCTCCATACACAAGGGAGAAATTAAATTATTCAGACCAAAGAACTTCATTCTGACCTGCCTCCCCCTCTTTGAAATATATGAATTGTATTAAAAAAACCAAAACTCCCAACAAAATAAACAAAGAAACAAAAAAGGCTGGAACTCATGTAAATCAATGTATAGTGTTTTACATTTATTTGCTTTCAAAACTCCACAAGTGCTGTTTATTGTACAAAGTGCATTAGTCATAAATGCAGAGGCAGGCAGTCAGTGAGCATAGCAGAGTCAGCTGACAAGAATAGTTCCTGGCTATGATTCTTATACAGTCCCCATGGAGAGGAAGTAATATTACATTTTAATATGTCTTCATTTGATTGTTATTACTCTGCCTCCCAGGAGGCTATGCCACTGCATGGATCATGGCTGTTTTCAACCTACCAGGTTGGTAACATTGCTCTAATCAGAGGGAGAATTAAGCTGCTGGATTTGTGCCTGTGTATAGCTTTTCATTCACAAAGAGATTAGAAATGAAGGCACAGTCAAAAAAATTCAACTTCCTTACTCCTAAAAACACACATTACAAAATGAAAAAATGCCATCACAATTACTTAAAACACCAGCAGACAAAAATCTCAGCTAATTTAATTCTGCCATATTCATTACCCACAGTTTCATGTTTTAGGACTATGAAAAACATTACCTATTTGCAAATTAAATGACATATGCTTTGAACCAACACAACTTTAAAACACATCTATTTCTAGAGCTTGAACATGAAATGGACTACATAGCTGATGAGAGAAACAATGATCATCGCATTTAATTTTCCTGTGAAAACTAAATGGACTTTAAACCACAGACTACAGGAATGAGTGATGTCAACGGATGGGCAAGGGCAAAATTGATTTTGTCCCTCCTTAGTGTGCTGGACAATAAAAGTCATTTGGCAATATATTGAAGACACATCATTGATGAGGTCATGAAGAATTAATTGCTGCTGAAGTGGATCTGTTAATAGCAAATTGAAAACTACAGATTTTTTAGGGGCAGATCAGTACTATCCAATAGTAGTAACTTTCACAGTTTTTGTCCATTAAATACTGCTTGAATACTGCATAAGAAAATGAATTTCTCAAAATCAGAATAAAATAAAATCGAATAACATTACCCATTTCCACTTTTCCCCTGCTGTACTCAGAAGAAGAATGAAAAAACAGCAGCAAAAATCCACACAAGCTTTAGATACAACAGTAGTAAGAAGTTATTCTTAAAGCAAAGCTGCACTCGATCTCACATGCATTCTCAGGATTACAATGTACATGTAAAGTTTTTGAGAGTTTTTTATTTTATCAAGTAATAGAATGCTATTTTAGCCAGGCATCATTGTCTGTGCTCTGACTGCTTTCATCTGCTTTTGGTCCTTTCAATGATCCTCTTAGTAAAGCAAAGCACTGAATAAATAATTCTTCTTTTCCATAAACTTAGATACTTTATGGGAGAGGTTTAAGAACAGCAGAAATCACACACTGAAAAACCACAAATCACTGCTCACAACAAGGAAGTTGTTTCTAAACTAGCCATGGACGAAAGAGCAAGATAACTGAGATAAGAGAAAGACTGTTTTAATTAAATGAAATTAATCTGCTCCCCAATAACAGAGCCAAGTCTGCATGGAGATGTGAAACAACAAAAAAAATTGTTCAAGCCTCTCACCAAAGAACAGGTAGTTTGGCATACATTACTCTAAGCAAGTTGAGGAATATTTAGAGAGAAGAGAAAGATGCTAATTTAAAATACTAGCAATTAATGGTTTCCCTTTTCTTGTAGTGACAAAAAATAAGATTTACACTGAAACCTTCACTATAAAAAAAAAATTTAAATTATCTTCCGAAATTTAACCATCAGCAGTCTCAAACCTGGACCGTAAGTATTAAAACGTAAATGAATTATGAATAGTTGAATGGAATGCTGCTATGTGTTAACTGTGTTTTTAATCAACAGACAATAAAATCAAAACTTTCTACTGATCTTTTAGAGACAAAAATTATCCTAAAAAACAAAACAAAACAAAACAAAATACTGCTGAATTTGCTCAATATAATTTATGACACCAAGACTATAATGAAAAATTTATAAAAGCAGCTTACTAATAATTTTGCTTTTTTCTAACATCTGCTTTTTATCTGCCCTACTTGCAAAGTCAAGGTGGCAGCACAATTTTGGGGAGTTTCTCAGCCTAAAAATAATTTTAAAAACTCTCATTCTACCTTATTCCACACATTGTTTCAAATTAAAATAGATTCTTTTCCCTAAACTAGGGTGCATGGAGTGTTTGTAAATACTCCTGATGTCAGCCTTTTTCCCCTCTATCCACATGTGAGGCAGAACTTCAATGAGAGGGAAAGAACAAGAATTCTCTATTCTTCTTTCTCACTTTGCATTCTTGATTAAGTCCTATCCTGCATGTCTCAAGATTTATATATAAATCCTGAATCTTAAATATATATAAATCCACAAATTATATTCTCTACCGCGAGTAAGCAGCAATGCTCTCTCCATTCAATCTAAAACCAGAACAAAATAAAGTAAAATAAAGAACAAGCCTCTTTCTGCCAGGAAGAAGCAAAGGCTCCAAAGTGAAACTTTGTAATTCACTTTTCTAACTACTGCTCTAAAATGTATCTTGTCCAACCGTGAATAGTGTGACTTGTGGTACTTAGATGGGACTCATGATACAAGGATATTTATCTAATTCCCCATAAAAGTCTCTACTTGTATTCATATGTTAAGAGAGGGGCAGATTCTATTACGGTTTCAATGTTTTTTTGAGGGTACAACGTGGAGGACACAGTGAAGACAGAGCCAATCAGTTTTGTACTGAAATATACTTTGGTATACACCAGCTGTATACCAGGGACATCTCTGGAAATCCAACAGACTTCTCTTTCCACATCTCATGTCATCCAGCAGCACAAAATAGGGAGAGAGCTGTAAAGTTTCTTAAATTCGGAATGATTTTATTAATTCCTGAGAGGCATGGCACCAAGTAAGAAAAATATATGTGGTAAAAAAAAAAAAAAGCCGTTTATGTCAACAAAGTCTTTCCATAAAGGGAAAAAGAGACAGTGAGAGAGCTGGCAAATATAAAAAAAAAGTTGTGAATTCTGACTGGTTATTGCTGCCTATCATTTTAAAAACATCACCACTTTCTCACTGGGTTAAGGAATACCACAGCTGAAGTGTACTGAATAGTAAAGTATTTGCTGAACTATTATCCATTATTGGAAGGTCACAGGTTCCACCCACCCACAACAAAATCCTACTTGATTCAGTGCTGTCAAGTGCAGCGCCCCTTTACAAAATTCCCTGGGAATGATTTAAAGATTATATAAAAACAAACCATAAAAGCATCTCAATACTGTATCGCTATGAACGACGAGTCTTTCATTACAGATAAGCATTTCTAGAAGAATTTCAGTTCTGTATTTCACATACTCTGAGAAATGTTGTCAGATAATGATCCACTGCACACATGGTTGCTTCTAGTTTACATAAACAAATTATATATTTGTGAGTGCTGAAGTAACTGTGGCAGATGTAAGCCCACTAATTATGATGTATTTAGTGTACATCCGAAAGTATGCATCCAAAACAGATTACTAGTTAGTTGACTTCACCATTCATGAACAGGTATTTTACACAAATTTATCCTCTCTCCCAGCATGCCACTGACAAAAACCTCTCATGGATGGGGAGAAGTGTCTCCCACTAACCCTGCAAGCTTTGCTTAACAGTTCAGCTGAACAGAACTAATAGCATTAGTTAGCATTCAAGTTACACTGACTGCTGATAATGACAAGAGGGCTTGCTGGAAACAAAAGCAGAAGCTTAAACATTAAATGAGGACCCACTTTCTGTATTATACAAATTCAACTTCACTCTACAAGCATGCTTACCTGCCTTGAAAATCTCTGCTTTTTTGTCTGCGGTACTTGGATAAAAAAGGGTTATAGTGAAAGTTCATATTAAATAAATAACAAACCTCTTGCTCATTCTACTGTCACTAATTGCATGCAATGATATTAATGACCCAGTAATTGCTATACGAGTAGCACTGAAGTGGAAAACATCATTTTGAGGCAGAGTTCATCTCTAGGTGGTAGGACTTCACCAGTGACGGAGTTAATGCCTAGTGACAGTTTAGAATATAACACTATAGATGAGAAAATGTGCCAGTCTCATGGTTATAACAGTTTAGATGGACACGATGTTATTTGCTTTGACCACATAGAGTCTAGGAGTAACCTCAATAAAGTGCCACAGTCAGACTTTGCCCTGTAGATGAACCTCATTCCTTTCAGGGGAGATACTCTGTACTATAACAATCTAGAGCAATTTTCCACATGTTTGCTTCAATAAAAGAATACCTTCATCTCCTGCTTTTACATGTAGCACAACAAAAGTGTGCTTTATTGCAAAACACAAAAAGCTATTTACATCATCTAACTATACTTCAGCAACAGAGTTTGGCACCTTAGTACTGAGATCAATTATGATACTATTGGATGACTGTACACTTGGCAAAGATGATCAGAAGTTAAGAACTGTTTTGACTGCAGTATGCTTATGTTTGTGTTTAGAGCTGTAAAATACCCACAGAGTAAACCTTAATGAGGGAACACTGCAGAATTAAAGCAATCTGAATTTCCATGGTTCTACAGGACCTCCTGTTCAAATACTTGCCATTAAGAAATTAAGAGGTTTAGCTTCTTTAGAAATTATCATGCAGGCACATCTTGGTTCATTTCAAGAAACTCCAGTGGGATATGTTAATTTTAATTCCACCCGTGCTTGGAATTTTGAAGTCACAACTAGACAGACGAACTGATACTTTTAATACTTATATTCATAGTATTTTAAAAAATTCACCGAGGTTTTAACAGCATAGCATTATTTAGCTGTTTTGGTTTTTTTTCTCCGTTGCAATGAAAATTATTTTGCTAACGTCTTCATTCTGCTACCAAACCTGCTGTGGTAGCCTCTGGATGGCATCACATCAAAGTTGATGGAATCAACTTTCAGCACAGGCTGGGGCAAAACACATGGAAAGCAACTCTGCAAAAAACAATTGGCTGCAGGGGTGCTTGCTTGAGCAAAGGTTTGAGAAGGAGACTAAATGTGCTCCAGAGGTACCATTCAAACCAATCCATTCTGCAATCAGCTGGGCTGTTGTGGTCTAACGCATTTATGTCCTAACATAAAATATTTGAAAAGCAAATAATTTCAAGTTTTCCTGGCAGGATTTGGATTCAGAATTCTGTTTTTCTCTCAGCAGCCCAGTGAGCACATAAGGACTATTCTGCTGCTGCTGTTTAGTGATTTTTGTTATCTTCATTTACCAAACAGAAAACAGATAAATCATGCTAACAAAGATCTGAACATGCTTTTAAAAACCAGCCTTATCAGCTTAATATGGACTCTTCTCCAAGAACAGCTAAGACTACCTTAAGCCTAATCCTGCTTGTACTTCCAGAAATATTTGCATGATTTCCTTGGGACTAAAAAAAAAGAAACTGGAAGACTGCCATTAGGGCTTAGTTTTATAGTCTGATTTATCAGAAATAAATCCTGAAATATTCTTCATCCAAGGTTTCCAGGATTGACCGAAGCCAGGAAAGAAAATCCAAACTGACATTTAACCCCGGTTTTCAACCATTCCAACATGCTAATGCAGTTCTCAGACAAAAGTGCATTTCCCTCCATTCCAGCTATGTAAAGATTTCAATGAGGCAAACAATTCCAAGTCTTTAAAATGAATTTCATTAAAGTCTTTATAAATCCTTATGCAGCTCCTCATCTTTTATTTTAGAACTTAAAATACTACGACATGTAACACATGATATAAGCAACTGTATAAAGACGAATCACCCCACTTGATGAGCTAAATGATCATCACTCAGCTTACATACAAAACAGAAGTTAAATGTGTTTCAGTGTGGTAGTGCATTCTCAAGTTTCAGTTTAGACAGACACTTTCTTCATGCTTTCCTCATAGCATGGCATGTCTTTCCAATACACACCCCCTTGATTTAAACAGTTACTCATATCCTGAATATAAAGGATAAAATACACACTCAGCACATTCTTATTCTGCTTGTAGTCCTGTTAAGGATGTTTATGCAAATCTAAGAACATACACATTTTGAAGAAGATCAGGGTTTAAGTTTGTTTTTTTTTTTTTTTTTGCAAGCACTACGAATACTAGATATATAAAGACTTCTAAGGGAGAATACTGTATCTTTCTTTGTGAATGTATTATATTTCCCATATTTATAAACTGTTTCTGAGGAACTATGAAAGCAAGATATAAAAATAGTGACTAAAACTATTAAACAGCTTCCTACGAAATTTTAAAACCTGTTCAATTCATGAGTATTTCCTGAATAATTTTTTCTTCCAGTCTGAACAACTACTCTTCATTTTCATCTGATTCTATATCTATCTGGAATACTTGCAGGGGTGTGGGGGAAGATAACTGTATTTTTTTCACAATATGCCATCAATTAACAAACTGAGCATTCCTATCTTTCATTTCCTTCCCTTAGGAATAGAGACAATAACAGATTTCCTGCTGAACTATCTCTGTCTACTTTAAAGGAGATAAACGATTTGTATTGCCTAGGTAATGGCACCAAATATGAACAAAGTCCATCAATATAAAATAGCCTTATTCTCTTACAAGACCTGTGTGGTCTGGGACAAAACCCCAAAGGACCATGACTCCATTAATCCTGCAGGTCTTAGACTCTGTTAGAAATCTGAAGCTGCACAGACAGTGATTTTTCTCTCTAATAATATTATTTGTATAAGCTGTATTTATATTTCATTCAACAAGAGCTAAGTGGTATTGCTGATACATCCCTTAAAAGACTCTTCAGCAAAGTCAAAGACTGACCTCTGGATATCATTTTACACTAAGGAGAAATTATTTATCTAATTTTCTGAGGAAGGAGGAGGAGAAAGGGAAGGAAGAAAGCGATCTTTGTACGAATGGAATCAGAGTGACTATTATCTCACTGGCTTTCATTAACATCATCACCAACACCACCACCACAAAAAAAAACAAAAACCAAAAAGACCACAAAACAACAATTAAAAAAACACAACCAAGAAAACCAAACCCAAACCAAAACAAAAAAAACCAAAAAAACCCCCCAAACAAACAAAAAAAACAAACCAAAACAAAAAAAACCTCAACAAAACCAGTAGATTTCTGGACCACAGAGTCTTTAACAGAAACCAGGAAAAATGTCTTTGCTACAAAAGCAAAGAAATTGAATTTCTGATACAGTATTTGTTTCCATTTTGGTTAGTTTGGCATTAACAAAGGAAAACCAGTTTATTGTTTCCTTTTGTGCAGCTTTCACTAGGTGATTTGGAGGTTACAGGGGGCTGCAGGCTGAAATCTGCCTCAGAATGTTTTCAGAATGCCCAGCCAGACAGATTAGCCAGTGCTTAAACTGGTCAGAACACTAAAATAACATTTTAATGTAAATCTATTTGGCCATGCAAAGAGATTTATTCTTCCCAGCTGGGCCATATTTCAGGGCACAATCTATATTGTCCTTTAATATGTTCTTCCTCAGACAGTTATTGCCCTTTAATTGTACCAGAATGACAAAGTGAAAACATAAAAAGCCTTGTGATTTTTTTCAAACACAGTTAATGCTAAAGTTTCAGAATGACTGTTTTGATTTTAAAACCCACAGTACTATTAAAGCAGTTATCCAAAATATAGTGCTACTAGCTAGTATAAACCTTTAAATCAGTCAGGGATCAAATATATATAAATATATGTTTTTTAATCTAAGCCAGAAGCCAATTATGTAAGTGGGTCACTTGAAAAAAAGTTGACAAAAAAACATTTAAGGAAAGCTGCATATTCAATTTTGCCAACGTCAAAGCCAATGAGCATCATTAGCTCGGCAAGCTCAGCTAATGAGGTCCAGGCAGAGCAAGCCTTATAGAGGAATCTTTCAGAGAACCATTCTGTAGCCCCTTCCCAAGTCCCAAGTCACTCTATTACAAATTTGGAACAGGTGAAGATTTCATTGCAGGTGACTTATTTTTTCATGTTGAGGATGTCAGCTCATAAACTTCACTCATGCAAAGGAAGAGATGGCGTGAAATATGTGCTTGCTTGGCCAAACTACCTGAGGAGCCTGACGGTGGCTCGGAGGCAGGCGGCACTGCTCCCTTCCCTCTGGCACAGCTTCCCACAGGCTTCCCCCAGAGCTCCCTCTGCACTTACCCAGTGCATCACCAGGCTCTCTAGGCCCTCTGACTAAAGGCCAAGTTTACTGGGAAGGGTTCAGGATGATTCCTGTACACCAAGAGTAAACATCTTCGGTGTATGAAATGCACTTGAACTATGCTAATGCGTCTCTCTCACAAACAAGAAGAATCTACATCCAAAAGAGGCACTGAAGCAGTGACACCATGACCCAAGCACTTGAAGATCAAGTACTGAGTATCTCCTCAGTACCGAGAATATACTCATTGCTTGCTCTGAGCAACTCAAACAGCAGAAAATTATACTTTATTCCCTAACCATGCAAAGACATAAAAAGACTTTTAATGCAAACATCATAGTTGCAAATCTTCACACCCTTCTGCCCAAATCTCCCCTGCACATAGATATTTATGTTGCTGGGTATGATGTATCTTTCTTCATGCATTTGATTAAGGATTTCCTCAGAGACTTATGATATGTTAGCTAAATGGTCACATATTTTAGGATAATCAAACATTAATACTTCTGAATCTCAAGTACATTTGACCTTCTCCAGTTCTGCTGAAAAGAAATCAGGTAACTGTAGGAAAATGAATCTATTCATTTCCCAGGAATGAAAAATTGATGATAGCAAAGAAGAGAAAAGCAAGGACACTCCATAACATCATTTATTCACTTTCACAATATCATTCAGTATCGTCTTTCCAACTACTGCTGTTCACAGAATTAACTCTTTGGATAATGATAGTCATATTGAAGAATATCTTGCCAAGAAATTGATTACTTTTTTTTATTTATTTATTAAAGTACCACTAAATGTGAAAACAAATATGAGAAACTTACCCACACTTTTTCTTTCTAAAAAACTGGGAATTGTGAAATGAGAACATTTTATATGCTTAGGCTTAGGAAAGCACTGAATAGAAAAGATCTCCTTCTGCTATACCTATCAAGAATACATCTGGATGATATAAAAATTATGGCTTGAAGAACTCCTGCACAGTCACATATCTCTAAAGGGCTCAGGAAGCTGCTTTATCCTGTGTTGCAATTCCTCATCCCAAAATGACTAACCCCTTAATATGAATAGATTTTACTGTTTAATACAGCTCCACAAAGCACATACTATTACCTTAGAAAAACAAACTCTGTTTTCAAATAATTGCAAGATGATAAAGGTACATGACAATGCACAAAACATTTAAAGGGCTGACAACAGCCTGCCAGCATAAACAGCGTGAGATTAAGGCTGCAGGCTCAGCCACAGCAAGCGCTGCAAAGATGCTGAGCTCAGTGAGCTCTTGTGTTAGGCTTGTTTGATGCCACTTAGTTCAGGGAATGCAAGATCCTAAAATACTTCAAAATCAAAAGCTGGCACATAAAATGCATCATTGTCTTAATTTCACAGCCTTTCCACCCATCGAGGAAACCCAACAAAACAAGCAAGGCAAAACGGAAGGAAAGGAAGGAAAGGAAGGAAAGGAAGGAAAGGAAGGAAAGGAAGGAAAGGAAGGAAAGGAAGGAAAGGAAGGAAAGGAAGGAAAGGAAGGAAAGGAAGGAAAGGAAGGAAAGGAAGGAAAGGAAGGAAAGGAAGGAAAGGAAGGAAAGGAAGGAAAGGAAGGAAAGGAAGGAAAGGAAGGAAAGGAAGGAAAGGAAGGAGAGGAAGGAGAGGAAGGAGAGGAAGGAAAGGAAGGAAAGGAAGGAAAGGAAGGAAAGGAAGGAAAGGAAGGAAAGGAAGGAAAGGAAGATTACAGGTCTGTGAATAGGAATGCACGCAAACAATTTAAAGCCTGACTTGCATTCATGACTAAGATGCATTTTATTACTTATAAAAATGAGAGCAAATGTCTTGACTACCAGAACTTGCACTGACAAGGCTGTGTCATGAGCTTTTGAATACAAACTGTTAAAATCCTATCTAGCTCCAGTACTCTCTAAATGGTGTCCTAGCTGAGCACTGGCCTAGTTTTCTATGCCTCTTAGTGTTCCTGAGACCAACACCACTGAGTTTATTGTTTTCTCCTTGAATGACAGGAAAGTGAGGGTTTTAGCTTCAGGATTTGCTGGGTTTTCAAGGGTGGGGTGCTTTTTTGTCCAGCCTATTAGAATGTATGGGTACCCTTGCTGAAGCTCAGCCAGTATGCTAGCAACAGTGATAAGTTAGCCATTTGTTTATGCCAGAATGAGTAGGAAAAGTAATACCCTGAGGCATTCTAGTATTACTGCTAGGCCAGTGTGATTTTTGAGGCATTAGAATGAAGGCTGAGTAAGTTCTTTCAACCAACTTATGCTGTAATCTTCCAGGAAATGCAACGCCTATTATGTCTTATTGCTATAATGAAATAATTATACAAAACTAATGAAAATGAGATGTACTTAATAATTCTCTGGGTAAATCCATGACATAGATATGACAGAACTGACAGTGCATCAGAAAGCTCCATTTATGCCCATAATTTTCAGGTAATAATTGTAACACTGCCGTTTGTTCCACTACAGTTGGTCTTCTGTGGATGTTATTAAAAGTAACACAAAATAATGAGCACATTTCCTCATTTAAGCCAAATATTTGAGCATGGTCATTTTTCATGCTACACATTTTCACTGAAGTTACAGATAACTATCTTTCAACACGTAATTTTGTCACTTTCACCCTGGTAAATATCTCACTGGATTTCAGTGGGAAGTTTGTCAAAGTTAATATTGTCTAAGTGGGATCACATTTCTATATACTCCCCAGCTAAACAGAGATAGTGCCTATATTAAGCAATCTTTAAAACAAAAAAAAAAAGTAAATTTGTATCTCCCGTAAATCTTAGTTTGGTAATTTCTAAAATTAGTAATTAATATAAATAATGCAGCGAATTCTTACTTAAGCTTCTGTGACCTACAATCTGTTTTATACATTACCATGTACCATTATGGATATAACTGGGAAGTGAGCATTAATTTATATTGAATGAATTTCCATTTCCATTTTAAAAGCACTTGATCAGAGCACTTTTAAAACTGCCAATATTTTAAAATGAGAAATTAAGAAATAATTACACTGGCAGACACTACATAAAACAATTATCAATCCTCCAGTTTTCAATGAGGTGGCAGAAATGTGTTTGGGGACTCATCTTTAAGTATGACCTGTTGGGACAGGACATGGGTTAATGGTCTTAAACTAACAGAGGGTAGATTTAGACCAGGTATAGTGAATAAATGTTTTACAGTGAGTGTTATGAAACACTGGAACATGATGCCTAGAGTGGTGGTAGATGCTCCATACCTGGGAACACAGCTCTGATCTAGTTGAAGATGTCTCTGCACATTGAATGGGGCTTGGACTAGATGAGCTTTAAAGGCCCCTTCCAACCCAAATTATTCTATGATAATGTGCAATAAGACACACAAGTATCTAACTTCCTTGTCACTGCAGAAAAAATAGGTATTTGCAGGATTTGTTCCATCACCTAGTAACTGCGGATACTTGCTCAAGACTTCAAAAGTGCCCATGGGGTTAAATGAGATCCACAGGGCATAATATTACAATGACAAAACCTAAACTAATGTAAATTGTTGTTACACTGCTGAGGTCTCAGCTTATGCTAACTCCTGATTCACATCATTAACTTTACACATCATAAGTAATTTGAATCACTGAACACAGTGGCTACCTCCAGACTTGCTTTCAGCCATAAAATCTCCAATCAGAAACTCACACAAAGTTTGTACTGCTGCACAGACGCCTGGGCCACGCATATTTGTTTTGCAAGCCAGGACCATGAAAAAGGATAAAATTCAAGACCATGCTAGACTAGGTTTTACCCAAGAACTCTCCTAGCTGCTGTATGCACATAGTAGGTATGATCTGAGGAAAGGCAAGTTCAATTACAGGCCCTTAGCAGTAACGTTTGTGAGGAACCTACACTGACAAAATTGGCACCAAAGTGGCCAGAAGATGCTTCCTGTGAGAGTCTCAGACCACCTGGAGCAATGGCCAGCTATGTCACACAGGATGCCTCATCTGAGAACAGCTGGGTCACTGCAAGTACAATTGAATGTAGTTTACACAAACCAAGGAAAAAAAGAGACAGAGGCCCTTTGGAAATCAGGAACAATATTGAAAACATACCAGCAAGAAATAATTTTCAGGTAAAAATATACAAACCCACTCATATTCCTCTTAGTTTCCTTATAATGTACAGGACAGCATGCAAAATAGCGAACAATTATATTTAAAAGAAAGAACAACTGAAAGTTTGAACTTACATATGACGTAATAATCTTTGTTCTTCTGAAATTCCAGGCCCCAGAGATTAGGACTGAACTCTTGAAACTTGATGGTAAACTTAACATCTTGATCTGGCTTGGCACAGTTAAGTAGAGGTGTATTGTCCTTTTTAATAGCACAGCTATCTGCTTGGTCTTTATCAACCATGTAGACCTTATAATATTCATATTGGCCAACAGTTTTAGAGTCCACCTTTGGGCATATAATATCCAGTTTGTCTCCTATCTGTGGATATAGTACCAATCCTTGTCCAGGAAGGAATCTAAAAGGAAGGAAAAAAAAAAAAGGGGGAATGGGTGAAGAGAAGAAGAGGTAAATTTTGAGACACTTAATAAAATCTCATGCAGAAAAGTAACAAGTGCAGTGAACAGACAGGAATAAATACAGTTTCCAAAACCAAAATGACAGACTGAGCAAACCAAATCTTAATAGCTTGGGCTTGATTCAATATCAACAAGATGCTTATTTAGATCTTGGAAATTACAGATGGATTGAGTCTTTCAGTCCTTATCCCTGTTTTGGGCACCCTAGAAGATTTTCAATCTCTCTCTGGCAGTCACTACTGTTTCTTGCACTGCACTTAGCCATACAGAACAGCTAATACAATACCTGGAGAGCTATGATTCTGCTTTTCTGTAATATTTCTACTATTCTTGCACCTATTTTGCTAATTTTGGACATGGGAGAACGACAAAAATAATTTTTCAAACCCCTTGAACAGCAATGTGGGACAGGAAAAACTTAAGACTTTTAACAATATATTAACATGCTAATTGATATTACTAGTGTAAAACAAAGGAACATCAGTCACTCAACCAGGACCATGCTTATAAATCTGGGATGGACAGAGATCTACCTGATCCATGGACCACACATGCTTCTGGGAAAAACACTTATATCCAAGACACTGTGACCATTCCACTACAATGACTTCTCCTCACGAATTTCACCATTACTGTCATTATTTTAGCTCTTTTTTGATTTTTTTGTGCTAGTAGTTAAAGACAGGTGTGCTTTTTTTCTTAGTATGGGAAGACTTCTTACACAAACTGGCAGTGAGCTTTAGTATTTGCAGTTAGACTAGTATTTTGTCTTTCCCACTCAAATTAATTAACAGTCAAACATGACCACTTCTTCATGGAAGAAAAATATAAATAATTACTTATAGTATTGATTCAACCACAAAATGAGGAGTCATGCTCTCACAAGGACAAAAGCCACAGCAGGTTTGTTTGTTTATCTCTCCATTAAGACATATTTGCTTCAATTAAGGCCAAGAAGTGCATGTTTTAGAACAACAGCCAGAAACACAACCAATGTACTTGAATGCACAGACCTAAAAGACTGACTGACTTTCCTCTTTTTCCTGCCTGCCAGCATTTTCCAAAGATCTTCCTTAATGGAGAATCGGCCTGAAAAACCAAGTGAAACAATTCCTGCCTAATGAACACCCTTCTCCAAGTGCTAATATTTAAACAGCACACGTAGTAAATCTAGCTTATTCACAGGCAGCCTTCCTGGAAACCTTAAATTAGAGTATCAAGGCCCACGCAGAACAAAGCTGTAGGCGTCAGTGACCTCCAACCTCTGGCTTGGTGAAAGGAGCCACCAGCATGAAGTACTGCTGGGGGAGAACCCACTAAATTAAAGGATGATGCAACGCCCCAAATTTTGAATCCATCATTTACAACTGCTTGCTCCACACAATTCAAGTTTATGATCTGTGCTAATTGAGCAGGATTATTTTCACTCACAAAGCCAGTGTAAGAATTATATTTGTTATGAAGCAGCACGTAGCAGGACAAAGACATGTAATTACAGATTTAGGGAACTAGAACAATGAAATGTTATGGCAAGAAAAGTGACTGTTGATGTATAAATCACTGTGCTCTTTTGTGCTGTGCAGTGTAATTTCCAGGCTGCAGAAACTGGGCTTGGCCACGGCTGTTCAAACTGAGATTGAAGTGGAGATGGGGCAAAGCTGTGCCTCCTCCTCCAGTTTTCAGACATGCCAAAGGAATGCGGCGACTACCACCTCCTGAAAGCTGAGATGGTCTAACAAATGGAAAGGTGGGAATGCATCCTCAGAGTTACCAGCCTGGAGAAGGACAACCATGTGTGTGTACATATGGCACCTAGGGATGTGGCTTAGTGGTGAACACAGCAGTGCTGGGTTTAATAGCTGGACTTGATGATCTTACAGGTCTATTCCAACCTAAACAATTCATTCTATGATCCTATGACTGAGGGAGAGGCCAGTTCTGCAAGGGTACCACGAAAAGGCGTGGAGGAGGATTCCAGCCAGCAAATATTCCCGAGGGAGCAGCATGTATTCTGATTTTGGCTCTCTTCAGGGATCAGCTCTGACCAGGCAAAAGCAAAGGGACAGTTTCCAAGCCAACCTGCGTCACCTGTGACTGACTTTACTACCGTGTCTGACCACAGCCCCATTTTAATTTTGCTACTGTGCAGCACTGCTGTCTCAAGAAGATGACAATCACTCATATTCCCCCATCTGATCTGCATGCCAGGACAAAGGCTGGTTCCACTGTATGCTGTATGATTCCACTGCTGCAAATACTTCTTGCCAGCAATTCTTCTTCATGTAACAGAGCTGTGTCATAGGAAACACAGGAAATTTCAAAGGACTGAATCTTTGCTTGTAAGTTAATTAATTTAGATTCCCATACGTCGCAAATAAGAAATTCTTAAGGTTAGATAAATGTACCTGCTCATCATTATCAATAATATAGCCTAAAAGCTGTCCTGAGAAACAAAAGACACTGATTCTAATTTTAGACTTCGTGTATATAAATGAAACAGCCACAGTATATATTCTCCATGCAAACTCTGAGGACAAACAGGATGGGTTGAGACATGGTATGCCAGGCAATCCTCAGAAACAGCTGCAGGAGAGAAGGCACACTTGTGAGCCTTAGTTTCAGATAGGAATTGTCCCATAAAAGGTAGAGGACAGAGCCGTCCCTGACAGACAGCTAAAACTACATTTTATAAGAGCTTTAAACCAACACACTTGTTAGACTTTATGGCAGGGAATATTCTTGCTATGACTCTGAAGTCTGTACAGTTTTAGAACTAAACTCAGTAAATCTCCTTCCACTTGAGTGTCTGAACTTGTAGGATCTAACGCTGATGGGATTAGGGAAGAAAAAAAGGCTTAAAATGCAAGGATTAATCTGAGAACTTGATTGTATTGAAATTTTTTCTACACTTTGCAGTTTTGATCATGACCTTTGCTAGGAGAGATATTTTTCCAATTTACTTTCCTTATTTTCTTACAACAACAAAGCCCAAATATGGATGGAGATAATAAAAAAGTTTCACCTCTTGCATTTCAGTTCAACCACAAAACTTACAGTAGCTGATTAGTCGTAGGCATGATTATTATCCCTGCATTTATTTAATACTTTTGTTACTGTATTTTTTATAAAGACTTTAAATAAATAATTTGCTGGGTACTAAGCATTTTCTGAAGCTATTTGTGAAATGTCAGGAGGATTAAGACTACTGTTTTATGTTCCAATTTTGAAGACCTTGTATTTGAAAAGAAAAAAAAGAAAAAAAGAAAAAAGAAAGGACAATGTACATTTAGCCTTGGTGGAGGTTAAAAAAACTTCAAGATTAATCCTGAGTCTTCATTTCTACAAGTGTTGATGTTGCCTTAAGTATTCCAAAGTAGCATTCACGACTGATAAAATATTTGCAGGACAGTATCTATAAAAACAAAGTTAATAAAATGGCTTTAAAAATCTGATGAAAATGTGCCTTCAACTAATTAAAAAGCATTTTTTCCCCCATCGAAACAGAGATATAATAAAGATGAAGCAAGGTGTTTCCAGAATCCTGTGACTGATCCTGTGCAGGCTGTTACTCCAGTGGTGGCTAGGACAGTGACATGCTCTCCAAGTAGTCAGGGTAGCAACAGCACTGGAACCATCACTTTCTATAAAAAGCCTTCTAACTTCCTGCATTTCAGCTCTAAGTATGATTTACTGCAAAACTTAAAATACCAACACAGGCCCCTGTACCCCAACAGAAACTTAAGAGAAAAGCTTAGCAAGCTTTCCAACTCATTTCTGTCAGCAGTCAGATACAGAGAGACTCTTGGAGCATTTGAAAAATCCTGCTCACAATAAATAATCCTGATGCCTGCTGTGAGAAAGCACAGAAAAGTGTATTAAGTACCATATAAGCTGTACGACGAAATTGATGCACTTTCTGTCTGGCACTTTTCAATACAGATGGCATTTTTACTGTCAGCCCCAAACCGGTGTATTGTGGGCGACATTTAACATCTGTGCAAAAGCCCATGGATGTGAATCCCTCCCACATGCCCAACTAGTCATGCAGCTCATCAAATAACAACAACTTGCAGAATTCCCAAACCTTTTTAAAAATAATTATTGTACATGACCAAAACGTCACATGACAGCAGAAATTAGGAAGAGAGTAGTTCACTCCTTGCTCACACCAACGCTTCAATGATTTTATCTACCACACGTATTTTAAGTCTCAGCAGCACTTCCTGGCACTAATGCAAACTTACTTGTCAAAGTCCTCAAGAAGTTAAACTTGACTGTGAAATTTTATTTAAAAATAAAAGGTATATTAGTTCCAACAAATTTCTTAAGAATCTACTTATTGTTTAGAGAAACTTACCACATTCAACCACATTAAATTCCAAAGGAATTTTGCTTAATGATAACCACTCAAACCTACCTAACCTCATAATAGCAAATTGTCAAAAAAAATAGAACTTAATCTGCCCAGACACTCATTCACTGAGAATATTCTACCATTTCTTAGTATGCAGAAATTTCTGAAATTGTAAAATTGTCAACAGAAAAAATTCTTAGAGAAATAAATTCTTAAGAGATTTTGTTAATCACTACTGAGCAATGTAACCAAGTGTTTTGTCAGGGTTTTCCCAACTTGCAAAACTATACACGTACATATATGTACACATACGATGAATATATATGCATATTTAGCTTTAACTATATTCTAGTAATTATAAAATAAACATGATTTTAGAAAGCATGTTAGTACTTGATGCAAAGCTTGTATATTTAACTGGGGAGGCAGTGCCAAACTTCTGTGCTTTAATAACTTAGCCGAACTAATTGGTGTAGGCAGTTAGCTTTAAATTAATATCACAAAAATAATCCTAAAAATGTGAACAATCAAGACACTTCTTAAAATGCAGCCTGAAACCTACTGCTGTGGAATCCTACCCACTTAACCTTATGAAGTTTTAACTACAAGCACGACTATAAAGTTATTAATTGAAAAGTTTTATTAAGGAAATATCATGAATACTAATAACACCGTATGTCAGTCTGTTACTTGTAAAACTGCAAACTGAAACAGAATAGAGAATTACATTTCACGTACAAGTCCTTACTGTCTAAAAAGAATGGTTATTAAATAGTATATGTATTAATCATCTGACTTGAGACAAAAAAACAACATTCATATTTCAAATATCACCTTGTCCAAAGAAGAAATATTTAAACAAGGCAAAAGTCCTACCAGCTCGAAGCAAAGCAAACAGAAGTTTCAGGAAAAGGCTAGTGATTTCAGTGAAACAGCAGAAAATCAGTTTCCTGATTCCCAAAAACACTGCACTGCACAAAATCCAAACACACGGAGCAGAGTTCTCTGCAAAAGTTCTACACAAAACTTTCAGTTAGTTTTTGTCATATTCAATACAATGTACAAAAATATGCCATGTGCGTATAAGGTATACACACCCAGCTGTAAATGCTTTTTGTGCAGAAGACTGCTTTTATAGTACTCATCTCACTCCAGTTTAAACAGATTAAGTTAACATGAATTCAATGAAAACAGGATCAGTAACTGCTGTTGACAGACAGAAAAACAAGCTTCATCAAAAAAAATTGATGTGGAGTCTGCTTCAGTACATAATTTTATGAGGAAAAAAAGGCACTATGCTTACGTAAAATCTTTGCAAGAAAACATACCATAGTGTGACACAGCAAGATGACAAACTTTTATACACAGACTAACAAATGAAACTTTGAGAGCACAAAAAAAAAAAAAAGTATAGCATTTCATATTATTAAAATTATTTAAAGTGAGTTTTGGAAGCTACTTTTCTTTACCAGTGCAGTCTTATTAAATCGTTTTAATACTACAGGAAAGTTTTACACAACATGTTAAACAGGGATGCTTTTGAATTTAAATAAAATTTAAGAAGTTTAATCTGCTAACCTTTATTTATATGTAACATTTTTCCACACAGTTAATGAAACGATTTATGTACGGAATGGTTACTAGCATTAATGGGACTCGCAGGCTAGAAACTAAAAGGAATTCAAACAAATAAATAAACAAATATATTCATGCTCATCCCTTAAGATCTTTAATGGCAAGTACCACATTATACAAAGCCAAATTATAAAATACTGTAACACAAGTTGGTAAAGCTGCAAGTCCTGTATTTCTCACTTCTACTGTAAGGGAAAAACCTATGTTCAGGCTTCCCTGAAATAAACCTGCAGTAAGGTCACAAGTGCTTTGAAGCAGTCCCCTGAAAACACAGCTGATCTCTGTCCTAGGATTCCTTCTCCTCACTCTTCCTCACCTCTAAAGGAGTCCATCTTCTTTCAGACTATCTGGGGCAAATGCTTTCAGTGCACTGAAAAAGGGAATGGTAAAGTTTTTATGTTGTTTCAATCACAACACTGGACACAACATGTCAGTGATGCCACCGTTTCATGTGCTGCAAGTAGCCATGCAAATGGGCACCATTCTGGGTGCCTTTTCCTGGACCTATTCTTACTGACATCGGTTTCAAGATTTCCATTGACTTCAGTAGGGCAAAATGTTTGCAACTGAAATCTTAATAACTACATAAGAATGATTCTGTAGCATTATCACCTTTTCTCAAAAATTTTAGTGGACAGGGAATTAGGAAAATGTATGACATTTTAGCCATTTCATTTATCCATTCATTGCACTACCTTTAGCAAAATACTAGAGGAAAGCATTTAAAATACAACAAGGGATTTCTAATACGTGTAAACCAAGGATGGACTTAGAGTGCATATGCTTCTCCCCAGAGGAAATATTCCTTTGCATGGACCTGCTGGATTTGACAGGCAAATTGTACCATCACATCACAGTTCTAAAGGCACAGAGCTTCTACTGTACAGAGACACCATTCATCTCCAAACACATCAGAAAATACCCTAGCTGATCTCTTAGAAAGATCTGTCAAGAAGTTTCCTTCAACAAATAACTCTTATAACTAGTGCAGTTGCAGAAACGCAGACACTTTTTCATTCCACTCAGCTTAGCATCGTCACAAGTGTGCCTTGCACTTGAGAGAACACAAACCCTACAGCCAAGAAGTGATATTTGGCAAAACCGTACCCCTTTCCCCCTTCACATATATGGAAGGTTACCTGCAACCCAGTACCAAGCATGTCTTACTGGAGACACTCAAAGAGAAAATCTGTTTCCTTAAAAGCTGTGATGTCCGAGGTTACAGATGTGATCTCGTTCTTCTCAAAAAGTAAATAAGCCAAAGCAAATGCCACAGACTCCCCTTCAAGGCTACCCCAATCCTGGGTTCCAGCAGAGGGTAGGTCACTTTGCAGCCCCTCTCCAGGGAATCACATCATCTCAGGTTGGGATCATGGCATCTTGGAGCGACACAAACACAGGGGCATCAGGAGCCCCCTTTCCCCAGCCCACCATGTGGAGCCAAGGCAGCATCCTGCCTCCAGCCGCTTGCTGTGCGGCTGCCAGAAGGGTTTTGCTGCTGGGCAGCACACCTGTTTCAATGGGATGCCATCTCTGTCTACGAGAGGTGGTGCAGTTTTGCTGGAAAGTTGCCCTTTTCCTTGCTGCTTTGGCTCTCACTCGCAGAAAAAAAACAAAAAAAAAAAACCCCACTTACGTAACTAAAACCTTGAAACTAACTTACGTTTTACCCCTCCACCCCCATTACATACAGAGTGCAAAAATGAATGCTTGTTTTTCCCCCATTTAAAGTCCATTATGGTTTTTCCTCTGCCTTAAAAAACTTCTGAGAGCACATACTTACCTGTCTTTTCCTATGCAATACGTTTCTTGCACAAGAATGCAAAACCTGGCTCAAAACATTTACCACAAGGGTAAGGCCTGAAATGTTGAAAAGATACACAACCCAATCTTTTACTAAATCTAAGGATTTAAAAAAAATATATATATAATATTCCATTTTCATACATGACCTCCACATAAGGTACTATTAATAGCAATTAACTTTTTGTATTATATGCAGAAAGCCATTACTGCTCTGCTTAAAGTACTTAAAGCACTAGAGAATTCTGATCCATTTACTAAATCAATTCCTGTTACCACAAAAGAACCACTAATGTGCTTCACGACAGTCTTTTAAGTAAGGAGCAAAAAAAAAAAAAAAGAAAAAAAAAAGATGAGTATGACCAATGTTCTATTTTAAAGTGTATTATATTAACATTTCATCAGCATTTACAGAAATATGAACCTCACAACAGTGCTGGACTTACTCAGCTTCAGCAAATGGAATCATTGCTCACTTGCTCTCGTGCACAAGCACAGAAACACACAGGCACATTCTCCTTTTTATTTAATTTGACTTCATTTCAGCAGAAATGTGCTTTCTGCGTAGAGTTTAAAAACTGTAAGTGGCTGCAGTGGAAAGTAGCAGCCAGTCTGTATAAATGGCTTACTCTGAGAAATTTCTGAAAGAAAAAACACTCAGTAGGTGCATTGTAATTAGTTGCTCTTTCTAGTTACCTCTTGACAAATGATGCATGCGGGTCTGGATGAGAGCCCAACTCTTGACCCATGCCACCACTACACACTTTAGTACTTCAAGCAGAAACCCCTAGCCTCAGCATTCTTTTCATTTTGCTTTTTCCAGAAACGTGGTGCTAAGTAGTGCACAACATGAGAATCAGAGATGATTAGCAAAGTTGGAATTCTTTCAGAAGTGCTTCATATAGCTACGCCCTAAATATATCTGAGGAAAGTTTCCTGCCTTTGATTCCTTCCAGATATGTAGCGTGTTTCAGAGCCCCATTTAAGTACAGAAGTACATGGAAATACACAGGACAAACATTACTGCCATAACACTTAATTATACACTTCGGCAACTTTTGCAAGCCTTTCAAACAGAAGATATTCTTGTGATCATTACTGAAATATGGGCGATTATAAGCCTATTGAGAAATGCAACTTTTGCCACAAAAAGTACCCATAAAAATAAATATTTTTTTTGGATAGCACTTTACTGCCCCCTTTTGCACTTTAACATTAGAACATGTTTCATTGTGAGCATACATCTGAGGAACAGTGCGAAGATATGGGGGTAAAACAACAGGACATCATGTTTAGTCACTAATACACAATTAGGCACTGCTTTAGGGACATTTTCCACTTGCCTACACTGCAAACAAATGAAACATCTAGCTTTCATTGTCCTTAATCTTCCACGGAAGAGATCATTAATGGATGGTTTAAATTGCTGTCTTCCATTGCAATCCGAATGTTTATGGGCAACTGGAAAAGAGGGGGATATTGCTCATTAACACTAGTTGTCTCTAGCATAATTTTCTAAAGCAAAGATCATCTGCAACTTGAATTCGGTTTATTCATCAGGATGACAAAGGGCTTTCCAGTCTGAGGCCATGCATATGTTAGCAATGCCTGAACTAAAAGGATGGGTGTATCCTTCAGAACAAAACTTCACAAACTGGCAGGCAAGAATATTTTCATGAAAGGTGAAGACAAGAAGCCTAGACATTCAAATACCCTGCAAGCCTACAGGCAATAAACCCGTTCTGCAACTCTCTTTCTGCAACTCTGCACTGCAATTACAGTCAGTACAGAATCGATGTATGTCTGTGTGTGTCCACATAGATATGCAAAAGGTAATAAATCTATAGTCTAGTGGCCAGTTATTTACAAAATACTAATTCATTATGACAGAGCCAGAGGGGGACCCATCCTGTACCAACCCTCGGCTTCCATTTGACAAAGTCCATGTGCTGCTGTGTACACTTACATTTAAACTTAATCCATTTCCCTCTGTCATCCTGCAATTACAATACAAGTCACAATAATATTAAATTTCAGTGCCTACAGCAGTGCACAATTGAACCATTACTGTAATGAAAACTGACTCCCTTTGATATTAACACTGGTGTTTTCTCTCATTTGCTAGCCATGAAATACAGGAAGAGACCAATGTTGTTTTAATTAAAGAATTGTTGTTCAAAATATGCTACTGGGAATATTAAAGTAGTTCTTTGCTCTCATGGCAAAGATAATCAGGTATTTATACGGTTTGAATTTTGGGGAAAAAAAAAAAAAGAAAGTAAAATTAAAAAAATCTGTGCCATGAATTCAGCGTAACACAAAACCATTGCTCTACTTGTGCTCGAAGATGCAGGGTGTGCCAAACCCAAGAGATGACACTTTATTGAAAGGATGCAGAGCAGTAGTTAGCATGGAACAGAAAGTCAAACCAAACCATGTGTGTTTCTTACACAAGTCACTAAAGCCTTTGCTTTTAGAAAGCTAACAGAGAGCAGCTGGCATTTGCCGAAGAACTATTTTTTGAAAAGTGCAAACCAGATTGTTCTATTGCTGTGCTATTCTGTGCTCTTCTCTACCATTCCTGTTAGAAAAACAAACGTCTTATGTCAGTCACAATATAAGGATGCCAACCAAAGTTTGGAGTCTTCCTTCTCTTAACTGCAGTTTGCTCACACCTGTACAGTCTTGTTTCAAGACATGCTCCGAGCAAAGTCTATAAAAGAGGGCGGGGACTGTCTTGTTAGTTGATGAGACATTAATAATCGGTGATTGTATCTCCAATTCAAAGACAAAATGTCATCTACTTTGCAGTTGTGAGAAAATGTATTATTGCATACCATTTGACTGAATAAGCAAACACTGGAAGTAGAAGATATTGTTAACTCACAACTTTCAGAAAAAGTTATGCCAAATCAGTAACAGAATTGTGTAACAAACAAACCTATTTTGGTAAATCATTTTTATGCCAAGGAGAAAATGACCTTGAGCAAAAATCCAAATGGGAGACCTATAATCAGTCTGCACTTGCTTTTTACATTAAATCCAAGATTCAGTCACTTGGCAAGCATAAAGAACCTATGCTCTTACATGAAGTTCCAGCTTTTTCAAGGTTCAACTGATGTGCAGAAGCAGAATAAAACCAGGTGGTCACAGTCACCTTCAAGGCAGTAGTAATAGCTGACCTATGAAGAAACAGATTTTGACCCACTATGATGTCTGAGCCCCTGAAATGAAGCTAAACTGACACCAGAGTAGGTTAAAAACTTTCTGTAAACATCCAAAATGTGCATTTGACACAACTGACATCCCTGCCCTAGATAGAAGAGTCCACTGGAGGGGTTCAGCAGAAAGCTGGGGATAACAGGAGATCTAGCCAGCCAGTTTTAACCCACTGCCCTGCACTGATGAGACACTGACATTTGCTTCAGCCTCTACTGCAGGGCGGCTCAGCAGCACACCCCTCACAGAGCAGACCCTCTCTCGAAGGGGGAAACCCGGGCTCTTGGGTCACTCTCAGCGATCAGCTGTAGCAGAAATGTGCTGCTGGCATTACACCAAACAGTGAGCTAAAAAAAGCACAGAAAATTCAGTTGAAGCAGAGCTACCTGTGCAGCCAGACTCCAGAGGCACAGCTGATAGACCTGCTTGAGCTCCCAGCTGGCAAAAGGGACACACTGACTACTGGCAAGCTATGTATCTCTTTCCAAATGCAGACAGGGATGTAGCTTCTGACATCACTTACTGATTTAAAAAAAAAAAAAAAAGCAGTGAAGCTTTGGAGAGATCTGTATTTGTCCAACCCCAAAAAACCTCTTCACACTGGCCTTGGTTCAAGACAGCTCATGCTTAATTCGTCCTGCTTCAGCAAAAATATTCAGCATTCAGCACATGCTGCTCATGAGCTTTTCTGAATAAGAACAGTGTCCCAAGTCAGGCTGTAGGAGCACAGTGCAGTCTTGCTAGCCTTGGTGTCACACACTGATTCACAGAATGAAAGCCTATGATATGCTATAAATCTAAGATGTGGCTTTTGGTTTTCTTCAAAAAGTGCCTGAAAACTATCTGATACAAAGAATGATTACCACTAAAAAACACTTTTTAAATGTATTTTTCAAGCAGCGAAGTAATCTGTCCGCCAGTGTGACTTTCCCTGTTCAGGGAAATCTGTATAGCTCAGAAATACCCTGGAAAAAGAAATCCCACAAAAACCTGAAGGTAAGTGTTGTGCAGTGATTAAGCTAGACTGCTTCTGAACTAAACTGAAATTAATTAAACATGAAGAAAGCAACCGAAGGGTGAACAGAGAATGCTATGGGATTGCAAATCCTCAAAAGGAGTCAAGATGTTCCCAACTCCAAATTTACACTTTCATCCAGTCAGGTATAGAAACCAACTGCTGCTCAGGCAGTAGGTAAGCAGATGGCAAGCACCAAGCAAAAATGAAACTGTGAAACCATGCACCACTGACGAGGAGTCAGAAGAAGCCCAGTTATGTGTGCTTCCACCAGTACTTGCTGCATAGGTTCCTTAAACAAACTGCTTCAAACTTGCAGAACATCAAAAGCCAGATGGGTCTTCCTGAATGAATCCGCAGGCAAGAAGCCAGGATTCCCGTTTGCTGCAGAAATAGGCCTGGACTTGATTTGAGTCTTCTTAGCTCTGACAGGCTGGAGTCTGGCACAACTCCCAATCCAAAATAAAACAGCATTCAAAGTGAGACTGGGCTTTAACTAACAATAATAATAATGATAATAAAGTTTCAAATCACTCTTATTAGCTTTAAAATGCATTTCTCTTTAGAGTGCAGTGTTCACCTTCCCCACTGCTGTTCTCTGGTTAGGGTATATAAATAAATGCCCTATTCAAACAAATGCTAAGAAAGCAGTGAGAAAGAATTTGCAGCATCACAAGTTTTTCAGCCTAACATCATTTCACCATCTAACCTATCCTGCTGTGTAGAACATGCCAGATAATTTCTTGTTTTCCATTAACACATGTAAAACTTGACTTTCCTTGAAAGTGTACAAAGCTCTGATCCTACCAAACAAAAAATCCTATTGAAAATCCTATTTTAGCCATCACCCATGAGACATTTTAAAAGAACACTAAAGGTAGGAAACCTTTCTTATAGTTATGTATATGTCATACAACAGGAATGATTCACCTAGCAACACAATCCTCTACCAACCTTTATCTTCTTTGGCTTGGAACTTATGTTTAAAACCAGAAGAAGGCATAGATTATTACATCAAAGTTTAAATCTGCTACATTATAATTATCATGCTGATACCTCAATAAACACTGGGTGTTGGCTGGCCAGGATTGCCAAAAAAGATAGAGGTCCTGCCTTTATTTGCTGTCTTTGACAATGTATATAATCACATCAAAGGAAAGTTCTCTGCATCACAGCTAACAGAAAAAAAATAATCTGTATGTTCTCTTTCCTACAGTAAAATGATAGATTTATTTTTTCATAACAAGAAAGTTTAAATTTTGCCTATAATGAAAAATAAATTACAAATGCAAAGCCCTTTCAGGATTGCAGGACTTGCAGTACTCACTGAAATTACTGGAAGTATTTTCCTGAAGTTGAATAGGATCTAAATAGGCTAAGATTAAACCTGAATTTACAAGGACAGAAATGATAATGACAAAAAAAGCCCAAACCAGATAACTCAAAATTACACTGAAGACACTGCAAGTTTAGGAAATTTCTGTGCATGATTTATCTTTTTGGGTCTTAAGATCTATCTGAGGATGGAGAAGCAAACAGCAAAACTGTTTATTGTTCTGCCATTTTGTTTTCATAATTGGCTTCCAGAATCATACTGAGCTCAACATGCATGTTTTCTCAAAGCCTGTCCACTCTTCAGTGCTGGGGTTATTTTCCCCCGCTTAGGGAACAGGGGTGAATATTGTAAACTCTCTGCTTAAAAATACACCTTCGAATTTCTATCAGTGAAAACTCCTTAAGGTGAGGGGAACCTGGAAGGGAAAGACTCAGGATGCAGGGAGAGCTGGGGTCCACTGTCCAGGATGCTCTCCACAGATGGATGACTCCCCAGTTCTGTGCCAAACCTGTCCGGCCTTATCTGGGACATTTCTGATATGTGACATGACAAGGCAGGTTCGAAAGCTAAACGTTGGATAATGGTGGGCAAACAAAGGACATCGGTTTTTGCATTATTTCTTTAATTACTTTAACCCTTGTTCGAACAGAAAGCATAAGGCCAGAGTAATTCAGCTTCCCCCTTTGTCATTTGCCTGCCATAAATATGCACCAGTCTGCATTTGAAAAGCTGAAGGAGGCTGCAAGCTTGCTGGACATTTATCATGCTCTGTTCCCTGTTAACAAGCAAATACTTTAGTTGAATGGCCCATTAGCAATCATTGTCAAATGCAGAATGCAAGGTGCTTGAATGTGACCGGCCTGTAAATTAGATGAGGTTGCCCCTGTGGTTTGGAGAATTTCAGCAAATGAATTGGATCTTTTGCTATAGATTTGTGAAGGTTAAGTTTCAAGACAGGAAACCCATCTGAGCACTTCAGGTCCTGAATATTCTGCCAATCCGTCCGGCTCTCTGTATGCCTTTATTTTTCATTTGTAAAATCACATCAGCATCAGCAGCTTGACAGTTCGGGGTCTGGAGTCCCCTTTTCAGCCAGAACTGTGAAGATTTTTCCATACTATGGGATAGGGTAAGAATGATAAATTCAAGCATGTAATTAACATCTTCATATAAAAAACCCTGGAATAATCAAACAAAAAAAACCCAAAAAACAAAAACCATCCCACTTTAAAAGTGTCCGAGCCACTGCCAAACAAACAGCGTGAATTCCATTTTGCCGAGCTCATCCCAGGCTCATTCCCAGTAAAGAAAGACACAACTGTTATTGTAGGCTTCGGTGTTTTTTCCTCTTGTGTCTAGACTGCAGTTTAACAAATGCAGTGCTTTCTTCTCCCCTCTTCGCAGACAAATGAAGAGGCAATAAAGTAGATATTTCTCATTTGAATCGTACCCCTGACTTGCAATGTAATGCTGACTTTAAGTTGTGGGCGTTCAGGGCTGTCAGTTGGGTAGAAAAGCAAGTATTAACTATTTAAAGGTTCTTTAAGAGAAAAAGCAAGAAAAAACACATCTAAGTAGCTGCACTAGGAGAGCTATTTTACTACCTTTACAGCTGCAGATCACTTAAAATAAATGATGAAACAATAGCTATATTGTCTGCCGGCTAAACTCAAGGGGCTGACAGCAAACTCATCCCAGCGATTCTAAGTTGGCCGGGGAGGAGGGGAATGGGGGGAGGCAGATGCTTATCTCATTCATTTCTAGATTTCAGCCAGCCTTTCGGAAATAAACACCACCTAGAGACTGAGCCAGAGACATCTGGTTATCTGCAGCTTGACTGGTAAATAGGAATGGATGCTGGTTTGTTTGTGGTTGTTCGGTTTTTGGCTTTTTGTTTTCTTTCTTTTATATTTTTGCAGGATGGGAAACACAAGAGATGCTGAAGTATCACCTGGCCTAGGCACAGACAATGCAGCATGTTTATCTTTGCTGCTCCCATGGAGTGTGAGATGGAGACCACAAACTAAAACACAGCTGAAATCAAAAGCTCTCTGTTTTCCTTCCAGATAACCCCAACACTACCTCTCCCCTCTGTTCTCTGTGCCTTGCCAGCATGCTCCTGCCCAAAGCCCAAATAGATTAAGGCAACAAATCCCAAGTGCAGCCAATTCTTCAGAAAGGCTGCTGCTAGGGCAGGAGTTAAAAAGGAGAATCTTCCACACCTCACAATTGCAGCCATCTCGAGTTTTAATCGGCCTTCATCTCGGCAAAAAGCAGTAAATGAAATCTATCTTTACCATATTATACACCACCAATGAGCAAGAACTGAGCAGCTTTTCTTCACCGCTCCAACCACCCCAAGCCACAAGTAGGCCTTTCATAGTTCCTAATCCCGGCCCCCAAGTTTTGTGCCGTTCTCACATAATACCTTACAGCCCGGAGCAAGGCCCTTAGTTTATAACACCCCTTTCAGAGACGTGTCATTTCTAACATCAAGCTAATCTATATGTTGCCATGGCATCACCCTTTATCTGCCTTTACATCTTATGAACTGCATGGATTTACCACATTATTTTTATCTGAAAGACAGAAAATGGTGGTTTTATTGCCATACAATCAGATTACTGCTGCTAGTTTCTCTATGCCTTTTTACCATACTTCAATCAAAAGGGATCAGTTTCTTTATACTCTGCCCTTGATTTACATTACATCTGTAAAGACCTAGTCTGGGTTGTAATCCCCTTATTAACTATGACCAGGGTTGATTTGCCTAAAAATAAAAGCAAATTGTGTCAGACCTTTTCACTTTGTTTTTGATTCGGAACTACAAAATGGATTACTAAAGAAATCTTCAGAGTTCACACGGCTGGTATAGTACTGAATTTAAAATGAGAATTAAACAAGTTAAACATGGGAGCTGTGTCAACGGTTTACATTTTCCATCATGGGAGAAAGGCTGAACTGCATTTGTCTTTGTGTTCTCTGGCTTTAAGGAGACAATGAAGCCACAGGAGTTTTTTCCAAGCTCTTCTAACACTGTCCATTTGCCATCCTCCTTTCCTCTGCTTTTTCATGCAACTCCCCACAAACTCTTCTCCTTAGCTGCTACCTTTGTCACCCCCCAAAAAAATCTTCCCCTCCCTCAAGACAACTGTGTGCTAGTTAAAAGTCTACATACTATGGCACTCAGTATTTTAATCAAAATATTTCAAGCAGTTTAACATTCCTATGTAAGTTTCCACAACGCCTCACAAAGAATGAGCTCATAAGCAAATCCATGTAGATGTATGATAAATGACCAGAAAAACAGGTTTCTTTATGTCAGCAGCCAAGGCAGACAGACATTAGGCACACATGAATAACATTTTAATCACTATTTTTTTCTCAGAAGAACACTTTCTACTCATTTGCAACAAGCAATTTCAAGTACTGCAGGTTTGCACGGTGCATGAAGACCAGACCATAAAGAAAAAAAAGGTCCCCAGAGGAGGCCTGCCTGTGGCTGCTGCGCAGGGCTGAAAGGCCTGTCTTTGCCAGAGTGCCAGAGCAGTCACCTCAGCTCCTCCGCTCCTCATCCCCCATGCCAGGAACCTTGGCCGAATTTGAGAGGATCTAGAGCATCACACCTCGAGCAATGTGATCTCCTTACAATAAAACAGGGAAGAAAAAAAAAAAAAAAAAGATGAAGGCATTCTCATGTGTGGGAAGAAGGAGAACTTAAGTGATTTTAGCATGACTTTTAGTCACTGCCTTTCTAAAAGCAATTACTTCATTAAACAAAGTGAAATAACGTAGCACAGCTTACAGATAACATGCTTTAAGGTAATTACTATAAATAATATAGCAATTATACTCTATATATAAAAGGCTGGGGAAAATAACCAGCTCAAGAAATCGGCCTTCAGTTTATTCTGAACTCATTTCACTAATTCACTTGTGTTTCAGAGACCTGGCTACAAATGCTAGAACTATCAAATGGACTGATTGGAAGCCACCACTTGCTCCATCCATTAGCACACCAAGTGTCAACAGCTATGTTTTGGGTACAATTTAGGAGCATGTGTTTAAACCATTTTAACCTTCCGCTCCCGTTTCTTCAGCTTGAAGCTGTAATTGCTTAGGTTAGAAAGTGTAGTCCCACAGCACAGGACTCTCAAATAAATTCTTGTCTAGCTGAGAGCCTCCCAAACATGTTGTGAGATATCGTTTTAGCAAGCTCTTTGTGCTCTGGCTGGATTGCCTGTCCTGTGAAACAAGGGCTGTCCATTACCTACAGTTTATCATCCTGACAAAATGTGAGGAATGTGGATGTGAAAGCACTAACAATTCCACCCCTGGTGCTTTCTCCTTTTTTTCCCCTCTGTATTAAAACCGACAAGATTAACCCAAATGCAAACTGCAGAGCATAGTTCAAGGGGCTATTCAATCGGTAGTGAATGTGCATTTGTTTACCTACAAAAATAAGAATTTCAGATACAATGAGAAGCAGACTAGTCTATATGCTACTGAATAGAACATTTAACAGGGCCATCAATTGTAGTTTATTTTATCAGTTTCTGACATGTTAGCATTCATTCAGAGGCAGGCTGTGAAATATCCCATATATAACTGGCTACCAGAAGGAGAGAAAAACAGCTATATAATCTAACTTAATCAGTGTCAAAGGCAGCACTTACGAGGATAACCTTCCACATGTCACTGAGGAGAACCGCCTTGCTCGCCGGCCTATGGCACACAGGGAAGGAGTGACGCTTAGACATAAGCGATGCTGTTTTGAATGAGATTTCTCTACTGCTTCACTAAAAGGCGCCCCATAACATTACGTGGGGTCCTGTGTGTCAAAGGCAGCGCTGAGCCCTAGTGAGGTGAAACGGAGGTAATCCATGCTATCTGCATACAATTGCTTGTCTTGGCAGAAACACAGGCAGAAAGTCTCCCTTTAAAAAGTGTCAACAGGAGTTAAATCTAGAGTAATTTTTCCTCTGTGTTTTCAAGATCAGGTGATCTAAAGTTCTTCAGATGATAAGTCTATAAAGTCTTCCAAGACCATCTACAACAACGATGTTTAACCTCCCAAGCAATAAAGTTGCAGGTATAATTATTTTATGGAGGTCACTTCAATCTCATTATTTGGTCAAGGCAATAAAGCAGATCTCTAAAAAGGTAAGGGGGGCAACAGGGAGAGGAGCTGTGCTCACATAGCTACCGCATGCTCTCCATCCCAACCACCTGCTAGAAATTATAACCTCTAGACTTCAGTGCAAAACTAATTCGGTTTATACATTCACTTTAACATAAAATTTATTATTTCATACTTTATATTAACCTAACAACTTCCCCCATTTTAATTGCCTACCTGGTTCAGCAGATTTATGTCTTGAGACTTTCAATAGAGTTAAATGAACAGCTTCCCTGAATAAATTAACCAGCACCAAAGATAGTTATTATTTCAAAACCTAGAAAGGAGCTTTATTATTATACCATGCCAAGATCTATTCAACAGCTTTACTTCCCAAGCTAACAATCAGCTTGAATCCAGAGTGA
This sequence comes from Acridotheres tristis, assembly GCA_037013685.1. NCBI lineage: Eukaryota > Metazoa > Chordata > Aves > Passeriformes > Sturnidae > Acridotheres > Acridotheres tristis. The sequence goes on from CM072884.1 coordinate 79,248,913, forward strand.
AGACAACCTTATCTAAGGAGAAATTATTCAGGATCCTTCAGGCAAACAAGTGTGAGAAGAATGAGTAAGAAATTCTGCTCGGAGAAATAGAGCTGCCTCACAAGCATTTGCAAGCCTTCTCAAACTCCGGGCCTCCAAGAGGCCTATAAATCACTAGCCCCAGCAATTGAAAAGACTAATTTTAATAGTGTACTTCTTCACTGTGGTGATTAAGCCTCAATGAATCACTCAGGAAAATTCAATTACATCAGCAACACAACCTATTTTTAAGCGTGCATTTAAGTTGAAAAAGTAATTAGATATTATCATTAGATCTACCATTAACAACATTCAAACCTTTTTTGTAATCAAACAGTTTAGAATTAACTAAATGGAAACACAAATCGTATTTGACAAAAGAAGCATATCCCCAGGCTCTGTGAGATGGGCTGAATTCAGCTGCTCGGATGCTTTCGTTTCACTGATGGCTAATAAAAGCGATCAAGGTAAGTTCAAAAAAAAAAGCCAAAAGCAGGTTGGGGCTGGCAGAGAGCCCCGAGCAGCCGGCTCTTCTGCTTTGGAAGAGTGACCTCTGTAGGCATAAACCCAGCGAGGGCTGGGATGCAAAAGCATTTCCCTTCCTCCTAGGCCGAGCCAAGGCTGTTTTCCACCAGCACAGCAGGCCCACTCCTGCAATGCAACCCCGGCTCTCAGCCTTCGCCTTTCGAGAGCTGAACAGCCTTATAAAGCCCGCTTTATAACCGGCCAGGCCGCTTTATCCTCTGATGTGATGCCGTGCTTTTCTTACGCCAAAGAAAGGCTTCAGCTATGCAGCATCATGGAACCGCTGAGCCAGTGACTGGAGGTAAATTTTAACAGGCTTCCCACCTGGTGCATATACAAAATAAGCATTTGTCAATCAATACTACAAATAAAGACTCTGAATTGAGCAGTTCACTGCGCTCCTGCCAGTTTCCTTTTTTTTGAGTTCTTTTTCTTTAAGCAAGATCAGGAAACTTCTCGGTAAGCAAACATTAAAAAGCAATACAGGCAGAAATCTATGGCAATATTTTCCTTTAGTGAAAGCAATAGTAGATGATGACTGTAAGGCAAGGTTACGTGGTAAACTTGAGATGCTACTCCTAATTCAAACTTTGAAATCCTCACCAAACTCCTAGAGATCCTGCCACCTGCGCAGGATTAATCCTTGATCCAGGAAATACTCCATTCATACTTGTCTCATCATCACCTAACATTTCCTCTACAAACTCCCCCGGGAAAACAAGACACGTACTTACTAGAGTTAATGGGAAATGCTACATTCAATTAACACATTGCATACGATTTAATTTTAAATACATATGACTGAAGATGGAGCATGCATATTAAAAAAAATACTTTAACGCATTTCTGCATTAAAATTCCCTTAACTTATTAGAGTCTACTTCTTCCTATCGTGATTTTTGTACTCCAAACTAGTGATTCTAATCACAAAAGTTTAGAGGCTCTTACAAACGAACAAAGCCAACTTCCATTTTGTACGTCAAAAATCCAAGGAGACAAAAGAGAAGCGTAAGTAGCTTTACATCACTGCCTCAGACTTTTCTTCAGAAGCACAGCCCACTTTTCGAAAAGTTCCTCTTTCTAATAGCAATAATTTTATAAGTTTAAGTAAAGAGGCTGCTGTTTTAGTTTTTTTTTTAAGATAACACATCTCTTTGAAGCGTGAGCTCTAAAAGTGAGGTCCTGAGAACGCTTGCACATTTTTGCTTGGGTTGGTTAATGAAGAATGATACTATATGGTTGTGTGATGGGTAATGCTTAGTTCATTACTCACTGACGTGTGCCTTGATACCATCAACTCCACAACCAAATTTAGCCCTGTTACAAGCAGATGTAACTTCGCTGGAATCAATGGGATGAGTTTGCATCTGCAGACGGAGAAGTTGCAGAGTATCACCCTTTCCTGGCAACTCAGCGCAGCACGGCTCCTCCGCTGCTCCAGCCCGGGCGAGCCCAGACCTTGCCCGCAGGTTTTATCCTGCTATCGCCGCACCGCTCCCCAGCCCGCTCCCCGTCGGCCCGGCCTCCCCTCCCTCCCTCCCGCGACCCTCCCGCCTGGGGCAAGCAGCGATGGGGCAGCTCCGCCGTCCCACGGAACACCCGCCCCGGGAAGGGCCGGATCCCGCCGCCGGCCACGGCCGCGGCCCCCGCCGCTCACCGCTCACTCCGCCCCGTGCCCGTGTCCCCCCGCGGCCGCGGCCGACCTGCGGCACCGGCCCGTCCCTGCCCGCGCACGGAGCATAGCGCCGGTCCCCGGGGAGACGGCGGCGGGAGCGGGATGGAAACTTACTTGGGGTTAGAGGAATTCCAATATATGGGGTCTAAAACGATGGACCGCGCCAGTGCAGTTCTGCATAAAACCATCACGGCTCCCCAGCAGTACTTCCAGGCGGAGGCATCTCGCCTCCGCGCTGCCATGGTCGCAGGCGGCACCGAGTCCCTCCCCGGAGCCTCGCCAACTCCGCCGTGCGTCTTCCCACGCACCTGAGCAGCAACAGCAGGGTGGGTGCCCGGTATCCCAACAGCCGGGATGATTGATAGGGAAAAAAAGAATAATAATAATAAAATAAAAAAAATCACACAGTAAGAGCCGACGATGCACTTGGCGAGAGCTGAAGCAGATCTACTGAGTCATGTATGCCACTCGCATGTAGGAATAGCTCCTGTGAGGTCAGATCCAAGCTACCTCCGAAGTAACAGCAATAGCAAAAAGAAATGCAAACGCCTCAGTCCTTCCTCTTAGTGGGGGTCTCCCGGCTGCCTTGGAAGATGCCACTCAAACTGCCAACTCCCATTTGGATCCAGAGCGCCATACGCGTTCACAGTGTCTAAGGCCCGCGTGAAAAGGAGTAAAACAAAAAATAAATTTAAAAAAGGTAAAATAAAGGGTGGCGGGAGAAATAAAAGGGTCGGGGGAAAAGGACACAGCTTCGGCGGGCAGCTCCTCCTGTATGTCTCTTACTGCTCTCCGCAGTTTGCAATCCGCACGGGCACCAGCCCGGGCTGTTTCGGGCAGCTCGGAAGCAACCGCGAGTCAATAAATCCACTCCGAGTCAGCTCCCCCAGTCCCAGGGAGGCGCATCCGCAGGGCTCCGGCTTCCCCGAGGGGCACCGCTGTCCTTGTCGCCGGCAAAGACCACAGAGCGGAGCAAGGAAAGAAACAGGGGCGGACAATAATGATTACAAAAATAAAAAATAAAATAAATCAAAGCCGGGGGGGCGGGAGGTCGCAGCGCAAATCGTCCCTCTCCCGCTGCGCGATCTGCGGTACGTGCCGCGGCGGCCGACTGAGAAGGAGGAACGCCGGGCGCAGGACTTGCGCCGACGCGCAACCCACCGCGGAGGAGAAGGAATGGAGCGAGGGAAGTGAAGCGGCGCCAGCCACTGTCGTTCCCACCGCGGCGCTTCCAACCCCCGATGCCGCCGCTGCGAGTCCCCGGCGCAGGAGCGCGGCCGGCAGCAGCGCGCTGCCGTAGCCATATAAGCGCGGCCCCGCTGCCCCGCCGCCGCCGCTCATAGGGCCGCCGGCGGGCCGCCGCGCTGGTTGGGCGCCGCGCCTGTCACTTACCGCCGAGCTGCGGGCGGGGCCGCGCCGAGCCCAGCCGAGCGGGCCGGCAGGTAACACCCCCCGGCCCCGCCGCGCCTCGCCGCGGGCGGCCGCTGCCCGGCGTGCGTGGAGGGTCCGCTCGCTCTGACTCACACCGGGGCTGTGCGGGAGGCGCGGCCGGCCTAGATGGAGCGAAATCAGGGGGGGAAAAAAAAAAAAAAAAAAAAAAATTAAATAAGCATTAAAAACCAGCCTGTGCTAAAAGTGTTTCCCGAGTACACTGCCGTTCCAAAGAGCGGGGAGCAGCGGCAGGGCTGGGAGGCACGGGGCTCCCCTGATACCAGCGCAACTCCCCGCGGGAGCGCGGCTGCAGGCGCTGCGCGGAGCGGCCACCTCCGCGCCGAGGCGCGGGAAAGGGCCGGGGCGTGCTCCCAGTGGCGCGGGTCTCCGCGCACAACTTTCTGCGCCTTCCCTGCCCGATAGGAGGCCTGGGAGTGCTTTCGCGCTAGGTTCCCACTGGTCCTTCCCACGGGTTCTGAGAGTTTTCGAAGTTTTATCTGGTTGTGCGACAATTAGCCACGGGTCGTCACTGAATAAAGAGGAATCGGACATGCGGAGCCCCTCGGAAGGATGCAGTACGGCAGGCAGTGCGGGGCTCCGGGGCCAGCTGCGGATGCCCTCGCCTTTCTCTGGCGATTGCTCAGAGGCTCTTTCTTCCCTTCTAGGTTTTCGTGGGGAGGGGGGTTCGGGCACGGTTCGTTTTCAGACGCCGCGTATCCCAACGGCACGGCACCTGGTCATTTGACTTCATTCTATCATTAATTTCTGGCCAGAGGGAGCTACCTGCGACAGCCCTGAAGATCCTTTTCCCCGCGGCCCCGCAGGTCCCTCGGGGGGGTCGCGGAGGGCGCCGGGGGGTCGCGGGCGCTCCCGACGCGGCGCTCGGAGCCCGCCCGGCACGCCGCGGCTGCCGCGGCACTTGCACGGGGCCACAGCTCCCACTAGCGGCCAGGGCTGCCCTCCGCAGGGGGAGCGGTGCCCCTCGGCCGCCCCCTCCGCCGCTCCCCCGCGTCCTGCCCGCTCCGGCGCCCGCACGGCTCCACCGCAAAAATCGCCGGCGAAAGCCAAACGGGACGGCGGTACCGCTGCCTCGGGAGCTGGTACCGGGCTAGGGAGGCGGCACACGCGTGGGGTCCGCCACAAGAGCTCTACCGAGGCTAAACACGGGTGGTGTAAATGGCATAGTCGCTCCTGTGAAATTAAGGGGGTTAGCGAATTTCTTCCAGTAGAGGTTTCTTGCCAAACTAGTATCTGCAGAAAGGATTAAATGCTAAATCCCAGGAAATTACCGCGCTCTTGTCTGCCATTTCCCTACCTTTTAGTCGAGGCACGCAAAGAACATCCTACCAAAAACCCTAATAAAGACCCAATTTCGCATAATTTTATTCCTGAAGAAATATGCGTATTCGCTTAAAAATCGGCTTCGAGTGATGGTATTCGTCCGGCTTGTAGACGAACGCCAAAAAGCTCTTATAAGGAAAACAACCGGCACTGTAATTTATTTCCCGCATCAATTTTGGAACCCAGAGTTCTCTTTCGACCCCGTTTCAACTAAATGGGTGTTTCAGCCTGGCAGAGCCTGCTCCTCCCGCTCGCAACAGAGAGGAAAGAAATTGGAAGTGTGCTCGAAACCCCATAGATTTTGAGTTAATTGTGTTCGGTAGTTCTCTAATGAAATCTACCACTCAAGAAAACAAGGAAATCAGTTTGCTTTTCACACAAAACATCGAATACGTTTTAAGTAAACGGCTTAATTAAATTTAATTTGCAGTGAGGAAGGAATTGCAGATCCGGCGACGCAATTTGGTGGAAAATGATCTGATTCCCGGGACGGAAACTTAGCACTCAAGTGGGAGCTTAGGTATCTATGCACACCGAGGGGCATCAAAGGAGAGCTTCACCAGTGAAGGGAGGAAAGTACTTAATTATTAAACTTTTAAACAAATGTGTGGTGTGTAGCCGGTCGTGAGGCAATGTAAACACGGAGCCTGATAAATGCTTCCAGCAACAGAGACGTGTAAAATAGGTCTACCTCAATTTTGTGATGCTGCTGCTTCTGTTTGTTTAGAAGCAAAAGGTTACGAGCGGTGTTTTGTAAAAGCGGTGAGTAAACTGTGACCTCTAACTCCTCGTATCCTTGCTTTAAGTAAACCAGAGGAAATGAAGAGCCCTGGTATTGTCTGAAAATATCCTCCTGTAGCTAAATATATCACACGGCTCCTATTGTCCAGTGCCTAATTATTTTTACGCAAATACAGCTGTTTTACTGTCCAGCATCCTACCCATGCACTCTGTAAGTGTGTAAAAATCCACGTTAATAAAACCATTTTTCAGTAAAAACCAAGACAAAACTGGGCGCTTGTTTCCGAGAATACCTAATCAACAAAGATTAAGATATCCAAAGAAACGTGGGCTCGGTGGCTACTCTGCTCAGGTCACCCTTTTGGGCCGAGGAACCGGTCTCTGCGGTTGGGTCGGGCCGCAGGGCCCTTCCAGAGCCGCGGAGTTACTTACGGTTCCGAGCAGGGCCGGGCCGGGCCGGGCCAGGAGGCGGGGGCCGGGGCCGGGCGGGGCCGGGCGGCGCTCGGAGGGGCTGCGGCGGCGCGGAGCCCCTGGGCAGCCGCGCTGCCACCGCAATCCTTTCCCAGCTCCCGACCCCTGTGCCCGCTGCATCGGCCTCCAACCTTTCCGCCTCGCCTCCGAGAAGCGCTTCGGACACGGGAGAAGCGTGAGAGTAAAGGTCGGGGACGGAGGTTTCAAAGCAAAAAAGCCGACGAATGTTCGGAAGTTAGAAATCGGCTTCGGCCGCCGCTTCTCTGGGGGCTATTTCAGGAGGAGGTCCCGGCAGACATTTCGAGTTTCGCAAGGAACGCGGTTTCCTGATAAACGAGCACGGAGGGAACAGGCTGATGGGGGAAATCCTGCCGTGGCCTTGGGAGCGGCGCCGCGGTCCCCCAGCGCCCGGGCGGCCCGGCTCGGCGGACGGGGAGGGACGCACAAATGGACGGATGGGCGCTGCCAGCGAGCAGGTGAGACCTGCCTATCCCTTGCCTTCACTGAAAAACTGGGACTTGGCTGTTCGTACCGCTTAAATCTTTATTTCCTGTACCTCACACTGGCTTAAAAAAAAATCCTGTTTATCGCTGAATAACCTCTTTCACCTTCTTTCCAACAGTGATGTCGGCAATAATTGTATAGATACAATTATTCTACTTGGTATACAAGATTTTGTATACAAAGATACAAGTATTGTAGTTATAGCTCTGGTACTACAGAATCTGTAATGAAGGGCAGCTAATCTGAATGGGATCAGGATTGGGCCCCACAATCCGTGATTCTCTTTTAAACATCAGTCTAAACATGACATTTTTGAAGTGGAAAAGCTCACCATCATTCATCATTACATGAAAATGTACCAGTTTTGAAAGTCGAAAAGATGTAACTCAATGGATACAATTACTGATAAATTCAATAAAGAGAAAGGATCACAACTGATGCTTATTGACTTAAACGGATTATTATTTGTACGAAAGGCCAAGTGTGCCAGATACCTGAAATAGGTCTTAATACATCATTCACACTGCAACAGTGCATTTTCTGCACTTATGATAGAGTAAGTACATGTCTAGATGTTAATTTGCCTTCTCCAGGTCTGTTTTATAACTGTAGTTTTGGTCAACCATAGCTTCTTAGAAAATGAGCTTGGCTTCTTCCAGATACAGCCTTAGAATTCAAGCAGACTAGTAATAAAAATCAGAGATGTTCATACATCCAAACCACACATTTTAACTCTGTTTGACTTGACCTGTGCTGATTCTCTGTACCACTCTGAAAACAAAAATACTTACATTATTCTATGGTCTGTGATATGAGGGGTAGGAAAAATGACCTGGGATCAAGCTTCTGCTACACAACTGGCCTTTTATTGTCAAAGGGGATCTATGTCCTTCTGAGCAGAGCTGATGCTGAGCTAGCAAAACCCGATTCTAAGTGTCAGTCCATGGAAGATGATTGTAAGCACGAGGTTGTTTAGCACGGAAATGTCAACAGAAACTCAGCACTCTTCAGTGGGCTAACAAAAGGGTGGGATGGAAAGAGGGGGATAACCCTGAAATACACACATGGCAGTACAAGCATGAGAATGGAACAGAGGTGCATGGAAGTCATGGCTCAGCTGCTGCTAGACTGGCCCGTCAGCCCGAAACCATACCAACCTGGGCAGTTCAACCACATCCTCCTGCCTTGGAATGAACTTTAGGCACACAGGCAGCTCCACAGTTCTCTTCTGAAATAAATCCCCTCTGTAACGCAACCTGGAAGGTGCTTATTTCGCCTTCACTTGCACCAAGTTGAGACCTTGCAATGACAGAGCCAAGACCCCAAATGCTCTGAAAATGTTTAATGAAATACTGCATGCAGTTAGAAGTGAATAACCAACATCTCTGTATTTGGTGCACATGCAAAAAATGGCAGAAACTCTATCCTGAGAGCATGTTAATAGCATTGCAAAGAGGGGGATATCAGCTTCAGATCAGGAAGGACAATAGATAAGGTGAGGTGTATGAAGTGGCACATAGCTCAAGAGAAAAGGAGACATCAAAGGTAAATCTTTTTTCAAGACAAGATAGGAATGGATGAACTATTGATATTTAGTGAGATTATACATATGCATGCAGTTGCTTGGCAGTTTAGATATCTCACTAATATAATTGTCTCTGCTTTGCTAAGCTGCAAGGATGCCATGCCTTCAATACATTTCTTAGGGAGTCAGCTTTCCGCTTGGGCTTGGAAAAACTGTGATAAATGAACATGTGAAGTTCAAAGGGTAGTTTAGCAAATCACCAAAGAGCACATGTTTAGTGTGCTGTTCTAAGGCCTTCCATGCTCCTACCTTTGCCAGACAGATGCACTGTTTCATATTAAAATAATTATCCAGGATATTTATGAACAAGTTTGGGAAAACTAAGACCTCATCTGTTACTATATAAGGGAAATGAATACTGCTCAAGGTAGGTGGCAACAAAAATTCCTACCTGCCTCCTTGGGGTGGTCAACAACACAAAAGACCCAGAACAACCCAAAACTTGTCGTTCAAACTTCAAAACTGTAATGAGTTAAAAATTGAACACTGAACACATCACTAACATCATTTTCTCTATGCAGACACATGCAGGGAGCTCATGGCTTAAACACTACATTTCAATCTATGTTCCTGCATACTTTGCGCTAAATGGGTATGAAGTCCTATGGGACAAGAATATCCCAAGTTCTTACCATCAAATGTCAACTTTCCCCCTTTCCAAACTATATGCACCTTTATTTTTCTAGAAATCAACAGTATCTCTGAAGTCCACAATAATTTTAAAAAGAAAACCCTACAACAATGTGAGTGTAGCATTCACCCATACCAGGTCTACAAAGATTTAAGACATAGAGAAGAATGCCTTAGGACAGCAAAGAGACAGCAGATTCCACCAACTGAACTCCTACCCCATCAGAGGAAATCAAACCAAACTAAACCAAACCAAAGACCTAGCTGCTTTTCCTTTTCCTTTTTTTTTTTTTTTTTTGAGGGCAGAGGAAAGAGACAGATAGTGAAATGTGGAATGGCAGAAGGGAAATCTCATTAGGAATGGCATTTTGTCCACAAGATAGTCCTAGAGGTGGAACTGAAAATAACCAGGTAACATCTAAGCCTACACAATGTTAAATGCAGAGAACAAATGTTGCTATTTAACAAATGTTGCTATTTAGCAGCAAATTATGTGATGCAGAACAAAATGCTTGAAACCACAGCTGCATGTATGATTTCTTAGCTTCTTGCTTTTAGAAGAGGAAACAAAACTGCATAGGTCTGTTTTGAGTATTGACTTTTAATAGCTTGTTTCTCATAAGGGAACAGGGCATGTTTTCTGTTTTAGAAATACAGGTATCAGTTGATCTTTAAATACAGCCTGCTCCTGCCAACATGTCATGTACATGATTTATTTGGCTTCAGCTTTTGTTTTTATGCATTAAGCAACTTTCAACCTTCTTTTGTCATACAATATATAGACAAATTTAAGTACAGTAATAGTGTAGGTATTTTACCATCTTCACATTTTCTTGACATACTGGACAAAGCGATACACATCAGTCTGCCCCCAAGCCCCCATTTCATACAAAGCTCGTTGAATACTGCTTTCAGTGGCGCATTCAACTCGCTCCCACATTTAGTTTGCTAAATCTACAGAAACAGACCCTTTGGGAAGATCAGGAATTATTTCCAACTTTGTCCAGTGACATTCAAATGCTCAGGCAACTACTAGTAACTTTCATTTTATGGTTACTACAGATGTTGCACGCTGACAGGAAAAAGAAAGTTTTAGAACTGGACAAGCAATAGTAATCTAGGTTTTGGTAGAGGAATTACGTACAAAAAGGGGGACTTTATATATATAGTTTTCAATCTGTAGTTTCATTTTTCAAAATAAAACCTGTATATATAAATGGATATTATTCAAGATCTGTATAACAGTTGCTTTCTGGCTAAAATAATACATTTAGACAGAATCTCACTTTCTGTTTTTCAGTTCAAATATACTAGCCAGTCCAGTCCTTTGGGAGAAAAAACTTCCATTTTTAAATCCTTTAGGATCCATCAGATTCATTATATGGTAATGACCTTAACTTATACAATATATTATATTATGAGGTGAACTGAAAGGGTTTAGATACCGGAAGTATTGGTCTGGGTGCAGTAAGCCAAACAGCCATTTAAACATGATACTACAGCTGAAATAAGTCTCTGTCAGAATAAAACCAACATTCATAAAAACAGCAGCAGCCATCAATAACATTCACAACTGCAGGGATTTTTTACTGTGTATGATTTTGCATTATAAGTAGAAGCCACAATAGTTTAAAGCAAAATTTAAAAAAATATCACTATAGTCTTGAATTTAATAATGTGAATTGTCACTCTTATAGCTGTTTATAGAAGTGTACTAAAAAAATTTACTTAAACATGTGAATTTAAGACTTTCACTTTATTCAGCAAATTGGTTTATTTACACAACGGGGAACGCTGGTTGAATGCTGTCAATGTAATAAAAACAAATCTAACAGAGACAATACTGAACTCTCTCTATGTATTCATAGCAGAAATGACAAACTATTTCCTTACCTGTATCAGGAACATCAAGCGCAACAACGGGACAGTATCATAGGACACTGATTTAACAATAAACCACAGAGGTCCAGTAATACTATGGCAATTTACTCATGTATTTACTGACTTTAAAATAAAAACATTAAAAGTCAGCAATACCCAGTAAAAAGTTCTGTCAATTATCAGAGTCAAACTCTGATGAGTAAGTCAGTAAAACCTTATCAGATCATCCACAGTTAATAAAGTGACATGAGTTGCTTTCAACCACCAGTACAGAAACAAAATTGATGAAAACAGATTACCCTCTAAAAGGCAATGATGATCTGATAAGGATTTAACTTAATGGAAGTTTAAAAAAAAATAAGAATTGCAGAGCACAGCCCCTATTAGAACAAGCTAACTTTCCAACTTTCAAAAAAGACAAAAAAAATCTGAGAGAAAGAAAAAAAAAAAACAAAAAACACTTCAACATGAAGCTACCATACAAAGTTTTTGTTTTCCTTTTTGTGTTGTTTTTTGTTTGTTTCTTTTTTTTCCTTTTAAGAGTTCAGAGTTGAAATTTAATCCTGGCTTTTTAGGGAGAAGGACAGTTTTGGCCTAGACTTTCCTTTGCCCAGGATAATTTTTTGCTCTTCCTTTTGCTGACGCTGTCTCTCTTGTTCTAGTTTCATCCTCTCCTCATGAATCTTTCTTTGTTCTTCAACAATTTTCAATTGTTCTTCAGCCTATACAGGAAAACGGTAAAATTTAGGCCAGCATATTTTGTAGTCATAAAAGCAATTTACAAGTCCATATTAACTTCCAAACAGGTTGAATCCTGCATAAGAATGTAGGCAGTTCTGCCTGAGCTAGGTGCCATAGCTGGTTTCAGTGAAACCGTTTATAAAATGGTCATTTGAATTGAGTTTAGAAGAAACACAGAGCACTTTCTACAGCTAACGTATCAAAATCTGGAATGCTTACATGCAATATTTTTCAGCATTGCTTTGCAAACAACACATTACATATGTACAGAAATTGTCCCAACACTTGTCACGTGCAAGATGAAGTAACATACACACTAAATGGAGTCACACACCTTCAAGCCGAGGTCTCCCTGATCCAAAACCCATCTAAAAACCCCTCCTAATCCAGAACCATCTTCACTTGATTTGCAACGAGTCAATCCTTAGATTGACCTATGGTTCTTACAGCTCTCCCAGTGGTCTTTTTAAGGTGCTTATTTAGTTCATTACATCAGTCAATACTTTAAATTTTCCATTTGTCCTGTTTCCACCATAAGAAGTTGAGAGGGTCAAACAAAGAAATCTACAGCAGATGTAGTTCAAGCAAAGAGATTTAAGAAGCCTCATTTTTATATGAAAAAGGTGTAATTACTTGGGCAATTGAAACTGACAGAGTTCCATCAGGATTTAGAAGCAGCTTAGTTTGTCTTATCATCAATTGATTAGAATCAGCTAAATCATATTGAATGTTTTCATGTGGCAAGCACCTGACTTAAAGAGCTTTGGAGACCAACATAAGTTAGACTTCCCTAGCTTACATATCTTAAGCTTATGCTGAAAGTCCCTTTCAGCACTTCTACATCAACATTATACTAGAATCAAATCTAGTTTGTACTTGTCCCACTCAACAAAACAGAATTAATCACACAAAGCTGAACATGTTTGCAAACTTACTTCAACCCTCCACAAGAGATAGTTAAAACGCAGTTTTTAAATTCTGAAGGCAGCCATCTCCCTTCTAAATTAATTGCATCCAAACTATTTTACCAGCCTAATGTTATTGCTAAGGATCTGGTTTTTTATGCTCAGGTGAGAGAGAGCAATGTTACTGAGGGAACCAGCAATATGCAAGTTAAACTCAAGAAAAGGTCTATTCGTTTATTTTAATTGTGTTGCAAATCTGGCAGACACCTACAGAACAGTTAACTACACCTTCACATACCAGTTTAGCTTGTGCTTCTGCAATTTTTCGATTATTCTCTTCTAGTATTCGCTCTAGTTCCTCACGCTTTGCACGCTCTTCTTCCTAAAGGGGAGGACAGGGCAAGATGTTAGTAAAGTAAAATAGTCATTTCTGCATGTTCACTAATCTTTCTCAGAATTCTTTTGTGAACTGACTTAAAGTGGCAGCTTTACAGCCACCTATTTTGCCTCACAACGGTAAACTGTGCAGCCACTAAAACTGGTTTCTAGCACTCAATTTAAATCATCCCGCCCAGTCCAAACAGCAACCAACTAAACCCTCCCTAATCATAGAATCCTGACAATTTATTACTAGAATTTTAATATCACACAAATCAACAAGGACAACTACAAAAACTGGATAGTATTTACCAAATTAAAAAGTAATATAGAAAATATAAATAAAGTGAATAGTTTGTCTCACCAATTAAGTATACCTACGTATTCTTTACCTATACTCCTTTAATCAGCATTAAAAGTTGAATATTTACTGTCTTGTCCAGTGTCCTGCAGAGTGTGCTCCTCGGCTGCCATACGCGCCAGCTTCCTCTTTAAAATGATTTGTACTGTTAGCTTGGCAATACCTGCATCAGCAGCTCAACCATTTATAAAGAAACAACATACAAGGAAGGCTGAGCTGAGGAATGCAGATGTTTATGGTAAGAAGGAACAAAAATATGTAAATCATTCCTAAGGCAAACAATTAATAAGAAAAATACATTTACTGTTAGTGAAAAATACAAATGGTAATCCATACTTCATGGAGCTATGGGCTTCTTTCATGGGGAGAATGGACTTAACATTCAGTATTTTGACAATTTTAAGACAGCTGAAACTGTCTGCAGTATGAACTTCGAATTCAGGAGTCCAGGGAAGGCAGATCAGGAAATAAAGCCTTGTAATTGTTGTTTTCTTGGTGAATTTTATGGAACTCTGTTATGCAACTCAGATATGAAGACTGCGTGAAAAATTTTGAATTGTTTCAGTTCACATAATATATATTCAAATTATTTTTATATTTGGAGGATTTAAAGTTAGCCAGAGGTTTGTGTCTGTGTAAGAAAAAAAAGTTAATATGAACAAAGCAAGCATATGAAAACTTCTTACTATGACTAGTAACCAGCTACTAGCTAGCACACTTCACTCCAGGCATGGAGGTTCATTCTGCATTACAAGGAACTGGTGGGACTTCTCCACATGACAACAATACCAAAAATACTTTTTGAAAAAAACCAAGTCATCCATCTGATCAAATGAAAACCTCTAAATATGAAGAATTTGCTGACTATGAACATGTAAATTCAACTTGAACTGTTTGATATTAAAGTCTGAATTTGCAAAAAAAGTATAATTTATTTATTCTTTTTAATATTTATCACAACTCAGCATTCCATTTGTTTCCATTTAATTTGATACTATGTGACTGACAAGTCACTTCTAGTATGAAGGGGAAAGCTGCATTGCTACTGTCTCTCCTTTTACAAGCCAATCAAAATACTAATTTAAAATAAACTGTGTAGGACGTAGAGAGTGAAAAAAGTATTTGACACTTAGGACTATTTAGCACAAATTTCCTCTACAGTTTGAAGTTTGTCTTGAAATTTCTGGATCCTGGAATGATTGGTGCAGGCAGGCATCAAAGCCTTTAGTAGCAAATTACTGTCTCACAGAAAGACATTTTCAGCTTCTGCTCCAGCTGCTGATTAAAAAACAAAACAAAACAACAAAAAAAGGCCCCAAAAACCCAAGTCACACGTTCAGCTTGACTTCAGACAAGGGCAACCTGCTCTTTTATAACTTCTAAGGAGAAAAAAAGGAGTTGTTAGTAGTTATTAAAAATGAATATAATGATTTGGACAGAGATCCTTCGTGAAGACGTGGATGGGCTTATGCTCGAAGTCCCACAATTAGTCCAATGTATGCTCAAGGAAAATGTTCATTTTAAATGAAGAATAAGAAACCTATTTGTTAAAGACAGGTACTGCAGCGCAGTGCTGGACCCTGCTTTTTGCCTGGCTGAAGGCAAAAGCCTCTTACAGTCTAGGTAAACAAAATGAAACAAATGAAGGATACATAATTACATATTTTTTAATACCCTTCCCCAAAATGAAAGGACTGCTGTTAAATCCTGCAGCCATGGCAAAAGTTTCAAACAATTCTGAAATATGTAGGTCAGTTCCATTAAGAATCAAGTATCCTTGTTCAGGTTTTAGGAGAGTAACTGTTTAAATATCAGTGAGCTCCTCTGAATAGGCTAGAAATTAAGTTTCGCAGCAATGCAAGTTTATATGAGAAGGGAATTAGATTTGCTGTATTCCATCTCTTTCTGAACCCAACAGGAGGCACAAACCGACACTGAAAGTTTTGCCATGGACTGTCTCTACTTTCCAAACGACCGAGCGTTACCTCTCTGGCTTTTTGTGCTGCAAGTTCAGCTTGTCGCTGTCGCTCGAGTTCTTCGAGCAACTGTTTTTCCATGATGCGCTTAGCCTCCTCCACCCTGCGGAGCACCTCTCGCTCAATCTCATCCTTTCTTTTCTCCAACTCTTCTTCTACGCGTTTAGCTACAAGTTCTTCCACCCTTCGAGCAGTTTCTTCCTCTATGAGTTTCTCTTCAATTTCTTGCTGACGACTGCAAAATGCAAACATGAGGATTACATTTTTAATCAATAATGTTGGCACGGAAACAAACTCCTTCAACATGCAGCATCAGCTATGCTACTGAAGAACTTTTATACAAAGACTATATATTTAAAGAATATTTTGCCCTACATTTAAAGAAAGTGAATATTCAGGCAATTAGTGTTCCTCTCACAGTGAATCCATTCAGACCATTCCATATTTAGCATCTTTCTATATACTAACAGACTAAATTGAAGACAACTTATCATACCACTTCTTTATCAAAATTGGGGGGGGGGGGGGAAGAGAAGAAAACCCAAACCAAACCACCAACTACAACACCATGCCCCTCTACTCCAAAAAATCCAAAGCCCACCAACTTTAATCACCATTCACCCTTCAGGAGTTTATATAGTCTTAATTTTAAGCCACATATAGCAGTAATACCCTGTAAAATCTTGCCTTAAAGCCATCATCTTAGAAGCACCAAACTATCTCCAGTATCTTAAAACAGAAGACAGAAGCAATAAAATTTGTGATTTCAGTATTTTACCTAGAATTTTAGGAGTTATACCTGTAACCTAGTTATCCAATCATTTACCTTAACAAATTTCAATAACTGCAGCTCTAAAAATTTTTTATTGCAGGACTCTGTTTCTACCACAATGATCCAAAGTAAATTATATCTATACCAAGCACTATATAAATTCTTGCAAACTGTAGCTTTCCTTGTTCAGAATTTTGGAAATATTTTCAAATATCTTGTCTTTATTTTTGTTTAGCAGCAGTATTATCACTTAGCCTGAGCACTGTTATAACTTTGCATTAAAAAGGATACAAAAACACTAGGTAAATTTGCAGGTTAATTACCAAATACAGAAAAAATTCCAGACAGTAATCACAACATGGCAATCAGATATCCAAGGATGAACAACAGTGAATACTCTGTACTTCATGTAGTACTATTTATCTGGAATTATGATGGACTTCAGGGAGAAAACGTTTGGTTTTAAACTTCATATTGAACCTTTGTTTTAAATATTCCATGAAGCACAGAACAATCTTATGAAACTTTTCTTCTGGCCTGTCAGCAACACAAATCCAAGATTTAGAAGAACAACTACAGTTCTAATATCTTAATATCTTGTCATTTTCAGAATGTTTGCATTTTCTTATCTTATTTGGAAAATCTTTCCTAATGTATCTTATTTGAAAAACAACTAATAAAAAAAAAAAAAGATACATAATTTACCAACTTTTAGATGACCCAAGGAACAAGTTGCATATATGCAATAGGAGATGTGAAGTACGTACTACTTATCTAGGTAACCATGGGAAATACAAAGGTGAAAGACTCCCAATTTCCCCCTTGTCATGTGCCATCTTTTCAAAAGTGTACTGAACTGGATCTCCTTCAGCAGAAAATTTTGGAATCCTCAACGCAATCACATTAGGCCAGAGAAGACCAGTTTTAGTCTTACAATCCTCAAGAGATAGCAAATTTAGCTGGGGGCACAACAGACCAGAATTCACTTTTCCAAAACTGACACAAAATATCTTGAG